>CM065926.1:57559261-58954261 GCA_033439105.1 Magallana nippona | reverse complement strand
AAATGATTTCTGATTGAGATTTAATTTACTGAAAATTCCTTGAAATATTCTTTTGGTTTAGCTTTGAGATAGTCATTACTCAGACTAATTTTCCCTGATGCATTTCTAAAAATGCTTTCCTATCGATCAATTTTTCATTTCACTTTGTGTTGCAACCAGCTCATATAACTGTTGTTATTTCATTTAAGAGATGAAATATTGGACCAAATTTGTATCTCCAAGAATGAATCTTCAAAAATATTTTATTAAAATTTCAACCATATTGCCATATTGTTGCTATGCAGTAACATTTTTAATAATGTTTATTTTTGGACCCATGATTGAAATAAAACTTATGTACACATATGTATACTCTTTGAAGGTGGAAGACAGATAAGGTTGATTTCTTCAGATTGAAAACATACTTAAGATGTAGCATTCTCCATAATAACAGCTAGACTGGGGGTTTCTTTTTCATTTGTTCTGTTTTGTTTTTCATACTTTTCCCTTCAGTAGGGTAGCATTTTTAGTGGCAAATAACAGATCAATGTATACACAAGAAAATATCCTTTGAGGATCTTGCTTTTATTTTTTAGTTGTTAAATATATGAAATTACAAATTACAACAAAGGTTATTTCATATTATTTCATATTCTCATGATTTGATACAAAACACAGAATAATGTTATCATGTATTCAGTAAGCAATTTTTATTTTAATTTGAAATGTTTTTTTTTTTATTTTTCTGTGCAGCTGTTATTGTACAATGTATAGGATTTAAAAAAAAATTTCACAAGCTAAGTGTCTCAATGTGTTGTAGGGGATGGTGGTGAATGGTTTCGTCAATGTGGTGATCTCTAACATCGAGCGGCGGTACGACTTGACCAGTACAGAGACCGGTACCATCGCCAGCTGCTACGACATCGCCTCTGTCCTCTGTCTCATCCCTGTCAGTTACTTCGGAGGCCTTGGGTGTAAACCTCGATATCTAGGTGGGTAATGAAAAGACATTATCTATACTCTGTCACAAGATATCCTCGCACCACATTTTACTAGACAAGAAATGACAGAGTGTCAGTGATATCTAGTCTAAGTCATGAAATAAATTCATGGAGCCAATATTAATGTCTTGACAAAAAATTTCCGCATTTCAATGTAGACAATGACACTTATTTGATAGGTAAAAATTATGTATTAAAAATCAATGTCTAGACATGATTTGAAATTGATATTGAGGGAATCAACTGATTTCTAAACAATAATTGATTTCTTGACAATAATGTCAAAGATTAACATCTTCATTTCAACATTAACTGAATCAGATACTTTGTGTAGAAAAAAACCTCTTGCTATTTAGTTGATATCTAACGAAACTACAGATATTTAGATTCCCAAAATATATTTGTGATCATCTAACTGGTGTGTTTTAACTTGATTTTCAACTGCTTTCACTGCACAATTTTGTGTGCTGCTCTTGAAAGAATTTTAAAAATTAACAAAGAATGGGTTTGAATATTTTATTTTGAAATGAAGCTGTTTTGTAACAATGCTATTAATATTCTTACAAACCTTTTTGACTGTATGGTAGTTAAGTTGTTAAGCGAGATATAATGAATCAGATATCCAATGATATCTAGAAATAGTAAAGATATCCAAACACAGAATTCAGTCACAGTCAGCGAAACAAGGAATTATTGCATAAATGTCCATATTGAATACTTTGCTTTCCATGAAAAGTTCATTTATAATCAGAGCTGCACATCTTCAAAACAACATTCCAAAGAATGTTCAGAGTTGTCGTCCTGTTTCATTTTGTCATCGTCACTGTAGTTGCTGCCCAGTGTACTCTTCTCCAGACTTCCCCTTCTGTCAGACCCCAAGGAATTGTTTCCAGTGGATTCCAGCTTATTCTTTAAAAACTTGTTCAATTTTTCTAAGTCGCTGTCACATTCTATTTCAACCACAGGACCTTTATTAGGTAACCCTACACCTTGTCTGGATTCTGTAAACTCATGGATGAGTTTGACACAGTCATAGCGATGGATTTGTTTGAGAATTTCCGTTAGTAGGTTAAGGTTGTTCTCTTGAACTATCTTCCTGGAGTAGAGAAGCCTGAACAAGTCCGCTGTATTCAGGAGAGAGTCCAGAGTTTTTCGTTTAAGAACTCCATCCACTTCAAGGACAAGTTTGATATTAGACAAGTCCTCGGGAGTTAGGTGCAGGGATATATTTAACAGAAGACGAGCAAATTTTGAGATCACAGGATTACACCCAATCTGCCTATCTGCCATTTTACTTTTTGAATTTCTTTTTTGTATGGAAAATCCCAAAATCTATATTTAGATATTGATTTACCTTACACAGACAATGTAAGCATTCACCGATGACGGTTTCGTCTGGTATCATCTCATATCTTTTGTTCAGGTGTAATCCAATACGCCAACACCTAAAATTTGTATCTGGTAGTAGAAATGATTGTGTTACAGCACAATGAAAGATAATCTAGTAATCTTGGCCCAAAATGGGCCAGACTGTCTGAAAAGCTTCAAGTTTAAATTTTAAGCAACAGGTTTCACACCAAATTAATTATTAAACAGTTAAAATTGAAAGCAACAATTTGATTTAGCTTTCTTTTTACATCTCCATGACATTTATCAGATTCTCAAAGACTTTTTTAAGTTTTAGTAAGAAAATATTTCATTTAATAACTTAATAGCACTCTGAAGGTGAAATAATGAACCTTTGAGATATTCAAATTGCTCTTGGAAAATAGTGAGGGTTGATTGTGACCTGCAAATGGTAAGAGTCTAAAGTAGTTTCCTAGAAATTGAGATAGAGATGTATGGCAGTTAAAGTTACTGGGCTAGTGAAATTACAGGTCACAAGTTTAAATTCCATAGGACTTTTTTTCTCTAAGATTAATTTTATAATTACCCACATACAGTAATCACAAAAGTTTAAAGATTTTTTTCTAATCCAGAAGTCTAGGCTCCTTTGCTCTCCTTCTGTTTATATCTGATGATTACATTTGGATTGTATTGTAGGTATTGGAGTTCTGGTGATGGGTCTGGGCTCCATTGTCTTCGCTCTCCCTCAGTTTACCTCTGGACTGTACACATTTACTGGGGATGATGTGACGTACTGTGATGTCGGGGCCAACGCTACAGCCTGTACCCACAAAGACAGTCTCTCCAACTATAAATACGTCTTCTTCCTCGGGCAGCTTCTTCACGGAGCGGGGGCTGCCCCTCTCTACACCCTTGGGGTCACGTACCTGGATGAGAACCTACCTGTACGGTCATCCTCCATGTATATAGGTAAATAACATAATTATTACACATACATGTATCTAAATTAATTTTAATGCATCAAAAATATCTTAACCACTGTACTTAAGCTTACAATTTTTGCTCTGGCTGTGTTTCAAGCTAAAACTTTTGCTTTTTTTATTGATAGGTATTTATTATGCATTTGCCATCGTGGGGCCAGCAGTGGGATATCTAGCTGGAGGTGCATTCCTTAATATATATGTAGATGTCAACCAGGTTAATTCAGCAAGGTAAGGCCCATCACTCTTATCAAAGCAAAAGCAATTTTGTGTAAAAACAAAAAAGTTGCTTTTGAACTTGATCAATTTTTTGTGAAAACTGTTGCTTTGAATTTGTCCTATTACCAAAGGACCATATTTGATAAGGTCCAATTTCTGCCCTCTTTTTATACAAATATTAATAAGCATCTTATCATACAAATATTGTTAGTTGAATATTTCTGCCCCTTTGTTTTGACAGTGTCAGCCTTACCCCAAACAGTCCTCGATGGGTGGGGGCCTGGTGGATCGGATTCCTCATCAGTGGTCTGCTGGCCTTTTTGGTGGCCTTCCCAATGTGTGGCTTTCCTACCAAACTGCCAGGTGTGTACAGGAGTAGTCAATTTAGAATAAGTAAAACATTTTTTTTAAAATAGAGACACTTTTCTAGTCAAGACTGTGTGGCCTATTTTTAGGATTTGAAAAATCCTTTTAAATTAAATATTTAAGATTAAAATTGATGGGAAAAGTATTGATTTACTAAAGTAACTTCAATTACAAATTGAATTGAGACTTACTGATATTTCAGAGAAGTGTTTAACATTCTAATTTATAAACCCAAGGGTCAGAAAATTACAAAAAGGAGCGAGAGAAGGAGGTGTACCACCGTAAGGGGGCAAAGTTGGGCAGTGAGGAGGGGGAGAGCACGGGGGCCTGCAACTACAGGCACATCCTGGGGTCGGTCAGGAACCTGGTCACTAATCCTACCTTTATGTTCCTGAACCTGGCAGCAGCTTGTGAAGGTAAGTTATAGATATACTTAGAATAAAAACTGTATGATGATGAATTCTGATTCAAAAAACCTATAGTTATAAAATTTAATCTGCTTATTAATGAAAATCACGGAGAGTTTAAAAAGTTGCGGTCATACAGGAAGCTTGAAAATTACTTTAAAAAAGATAAACAGCAAACAAAATTTTCATAAATAATCATCAGAGTAACGTCTAAGATTGATAATTTTTCAAAAATTATATATTAAAATGTTTTTTATAGGAAACTTGCTGGCTGGGTTTGCTACATTTGCACCAAAGTTCATAGAAGCTCAGTTTAGTTTACAAGCCTCAAACGCTGCACAGTGTGTTGGTGAGTCATGGCATAGTATATCGGTATGTTGGTAGGTCACACAGTATGTTGGTATTCATAGCATAGTATATATCTGAATGTTGGTAGGTCATCATGGCATGTAATAGAATTCTGATATACAGGGTGGTCTCTACTGACTGTTCAAACCACCACATCATTTAATGGCTGTAGACTAGTCAGATTATTCAGGTATATATTAGTCTGAAGTTTGCACTTCTTTACAGAACATAATGATGTGTTTTTACAGTAGTAATACAGTCATGTCTTTGTATCTTCATAGGTTACGCTGCTATACCTGCAGGAGGCGGGGGCACATTTCTGGGTGGCTACCTGGTCAAGCGGTTCAACCTGGGGGTGAGGGAGATCATCCGCTTCTGTCTGGGGATCAGTATCCCCTGCTTCTTTAGTGTGCTGATCTTCCTAATCAACTGTGAGAATGTCCTGTATGCTGGAGTCAATATAAACTATGGGGAATTCGCAAGTAACGGGTAAGAGGACTGTGAACCCATGATGTTTTGTGGGGGAGAGTATTTCTGCTCTTCTTGAGTATACATTAAACAAAAATAAACATCCTCAGGATGACTTATCTGTAGATATATATACACTGCATATGATCTGTTCAAAATTCTATACTGAGTATATACTTGAAATTAAAGCACTAAGAAACAGGCTATATCTTACCATAAGAGTTGTCTCCCTTGAACATAATCAATTCTGCAGGAGTTGGAGAATTTAAACTGTTAGGAATCATAAACAGTATCACACAGCACAGTTATGTAAACAGAAGAGTTCAATATGTTATGTGTCAAACTTCAAATAAGGAAAGTTGCTTTACTTTTGGTCTACAGCACTCGCAGATTGATGGGAAAGTTTACAACCAGCAACTGTAATGCTAACTGTGGGTGTACACTGGAGAACTATAATCCGGTCTGTGGAATAGATGGAATCATGTATTACTCCCCTTGTTACGCAGGATGCTCAGAGTCAATCCCAGACACAGACCCAGTGGTAAGTGAAATTGTGGGTTAAGTTATGATGAGTGATTTTGTGGGGTAAATATAAGCTAACAGAGAAGTCACAAAGAGTTGTGTTAATTCACAAAAGACCACCACCCAGTGGTGACATTAAATTGAAAGCCGTTTTTTTTACACCATCTCCAGATGAAATGTTTATATGATTTACTTAATAACTGGATGGAAATGATTGATGATGTTGTTTATTTATAGCAATACCAGAACTGTAGCTGTGTGAGCTACGATACCAGCACCACTCCCTCCTACATGGCTATGACGGGGAAGTGTGAGAGCACCTGCACCATGCTGCCGTTCTTCATGGCCGTCTTCTTCCTCATCATGTTCTTCACCTTTGTCATCAGTATGCCAGCCCTCTCAGCCACCCTCAGGTAAATTGTATATCTCAGTCACAGGTAAATCTTACATCCCACTCTCAGGAAAATCCTCTATCCCACCTTTAGGAAAATCCTCAATCTCACTCTCTGGTAAATCCTCTATCTCAACCTTAGATAAATCCTCAATCTCCCTCTCAGGTAAATTCTCTATCTCATCCTCGGGTAATTCCTCAATCTCCCTCTTGGGTAAATCAACTATCTCACCTTCAGGTAAATCAACTATCTCACCCTCAGGTAAATCCTCTTTCTCAATTTTTATTAAATTTTTTAGATTTTTTTACATTACAAACCTACTGGTAATTATTACCGGTAAACATAAAAACATTTAAAAAAATTTCCAAACTTTGTGTCCTCTTTGAATTGATAAAACTGTCATTATTGATGGATGTGCCAACTTCTTAGTGAACCAGTTCAACTATATATTCAGGGTGTTTATTTGTTATAATTTTAACAAATGTAATCCCTTTTATAGATGTGTGCCTCAACAAGACAGTTCATTTGCCCTTGGCATACGGTGGATCATAGCTAGATGTTTAGGTAAGATTAGACAATCATGCCACTCCAAATGTAGTCATTGTGTACATATACTGACTGATATTAAGTCTGATGTAGAGGAGATTGTGATAGAGGAGTTCTAGATTATTTATTTGGGATATTTTGTTGTTAAAACAAACCCTTAAACACTTTATTTTAATGATAAAAATATCAGACTGAGAGTTTGTAATGTAGTTATTAATTGACATTGTGCAAATACATGTACAAAAAGGTAATATGGGTAATATTTTAACATACATGTACTTAGTTAATATCTACATTCAATATACATGTTGAGATGCAGAATGAGTGACTCTTGATTTATTTCAGGTTCTATCCCTGGTCCTATATTGTTCGGGAAGATGGTAGATCTGACGTGTTTGCTATGGCAGAGGAAGTGTGACGACAATGAAGGCTCCTGCTTCTTCTACAACAACCAGAACATGAGCTTTAACCTGATGGGGATCGCGCTGGCTGGCAAGTTTCTCTCCATCCTCTTCTTCACTCTGTCACTCGTCTTCTATAAGGCATCCCCCAAGGAGGAGGAGGGTGCACCTGCTGATATGGACACCAAGGAAACCAAACTCAATGGGGATTCTGGGGTCAGGGATGGTCAGAGCACCAACACGTCTATCACCTCCCTCAACAACGGCACGATTCAGCCAGACATGAACAAAAACAACACAGACAAAGATTTCACCACTAAACTGTAGCCATGTTTAGACTTTCAAAAGCTGCAACTGTGATTTTTGTATCAAATCAGTGTTATTTATTTTATAGTGTACTGTGTGTAAATGTGCATAGGAGCTAATGAACAACACAAAGGTCAAAACAGTCTAATTTTTACTTATTATTGAAAGTTATTTGTTGTAAACTTATTGGTTTGATCAAGGGAAATTAAGGGGATGTGGGGTGTCAAATCTAATGTCAGTATTTTATGTTTATGTTCAAAACCAGTAGCCTTATGAATGTTGTTTTAAAGCTTGATACATATGACTCAGACATGTCAGATTGGGATAGATTGTTCTGTAGTTTAAAGTTTGTAATATTTATTGAGTCAATCAAATATTACAAACAAGTTCATGGCACTTTGTCGTGATTGTATTTGTATAGATATACATGTCCTTATGATTGTCTGCGCGTGTGGGATGATGACAATCACACAATGTGGAACATGATGGCCACGCCTACCAAATACTGTTCATTCCACTCAGGGAATTAAAAAAAAGGACTTTTTGTGTGCATAATCTGTGAGTAGCAGCCATAGTCATTTTCACAAGCTCATGATTAAAATCCAAGTTTTATGGTATATTTGTGTGCTTTTAATGTGGGCAATTGATCTAGAAATTGTTTTATTCAAATTATGTTCTATAAATGGACCCTATATTGTCTGATGTTTTATGATGTTAATTCAAATTATAATAATGTTGATCTCTTAATTTGAATAGATATGCTCCTTGTTTTTTGTTTGTAACTTGAATTCAAAGGCAGCTAGTCATTTTTTGCAATCTCAGTTACTCAGAAAATGAGCCACACTGGGCTGGGCACACTGTCCTGGTAAGCCAGCAAATCAGCTTGCTGAATGCCCAAGCTTCAGAACATAGAGCCGTTACCATAGGCAGATTTTCTGAGTAAACTATGAGAGTGTGTGGACCATATCAAATTTATCTAATTGTGTAAATAGTATTAGAAAATATATTTTCATAGGAATTGTTTACAGAATACAGCATTGATGTAAATGACAAGTGTTTTTGTTATGTATATAAGTATAATTTGTTTTTCTTCATTGAAATTACATGATTTAGATGGCATTTGCACCAAAGGATTTTCTTGTGTTACCGTAGTCGGAAACAATAAAAAGGTGGAGTTGTATTCTCTGATACCTTTGTTTAGAGATTGATATCTGTACATTTGTGATATATAGTTTATGTGAAATTTCTTGTTCACAATTCCTACACTGTAAATCACTAACAATATGCCAGAACTTTATATGCCTGCTATTTCATGACTTGCAATTGCCAAAATATTTTTTTTTAAATGAAAGTAAGGATTCGAAGTACATCTCATGCAATCAATTTTAAAATTATGTTTTGCAAATGAATTTATAATTTATGTTCATTTGGAAAAAAGTCTGTATAAAAGATGATCCAAGGTGTTTGTATACAGCAATAAGACTGCGGAGCATTAACTGGCAAGATTGGGAATAAAAAGCTTATGTCAATTTCACCTATTACAGTCAAAACATTTGAAACAGGCGGAGACAATTGAAGCGGACCTCTGAGTTTGTTTGTAGAGCTATTGGAACATTTATTAGTATTCATACAAGCAAAACATTTTGTTTTCTATATGATGGCATATTGGGATATTCATAGGGCTGTCTTTAAGATGTGCAGTGTTTCAGAGTATCAGAGACAGAGTCTGTGTTGGAGCGAGTTATTCTCTGCGATGTGGTATTTGATAATTGGAGGTAGTTTTTGTATCTGAGATTCAATGTTTGTTGTGTAGATGTAACCAATAGTGCATTATTGTAGAATTATCCATTGGTGCTATGAACTTTTGAGTCTCATAATTCTGGTTCTCGTCTTGAACAATATCATTTACCTCTATTTCATTGAAGACCTCTACCATTGCAATTGTTTTCATTACATCTCTTGTACATTACCGGGTATGTTCTCAACAATGTCAAGTTTTTTGGCAATTTACTGTGATGGTTAAAAAATGATTCTTTAGTGGGATATATACCCACTCCATCGTTAAGAATTTATTTTTTTCAATTAATCCTCAAGTGTGGGAGCTATTTTAAACATAATTATTCTGTCTAACAAAAGGAATTATTTTTTTTTACGTCATCATAACTAAGATGCTAACAAGATAGTATTTAAGCAAAATTAATGTTGACATCACATGATGTTCAGAAAAATGTTTTAATATCCTTCTCAATGCCAAAAAAACCAGTTCATAAACAGTCTTCCATATAACTTAGTAAGTGTGAAATGAGCTTTTAAAATGAGGACAGTTACAAAGAGATTAATGTATTTTGTGTACCAAACTTGTTAGTTATTATTTGAGGCCAACTACTTACTGGTAATCAACAAATTGTTTTTATACTAATTTTTTATTGTAGTCACCTAAATAAGTTATAATGGTGCCAGGTAAAATAAATTGTTTTGTGTGTAACAAATCGCCTTAAATAAACTGATGCTTAAAATGTCATTTATATTGTTGAATGTGACCAATAAATTGGTTATATAACTGATTGTTAAATTGCGTGTTGAGATTTCAAAAATTAAAAGTGTCAACATGTGATGAGTTTGATTTTTATTTAAACAGTGGAAAAGGTAGAAAACTGGTGATTGTATACATGTAGATATTAAATCCAATTAATTATTGAACATATTTGGGCTGTGATCATAGGAAACTGATAATTGTAGATAAAAAATCGAATTATAATTTGGTAAACATATAAATGCTTTGTGCTGTGATAATTTTAAAGATTAAGGTTTTATTTTTTGAAAAAATAACTGGTTTAAAATGTTGATCAAAATGTTGCTATAACATCATAGTACTAAAAGGGCAGTTGTGCCTGTATCATAAACTTAACATCTTTCTCGAATTTTCTCAGAGCTCTATGATATATAAAGTTTTGCATTAGGCATCACATTGAATCTTTGCCACTGATGATGGGTATAGTTTCTGTACACTGATCTCATAACCTTCAATATATTATGTACCAAAATTTCATTCCATTTACATCTACAATTGAAATGATAAAGATCACCAACAATTTCTACTTAATGTTTATTATAACAAATGCTAACAAACATGGTATAGAATCAAGCATGCATTTCTGACCATTAACAACCATTAATAAAATGCCTCCCTTACAGGAGACTAATACTATATCACAAAGCATGGCTCATTCTGTCACAATAAGGCCTCTTTTTGGCATCAGCTGTGACATTTCTGGTAAATACTTAAAGCACTGGAAGTCATAAAGCAGTTAAACAACTCTTTGGCCGTGTATTACATTGGTACAAACAATCATAATTATGCCGTGTGTTATCATGGACAGCATCCAATCAAACGGCTGTGAATTACGAAAGTTCAGCCAATCAAATTGTCTGTACATGTATATTACAATTGTAACAAAACTTCTGAGCTGTGATAATGGGTCACTGGAATCGGCCGTGATAAGTCAGACTTCCTGGTATGGCTTGTGGGTGCTGGCTGGTTTGGGAGACCACCATTGGGGGCCCCTGTGGTTGGTGTTGACTGGGGTGGGAGATGATCATGGACCCCGCAGGAGGCACCTGTTGACCCGTCTGGGAGATGACCACTGGTCCCCCGGTCATCAGGGAGGGGCCTGATTGAGAGATCTGTATGGGGTAGAGGATCGAACCCCCAGAAGACAGAACCTGATGAGGCGGGCCCATAATTGTCTGGGGGATACCCTGGGTCTGGGGGCCAGGAATTCTCATTGCCTGCAAATTCAAATATGCCACATCAAAAAAGAAATGCTAATTGCCTATCAATTATCAAAAAAAATGAAAATATGTGATATGGATCATATAACAGAAATATATAGAACTTATGGCATCGTTTTGTAGTAGATCTTACATTTGAATTCAAAATGCCATTTTTCCATTAAAGTATTGTTTAATGTCAATGCCAGTAGATTGAAATATTAAGAAATTAAATTTGTGGACTGAGGTTACCTTAGGTAAAGTTCTGATTTTATGAGATGAGAAACTAGACTCACTTGTTGAGTGGAGTTGAGAGGTTGAACACTTGAGGGTGGTTGAATTAAGGACTGAGGTGGACCTACATACTGGAACTGAACTGAAGGAGTGGATAGAGGCTGGTTCCCAGTCACTGACTGCGGCAGAGGAAGCTGAACAAGAAAACAAAGACATCAATGTAAAACTCCCTTCTTTTGATTTTTGCAGCCAATACAAGTGGTGTTTCAAAGACTACTTGAATCAAGGTCCTAGTTTCAAGCAATTTTTAGTATGCCTCCCCCATGTTTTCCCAGATGTTGTCAATTTACAACTGAGTTGAAGAACAATCCAAGAAATTGTCAAAAATGAAATTAAAAAATGTTTATTATATATTAATATGAAAATGTAATTATTTCGTTCTACAGACATAATTAACCAACTGAAAATGAGTCCCACTGAAACCTTAAATGCAGGAACTGACAGAGCTACAGTTACATCTGTTTGCATGCAAGATGCAATGTCTCCATTCTGCAATAATGTGCACCATAGGTTTATTATGTACATACAGTAAAACACAGTTATAGTGAATATGTTTATAATGAAATCACACCTACAGCGATTTAAAAGTTCTCATTCTCCTTAGCTTTCAAATGTATCATAATCTTATGAGATATAACAAGTTACATTTAAAATGATGAAAACAAAATGGTCTGTCCCTGTCACTTTGCTATAGTCATGTTTTACTGTGTACTTCTTCAACGGCTCTTACCCTCCCGCCCACTCGCTCGGTGAGGATTTTACGAGGGACATTGAAGATTTTTGAGGCTTTATTGACAGACATTCCATCCTTTAGTACAGCGGACACTGCCTGATCCATTGTCTGGTCCGTCCAATAGTAATTAGGCTTCTTACGACCCGAATCATCCTACAATACAAGAATAAAAATTTTTTCATTTATTCCTACCTTTTTATGCTGAGCTGATATGATTAAAGAGGCAACCTGCACAATGTACACAGATTGATAACAGATGGATGCTTTCATTATTTTGTTCACATACATGTAATTGCAAAAACAAAGTACCGGTTATACATGTTCAGCAATACCAAGTGAATTTAAAATCATTTAAATCATATAACCTAATACAGCTGAACTTCGGTATCTTGAACACTGATTTCTGGAATACAATGGTTTATGTTGAAGTGATTTGCAAGTCCAAACCACTTATTTTTTTCATTTTTTTTTATTTTTTCATTTATTTTTTTTCACCCTCGATATCTCGAGACAACCAAGTTTGACTGTAATATGGAATTGAACTGTTCCAAAAATAATCAAAATCCACCTAGGATCACTTACAAAGATCATCCTTTGTTGCTGCTGTATGTACTGAGGATGAATGCTGGGCGGGGCCACAGAGTTAGTCCCGCCCCCTGGTAGATACTGGACATTTGTCATTGGTTGGGATGGGGGGTTCTGCATTCTTTGTTGCTGTTGCTGAAGGATGTTGGTCAGATTCTCTCGGGTAGCTCTCCGGAAATCCTCACTCTGCAAAGAGTTTGTAATACAGCAATAGAATTAGATGATTGAAAATGAAGCACAAGTGCCTTGACAACCATAGACTCATTATACTGTAAACCAATATCATATAGAGGAGACTAGTGACCATCTCAAATGGCCGGCTTGAATAATGGAAAATAGGATAAAAGCATTTCAGAGGATTTTGCTTTGACATTGACCTATGACTTAGAAATTTTCAGGTTGGCATAGAAACTTTAAGTCAAGCTCATTACCCTTTACCTTAGATTATGCCAATGGGAAATAATTTGTGGTCTAAAACTGGATTTTAAAGAGATTTGCTATGACCTTCACATTTGACCTTGAAACTTGGTTAAGTCGCTGTACACTCTTTACCCAAAAGCTCAGTTTATGTGAAGTATGAGCCAGATAGGGCTAAGGAGAGAGTAAATATGCTCTGAAAATTATTGTTTGGTCTGATATGACCTTCGCCCTTGACCTACAAACATCATTTAAAGTAATTGCACACCCTTTGACCAAGGCACTCTGTGGGTGAAGTATGAGCCAGATTAGACCAAGGAGAGAAAATATATGATCCGGACAAGGGTTTTTCAGATAATTCTGCCGACCTTAACCTTAGAACTAGAAACTTGGTTCAACGTCACTGCACACCCTTTACCCAAACGCTCTGTAGGTCAAGTATGAGCCAGATTGGGCAATGGGGAGAGAAGATATGCCCCGGACAAGTGATCTCGGACGGACAGACGGGCACAGATGGACAGACAGACTGATCACTATAGGGCACCAGCAGTGTGAGGCCCTAATAATTATCTGTGAGGTTTGCCAGTAATTTGCATATATTTGTTTACCTTGTAAACCAGATTGGAAAATAAAGCAAACTAGATACGATCTCGTTACGAGTAACGAGTAGGCCTTCCGTTCAATTTTTTAAACGATATGATTCAAATATCAATGAAATTTCAGAATTCCCCCTCACCTCCTCCCTTTCAGATAATGTATACGATTTTCAATATCCTTTACAATGCTTAACCTGGATTGCAAAATTAAGATTTCTGGAAAAAGTCATTTTTAAACTGCAATATTTCTGCAATGCATAGTCCGATTTTAAAACGGTTTTCAGTTTTGTATTTAGCACAAAAATGTCTACAAAATGAATGTGTTTTCAAATTCCAAAAATCGAAATTTTGAAATCACTTCCGGTGACGACCGGAAGTGACTGATGACCTGTTCATATTAAAATTGGATGCGTTTAGAATATATTTTGATGAAAAAAAATTCCAAATCTTTAAATTTGAAAAAGTTTTAAAACGCAATTTTTCGAAAATGCCGTTTTTGAGCGGACCGGAAGTGACCGACGATCATGTTTGTACCTGATGGCATCTAAAAATTCAAAAATCTATCATTCCTGAAATTTTCAATTTTCTATCTTTAATCATTTTTGAGAAAAAGGGAGGACAAAATCACTTTTTAAAAAAAGAAAAACGAACATATCGGCCGACCGGAAGTGACTTCTTCGACAAAAATGTACGTGATAAAAGATCTTGATATTCTTTATAACCTACAAAAATTTCATAAAAATCCATTGTACCAAGTCTGAGATATTTGAGTTTAAAGAAAAGTGTTAAGAAAAAAAAGAATAACTAGACGCGATCTCGTTGCGAGCAACGAGAGGTCTTCCGTTTGAATACACCTTACGCTATCGGAATGCTTGTTCTTTTCTATCAATAAGACCGCGGAACATTAACTGGCAAGATTGGAAATATACAGCTTACATCAATTTCACCTGTTACAGTCAAAACATTTGATATGGGCGGGAACAAATTGACACGGGCGTCTGAGAAAAGAAAAAAAGTCATTTTTGAGTACTTTCTGTGACGACTGGAAGTTGCATGTACGCCGGATCTAACAGAATATGGTAAACATATCTTCATATATTGTTCTGTCTTTCCTCAAAGTTTTGATGTTCAAATTTTTGTCAGTTATGAGAATTCGTTGAGAAAAGGTTTTTTGTCTCGAGACCGGAAACAAACAAACGGAAGTAATTAAAGAAATTAAAAGTAAGCATTTTAGTTCAATTACTTACAGTACATTACTGTTAATTAGACTAAATAAAATGATCAAAGAGAAAAGTCTAAAATTATTAAAAACGTCATTTGCTTTTACACTTCCGGAGAGAACCGAAAGTGACGGAAAATAAAATGGAACCTGTTAAACACACCTTCAATCAAATGTCTATCAGTCATAAAAGTTTTGTATCTTGATTTCTTACAGTTTCTGAGATCTCCCGTGTACAAAATTTGTATGAAAAAAAACCTACTGAGATATTTGAGATGACTCACCGGATTTTTTTTCGTTTATTTAACCATGTGTAGGGGACCCATTGTATTTCTATTACTAAAATGTTACTTCCATGGTAAATAACAAAAAAAATAATTAAACAAAAAATTTGGAGTACTTCCTGTGAGGACCGGAAGTTAGGCCAGATGACACAAAATAATGTAAACACATGTACATACATAGGTCTATCAATCAACAAAGTATGGTTGTTTAAGTCTATACCGTTTTTGAGATGTTATTGAGACAAAGATTTTTGTCTCGGGACAGGAAGAGGACAAACGGTAGTGCTCAATGAAAATTAAAGTTAGTATTTATTAAATACTTTTCCATCATACATTATTATTTAAAATCTAACTAAAACTGTCGAAGAAAATCATTTAAACTTATAAACAGCTTGATTTGTTTGAACCCTTTCAGTGAGGACCGAAGAGAAACCCGTTAAACACTTCAATCAAATGTCTATCATCCTTGTTAGTTTAGTTTTGTGTGTTGATCACTTACAGTTTCTGAGATCTCGCTGGTACAAATTTTGTTCAAAAGCAGCTACCTGAGATATTCGAGATATCTCACCGGAAGTAGAATTGTTTTGTCTATTTAACATTGCATAAATAAAATATGTAAAGATACTAATATATTAATTCTATGAAAAATAAATTAAATACGAAAATAATTTTTAAAGTACTTCCGGTGACGACCGGAAGTTAGACGAATCAAACAAAATAGAGTAAACAAATGAATATACATAAGTCTATCATCCCACACAGTTTGGTTGTCCAAGTAGTTACTATTTTTGAGATATCGTTGAGACAAGGTTTTTAGCTCACCTGAGCTGAAAGCTCGTGAGCTTTTCTGATCACTTTTTGTCCGGCGTCCGTCTGTCTGTCCGTCTGTCTGTCTGTCTGTCCGTAAACTTTTTACATTTTCGACTTCTTCTCCAGAACCACTAGGTCAATTTCAACCAAAGTTGGCACAAAGCATCCTTAGGTGAAGGGGATTCAAGTTTGTTAAAATGAAGGGCCATGCCCTCTTTCAAGGGGGGTTAATTAAAAAATCATTGAAAATTTGATGGTATTTTCAAAAATCTTCTCAAAAACCATTTGGCAAGAAAAGCTGAAACTTGTGTGGAAGCATCCTCAGGTAGTGTAGATTCAAGTTTGTTCAAATCATGATCCCCAGGGGTAGGGTGGGGCCACAATGGGGGATCGAATTTTTATATAGGAACATATAGAGTAAATCTTTAAAAATCTTCTTCTCTGAAACTGATCAGCCAGAAAAGCTGTAACTTATGTGGAAGCATTCTCAGGTAGTGTAGATTTAAGTTTGTTCAAATCATAATCTCCAGTGGTAGGTGGAAGCCACAATGGGAAGTCAAATTTTTACATAAAAATATATAGAGAAAAATCTTTTAAAATCTTTTTCTCAGAAACTGATCGGGCAGAAAAGCTGTAACATGTGTGAAAGCGTCCTCAGGTATGGAAGATTCAAGTTTGTTCAAATCATGATACTGGGGGTAGGATGTGGCCACAATGGGGGGGGGGGGGGGGGGGGGAGGGGTTCAAACTTTTACGTAGGAATATATATAAAAATATCTTTAAAAATCATTTGCTTAAAAAGTAAGTTCAGATAGTCTAGATTAAAATTTGTCAAAATCATAATCTTCAGGACTAGGGTTGGGCCACTTTGGGGGGGGGGGGGGGGTGGGGGGTTGTCCAATTTTACAGAGGAAAAAATTCAAATTATCCACAAAAACTCAAATGATTTTTTATATATGGTTTTATTTATATGCAAGCATTTTGAATTATTGTTGATTCTTTAAAGTTGTTTGAACTCTGGCCCTTGGACAATTCTTTGGCCTTACAAGGGGTCCAAAGTTTGATGTAGGTTTATAATCCATATACAAACAGTTGTTTAAGTCTGATCATTTTCTCGAAAACTGCAATGCTCAAGATGTAATATGACTGTAAAATCATCCTTGTCTATCATTGCTCAGGTGAGCGATGTGGCCCATGGGCCCCTTGTTTTGTCTCGAGACAGGAAACGGACCAACAGAAGTGCTCAATCAAAATTAAAGTTTATATTTTTCTAACGTTTTCCTATTGTACAGTTTTGTTTATCAAGCAATCTAAAACTGTCAAAGAAAAACAGTTAAAATTATTAAAAACTTCAATTGTTTGTACCCTTCCGGTGACGACCGGAAGTGACGGGCGATAAAATGAAATCTGTTAAACCCATCCTCAATCGAATGTCTATCGTCCTTGTAAGTTTCGTGTCTTAATCACTTACAGTTTCTGAGATCTCGCGGGTACAAAATTTATTTTAAAAAAGCTACCGCGGAACATTGGAAATATACAGCTTACGTCAATTTTACCTATTACAGTCAAAACATTTGATATGGACGGGAACAAATTGACGCGGATGTCTGAGAAAACGTTGGATTCAAACTGTAGTTAATATTGGAAGTGTATTTTCAATCCACCTCAGCGTTCCGAACTTGCTATATTACTTATGCGATCGAAACACATTTTATTTAGTATCAGCAAAGCGATAAAAAAAACCATTTTATTTCATCAATAATTATATAATCAGCAAATATGAGAAGATCCAAATTCGGGAGAGATTATACGCAAGGCAAAGCATTGTCCGGTGATTCAGAGAATCAGTCGCCACTGATACACTTCCTATAGCCAATGTTTTCTCAGACGTCCGCGTCAATTTGTTCCCGCCCATTTCAAATGTTTTGACTGTAACAAGTGAAATTGACGTAAGCTGTATATTTCCAATTTTGCCAGTTAATGTTCCGCGATCTTAATTATACATTATAAAATGTCGGGTTTCAATTTTACAAAGTAACACCTACAGCAGTATACATTATGAATTTTGAACACAATCAGTGACATATTAAACGGCGTTATTAATTTCAGCAAAAATTAAAAGGAAGGTTTAATAGGCGTAGCTGTTTTCTTAAAACATCGTTAATTTATGGATTTACTCTTTACCACCAAATGTTTTAGACATAAGATAATTATATAAAATGCCATACGCTATAAACTGCATTTGTAGAGAGAGAGAGAGAGAGAGAGAGAGAGAGAGAGAGAGAGAGAGAGAGAGAGAGAGAGAGAAATTAATCAGAAATCGATTTGATAAAGAAATTGATTATCTTTTTATCTGCTTCTTTTGCATATCGATTAATTTTTTTGTGTCAAGTTTATCTTTGCCGACTCACATTGTATGATAAAAATTTTTGCTAAGTCGGCAAATAAAATAACCTACATCTTACTAATGTAGTATGGTAAATTATCCCCCTTTTCCTGAATCCACTCAATACCCCAGTGTTATGTCTAAATGACCAGTGTTAAGCAATCGGTTAATATATTACGAAATTTATGAATTTTGACCTCGATGCTTAATCACTAAACAGATATAATAAATCCCGCTTTTTGGGTGAACATTACATGTATGTAGACCTTTGTAAATAATTATAAACTTAAGGCAGATTTTAAATGATTATAATCCCGATGCACCCTGCCGTAATGACTTTTTTTTTTATCAAAAGTGAAAAATCAGACTTTTTGTTTTAAAAGTGCATATCTCCAATCGGTGTTTACACGTGTTTTTTCATAGGCCCAAACAGACATACACAGGTGATCAATTCCACACCTTGTCGCAGTCACCCGGTGGTGTGTATAGTTCAGTGTTTAAACTTCGGAGGTTTTTCTTAATCCAAGACAGACAACAGATATGTATCTGTAGACAGATACAAAGAAGGAGAAAGTACACCGTCTATAATAAAAAATGACTTTTTAGCATTGACTTCCAATCAGTAAGAAGGCAATCATTAAAAAATTAATTTCAAATCATTTAAATCCAAAGACAATATCCCGTAACTAGAAATAAATACATATGTAATTTTAAACGTCAAATGTACATTTAGGCTTTAGCCACATTACTGCATGTTACCTGTAGTAGTTCTTATTCAAATACTAAAATATTCGTACGTTGGAGAGAGAGAGAGAGAGAGAGAGAGAGAGAGAGAGAGAGAGAGAGAGATTTTATAGTGTTTTATAGTGTTCAGGAAATCAATATATAAACAACATATGTCAATAAACGCATATTTACATGCATATATCTATATATATCTGAATAAATACTAAACAGTCCTCCTTTTAAAGTCCCGTAGAATACTTGAAATGTGGGCGCATTGCTAAATGTTTTGTGCATAGAGTCAATGAGATGGCGGCATTTCTTTGATGCCGGCAAAGCGACCTGGCGAGCTCTAATGCGGTCGTACTGCAAGGGTGCTTCGGCGGCATGTCTTTGATGCCGGCGATGCGACGAGCGTCTGAATTTAGCGAGCTGCTGACAGAAACAAGACTGTCACAATTCGGGAAATTGACGGTATTTTGAAACGGGCTCTATATTTGTACTGAAAAAAAGGTATTATTTTGATTTATGATAAAATTAAAACGGAAAACATAAAAAATCCATCGTTTCAAAGATAAAATCGTTAAACAAAACACAATTAAGAAAGAAAAAAAAACATTCGGCACTCGGGGACTGAACCCGGGTCGCCTGGGCCAAAGTCCACTACTCTAACGACTGAGCTACGCGGACTCTCGCTTCAGGACTTTGAATCCCAAAATCTCGAGAATGCGTAGATCGATTTTAAAATAAATTTCATGTTCTGACGTTATTAAAGCGTCTCTATCGAATAGTAATATTAAAAAAATTCCAAACAAAAAAGTTGAAAAATGACTGTTGTTTGTTTCCTTCCTGTGACGACCGGAAGTGACGGCGGACGTTCGGATATGCGAAGGGCACTGCGGCAGGACACTTTCTACTATCCCTGAACATTTGAAAGTTCTATCTTAAATACTTTTGGAGAAAAATCGTGAACAAGCAAAAACATAAAATCTTAAATAACTCGGGACCGGAAGTGACAACCGAAAAAATCTCGTGTAATTTTCTTACAAATTTTGTCATGAATAAGATCTGAGAGTTTCATCAAAATCGGCTGAAGCGTTTTTGAGAAAAGGTGACAGAAAAAAAAAAAACAATAAAAACTAGACGCGATCTCGTTGCGAGCAACGAGAGGTCTTCCGTTTGAATACACCTTACGCTATCGGAATGCTTGTTCTTTTCTATCAATAAGACCGCGGAACATTAACTGGCAAGATTGGAAATATACAGCTTACATCAATTTCACCTGTTACAGTCAAAACATTTGATATGGGCGGGAACAAATTGACACGGGCGTCTGAGAAAAGAAAAAAAGTCATTTTTGAGTACTTTCTGTGACGACTGGAAGTTGCATGTACGCCGGATCTAACAGAATATGGTAAACATATCTTCATATATTGTTCTGTCTTTCCTCAAAGTTTTGATGTTCAAATTTTTGTCAGTTATGAGAATTCGTTGAGAAAAGGTTTTTTGTCTCGAGACCGGAAACAAACAAACGGAAGTAATTAAAGAAATTAAAAGTAAGCATTTTAGTTCAATTACTTACAGTACATTACTGTTAATTAGACTAAATAAAATGATCAAAGAGAAAAGTCTAAAATTATTAAAAACGTCATTTGCTTTTACACTTCCGGAGAGAACCGAAAGTGACGGAAAATAAAATGGAACCTGTTAAACACACCTTCAATCAAATGTCTATCAGTCATAAAAGTTTTGTATCTTGATTTCTTACAGTTTCTGAGATCTCCCGTGTACAAAATTTGTATGAAAAAAAACCTACTGAGATATTTGAGATGACTCACCGGATTTTTTTTCGTTTATTTAACCATGTGTAGGGGACCCATTGTATTTCTATTACTAAAATGTTACTTCCATGGTAAATAACAAAAAAAATAATTAAACAAAAAATTTGGAGTACTTCCTGTGAGGACCGGAAGTTAGGCCAGATGACACAAAATAATGTAAACACATGTACATACATAGGTCTATCAATCAACAAAGTATGGTTGTTTAAGTCTATACCGTTTTTGAGATGTTATTGAGACAAAGATTTTTGTCTCGGGACAGGAAGAGGACAAACGGTAGTGCTCAATGAAAATTAAAGTTAGTATTTATTAAATACTTTTCCATCATACATTATTATTTAAAATCTAACTAAAACTGTCGAAGAAAATCATTTAAACTTATAAACAGCTTGATTTGTTTGAACCCTTTCAGTGAGGACCGAAGAGAAACCCGTTAAACACTTCAATCAAATGTCTATCATCCTTGTTAGTTTAGTTTTGTGTGTTGATCACTTACAGTTTCTGAGATCTCGCTGGTACAAATTTTGTTCAAAAGCAGCTACCTGAGATATTCGAGATATCTCACCGGAAGTAGAATTGTTTTGTCTATTTAACATTGCATAAATAAAATATGTAAAGATACTAATATATTAATTCTATGAAAAATAAATTAAATACGAAAATAATTTTTAAAGTACTTCCGGTGACGACCGGAAGTTAGACGAATCAAACAAAATAGAGTAAACAAATGAATATACATAAGTCTATCATCCCACACAGTTTGGTTGTCCAAGTAGTTACTATTTTTGAGATATCGTTGAGACAAGGTTTTTAGCTCACCTGAGCTGAAAGCTCGTGAGCTTTTCTGATCACTTTTTGTCCGGCGTCCGTCTGTCTGTCCGTCTGTCTGTCTGTCTGTCCGTAAACTTTTTACATTTTCGACTTCTTCTCCAGAACCACTAGGTCAATTTCAACCAAAGTTGGCACAAAGCATCCTTAGGTGAAGGGGATTCAAGTTTGTTAAAATGAAGGGCCATGCCCTCTTTCAAGGGGGGTTAATTAAAAAATCATTGAAAATTTGATGGTATTTTCAAAAATCTTCTCAAAAACCATTTGGCAAGAAAAGCTGAAACTTGTGTGGAAGCATCCTCAGGTAGTGTAGATTCAAGTTTGTTCAAATCATGATCCCCAGGGGTAGGGTGGGGCCACAATGGGGGATCGAATTTTTATATAGGAACATATAGAGTAAATCTTTAAAAATCTTCTTCTCTGAAACTGATCAGCCAGAAAAGCTGTAACTTATGTGGAAGCATTCTCAGGTAGTGTAGATTTAAGTTTGTTCAAATCATAATCTCCAGTGGTAGGTGGAAGCCACAATGGGAAGTCAAATTTTTACATAAAAATATATAGAGAAAAATCTTTTAAAATCTTTTTCTCAGAAACTGATCGGGCAGAAAAGCTGTAACATGTGTGAAAGCGTCCTCAGGTATGGAAGATTCAAGTTTGTTCAAATCATGATACTGGGGGTAGGATGTGGCCACAATGGGGGGGGGGGGGGGTTCAAACTTTTACGTAGGAATATATATAAAAATATCTTTAAAAATCATTTGCTTAAAAAGTAAGTTCAGATAGTCTAGATTAAAATTTGTCAAAATCATAATCTTCAGGACTAGGGTTGGGCCACTTGGGGGGGGGGGGGGGGGGGGGGGGGTTGTCCAATTTTACAGAGGAAAAAATTCAAATTATCCACAAAAACTCAATGATTTTTTATATATGGTTTTATTTATATGCAAGCATTTTGAATTATTGTTGATTCTTTAAAGTTGTTTGAACTCTGGCCCTTGGACAATTCTTTGGCCTTACAAGGGGTCCAAAGTTTGATGTAGGTTTATAATCCATATACAAACAGTTGTTTAAGTCTGATCATTTTCTCGAAAACTGCAATGCTCAAGATGTAATATGACTGTAAAATCATCCTTGTCTATCATTGCTCAGGTGAGCGATGTGGCCCATGGGCCCCTTGTTTTGTCTCGAGACAGGAAACGGACCAACAGAAGTGCTCAATCAAAATTAAAGTTTATATTTTTCTAACGTTTTCCTATTGTACAGTTTTGTTTATCAAGCAATCTAAAACTGTCAAAGAAAAACAGTTAAAATTATTAAAAACTTCAATTGTTTGTACCCTTCCGGTGACGACCGGAAGTGACGGGCGATAAAATGGAATCAGTTAAACCCATCCTCAATCGAATGTCTATCGTCCTTGTAAGTTTCGTGTCTTAATCACTTACAGTTTCTGAGATCTCGCGGGTACAAAATTTATTTTAAAAAAGCTACCGCGGAACATTGGAAATATACAGCTTACGTCAATTTTACCTATTACAGTCAAAACATTTGATATGGACGGGAACAAATTGACGCGGATGTCTGAGAAAACGTTGGATTCAAACTGTAGTTAATATTGGAAGTGTATTTTCAATCCACCTCAGCGTTCCGAACTTGCTATATTACTTATGCGATCGAAACACATTTTATTTAGTATCAGCAAAGCGATAAAAAAAACCATTTTATTTCATCAATAATTATATAATCAGCAAATATGAGAAGATCCAAATTCGGGAGAGATTATACGCAAGGCAAAGCATTGTCCGGTGATTCAGAGAATCAGTCGCCACTGATACACTTCCTATAGCCAATGTTTTCTCAGACGTCCGCGTCAATTTGTTCCCGCCCATTTCAAATGTTTTGACTGTAACAAGTGAAATTGACGTAAGCTGTATATTTCCAATTTTGCCAGTTAATGTTCCGCGATCTTAATTATACATTATAAAATGTCGGGTTTCAATTTTACAAAGTAACACCTACAGCAGTATACATTATGAATTTTGAACACAATCAGTGACATATTAAACGGCGTTATTAATTTCAGCAAAAATTAAAAGGAAGGTTTAATAGGCGTAGCTGTTTTCTTAAAACATCGTTAATTTATGGATTTACTCTTTACCACCAAATGTTTTAGACATAAGATAATTATATAAAATGCCATACGCTATAAACTGCATTTGTAGAGAGAGAGAGAGAGAGAGAGAGAGAGAGAGAGAGAGAGAGAGAGAGAGAGAGAGAGAGAGAGAGAAATTAATCAGAAATCGATTTGATAAAGAAATTGATTATCTTTTTATCTGCTTCTTTTGCATATCGATTAATTTTTTTGTGTCAAGTTTATCTTTGCCGACTCACATTGTATGATAAAAATTTTTGCTAAGTCGGCAAATAAAATAACCTACATCTTACTAATGTAGTATGGTAAATTATCCCCCTTTTCCTGAATCCACTCAATACCCCAGTGTTATGTCTAAATGACCAGTGTTAAGCAATCGGTTAATATATTACGAAATTTATGAATTTTGACCTCGATGCTTAATCACTAAACAGATATAATAAATCCCGCTTTTTGGGTGAACATTACATGTATGTAGACCTTTGTAAATAATTATAAACTTAAGGCAGATTTTAAATGATTATAATCCCGATGCACCCTGCCGTAATGACTTTTTTTTTTTATCAAAAGTGAAAAATCAGACTTTTTGTTTTAAAAGTGCATATCTCCAATCGGTGTTTACACGTGTTTTTTCATAGGCCCAAACAGACATACACAGGTGATCAATTCCACACCTTGTCGCAGTCACCCGGTGGTGTGTATAGTTCAGTGTTTAAACTTCGGAGGTTTTTCTTAATCCAAGACAGACAACAGATATGTATCTGTAGACAGATACAAAGAAGGAGAAAGTACACCGTCTATAATAAAAAATGACTTTTTAGCATTGACTTCCAATCAGTAAGAAGGCAATCATTAAAAAATTAATTTCAAATCATTTAAATCCAAAGACAATATCCCGTAACTAGAAATAAATACATATGTAATTTCAAACGTCAAATGTACATTTAGGCTTTAGCCACATTACTGCATGTTACCTGTAGTAGTTCTTATTCAAATACTAAAATATTCGTACGTTGGAGAGAGAGAGAGAGAGAGAGAGAGAGAGAGAGAGAGAGAGAGAGAGAGAGAGAGATTTTATAGTGTTTTATAGTGTTCAGGAAATCAATATATAAACAACATATGTCAATAAACGCATATTTACATGCATATATCTATATATATCTGAATAAATACTAAACAGTCCTCCTTTTAAAGTCCCGTAGAATACTTGAAATGTGGGCGCATTGCTAAATGTTTTGTGCATAGAGTCAATGAGATGGCGGCATTTCTTTGATGCCGGCAAAGCGACCTGGCGAGCTCTAATGCGGTCGTACTGCAAGGGTGCTTCGGCGGCATGTCTTTGATGCCGGCGATGCGACGAGCGTCTGAATTTAGCGAGCTGCTGACAGAAACAAGACTGTCACAATTCGGGAAATTGACGGTATTTTGAAACGGGCTCTATATTTGTACTGAAAAAAAGGTATTATTTTGATTTATGATAAAATTAAAACGGAAAACATAAAAAATCCATCGTTTCAAAGATAAAATCGTTAAACAAAACACAATTAAGAAAGAAAAAAAAACATTCGGCACTCGGGGACTGAACCCGGGTCGCCTGGGCCAAAGTCCACTACTCTAACGACTGAGCTACGCGGACTCTCGCTTCAGGACTTTGAATCCCAAAATCTCGAGAATGCGTAGATCGATTTTAAAATAAATTTCATGTTCTGACGTTATTAAAGCGTCTCTATCGAATAGTAATATTAAAAAAATTCCAAACAAAAAAGTTGAAAAATGACTGTTGTTTGTTTCCTTCCTGTGACGACCGGAAGTGACGGCGGACGTTCGGATATGCGAAGGGCACTGCGGCAGGACACTTTCTACTATCCCTGAACATTTGAAAGTTCTATCTTAAATACTTTTGGAGAAAAATCGTGAACAAGCAAAAACATAAAATCTTAAATAACTCGGGACCGGAAGTGACAACCGAAAAAATCTCGTGTAATTTTCTTACAAATTTTGTCATGAATAAGATCTGAGAGTTTCATCAAAATCGGCTGAAGCGTTTTTGAGAAAAGGTGACAGAAAAAAAAAACAATAAAAACTAGACGCTTGTTGCGAGCAACAAGAGGTCTTCCGTTTGAATGCACCATAAAGTAGACTAGAGGGATAGTTGCTCTTTTCATCATTTCTAAACATGTCATTAAATTCCATTTAACCCTCTATAAGAATTTCAATAGACATATAATTATACTTAAATTAATCTTTAAAAAGTCGCTATTATTGTGATCTTTGATAAAATTATATTGGAAATAAGTAAAATCTATCATTTCAAATATAAAATTATAAACCTTAACACAATTAAGGAAGAAAAAATATTCGGCACTCGGGGACTGAACCCGGGTCGCCTGGGCCAAAGTCCACCACTCTAACGACTGAGCTACACGGACTCTCGCTTCAGGACTTTGGATCCCAAAATCTCGAGAATGCGTGGATCGATTTTAAAACAAATTTCATATTCTGAAGTTATTAAAGCGTCTCTATCGAACAATAATATTAAAAAATTTCAAAACAAAAAAGTTGAAAAATGACTCTTTTTTGTTTCCTTCCGGTGCCGACCGGAAGTGACGGCGGACGTTCGGATATGCGAAGGGCACTGCGGCAGGACACTTTCTACCATCCCTGAAAATTTGAAAGTTCTAACTTAAATACTTTTGGAGAAAAATCGTGAACAAGCAAAAACATAAAATCTTTAATATCTCGGGACCGGAAGTGACGACCAAAAAAAACTCGTGTAATTTTCTTACAAATTTTGTCATGAACTAGATCTAAAAATTTCATCAAAATCGGCTGAAGCATTTTTAAGAAAACGTGGGAGAAAAAAAAAATAATAATAATAACTAGACGCTTGTTGCGAGCAACAAGAGGTCTTCCGTTTGAGTGCACCATAAAATAGCCTAGAGGGATAGTTGTTCTTTTTTTATCATTTCTAAACATGTCATTAAATTCCATTAAACCCTCTATAAGAATTTCAATAGACATATAATTATACTTAAATTAATCTTTAAAAAGTCGCTATTATTGTGATTTTTGATAAAATTATATTGGAAATAAGTAAAATCTATCATTTCATATATAAAATTATAAACCTTAACACAATTAAGGAAGAAAAAATATTCGGCACTCGGGGACTGAACCCGGGTCGCCTGGGCCAAAGTCCACCACTCTAACGACTGAGCTACGCGGACTCTCGCTTCAGGACTTTGGAGCCCAAAATCTCGAGAATGCGTGGATCGATTTTAAAACAAATTTCATATTCTGAAGTTATTAAAGCGTCTCTATCGAACAATAATATTAAAAAATTTCAAAACAAAAAAGTTGAAAATTGACTGTTTTTTGTTTCCTTCCGGTGCCGACCGGAGGTGACGGCGGACGTTTGGATATGCGAAGGGCACTGCGGCAGGACACTTTCTACCATCCCTGAAAATTTGAAAGTTCTATCTTAAATACTTTTGGAGAAAAATCGTGAACAAGCAAAAACATAAAATCTTTAATATCTCGGGACCGGAAGTGACGACCAAAAAAAACTCGTGTAATTTTCTTACAAATTTTGTCATGAATAAGATCTAAAAATTTCATCAAAATCGGCTGAAGCGTTTTTGAGAAAACGTGGGAGAAAAAAAAAATAATAATAACTAGACGCTTGTTGCGAGCAACAAGAGGTCTTCCGTTTGAGTGCACCATAAAATAGCCTAGAGGGATAGTAGTTCTTTTTTTTATCATTTCTAAACATGTCATTAAATTCCATTAAACCCTCTATAAGAATTTCAATAGACATATAATTATACTTAAATTAATCTTTAAAAAGTCGCTATTATTGTGATTTTTGATAAAATTATATTGGAAATAAGTAAAATCTATCATTTCATATATAAAATTATAAACCTTAACACAATTAAGGAAGAAAAAATATTCGGCACTCGGGGACTGAACCCGGGTCGCCTGGGCCAAAGTCCACCACTCTAACGACTGAGCTACGCGGACTCTCGCTTCAGGACTTTGGAGCCCAAAATCTCGAGAATGCGTGGATCGATTTTAAAACAAATTTCATATTCTGAAGTTATTAAAGCGTCTCTATCGAACAATAATATTAAAAAATTTCAAAACAAAAAAGTTGAAAATTGACTGTTGTTTGTTTCCTTCCGGTGCCGACCGGAAGTGACGGCGGACGTTCGGATATGCGAAGGGCACTGCGGCAGGACACTTTCTACCATCCCTGAAAATTTGAAAGTTCTATCTTAAATACTTTTGGAGAAAAATCGTGAACAAGCAAAAACATAAAATCTTTAATATATCGGGACCGGAAGTGACGACCAAAAAAAACTCGTGTAATTTTCTTACAAATTTTGTCATGAATAAGATCTAAAAATTTCATCAAAATCGGCTGAAGCGTTTTTGAGAAAACGTGGGAGAAAAAAAAAATAATAATAACTAGACGCTTGTTGCGAGCAACAAGAGGTCTTCCGTTTGAGTGCACCATAAAATAGCCTAGAGGGATAGTTGTTCTTTTTTTTATCATTTCTAAACATGTCATTAAATTCCATTAAACCCTCTATAAGAATTTCAATAGACATATAATTATACTTAAATTAATCTTTAAAAAGTCGCTATTATTGTGATTTTTGATAAAATTATATTGGAAATAAGTAAAATCTATCATTTCATATATAAAATTATAAACCTTAACACAATTAAGGAAGAAAAAATATTCGGCACTCGGGGACTGAACCCGGGTCGCCTGGGCCAAAGTCCACCACTCTAACGACTGAGCTACGCGGACTCTCGCTTCAGGACTTTGGAGCCCAAAGTTTGGAGAATGCGTGGATCGATTTTAAAACAAATTTCATATTCTGAAGTTATTAAAGCATCTCTATCGAACAATAATATTAAAAAATTTCAAAACAAAAAAGTTGAAAATTGACTGTTTTTTGTTTCCTTCCGGTGCCAACCGGAAGTGACGGCGGACGTTCGGATATGCGAAGGGCACTGCGGCAGGACACTTTCTACCATCCCTGAAAATTTGAAAGTTCTATCTTAAATACTTTTGGAGAAAAATCGTGAACAAGCAAAAACATAAAATCTTTAATATCTCAGGACCGGAAGTGACGACCAAAAAAAACTCGTGTAATTTTCTTACAAATTTTGTCATGAATAAGATCTAAAAATTCCATCAAAATCGGCTGAAGCGTTTTTGAGAAAACGTGGGAGAAAAAAAAAATAATAATAATAATAATAGAGGAAAAGAAACAAAGCAATAACAATAAGGTCTTCCGTTGGAAACGGAAGACCTTAATAATAATAGAGGAAAAGAAACAAAGCAATAACAATAAGGTCTTCCGTTGGAAACGGAAGACCTTAATAACTAGATGCTTGTTGCGAGCAACAAGAGGTCTTCCGTTTGAGTACACCATAAAGTAGACTAGAGGGATAGTTGTTCTTTTCTATCTTTTCAAACCACGTCATTAAATTCCATTTAACCCTCTATAAGAATTTCAATAGTCATATAATTATACTTAAATTTATCTTTAAAAAGTCGCTATTATTGTGATTTTTGATAAAATTATATTGGAAATAAGTAAAATCTATCATTTCAAATATAAAATCATAAATCTTAACACAATTAAGGAAGAAAAAATATTCGGCACTCGGGGACTGAACCCGGGTCGCCTGGGCCAAAGTCCACCACTCTAACGACTGAGCTACGCGGACTTTCGCTTCAGGACTTTGGAGTCCAAAATCTCGATAATGCGTGGATCGATTTTGAAACAAATTTCGTATTCTGAAGTTATTAAAGCGTCTCTATCGAACAGTGCTATTAAAAAATTTCAAAACAAAAAAGTTGAAAATTGACTGTTTTTTGTTTCCTTCCGGTGCCGACCGGAAGTGACGGCGGACGTTCGGATATGCGAAGGGCACTGCGGCAGGACACTTTCTACCATCCCTGAAAATTTGAAAGTTCTATCTTAAATACTTTTGGAGAAAAATCGTGAACAAGCAAAAACATAAAATCTTTAATATATCGGGACCGGAAGTGACGACCAAAAAAAGCTCGTGTAATTTTCTTACAAATTTAGTCATGAATAAGACCCGAAAGTTTCATCAAAATCGGCTGAATCGTTTTTGAGAAAACGTGGGAGAAAAAAAAAATAATAATAATAACTAGACGCTTGTTGCGAGCAACAAGAGGTCTTCCGTTTGAGTGCACCATAAAGTAGACTAGAGGGATAGTTGTTCTTTTTTATCATTTCTAAACATGTCATTAAATTCCATTTAACCCTCTATAAGAATTTCAATAGACATATAATTATACTTAAATTAATCTTTAAAAAGTCGCTATTATTGTGATCTTTGATAAAATTATATTGGAAATAAGTAAAATCTATCATTTCAAATATAAAATTATAAACCTTAACACAATTAAGGAAGAAAAAATATTCAGCACTCTGGGGACTGAACCCGGGTCGCCTGGGCCAAAGTCCACCACTCTAACGACTGAGCTACGCGGACTCTCGCTTCAGGACTTTGGATCCCAAAATCTCGAGAATGCGTGGATCGATTTTAAAACAAATTTCATATTCTGAAGTTATTAAAGCGTCTCTATCGAACAATAATTTTAAAAAATTTCAAAACAAAAAAGTTGAAAATTGACTGTTTTTTGTTTCCTTCCGGTGCCGACCGGAAGTGACGGCGGACGTTCGGATATGCAAAGGGCACTGCGGCAGGACACTTTCTATCATCCCTGAAAATTTGGAAGTTCTATCTTAAACACTTTTGGAGAAAAATCGTGAACAAGCAAAAACATAAAATCTTTAATATCTCGGGACCGGAAGTGACGACCAAAAATAACTCGTGTAATTTTCTTACAAATTTTGTCATGAACTAGATCTTAAAATTTCATCAAAATCGGCTGAAGCGTTTTTGAGAAAACGTGGGAGAAAAAAAAAATAATAATAATAATAATAGAGGAAAAGAAACAAAGCAATAACAATAAGGTCTTCCGTTGGAAACGGAAGACCTTAATAATAGAGGAAAAGAAACAAAGCAATAACAAGAAGGTCTTCCGTTGGAAACGGAAGACCTTAATAATAGAGGAAAAGAAACAAAGCAATAACAATAAGGTCTTCCGTTGGAAACGGAAGACCTTAACTAGACGCTTGTTGCGAGCAACAAGAGGTCTTCCGTTTGAATGCACCATAAAATAGCCTAGAGGGATAGTTGTTCTTTTTTTATCATTTCTAAACATGTCATTAAATTCCATTAAACCCTCTATAAGAATTTCAATAGACATATAATTATACTTAAATTAATCTTTAAAAAGTCGCTATTATTGTGATTTTTGATAAAATTATATTGGAAATAAGTAAAATCTATCATTTCATATATAAAATTATAAACCTTAACACAATTAAGGAAGAAAAAATATTCGGCACTCGGGGACTGAACCCGGGTCGCCTGGGCCAAAGTCCACCACTCTAACGACTGAGCTACGCGGACTCTCGCTTCAGGACTTTGGAGCCCAAAATCTCGAGAATGCGTGGATCGATTTTAAAACAAATTTCATATTCTGAAGTTGTTAAAGCGTCTCTATCGAACAATAATATTAACAAATTTCAAAACAAAAAAGTTGAAAATTGACTGTTTTTTGTTTCCCTCCGGTGCCGACCGGAAGTGACGGCGGACGTTCGGATATGCGAAGGGCACTGCGGCAGGACACTTTCTACCATCCCTGAAAATTTGAAAGTTCTATCTTACATACTTTTGGAGAAAAATCGTGAACAAGCAAAAACATAAAATCTTTAATATCTCGGGACCGGAAGTGACGACCAAAAAAAACTCGTGTAATTTTCTTACAAATTTTGTCATGAATAAGATCTAAAAATTTCATCAAAATCAGCTGAAGCGTTTTTGAGAAAACGTGGGAGAAAAAAAAAATAATAATAATAATAATAGAGGAAAAGAAACAAAGCAATAACAATAAGGTCTTCCGTTGGAAACGGAAGACCTTAACTAGATGCTTGTTGCGAGCAACAAGAGGTCTTCCGTTTGAGTACACCATAAAGTAGACTAGAGGGATAGTTGTTCTTTTCTATCTTTTCAAACCACGTCATTAAATTCCATTTAACCCTCTATAAGAATTTCAATAGTCATATAATTATACTTAAATTTATCTTTAAAAAGTCGCTATTATTGTGATTTTTGATAAAATTATATTGGAAATAAGTAAAATCTATCATTTCAAATATAAAATCATAAATCTTAACACAATTAAATAAGAAAAAATATTCAGCACTCGGGGACTGAACCCGGGTCGCCTGGGCCAAAGTCCACCACTCTAACGACTGAGCTACGCGGACTTTCGCTTCAGGACTTTGGAGCCCAAAATCTCGATAATGCGTGGATCGATTTTGAAACAAATTTCGTATTCTGAAGTTATTAAACGGTCTCTATCGAACAATGATATTAAAAAATTTCAAAACAAAAAAGTTGAAAATTGACTGTTTTTTGTTTCCTTCCGGTGCCGACCGGAAGTGACGGCGGACGTTCGGATATGCGAAGGGCACTGCGGCAGGACACTTTCTACCATCCCTGAAAATTTGAAAGTTCTATCTTAAATACTTTTGGAGAAAAATCGTGAACAAGCAAAAACATAAAATCTTTAATATCTCGGGACCGGAAGTGACGACCAAAAAATGCTCGTGTAATTTTCTTACAAATTTTGTCATGAATAAGACCCGAAAGTTTCATCAAAATCGGCTGAAGCGCTTTTGAGAAAACGTGGGAGAAAAAAAAAATAATAATAACTAGATGCTTGTTGCGAGCAACAAGAGGTCTTCCGTTTGAGTACACCATAAAGTAGACTAGAGGGATAGTTGTTCTTTTCTATTATTTCTAACCACGTCATTAAATTCCATTTAACCCTCTTTAAGAATTTCAATAGTCATATAATTATACTTAAATTAATCTTTAAAAAGTCGCTATTATTGTGATTTTTGATAAAATTATATTGGAAATAAGTAAAATCTATCATTTCAAATATAAAATCATAAATCTTAACACAATTAAGGAAGAAAAAATATTCGGCACTCGGGGACTGAACCCGGGTCGCCTGGGCCAAAGTCCACCACTCTAACGACTGAGCTACGCGGACTTTCGCTTCAGGACTTTGGAGCCCAAAATCTCGATAATGCGTGGATCGATTTTAAAACAAATTTCTTATTCTGAAGTTATTGAAGCGTCTCTATCGAACAATCATATTAAAAAATTTCAAAACAAAAAAGTTGAAAATTGACTGTTTTTTGTTTCCTTCCGGTGCCGACCGGAAGTGACGGCGGACGTTCGGATATGCGAAGGGCACTGCGGCAGGACACTTTCTACCATCCCTGAAAATTTGAAAGTTCTATCTTAAATACTTTTGGAGAAAAATCGTGAACAAGCAAAAACATAAAATCTTTAATATCTCGGGACCGGAAGTGACGACCAAAAAAAGCTCGTGTTATTTTCTTACAAATTTTGTCATGAATAAGACCTGAAAGTTTCATCAAAATCGGCTGAAGCGTTTTTGAGAAAACGTGGGAGAAAAAAAAAATAATAATAATAATAATAGAGGAAAAGAAACAAAGCAATAACAAGAAGGTCTTCCGTTGGAAACGGAAGACCTTAATAATAATAGAGGAAAAGAAACAAAGCAATAACAAGAAGGTCTTCCGTTGGAAACGGAAGACCTTAATAATAGAGGAAAAGAAACAAAGCAATAACAATAAGGTCTTCCGTTGGAAACGGAAGACCTTAATAATAGTGAAAAAGAAACAAAGCAATAACAATAAGGTCTTCCGTTGAAAACGGAAGACCTTAATAATAGTGAAAAAGAAACAAAGCAATAACAATAAGGTCTTCCGTTGAAAACGGAAGACCTTAATAATAATAGTGAAAAATAGAGAAAAAGAAACCTAACGAAAACAATAGGGTCTTCCGTTGAAACGGAAGACCCTAATGAGTTCTTGCTTAGGAAAATCTATTGTTCATTTGTGAAAAACGGTGTATATACATGTACTTGGTTTAAAATATGCAACATCATTTACATGATTCAGATTTTACAAATACTCCAAGTAATTACCTCCATTTCCAGGGGGTTGGAGGAAGGTGGCACCCCGGTCATGTTTGTAGACTGTGGGGGTCTCTCACTCGGGTTGCTATGGGAACTGGACCTCCCGGAGCTGTTTGATTGGCTGTTTGCCTCAGTGTTGTTGGAGTCTGAGTTATTCTGGGTCTGCATGCAGACTGGCATGTGTGTGGGCCAGTGAATCTGTTGACAAGGGTAGTCACAGTAGCTGGTGTTCCAACAACAGTAAAAGATGGCCTCTTTACCACAGTTAGCACACTGTAACAGAAAACAACAGTACTGCCTTTAAATATTCAGGAAAACCATGCAACACACAACTTAACTAGACAGCAAGAAACCTGATAGTACTATGAGAGAACAAGATTACACCTTGAGAAAACCACATAGCACAGTGAAAATGAGAAAGCAGTCATTGTTAGATCACACAATAATACAGAGACATGGTACAAATGGCACCATGCCAAAACCAGAAAGCACAGTCATTGAATAACATGCTGTCAACATAGTACATAATAACCAGGAATAATTGACGGTTGTTTTAGGTTCTGGATGGACTCAATGCTTACCCATTGCTTTTTCTTGGTTTCAGATATGGATTTCTCAATTTCTTTGGCATGAGCCACTTTCATGTCCTGGATGATTCGCTGTTTTTCTGCTTCCCATAAAGTCTTCATTTCAGCAACTGTCAACTCTGATGACAGAAAATCACATTCAGAAGTGGAGACATACATGTAAAGCAATAAAAATAACACATTTCTGGTATATAAGACATTTCAATAAACCAGTCCATTTGGACAATATGTACAGATATAAATCCACTACTGATAGTTTTTATACGAATTTATAATAATCTTATAATAAACTTTGCTTGACTTGTGTTTGATTGAAATAACAGAACCCAAATTGTTTTCTAAGGAATTTAGGACCAACTGTGTGGATTTTTAGGACTTACGGAAATTATGCTTGAGTTCAGCAATTTGCTGTTTCTGCTCCCAATCAATGCGAACAAGTTCCGCCTCCAAGTTTGTTTCATCTGGCACCTAAAACACGATTGGTCTGTGTATTCTAAACATCTATTTTTTTACAATTCACAAGGTAAAATGAAGTAAATAACATTTCCTTACAATAAACCTAAGCTATATTTCAATTTGGAATTGATTGGTTTGTCTTAGACACACTAATTCGGTTCAGATGTATGCACCGGTATAATAACAAGCCAGATTACTGGTGACGTTACCCTTTGCTGGTCAGACTTGGACACGATCTCTGAACACATCTCCTGGAGAGATGACTGCATACTGGCCATCATCTGTCACAGGCAAAAGAATACATCTTTCACAATTTTTATCTTTGAGCTGTAATTTTAACTCATGGTATAAAAAGCACTCAATAAAACTTCTATTAATTGACAACATCTCCCTAGATTTATTTTCCACAAAAAAGAGTTTGCAAGTGAGATTTTCTATATTGAATCCCTCAAAAACAATGAACACAAGTTATTGAACATGAAAACTTGACATAATTCTCATATTGTTCTTACACTGCACGTTGTTTACCTTACCTTCTCTGAGAACGACCTCATAAGTTCCTGTGCATACTTGGGCAGTTCCTTGGTTTCCACTGCTGTCTGGGGTTGAGGCTTTTCCAGGGATGCTTTGGGCTGTTCAAGGACTCTTCTAGCGTACTCTGCCCCTGATTTAGCCTGGACCTGGGGGTTTGGTTTTGATACCTTGGTCACTTGACTAGAGGCAATATCTTCCTCCGACAGCTTCCTCTTTGGTGAGAGAAGACTCTTTGGGGCCGAGCCTGGCTGTAGGGACTTCTCCACAGCATTCTGGAAGAATTCAGACGACAGGCTAACAACGGGACCTGTCGGCTTAGGGAGAATAACAGGTGGCTGGACTGGCTTTCTAAACACAAATCAACACAGAAAATCAACACAACCCATCAAAATCTGAACTGTGTTATAATAAAAGTGCTTTAAATTTGCTTTGAGTTCATTCTGATTAAAATAAGATCCTAGATGCTCCCATTTATAAACAGGAGCATTTTAAACGCTAGTTAATTGGAGAGGAAACAGCTAATTCATACTTGTTAGTTTTCCTGTACACTATCCCAGCTCTTTCTTTCCCTTTAGGAGACACATTCGTCTCTGATGTACCTGATGGGGAGACTTTTGTTGGAATGCTGACAGGACCATTTTCCTCTACTTCTCTTGTGGAGTTATCCACATCCTGTTCAGGCTTCTCACTCTCCACACTCATGTCAAGTGAAGTCTGAATCTCCTCCTTCCCTGTTGTGTCTGGAAACTCCAAACTTTTTCCTGAAAGACTGCTTTTTTTCTCTGATTCCACAATTTTCTTTTCACTTTCAGCACTGCTGTTTGAATCAGTTTGTGGTTTCACTGGTTTGGTTTGAGCTTTCCCTTTGGGTGAGGTTTTCATTTCTTCGTTAATTTTGGTTGCAAAATTTGCATGCTCTTTTTTATCAACTACAACTGAGGACCCAGTTTCCATCAACTCAAAGATGTTTTTCTCTGTCTTTTTGGAGTCCATTGTCACATCTGTGCTGCTACTACAGACCTGGTCTGTATCCATGTCTTCTCTAGTACTGGACAGTCTGCCTTCCTCAACCTCAGAGGTCTTCTTTTCATCAATCCCTGAAGACTTATTCTCCTTTTCCTCTGAAGACTTACTCTCCTCAGCCTCTGAGGCAATAACCTCCTCAGCTTCTGAAGCTTTACTCTCCTCAGCTTCTGAAGCTTTACTCTCCTCAGCCTCTGAGGACTTACTCTCTTCAGCTTCTGAGGACTTACTCTCCTCAGCCTCTGAGGACTTACTCTCCTCGGGTGACCTGACTGAGGACTCTTGTGAATCCTCTTCTGTATCAAACAGTTTATTCTTGTCATCCCCTTGCTCTTCTTCCTCCTCCTCTTCCTCTTCTTCTTCACTATCTTCTTGAGAGGAGTGCCCCTCATCAGGTTCCTCCAGACTGTCACCAGAAATCCCCAGCTTATCCTTACAAGTCTGGATTGTCTTCTGGAGTTTGGCCAGGTATTCTGTCTTGGAAGGCGACACATCTGACACAGAGGAAGTAGGATCAGGACTCAACTCTTTCTCTTCTGGAGTTTTTGATTCATCTCGGCTATTTGTTTCCTGTGTAGTTTTGTCATTAGCATTTTTTTCACAGTCTTTGTCTATCACAGCAGCTTTATCTCTAGCTTGAGACTCAGTGATGGGTTTAGCACAAATTTGTCCAGTTAATGGATCTAAGATAGACTCATGATGATTATCATTTTCTTCCACAATGGTTTGATTTTCACAACTAATTTTGTCCAAATTTTCACTTTCATTGCTTGTAGCACTATTTTCAGTGGCAGGATCTTTATCGGAGTTGTGCTCTGGTTTCTCCTTCGATTCCTCTTCCTCTCCCTCACTCATGGCTTCAATTTTGCTCTGAATTTTATCAATAATGTCACTCTTTCTATTTGTTAAGTTGGGAAGCTTACTGGCTGTAAATTTGATATCTGGTTTTACCTCCGTCAAAGTACCTTGCTCCACAGAGCTATCACAAAACACTCCTGATGGTGCCTCCGTTTTCACTGGCTGTGACACGTCACCAATCCCCCGGCGAATTGTGATGATACTACTGTACTTATTCCTGACAGCAGATGCTCGCTTCATCACTAGCGACTGTTTATCCACCCCTTTATTGTCCGATATCTGGCGACTGATCACCATTTTGACAGGGGACGCAGTCTTTAAAGATGAGGAAGAAACTGCTGCTTTAGGAGACTTTTTAACCATGTTTTTGTTTGGGATCTTCATCTTGTTGTGGAAGTATACATGGTTCTTGTCGTATGGTGTTCTGAATGGGGCGTATTCAAAGCTACCAAACTTCTCCCTGACAAAACAACCAGAAAGACATGAGAGTCTTAACCAGGTACATGTAAAAACAACCACTAGAATGTTATAAATATAATGAAATAGGTAAGTGGCAGATAACCAAATGTTCCAGGAGAATCAGTTATTAGATTAAATAGAGAGGCTTTAAATCTTAGGATATTTCATCCTTTAAACACTTGATGTTAAGAACTTAAGGTTGAGTGCATTAATCCTGAAATCATTAATAAATTTTGTTCACCTGATTTTCTTTATGTGGAGCTCTGTTTCCTCCATAGCATACTCAAAGCCCCCCTTCTTGTTTTTGGCTGGGGTGGGGATTTCTTTCGAGAGCATGAACACTTGAGAAGTTGGGACCCAGGATCTGGAAGAAATCACCAAGACAACTGATTAGTCACTGTATGACTCAACAAAAGACTAGAAGCAAAAAAATAATTCTCAATTTCCTACCAATAGACAATCTTTAAAATGAAAAATGCTTAATAAAGAATGACAATTGTCTAAAATAGATACAGCGATATCAAAGCTTATTTTATCATCATATGCAGGTACCCAATACATTTCAATTACAGTGCATACATAATGTTCTTTGAACAAGACCACCCACCTGTCGTGGGCTCCAAAGAATCGGACATCCACTTGTCCATCCACTTCACGTAACGCCTACAATGCACAAACAGAAAATGGAGGCATCCACCAAAAGGAGCCAGGCCCAGGGACCATAAAACTCAGACAGACTCACTTTTGATCTCAGTCTTGCTTTTCCGCTTTATAAATATTCCTTTTAAGAAGGTGACATTGAAATCAAAAGTAAGCTCTTAGTTTTAAGACATGCGGGCCAAGATAAGGAAGTCAGAAGAAAAACTTTTTTTACATGTATAATGACTGACTGACAGGTGTGATCATCAAAATCAGGCCAAGAAGTGAGAATGAGGAGAACAGGTAAAAAGGATGTGAACAAAAGCAAGAATGACGAAAGTATCAACGGACAGATACAGACGGACAAACAGACAGACAGAGAGACAGTAGCCAGACAGCACAGCATATCACAGGGAGTATAAGACATTGGTTAGAGTTTTAAAATAGCATCCTAAAACCAGGTTTAACTTTTGAATTTAGTACACATACTTTAATATTTGTGCACTTCCCATTACTGGTAAAACATTATTATGGAAAAGTAATCTAGTGGAGGAGTAAAAACACATTAGTGCATAGGACAAATGGTTTTACTTTATATATATATCAATATTGTACAGTAAGCAAATCTAATGTGTGCTGTTAAGGAGATAGCAAGAGGCAAAGGTTGAAGGATTATATAATTTTGATAAGAGAATTATGGTCCACACAAATCATTTATTTAACAATTTCACAATAGAAGAAGCAGCCATGCTAAAGCTTATGATTTCAGTGGGGCATGACATATTGGTTCCAATCAAAGTTTTGGTACCATGTTCTTACTTGGCCAATTAATACTCATTGAATAGGATCTACAGTTACATGTACTTTACATAAACTAATTTTTCAGTCATCCTATTTTAGCTTCGATTAGCTCTTTTCAATCTGCTTCATGAGCTCTAATTCAATACATACAAACAAATAGGCAGAAACTGAAGCTTAGCTGAAATTTTTCTGGAAACAATTATACTGTCAAATCAATGCCATTGCATCAGAAATTTCTGTGTTTGAGTAGGAATGTCCATAACCTAGCAGTTTAAGACATGAGTGCTTTAAGCTTTAATCAATGAAAACATACACAAAAGCCTTTTCAAAGTATATTTTATAGTTTTAAATTTCATAATCAAAATACACAACAACAAAACCTCATTTTCTATATCTGTGTTCGTTATATTCGAGTTTTGCTTTACCAGGGTATGAAAAATTCCTTCAATTACTCAAAAGATTGTTTATTTACTGGAACATTTAATAAACTGATACTCTATATTTTGTTGATTAATATGACTAAAATATTACTTTGTTTTCTTTTATATCTTCGGTCAATTAAATGACGTCATATGTATTAATTGGATTTCTTTTAATCAAGGAAATAAACTGCTGAAAATTTTAAGCATGAAATACAAAAGTTCACTATTCTTCAACATCAGGTACAAATCTTTATTAGATGTTCTTTATCTAAGAACTGATGTCAAAATCCAATAAAAACACATGACAGAGAAAAAGTAAAATATTTTGAAAACATAAAATCAAAGAAAACTGGAGAAAAATGAAATGATTGATTTAAGATAATTTTTTTCCAAAAAGAAAATGATACTGTAAAAGCAGATGTTTTTGGGGGGTTAATTTTTTTTAATTTCTGGTGCTTTTTTGGTTGGAGTAGCAAAAATAACCAAACTATTCATATAAGAAATAAAAAATAATTGGGATGTAATTGCACTGATAAATGTTATCAATAGTTAAATGCATGGCATTTAATTCCCAAAAATTTTCTGCTTTTACAATAAACAAAATAAAATGTTTGATAAAAATAAATACATGTACTTATGAATATGATAAAAAAATAAAATGCTTGATGAAGAGAAATACTTGCTTTAGATGGCTCATATCTCATAACCTAACAAAAGAATGAGAAAACTAACAGATAAGTACTCAGACCAAGTCACTTTCCTAGATCTCTTCTACCTTAAATTTATGTAGAAACTCTAAAAATTATACATAAACATGTCTGTCCTTATCACCGAAGTGAACTCTAGTAACTCTGAATCAATGGTTTACTTTGTCCCTATCTGCACAAGTCTTGGTCTGAATTTTGGTGACAAAGTCTGATCTTATCTGCCTACATATAAACATGTACATGAAAAAATAGGAAGAGAAGGAATGACAAACACAAAGATATGATATACAACTAATTTTTATATAAATACCTATGGCCTGGCCTGATTTAATCTCACACCCAATTATTTCATGTTTGGTTTCCAAGACTACTATCTATTTTAATAACTAATTAATATGGATGATAGAACATCATATTCCAAACATAATAATCTTTTCAATGAAATTTACAATATTTAATCATAAAATGCATTTTAAAAAAATATGATTTCGGATAAAAAATGAAAAAAAATCACAGACAGTGCAGATTGGCAGAGCTAACCTGTCAGACGTAAAGTATGCTGAAGGTACAACAAATATTTTTGAATTATGCATGGCATCGTTTTGTACCATACTAAGAGCACTAATGACTTACTTTGGCTGGCCAGAATGGGTAGCCTTTGAGTTTGGCCCACACCAGGGTATGAGGGGTTCTCTGTAAGGTAATGGTACAAATCAGTGATACAAAACAGTAACAAAGTGCTATACAGAAGTTGTCAAATCAAACAAAACATAATTACACTTATGATGATTTAAAACTGTATTAAATTCATTGACTTGTAAAGCAATACTTAAAAAAGTAACTATTAATTTCAATGCAAGAGTAATTAACTTATTTTCTGTGCATTAAAAAATGTTTAAAATTTTCGTGATATCTGGCAGTATATTTCACATCAAGTTTGACTCCCTATTGTTGTATGGTAGTTCCCTGCTATAGACTTACACAAGTTTCGCTGAACCACTCGTCATTTTTACGAATACAGGAGTTCAAATAACAGTCAGGACACAGCTCAACTTCATTCATCTACAACCAAAGAATATCATCTAATCATTTGTTCATTAGATAGACCCATTCATCTTCATTCAGAGAAAATTAACTCATTTTTTTTCACTTAAATTTTACCCCGAAGACTATTACAAAGGTCAGAGGTAAGGGGGTCATTGAAGATATGAAGCAAGACTCACCTCATGTTTACAAATTTTGATGATCATCTTGGCACTAGCCGTCAGTTTATGAGCAGCTACAAAACAAAACGATGCATGGAAACCTAGCTCTGTTTTTCACCCTTTGTTCAATATTGGCATTGAAAAGATGAGGTTTTTTATTTACTTTTTTATACATGCATGTACTAAATGTTCTTTATAAATCAGCAAAAAGAAAGTTGACCATGTTAAATTAAACTGTAAAACAAATGGACCAATAGTTGTCAGTTTCATTTTGAATCAATTAAGTTAACTACATAAGATAATGTTAACTGATGTAAGCTCTGAGAAACACTGACATCCATTGAAGATGATGCAGTTGTGAAGAATCCATTTAGCATCAGCCAGTAATGCCTCTGTACACCCATACAGCTTCTTCTTGACATTCTACAATCAACAGTACATGTACAGGTATAAGCCACCTTAAGAGAATTGTTTGTTTGCTCTTGCTGTGCTGACTCGATATGTAATTTGAATTAAAAGAAGAAAGTTGTAATATGGAGTTAGACATTTCAAATTAGCAGTAACCTCTAAATTATAGAAATAGGGTGTGCATGTCTAATAAAAAGATAATCTGTCTAGTCAGGTAACAGTTACTGCGTAAATGTTTCCTGTGTCTTAAGATATATTGAACATGTACTGTATCTTACAAATTTTCATTTTGTGACTCAACATGCTATATCTGAGAGATAGAAAAAGGATATTTGGTATTATTTCCTAAGTAGCATGTACGTAACACAAGATTTGATTGGCTAATAAGCTGGGTGTAAAATTCCGTACACCCGACTTGAGCCGAAGGGAAATAACATGACGTCAAAATGCAGAATTATTTGGTTTACAAAGGAAATAAATTTGTTATCCAGGTCCAATTAAGGGTGTATGGGGATTTATCCTGGGTTGTATTCCATACACCCTTTGGCCTTCGGCCTCAGGGCGTATGAAAACCAACCCAGGGTAAATCCCCATACACCCTAGATTGAACCTGGATAACTAATAGTTTAGCCGGTTTCAAGGTTAATTAGGAAGTAAAATGCATAATGTTAAATTCTTTGCGATTTACTGGCATTTGACCTATTTAACAATGCAGTCATGCCATTTTGACCTACTTTTTCTAACTGGGTCAGATCCATGGGGTTAAAGATGTAATCTGTGTAGTATGGTACAGCCTGCAGGTCCACTGGTATAGTGAATGGGTCACTCTGAATCATAATTTTAGGTTTTAAAAAAGTACTTATGGCAGAAACAGCCACATGCAGAAAGTACCGGTATACAAAACGTGACCAAATTATCATATTACAGAGAATCAATCTTAAAGTATAAAACATATTTGTATGTGCAACAAAATTAATAACATTAAATATTGCTGCCAAACACAACTGATTGCTGTTGAATCAGTTGTCTAGACACTTGACCGAACACTTACTCCCTGATGCTTCATCCTCTCCAGGGCGTACTTCAGCAGTGTACACAGTGTTTCCACGGTGATCATAGACATGGCCTTTGACCTCGTGTCTACACATTCAGCTCGCATTATTTTCTGCAACAATTAATAAAAGATGAGTGCACAATGGTTTAAAGGAAAAGCACATGGGATTAAAAAATATCTGTCAATAATGGGCAAGATTCTTTAATGCAAGTGGTACCCTGTTCTTAAATAAGTCTAATGAATTTTTAAGTAAAACACATTACACTTCTATTCATCAAAGAAATCAAAACTTCTATTGTGTGTAGGCTTTCACTAAAATCTTGTCTCAAATTCTAGTTAAACCATTAAAGACTCTCACAAACTGTATCCATACATTTACTGAAGAAATTCATATACATGAGAGACGTTAATGTAGGACTCCGAGAACATTTGTATGATGAGGACTATTCATACACCCAATGAGGAGTACTCACTCTAAGTATACACTCATTTAAGATTCTCCTAAATCAGAATTGAGTGAGGATCCCTTCTCTCTACACATAACAACAACCATTGATATCCTCTTCTATCCTCTTATACATAGAAAAACAATTATAATGTACCCTCCCCTACACAGAAAAAACATCTATTGTGGACCTCTTTCCCTTTATAATCATTGAGGGTCCCTCCCCCTTTAAATAGGAAAACAACCTTTGAGGACCCCTTCACCTCTACACAGGACAACATCTTTTGAAGACTTTTCCTGCCTTACACAGGAGGATAACATTGGTTGAGAACACATGGCATTAACCATAAAAGACGACCCCCCCCCCCCCCCCCACCCCTCCAATTCTGATATCTCCATTCAGTTTTTTCTACATACCTCACATTCCGGACAGACCCAGTCTTTGGGAAGGTCCCCGCTGACCTCCAGACACTTTGTGTGGTAGACCCTGGGACACAGCTCACAACAGATCACTGTTCCTTCCTTGTGACACAGCCAGCAGAAGTAGTCGTTACGATTGTCCTACATGCACAAACAATGTGTTATTAAGATAGAGCAAAGTCAAAGTTTTATCCATTTTATCATACAGTTTTCAACTTCCTACTTTCACTATAAAACACATTCAATACATACTAAAAATTAGCACATGTAAATCATGCATGACTAGGGTAGCTGGTTCGTTTGACCTAGTATTGTTGTGCTTCATACTTTGATTACAGTAATACAAACCAATGGTCCCAACAAGGAAACTGCTTACAAAATAATGGGAGCTTTTCTTTTTCATTAAAGGACTTGCTATTCTAGTTTTAAGTTTTACAAAATTATCATAGTTAAAGGCAGATTATCGGTAATACAACTGTGCATTCCAAGATGGGAGCACAGTGCATTTAGCAGTGTATATTGTTCAGTACACTGTGGTTTAATTAGCTTTAGTATAACATGACTCAAATTCTATCATTTCTATGTGTTCTATTTGTACCTCCCCAGATCCATCGTTCCTGCCGATCTTGCGTTTTTTGGGGGGTGGGTTGGTTCCGACACTACTGACATCCACACCACTGGTTTTCTCTTCAGTCGTTTTCTTCCTCTTTACAGGCGACTCTATTGTAGAACCATTGTATTTGTGAGTGCACAGAAATTAGTACAATACATTCATCTGTTTATAACAAGTTCAACAGTCATAAAACAACCCCATGTAATTATTACTTCTGTTACACCCACACCTGTTTTTCACTCATTGACACAAAAGTGTAATATCATATCCTCCTCCAACTCTTATAAAAGAATAACTAAACAAGCACACACCTACAACATCTTTTGGCGATTTTCCCTGTAGCCTCTGATTATTTTCGATCTCCCTGGCCACGGCAATCGTGGTGGTTCCATTCAAGTGAATACTACCAGTTGATAATCTGGTTCTCATCCCGCCTGCTTTCTCTGCTTCATCTTTTACATTTAAACATACAGGGATTAAACATTGAAAATTATAGTTCAAATTATGGAAATGAAATTTAGTTTTAGTTCATAATCATAAGCTACATTTCATATTCCTTGCTTTAAGGCTTCATATTCTAATTCATAACTTAAATAACTTTAATTCTAGGTATGGTTTTAAGTTAAATATATTAACTATTATATCAATGTATCAGGGTATGAAAATAGTCACCCAATGTTTATAAATTATGTAATAACTTCTGTCATCAACTGAAACCTAATCCTTTAACAATACCCACAAATAATAACATAATGGAAAAGTCTGTTTCGGAATCCTCAGTAAGTCAAGACAGTAAATATTGTCATATTATTTTTCTATTCATTGACATATCAAGTTCGAATTTTTCAAAGCCAATTTCTTTTTTGAGAACTTTAAAAAGTAATATACAGATCCACTTTTATTTCTGTAACGTTAATATAGCAGAAACCGGAAACATTCAACATGTGACTGCCCCTAATCCCACAACTGATCATTTGGTTTCATTAGTATTCGTTGAATATAATTTTTTGTGGATTTTGTTGATGAGTTGATCTGCGAAATTAAATGTTCATTGAAGTGGAATTTCTAATAATCACAATAATACATTGTATTGATAAGATCTTTAGTCTCGAATTTACCTATCGTTAAAATTATGATTTTTTTTACAAAATCCGAAAGAAATTGATGACCATGAATATTAATGCAGTCACAAAATGTATGTGACTGCAGGACGCATAAAATAGGCTGTGGTAGATCACATATATCAACAATGGAACAGATGGAACTGATAATGGAACTGACAAATCTGAACTTTTTCTTTGTATCCTTACTTTTCTCCTTCTCTCGTTCCCTTGACCTCTCTCTGGTCTGGGATGTAGGGCGTCGCCTTGATGGAATGTCATCTGCTGGAGAAACCACATTTCGTAACTAGGACAATACTCAAATACTGTTTACAGTAATTTCGTAAGACAACTGTATTTTGATTATTGACCTTTGGTCAAACAGTGCCCCAAAATTCAAATGCATGCTTAATATAGTCTTTGTGAAACAAAATAATTTATATCAGCGGGGTTTGCCAGGCAGCGCAATGTGTGACGTCGAAAATACCGAACCTTTACGTCGTTGTTAAACCCTTTACATGGTTCAAGATAACATTCATGTTCTATTTCCGAAAATGCCTTGGAAAATAATATTTTCTTTGAAGATGTACCCTGAGTGCACATTCACTATGCATTTCTAGTTTTGTTTTTAAAATTCTCCCCAAGAACAAACAATCTGCCAACTCCAAACATGTCCTGTATTACTTGTTGCCTAACGTCTGTCTTCGCAAAATGTGTCGTTCAGCATTTAGTCGTCCTTTTTTATCGGTCGGGGTTTCTTTTTCACTTGATGTCATCATATTCGTCTGATTATTTTCGATTATGCTACACTACCTATTCACAAAATGCATTTCTAGCCGATTTTGGTAATTTTATTTACTTTAAAATCAGCTATAGAATAGGAATAGAATATTTTTCAAGATCTTTACGAAATTTTATTAGTTATCGATGCGCCGCCTCAAACGCTGACATCGTCATTTTACCATGAGTTCACAGTTCAACTCAAATTTCAATATAACCAAATTAATTATTGGGTAAATAATAGAATAATTAACGAATCTAAGGAAATTTTTTGTTTGATTTTTTTTTATTCAAAAAGTATTCATCATCACTATTTTTATTTCTATATGTTAATTTAACTTTTCATTTTTGACATTGCGCCGCTGATTTAATCTCAGACAATATTTGATATCAAAACATAAATTTAATGCAAATTACTAGATCCCTTTGTGGCACAAATTTCATCTTCCTATATAGTTTCATATTAACTGAATAACGCCACTTGTCTACGCTATTTTGGGACAACCCTCGTACATACGTATCAATGATGTTTACAGATTATTGATTTATACAGTAGTTATTAGTATGTAATGTATTGACAGTCAATACTAGTAGTACACTCTTTATTCCACAATAAAGCAGCACCAGGCCCAATCTCTGTGGAGTCTATAAACCACACTCTCTGTGGAGGCTATAAATAGTAACAGTGATTTCCCACTGAAGTGATTGTCACACTCCCTGTTACAGAGAACACTAATTCTTTTATGGATATCCAGGAGTGTCAGTTTCTTACAGGAAGTATATATGCAACCATTAAAACCCTGGTTTGATTTTTACATAAATTCCTTGGAAGGACATTACTTATTTAAGATATCAGAGTGCATATCCCAGTAATTTCATTACAAGTGTACTATACATGCATTTGATATCCAACATCCCTTAATTTCCTCAAATCAATCTAACACAATCAAGCCAATGCAACATGTTCCCTTCATGCCTGTACATAGTAATTAAAAGGACTATAATAGTTGAATTTAACTGGAATGAATACTTTACAATTTGTGCATCATATAAGAAAAATGCCAAACCTCAATATAATAAGGCTTTAATTATCAACCCAGAATTATAAACAATGAAACTAAGGAAATCAAAACAGCAGCAACTGAGTGTAAATCTTGTGAAAGCAAGTCACTCTATAAACATGATAAATAATTTGCTGGATATCAGATACATGTAACAAAATTTTCTGTGAAACATAATGCAGAATACAACATAACCTAAACTCAATGATCTAATGTATATCAGAATTATAAAATACTTTATCGTAAAAGATATAAGATAAAAAGTAGCCATTTTGTTTCCATAGTTACCTCTTGAGCGAAGAGAGTCTGTTCTGTGACTCATTGCCTTCTGGTCTTAGTCAGCTGTCTACAGATAAAGGCACTCCTGATTCAATTCAAAAGAAGGGCATTTCACAGCTTCACTCAATCCTATCTAAAAAAAAAAAAAAAGTAGTAGATATATAAAACCATATTATATCTTAATCATTTCAAAACTATACACAATAATACACATCTTTCTGTTAACTTTATATCGCTATGAAATGCCTCATTCACTACAATTGATAAGTAAACATTTTAGAATTTATACATATATCCTTTTCAAGCCTTTTCAGCAAAAACATATAATTATAATATTTTTAGTTCATGGGGTTAATGTGAAACCTAATCCTGTAATTCATTAATACATGTAGTTAATCGAATGTCATGCAGTTAAAGCATCTGTTTAACTCAATTATTCTAAGAAAATCTGCCACCTGATTCCCATTATGAACTTTCAGAAATAAAACCTGCTAAGTTGTAAAACAAATTAATGAAAGGATTAAGTACATGCTACAAGCAGCTCTGAGACTTGTGTGGACTCAGAGTCATGGAGATTCAACATACACCTGAATGATCAAACCTTCAGTGTTCACCAAACTGGGGCAAGATAACACAGGGGCTCAGTGCTGGTCAGTGAGGAGAACCGTGCAGTCACACTCCACTGAACTCTGTATATCTCTGACAACATGTGAAGGCTGCACTGCTATACAAGTCAATAAGTGTCTGACCTAGATATTTTGGCAGCCGAACTCCCCCTGTGTATATATATATAAAGTCACATGATGCCCCTACAATCAATATCAGGATATCTCAGTTTATCTTCACTCATAACCAACATCTACCGGCCAATCAGAACAAAGTAAAGGAAGCACTAGATCAACAGCCATTGAATTGGGTTTGGGGCTCAATGCAGGGGATCTTTAGGAAAATCCTCAACATGACATAAATACAGTTTTAGGCTGTGGCATGTTAATTCCTATGAGTTTGTATTTTCAGATATTAATTATCTTTTCAATATATCTATTCACTATTAAGTTGAAATCTTAGTAACACTTGTTCTATATGTTTATAGGTTAATCAACTTATAAATCTTTTAATCATATTGACTTTTATTTTATCTTGTACTTGAGGTAGCTTGTCAACTCATGAGGAATGTAAAAAGAAATAAAGCTTAGTTTTTATTTCATTTATAATCCATATTTCAGGAGAAGATCATTTAGGAAAATTTAACATATTATTGTCAAATTGTTTTTTATCATAACATATTTATTTTATCCAATTAAATACATATTGAGAGTGTCTGCATGTAAAAGGTTTTGAGATATTTTGGTAAAAGGCAGAACTCTTCAGAAAATCAGAGCTCTCAAAGTGAACATTCACCTTTTATAATTTGTTCAATCAGGATAATCACTGAATCTTGATTTTTTTTTTAATGAAATAATATTAAATTTCAAATCTATCCAAAGAATTAACATCAAACATAATAATTAAAGGTTTAGGAAATCTCACATCAAAGGAAATATGTATAGTGTTCATACACAGCACTGCCCAGTGTTAAGGTGTACTATGAAAAAAATCAATGAATCCAATATAGACTAAAAGATACCATTGTTAGATCAAAATATGTTTGTACATTCTTGTTCATTCTAATACATATTGGATGTTAAATGAAAGAGTATTACAAATGCCACTCTATGAAGTTTTTGGTGTGGTCACTTGATTGGACAGTCACATGATACCATGCTGATAATCCTTCCATTAGGAGGTAAAAGAAAAATATTAAAATCGCAATGACATATATATATATACCCATAGATGTGCTAGCATAGGAAAATCTTAATGTCCGCAATTATTCAGAGAGGGTCATTTCAGATGAATTTAGAACGAGTTTAAATACTGTGCAAACTTCCCTGTACTTTACAAGGTGTACCGCAAAACCAGAATGTAGGGATTACTGGTACTTGTACAATTTGTGACCGCTGGTTGAGCGCGGAAGGAACTGTGTATTAAATTTACCCCATTGTCAAGTAGCTCGCATCCAAAAGACTTGCTCCCACCAAAAAACCCATTATTGCCTCCCCTCAAATACTATGACCCCAATTCAACCACAGAGTTAGCAACCCAACTTTTTTATTTCAAAATGCTACTACCAGTGAGTGAAGGAATTCTGGGATAGACCTTCCTAGTAAAGTGAAGTATTGTTACAGTAATGCATTTTATTTACACATAAAATGGTGACTCGAGATCTGCACATGAATTTAACACATTTCATTTTCCGAGGACAGTTAGTGTGTTCAAGAGGAAGTCTGAGGCAAGAAAAGCCAAGACATCAGTTACTGTAGTAAATTGTCTAAGAATTTATCATTAGGTACTAATTATTTCCACAAAAATTGTGTGAAATAAGGTTAATCAGTCCAAAACTAGCTCAAGTTTTTGTGCGCCGGCCATAAATTGCAACTTTTTAACATGTATGGAACTGTAGCTCTCAGGTCTTCCATCCAAATTTTTTTCAGACCGGGAGCTACAGACCTGCAGGTACAATTTAGTTCAATTCAACAACGAAATCCACAAAAATTGGTATTTACCAAATATTCATGAAACCACAGTAAATAGCCTTACACACTGACTGGGAATGAGATGTTGTGAGAGGTTGCCACAGTACAAGTAATACTCACTGTACAAACCGACTAGGAGGTAAATTTTTGTCTTAGTAACAGTATTACTATATATACAAACAGACATGGGGGTACAATGTTCTTACAGTTTTGTCTCAATAACAGTATTACAAGCTATACACTGACATGGGAGTGAAATGTTGTGAGATTTATGTCTCAGTATAAGTGTTACTTGCAAAACACACAGACTGGGAATGAGATATGGTGAGAGTCTTGTGACACAGACTGAGATGTGAGAGCATTTTTCACGACAAGTATTGCTAGCAATAAACACAGACTGGGAGTTAAATGTGGTGAGATTAAGTATGATTAGCCATTCACAATGACAGGGAGTGAGATGTTGTGAGATTAAGTAAGGTTAGCCTCTCTCACTAACAGGGAGTGAGATGTTGTGAGATTAAGTATGGTTAACCTTTCACCTGACAGGGAGTGAGATGTGGTGAGATTAAATACGGTTAGCCTCTCACACTGACAGTGAGTGAGATGTTGTAAGAGGTTGTCTCGGTACAATAATACAGCCATACACAGTAGACAGGAGGGAGATAAGATGGGGGATTTGTTTCAGGGCATGTGATATACAAATAGAGACTGAGAGTGAGATGCAATATGAGTTTTGTTTTAGTCCAAGGAATACTACCTATACACATTGACTCTGATTGAGATGCAGTGAAATTTTTGTTTCAGTCTAAATAATACTATCTATTCAGACTGACTGGGAGGGAGATGCAGTGAGATTTTTGTTTCAGTCCAAATAATAGTACCTAAACACACTGACTGGGAGTGAGATGCAGTGAGACTTTGTTTCAGTAACTGTACTACTACTTTTACACACTGACTTGGGGGTGAGATGTAGGGAGAGTTATATGTCTCAACTACAATGCAATTAGCTTAACACTCTGGTGAATGGGAAAGAGATGGGGTAAGAGTTATGACTCGGTAATAGTACAACTAGTTTGCACACTGACCAGGAGTGAGATATAGTGAGAGTTTTGTCACAATCCAAGTGTTTCTGGCTATACACAGTGACTTGGGAGTGAGATGTGGTGAGATAATGTCTCACTACGAGTATCACTATACACTGACACTCAGACAGGGGGTGAAATATAAGGCAAGTCATGTCTCAGGAACCATACTTTTAGTTATACACTTTACTGGGAAAGAGAAGAGGTCAGAGTTATGTCTCAGCAACAGTTTAACTATAGCTTTGCACACTGATGGAGAGGAAGATTCTTTGGGAGTTTTGTTTAAATACTAGTGTTACTAGCCATACACACTGACTAGAAAGGAGTGAGCTGTGAGAGTTTTGTCTCAGTAACGTAACAGTATCACTTGCTATACTCACTGACCAGCAGTGAGATATGGTGAAAATTTATCTCAATACAAGTACATATATTACTAACAATACACACAGATTAGGAGTGATCTGTGTGAGCTTTTTCTCAGCTAAAAATTGTGGTGAAACATTGTATGAACTAAATTTTATAAAACCCCTAGCTTTAAAAAAAGTTGAGACCTGTGAACTGGGACAGTCTAAGTAAATTCTCTTTTGCCTTCTGTTAATGCTGTGGTATAATCTAGAAGCTTTTCATACATTTTAAGGGATTCATATGTGAAATGAACTGTCATCAGTGAACAAAGGGGACTGGCTGATACTTGACAGGAGCTGTTCAGACTAATGGGTTACCATGGATTTAACTTGTGTTTGATTGACAGTTAACAAAGAAAGAGTTCTAATGAAAGACCTCATTAAAACTTACAAATAAAACGGCCAAGCTTGTTAGAGGTTTGGCCAAGCTTGTTAAAGGTTCGACAAAGATGATGCACTGATGATGCAATGTTTATAACAGAGGGGATGGGCTGTAAGCAACTCTGAACACAATTATGCAGAAAAAGGATTCAAAAAGTGAAAATAAGTCCCTATAAAACCAACCACAACCAAAGTTTGATTTTGTCTCCTTGGAATCAAAGGAATGCTGCATTATAATTGTAGCTATCCCAGACAACCCCCCTCTGAATACAGCTTCACTGTTGTTCCTACATCAACGACTTCACATGGTCATTCCATCCAACCCTGTCCTTTTAATTAGAGCTACAACTACTTTACACTGACTGGACAATGACTCATGTGGGGATTTACACAGATCCACAGCAACCTGTGTGCAGCAATAAGCCCAGTGAAGTGCTCAATATGACACCTAGTAATGTTCAACATTTTTCACCTGACAGGTGTGTAACGAAAAGAACAAAAACTTGTATTCATAAACTCACCTGTGTTATCTAGAACACTAACTGGGGCTCAGATTGGGGGGAATCTGTAAAGAAATTGTAAAAAATAAAATAAAAGGTTGTTAATGCTTTTAAAACAAACGATATCATAAAGCTGAAAGTATCTGGAACCTGTATAAGGTACATAATTAAATAAGAACTTATTAAATAAAGTAGTCTAATAATTCATTATTAGTTTTTGCCAGTGAATTTAAAATGATTAATGCTACCAAACTGCATTAGTTTTAAAACTCTCTGACCTTCTTATTTTACATTCTTATAAAAATGAACTTTATATTGACTCTAAATTTTTTGTCGTCCTGCACATTTCTTAAACCCTGTCAAAAAAAGACATTCTTACCCATCATCGCTAGGGCCTTCTTCCCACAAAATTAGTCACACGCGCATGTCATGGTAGATTAACATATACAAATGCATTACAGCACCAACCCTGACAAAGTTCCTTACCATTTTATTCCAATGCTAATGTATGTATAATACACAGTGAACTCTGTATATAGATGACAGCTGAAGTAAATCAATTCAGAGGATTTCAGTGAGAAGTTTTTGTATAATGTACCTATTAGACTATGACGTGACACTACAAGCCTTTTGTCTACACTTGAGACTTTGACTGAGTTTGAGCTCTATATTGAGTGGACAGACTCAGAAGAATGGGAGAAGATCATTAAAAATTCATGGAAAGGATTATGGGAATTTAAAATAGGTTTAATTAATTATAAGAGACGGGAATTCAAATTAGACCCAAGACAAAATAGAGAAAGGTCTGAAAATATGAAGATGAATGTTTTTCATAATTTTACAATTCTCTAAAAAATATAAGTACATCTGGTCTAGTGTTTTAATATTGAAAAATAATCATGTGAAACTATCTTGATATTTTGCAAGTTTAAAAAAAAAAAGAAATTACTTGTATCTTATATAAAGCATATATATAGATATATCGGTAGATAAAACAATACCAAATTATGAACAATTCTCCCATTTTCCATTTTACAAAAGAAACCACGTCCTAATCACATGACTGTGAACAAAACGAAGATTTATATAATTATGTCCCCTGTGCACATCATGATCACATAGATATCCCTTTCAGGCATCCAATTTGAAATAACTTTATATAAACAAAGTCAATAATTCAAATATATAACATTTTTTAATAAGTTTTCTCGTTATGTCACAAATGAAATAATTTTATTACTATGCCCCGAAAACTGCTGAATCACGCTGGAAACAGTTATATTGCCCTCCCAGAAATAGTTATACTTCACAGGAAACAGTTATATTGCCCTCCCGAAACTGTTAGATCACCCTCACGTGCAATTATTCTGCATATTAATTACATCGGGTTCAAAATTCAAAGAGCCAGTTGCTTAGCAAACGTAAACGTAAACAGTTCCTAGAAAATCAAAATGTCAGGACAACGTCTGTGATTCATTTTAAATTCCGAGTTACTTTAATTGTTTAATTAATTAGAAAACTTTGATATATACACTTAGAGTAATCAAGTCAAGCGAGAGCACACTGAAAACAACAAACGTCAACTAGAGCTTTAATTACCGGGGAGAAGAAAACAGCTTTCCGAAATTCAGCCTCGTCAGCCGAAATGATTTACTTTAAAAAGAGCAGCATTAATGCACATTATCATTATTTATTGAAACTAACAAGCACTAATCGACTTTTAACAAAACATTTTACACATTGATTTGTAAAATATGAACATTTTTCAATAAAATACACTTGTTAATGAAAAATATGGTTGTAAACCGATTTGATTCGTTTAAAAATGTTATATAACATATATTACATGGCTTCGAGGGCACCAAACCAGAATATTTGCCCTGGGGTGACAGGGAAGCCCTGGAGTGTTATGTCACCCTCTCCTTTGGCATCGGGCTAATATTCTGGATGGCACCCTCGAAGCCATGGAATATATGTATAATATTGGATTGTCTGAAAAATATTGGGCGGTCAAAATTATTCATGAAATAATATTCCTGCCATTTCAATAAAATGCTTCTGATTTTTTGATTTGTTGACGGTGACATAAATAAGCCTTTGCAAATCTAAAAACAAGGTGACGTCATAATGGACAATCAGTCAGGACATTAAATAAACAACAGACACACAATGTAGCAGTTTGCTAGTATGAAAGATACAAGGATTTGTGAATTTTTTATTATTAAAAACAGGTAGAACATCTGTGGCATAGTTCTATGGGCAGCGGATTAAAAATTATCACCAGTTACTATTTAATACCGAGGATATTTAGGAAGCAGACTAAGCGCAAAATTGAAGTGAATTTTGTGCTGAACTAAGAAAATTACCGAGATTTGTTTTCAAACCTTGCTTTGTTTTTTAAATAAAAAAAAACAAATACCGACTGTGTTTTCAGACCACACTGATTACTTTAGCCCCTCGAAAATGTTGCCATTCCCTTCATGCCGGGCAATACTTCTTCCCTCCTGGGCTAACATAATCAATGTTGCCCTCAACCCCAGTCAATATTTGTATATTATGGACCTGTGTCTCTTGATTCCAATTAGCATACCCATAAATGATACAGAGACTATCTAGGAGCCAGTAATCATTGCATTTTACACACAACAATTTGAGGGTACCTCAATGTGCACTGTAGACCGCTGTCTGGTCAATCGACATTTCATCTATTATTTACAACTAAACACCATGTACACCACCGTTACCGTTACTTGTAGGAGGAATATACTTATATAACAAATATTAACCTTCTTAGGGAAATATCTTTGGGTTTGGGAATTTTTTTTCCTAAGAAGGAAAAAAATTAATGCAACTCTAAATACCGATACACTGATAGCTTGACACTATATGTGACACTATATGTGACACTAATGCCAATTTTGAAAAAAAAATTAAAAACACAAGAGGATTTTGAATACATGAACTTTAAGTCTGCTCTAACACCTAGCTCTTTCCAAGAACAAAAAAAAAACAATTTGCACTGAATAATATATAACTCAATTCAGTGTTATAGGGAGGAAGTTCCAATCGGTAAAAGTAAAAAGGTAAAAGTAAAACTTGTAATATCAGCTGACCATATTCATCTATTTTCATCTAAAGTGTAAAAAACAAATTGACTATTTCATCTGAAAATAAACAAAGCCTCTCTCATTGCGCAATATGATATACTGAAACTTTCTTATCTGTATATTTACAAAAAATGACAGGAAAGATCAGATTATCAAATATAATATTCCAACATCCTCAACATTGAATAACATATAATATCGGGAAAGCTCTAATCCCTCAAAGTAAGAAGATTTTAAGAGTTTATAGGCCCCCCTCAGATATAATCATATATATCTCATATGAACAGACTTCTGACACTGCCATTATAAGACCCAACACATGTTAAATATACTGGAATTTATCCCAGTCCCTAATTCAATGTACACAAGTAATACAGACATACACACACACATTTAAATACCCTGCACTAGACTTAACCTGTGTTCATTTCCTCTCTCACTGTCTGTCTCTTTCTACAGTATTCCTCCAGACAGGTCCACCATTTGTAGCCATGTGGTAAAATTAGATGAGGTGAAATGGCCTTGAACTTTTACAGGCATACAGTAATCCTACCTATAAATAGAACAGGATGGTATACACAGCCGAACAATGGAGGCGGAGCTTTGCTTTCATTGCCATAGTGATTTCTCAGCGATTGGTCAGGGATAATGTGATTGTCTGAGTAGTGAACATAGCAAATAATTGTAACTTGTAAAAGTGTGGGGCCCAGGAAGGGAGAATGAATGCAAGGATTCACTTGAATGATATACAAATAGTATGCTATTTTCAGTATGAACTTTTATCATTTTACAAACAAAAGTGCATGCAAATGCAGGTAAATGTCAATGCATGAACTTAAAGCATTTTAATAATTGACCAATTTTCATTATCAATCGTTTATAATACTAATTATCAGTTTTATTAAAAATTGCTTGTTAATCATATTTTTTGTGGAAACCAGCAATTTGATGTTTTAATTCTTGCAACTGTCTGATCATAATATCAAACTTAAATAAAACGCCATTGATGATATTAGGCCTATAGGCTAAAAAAAATATTGTTTGGTATAAGGGTAACCTGACCTAACCTACAAAAATATGCCCCGATCCTACCATTTTTAGATGTCTGTTTTTATCTGATTGTGTTTTTCATATTATTTCCATTAAAAACCCGTTTTTAAATATGACACAAAATTCTTAGGATTTTCTATTATTTTGTATTTGTGCCCTCATGCAGAAAAAAATATGATAAAAAAAAATCACTACCTACCTAACCTAATTTTTTCATCAGTGTTACCCTAAAAATACTTTTTTTTTTTCTTAGGCCTTACTGGTAATTGATAATATACACTTTTCTCCCTCTTTAGATCGATTATATATGACCAAACAATTAAACACAAATCTTATACATGAATCTTAAATAAATCCACTAAACTGGGTAATCCGGGCTCACTGACATCATTAATGGGCAGCAAAATAACAAATATCAATACACAAACTAATTATAAATGGAACCTCTTGTACATCATTATACAGGCTTGTTCATATTTTGAATAGAATCCACCTGGAATGTAGATGAATTCTGGCAAGCTGGAATCTGCAAAATCCAGGCATATTTGGGATGGATAAATAAGGTATTTTTATGTTATGCCCGAGTAAAAGCTAGAGGCCTTTTCTAGGCATCGTTACTGATTTCCAGGTGTCATCATTCATGCTGGTTCAAATTTTACTGATTTAAAATGGTTGGAAAATTCAGGACAAAATTCCTCTTGAAACTATGATTATGAACAGGAGTGAAAGCCTCTGTATGGCCAATATCACATATCCATTAAATTTGCGATGATCTAATTTTTGCAATTACTTTCAATAACAACACGCAGAAATCATATCAGGTTTTGTTTGATTTTAGAATTTTTTTTAAATAAAAAAAAATTGTTACACAAATAAAAATCTTACATAATTACCCCATTATACAAATTTTGTGACTTGCTAAAAAAAAAAACCTGGATAAGCCATATGAATTAATGTATTATGGTCATTTCTTAAAAGGTTTAGTTAAAATTCAGTCAGGAAGAAGGGAGTTCGGTATGATCGAGTGAAATGGAGAAATACAGATAGGACCCCTTTCTTCTAGCTTAATTATGTCCTTGCTGGATTATGAAAAATGTGCCAGTATGTTTAATTGATGTTATTTAACCTATTCCAGTGAATTTCAATAAACAATGTATATTTATCAGGTGTATTTATGATCATGTATTCATCTTTAAGATGTTCAGATTTGTTGAAAATCTTAAAAGGTGTGCCAGTCTTTGGAAATGCTTAATTCTTTGGTGATTCATGCGGATATGAAGGTATATAGCGACATTAGCGTAAGCAAGGTCATTTTGTTAAATTTTTCTGCAATAATTACTACCTTCATAGCCCACATGAATCAATTATTATTTCCTGCAGTTCTTCAATTTTTTTAAGTTTAGACCGATTGATAAACTGGTTAGAACTGGATCATGTAGATTTCAGCCTTGTCAGTTTCGATCTATAAATCACAATTGGTTTTCTTAAGAAATAGAGGAGAAAATACTTGCATGGTAGATGTAAAATATCCCAATGAACTTTTCAACGTGCTGTTTATTTCATATTAAATATAAAGAGATCAATAGACTCATTCGTTTTTACGAGTGCTGGATGGCCCGGTGAATTCCACTGAGGGGACAAGATTCAGTCTATAGGACTTAAGGCTTTGCCAAGTTACTTCATGGATTAGCATGTGTATCATTTCCTAACAGCAGACAATGTTTATATGTTTTACAATGGCGTTGTAATACACAGTGTAAGACAGAAAAATCTCACACTGCCCTGTCTGTCTCAAACTGAACAAACCAACGCGAGTCAAAAACCTCAGGCATTTAAGAAATAAACAGCATTTAAAAAGTTCACTGGGATATGAACTTAGTTGGTCACGTGATCAAAACCTGTGAAGCCCGAAGGGCTTTTTAGAAGATTTGATCACGTACCATTAACCAAGTTCAGATCCCGGTGAACTTTTAAACATTGGCAGCGTTTATTACTTAAATTTACATTTGAGAATGGCAAATCATTCAGAATCATCAATAGAAGTAACTATGATTTTACGTTTACAATATTGCAACCGTCAAATGATAAGCGCGTGCGATTATCATTTTGTGACATCATAAAAAGTTCATACAGAATTGAATGTTTTCGTTTCCTCTAGGTTCATATAAGGAAGCATATTTGCAAATAAAAATATTCAATTTTGAACTTAGTCCATTTACTTTAAATATCCTCGTTTATCAAATGATTACTCATGGGAATTAAACAAAAAAATGTTCTACCTGTTTTTGCTTCTCAATAATTTGCAAATCTTTCTTTCTCTTCTGCTAGGAAATCACTGCATTGTGCATTTTTATTGCTTTTTATGATGAAATCTAACTAAGGTCATGGCTCATGATCACTACACCTATAGAATTAGTTTCTTAAAATTCTTATCAAATTTCTTTATTACAAAAGATAGCATATAATGCATAAAAAGTATATTATAAATCAAATGGGCGAAAAATATGCAATTTTTGATAAAAAAAATTTGATTTTCAAAAATTTAATTCAGTATACAATTATTAAATGAACAAAAGCCCCATGATTCAAACTTGTGATCTGCTGTTCATAAGCTTATAAACTTAAACCACTCAGCTATGATGATATTCAACCAAGTCAATTGATACAAACAGTTAACAAAACATTCAAATCGCCATTTTGTGATGTTTTGTCTTAAAAAGTTTGTCTTGATGTAGTGAGCTACCTTAAAATTTGATTTCCTTTTGTTAACGCACTCATGACACATGGGCTTTGGGGTTACTTTTGTACTGTTACCATGCATATACAGATTATTTTATTTAGTTCAGTTATATTTCTTTCTTTGAAAAGAGACCGACACTGCTGGTGTAAATAGAGGAAAGTCTATAACTGTCATAAAGTCTGTTACAAACACCACAATTCAATGATCGTTAAACTTCTCTATAATTTTAGGCATGTACAAGAAGAGATGCGAGTCAATTAATGCTTTCTTATGCAATTTGTTGAACTTTGATACGGCAAAGTCACAGTAGACATATATTTTAGGTGACACGATTTGTCATGATCTCATTGCCCATTTAGATAAGAAAAATAATTCTGATAAGATTGTTCAGATAGAATTTTGATTGGATTTCGAATAACGTAGCAAGCGTCCTCGTTCATTACGTTTGAACACTTTATAATATATTCATCATGAACCACTGTGCTCTGTTTTGCAATAGAGCACAATAATGGTGATTTTTTTCAGGATCCAGATGGAAGTTGATTGCGATTTGAGCTATGATTGGAACCCCACAGATGTAATTATATCTATTTAGTATTACTGACCATATTGCACATCGCAAATGAATGCAGCCCAGTGTGATATTTGTCTCCTCCAAGATTGTTCCGGCCAGATCATCACGACTAGAGAGGCATGAATAAATGTGATATACTGCGTTTGGTAACAATGTAATGCATTCTGATACGATACATGTAATAACGAATGATCACGATTGAAACTTTATTGTAGGTAGTTTTGTACGTAAAATTTTTTTTACGATCCACACAATTGCCACAGCAGATCTCAAGAGACATCATGATTACTCTACCTAAGTATGCTATTATGTGTATGTAACCTATCAATCTTAAAGAACTGGAATTAATTTAGGTAATATAATTAAGTCAACCTGACTTACCTTTTCCTGTCAATATATCAGACATTTTCCAACATTCATCCAATTGACTCTGATGGCATAGTGCAAAACAATTGATGACCTTAAATTAGCTGAAAAGAAAAACATTAGGCCAATTCAACATGACAAGAAACATAGAGGGTACAATTTAATATGGCCTTCTACCTATTATTACAAGTAAATTGATCAAGTAATTATGGGTTTTCATCATTTTGTCGGATCGTTTTCGGTTGATCTTCATGAAGTTTTACAGAGGCCAGAGAATATGAAAGTGTGCATGCAGTAATTAAAGTTGATATATAGGCTATATAGCTATAAATGACTTCACAAAACATATAGGCCCAATATCCTTATACAGCTGTTATATGCGCAATGTTTATAGATCTTTAAAGTGGAATGTAGTCAATAGATTAAAACACGTGTTTTACATTATTAAAAATTGCAAGATCACAACCTTTTGGTTTAACCAGCTGATTACTACAATGATTCCAGACTGACACATATGTTGTCTGTAAGTACAGGTATTCAATTTCCCGCCAAATAATTTTATACAACACGAGTTTTTATTGGACGTCTCCCAAATTTACTTCCGTGTTGTGAAAAACACATGTTTAGTAGGATTATGGGATTTCGATGAACTTAATGATTTCATAATATACTATTATATAAATTCTCCTTCAATTTTTACCTCCTGGGGCACAAAAGTGGATGAAGGAAGGTATTGTTTCTTGGTCACGTGACTTTCGACAACAAAATTGCGTGTCAGGGAATTGTGGGTAAGACGCCGTCAACTTCCTTTCTTTACCCCGGCTTGCATCGCCACATCGTCTCTCGTCAACTGGAGAAAAGATGGGAATGCGAAGACAGAGAAGCACTAAAAACCCCCCGGTTTTTAGCCATGAGTTTTTCATCCAAAATCATGCAGACATTGTGTCATGTGTGGCAATGGTTTTCGTCATTGGATTGATGTTTCAGGTATTGTTAATTGTGACAGACCGTATGTGCCTGTTCGGACCATATGTTTATAAGCATGTACTTGTATTATGGCATATTGTCCCTCATGCATTGAATGCAACTATACATTGAGTAAATAATTAAACTTTGCAGGAAATATAAAAGATGAATAGCTGAAAGTGAAAGTAGATAACGAAGTAAAAATGCAAATAGATTTTATGACGTGGCACTGTTTTTTTATTATTATGGAAGATTATTTAAGTTAAGAATTTGTTAACCATTGGAATACCGTTTTGCTAATTTGGTCCATTTATATATGAATCTCAATTACTTTTTAATGATGACCTATTTGGCTCTTTAGAAAAAAAAGGAAACACAATTACTTTAAATATATATTCGGTGATGTAGAGAATTGAAACAAAAATGTATTTCTTATAGTTTTCATCCAATCAAGATGAACAAGGATAACAGGACCCAAAATGATTGAATGTTTCAACTTACATATAATCATCCATAGAATTTAATGTTTATTTATATCATTGTCATCACAGTTGTTAACATATGCATGCATGGTTTTAAGGTGTTTATTGAATTTATAAACTTGAAAAATATTTTTAAAATTTTTTTTCAGGCTACAGCGCCTGTTGCATCCTTGTTTGTGACCCTCCAAAACAATGTTACAAAAGTTAACAATGGTAAGTCAGAGTTTTGATCTTGTAAACAGTTAGAAAATAAGGAAAGCAAAATTTTGACTATTGAATGATTATCTGCAGAGATTCATTGCCATATTGTTGTCCATAATTTGTTGTTTACATCATGCATAGATCTTTACATCTTGTGTGATCTTACCTGTGTTGTCATTTAAATCTTACAGATATCTATTGTTTGTTTACTAGACACAGGGTATGAGATCACTAATTACATTAATTAATCTGCAGTGTCTGTCATATTGTTGTCCATATTCTGTTGTCTTTTAGATCTTTCTGATGTGTATTGTTTGTTTACTAGACACAGGGGATGAGATCACTAATTACATGGCGGGGATGAAGGACCTGTTTTGTGTCTTCTTCTACCTCCTCATTTGTATTGTGGTCCATGCTGTCATTCAAGAGTACATTCTTGACGTAAGTCTCAAATATAAAGGAGAAAAACACTGTTGTGGTGGGAATACTTTAATTTATTATTTAAAAGCATTTTTAAATTAACAGTCACAAATTTTACCCTGTAAAAATATCAAAATTTTTCATGCATTTTCACATAGTACTGCAGGCATTGTAATTGGTCACATTAGATTAAATTAGTTATAATCAAGAAATGAATTTTCTTTTTATCTTCAACAGAAACTGAACAGGAAGATGCATTTGTCTAAAGTGAAGCACAGTAAATTCAATGAGTCCGGCCAGCTTCTTGCTTTCTACGGCGCCTCTGCAGTGTGGGGAGCTGACATTATTATCAAGGTCAGTGCATACAGGGGAGTTGAATTATTCCCACCTGTGTTCAGTATCGAAGACATAAGTCTATGGGCTTATGGGACAGACTAAGCATTGATTTTTCATCATTTATGCAATACTTGTATGTTTTTCAATATGAAATAGCGTGGAATTTTTTAAATACAAGATCAGCATGTTCAGCCAATTTAAAGAATTACCCTTACCTGCTGACTCATCATCTTCATGTTTCTGTGAAATGAGTTACATTTATTGGATTTTTTTTACAGGAAGGCCTGGTGAACATCAACCAGCTGTGGGAGGGATATCCCCACAGTGAGATCTCGTAAGTATGATGACCAACTCTATAATATTGTACTACACTAAGTGGAGCTCCTGAAGCTGGAGGGCTGAGATCTCATCCTTGGTACAAAATTATGATTTTTTTATTGACAGGTTTATTTTAAAATTCTTCTTCATCATGCAAATCTCCTACTGGATCCATTGTTTCCCAGAGCTTTATTTCCAGAAAGTGAAAAAGGTTAGTGCATATCAATGAAGTAGAAAGTTCTGTCAGTGTGAAAAATAAGATGTGTCAATTTAGAATTTGATTTACATTGATTTGTGTGTCTTTTATTTTCACAGGATGAAATGTCTTCTAGAATTCAGTATGCAGTGCTATATCTTGTGTTTATCTCAGCAGCTTACTTCTTAAAGTAAGTAGAACTTATTCTCTTTTATTTTGTGTTTGTCTCTATAACTTGAAAATGAAAAAAAAAAATAACGAACGGTAGTTAATTCATAAACCTATCAAACTTAAAAATTTTCTTTAGAATGCTGTCTGCAGGGAAAAGTTTTGGATGGGTTCTGAGAATTTCTACTTTCTCTTTCAGTTTTAACAGAGTAGCTCTGTGTATGATAGTTCTACACTACACTGTCGAGTTTGTTTTCCACCTGGCCCGACTTCTGTACTTTGCTGAGAAAATAGACTTGGCCAACCATGCGTAAGATTATTTTCTTTGATAGAGCAAAGTGTATACATCCATATTTAAACATGATTTACCATTATACGATAGTAAAATATGATTTACCATTATAATGTTATAAAACATGATTTACCATTATAAGATAATAAAACTTAATTTATCCTTGGGATATTAAGCTGCAGGTGTATATATTGGATTCTTTTTTTTAATATTCACTTATGAAATAAAATGTGAAACTCGTTTACAGATACCAAAACTTATTTTAATACCAGCACGGTAAAACACGCCTAAAACGAAGTGCCAAGGACGGGCAATTTTACTTCGTTATAAGCGTAATGCTACTATCCGTCAAGTTTTCAACATGTAATAAAGTCACGAATGAAAATCACTTCGCTCTAAGCGTCAATTCATTATAAGCGTGTTCACTATAAACGTGTTTTGCTGTAGTTTCTTGCAAACTTGAATGAAACTGCAAATTTGACAAAAAAATTGGAAGTTATTGAGCTAAAATTGAATAATTGTTGTTTTGTTTTACAGATTTATGGTGTTCAATGCTTTGTTTGTTTTGGTCAGACTGGGCACAATCACCCTGTCAGTCTTAACTTTCTGGTGAGTGAAATAAGTGCTAAAAATAACTGTCTGCTACATACAGTGAACATGATAAGTAAAATAATTGTCTTTGAAATAGAATTGACTTATCTGTCTTCTTGAAATTCAAAATTATTTTTGGTAAGAGTAATTTACAAGTATAATAAACATACTGAACTTTTATATGTAGATGAAATCATTTTAATGCATTGTGACTTTGTATGATAAATTGTTGCTATTGTACATAGGTATGGATTGGAGCAGACCAACCAGCCCAGTATTGACATCTCCACTGGGAACTACAATACTCAGATGATCAGGTATGGATAACATTCACATAGCTAGTGTGAATTTATAATATGTTGACATACAAGCAGGCAGTACTCAGATGGTCAAGTAATGGCCTAACCAGTGGGAATAACGATGTTTACACACATGCAAGGTGTAGGTACTGGGAATTACAATCATCAGACTATTAGGCTCTTATATCCATTGGGTGTTAACATATTATCCTCTTTGACACTTGCATAGTCACTGGGGCAGTGGGAATATTAACTATATATATCTCATATAATTCATACTTGGATCTCACAAGAATTTAGATGAAATCAAATATATTATTGCCTTACAAATTAAGTATTGTATATATAGTATGAGAGTAAGAAACTTTCTCTGAAAGGGTTGATATCCTCCATCAAGAATATGTATGACACAAATAGATATATTGCTTGTAAAAATAATAGACAAGTACCGTACTATTTAATGAGGTCTGGGAAAACTGGAAGAATTTATTTAATAATTAGAGCTATTATGTACTATTTAATGAGGTCTGGGAAAACTGGAAGAGTTTATTCAATAATTAGAGCAATTCTCTCTCTCTCTCGTATGATTTATGTTATATGAATACCTGAATAAAAAAAGAGGGCCGTCACTCCCCTCAAATTTGAACCGAATATTGGACCCATTCCCAATGACAAAAAGCCACAGATTTTCCCAATTTCAGGATAAAAATTCCCAAATGCAACTTATAATTTGCACGAACTGTTTGCCTGTTGATCAGTAGATTTGCCATATTGATTAAAGCTGGCTTAATTATATCCTGAATGATCAAGTAATGAGGAAGACACTAATGATTATTTTAATTAAAAGGTTCTCACAACTGGAATTTACCCCTGTAGTGAATAACAAGCCCAACTAGCAGAGTCATCTATTTGGTCGGTTATATGGCACAGCATTATGAGTGATGCATTTAAAAGTGCTCAGAAATTTACAAACGATGGTTATAAATTATTGTGATGACAGTAGCATTGGTTGATATCTTGTAATTAGATAATAAGCCTTCCAAGTAAATGCTTAGATTATCATAAAATCATTTAGACTTCGTAAACAGATATTCTGCGGTTATAATTGGGTCACATGGTTTTACTAAAACCCGTAAATACACAGGATGTCATTAACATATCACACAGAATTTTGCTTGTAAGATATTCCAAAAATATAAAATCTATGAAATTAAAAATAATTCCACTGGATATAAAATTGGTTCTCTTTTTTAAATTTGATTTTAATCTTTTTTATTTACTATTTTTGACAAATTGTTTTTTTTTTTATCTTTGTCTGGGTTACTTTGATTTAAAATAAAAAGTAAATCAACATGTATCAATTATGTGGAAAAAATGGAAGTCTTATTTTCCTGACCACTATAAAATTTCAAATCAAAACTTTAAATTTATAAATCAACATGTATAAATAAAAGTTTAAAAAACTGAACTCTTCATAATTCTGAAAATTTCCCTTTTTGTTGTTTCTTCTTTTTACTCTTGGTTAGTTCCTGAGAACATGATGTGAGCTGTAAAACTTTAATTTTAAGAAGTGAACAACAGATTGTTGTATTAAACACAGAAGTCATTTTGACATATAATAGTATCTTAAATTTTCCCAATTTGACAAAAAATGTCGATAATTTTCCCAATGGAGAGGGACCCGGTCCCTGTACCAAAAAGTGCTGTGACAGCCCTGAAAAAATTTTAAAAATCTCCACTGGGAATAACATGACTGAGAAGAGTAGGTACGCTGAGTGACACTTAATAACCCACAGAGAATGTTAGAATTGACAGTCAATGGGATTTATAAAGTTGTCATCTTTTATACCAGGAATAATAGCAATGATGTTGCTTTGAACTAGTATCTTATTCATCAGTGCATTTTTAATTATAACTTTTAAAAGACACAGAACCCTAAAACATGGAAAAGTAGGTGACAGAAGAGCTTCCAATAATTTATTGAATACAGATGAACTACTTGTTCTAGTTTTGTTTCACAAATATGACCTTCAGCACCAACAAATATTAAACTTAATTCATGTGTATATACAGTAAATCACACTCTCGGTCTGTATTACACTATTCATGTGTATATACGGTAAATCACACTCTCAGTCTGTATTACACTATTCATGTGTATATACCGTAAATCACACTCTCGGTCTGTATTACACTATTCATGTGTATATACCGTAAATCACACTCTCAGTCTGTATTACACTATTCATGTGTATATACCGTAAATCACACTCTCAGTCTGTATTACACTATTCATGTGTATATATGGTAAATCACACTCTTGGTCTGTATTACACTATTCATGTGTATATACCGTAAATCACACTCTCGGTCTGTATTACACTATTCATGTGTATATACGGTAAATCACACTCTCGGTATGTATTACACTATTCATGTGTATATACGGTAAATCACACTCTCGGTATGTATTACACTATTAACAAGTAATTTCTGATGATACTGGATTTTAGATTATTTCAAACCAAAGTACATTTGAGACAACCCTTTAATATGATCTCATTTAAAATAAGATGAATCCATGATACATGTACATGTATCAGTACTGATATACAGTGTACCGGTAGTATTTATGAGGAGCCTGGATGATGAGGGTTTTTATTTTGGTTCCAGGATAAACTGTCTGGCCGCTGTGTGTCTCCTGCAGGCTTGGATGATGTGGAACTTCATCAACTTCCACCTCAGAAGGATGAGGGAGAGAGGAGCTGTTTCCAGGAAACTCAGGTCCCCCAAGAAAACCAAATCTAAGAGTAAGGCCAAAAGTCATGAGAATTCAAAATATATATGTTTGGAATCAGATATTTTGTTTTACTGATAGGAGTTTTCCCCCTATTGTTTTTTTTAATGAAATATTTAATTAAATTGAAAATACTATCAAGTTCTACAACTCTTATTTTATTGAGTGTAGATAATACATGGAAATTGTTATTGCACTACACTGAATATTTCTATTTTCTCTCTCTCTCTCTCTCTCTCTCTCTCTCTCTCTCTCTCTCTCTCTCTCTCAGACCGACATTATTAATCTCTTGACCACAATCATTTTACAGCCACAGAGGATGATATAAGCTCCCTTCCAGAAGCTGACCAGAATGCAGCAACAGAAAACGGCATCAGGGCCCGTCGCCCCAAGAAAAACTGAATTTCTGCTCCTTTGACTACCAAGCTCTGGACAAATTGGTCATCAGTGATCGACAAGAGAATTTTAAAAAAGGATCTGAATTTTAATTTTCCTTTAAATTTTTGGAAATATTATCTTTTATTAAATTGAAGAAAAACTGGTGTAATTGTAAATGCAATTTACAGGAAAGTCCACTTTGGCCAGACTTGAAAACTTGCCAATTAGATTTAAGACTGTTTGGTTGTTATTGTTTATAATTTTGTTTTGCTTTGCCAGACTTTTTACATTATTTAAAATAGGTTGTTTTTATATTGATAAGAAAAGTAGTAAGATAAAAAAAAATTGGATGAAATTTAAATTGCATGTATGTACATACTGTAATATGTATGTTACATTGTAAGTAAATTGTTGTTATACTTAATGAAAGCTTAATCTTGTTCTAACAAAAAAATAAGGATTTACAACTAAAACTGATTACCGTGTGCAGTTTGGTAAATTTACATGGAAAGAGTTTCAATGAATTGCTCATTATCATACTGTCTTTACAATGTTTCTGTAGTATTACCGTGAAATACATCACCTACCGTTCATTGGCATAACTGCTAGTGTAAATCTGAATTTAATATTTGGACAGTCTATTCAAAGCTTGTGACCACTTGGATTTTCCTCAAACCTTTGTTATGATCCAAGGTTATTTGTGGTGAATGTTTTGTTACCTTAAACTTGGGGGGGGGGGGGGGGTCGGAGTTATGGATTTTTTTTTCATTTGTGGAAAAAAATATGCATTCATCAAAATAATGAAAACCTTCATATTGTTAAAAATATATATGTAGTAGAATAAAACATGACTATTTTTAATATTTAGCTATTTTATTGTTGAGATTCGGATGACTATTGTAATAAGGTGACTGTAAAGACCACTGATAAAGGATTATCTTCAAACCAACATGAACGTTAAGACATTGTAGTATTTTACGTACGGTAGATTTCAAATAGTGAATGTTTTGTAAGAATTTAACGGATATTTATAAGTGTTATGTTGAAGTAGAGAGGATACATGTGGAGAAGGGGTGTGTAAGTTTGGTTGAAAGTGAAAGTAAGATTGTTGATAAATACCTAGTCATGTCTTGTTCCTATTAATGGAGTTGCAATTATAATCTTTCTTGTTACGTTTTGTGTGTATATTTGTGTGTTAAATCTTCATCAGCTAATTTCATTGGAAATGTTTAAGATTTTTGGAAGTATTTGACTTTGCAGCAACTTTTTCAAGAAGTGATCTGCTTTAGTGCATATTTCAGACCTAGCTTAAATTGTTTAGTCTCAGTGTTTCAAAGTTTTGTATATTTTTGTATACTTTGAGTAAATTGATTTTTAAGGAAAGCTAGATATATGCATGTATAATATTCATACATCATGTGTCCACTTTGTTGTTTATTTTGGTATACTGAGAGTTAATTGATTTTAAAGAAAAGCTAGATATATGCATGTGTATATATTAAATCATTCATAGATCATGTGTCCACTGTTTTTAAATGGTCTGGGTTATATGTGTCCAATGGAAATTGTATTTCTAAAAGAAAACATGGCAATATTAATAAAAAAAAAATGAAAATGTTTAATGTGTGAGTTGATGTGATATGTATGTGATGGGAATTATAGCTCTCTGTCAGCTACTGTGTCTTTATTTGGTGATTTTCTAACACTTTCTGGTGGAAAATTAAAAGGCTTTCCCAGATTTTAAGCTCACCAGAATAAAGAGAGGAGGAGCTTATGCTATACCCCCGGCATCGATGTCCAGACCTGGTTAAATGTTTTGGTGCAGGTCCTGTATCTAAGTTATTACTTGTCTTACTTTCACCAAACTTGCATGGATAATGCATCTTGACTTACTTATGGACTTGAAAGACTTGGATGCTGAATCTGGTTCATGAATTTCAGATGCAGGAGGAGGTTAAGGATTTTGGAGCAGGTGCCCTTTGATAGCCATTTCTAAGTTACTACTGGTCCTAACTTCACAAAACTTGCATGGATGGTGTGTCTTATGATACTGATGCACCTGACAGGCTTGAATGCTGAATCTGAGCCATAGGTTTCAGATGCTGAATGAGGTTAAGAATTTTGGAGCAGGTGCCCTCTGATGATTATATCTTAAAGTGTTATTACTGGTCCAAACTTCTCCAAACATGCATGGATGGTATGTCTTATGATGATTAAGCACTTGAAAGGCTTGAATGCTGAATCTGAGCCATAGGTTTCGGATGCTGGATGAGGTTAAGGTTTTACGAGCTGGTTCCTTTTTATGACCATATCTCATTACTACTGGTCTTATCTTCACCATACTTGCATGGATAATTATGCACTTGAAAGGCTTGAATGCTGAATCTGAGCCATAGGTTTTGGATACATCCAGCATCCAAAGTCTCGTCCTAGACCATGAATCATGTCCCTTCATTGGATTTCACTATCCCACACTTGTCATTTAATGAATGATTCTGTTATAATCTTTCTTACTGAAACTGAAAACCAACACATCCACAAACATGTACATCCCCATGATTAACAAAAAACCTACAATTCACGAAAATTGTCCCCCACGAACTTAAATGATTCCAAAGTAGTGCCTGAAATATAATGTTTTGTTTTTTTATTAAATTAAGTTAATTTCAGTCCGTAAAGATGATCATATCCAGAGCTTTGATTGTTCACTCATTTTAAGGGTATCACCCACACACAAATCTGGGGAGTTTACCCTCGGGTGTCTTCCCACTTGGCAAACATTTTGAAAAAATACAGGTAAAATACAGGTAGATCTATGTTCAACTTGGCTAAGTGGGAATGGGGTGCAGATAGAAAACAAAAGAATTTAATTACAGGTAAGCTATAGTCTGTTTTCAGATAAAAGTGGGAGAAATAAAATATTTGTTAGCCTTAAGAAGAATAAATATGAATTGAGCTTCTGTCCCAGTAAATTATTTTATTTAATTAATACAGATGAAAATTTAATTTTAAAATTATGAGTTTTAAATAATTAACTGTTAAATATTATCCATTAATTTATGCCTTTTATTGAGCTATAAATAGTTTCCATGTTTGTCTATTCTCATCATATTTTGAGTAATTATATAAGCCGACCTAACTTAAACTTAGCCTTGAAAATAATGTAATTATAAGAATCCCGTTTGAAATTATAGCTATGAATCATATGTCAATTCTTTCAAGATCTCATAATTTTCAGGCTTTTGATTCTGTAAACTAATGACCATAATTATGTTTATCTATCTAGTCTATATTCTTTAAAAACAGTTGATCGATTTCATTTATGTAATTATACATCCAATTTAGACATTTTATAATTAGTTAATTCAATTATTTAATCATGCTGATTTATATTTTTGTAAAAATATTCTATGGTTATTTTGATTACCAGTATAAGCAAAATTACGGCTTTTAAAAATTAAATAACATAACATATTTAAAGATTTATGTTTAAATTAGTATCAAAAGTATAAATATATTTTATTTAGTATTACCGGTATTTCAGATCTCTAAATATTTTTATGCATTATATTTTATCATTTTTAAAAATGCTATCGTTTATTTGTTTTCATCAAACTATTCTCAGGTAATTGATAACAAATACATTTACATGTGAAAACAGACTATAGCCTTCTGATCACTCAGGTGAGAATATCAAAATGTTGGCCAGGTGGGAATTGTGAATTTCAGAATGTTGGCTAAGTGGGAATAAACCTTACCCTCCCTCTCCACATCATAGCATTCTATAAGTTATATAAAACTAATTATTCTAGTCGTTCAAATTTTAGGATAATCCTCTGATTTAAATAAGTCGCCTGCATGAATTTGTCATAATTATACAATATGTTGCAATAGGTTTTGCAACATTTAAATTTGGTGACATAGTTCACATGTATATATGCATTACAACTTATATCTATATCATTATGTTGAGTTGTCGACATACATGTAATAAGTTGCATATCAACACATCTGTAATATTTCAGTTAACTAAAAGCAAATTTCCAAAATTTTCAGATTTAAGATAATGAACAAAAACTTTTTTGGTTACTCAATATTGATGACAAGGAAATTCTTATTAATCTTGTTGGTAAATTTATAAATGATAATGCTATAGTACTCCTTTTAAGTGAAATGTTGTTGGAATTAACATTGTCATTTGCTATAATTGTTATACTTTAATAATTTTTATACTATTCATTGGCATGTCTTTCTCTTGTAATTATAATATGTCATATACTTGTCTGTTCTGGACTCTGAATTAGAAATAAATGATCTGTATTCTGTATGATGACCCCGTTTAAAAATCTTGGATCCGCGCATATAATGAACTGTACATCTAGCAAAATACGTAAATTTTGTTGATATTTTTGTATACGATAACTGTCAGCCTCAACAAGAACTTGCTAAATGATTTTTTTTCTTCTTCAGAAATGACTCACAAAGTCAAATTCTTCAAATTATTTTTGTGAAACGGGCTACATCCGCGCATCAGTTTAATGGGAAAGAAATGCCTCCGAATGTTGTTTGAAATTCGTCAGAGAACTAGAACACACAAGAATCAATTTGTGATTTCAAGAATTTTCTACTGAATTTGATCGCAAAAACATTACCCAGGAACCATTTTTACCCCGTCTTTTGCGTAAACTGGTTCCCATAAGCATCGCAAGAAACCAGTCAAAGGAGTCAAAGAAGAAAACATGGCACTTCGCCTATATGGATTAAAGTCTTTAACGCGTAACTTTCAGTTAATTGGGTAAGATGGAGATTCTCTAAGTATGTCATACTTCTTTAGAAACATAAATGTTACTGTTATTGTGAAATTGTTTATCAATTGTCTATTTTACAGTTCAAGGTGATTGGATAGTTAAAATGTCATTGGAAAAAAATTAAATTACAAAAAAGAAAAAGAACCATATATTTCAATATCTCCAGCTGCAAATTTAAAAATTTGAAATGAAAAAAATAAATTTAAAGACAGCACGAATACTTGAGCAATTACCACGTAACTTTCTGGATCTCACATTCCGGATTTCCTCTGCTATTTGTAAACTGGTGTATCTCTTTTTTTATTTTCGTCAGATGTCGTATGATGTCGGACGATCTCGGTGGTGGAGCTGGTAAAGGAGGTGGGACAGGCGGCTCAATCAGGTTTCAAACTTGTTGTAATGATCAGTGTGTAATGATAAGAGTGGGAAATGAGTGATTTGTACTGGGTGCCATTATTGTACACTATTGTACATTATATCGAATTCCAGTTCCAACCAGGCACTTTTGAGAGAAAACAAATCCAAAACCAGGAATTCCCTTCTGTCTCTGCTCAGGCAGGGCTCAACATTAACTTTGAAAAGGTCTAGACCAGTCGAACGTGTAAATCAACATTTCATTAGACCTGACCTAACTTTCACTACAGTCTGTCCCAAGATATTTTTGCAGCACATTTGGCTGATTTTTAATTAAAATACACATATCTGTGAAAGAAGTGCAATTGAAATCGATGAAAGGGAAAATTTCCAAGATATCTTCATTGACGTTATCATTTTTCACTCAGAAAAATTCATAGGGAACGAAAACAGATTTCTACAGAGATTTATAATGGGAGTGTTTACATCTTTTCTCCATTCGGAAGTCACTCTGAATGCCTCGCGCAATATTTCATCGTTATCATCCGGGTCTGCTGCAATACAAAATCCCCGTAGACATCACATTTTTTAGCTGTTTATTGAAACCTGATAATCTAAAGGCGGTGTTTCAACAGAGAAATCTTGAAAATTTTTCATACTTTTGAATGAACATCGTTTTAACGCGGAGGAATTTATAAATATCGAGTAATTAAGCAAAATGTTAATCGAGGATATCTTGGGACAGAGTATAGACCTGACCTTAAAAATTTAATCTCAATTTGCAAACGTGTTTATTTAGTATGCACAAAAATCACCACCTTTTCAATGGGTGTTTCTGGATACTGCTTATTTTGTGTGAAATGTGGGTTTGGATGGTTGAACAAATACTTGATATATCTTTTATTCATCCGAACTATCCATCTTTAATACAACAAACCAGAAACTTCTCGTCAGTTTATGCCCTATTACTTAATCAAATTTCAATATATTAATTTAAAATTTAGTGCTCCATTTTAATGAACTTAATACAGTTTGTTACCAATTTGATTATTAGCTGATTGTCAGTTGGTAAGAGACAACTGGTTTTGCCGATTAATCAATTATCACCGATAAATTTCAACCGATTTGACAACACTAGTCCGAGTCGGTTGGAGTGTCTTAATGTTGAGCCTTGTCAGGGTTCACTTCTTGTCTGCTTGGGCTGACCTAATCTCAGCAAGAGACATCAGTGCAAAATTATTAGTCTGAACAAATCTTGCTGAGATTAGGACTGACCCTGTATTTACACCAAGTTAACCTCGGGTAGATCCAGGATAATTATCTATAAGGGCAGTTACCCAATTATCCTCTCAGTTCCAATAGGACACTGATCTTGGGTTTTATTATTTATTATACCACAATGATTGTGTTTTCACAATGATTTTCAAATGTATTCATTAAATACCGATACATGTAACACTGTTATCAAGCAACAATTGCAAAACACAAATGGTTACCCATCACAGATCAATTCCCAATAGTCATTACAGTGAATGAAAGAAAGCTGATTTTCATATTCTGAATGACAGAGGATTTTTTTTTTTACAGGGAAGCAGGTGGCACCTTTGGTAAAATTGAGGCTGCTCGTGAGGAGGAATTCATCAGAAGGCTGGTATGCTTGTTCAAACATTATATTGATTTTAATGCATGTGATATTTATGCGAGTTGTTCATCATGGCTATTATTTGCTGAGCAAATATGGTTGATAAGAATTATTGTAAAACCCAGCAAAATGTAAAATATTCATTAGTTTTATTTTTCTAAAATTTTATTTATAACTTGTTATATTTTCTCATATTTGGCAAGTTTTCTCAATTATTTAATAAATTTCAGTGAACATTGACCTGTAAAGTTGAGGAAAAATGAAGTGTATCATCATATTCTTTCACAGCTTTAAGACTTAAAAGCTGTTCATTTATGAACCAATTTTATATTAGTACATGTATGTTGAGATACTATAATTGTTCATGGTTTACATTCGTTGACAACAATGTCACAAAGGCAAGTGAAATTGTAACCATAAAAAGATAGATAAGATTGTGCAATAGCTTTGATAAATGCCGTATAATATGAAAAATCAATGTTTTAATTGTTGCCTGATTTGGAGCTAAAATTCCAAATTACATTATTTGTTCCCCCCTGAAATAATCTATTGTAGGATACCAAAATTCTTAGTGTGAGTAACCTGTATAAAATGCATTGACTGAAGATGAAAAAAAATTATAAACAATTTTGGAGACTTTAGAAAATTGAGAATTGTTTTTAACCTTTAACATAATGAATTTCATAAACTGAGTTTCCTTTTCCAGTTTTTAGGTCACCTGAGTCACTCAGATGACCTATTGCACCTGGTCTTCGTCCTTTGTCGTGTGTCATCCATCGTGCGTCATGCGTTAACAATTTATTTAACATTTTTAACTTCTTTAAAACTACAAGGCCAATTGTTACCAATTTTGGTGTGAAACATCTCTATGGTAAGAGGAATGTAAATTGTGAAATTCATTGCTCTACCACCCCCAGAATGCCATAGGCGGGGCCAAATATGCAAAAAAAAAAAGCCAAATTTTTAAATATCTTTTCATCTACATCCACACATGTGGGGAAAAACTAAATGCATGTTATGATGCCCATGAAGCACTCTACCAAAATTGTGAAATTCATGGCCCCTGGGACAGGGGGTTCAGGCCCTAGGGTGGGGCTAATATAGCCATATAGTGAAAATGTATAGATCTTAGAAAATCTTCTTCTATACTCTCATACCTGTTTGTGAAAAACTTAATGCATGATTCTGATGTCCATGAAGTCCTCCACCTAAATTGTGAAATTCATGGTCCCCAGGTCAGGGGTTCAGGGCCTAGGGTGGGGCCAATATGGCCACATAGTGAAAATATATTGATTTAATTTTTTTTTTCTGTACTTTCAGTCTTGGGAGATAAGGCCCCTGGAGCTAAGGTTTAGATAATCAGAGATTCCTTCGACTCTTGTACCCACATTTTTATGAATTAATGTTTTTCAAACATCAAATAATTAAAGTGTTAATTTATAAACAGTCAGAGGAGTCTCAAATTAGGGTTTAGACTTCAAAATGAAGTTTAAAATGCAAACATGAGACTCTGACATGTCAATCTAAGAGCTGTGGTACTCAGGTGACCGTCAAGGCCTTTGGGCCTCTTGTATTGTTTTGTTGCTAAAAATGTATTTATATCAATTTCTATAGTCCCTGGATACAGTAACAAAATGGCAACAAATTCTTTTTTTGAGATTTATTTATTTGTAACAAAAAGTGTGAAATGATAAACAATTGAATATTCAATTCACATGTTTGGTTGTAAATTAGCAAAAGCAGCAACTAGAAGAGCTCAGGCGACATCTTAATGTGGAAGTCAGTATCCTCGAAAAGGAAATAAAATCCCATCAGGTCAGAGGTCATCGTGCCATGTAACCATGGTGACATGTTTATCAGTCTTAGCACAGTGTTGTAATGTGCCTATCTGCATGTAGCATCTTCATTTATCTTTTGCTGTAATATTTTTTTTCATTTTAATTTTTCATGTGGATAAACCATGTTTATTTACCACATACAGTGAGAATGAATAATGCAACTTGTCAGCTTGCTCGGGATAGGCACAGACAACAAAATAGTTCCTAATTAATGCAGATATAGAGTCCACCATTAAGGGCTTGGTGGATTGTGTAACCCTGCCTTCTTGCTTCATAAATATTGCAGACATATCAAAGTATTGTCAAATTCAGTTATACCCAAGAGTTCAAAGAAAGGCAACAAAGACACCAAAAAGTCAAGAAATATGTACAATTATCTTAACTCTCACAAACAACCAGGGACTCTTAAAGTAGAACAGTCACATGATAGTGGTTACACTTTCAGTTTCACAGTCAGTAGCCGTGAGGTTGTTTACATTATAACTGTCCCTTTGCTATAATAGCTGGTATCAAAATAGATTGATTTTGATCTGATTATGGCTCTAAGCGTGTTGTATGTTCAAGGGTCACACTGTCTCAGATTTCTAGCTGTAGCAGTTTTGATGGCTTTCCTTTGCTTTCTTCTCCCAGAATGCTCAGCAGCTGAAAGCTATAAAAGACCACTTGGATGAGGAAGTGGACCATCATGAAAAGATAATTAAGGAACACCAGGTTAGTTGATTTTTCAATGGAATAGACATCAGGTTAGTTTATTGCCACTGGAAAAGTTTTTGTTTGGGTAAGACAACAGAGGGTTTTGGGATATAAGGTTAAGAGAAGAGACATGTTTGAGTAGTCAATTTCATTAAAGTTTAACAATATTAAAACAAACATTAGTTGAAAACAAACATTAGTTGAAATTGAAAAAAAAAACCCAGCTTCATTTGGAGAGGGAATGTTGAACTATATTTATGTACTTCAAATAATTCTGTGGTCCTTGTTTAGAGAAGGAAAATAGGTCAGATATGTTGGATTTATGTTCAAAATTTGTTTGCCTGCAGTTTTGAAATTTGCTCTGAAGATGGTTCTTGTAGGTGTTAGAGCACATGGGAATTGAAGTTTATAAAATAGGAATACAAGTTTACTAGAACATGTATAACTAGTTTATGTTTCTAATTTATGTGTTAATGTCTGTAACTAAAACACGCCCTAACCCAGCATCATCAGCTCTCCGACTCCCCAGAACAGGATTACTTTATTCCTGGTTTGTTCTGACTGAGTTTATATGTATCTTTATGTTGTGTGGAGCTTCTTCAGAATAATTATGAAATCTGTACCTGTCTGAGTGTGTGTGATCAGATTGACTAAATCTTGATTTGTCTGCCTTTTTTTTGGGCTTAGATGCATGAAATAGTTTTAGAAGAAGTAACCCTAGCTTCACACTCTAATGATTATCAGTGCATTCCAACAGCATGATCAGCAACATTTAACAAGCTTTATGTGTATTGTGGTAATGGTTGAGATATTCATGTAACTACATGTATGTTTTAAATCAATTGTGTTAATCATGAAGGGAAAGGGATGGGTCACTCATTATATATTTTCATTCAAATTATACTGAAACTAAGTAAATTCAGAGCCTTTTAGCCATTAAAAGTCATGTTTATCAAAGGGGTTAAATGTCAGACAAGTGACAAATGAAGACAAGAGTTCCTCTACTGTAGTATTCAAAAGTTTAGATGACAATAGAATAGATGAGTTAACTTAACCTGATATTTAAAGAAAATGTAAAACTATATTCAAATTGTACATCAAATATCTCTCTAAATCAATCAAAATATTTGAAGAGATGCTTTTTGGCTTGCACGTATAATTATGAATCAAATATGAGTATGGTAGAAGCGAAAAAAAAAAAAAAATCATTATGTACTTCATTTGTCACATTTTTTGAAATTCAAGGTTATTTAGCTTTGATTCTAATGTGTCTGTGTAATTTTTATTTTGTTTTATCTTTATTGAAATTTATTTTTTTCTTCTACTTGAAATTGACGTCTATGATTGTGATTTGATAGGAAGCTATCAAGAGACACAAGAAGAAAATTTCCGAGCTTGAAGGAAAGACAGACACGGATTGAAGAGCACAGAAGATTTAGATTGTAGATTGATTTTGGAGATAGAAGACAATAAGACACTGAGTGCTAAAAGTGATGTGTAAATGTTAATTGAATATCAATGTTATCATTAAAATTGTGATAATTACTGAGTTAGTTGTTGGTATTGCTATAGTTATTTATTTAGGAAATAAACAGGTTGAAAAGTTTACTGGGATATGGTTGTTTGGTCACATTATTTTGTTGGTCATGTAATTAAATCCTGTTAGGCTGAAAGCGCTTCTCAGAAGATTTGATTATGTACCGATCAAGTTCATATCCAGCCAGTTTGTTTAACATTGCTGTTCATTATATTACCGTTTTAGAAAAGCAAATTGTTTAGAATTATTAATATAACCATATTTAAATGGTTACAATAATCAACCGTCAAATGAGAAGCATTCTTCGTTGTGATGCATTAAAAAGTTCACTTAGAAATGAACATTTTGCTATTCTATACGTTCATATAAGGAAACATATTTGCAAAAGTAAATATTCTGTCATAATGTTGAGTAAATGAGAAGTTATTGGAATGAGCATATATCGGTACATGTACTGGTAACCTCACCATCTCGGGCCTTTCAGGCAGAGGTCAGAAAAACACCAGTCACCTAAAACATAATCATACCATAGGAATTAAAAATTGGGAGTCACTTCCCAACAATTTAAGAATTGTTTAGATAGCTCTGAATATTTCTTCGGTGGTATATTTTAGGGTATTTCATTGAAATTAATAAATCTTGGGCTGTTGGCCTTAATCTCAGCAGATGTAAAAGTGACCTGTATTTGTAAAAAAATGTTTTGAAATAAGAGGATTGTTATGGATGCCTACATAATGCATTCTAGGTTGTTTTTCCACTTGGTAGAAAGGCCTGGCCCTGAGATGTTGCTATTGCATGTACCTTAACATGAGGAGGAGAGAACAAAACAAATTTACTGCAAGATGAGTGGGAGAATTGACTTAAGTAGGCCTTTGTAAGCTTCAGGGTGATTAACCCGATTACACACTGTTTAATACATTTTCATGAAGAAATAAGGAAGTACGAGGTGTTTTGGTCTTAGGAAGGAAATGCAATTCAATTTGTTTTAAAACCTATATAATCATGGAAATTTACCTCAATATAGCAGAGTAAATAATCCTTGACCTTCAAAAAAAACGAGCTAACACTTTGGGATCGACAATCTCTTGACCAAACATCACCAGACACAACCACTTACCCAAACACCACCAAACAGATAACCTTTTGATCCAACACTACCATACAGACAACCTCAACCCAACACCACCAAACAGACAATTTCTTGAACCGACTCCACGATACAGGTAATCTCTTGATCTCTTGATCCAACACCACCAAGCATACAACTTCGTGACCAAACACCACCAAACAGACAACCTTTTGACCAAACACCACCAAACAGACAATTACTTGACTAAATACCACCAGACAGAAACCAGACAACCCAACATCACCAAACAGACAACCTCTTGACCAAACACTACCAAACAGACAACCTTTTGACCAATCACCACCAGACTAACAACCTTTTGACTCATCACGACCAGACAGACAACATCTTGACCTAACACCACAAGACAGGCAACCTCTTGAAATAGAACTACTGGAGAGACAACCTCATGACCAAATACCATCCAACAGAAACCTTTTGATTTGACATCACCAGACAGACAACATATAGATCCAACACCATCACACAGACAAGCCCTTGACCATACATCACCAAACATACAACCTTGAGACCCATCACTAGCATATGGACAACTTCTTGACCCAACATTACCTAACAGACAACCACTTGACCCAACACCACTAGGCAATCTGATTAAAATCAGATCCTTGATCCGCTCCTTGTTTTTCTATTATCGCTACACGAGCCGCTTGAGGTCACCTCCTGGTGAGCTTTGATTTAAGAATATTCATGATTTATTTTAGCCAATCAGAGCATGTGTTAGAAACGGTAATTTTGGGTTATAAACAAAAATTGAGTCGTATGACGAAGCACACGTTCTCAAATCTTTTGGTATCAGCGAGCTAGAGACGGATCATACGTTGATATTAGACGACCTCAGGGAATCCAAAAATTGTATTGATATGACTTCCAAAACACGTAACTGAGGAATGGAACGGATGATTTCATTGGTCAAAACAAAGTTCACCAGTAGATGAAAGTGGGGTTTCTTCAGATCCTCGTGTAGCGACAATAGAAAAACAAGGAGCGGATCAAGAATCTGATTTTAATCAGATTGCACCACTAGGCAGACAATTTCTCTTGACCCAACACCACCAGACAGACAATCTCTTGAACCAATACCACCAGACAGACGATTTCTCTTGCCCCAAAAGCAAACAGACACTCTCTTGACCTAACATTCCAGATAGACAACCTCTTGGCCTAACACCACCAGACGGACAACCACTATACCCAACACACCACTAGACAGACAACCTCTTGACCAAACACCACCAGACAGAACCCAGATGACCCAACACCACCAAACAGACATCCTCTTTACACAACATCATCAGACATGCAACCTCTTGACCAAACGTCACCAAACACACAACCTCTTGACCCAACACTACCAGAGAAACAACCTCTTGACAAAACAACACCAGGCAGACAACCACTTGACCCAAGACCACTAGACAGACAATTTCTCTTGACCCAACACCACTAAATGGATAATTAACCACTTGACCCAACATCACCACATAGACAGACAACCACTTGACTCAACACCACCAGACACACAAACTATTGAACCAAAACCACCAGACAGACAACCACTTGACCCAACACAACCAGGCAACATCAAGACAAAGGCGTCCATGCAAACAGAAAGCATTTAAAAACGGTACCACTTAACACATCTAGATCACAAGTCTATCTTGTGACACACAACTACCCAACAAACAATATGTCTTAACCCCTACGAAATACAGAGGCGTATTACGCCTGGATATTTTGCAAATCCTGGTGTACTAAAGACGTATTCTTAAAAATACGGTTCATTTTCAGACTGTAATGAAGTTCTTTTTGGATTTTGTGGGGGTGATAGCGAAAACGACAAACAGTAAAATAAACAAAACAAAATGAATTTATTTATTAACAAAACAAATTAAAATAATAGAATATGAAGAGACTCACACTCACTAACACACACCCTCACTCTCCCACTAAGAAAGAAAATATAACTTTAAAAAGTTAATCAAACAACACTGACAATGAAACAACAGTGAATTAATTTTTAACACATTCAATTGTCAGTATCTATATGAAACAAATAAATGCTTTACACGCTGGCTAAATATAGCTATAACAGTATGTAAAGGAATAAACCAACAAATCAAAATTACCAATATTGTTATATGTAATTTCACAGAAAAAGTAAATTGGAATGTTATCTGTAATTACACAATCAATTCTTATCACTAGGTAAACTGATAAATCATTTAATCATAAAATAGAATTGAAAGTTTGGCTTCAAATAATTGCAACAGCCACCCTAAAATAGTCACCACTGGGCCTCCATAGCACACAAAACACATAAACAAAATATCCTGTCTCCAGTCCCGGACTCGAAGGTCTCTCACTGGAAAACTATCCACACAGGGCCTCCTAACCATAAACGTTCGTCAAACACGAGCCCCCGTGCGTCCCACTTGCGTCACGCGCTGCTCCGTTAATGGTTCTCGGTCCTAGTCCTGACCCACATATGCTACGCTAAGCCTTCACTGACGTTTCACCATTTACCCACCGGCTTAAACATAACTATCCCTGCACTGAAACAATAATTACCTATTCTAAAACCTATAGACATATTCATTCATGCAACGAAAATAACCTAGACCACATCCCGTAAATATACTATGAAACTGACAAAATACATACAAAAACTTACCGGCTGGAGAAAAGCAAATGCCCAAACAGATTCACAGTAATTTATGGCTACCAGTCTACCAGACTATAACTTCTGGAATTCGCCAAAATTAACAAACTGGAGGACGAATTCAACAACGTGGCCGCACACTTGACAAGCAGCCACGGCTCTAACTCACCAAACCGGTTATACTAAAAATAACCCTAATACCGAACACTCTCGATTGACAAATATGGAACACAACTTGGTCCAAAATTACAACTATTTACACAAACAAAATACAAAACTGAAATAAACTGAATTCAACTTCATCACACAGACGTACACGTATTTCCCCCAAAAAAGGGACAGTATTCAATATCCAGGCGGATTTTAACTTACCCTGATATATATAGGGAAAATAAAACTTAGAAATTTCGGAAGGCGTATTTTTGGGAATACAGGTGGATTTTATGACTAATTTATTTTCAAAGATGGAATATTAATTTTGACTTAGAAATTTTCGCTCAAGTACAAAAGTATATAAGAGATAATATCATAATCAATTTACAAAATTTTTATTTTCCCAATGTATTTACATTGGTTACTACAATTTGGTCTCAACATGTACTTTTAGCATAAAAGTTCAGTAGACAGATACATTAATTGTGCAACTATGCTTAACAGTGTTTATTCTTTAACAATAAAATAATATCTAAATATATGTATTGATAAATAATATCTTTACTCACAGAGCTAAAATAAAGTTAATTCAATCTTAAACTCCAAACTTGCTTTCCACATCATTTCTGTCACTAATCACATTCAATTCTATTTGGGAATTTGCACACAAACATCCAATTTTGATCCTTAACATTAATCAACATACACAGGGTTTTAATTTTGTAAAGTGGAACAACTGTTACAATGTATGATTGTTTCACTGATAACAAGTTACTCGTGTGATTATATGACGCACAGTTCAGTTTTTCCACTATAGCAACAGGTATGTTCTCTACCAATTTAAAAAAAAACAACGCACTCTTCCAAAATTGACATCATTTGATCCTGTAAATATAATTGTTGAATTGTCGCGTTTTGTCACTTTTCTAAACGCATAAAACTTGGTGGTAAACTGTCTGTGACATATGCAGTTTTAAAATGAACCAATTTTTGTCCTCAAAAGGAAAACGGTTATGCGTGTAAGAGGACCTAAACACCTGACTCCTTCTGCTATGTGAACAAGCTGGTGAACATTTGAAGTCATGAATGATCTTGAATATAAGCTCTCGAAATATACAAAATATAAGTATTTTTTCAGCTCTGTTCACATCGAGAACGGAAGATCCGTGGCCAAGTAAAGTGCATTTACAAGACACATGTAATGTTGAAACCGTGTTTTGTCTAAAAGGCCATACATGACTTGTCCTCCATAATACAGAAGGAATGATCTGTATTCCGAAGATTTCCAGTACTTGATGTCCGTTATTGGTCTTGGTAACCGTGTAAAGTCCAAGGTTGGGTGGATATTTTCAAGACGGTTATTCAACTGGTCGGACTTTCATAAATACTGAAATCCCTGTTTTTGTGCTTTGGAGAGAACCATAGAGTCAAAAGTAATATTTTTGTACTCCTAATAATTCACCATGCATGTAATCTATTACAATGCCTTGTACACAGTCAAAATGAGGAAAATATGAAATCTAAGAAGGACCTTTGACTCAACAGACAGCAGGGTTTTTATCTTTCTCTCTTGAATTTCTTAAAGCTTGGATTGAATTTTGTTCAACAGATTCTGCAGTCCTGATGGGCCCCATAGGATTTTCCTTTTAAAAAGGAAACACATGAGTGTAGCCTTTTCCAACAGGTGCAGGTGCTATTGCTGGTTTTTCATTTCCAAACCACAGTGCAGCTAAAATCATGTTTTCTTTTTTCATTCTGATCGTAAAGGGAAGTTCATTGATAACGAGAAAAACTGGCCTTAACGAAACTTTACTATTTTTGAACACGAATGATAGATTGTCTTTTGAGCTTAGTGGTCCATCGTTGTTAAAAAGATGTCTGTAAAGGGAGCCATCAGTGATATCCTCATAGCTGTTATCGAAAGGTTTTTTAAAACGACCCTGCAGGTTATAGTAAAAGTCATTTTGTTTAAACAAGTTTTTCAGTTGGTTTTCGATAGGCATTTATAAAAAGTTTGTTTGCTTTATTCATAGCACCCTCACAAACTGTACAATTTTCATATGGACCATTATTTTGCTGATAAGCTAGACATGTAGCACAATAAAAATGCTTTATCAGGGGATTGCGCAAATTCCTGAAGTACATTTTGAACGAATGTAAGCTATAGCACAATTTGTGTCCATCTGGTAGTGCTAATGATATGATTTTTAAAAGCTGTTCAACTCCATCTCCAATGAGATTGTATTTTGTTGAAAAAATTGCTATTAATAGCATGAAGGCACCAATGCTCACATGCACCTACTCCCGGGTATAATGGTTCAGTATCAATTTCATTATTCATTCAAGTTTTCTTCAACAGTTATTTAACCTACATTTAGATATCCCCATTTCCTTGGACTTATTGTTATATGGGGACTGTAGTTTGTCTTATAATAAAAATGTTGCTTTATTCAAGATTGTTCATGATTATATATTAACTACCAAAAGATTTAAGTCTTAATATATTCTTCATAGTGTCATCCAAACAGCTGAACTGCTAGCTTACTTAAACAATTTTTTTTTGTTTTGTACATAAATGATACCCGGTACCAGTCTTAAAATTCCAGTTATTTTTCTTTTGTTTTTTCTCACTTATATTTTGTTGTTACATTGTACCATCACTGTTTGTCAAATTGACTTTTTAAGGAGAGGGCTCAAATAGGCAGATTACCTGCCGCCCAATCCTTATTATGTAATATTTTTACGTAATAAAATATTGTTTAAAAATTAATAGTTAGTTCTTCATCATTTCCCAATAAATTAAAAAAAATATCATCCTGTTCTGTTACGTCATCACCATAATCATCATCATAATCATCATCATCATCATCATCATCATCATCATCCATTGACGTCTCGCTTTCACAGATTCATGATCAGGAGGAATGTCTTGGAACTGTTCAGCATTTTGATCAACCTCATCCTTATTGTTGTCCTACAAGTAATATAAACTTAAATTACTGTGGGACAATTAATTAATTCATAATCCACACACTAATACATATGTAAATTGCACAGGAACCAAGCGCGTTTTAATATTAATTCATGGTTACATTGAAATTAATGTCAAAACGGATTTGGCCCCTATGGTAAACTGACTTGAATATAATTATGCTAGCATATATATATTACACTTTAATATATAAAGACCGCCTGATAGCCATGATAGCAAGTTTGCATGTGCTGGTCCAGATTTTTTATTCCTAAGAAATGTGAGTGTAAGGTAATTAAAGCCCTTGGACATATATAAGAAAGGAAAATAAGCATATTTCTCTGCAGCGTTACTTTTTCTACAAGCCCCTGCTGTCAAAGCTTATATTCGAAACTTGACTATTTGAATTAGATATGTCGTTAAGAATCCAGATCGAGTCAGGAGCACTGAAAGTAATTGCAAATATATTGTATGTGCATGTATACCAAAAGAAGGGTCTTTAATGCATGCACATACAATATATTTACAATTACTTCCAGTGCCCGTGGACCGAGTCTAAAATTCCAACCTCTTTTCGATCTGACGGCTCGACCGAACCGCCTGAAATGTTTTTTTTTATTACCAAACATAGCTTGGAATAACAGCTTACCTCTTCATGTATCTTCCCTGAAAACTGTCCATATTATAATATATAGAATTGCTACTATGAATACATCTTTACTTGTTTGTGTGGAAAATGTAGAATATGATAATAATTTTAGTCATTTTTATGGAAAATAATTATGTTATATTTGTTACATAAAGGTTGAAAGAATTTGCAATTTGTCCCAAGCAGCATTGCTTACAACGCCAACAATGAAACCAGGGTAGGCATCAATTCTTTCTGTAGATATGCTTAATCGTATTAAAATGTTCCTATATATATGCATGGACTTCTTATGTGGGACTTAATTGGGTTACCGAACATGCTATGTTTGGATGGCAAAAGAGATGAATTTACAGCTATGCTTGAATGTCTTCCTGTAAGGTTTAAAAAGCTATACATTATATATATATACATCTCTATATACGAACATTACACTTTTTTCTTCAGACTGTGAAACTTTTTTGAAAGCAGCTCCATTGAGGTGGATAGAGCAAATCTGAAAAATGCATCATCCTTGGCCAAAAAACACATTAATCCAGGATATGTTCTATGCCTCAAGCTGATACCCCTGCGGTTTACAGCATAACCAAAGTACTATTTTTTTTAAACACATTACCATTAGGTATCAATATTTCATTTTCCTGATTGAGAAATATGATATTGTGTGTACGACCTTTAGAAAAATATTGATTAAGAAAATAAGTCTGTTGGTTACATGGGGGTAATTAATGATTATTTTGACTAACGATGACTGATTTCACAACAGATACTGTCGCAGAAACCTGATGTTATATGTACTTGTATATATGGGCATATACATGTATAATTTTCGAAAGAAATTTATATACATGTTTTCATAGAAACAATTTGTCAAAAAAGTCAAATATCCTTGGCTAAGTTCAAGCTGTTTAATAATAAATCTTCAACAGTGTTGAAAATGACTCTCTTATTCATCAATAAATGTACATAATACAGAAACGGAGCACTATCTTAAATGTCAGAACTTTTTTCCTCTCATGTGAATGTGAAATTTATAATGATGTATCTATTATACTGATTAGGAATAATTAAAAATAATACTATATAGTAATACTTATGCTTTGCATATGTTGGGACTTTGCCAATTATTGTAATTGGTGTTTGTGCCAATAAAATATTAGTATTTGTATTTTTCTCATATTAAAAAAAAATATATCCCGTACCTTAATATAGTATTATTAAGGGGTATATTCCTTTTATTATAAGAAAGATATTTAACGTCAGATGCCCATGCATACTGTGTAACACCTATATCCAGTGTGTATAAGGGCACACTTTTGTAGTATTGTATTCTGTCCATTAAATCAGAAACATATTATGTTATTTATGTCTCTAATGATACAGAAACGGTTGTTTTTTTGTGTCTGAATAAATGAAATAAAATAAATATTTTCTTCATACACTCATTATTCAGATAAGTCTTTATCCCCCAAAAAGCCAAAAAATATTAAAACCGCAATACAACTTGTGTCAGGTTAATTCATGTATCTGTCTTTGGACTGAAACCAAATGATCGTAGGGGATATATCGTCTGTGTGCGAACACACATAGGGGCGAATCTTATCGACACCCGTTTGTTTATCTGCAGACACGCAGATTTTCGCAACCTTAGTCCTAAATTGACAAACGCACAGACCACACGGTAAAATGGGTGACACGGCAAAACCGATCGTAAAAGTCCTCAACGAGCAGACAACAGCCGGCAAAAGTGAGATCAAAGCTATGGACTTAGCCAAAAAGCTACAGAAGACTATGCTCAGGTGATTTATTTTTTCATCTTGTGTTAACATTGTGTTGATTGATGTGGGGGTGGGGGTGGGGGGGGGTGGCTTTTTCTTCCTCAAATTGTTCTTTATTGTCGTGTTTTTGTGGGTTTTTTGTGGGTTTTTTTTTGGTAGACTAGGAAACTCATGTTTCAAAGCAATGTTGAATCCGGTCCAAGGCAGATTTACACTGAGTAATGATCCGTTGATGAATGATTGTAAATGTAAGGTGTACATCATGTACTACATGTACTGGCTGGCATACGACCAGTTCTCCGTTTCTCGCCAGTGCATTGTCATGCCATTTTTCGTTTATAATTTGTTGATAAAATTACGTGTGTAACAGTGCACTGGCGAGGAATGGTCCTTGGCGAGAATTGGTTGTAATTGCCAGTATGCACAGTTTTATCAGTAAAAAATTATCAAATTTTTGCATAGTTCCAGGGGTTGGTTAAGGCACCAAATGTAATAGGATGGGAGAAATAATGATGGACCATGCAGAACAGGGTTCAAACCCTGGAGGCCCCCTAAATCTCTAGCCAAGTGCTCAGCTACCAACTGAGTTATTTGGTGCCAGTGATCAAACCGTTCTGATATCAACATACATGTATAAATCACAGTTCTCCTTTTTGAAACAAAAATTCATTGTTTTAATTCTAGTATAAAGGGAGAGTGCATTGGAGAGGACAGAGGGATAGACTATGACAAATTGAAGAACAGTGGGGCATATAAAGAATACAAGTCGGAAACTCTACTGCTACAGACTGTCAGTCTGGACGAACTCAGTGAAAATGAGAGGAAAGCCTTCTTTATCAGTATCCTTCAAATCAATCAAGGACTTTTTCTTCAACAGGGGCTGGGTTCTTTTTTATTAATGAATATGACATAGTAGTCCTTTCTACGATGGCCGATATAGCAGCCGCCACTCTTCACTAACATTTTGTGTGTAAAGTGTACAACGTTTCACTGAAACCTTCCTGACACATTACACCAAAAATTAAAAGTGTACAAAGTGTACAGTGTCATTGCGAAATTTCATGTACTCTTAGACTACACCAATGTTATGTGTGTTAGGAAAAGTTTCATGTACTCTACATCTAAAGTTGGTATCAAATAACAAAACCACAAAATATAACCACGTGGTTTCTTTATGCTATTTACAACAGACCGGGACTTAGGAAAATGCCGACAAGATCATTTGGTAAGTTAAGGAAATGAAACAAAGCAGTTTTACTGTATTTTGATTTTGAGACATTATATGTATAAATTCATAGGCTATAGAGATTAATAATCTTTTTTTCAGTAAATGATATTTTAAATAGATAGTTCTAAATGAAGTTATACCTATTGCAAACTATGCTGTGAGTCTACTTAAAATGTAAAGGGGTTATAGACATATATATGTAGTAGTTACCCCATATAATATTGTTGGATGTGTGCAGATACCCGATGGCCACGTCCATCGGGTATCTGCACATAATCAACATTATTATATGGGGTAAGTTACTTGTACCATAGTTTACAATTATTACAGTTTTCGAGCATGTACTTGCCTCTAATCAATACGCTGCCAATGTGTTTTCAATGTGTACATTGTACTCCGTGAATTTCTAAAATGATTATCTATCTGCGAAGAACATTAATTATCTGTAATTGTTTAAAAATTCATAGCTTAGGAACAAATCGACTGTTCAATGTCATATTTATATTTCATATTTATTCATTTTCGGACATCTAGTATCGATACTTGCTTCAAATAATTAAACTTATTAAAACAATTTTGAGTTTACGAACCCTAAGTTGTGCAATGCTCCTGTTGAAATTAGATTAAATTGATGATGATATAATTACTCTTTTTGAAATCCTATTTGATACTCTCTATCAATAATATACATGTATGATTTTAAAAATGGCTGAATAAACATACACATATATATACTTTAAAAAATCAATCAATAAGCAAAAAAAAAAAAAAAAAAAAAAATTGAGAATTGTATGTCGCAAAACCGTGAATGATAAATATCAAATCCGATTGGCCGCCGCTATTCACTCTGTCTAAAAAACAAGTTTACTATTCAAACACGTTCCTATCACGTGATTGACTTTCTATAAAACCTTTCTACAGGATACCCTTATTTCATCTTAGGCGCGTTACTTGTTCGCACACATGGAGAGAATATTAAAATAGAGTCATTCTGACAGAGCCATTGCTGATATAGTTTTGTCTCAAGCTACAAATGAGATTTATTCGACGAACTTAGTTTGAATCAGTTATCCGTGTTGAGTTATTATCAATTTTGATCTGGTCAGGAGGAATCTTTTACCATGAACAGTATCATGGACGTGTTAAAACACAACTTTGTTGACGTTGTTTTTACCTGAGATAGTGGGCGGAGTTTTAGAAAAAAGTGTGGGGTATGTACAGATAACCCACACTTTTAACAATAGAAAACACGCCAAGCTATGATACAAGCGTATGATAGACTTACCATTGTCATTTATTAAATAAAAAAATTATATGGGAAGCACCACATATTAGAATTATCCATGAAACATTAGCAATGAATTATAGATAGCTATTTAAAATATCTATAAATATTCATATATATTTATATTCTGCAAAATTAAACAATCAAAATCCAGTTTACCCATTTTGGCTTGTTGTTTATTATATATAATGTGATAAGTATTCTCACTGATTGTCTTTGTAAACATGTATGTTAATACTTATCATTACATTAGTAAATAACGTTTGTATATCTTAAATCATTGAAAAAATATTAAAGTGAGCTGTAAAGTTTCTATTTGCATGATCATAGACATTCTGTGATTAATGATAGAGCAGTCATAATGGAATGCAAATACATGTATTCTTGCACGCCATGCAGTACTTGCACAAGTCACTGAATGTCAAAGGACGGTCCTTCATAAGAGGAAATAAAATTATCCCCCCAAATTACTGGAATGCACTAGACCTGTATACACAAAATTTAGACTATTTTCTTCTTTCTTTTCAATTCCGCAGATATTCAATGGAAATTATTTTTATTTTAAAATTTTATCACAACATTTAGAAGTTAATAACTTACATGTTCCCCTTTCAGAGTTTTCTCCAGAATTTTCAAGTTTTCCACGTAAGCTATTGCAAATCCAATAAAGTAAAACTTTGTACATGATATGAAATTAAGAGGATTTAAGAACCAATTAAAATAGAAAAGGGATACCAATGTGGGGGAAGAAAAGGGGAAAAATAGAATATTTCTTTCTATATTGTTTCCTAAAGCCACCTTTAGATGTAGTGTGTACATGAAACTCACTGTTCCTGACACTTTTCACACATTACATTGGTGTAGAGTGTACATTGAATTTTGCAATGACACTGTAAACATTGTACACTTTTACTTTTAGGTGTAATGTGAGTGAGTTTCAGTGAAAATGTTGTACAAGTTACACATAAAATGTTGTGTAATGTGGCGGCCGCTATTGGCCAGCGTACCTTTCATAGAGAAGATAAATGGCAAATTCTTGTATAATCAAGTTATATTTATTGTTAACTTCCATGTACATGGAAGTTAGTATTAAATCCTTACAGACCTAAGGACTTATTGAAAATCTAGTAGAGAAATAATTTGTTGTTAACATTTACAGTGTGAAGATAACATTTCACAATGAAGTTAAATCAGTCAGCGAAGAAAGACAGTAAGTCATTGAATATAAAGAGAGACACAAGTCTACATTTGGATTAAAAATGTTATGGCAGCAGGAGAATTAAAACATTTTAATATATAGATGTAGCCAAAGGAAAGTTCTTGATTTCACAATATGGAAGTGTCCCATACCTCCTTCACTGTTCTTGACAAATAAAATTTATACAAAACCGTCTATTTCAAGTCTTTATAAACTAAAGTGACAGTAAGCCCTTATGTACTGTAAACCATGCAATTTGCTTAAGAAATACTGGTGGACGGCAACCAATTTTTCGCGACTAAGACTTGTACACACCGGTGCTGTAATATCAACCATAAGACAAGGATTTGTTCATGATGAGAATTACTGTAGATTCCTTATTTTACATGAGTACTTAATTCCGCAATCCTGCTGTTGTGTATCAAATTGCAAGAATATAAAAATCACAAACGCAGAACTTTTATCTTAATTTTTAAAGTTCTCAACTCTAGGAAAATGATAGTGGGATTTTAAAATCTGCAAGGCTTTCGCGAACCTCAGGAAAATTTCTTGCACACGAATAAAAGATGGTTTACAGACTGTAGTTAAGATAGATAATATAAGCCCCCAGTGAAGATAGAAAATATAAAAATATACCCTTATATAGTGAAGATAGGCAATAAACACTTACACGGTGAACATAGACAGGACTAAGCTCTTACATAGCAAAGATGGGCAGTTATGGATAGACAATAAGCCCTTACACTCTGAAGACAGACATTTACAGAGTGTCTACAACTAGTTTATTGCTGTTGATATGAATATTCTGTCTAGTTTCCTCAGGTGGTTTTGGGGCTGATAATTAAATGTTTCTATTACTCCAAATTGCCACCTTTAAACCTAAATCAATCAGCATCATTAATGGAATGTATTTCCAGTGTATAGATTTTCCTGATGGAATTTAAATACCAGTAATGAATTAGCTATTTGTTAAGTAGATAATGTAAGGAAGAATGGACCCTTTGTAGCTTTGTTATCCAAGAAAAATAAGAAATATTGCCAATTAAGACTTTTATAGTATGTTTTCTCTGTTGGGAGACAGAGAGGGAATAGCCTAATTAGATATTGCGCAATATCAATGGATACAGTCAGAATCTTGAAGAACATGGGTAGTGAATCAACCTGTTATATAATTAACTTTAAGGTTTCTTTAATTTTGGGTATGGGTGTGTTGGGGGGGGGGGGGGGGGGGGGGGGGGGGGGGGGGAGAGGGAGTGTTAATTGTTTTTCATTTACCTTCATTTCCTGGGCCACTTTGACAAACCTGTAAAATTACATACTGGTATTTGTTGCCTTAAGGTTATAATCAGTGGTCAGATTATAAAGCAATGTTTGTTGATAGTGTCTGATCCCATTATTCAGAAGATTGAATGAGCCAGCATTTGGTATTTAATTCTGAATCAGTAAAAGCTGTTTATACAGGTTTGGCTCAGGCAGAGCATGTAGACTGTGACATTTATTATTCAGTAGAAGGTTTGCTGAAATTAAAAGAAAATGGTGCTATTGTTTAATCAATTAATTAGCTTCCAGTAATGTTTTGGTGGAGAAATTTGGAATTAAATTCAGTCATGCATTAATGTGTTAGCTTAAAGTAGCTAGCTAGATTAATGATCGACAAATGCTTTAAATACAATTATACTGTATTTTAATGTACAGTATTAGAATTCAGACAGTTTGCATTTTCATAAAGTTTTTAAATTTACTGAAGTCTTTTTATTCAACACATGTACATGTAGTTACATTGTATTTCGATAAAATAATTAACGTTATGGAAGGATTTTTTTTTATAAATTAAGTTTTGTAGAATGGAAGTACTAAATAGCTATTTCACAGCACCTTTGAGGATGCGGTTTAGAGTGTTTTGCTAGAGAAATTATTTTGTACCTCAAATTTATTTGTTACTTGTGGCTAGAGAATTTGTCTTGTCAAGCTAATTAAATGCACCAGTCTGTTTGATGGATGACTGTATAAGATCAATACGATACAGAGAACTCTTGTTAGTTGCATTTAAATAAAAAAAATAATGTTTTATATGAACCATGCAGTTTTCTTTTATATGAGCATCCAACTTTATTTACTTGACTTGTAGAAAGGGTTTTTTTTTCTTCTAAATCTCGCAGATATGGAATCTAGAATATTTATAAGCTAGAGTTATTATATTTCATTTGTGGAAGTGTGAAAGCAAATATTTGATAATTAATTGCCTTGTGGCTAGAGAATTTGTAATGAGTAAAATGCACCACCATTTGACAGATGACTGCATGTATAAGATCAATACAATACACTGAAATCTCTGTGGAACTGCATGAACACAATGAAATGATGAATTTAATGACCTAGCGCTCCATCAACTCTCCACCAAATAAATAATCCAGGTATATTCTGTGTTTCACATAAACTCCACAAATGGAATTTAATGAGAAACCTCGAGATCGAGTAAACAGTGTTACATTTTGTATGAAGCATTTGTGGACAATATTGTTATGATTGAATGCATGTTATCCTAACAAAAACTGGACTGTTACGTATAGTGATTACTACAAGATTAGTACAACCACAACATTATTGTGTTAAAAAATATATTCACATCATGATTGAAATAGCGTTATTACCAGGTTATTACCAGGTGCTCCTTAAAAAACAATAAAAAAAAAATGAAGAATTTAAACTGTGCATGTCCTTTTAAGCTTTATGTAAAACAAGATCATGAGAGAGGTTCCTTAACTCCATCCAGACCTGTACAACGCCCTGACCATCCATGGTCTTGCTGAACAAAAGACTCTCCCAAGTTCCGTCCTTGACATCCAACAGTTCTGGAAAACCACCGCCTACAAGGTCGGGGGTCTGGTGTACAGCCTTGATGATATGGAGCATGGTGTTCTTAGGGGTGAGAGTTTATCTACAGGGAAGGGGTTGAGTGGATGTTGGGGGAGGGGATGGTTGGCTGAATGTTGGGACTGTTTATTTACTGGGGGGGGGGGGGGGGGGGGGTGAGAGGAGTGGCTGCATGTGACTTTGAGCATGGTGTTCTTAGGAGATGAAATGTTAATGACCAGGAAATTGTTTGATTATATGTACAAGGATTACACCAGTATACAAATTTTGATATATCACTATGTATTTCAGGAAACAAAAGCCATCCAGCCTCCACCAAACCTCAGTTCTCGGAGGGAGATCCTCGAATCAAATATGCTGTAAAAAAACTGGATCCCAGGATTCACTTTGCTCTTGTGTGTGGTGCTGTGGTAAGTGAAAGGATTGTAAGAATTTAAACTGAGCATCATTTTACCTCCCCCAAAGAAGGAAGTTATGGAGGGTCATTGAAAGTTCATACTACACACCAATATTGCCAATGACCTATGAGTGGGTCATGATTTTGAACCAAACCCATTCAGGAGAGTCAAGGTCTTTCAAAAGAAAAGTGTACACTGTATAATTCACATCTCATCCATTACCTTTCAAAAGAAACATTGAAAGTTCCTACTTCTAATGAAGCTTACCTATGAGTTTAATGATCTCAATGGAAAAGGTCATTTGGTCAATGACATGAATTTAATTTTCAATGTGATATGTATAAAGGAAAATTAAACAAAAGGTCATTTGGTCAATGACAGGAAGATTATCTTTGGCCTGATATTGACCCAATATTTGACAAATTCAAGTTCACTTGCCCAAAAAAAATGTATAATTTTTTCTCACTCCATAACACTCTTATGACAAAATTTTGGAAGTTCATACTTTACACAAAGATTGCCAATGGTTTGAGGTTTGACATATCATTGACCTTATGACATTTGGTCAAGGTCACTGAATAAGTATATAATTCCAGTCCTGGCCTTATTTTGTAAGGTCAGCTACTGTGGAATCATTTATCATTTAAATTCATGGGTGCCAATTTTTGTCGATTGTGGGTCTTTTGCTTATTTGTGGGGATGTAATTTTGTGGATGCTTTGGTTTTCAGTTTCAGTAAAAATGATAACTCTTTCTAAATTTGTTTTTGTCAAGGATATGTAAATTTGTGGGGGAGGGCTGCCCATGTATACCAAGAAAATTGAGCCACCATGAATTCTAATGATTCCACAGTATACAAGTTTAATGTTAAGGCAAACTGATAACTATAATAAAGATTTTCATAGCAAAAGGTCTATAAATGTGGTTTACTTTTAATGTGATTTGTGTAAAGGGAAAATAAACCAAAAAAAAAATTGCCTTAGAGGATATTGCTAAATGAGTATCAGGTATCTCACATTATACAGATTCAATCCATCTTTTAGAAAATAAGGGTTTGATATGGTATACAGATTCTCTTTCACTATGATTTACTTTTGAAGTGATGCGTATAATAATGTGATGTTGGAAGTTTTGACTGTAACACACTACATGTATAATTTTCTTTGGCAGTCCTGTCCAGCTATTAATGTTTACACTGCTGACAATCTGGATAAGGCCTTAGACTCGGCTACTCGCAATTTCTGTAAACAGGAAGTGTCTATGTTTACCGAGGTCGATGAAATTTGGATGTCAAAGATCTTCCTGTGGTATCGAGATGACTTCGGAGGAAATGATGTGGACGTCATTGAGTAAGTCTGATGTTGGTCAGAGGAGCAGCCATTAAGGATGGTTGCGGCCATGTTTTGACAATATTTGATGATGAGCTCCATATTAAGATGTAGGAGAATATACACAATTTTTAAGCTAAAATATTTGAATTTTTCAAAAATTAATAAGTTATGACCAAAAATATCTACGTTAGATCTTAAAATGAAGGGAAATGGTGTACTAACAGAAACTTGGATGAATATTATATGTGTTTTTAACTTTCGTGGTTGATCTAAATACCACCATTTGGTGCAGCTGCTATTACCCTGTTACAGAGAGAGCATTATTATAGTACAGATTACCAATGAGTCTTGGTTTCTGATTATTACCGATACCATGTTATAGAGAGAGCATTACTGTAGATTCCAAATTAAACAGGATGAATTAATATCCCTGTAAAATTGCGAGAAGCACATCTGCAATTTTATATTCTCGAGATTTGATGCTAAACAGTTGAATCGTGGAAATTAAGTACTCAGATAAAATATGGAATCTACAGTATTATACAGATTACAATGATTGCCCTGTTACAGAGAGAGCATTATTTTACAGATTACCAATGATTCTTGGTTTCTGATTACAGATGGATCATGCCATATTTGGAAAAGAACATACAGGATAGGGCAGTTGTTCTTTTGTTCAAAATCAAAAATGTTGGTAAAGTAGACATTAAATACAATGAATATGATTGGCGACTGAACAAGCTGGGAGTTACACCCATCATTCTGTGATGGACCGATGACACCCACTTCGGTAAAGCCGAGAGCAGTGCATTGCTAGTCTTTCCATTGTACCTCAAGAGAGATAAAGGATTTATATTTTTCTTTTCAGAAAGGATTTATATTTTTCTTTTCAGATTGTTTCCAAGTAACCAATTTATATATCATCAAGCACTATTTCTTTTTCACAATATACCTAAGCATAATAGCAAAACAAATTGTTTTTAATTACCAATATTTAAAAAAAGGATTGTTCCTGTCAATTTTATAAATCACACACTTGACATTAATCCAAATGGCATTCCTTGAACAGGGTGGGTCAGTGTGGTTCCAGAGTTACTATGATACACCTTATATGTGTCGTAAATTATGCAAATCCATATTATGCATTGTGTTATTTCTGCAACATAAAGAACTATATGTGATAAAGTCTAATTTCTGCCCCCATTTTTTATAAATTTAAAAATAACATCATATCAGATAGATATTTTGATAAAACATAAAAATGAATATGCTAGTTACAGAAATCTAAAAGTTTTACAACATCGATCATTCCTCGTGCTTCTATGACGTCACGCAAATTGGCCATTTCCCGCATTTTCTCAAAAGCACGAAAAAATCATCAGTTTTTCTTCATATTCAAGAGTAGGGGGTATAGAGCGCAATGTTGCTCCAAGACCATTTTTACATATATTATTGTTCATATTATACTGTATATCATATTAAGAAATGGTGTTGGAGCAAGCATGTGCTCCATGTTTTCTTTTCAAAAAACAGATAGGAAATGCACCATTATTGGCTAAAATACGTACTTTTTGTGAAATTAGCTCATTAATTAGATGTCATATTTCTATTATGACTTCGATTAGACAATTTCTCTTTATAAACCTGAACTAAATATTTGTCAACCTATCTTTTAGGAAGTTTCTAAAGCTCTATTCATAACTTTGAATTTTGGGGCATAAAAACACTTTATCCCGCACATAGTCCTTTGTTTTTTGTAGAAAGGAAATGTTTATATAGAGGATATCTATATTGTGTGATTTTATATTTGCTTTATCCAACGAGTTGAAATGGTTATATTCGCGAGGCTTGCCGAGCGAATATAACCATTTCAACGAGTTGGATAAAGCAAATATAAAATCACACAATTATAGATGTTCTATTTATCTCATACAATTTGATTTATATTATGAAGCTTTTGAGACAGCCCCTTATATGACCCAAATTGATTTTTTACAAAGATTAAACGGTGATGCAACGTTGTGTTATGCGGTTATTGTGACCTTGTGCAATACAATTTAGTACGTCATTTCGGAGATAAATATAACTGTTTTAATGTAAAGTTTCACTGAAATGGACCTTGAATTAATTTTTTATCTCTAAATAATATTTCTTAGAGCTTAATCACTTAATTAAATGGAAATACTGATCAGAAGACTTGAATAATCAAGTTTGTTGACATACACAAAGTTGCGAATGCTCGTTAGTTTGAATATAGACTCGAATGAGGAACAGTTGTTGATGTTTTATAAAACGAACACTAGCCTAATGATTCGAAGTTGAAAATATTGAATAAGGATGATTACTCCTGGTGAAATAAAAGTCTTGGGAGACATTATTTCGGTAAGTTCTTGTATAGAAACACAACCAGAGTTCTGTTTTCATTTCGTCGTCAGAATGAACTCCTTGAGAGCTAACGTGATTTGCAGTTTTATAAACTCCACAGTTATGTGTTTTCCTTTATATTTGTAATTTAAATCTTCGACAAAATCCATTTTAAATCAATTTTTGGTAGTAGATATAGCTTATATGGAAAATACTAGAAAGTCTTCGAAAATAGGTCACTGAAGCGTTGAAGCGAGGGGCTGTGTCAAAAATAGTTCGGACCGGAAGTATTTGATAAAGCATCACCCGTTTGATAAAGCAAAGGTTTATCACACGGGTAGTATACACCACACGTATGAGATAAATACTAAATCCCTTTCTCTTTTAAATTTATATTTTGTGTGAATTGCCTTCATGTAAAAAATTCTTTGTTTACTTTTGTTTTAATTAAATGGGACAAGAACCCTGCATGTGTTTGATCCAGAGAAATTTCTTTGGAGTAGGAGGGGGTTGACCTATAACTTGTTTGCCAGGGAAGTTGGAGTCTTATTTTTGGTTATTTTATTGTTGTAAATTTAAAAAGAGTTTAAATTTTCCGAGGGGGGGGGGGGGGGGGGTCCCCGACCCTCCTACCCATCCTCATCCCAGAGGTGTTTTCCTGTTTGTCTTTCTGTGTTTGACAAACACAGCTGTCATTGTCTTCCTTTTGTCAACTCTTGTAGTTGCATATTTAACACTGTCTCATATAAAACTGCTCACAGAATTTCACTTACAGCAAGGTAGGACGTGTCCACTTTATCAACGCTAACCAGGGAGAGAACTCTTGCCAAGGCAATAAAGTGCTATTGTGAGCTTGTGCCATGTTCAAACTTTTTTATTTGATCTTCTATACTTGATAACATTAACTTGATATATTTCATGTAGAACAGTTATACCAATGCCTGACTTCTGCAAGTAGTCCTGGGTGTTCATTTAATCATTTATTAATGTAAATTTGTTTTTTTTTTCAAGAGGTTTGTTTTCATCTAAGTGATAGCATCTTTTAATATATATTTATTATATCTTCTATTTATTAAATATTACACTATATCAATCATCATTTACGATACAACAGTATCTTGACATATGGATTTAACCGACAATTACTAATAGTCAAACTTCATTATCTCGAACTAGATGGGACTGTTTAAAAACTTAGAGATATCCGAGTATTTGAGATATCGAAGGGTAAAATACTTAAAAAATAAGTGGTTGAGACTTACAAATCACTTCGACATATCCATTGTATTCGAGATATCAGTGTTCGAGATATCGAAGTTAAACTGTATTTATTATTATTGATATATAAATTAGTAAGTCTTCAGAGACTTGGAGTAACAAGGATTTTAATTTTGGTTTTATTTCAACATATTTTTGGATCTACGTTACAAGCATTCTTTGCCGCCTATGATATGGAGAAAGTAATATATTCTTGTTCAATCAAAAATGTGTGAAAATAATTTGGTTAAGATCAACTTATTTCAGTGTTATATATCTACATGTACTTGCATATACCACTACTAGAAAAATTGTACTTTTGTTACAGTTGAGCATATATATTTAGCTTGTATTTATATACTCATGTAGGATGAGCATATTTAAATAGTTATTTTATTTACGCTTATTGTTTTTGCTTGCTTTTTGTATCTTTTTGATGAGGAACAAATGTAGCTATGAATAAATTAGAAATGATTGTTATTTTTATTGTTAATTAATGATAATTATTAAGTTCTGTGATTATTGTTACTCAGTTTGAGAGTTTATAGATAAATTATGTAATTTATTTCCTTGTGTATGTAGATTGTAGTTTGCATAGTTTATAGTTAGATACAGGTTTTTTGGGTGAAATTATGTACACCAAATAGATGGAAAAAAGATAGATTATTCATAATCTTTTGATATAATTGAAATTTCAGCTGCTTCATTTGAAATAATCATTTGATAGATCAGTGATATAAAATAATAATAATAATCTATATTTATTGTGCATTTTCTTTGAAATTTTCAGCTGCAATAAGCAGCACACTCCAAGATTGAATTTAATTGAGACCACAAAGTACTTAAGTTTAAAATTAAATATAGGCCATATTTATAAGGTGCTTTCTTAAATTACAATGACCTACAATGGTGTATTGGTAAAGAAGAAATTAAATATTACCTTAACACCCTTTAATTACCCCCCACAAGTGTTCTACATGATTTGCAATATATTGTTAGTTTTTGGAATTTCTTATTGTAAAATTTTTTTTCACATGTAAAGTAGAATAGATAAAAGTTTATGGATTAGTTAGAACCTGTAATCTTTTAATTTTAGATTTGCTCATATTTACAGTGTAAAACAAAAAATAATAAAGCAGTGAAAATTTTGTTACATATATTGTCAACATTGCCCCTTCAATTCCTTTGACATTCTAATTGGCTACATGACAATTTAACATGCTGGTACGTGTATTTATTAACAGTTGAAAGACTGAGAACAAGGACCTTTATGTTACTCTGTCTGTGCTTGTCTTCTTCTTTTTGTAACAATTTAATAGTTTTGTTGTTGAATATCTTGTTGATATATAACTAGTCCCTTATTTTATTTTTATATTTTATAATAAAGAAAATTGGTCATCTGATCATTTTGTTAATACATATTGGCAAATTGTCATTCAAACAGTTGGCGTTTTCTTTGGATTAAATGGCAATTTCTCATGCCATCTTTTGATAATGAAAGTGTTCTGTACATGGTATTATAGAAACAATGTTATAGACAGAAGTCCAACAAACTAGTTGTTAATATGTTCAAAGATAAAATATGGCATTGATCATATGTATAGACTTTTTAAAGTGTATAAACAATTGTATATTAGTAATCATTGTAGAAGCAAAGTGGAATTATATATCTTTTATTTATTTATACATTAATTAAAATTTTGATCGCACAAAAAATGCATTTGTAATTTTGTTGTCGTTAAAGACATTGAATGAAAGATAATTGTAAGTCCATGGTACTTTGTTTACTTCTCTCGACATTGAATGAAAGATTATTGTTAAGTCCTTGGTACATGTACTTTTTAAATTTTTCTCAAACATTAACTTCTACTTAAGAAAACCAATTTCTGAATCATTACAGTGCAAAAAGGAGGATAGGAAAGACACTATTAAGTTAATAAAGATACAGACAAATAAACACAAAAAAATGATCAAACATTATGTAGTTGATGAAAAGTTAGAACAATACATTTCTAATTGAAAAGATACATCGAAAAACTGTACTCTGTGATCACCCATTGGTCAATTAGTGCCATATGACATTACCCCAATATTAACGTTGGATCATTTTAAAGTATTGCACCCATATAAACAATTTTTACAAGGAATGAAACTTGTATCACAGTCACTGATGGAGTGATGTCAAAAATGGTAAACAGTTTCAAAATGGGAGAACTTTATAAAATATAATTCATGCTATCTTAAATGCTTTCATTCAAGTAGAGTAAGCTACTGAAGAGATTTGATTAATGTGTATAAAACTAAAAAATGAAAGTTTGTATCAACAACAGACATTTCCTTTTAAAGTGGACAGTGATCTTTCTTGAAGAATCTTTCTGGAATTGGTCTCATTTAAGCAAGTAATAGGATCTCAGACAGAGATGCTGCCCTCACGGAAATTGGTTTTTCCAATGAGGGTGTTGATAAGGACACTATTTCCACTTCTACTCATTTTAATGGCCTCCTTCAGGACTTCACGAATCCTGTCTTCATTTGTTCTGTCTAGTCTTAGCCCCTTGCCACCATATCCAATGGCGACTGTCTCATAATCAGAAAACTAGGAAAAATAGATATGAAATGTCTTGTTATGATCAAAACTGTTTAGACCTACACTCATAAATAAAAATACATTGCTTTGAGGCAAAGTTGGATACCGTACTGCAGTAGTCAAGGCAACATTTCTACATTTACAGGTACATTTGTACAGTAGTTTACAGGCATAAAGCTACACTTTTAGGAAGTGTAGGGTAAAATTGCTAATGAATATACAATACATTGTATATAGTAAACTTACAGCCAGTTTACAGGCAACACTGCTTCCAAACATGGGGGCTTGTTCTCTTTCAATCTGTGTCCACCCAGCATCATTCCCTACGAGAGCTATCACAGGTATCTAAAAATACAGGTGTTTATGTTAAATCATACATCACGGTTAAAATGGTGTTTTTATTAGCATGAAAAAGGAATTCAGCCAACCCTAAGGTTTCCAAAATTTTTAAAACATTTTTTGGTCAAATATTGTAAAATTTAAAAATTCTGAACCGTTGAAAGTATTTTATTTATACATGTATTGTACTTTAATCTACCCTAATATTGACAGATGTCCCATACCACCTTAATAGGAATCAAGAGGCCCATGGGCCTTATTGGTCACCTGAGTAACTGCAGTGTGGCTTTTGCAATGTATATTCATGTGCATTATAATTACAGGGCTAATGAAACCATTTTTAATATCCCAGGATTGTTTAATCCCATAAACTCTCTAAATTATAACAAAAATTATAAAAAGAATTTGTAGCATAAGATACAGTGACATAACTGAACAAATCATTAGTACAAAAAAAATAATCGGTCGAAATTACACCACCCTACCCTATAAAATCATTCGAGCCCTGCCCTAAAACCAGAACCCCTGACCCAAGGGCCATGAAATTCATAATTTTGAAAGAGGCATTCTTCCTCATCATAACTTTGTACTTATTTATCGGATTAATACCCAGGAGCAGAGGAGAAGATTTTCAAAGAATGACTGCATTCATTTAGAGCCCCACCCTTACACCAGAAACCCTGACCCAGGGGCAGGGATCGACATTTAACGGTTGCCCGATTGCCCGGGGCAAGTAAAATGTCATTTCAGACAAGCAAAGCTATAAATATATTGTCCGATTGGGCAAGTGAAAATTTTAATAGAAATATTTAACGAAAATAATTTAAAAACGTAAAAAAATAAACTTTCACTATACAACTTTGCATACGGAAATCCGGAAAGGCTTCAGTGTTGATTTTAGATAAGTCGTCTTGTATTAACGCTTAAACAATTATCAAATTTAATTCTACGTACCCTGCTAGTTCAAATAAATTATACCCTCATCTCATAACTATGTTACATTCTTTTCATAAAACTTATCATGATGTAGTTTCATCTTATTTATTTACGCACTGAATTTATAAGATCGGATATAATTAATCTGTCATACAACTTATCTTGATCATGAAACATGTTGGTAGCAACGACTGCATTTCGAACGGCTTTACATGCATCTTTTCCGTTAATTTGTTAGGAGGGAAGCATATATCGAAAGTTAACAAGACATTTTATTTAAATTAAATGAGGTTTAATATGCCAAAAATTCTGGTCAATCGATGTTTTATCAAGCAACTGAGCATACGAAATAGAACGTATTTGGTCACCATATGTGAGTTACTAAAAAAAAATTAACGAATGTGGTGTTGTCTTCTTAATATATTGTAATTTTCGGGCTACCAATATTTACATTAGGGCAAACAAGAATTTCAGTTCACTTGCCCAAAGGGCAAGTAGATTGAAAAGTTAATGTCTATCCCTGAAGGGCCATAAACTTCACAATTTTGGAAGAGGCACTCTTCCTCATCATAACTGTGTACCTATAGTTCATCTGCTTAATATTCAGGAGCAATTGCAAAGGAGAAGATTTTCAAAGAATTAATGCATTTTCACTACATAATCATTACAGCCAAACCCTAACACCTGACCCATGGGCCATGAAATTCACAATTTTGGAAGAGCGCTCTTCCTCATCATAACTATGTACATAGTTCAACTGCTTAATATCTAGGAGCAGACGAGATTTTCAAAGAATTTATGCATTTTCTCTATATAATCATTAGAGCCCCGCCCTAACACAAGAACCCCTGACCCATGGGCCATGAACTTCACAATTTTGGAAGAGGCATTCTTCCTCATCATAACTATGTACTTAGTTCATGGGCTTAATATCCAGGAGCAGAGAAGAAGATTTTTAAAGAATTAATGCATTTTCACTATAATATATAATCATTATAGCCCGACCCTTGCACCAGGACCCCTGACCTTGGGGCCATGAATTTTACAATTTTGGTAGAGAGCTCAATGCTTATTACAATCATGCCAGCAGTTTGACTGTTAGATGTCCAGGAGTACAGAAGAAGATACTTTTTAAAGATTGCATTAATTTTGATGGTTTTAGCCCCATCCCTCAGGCCCCATGGGAGCAGGGGCCATGAATTTCACAATTTTTACTCCCTTTTATCCATAGATGCTATATGCCAAATTTGGTTGAAATTGTTTCAGTGGTTCCAGAGAAGAAGCTAAATGTTCAAAGTTTATGACTGATGTACGGCGAACAATGACCAACGACGGAACAAAACAGATAGCAATAAGTCACCTGAGTGACCTAAAAAAGTGGAATTTAAATATACCATTATTAAATTCTCACATAAATGATAACAATTTATTATTAACTACCGGTATCATTTTACTTACTTTGTGTCGAGTAAATGTATCAAACTCTGCAACACTGTAACCAAGGGAACCATCGCCATAGATGATCCATACATCACTGTCAGGACGACATAATTTAGCCCCCAAGGCAAACCCTCCTCCCACTCCCAGGGTGCCAAAGGCTCCAGGGTCCAGCCAGTGTAGTGGGGCTCGGGGTCTAGAGAGAGATTGACAGATATTACAATGTATGAGCATGTTTATGAGATTTTTACCATGGGATGGTTAGACATTACAATTTACATGGATGTTTCTTGGACCCTAAATTCTGTAAAGGACTTTTTATTCATGTGGACTTAATGAAAACTTAAAATTATTGAAGAGAACTGTAACACAAAATAACTATGTGAACATCCAGTGAATTCCATGTTGCAATAGGAAAGTGATATTTATCATACTGTATATTCCTAATTAAATGTGAGGTATTAATATCCGCGTAAAATCACGAGAAGCAACCTTTTTTTTAAATTTTAAAATCTCCCTTTCATTTTTCAGATAGTTTTGAACTATAGGAAATCATAACATAAAATTGATGCTGGCGATTTTATATTCTCATGATTTGATACAAAACAGTGGTATTGTGGAATTAAGTACTCGCATAAAATAAGGAATTTACAGTATCACTTCAATCTTCAGATCTCGAAACAATCTAATGAATGAATTACATGTATACAACAAATATATTACAACGATACTTTAAATTCAGTTTGTATAATGCAGTTCCTATCATGAATGAACAGGATGAACTGACCTAAGAATGTAGGCAGCTGTCGCCACGAAATCTCCGCCATCAGCTACCATAACTGTGTCATCTGACATCACTTCCTCTGCAATGTGCAAAACCTTCAAAGGATTCAAATGCTGGTCTGTTTTTTCCTCTGCCTTCAACCTTCAATCAAAAATAAGCAGATAAACAAATGATAAAACAAATTCTTACAAGTAAAGTGTGATTAAATTATGAAGCCCAATCTTGTTTCTTGTAAATCAACAATGTTGAGGATGCTACAGTAAACTAAGAAATTAAATTCACAGATATAGCAAAGTTTCTAAGAGCCTAAGCATAATCGTCTTTAACAAATACATCTGTATTTCTAAGTTTTAACATTTAAACAAACCCTGAGTACTAGTCTTTACTTCATTTTTATGTAATTATCTAAAATATTTTGTATTTCAAACTTTAAGTATCATCCTTACTTGTTGACCTTCTCTTTGGCCTTGTTTGAACTTTGACCCTATCTGTTGATTAAACCTGTACTTTGATCTTCCCTATTGACTCAGTTCCATGCTTTGACCTTACAAATTAGCATCTGAAGTTACTTTGACCTTACTGTTGACTTCTGTCCAATCATTAACCAAATTTATTGACCTTTGTTTTAACCTTATGCTGAATTCATTGATTTTTGTTTGACCTTTGACCTTACTTATTGACTTTTATTTAGCTTTGACTTTACTTATTGACTTTTTAACCTTTGACCTAAATTATTGATTTTTGTTTAACCCTTGACCTTTCTTATTGACTTGTTTGTCCTTTGACCTTACATGTTGGCCTTCTCCTTAGTCTGATCTTTGTCCTTGAGAGCCTGGATCCAGTCCGGGTCACATTTGTAGCCCTTCAATCCCTGGGAAACCTGTACAATGAAGCTGGCAACATCTCCCTCCACCGCTATAGTGGGCTTCCAAAACATGTCTGAGTTCTGTAATAGTCAATAGATAAGCAAATACTTCATTTGTAGAGGAATAACCACAGTTGACCAGCTACAGATAAATCCCCGGTACATGTACCAGTAGTAGACCAAGAGTTGACCTGCTACAGGTATAGATAGGTAACTCTTTAATAACATACATAATCTAAGTAAATAAATACCTTCATATAACTAAGTTTATTAATTTACATGCATATGCTTTGAAATTTTTCACATTTTACTTGCTACACTTTTTGACTTTGCCAATACTTGCTTTGTAGAGCTGCTCCTTGCTTCGGTTGACAGTGATGATTTTAGATCGTCTGTTGAGGACTCTCCCATAACCAAGCCGGAAGTCAGCCACAGCACCTGTACAGAAAAAGGCCATGTCAACCAAGTTGAATGTGGGTTTACTGTGTACCAAGTACTCATCCCTATCATCGGGAGTGGGAGAGGGGTTTACTGGTGATGTAACGTATCTTAACATTAACTTTTACTTTAACATACCTGCCATGATGACTACATCAGCCTCTTTCAATGCCTCCCCCCTCTTCTGTCGGGCCTGTATTGGGCTGTACCTTCCCAGTAGACCTCTGGCCATCCCTCCCAGGAAACATGGAATCCCCATATCCTGATGAAAATAAAAATGCATAAAATCTTGATGTACAAATATGAGTACACAATAATTGCTTTGTTTAAATGCTTAATTGATCACACTATAAATGTATTTTCTTCAAGATGTCATTTTCTGATCAATCTGGTCTTATTTCACTAAATATGGTTTGCTACAGGACAAGAGGAAGATAGGGGTTGTAAGAGTAGTGACCTAACCTCCATCACCATCCACACCCCCCAGTGAACCTGGTACATGTACCTACCTCTAGCGCCTTTCTGAGCTGTTCTACAGGGACAGGGGGAAGGGTGGCTTGACTTCCAACCAGAACCACAGGTTTCTTGGCCTTGGTGATGAGTTCTATACTCTTCTGAACTATAAAAAAATGCTGTTTGATATTAATATCTCAGAGAAAAAAAACAGTCCAACATGTCTGAAGAAATCTGAGTTATCCTCAGACCCTACATTTTTTATGTGTGTACACTGTCCGTTTACTCAGTATCTGTCTGCAAATGTTGCTGAATACAAGAATAGAAATTTTTTTTTAAGTTTTAGAAAAATACATTTAGGTACATGTACTAAAAATACATGCCATGAAGGAGCAACAAGAGCAAAACCTTGGTGATTCAAATAAATATACTGTATAGCAGGTAATTAACTTTAATTGGGACTTGGGTATTTGTTGCTGGATGTTAGTCTGTCTGACCTTGAGAAGGTGTGGCTTTCTGTTGATTGACAGATATTGGGGACATGTCTCTTGTCTCAAAAGCTCCAGCAAACAGATTGTTGAGATGGTTCATCAAGTACCTGAAAAAACAAAATGTACCAATCAACTACCTGGGCTTCCTGTAAAGTATAACAATGGCTTGATAATCAGCTCCATTCATAAAATAACATATTTCACAGGTAAATTACCTGGTATATTCCATGGCCGTAATTTTTAAAATGCTTAAGTAAGTCAATTACCAGTTAATTATTCGTTGTATGAAATTCACTGGGCCCTTTTCTTTCATTCCGATTTCTCTCCTGACAAGTTCATAGGGATACAAAGTGTCAATAGGAAACTCAACAAATACTGGCCCTGTAAACCAATTCAAAGTCAGTAATATAAAGCAATTCTAAGTATCCTGATTGGTGTAAATTGAAAATTGCTTTATACAAAACTCTATGTAACTCTATGTCTATATAAAACTTTCAAAGGCAGCAATGTATATCTGATGAATTGTGTGTACAATAAGTAATGATTTATTAGTTTGACAAATTTTGACGAGGAGTACCTGTAAAAGTCAGCAAAGTCAGTCCGACTTAGTTTTATCTGGATTGCATGTAAAAGGTCAGCTTAGTCAACCTTGCCTAGTTTTACCTTGAGTGCCTGTAAAAGGTCAGCTAACTCAGTTGGACCTAGTTTTACCTGGATTGCTTGTAAAAGGTCAGCTAAGTCGACCTGATCTACAGTCCAACTTCGTTATCTCGAACTAGATGGGACTGTTTAAGAACTTCGAGATATCCGAGTAATCAAGATTTCGAGGGTAAAATACTTAAAAAATATGTAGCTGGGGCTTACAAATCATTTCGACATATCCATTGTATTCAAGATATCAATGTTCGAGATATCGAAATTCAACTGTAGTTATACCTGGAGTGCCTGACTGTGCCTCATGAAGAGCCTTCTTCAGCGTGGGCACAATGTCGCGTATCTTGGTAACAGAGGCACAGTATTTACAGAGAGGTTTGAATAGCGACATCTGGTCAATGTCCTGCAGAGCTCCTCTACCCTGAATGGATTCAAGATGTGTGTACATAAAGGCATCGGAAAAGTGAAGACACAAAATCATGTTTACATAAAGGTCTGGAAAGACTCAAGTCTAAATCAAAGCCAGTTTAAAAGAGATGGGGGAAGTCTTCACTTTAACATGAGCAACAATTAACTATGATAGTTTCGGAAGTTGCAAGAATCATTCGTGGAACATGATCAACGAAAGAAAGGAATCATGTGACATTACAAAGACATTAACCGTCTACTGAAATTCACAGACCACAATTTACATGGATCACCAAGTCAGTAAGCATTGATATTTGGTGAATCCTACAGTAGTACTTGGTGGTTCCCACACACCTTGAGTAAAGTTGCGGCAGCACCACCTATCAGGAGAACAGGGGACTCTGCCATCTGGGCATTCTTCACAGCAGTCACTGTGTTGGTCAAACCTGTACAAATTAAGAACATTTCAGATAGTCTTCAAACAAGAGTAATCCAAATGTAAGCAACTCCAATATGTAAATTCATGACCTATAAAGCAAGCTACTATCAAACTCTTCCCTTTTGATTTATACATAGTAATGAAATATACACATGTACCAGCATGCAACGGCATATCAGTGAAAGCCACGTTATCAGTTCAAGCAAAATTATTATCCTTGACTATAAAATTTGTTCGGATACTAGTATTTAATTAATGAGTCTAGATTTAACATTTTATCATTGTGTCCATCATTACATACTTTATCTACATTATCACATTTAATTTTTGTTCTCATGTCCATTTTTACCTGGTCCAGCGGTCACGGCTGCTACACCAATGGTTCCCGACATCCTGGCCACTGCGTCTGCCGCAAACACTGTAGTGACCTGTTTTATAATATTAAGGAGATACAGGACACTGATCACGTGACTATCATTGCAATGATGCTTTGATGTGCTAACTCTATTCTGACATCATATTTGATTTGATTGTATGATGCTATGATGTTATTTATCCATTATGGCGTCAAACTTGATTTGATAGATCTGTTCCCATACTTTACGGCTCTAAAGCAGTCATTGTCACAACATAAGTTAGGGAAAATTTAACATTTTTAATTTTATAAATGTAAATGTTGATGGTTCAAAACAGAAATTGTCACAAAAAGTCATAATTCCAGAATAAGGGGTAGGGGTGATTCCTATTGTAGTACATGTCTCTCCTTCGAATACCAAGAAAGTTGCCATGAAAATTTTATAAGTTATAAAGCATATGCTAAGGATGATATTTGAAATTTAAAAAAAAAAATTCATTGAGATTTTTTAATGTGCCATCACATTTTGTTCAGAATCAAAAACTCCAAAATATGAAGTGCTGATTTTAGCAATATTTTGATAAAATTATGATATTGTTATGTAAAAAAGCCAATGTTGTAAATAATTTTGAAATTTGTTTCTTTTCTTAAAATTAATGAATATAATTTGCAAATAGATTCCATCAAATAAAATAATTATATTACAGAAAATTGAAATTGTAAAAAAAAAATCATAATGCCAGAAAAGGGGGAAATTCCTATTAAAATATCTCCCTTGCAAGGTAAGAGAGTAGTCATGAAAATAATATATGTTGTAGAGGACATCTAAATCTTAATATGTTAAAAAAAGCAAAAAAAATCATTGACAAATAATTTTACACTGCAACGTCCTGTTCCCCCTTAAGGTGGAATGTCCCTCTGATAAGAGAGATAATTTCTGTAGAAAATAATGTCACTTTGTTTCATTATTAAGGCATGTAGCAACAAGGGAGGCGGTGCTGCATGGGCCCAAATTTATGTTTGAAGGCAACATGTATTTAAATTCAAATATAGAATAAGAAAATTTTAACATAATGAACTGAACCCTAACTTTTAGCAGGGGGCTAAAACGTAAAGAAAACTTTCACAAAAAATTACAAGAAGCGAATCATATTGATCAAATTTTTATGAGGCAATATCTACATGTATACCCCTCCCCCTCCCCCTCCCCCCAATGGATTAATTTTTAAAAAAATATAACTAAATTTTATGTACTAGTTCAGTACATGAACACTACATGTTTGATGTTTTAGGCGAGAAAATTTGTGGATGGAAAATTTTTATTTCTCTATTTATAGCTCGTTCACAGAGGTGAATGAATTATAATTGGGACCAAGTTATCATCATTTGAAACATAGCATTTGAAATGTTTAAAATTGAATAAGGGTTTTCTATTCTGAGAGAGCAGATATGGGAAAACAAAATTTAAAAATAACAATATCACATTTTATTCAAGACAATATATCCCTGTATTGAGATCATACCAATTACTGGAAGATCATTCATTTGATCCCCTTTTTGTGTTATATAACAAAATTCTCTACTGGTAGTTTACATTTTTAGCATTTCTAAAACATATGGATCCATTTACTATTATCTTATCCATATTTAAAAACAGAAAACCTTTTCTGAAAAATTATATAGGAACTGTGGAAATTTATTATGTACTGTATGTAACACATGTATGTAAAACCTTCAATAGTCTATAATAAAGAAAGATAACTCTTGCTGATTGAAGAAATTTTTGTTACAAACCTATACAACAAAGTGAGCTAAAAAGCAGCGCTTCATTATGTTTTGTAATATGAATTGACAATGTATATAACTACATATTATTGTCATATACATTTAACATTTTTAATTTTATGCTGCAATGGTAAAATTTTGCTTTTTCTAATCACTGTCTAGTTTTCTTCATATCATGATTAGACACATTATCAATTTTTGAAAAATCTAGCAACGCTTCATCACTTCATCTTTGTTTCATTTGAATCTATTGATATTGAATTTGATGAAAATCAATATGAACAATTTTAAAAAATACATGGTAAAATTAATAGCAGAGGGATATTACACCTTAAGTCGAATCAACAAATGATAAAATAAAAGTGGAGTCACACTTTATTGGATATACTTATTTACAGATCTAAAGAAGAATTGTATTTTTTCAGATATAAACTTGAAATTTGTCACATGTGCATAAACACATGAAAAATGAAAATTTTCTTGACAATTTAAGGAAAATATGAAAAGTTATGTGATCAAACGATGCTTTTATAACGGTACAGCTGTAATAATCACTAGTCATGTCTGAAACATTCAAACTATCTCACCTCATGTCGAGTATCAACAACTCTGATTCCAAGTTTCTCACAGGCCACGAGAATTGGGGATATATGCCCTCCAACTAAGGTAAACACGTACTTTATTCCATGGGCCTACAAAACAAGTATATCATCCTTACTACTGAATTATACTGGAATGTATACGGGTAAATATGTATACGACTCCAGGGATCAAAATATCATGAATGACAATCTTTTTACATACCTTCAAGACATCTGCCACTATATCACCACCATTTCTTTTTGTCTTGCTATCAACCTGGAATTTTCAAAATTACTTGAATTTTCACTGAAATACAGGGCATAACATTTAGGGTAATCTCTGCAAGATTCATTGAGACTGAAAAATTTTGACTGACATCTCTTCCAATTTAGAGACGTTAGTCGAAATATTTTGGTCTTGAAAATCTCACTGAGATTACATTTAGGGTAGTCTTATTCAAAGTGCACTTTCTGTTTGACCACATCTTGTAGGCATAGGGCATGCTTGATTTAGCTTAACTAGGTGTACACCAGTGTAAACATTTTGCACTGAACAGTATATCAAGTGTATTTAAATGGTGTGGTGAAGAGAAGTTGATGATAAATATGGCGGACATTAAGGATGTAGTTTTAACAGAGGATCTGATGTTCCGACAATTCAGCGACGATCCGTGGCTATACCAATAAACACAAGGCTTTCATACAAAAGACAACCTATATGTATGATTTCTAATCTGTTAAAATTTTATTTAAAATCATTTGTTAAGTTTCTAATCATAACATTCATCCGCCATTTTGGTTTCAGTGCTTCATCCGACAACACATAGCCCTGACTTGGTGTACAAAAGTGTACACCCCATGTACACCTAAACGCTACACCACTGTAATTGATTTACAAAAGGTACACGGTATACACCTTTTTGGAAAAATAAAGCGCACCCCCTGGTGCCTGACATGCCAGAAATAAGACAGGAGGCATGCGCCTATCTATTTTTATCCAACCCAGTGCAAGCTGGGTCTCTGAATATTAGATTACCTGTAATCCAAATGCATGGATTATCATAATTAGGCTATATATTAAATTCTATAGTATGACTTTTTATGCTATACTCTTGAACCATGCTAGTTAAGATGGATAAGTCCTACCTGTATTGATGAGGTGAAAACCAACTTACAATAAAAAATGAATAATGGTAAGCATGGTCAGCATGGTTAGGCCTGATGATTAGGGGGAGTGGTGATGGGTGTATTATGAGATAATATGCCCGCTGTATGTATTCTGAATGTATTACACTTCTCTAATAATCAACTTTATCATATACTGTATATCACTAATTTTGCTCTAATCACTGTAATGATAAAGAAATAAAATACGGGTGTAAATTAGTGTAAAAGCTTTCAGAGAAATGACTAAGTCTTGTTACATACTTTGTGAAATAACTGATAAATTATTCCAAATTTCCTTAAAAAATACATGGTTCCAAGAGCTGCCGCGGATAAACCGACAGGCAACCCCAGATTCCTGAACAGTCTCTGCCAACTCTCATTTGATGCAACAGACATTGTTTCTTCTTTATTTTGCTAGTGTGGGTAAAGCATCACAAGCGTAACTTTTGGACTTTGCTTCGTTGCTTCTATTACAGCTACTTCTACTTTCACTTTTATCGATTGAAGTGCTTTTTACTTTTTCATTATTTTTGTCGCAAAACTTTTAAAGAGATTTCATAATCAACCAAAATAAAAATCTTTTTTATGAATTTCGGTCTAAATATGATTACTCAGAACCAAATGTTTGGCGAAATTAAGCTTTAAAATAAATGATATAAGCGACCATTGTAATCATTTGGCTATTTCCGGTTGCGATTCTGACGTGTAGTCAGGTTTAGTATCGTCATTAAGTAAGTCTCGTTCCTACGGTAATTAAACGTATCATAGCATAGTAAATAAATGAATTTTCTTTTATCCGTTACGACATAGACCATAAGATATAAGAAAAGTAAGCCGAACATCACTCGGGTTTATTACTCATACACTAAAACATTTGAAGACGAGACACTTGACGTTAAACACTTTTTTCAGATAACTCTCTTTATTTTATAAAGAAAATAATTTTTTTTAAAAATCGTTATTAACTGTAACTGTGTAAATAATTCAACAGATTCAAAGGGAGTCGCTCTTTTTTCAGGCTATACCAAGACTATGAGAGGAAATGTTGGATGATGTTAAACTTTTGATTTAAATCACAACCCTGCTGTCCATGGAACTATGAATGTTTAAGGTCTCCTGACATTGGCTTTGTCCACTGAGAACAAGTTGGAGAATTCCCCACTCTCCCTGACACAATGATGCAAGAGGAGGAGGATGAGGGAGGGACATATGATCACACCTCCTTACTGGATCTCCGCAAACGAAAGAGCCCAGCCACAATGTGGTGCTGTAGCTTCGTCAAAACCATCTGTCTGTCCCTCACGTTCCTCACCCTGGTATGTTCTGTCAACTTGTGTAATGATTGTTTCTGTGTTTGATATCTCTTGAGAGTTGTACATGTACTTGTATATGTGTATATGTATGCCTGAAGGGCTTCTCAGAAGATATGATCACGTACCAACCAAGTTCATATCCCGGTGAACTTTTTAACATTGCTGTTTATTACTTATATTTACGTTTGAAAAAGGCAAACCATTCAGAATTATTAAAATAACTGATTTTAATGTTTACATCAATGCAACTGTCAAGTGATAAGTGCGTGCGATAATCATTGTGACGTCATGAAAAAGTTCACACAGAATTGAATGTTTTTGCTATTCCATAGTTCATATAAGGAAACATGTTAGCAAATGTAAATATTTGAGCTTATCATAGGGACAGCTAAAAAGAATCCTAAACTGCTGTTTGCATAATTGATTGGCCAAATGAATCCCTAATATATTGCTAAATTTTAGTCATTTTGTCATTAATCTGTTGTTTTGAAACGATCAAAAAAGTGTTAATTTCTGACATTTGTGTACTTTAAAAGATAACTAACAAGACATAGTTTGCTTTGTTATTTACAATAACAAAAACAAAGATTGAACATTATTTTACAGTACAAAACTGCAATTTAAACTTGAATTTACAATAACAAACATTTTTGACAATATTCTATATGTTGCAGATCTCATTGCAGAATAAACAAGATTATTTGGTCAAAATGTTTTATTCATGATTAATGGTTTCACCTATTTTTACAACCACTTCTGGTGAAGAACTTTGAATTTACTTAGAATAAATTTTTGAGTACATGATATCATCAGACTTGTCTTTTGTATGACAGGGTTTATGTATTGCCATTCCTGGACCGACCTTGATTGACCTCAAAGAAAGGATTAACACAGACACCACCCACATGGCTCTGATATTTACGGCCCGGTCTGTCGGTTATCTGCTTGGCTCCCTAGTTGGAGGATTCTTGTTCGACCACTTTGACAAGCAATTGTTATTGATGGTGACCTTGATAGTAGCCGCTCTGGCCACTAGCATCATTCCCTGGTCCTTGACCTTGACTGTTCTCACCGTGATGATGTCACTGCAGGGGATGTCAATGGGGGTCCTGGATACAGGTAAGACATCCAGGATACACAATGTCCCAAGTCATCATGATTAGAAAACATATTATATATAAGTTATAGCAAAATTAAGAACATACAAGAATCTACATAATGTCTGTATCATAGCTGATACTTCTTTTTTTTTCTGTGTGCTTGATCCTGGATACAGGTAAAATATCGAAGGTTACAACAACATGTTGCAATTCTTCATAATTAGAAAAACATATACCAGTACATATAACATAATCAGGACAAAATTCAAGAGTGTATCATAACTAATACTACCACTGCTTGTTTATCTGTGCTTGGTTCAAGATTTATTGGTTTTTCCTTTTTACCAAACCTCCTTTGTAATTAACAAATTTTTTTCTTTTCTCAGGAGGAAATGCTTACTGTGTGAGGATCTGGGGCAAAAAGAGCCCCCCATACATTCAGGCCATGCACTTTGCTTTTGGAGTTGGTGCCTTTATTGCTCCGCTGCTTTCTCAACCATTTCTCTCAGACAGCCCTGTGAATTTATTAACTAATAATGTTCAGAGTGTTGGCAATGTCAATCCTCTGCATATAGAAATAACAGAGGCCCTAATGAACACAATGAATGACACTCGCAAAGAGAGAGATTTGTTTAATTTCAATGAAACAGTCCCTTCAATGAATGTTAGTGAGCTCAGTTCACAGTACAACTCCATGCCAACCAGTCTTGTCATGACCACAACCACCCCAGCCCCACTGATACCAAAGAAACCCACCCACATAGACTCAACCCAAGAGGACAAGAAAAAAGCTGATGGGACTAAGTTTCTTCAAGATATTAAGGAAAAAATTAAAAATACTCCAGGGAAACCTAACGTGAAAAATCCCCAGGTAAAGGACACTCCCAGTTTGACCCCAGAGCCTCCAACCGATGGAGGTTCAAACAGTCCTGTGATTGAAGATGGTGGTTCAAAAAATAGTACAGGGGATGACACCCAGGGCACAAATCAAACATCTAGTCCACCTCCACCTACTGTATTAGACACTCCAAGTGTGAATAGAACTGTGAAGACCACAAATTCAAACAGTGTAACAGCCACTGCAGCGAAAATTTTAGTTACCACTTCTACAACAAAAGCTGCCATTACCACAACTCAAGCACCAACCACTTCCACACAAGTACCTACCACTACCACTACCACTCAGACACCAAGTACCACCACTTCCACACAAGCACTGACCACTACCACTCGAACACCAAGTACCACCACTACCACTTCCATACAAGTATCTACCACTACCACTCAAACACCAAGTACCACCACTTCCACACAAGCACCGACCACTACCACTCGAACAACTAGTACCACCACTACCATACAAGCACCCACCACCACTACCACAAAAGCACGAAATATTACCACTCAAGCATTAACCACTACCACAAAAGCACCTGCAACTTCAGCAAGTACCACCTCTACACAAGCACCTGCTGGAACAAAGAACTCTAAAACAACGGCTGCACCACAACAAACAGATGCCCCTTCTCAGTCTGAGAAGACAAGTCCCTCTTTAACAGATGAAGTCAACAGTTCGACGACCACAGTGTACAACAACACTGCAATCAGACGTAGAAAACCAGCATCTGTCGAGTCCGGGGATATTCTACAGGCTGTCACAAACATGTCGCGGGTTCAGATGGCTTATCTCATCATTGGTGCTATGTTACTTGTCAACGGCTTTCTGTTTTGTGGTTTATATTGTTATGATAGGTATAAGACAGACTTCAGTGTTTATGAAGATAGTTATCAAGGACAGGATAGATTTGGAAATCCATGTAAACGATATATGATTATGTCCATGATGTTTTTGTTTTTCTTGGCATATATTGGGATGGAGACCACCTTTGGAGGACTTCTAATGACCTTCACAGTGAACTTCATGGGATGGACCAAAGACAAGGGAGCAATAGTGACCGCTATTTTCTGGGGTTCACTGGCAGCTGGTCGTGGATTCTCCATATTCATTGCTAACTGCTTCCGACCAACCTGCATGTTGGCTGTGGATATTTCCTTGATGCTGATTGGCTCCGTCTTATTGAGTTTTGGGATCAGTTATGACAGCTCGATTCTGTGGATCGGGACTCTGACCTTGGGATTTGGCATGTCCTCCATGTTTCCTACCGCAGTGTCATGGGTGGACCAGCATTTTAAAATGACTGGGAAGTCGACCGCCGTCCTGGTGATGGGGTCCGCCATGGGGCAGATGGTGGTGCCAGTTACCACAGGATATTTTTATGAATATTATTTAAAAATGTCGCTGATGTACGCCTGTTTGTCACTTAGTGTGTTATTGAGCATTCTATTTGTGTTGATGCAGTTTATTGCCTCGGGTGGCAGTGACGTTAGATCACAATCAGACACTGAAGGATTTACTAGACTTCGAGATGATGAGCATCTAGAAATGGACGATGTTTCCTATGGAACGACAACTAATGTTAAACGAAGATTTATGCCAACATTTAGTGATACAGAATATAATCAGCTTTTACAGGAGGAAGAGGATGACCTCTTGACCTAGATGTTTGTGTCCATAGTCTAGTGGTCATCATCATCACAGACAGCATTCAAGTGAGCCACATGCACATGATTTATGTCCCCAGGAAATGTTGAAAAAAGACAACTCAAGTCCTCAATTTTTTTGCATTATTGGAATTAATGAGATTATGTTATTTGAGACAAACAAGGTAGATAACTTTAATGAATTGTTGTGATGCTTCATAGAGGCTCACTTTTGAAGTTTGTCAAAGGAAATATCTGTTTATAATTTTAAAAAACCCATGCAGAAATATTTCTGAAATGTAAATTTTACTCCGTTTTACGTTTTATGAAAATATGGGAAAGTTTTAAGCAGGTTGGAATTGGCCAATATTTTGATACATGATAATCATGTGTTACTAATTTTGTGAAGATTTATCTTTATAGTACTAAGTTAATGCTTTGAAATTGTTTTTGTTTGTTTGCCTGTAGGGGGGGGGGGGGGGGGGGGGGTATGAGGCACATCAAAAATACTAGTCATAGAAGGATTGATGTTTATTTAGATAGATATTGGAGTTTGATTTGGTTAATGATCCATGAAATGGATGTTCAAGGGTAAATAAATCAGATTCAGGGGTTGAAAGGAAGCCTGCTCATCTCTTTGATGGAGATAACAGACTGGAGTCAGTCACTTTTAGGAAATAACTGCCTAATGCACTGAATGCATGTTGCTCAACTTAACTTTTTTTTTTGGTTGAAAGGGGGAGGGGGTGGGAGGGGTGAACACCCTTCAGACTAGAACAAAGTTTTACGAACACCTTACAAACAAGATTCTGTTTCCTGAACATTTTACAAAGTATAATTCATTATTTCAGGCAAAGTCAGTAGTATTTGTATTGCCAACAACCAGAGTACTATAGGGGTTTTAAACATAATCGCTAACAGCCATAAATCCAATGGTTTCCATCCTATGTATTTCTGCTGTTTCATTTGAGACTGTTTTATTTTGTTTTATGAACATGCTAGATCTGGGTTTGTTTTTTTTTTAAAAATAAGTATTAATGCCACAACTTTTTATGTTGGATTTTGTTACTCATTACTAGGTTGTGTTTGATTCAGTTAACACACATACTTTGATCAAGATATGAACAAGTTGCTCTTTTTATAGAGACTCATTTACAAACATGCATAAATATAATGTATATATAGTTGGTTTGCAACCTCCTGTCCTTGCCAGTGTCCCGCTGTAATAACGCATGCTTGTGTTCGATGTGTTGAATAAATCTGTAATAACTTGTGTCAAAATCTCATTCCGTTTGACCAGTATAAGATTTGGCCAGGTCCAGGCTTGAAACAGAAAGAGTGAATGGATTTAGATTGGAGGATATTGTTGGTGTTTTTCTGAGTTGTATATTTGTAATTCATCCGCAATGAGGTGAAAAGATGCGTGTAACCAATACGTGTAGTCAAAGCAAAAAAGGACAAGAAAACAAAACAAAAAACATCGGAATATTGCAAACAAAGATTTATTGAATGTCAAATACTTGTATAACTCTCAAAGATTTGATGATCTCGTCCATTATTTGATAACTTATGCGCGCATGAAATTTTTTGATTCCTGCATTAACTCATTTAATGCTATAATGAATTATATTGAATTTTTGTTGTTACAATCATTGAATTTTTTCGCGCGTAAAAATATTAATGCGCATGTTTTCATTTGGAGATATCTCTAATTCCATGGAACTGATTCGTAGTTTTTTACGGAGCTCAACAATGTTTGAAAATTAGATGAAAGCTGAAGTAACGTCCAGGCGTCCTGAAATATTTACAATTCGTCTAAGAAAAAGATTATTTTTCATGACATGGCCAGGACGAACGGCTATTCCACCTTCACAGCATACCATTAACCATTGTTGGAAACCCAAGTCTCTCAAGTCTCGTGCTCACTGCAGACTGATTTTTTGTCCTACTTCCAGCAGAATTATAACCTTTGGACTTACAAAAATATTCTTTTCTTATTTCTTGTATTTTTTTCCCATGGCTTATAGACATAGAGTTTAAACATGGATGTGAATCGCTACAGATGTATTGATGACCTCTGGATTGGATTTGAGTATATCACAATCGAACATCTAGAAACTCTAGCAGATTTATGACCAGTAAAACATTTTTAAATAACCTCAATTATGTATCTTTCAACTCTTTTAGTGAAAGTATCTAATGTTTCTTTCAACTCTGTTAGTGAAAGTATCCAATGTAATTTTTTATTACATTTCTTTTACCAATCGTTATATTACAAAAATGAATCATTTTACATTAGTAGCTAAAATACATGTACACACAAGATATAGCATTTACGTTAGTTATTTTGCTTGAAATACGCAATTTCAGAATCATGAGAGAGATGTCTGTCGAATTACTCTTAACTAATTCGAGTGATGCTCACCTAAGCTTGAGCAATCTTTTTCATCTTTACCCCAGCCTCGTGTAAATTCTTTATTGCATTAACGAATTTGCAAGATGACTTGGAAATTCTAAGAATTTGACATGTGTAAATGCATAAAATCATCATTTACATATTATATTAAACTCTTTAAAGCTTCTTACAGGTTAAGAACATATTAAAGGCACATAATCGCTTTTTTGTTTGATTCGAAATAGATATTCACGTATAAAACAGGTTTTTTTTAAATGTGTAGTAGAACTTTATCATGCAATATGCTTTAGAGAATTGTCGACAGTTATCTTAATCTACCGGTGTCAGTATCAATTTCAAATAATAAAATTTTAATCTGAGAGTGTTGATATTACCTAAAGACTACATTTATAAAATCACTAACCTGGAATAATTGATACGCTCAGTTAGATGCAATAATTAACAATATTATATCGAGAAAAAATTGAGAAAACGTACAATGTTTGAGTGCTATAGTGTTTGTATACTAGAAATACTGAATCTACACATTTTTCGAAGACTAGAAACACGTTCCTGTTTTAGAAATGAATATAAAAACCCAAAACGTTTTCAATTTTCAAAAAATTAGTGTTAAACATTCGCAATTGATTAGTGTAGGTAATTATATTTGAGACAGTGTGAGTGGGTGTGTGTGTGTGTGAGGGTGTGTGGGTGTGTGTGTGTAAAGAAGGGATACTAGGTTTGATTAACCAAAGTCATCTGGTTTAATTATGATGCTAGTATTCAAATATTTCACTCAGCAGAAAAAAAAAATCACCACCAATGTATTGAGTAAATAAAAGAAGCATAAATCAAAAATGCTGATATAGAAATATGATGTTTTTACTTATGGTAGCTTCGTTTCGTTATCGGATTTAGTAAATGGAGCAGGTTTTTCTTTTAAACCCTAGACACTTTGACGCAGGATTCCAAGTATTCCTGCAAAACCTGCACGGGCACCTGTTCTTCCGGTGTGTATTGTTTCAAGTGAATTCTGCAGCATCAACCAAATTCAAACAAAGTGACTCACAAAACAGAACCAGTTCCCCAATACTACCAGGACCAGCTCCCGTAGAGTTCCTTGCTTTCATTTCTAGATAAGAGACGACAATTTAGATAGGAATCATTACACTGCAAAAGCTTAATCCTAATAAAATCGGGCCATTTTTGATGGAGAACAAAATCGAGATTTTTAGAGACATTTTTGATTTTCTGCCAAGTTCCAATAAGTTCCAATAAGGGGGATTTATTGTCGGACTCCGGAGTCTGTATGGTCTGAAGGATGAAGCTGTTCGCGGAATGTATAGTTTGATATCGTCTGTTATAATCTTGATCACAAGAAAAAACATCAGTTATAGTGTATTAAAAAGAATAGCTCAGACAATCTCTTATTGAAATATGTCAATATAACTTGCAATCGATAAAATATGTTTTCCTATTCATAAATGACATCTAGGCGAATCAGACTTGATACACAAATGATTATTCTACAAAATATTGGTGCGCCATTTATAAATACGAGTTTTATTTTGTAAAACTACATGTACATAAATACAGAAACACTGAACGGACGACCACGATGACTTTTGGAAGGATTTTTTAAATAAAGGAAATATATGTACATTGATGATCATGAAAATTTACTTCCTATATATATATATATATATATATATATATATATATATATATATATATATATATATATATATAAAGACGTTAGGTATTAAAGAGGAGGGTAGGGCTCATCGTCGATTTTACACTTACAGTCCTTGTAGCAAGTTATTACCGAATTTTATCAATATTTGTTAAATACTAGTTTTCGTGGATTTCATTTTTGAGTGGATCCAATATTCAGTAATAAATTGTAATCCAAGCATTGGCCACGAATTTACGTGTCCTTGTTGTGACGGTCATTTTTACTGAATCCACAAAATTTGATGTCCGTGAATATTAACGAAAACGCAGTATTTGTGCCCCCATATACTTTGCTTTCTCCTGTCTCTTTTTTTTTTTTTGGGGGGGGGGGGGACAATAGCAGGTGAGTGAAAAATTTACCTCTATCGGATCAAGTGAAGAAACCGATTTTGACATCATGCAGATTTGTGTGAACTTAAAAATCATGTTATTATTTAAGGAATGAATTCAATAGTTATTAGTTTAATACGATATAAAATGGTTTGGGGCAGTTTACGCTTTATAAACCGCGAAGCTGTTTATAAAAAAGCGTAAACTGTTCCAAACCATTTTATATCGTATAAAACTAATAAATGTTGAATTCATTGCTTATAATTTAGTTTTTTGCTATTAATTGTAGATAAAAACAGTCATTTGACCTTTAAAATGACATTAATTCGTAAAAAATTCAAACGTAACGTCAGGCGGATTAATACGTTTTTGGCGTTTGTCTTGCTATGACGTAGGCAACATTCTTTATACGATATAAAATGTTTTTTTAAGCCAATCAGACAGCGCGTTACAAATAGAATTAAATCATAATGTAATGAGTACTGACGTTTGAAGAAACGCTTTTGTAATGTTGGAAAGTCTGGGTTCTCTAACTCAACGTTACAACAATACAGGATACAGTTCCAAACACTGCCACCAAAACGCCATCACCGTGTCACAAGGCATTACCCAGCTCGGGGGATAACATCTCGCGGACTCGGTAATCCTATGTATATATCAGTAAACATTACATACATGTAGTTATCGGGGTAAGTGCTTCCAAAGTGGTTCTGCAATCTCTATTGCTTTACGTCCTTTTCAGACTCTTAAAGTAATTGTGTAAATGATGGAGACGTCCCCGGCTGCAGGAGTGGGTGAAGGTCAGGTAGTGAGGGATAATGGGCCAAGGAATAAAGCTCTCACATGATAAGATTCGTCATTATTTCGTTGTGTTACCGTGGGTATTAATAGACATCAGCCGTCCGTACACCTACATGTATAAAGTACAGACAAAACATAACATTCCGTACACTAGAATGCTTCGACTGACTAGGTGATGAGGCAAGGCTGAGGACACGTAGTGAATGCTCTCTGCAAATACCCAGATCACTAGATGTTCTATGCGGGGGGAATGAACCACCCACTTTAATACAAAGAATCTTTGTTGAATTGACAGACGGGGACGTCAGAGACGCACTTGTCATATCTATATACAGCGAGCACAAGCAAGTAATGGAAACATTGTTGTAAACCATTCTGCCAGTATCCCAATATCAGCAGAATCCCAACGCTCGGCAGCCTATACAGATGAACATCACTAATGAAACTATTGTAATTCTGCATCAGATGTGATGAAATGTAAACAATATACTGGATATATGTGCCACGTAATCAGCGAACTGACAGGTCCCTCAAAACATCCGTCATCACTCTCAGAGAGAGAGAGAGAGAGAGAGAGAGAGAGAGAGAGAGAAAGAAAGAGACAGAAAGAGAGAGAGAGAAAGAAGAAAGAGATAGAAAGAGAGACAGAAGTGGAGAGAGAGAAGGAAAGAGAGAGGCGGTTATCTAAGTTTAAAGCATTTTCTTTGTATGTATACAATACAGTATGTTTCTGCTATGAGAGAGATTTTTAAAAAAAATTGTAGTGATGCCGTGTTTCACTGATTACTCAGTGCATTTTAGAATTCAAACCACGAGTACAGACCAATTAAAACCAACCGAAAAAGAAACATCGGAGAAAAACAGGTACAGAGAAATGTAGATCTTGTTAATTTTCACCGAGTGATGGTGAGAGCAGCGAGGGTGTTCCAGTATAACAGAACGTCAGAAGGACAGCACTGGCTGATAAGTAGTTAGTTAGTTCATCATTTCTGAAGTTTATCTCACCAATTTACTCCATTAAATTATTTTCGGAAAAGCGGTGTTTTGTCTGATAATTTCATCATAACTTTCTATCTGACTACAGATATAATAACCCGATACGTTGGAATATGTTCCATGTGTAAAAATGGAATGATTGGTAAGAAACGAGCGTAAGGCTTCTTGTCTGTTTGTCCGTCGGTCTGTCTGCATGTCCACTCGTGTCCATTAAAAATACAGAAAGTGGAGCAATAGCGACCACTCGCTGGTCATTGTATTACATTGTAGTTTTATTTGGCGGAAATTAATTGTTAAGCAGGTTAACGTAAATTTTATTTTGTACCTAGATCTATTTACATTTCTTTTTTGTACATATACCTAGATCTATTTACATTCATATTTTGTACCTAGATCTATTTACATTCATATTTTGCAGGACATTTGGCGACGCATTGGATTTAGCGGAAACAGGTGTATGCTAAACACGATTAACGACCAAATGTAATACAACGAAAGACGAATAGGGCCACATAAAAAATATATTTATCTCGTAGTTACGAGAAAAGATCTCGTAATAACGAGTTAATTATCTCGTTATTACTAGAAAAGATCTCGTTATTACGAGTTAATTATCTCGTAATAAGAGAAAAGATCTTGTTATTACGAGTTAATTATCTCGTTATTACGAGAAATTATCTCGTTATTACGAGAAAATATCTCGTTATTACGAATAAATATCTCGTAATTACGAGAAAATATCTCGTTATAACGAGATAATTATCTCGTTATTACGAGAAAAGATCTCGTAATTACGAGTTAATTATCTCGTTATTACGAGAAAATATATCGTTATAGTAAAATTCATAGTAGTTGTTAAAAATGTCTTATAATAAGTGTTCCTCGTTCATCAGATCCATACCTCCAAGTCGATTAGTTCACCATTTCAACATATTTTTTTTTCTTTCCAGAAACGTTAATTCAATTTTGATTATTTTTAAATAACAATGGTCATTATTTATTAATTTCTACATAAAATAATGGGATTTGACATTCTATCTTATATGAATAAGTGGAAAGAACTCCATGTAATTTTACTTTTTAACGTACATATAAATCTTTAGAATGCCACTCCGAAGTAAATACCAGGTAGTCCTAGTCATAAAAACACAATTCCTTTAGTTACACACAATATACGAGATTTACCCCGGATTGTGTTTCATATATTCATACACAACCTATATTGAAAATAATTGTTTTTGTATATTAACATTTTGGAGTCTGAAAACATATTATCCTTCATATTTATAAATTGGTCAATTAATTTATTAATCAATCTGCTTTGCTCCTTCTTCTGAATTTTTTTTCACTAATTTTGATGAATTTTTTAAGATATGTTCATCCATTTTACATAAAGAGACTCAGAGAGTACATGAACAACAATGAAAGGCACCATTTTATATAGATCTTTTCTCTTTATAACATGATCTTTTCTTGTAATAACGAGATAACTAACTCGTAATAACGAGATATTTCCTCGTAATTACGAGATAATTAACTCGTAATAACGAGATCCTTTCTCGTAATAACGAGATCTTTTCTCGTAATTACGAGATAAAAATATTTTTTTATGTGGCCCTATTCGTCTTTCGTATAATACAGCTACATCTATGCAGTAACAAAACATATACATGCCATGATACATCGACATCGATGACTTGTATATTCATTTAAGAATTTTCCCGGATGAAACGTAAGAAAACAATGGGTTAATCAAAGAATTTTCTATATTTTTCGTTAAAAATCATCATATGGGAAGTTCATCAACAAACAATTCATCATTTTTGTCAAGCTTCTATTCATCAGTAAACAGCATTGAAAGGACGCTTAACAACAAACAATTTATTATAAATCACATCTATATTCATCAGTGAAAGTATTGTCAGTCAAGAAATTTAATGACAAACATTCTAACTATAAATTGGGATTTCATTATAAGTGAAATATCATCGGATATGACGTTAAAAAACAAACACTTTATCAATCAATCATGTTTCTACATATCAGTAAAAAATACTGTGAAATATAGTTAGATAGGACGTTCATCAATAAACCGTTCATCAATCAATTAATCAAGTGATTTTGTCAGGAATTCCAGAGAAGTTGAGCTTACTGGAGGTAAGAGGATTACTGCAGACAGGTGTGAAACCTATCACACTCACTCGGAATCACCGAGTTATTTATCAGTGTATTAAGGAATAGACCTAACATCTTTAACTTGTTAGCAACAGACCGCAGATGCAATTACCGAAGTCAATTCAGTGGTGCCTCTCTAATAAGCTGATTAGTTTTCATCTCATTACCTCGACTATTTAACTCGGTGAACTATATAAAACTCACCACATCAGTTATATATAGGATATTCATATCTCCCAGTGAATGGGGTATATGGTCCTCATTTCATAACCAACAATATTATATGGGGTAACTATTACATACCATTTTAAGGAGGCTGGTTGGTAAATAAATTGTTTATCAGATCTACCTTAAATTTTCAAAAATGATTTGTTTAGCTATTATTTAGAAAAGAAAAAAATGGTTTGAAATTTGATTGTTTTACGTTATATTCAGAGCTCTTCTTCTTATAGCCTTACACAAACAACCAAACCTTGACATTGAGACGAACATCTCTAATTCTACGCCTCTACGTTACATTATCATTTTGTTTGACGGCCAGAACCACTAAATCTGTATCAGATATACTGCGGAGCAAGTGAAATATTTCGCACCTCTTTATCTACGAGATCACGAGCTTCAATTTCTACGTTGTATTTATATTTACGTCTATTTACATAGCATTCTATTGATTACGTACATTGTTTTCATGAAGCGAATTCCTAGTAGAAGTACCATTCCATACTGTAAACATCATTGTCATGATTACTAGTATACAATAGGATGACCAAAAAAAAAGGAGGGAACCCTAATACATCGATGTGAACCCCAAATTGATAGAGTAGGGCTTTGTATGCCATTGCAGAGAAAGCTGAGGTAGTTACCTCATAAAATGATCGATGAGGTGGTGATGGCACGGTACAAAAAGTACAAAGCTATTTCTTTGGTTTTTCATATGTGTTATCGACGTACATTTTGTGTATAAAAGATGCTACTATATTCAGGCACGTAGCATGGGGGGGGGGGGGGGGGGGGGGGGGGGGGGTGGGGCAGGGGCCCTCATTTTTTCTCGCAACAACCAATGTATGGAAAATTGAACTTTGGAGGATCTCCCCCCAAAAAACCCACTTTTAAGAGGCAGGTTAAAAATATTATAGGTAAAATAGAGTAAACTCTACGGTACCCCCTCCCACGAATTAGGGTTTTGAAGATTTACTGATAAGTATGCCCCCCGCCCACGCTACGTGCCTGATTTTTTTATTTCATAAATGCATTCAGAATAATCGATTCAAAATGTTTTAACAAAAATCACTTCGATTTAGAATTAAAACAATCATGACGAGACTATGCAGGGATGAAGATTATCTAGTCATTATCTAAAATAAGCAGACAAACGAAGCTACAGGAAATAGGACAATAAAAGTTCGGAATTCCTCTGATAAATGAAGGAATTTATCGAAAATGAAAGAGAAATGCATCATCGAAACTTCTTTATAAATATCTAGTTTTCCTGCTGTTTGGAGCTACTCTCATGTCTTTGAAGGTAAAATAAGACCCGCTAATCTTCCCTTGGAGGAAAGGTGAACCCTTGATCATCTTTTGAAGCAGAGTCTCCGACAGTTGGTCGTACGGAGATAACTAAAGATTATCGCCCCTTAATATCTGTGTAATGATCCTGAACAACATCGAATAGTATAGTTTTTATTTTGTTTTCGTTGAAAAAGATAAACCAGCCAGCAGATTCCAGTCAAGATTTAAGGAATTAACTTTGTAAATTAGGCAACGCAATGTTTGGCAAACTATTGTTGGTTTATTTTAGGTATACTTTATAGACGATGGCATTAAAAATTGACATATGCATTAACATTTTAATGTATACCCAGTATTTATAATAAACGAATGAGATTAAAAGACTTTTCAATGAATTTATCAAGTTTGATCTTGAACAATAGTTATGAGAATAAAACAAACCTGTTTTGATTAGTATTCACTATACTGAACTTTTTATATTTTTGTTCACACTAGAACCTATTAAGTAGAGTTATCTGCCCTCATAAGAATGCAAAAACCACAATGTACATGCAGTAAGTTATCTGTGTAGGGCCATTTTCGAAGCAACAAATTTTCTTTTAGATAATAGCTGAAGAAATCATGCCATGCCGATAGACTTCAATGTTATCTTCAAAAAAAGTTCGTTTTTTTTTTTTTTTTGGGGGGGGGGGATTGTAAAGATTGAAAATCCCTTCAATATCACACCAAGATAAAAATAATTAAACTTTCCTTCTATTAGATATGGATTACGATCGCTATATAGTGAATACCAAATCAACCCTGATCATAAACTCCCAAGTTCTTCACTCCAACAAAACCCTGGGCATCCTGACATGGGGTTTATATTCTGATGTGGGTTTATATTCTGATATATAGTTTATATTATGACATGGGTTTATTTTCGGACATGAGGTTTGTACTAACCGCTTTGATGGAGATTTATAAAACAAGTCAGCATGTCACGCAAACAACCTCAATAAATATTATTGTGTCTGCTGGCTATCAGCCTGGGTTTACCTACCAAGACCCACCCCCCCCCCCCCCCCCCCCCCCTTCCGCACAAGACTTCGAAATGAAAAGCCACAATCCGTTTGATCGCTATTGCAGAGATATGTACTTTAATCAGATTTTCAACAACCAATACAATAATAAAACACACTCTTATTGCTATAATGTAACTTTTTCATGACGAACAACTACCATTTTAGACCGGCATTATGAAAAATTAATTCAAAGTAATTATCCATTAATTAAATATCGCTTTTATCGTTGATATCCTCAAGTTAACATATCATAAATGTTATTTCAGTCTTAAATATGTAGCTTTCGTTATTCCTTCTATTAAAATTATCACAAAGTTTAAAGAAGAATGCCTTCTCATATTAAGAGAGCTCAATGGTTTGGCTATTTTAAGACTATTTTAATCTCCATTAAAAGAAGAGCTCTGAATAAAATATAGGAAATACTAAAAATATAAAGATAAAATGTTTGAATTTTTTCTTTACTAAAGAATAGTTTATGAGAATACAAATCATCTCCTAAATTTTAAGGTAGATCTGATGGTTAATTTGTTGACCACCCAGCCTTCTAATGCTCATTCGTTTTTAGTATATTCCTATATATTCGAAGACTACCTTGACAACGCAAAGAATTTCGTCTATGAATGTCTGTAATAACGGAGCCGGGTTCTAAAGGGTGATTGTCAGAAGATAAACCCGAATCGATCAGCAAAAAATCGAACCGATAAACTCAAAGAAATGGATACCGCCAATCCACGCCACACGAGTCTTATTACCGTGACATTGACCTTGAGCGTTGTTGAAACTTATCTATCTAAGAATTCGCAGAACAGGAAATGGCAGTTACTAGTATTATAGATTTATGTACAGCCAACGCTGTTATGAATTCTGGTTTTCTATCCAACCTGCAACTAGTAATGAATGTATTTTTAGCGTTAGCGGATGATTTTTCTAATTTCTTGCACCTGTCGTACGCCATTTGTAATTCGGTGCAGCTGCAGTAACTTCAAAGTGTTAAAAGGTAAATCTGTAAGTTTGTTTATGATCTGACAAGTGTTAAGTATTATAATGCAACATTACATTAAAAGAGATATTTGATTGATATTTTTTCTTGGAACGGGAATAATCTTTTGGCTCGAATTACGCAATTGAGTCACAGCGGGCTAAACAGATTTTAGTAAGATTTTTCTTTCACTAATGGGTTAACCAATATTTTTATTTATTAAATTTTCAAATATCCTAATGCTAACACCCATGAGAGAGAGAGAGAGAGAGAGAGAGAGAGAGAGAGAGAGAGAGAGAGAGAGAGAGAGAGAGAGAGAGAGAGATGTTTCCTTTTCCCAACAATTTTTACATTGACGAATCAGGAAAGGCGACAAAGTAACATTTATTTGTAAATCTCTACATATTTAACATAAAGACAACACAGAATAGACGAATAAATAATCAAATGAAGTCCTAATAATAGATCACAGGTCCACACTGAATGAGCTGGGGTGGTAGTTACCGCCCCTTGCAATTCTAATTTAAAAGAGCTTTTGCTCATTGCTATATGATCTAACGTAACTGCTTTTCAAATTGTTTAATCAAGCAAATAAACGTTGGTTTTAAATAAATGCAATAGTTTAAAGCAACCTAAAATATCCATATACACTTGAACATACTAATATACAATAGGCACAATATATTCATAATAAATAACTTTTATGAAAAATAATTTTCTTATGTATTTCATTCTACACGCACTTCGCTTCTCGTTTAATCTCGCTCGCTCTCCCAAGTTCTCGCACACATCCAGATAAATAAAAAGTGACATGACTATTCACATCGGACGTATTCACGAAAAACGCATTTAAATTTTGGGTCTGTTCCAATCTTTGAATTCACTTAAGTCATTAAGAAACGCTAAAACTTTTCAATAACATTTAACAAATGTTATATAATTCTCAGAGTTCTGAGAAAAAATCATGAGAACACACGAGTGGTGTATGTCGGGGTCAAAGGTTACATCCGGTTACTGACAGTTGGCATGCGGATGAAAGTTACATATTTCTGGTATGATGAATCTGCGCAACAGGTGAATACAGACATGGTGCACACAAAGGTGAATATAGATATGATGCACACAACACTATGTTAAAACATAAATTGCATGTCTCAAAGCTTATTTGTGACATTAGAAATGGTATTTGAACCATGGCCCCGACATTTTTGCAGTTCTGCACGACGCTGTCTTTGATATTAAGGTACGTTATTCGTTGAAGTAGAAGCACAACGTAAACAGTACATGGCGTTAAGTGAATCACGTCAAAGTCTTGTCTAACGCCGATGGACGTTGATTGTTACCATGGGGCGGTTGTTACCATCTGTGATGGTCACTTGGGACTCCTTGGTGACGACTACCTTTCTGACGTCATGACTTTGTGTAATGGAATAGCGTTTCTGTTGCTGTGGTTTAAGCGGTGCCTCGACGAATAGCTTTCCTTCCTCTCCGATGTACGCAGTTATGGCGGACTGGTCCACCGATTCTGGTAATTCGTACTCTTTATTGAACTCCTTATGAAGCGTGCGACCTGATAATTTTTCTTCGTGTTCTGCATGTACAATTAACTTCCGGTCAGCAGTTTTTACGACAATTTCTTCCGGTTTGAACTCACCGACGTCGACACTTAGCCGTAACTTGCGCGTGCCATCTGGCTCCGTAATGATCGGGTTTTTGACGGGTGTGGCAATTTCCAGTGGTTTAGAGAAAGGCGCCACCTGGTTGTTGGCATTTGGTGTTGGTGAGACAGGGGTCACTATCGGAGTGCTAGAGGGTTGGTGCTGTATCGGAAGAGTGGTCTCCCTTTCAATCAGAATCTGTCCTTTTGTGGGCCCATCCACAGTCAAAATCCCGTCCCTACTAAGCACACACTGCATCTTCTCCTGATCAACATTGCTAGGTATGTCTACCTGTCGGCTGTACTCACGACTGACCGAAGCCTTCGTGGACTTTTCCTCGTGTTTTGCAGAAACAAATAATTTGTTGTCCTGAACCTTAACTTGAATTTCCTCCGGTCGGAATTCAGAAACATCAAATCTCACTTTAAACCTTTGCCCCGTTCCGTCGCTTTCAAACATTGAGTTCATAGTGTCCATGTTATTGTCTATTGTCACGTGATTACCAATACTTCCGTTCCCAATGTGATTATCTGTGGGTTTTAATGTAAAGAAGTCCTTACGGATTTTTTCAAATTCGTCGTCCCACTCCTTCCTGCGTTTTTCCATGCGTACCTCCATATCCTCCCAAGATTTGACTTGTCTGTCCTGGAATGTCATTTCGTCTTTTTTCACAGGAACCTGCAGCTCGGATCGAAACTTGGCCATACTTTTATAAAGCGCACACCCCGGGCTTTTTGATAAGTCGACGTACGGAGCGTGTTTCTGTTTTTCCTCTCGATCTAGAAAATAGATAACACCAGCTGATAGATTCTGTGAGTTTGAACCGAAACTGTGTTCATCCAGACGTTTAGTCATAGGTCAAGTGTTTGTTCTTTGCCAAAAATAATACTTATTTAATTGATAGACATTTATACATGCATAATGCATGAAGAATTCATTACACGTGTATCATTTTAACCTTCACAAAATTTATCACCAATTTATCAATATAATTCCTAGTACCTGAAAATTTACTTACGAAAACAGATTCTGAAAAAGACAAACGCTTTTTCACAGCTAGTTAAATAGGAATCCGAACTGAATGCTAACACTCGTCAGAGAAAGTGGTAGCTTGGTATTTTCTTCACTGACAGCCGCTCACTGGAGGAGGATTCCTCGCGCGGGGAATCAGCATCCCCGCCGGAGGAATGCCAAGAATTCAGCCGTCCACTCATTCACAAAATACACGGCGCTTAGTCATCGCGCGAAAGTGACGTAATTACTATGTCATATCGAGATGAATAAAGATGCAAGGGCAACTCTAATCTCGCCAGAACATTGTCAAAAATTGGGTGCCTCCCGAATTTTATCTGATTTCAGTAATAGAGTAAAACATCTTCTGTTTGCTTCCTGAAGATAACGTGTTGATTGAACGTAGAGGAGAGAGATACATATTCTTAGCATTCATAGAAATTTTAATGCAGTGATTGTATTTAGGAAATGCCATGGTTATTTTAAGATCTCGCGAGGCACATACCAACAACTTTATTATTATTTTGGCGGTTTTTAAACTATCAATTATTATTGGTACACTCGGGCTCTAGAACAGACTTTTTAGAAATTTTGAACTTTAAAAGTTCAAAGGATAATGATCATATACCCTTGTTTGAACAGGTTTACAAAATGAGTGACGGGTTTTAAAACAAGAAATCTATTTTTATCATATTCTGCTAAAACTACCGGGATTCTTAACAATCTCATACCTCTCTCTGATATGCTTGAGAATAATAGCGGATATGTGGTGCTGACGGACGACGGGTGTAAAAGGGATGACATGTTTATTGCGTCATAATGACGGCGAGGGTTAAATATTGAACGCATCATTTGCTTTATGTGGGTAACAGTTATGCTATAGGGGTACATTTCATTATATCATTATATGGTGATACTTCGCCTTACATGTATGTCACCAAAGTATCAGAATATAATAAAATAGTAACAGCATATAGTGTAGAATCTGAATTATCAACACTTAAACCCGTAGTTATCAATGGTATCCAATAGGAGAGTAGGGATCTTCTATATTTTAAACTGATTAAGGAATGAGGAATCATTGAGTATTATGAAGTGATCAAATACGGTCAGAGGTGATCAAATCACAATGATCGATTTGATCATAATATTCAGAGAATGATTCATTATTACTTATATTAATATGATTTTCAGCAATTGCAATTAAATATTGAAATAGCCATTGATGAAATGTATTGAACAATACGGTACAAAATCGATTCGTTGTGTTATCACAGACAAACACACTGGAAAATGTAAATATAATAACAAACATGTTGTACAACATCAAAATGTAACAGGTATCGACGAGGCCCTTGGGAAGTAGATTTTAAACTTGTTCCTTAAAAGGTCTTTCGCATTTCCATTCCATTTTTCGAATGAATTTCTTTGCATGGTCGGTTAGTGATGTAAGTTTTTTACTTATACACATTTTTTACTTTCCACAATATACTTGACTGTCAATATGTGATGAATAAAATAGTGAGTACCACAGAAATCTTGGAGAATTCTCAGCCGTAAAACATGCAGAATGTGGATCATTTCAAAAAGACACTGGGCAGTGTAACCTTAACTATGCACGGAACAGCAACTTTGTAATTCAGAAATTCCGTAATTACAAAACCTTGACATTGTGAAGATGTAACAAATTGGAAACCATCTGCAACTCAAATATTGAAACAATAATTAACTTTACTGAGGAGTGGATTGGAGAATCTAAATATATACAGTAATATGTATAAAATTATTTGTATAATATTTAATTATTACATATTATATCAAATAACGAAAACGGGATTCTTTTGTGAATGGAATGAGAGAGTGACAATACGCGCATATTTCTTTAGATTAAATCTAAAGAAATATGCGCTTAATGTCACTCTTTGATTGCAATACACACTGATGGTATGATTCTTTAGTAAGCACACTGGAAACTTGGTCCTTTAGCCACCAACTCTAGAAAACTGTAATACATCTCTACGCAAGGGCTAAAGCAATGAGGACAAAAACTGTAAACTAACGTAACAGGTTTTGATGAATATACAAATTATTGATTGATATAGACAATAGTCTGACTATTCTTATAACTATTGTCTATATTGATTAATATAGACAATAGTCTGACTATTCTTATAACTATTGTCTATATTTGATATAGACAATAGTCTGACTATTTTTATAACTATTGTCTATATTGATTAATATAGACAATAGTTATAAGAATAGTCAGACTAGACTCATGCACTTCCAAAAACTTTAGAAGATATTGCCGAAACCAAAGAGGAATAACTGATGTTAATTCAGAATTAACGGTTTAATTGAACAATACAGAATACGGGGAAGAAACTTAAGCGATTGTCTGAAACAGATACAAGTGTTCCTAGAGAAAAGTGGTTATAAAATTTTAAATTATTTTATAACTACTTGTGATATTTTTTAATTGAACAATACAGACGATAACGAACAAAATTAAAAAAAAAAATGAAAAAAGAAAGGAACCCATCCGACAACTTCTTCCCCAAAACAGGATTCGACACCCCCGCCCCGTTCCGTGTCTTACTCTTCATTTAACTGCATGTACAAAATTATTCTGTTGAAGGAACCCACGGGTAAGGCCTCGGTATGAATTCTCTAAAAGACGTAAAATAGGAAGAGGCTTGAAATGAAAAATAATTGCAACAACGGGAAAACGTCGCAATAATCGTTCTGGCGACAACTTGTTGTGCCAATTATATTTAAGAGGAGGGCAATATCGGATCTCTGTAAACTAATGTCTAAAGAGTTATTAGGACACAATTTCATGAGTAAAGCTTCTTAGGACAAAATTATCTTCGAATATAATCAGCAAATTTGTTAAGCAATCACTTGTGTTAGAAGTAGAGATGTCATTTGAAGTGCTTCACTCAATTTTGGCATATTTGATAAAATCAGCAAATCTGTAGTAAACAAATTTAATTGCGATATTATATGAATCAAATACAACATGTATTTGCTGCTTTCTTTAATTCATTTTTCCTCACTATGAGCGTACACATCCTATTAGTCTTCGGGTTCCTGTGTGTGATCCCATCAAGCTGTCTGTCTATTCTTACTGATGGGGAAACTCAGAACGCTACGCTACGGAATGAATCAGTGGACACAAAGGCCGATGTTTTCAGACAATTGTTGAACCAGGAAACTCTGATTCGAATGTCATTGGTGAAGAATGTTCATAGTCTTATGAAGGATATGGTCGAGATGAAAGAAAGCATGTCCACTAGCAACAAACGACTTCATGATGCGGAGAAAGAAATCTCAAGCTTGAAAAATGAGGTACAGTTGCTGAAAACCGAGAACCAGAAGTTAAAAGAACAAGCTGTAAAATTTCAAGAAGAGTTCAAGACTGCTGACAGCAGATTTAGTGAAATTGAAGGGAATTTTACAAAGGTTTCATTCAGCCATGATCAATATGAAAGACATGTGAATGAAAAAATTGAAGACTTTGAGAAAAATACATCTACGATTCTAAATGACATCAAGATAGAAGTTCGCTATTTATCGGTGACGTTACTGGACTTGAATAAACATACCATGGAAATAAATGGATCTATTCCTTATCTTATAGAAAGCAAATTCACTGAATATTCCACCATGGTCAATAGATCTGTCAGTGAAATGAACCACAAGTTGTCCCCTTTAAAGAACTATCAAGAACAACTGGTGTACAACTTGTCTACATTGGAAAATGACCAATCCTGCTTAATGAAAATAATTTCAGGTACCTTGTGAAAACAAGATTTTTGAAAAAAATTATTTATTTTAATATAAGATTATTTATATATCTACACATTTATTGTACAATTTACCGGTATTCATGTATATTTAAACTTAGTGTATATTTCCCCTTATGTTTGCATTGAAAATATGTGACGTTTAATTTTCAATAACACACCAAACCTGATCACGGCGTATAAGCATAAGTGAACGTCATCACGCATTTTTAATAGATTCATTATTGTAACATTAAATGAAACGTTTAAATTTACATGACCAATTTGATGCGTTCTTATGAATAATCATTAAGTCATATCTATTCGTTAATAAGAAGTTTTCTCGACAAAGTTTCTGGCTCTAAATTTTTAGCTGCGGAAGCGAACTATATAACATGTTTTACGGCTGTTCCATCTATTATTCATATCGACAAAGAGAGTATATAATGGCTTTAAAGCGACGATACACAAATATGTCATAAACAAATAAACATCAATATGAATGTAAGCATTAAATCCTCATTTTTAGACGGTGGCTATAAATAGCCACGGTCTATTGCTACGGTCCTGACCGGAAGAGTATTTCTCACGGGGACCCTAGCGGATAACGAATGATAACTCTGTTAGGCATGCAGTGTTACACGCAATGTTTATCTATGTGTCGATTTCAGTAATTTTAATCTTTTCAGATATTTTAAGCATTATAGCTGCTAATCATTTTGTACATATATTTAAATAATTTATGAAATTGTGTTTTATTTTAAATGAGCCGTTACCATGTCTGCTTACGCGGTATCGATAATTTATGCACCAACTGCCAGTTGTGACGTTAAACCGTGTATCAGGACTGCATAAACTATATCACTGCGATAATTGGCTAAGACATCTCACAATAATCGCTTCTTGTTTTTTTTATGATGTAAATAATTGTCAGAAACACACACAATTTAAAAAAGTTTGCCATTTCATATTTCAGCAAGTATGCTTCATCGATAAATTAATTCATTTTCAACGCATTAATTTTAGTTGAGGAAAAATATTTATTTTTTTGTAACTTATTCTAAAGAATTCACAACAGATACTGATAATGAATATTAGATTAATTACATTTTATTGAACTTCAACCGATCAATGGCACACTTTCTTCTACAAGAGTTCATGTGTTCTTTTAACACACAAAAAACTTGAAATTTACGATACAAATGTGTTTAATTTTGGACTATCCTGTGATTTACTTAATTTTGTAACACACTCAGTCTGTAGGAACATTAATATTATTACAGGCACCTCAATATTCATCAGACAATATTTACTACTGATGTTGACGCTTTACTTGCTGCTGACTTTCTCTCAAACACGCTAATCGATAGACCTCGGATTGTAAAATTCACGTGCAAATCAAGTCGCCATTTTACATGTACATGTATAAACAAACAACATTTTACGATGTTTTAAAGATTTTCAGTTCAGATTTTTTGTAAGCAAATAAGGGATTAAAGACATGCTGTAAAACGTCTTATGGATTGCACGGCGTATCAGCTCGTGTATCTCTAATTTGCAGTAAACGCTAGCTTTTTTTGAGAAAAAACAATCGGTTCAACTCATGCAATAGTCCATATACATTTATGGTACATTTTGAACGGTAATGTAAGATATAATAATTTTGTTCACTTAACAGTTTCTGACGAATTTTTCACATTTAACTGAAATAACGCAATTTGATGAGCGAAGTACAATCTGTGACTTTAATCCATATGCACCCGTCTCTGCTACTAGAGAACATTTTCTTTGGTTTTGGGGGATTTTTTCGCAAACAGATAACATTATTTACACATGTACGTAAATATCACCCCTTTTGTTCTCAAATAATTTTTAACTCGCGAGTATGAGCTTTCTCCGACATTTGTTTCCATTTACAAATAGGCGGGCCTATATAAATGCGCCAGTTTGTTGCGACTCGCAATTGAAATAAGTGTCATCACTCAACGAAATGCTACATCGACCGTAGCGTATACATCCATGCTATATTTGCGATAAATAATGAAACATGAAGGTAAAAAATGTGCTTCATAGATAACTAGTATTCTGCTGAGCTACAGAACTTTAGCTTTCCGGAAATATTGCCGGGATTTGCGGACCGTAGATCTAATGTATAGACTATAGTACATGCAAAGAATAAAATGAAATTTATATACACAGCTGTACGGTCAGAAAACACATGCGTTTAACTTGGATTTTGTTTGTTTGGTGTTTTTAAAAACTAATTTTGAATAATTAATCTATATTTCTTGTAAGTTTACTAGAAAAGTTTAATGTTGCAAGTAAATTATGCGTGTTAAAGTGTACTGAGAAGCGATAAAATATACATGTGACTTTCCCAAATTCATTCAAATGATTTGAATAAATCTATAGCTAAATACAATTAGACAAATGTACTTTAAAACGTTGATTAATGAAACTGCCGCGACTGAATATTGTATATTTTTTTTCTCAAATTTTTATTCACTTTCGTTGTGAGCAAATGGAAATAATCCACTACAGTCGAAGATAAAATATTGATTGACTCTTCTGTTTCATGATGACGTGCATTCCAAAAGCAATATCAGTTTTATCAAACAGGTTCTTGCAAACCATTCCGTTTTCTGTACACCTGAATGTATAACTGACTATGAGGACAAAAGCAAGTGTGATGGTCCACAAGCAAGTGTGATGATGCAACTTTTTCCCCGTGAAGAAATTGAGGGAAAATGCTGTCGAGAGGGACAATAAACATACTACATGTATGCCCAAATAGTTAGTAAAAACCTGATAAGTATTTTATCATACTAAAGCTTTATTTGTTCTTGTTACTTTGAGAAATCTACAATATCTTTAAAGAACAAAAGTCCAATCCACACTTTTCAAAAGTTGTTCCCCATTTGCAGGGTCACCCCAAAGGTCAAAAGGGAAAAAACCAAAATTCCCCTTCTTTATACAATCAAATACATGTAGTTTGGCGTACTGTGATGAAATCGCTTTGGATTTGATTTATTCATTCAATATGTGGTGACAACCTACATATTTAATGAGTCATTCTGGGGCAATCAAAATACATTTGTGTAGTACATGTATTACCAAAAACGGAGTTTTAATATCAACTGATATAGATAAAAAAACATATAGATACAACCTTCTATACTACAAAGGCTACTGTGATAAATCTATGGATTTTCCCAAAAAGATGACGATAAAGAGACACAACATTTGTAAAGTGTGGATTGTGAACACAACTACGATTTCCACAGAATTATCCATGTAAGTAACTCACGACCAGTTGTGCGAGTAAGCGTTAGGTATTAGTACATGTATGAGACGCTGGCTGTGGATTTTCGACAACAATAATTTACATACATGTAATATGCCACTTTCAAATGGCGCCACCGTCTAACAGTACTTTCAGTACTTTGATTAGATATCGTTTCCTTTAACACACCAGGCCGCGCAGACAAATTATCATACCTATTCAATTTGTCTGCTCGGCCTGGTATATTATAGGACCGACGATATAAAAAAGAGCATTCAATGCTTAAATATACGTTGAACCTATTAATCGCATGTTTATTGGTAATAAACAGTACACTACAATACTCGAAATCCCACGGCAAGGTTTTGACTCAGTAAAGGCACTTTGCACGAGCACTTTCAACACTTCGTGATCGGAATGTTTAGCTTTGTACGAGCTCTCGCATACGTTGCACGATGTCTCGCATTCGTTGCACGATGTCTCGCATTCGTTGCATGCGTTAGTGGTCGCATCAGGTTGCCTCAAAATAGTGGACATGCACACTATTCAGACGCAACCGAATGCGATTCAAATTCTCGCAATCTTTCTAACGTCTTACAACGTTTTGTGTACATAGAAGAGTGATGCATGATTGTTAAGGTCGTAAGATGAATTGTAGCTGTCTATGGGTGTGTTTTGGGACCATGAGACTGTTGCTTAACGTGTCTCATGTAATTTTGCAACGTTTTATCATCATTGCACGATGTATCAGCTTCAATTAGCAATACTTTGCCACTAGTATATAAACCCTGTATAAGCATCTCTGTTTCAGACCACAATTGGCCATGGATGCTGCTGCATCTCTGTTTCTTCTTGAGCGGCATCTTTTTATGCATTCAACTAAGTCTACCGAAGAGCGTCGGAAACGGGCGGTATATATACCCTCTCTGACTCGCACGAGCGCATGAGCGCCGCACGTCCAATCGCATTGGCGCACGTTAAATCGTCCGATCATCTGATCATTCGCGCAATCCTATTTTATTATCTTACAACACTCGCTTTCATTGCACAAAAGTCGCATATAGACACAAAATATATCCCAAGATTCAATGCGTGTGCATCGCACAACGGTCGCTTTAGATCGTGCGAATTTTGTACGAATACTTTTTCATATGCGATTATTTCGGCAACAGTTTACGATCAAAATCTAAACTTCTCGGTCGCACGAATATTTTGACGCTTCTGCTGGTGCGCCAATGGTGAAATGGTCTATAGGGTTTTAAAATGTATCTATATCTTTTTAGATAATCTGAACAGTTCCATAACCTCCATCAAAGCGGATGTTGAGCAATCCCAGAGGTCCCAGTTAAAATTGTCATCTGCTGTGTCGTCCCTGGAGGTTTTCAGGATGAATATGTCTCTGCTGAACAACTGTGGTGCGTTCGAAACGTTATTACACGCTTTACACTATATAGGTCGTTTGTTTAACACATGTGCGAAATACTATAGCCTCGATTTTTTTTATTTTACCCCATTCTTAATAATCGCATTATTTAACACAATCATGTTAAAACTGTATTTTGTTTTTACAAAAATACTATTCATAAAAATAATTTGCACTTTGTTTCCTAATTTTTGCTGATAAAACCAGTTGAAGTACTTTTATTTTATTTATTCCCCAAGTGTTGTGATGGTCATATTTGTTTAGGTTGGGTGAAATTGAGATGTTTATAGGATAACCTCAAGTGGAAAATATTCAAGATGGCGTTCAATATGATGTCCTTTAATAATAAATTTAAGGATATTGAATCACTAATTGCTTGTTTTATCAAAGAAACTATTGAAAACTAAAAACACTCTATTTATATGAACAGGTACACTTTACACTACGTTATCCCATCTTTTGTTACAGGTGCGAAAAGTATAGGTTTCACGGTCGGGGTGACGGGCTCGTCTAGTACCTGGACTGGCGACATCTTGGTGTTTCCTCATGTTGTCACCAATAATGGAAACGGATACAATCCGAGCACGGGGAAATTCACCTCCCCCAAGGACGGGACATATGTTTTCTTTGTTGCTGTAAATTCATACGAAAGTAAAACTGTGTATCTTAACATTGTTCATAATGGTTTAGATATTGTCCAATCAATGGCGTACGGCTCTGGTGCCTCCCACCAGACGGGTACAAACATGGCTATTCTGCATTTGGACAAAGGGGATTCTGTTTGGGTCAGTCGTAGCAGTGGGACTGGTTATTATACATCTTCTGTGCCTATTACGACCTTTTCTGGTTTTCTGCTGCAATGAAAACAAACATTTACGAATTAAAGTTTTAATTTCAAATTGTCTTTCAGTTTTTATAAAATGAACCTTTCTCTCGACGTATTCCCAAGATATATTAATTTACAGATATATATAGATAACTATTAGTGCAATTTTGTTTTCAAAATGTAGAAAATCAAATATTAATGGATACATTTCATTTTTACTTATATTATACGAGCATATCGAAATTTTGCCAGCTTATTCTTTAAAAAAAAACGATTTATAAAGCAATATATGTTATCTCATATACCATAGATAGAGATCCAATTAATTCGTTAAATACATTAGCTTTTTAAGTTGTCCATTTAAATGAGTTTACATTATTGCTTTTGTACGTTTTCTTTAAAAAAAAAGAAGGATGAAATCAGTCGTACGTGTTTTTATTTTTGTAGCACAGTTCAGATGTAGTAATGCGTTTATATTCATACATTAATTATAAATGTGTACCTGTTTACGTAATTTATAATGATAATAAGAAATCGATTACATTGTTTATTTTTTTTAAAAAAAGAATTGAAAACAAATGATTTTGCATTATATGACAATATATCATTACAAAAAAGAAATTATAAAACACATCTTAAGCTCCCCCATATTTGGATTCATACAAACTTGTTGCAAAATATACTGTAGTCCGTACCTCTAAACCCTCACCTTTACATATTTTGACTAAAACAATCCTTTAACATTTTAAAAATAATGTTAACAAAGAATTTCATGCTCATTAAATTTTACATGCTCATGCAATTTTTTTCCTTTACTCATCTAAATCATTATGGAAATGAAACGGCTACTTGTCTACTTGTCTTTTTCGTCAACAAAACTGGCCTTTGTAAATCTTTTATTTTTTTCCGTAACGTATCGGTGTTAATACTATAACGGGACATTGGCCATATATATGACAAGGCTTACATCGGACAACAAATACTTTTGTTTTATCTTAAATGATTAAGATTAAGCTTATGTGAATTGTGAATGTGAATGTGTTTAATCCTAAGTCACAGATATATATTTACTTTCCAAAATAATGGTTTTTAAAATCTTATTAGTATGCTCATTTTGTCTTAACATAGTGTCAGTGAGAACTAAAAACGGCTAAATGATATGTTTCTTATTATGATTATTATTAAAAGATATGATAGAACTAATACAAAGTATATGGACAACTTGTTATCTGCATAAATGTACTTATAAAGTCTATATTCTATTAACATACGTAATTCATGTATAACGATTCTAATTCTACACAAAATAAAATCAAGACTGATTGTGGATGAAAAGGGGGAAATGAATTTTTTTGGCAAATATTTCGGATTATATGGACCATTTCCCCCTACGTCATTGAACTTTGCCTAAGTATTTCAAGAATATTGTTTGAACTTTTCTCTTAGTTAGAGGATCTAATCATTTACAGCTTTACTAACTTAAATGAAACTCCAAGGTGCACTGAAAAGAGATTCAAAATAGTTTAAAGGAGGAAAAACAGTTCAAAGTAATTACAAATTTGTACGTAATTGAATGCTTTCACTACCTTTTTACTGCGCAGGGTTTTTGAAAATTGTGCATTATGTTTTCCCTTTTATGGGCATTAACTTTTGTACACTAACTACTTTGGCCAAAATTATAAATAAGCTTGACGGTCCTTTAGTCGTTTTAATTCTAACCATATGTCATGCATCATACTCGGGTTCCTGTGTGTAATCCCATTAAGTTGTTTGTCTAGTATTACTGATGGGGAAACTCAAAACGGCACGCTACGGGATGAATCAATGGACACAAAAACCGATGACTTCAGACAATTGTTGAACCAGGAAACTCTGATTCGAATGTCATTGGTGAAGAATGTTCATACTCTCATGAAAGATATGGTCGAGAGGAAAAAATGATGTCAACTAGCAATGACCGACTCTATGATGCGGAGAAAAAGAAATCTCAAGCTTAACAAATAAGGTACAATTGCTGAAAACCGAAAACCATAAATCGAAAGACCAAGCTGTAAAATTCCAAGAAGAGTTCAAGACCACTGACCACAATTAAAGGGACTTTACAAAGGTTTCAATCAGCCGTGTTAATATGAGAGACATGTAAATGAAAAAATTCAAGACTTTAAAAAAATACATCTACGATTCTGAATGATATCAAGATAGAAATTCGCTATTTATCCGTGACGTTATTGGATTTGAATAAACATATTATGGAAATAAATGGATCTATTCTTAATATTCTAGAACGCAAATTCACTGAATATTCCACCATCGTGAATAGATCTGTAAGTTATATGAACAACAAGTTGCTCAGTTCAAAGGACTTTCAAGAACAACTGGTGTACAACTTGTCTGGATTGGGAAAGGACCAATCCAGCTTAATGAAAATGGTATCAGGTAATTATCAATTTAAACAAGAAAAATGACTTAATAAAAAATTTACGAAAGCTTTAGACTCAGTTAATTTTTATATAATTATATTGATATCAGTTTTGGATAGTCTAAACAACACTATATCCACCATCAAAGCGGATGTTGAGCAATCCCAGAAGTCCCAGTTAAAGCTGTCGGCTGCTGTGTCGTTACTGGAGGTTTTCAGAATGGACATTTCTTTGCGGAACAACTGTGGTACGTTCAAAATGATATTATGCGCTTTAAATAATATTAAAATCGCTTATTTACATAGGTATGAAATATGATTTGACATTTGACTGGATTTCAGGCATTTTACTTTAATTTAAAGATACCCAAAAAACTCCCAATGCAAACGTATTTCGTTAAAAAATGTTTGAAACTATGTTGGATTTTGGAATTTGTGTTTCTTCATGTAGATGTGAATCAGCACATACACTTTTATTCACTTATTTGTGATGGTTAATTTCATAGTAAATGGAAAAAGTATTTCCTGAATGTATTTAAATGAGTGTATATCATGAAAAAATGACAATAACAAACCGTCAACCATCTCAAAAATCCTATAAAACGAAATACAAATTCAAAGCAGAGCAACACGGACCTCCAAAAAGATAGAGGTAGGATCAGGTGCCTAGGAGGAGTGAGCATTCTCTGCTGACCGGTCACACCCGCCGTGTGCTCTTTGTCGTAATCGGGAAAAACGGAAAAGTCCGTAGACAATTAGGTGATAAATTATGGTATAACAATTAGTATGAAAAACGTCAGTCAGCATGCGACCCAGTGGATGATTGTATTTGCTGACAAGGTCGTTATATCGACCATAGAACTTACAAAAAGATGACTTCAAACGAGCCTGTTGATAGTCCTGTTTTATCAACTTGTGACAAACAAGTATGGAAATAACAATTGTTAATTAATAATACGTCGTCGATATACCTGAATGTTGAGTTGAAGGCCACAGCGAGTGATTTATTTTTTTTCACGTACAAGTTTTTGAATAAATTCTGCTTCATAAGAATACAAAAATAGGTCTGCTAACAATGGGGCACAATTGGTACCGATGGGGATTCCAACAGATTCATATAATCTTTATTACAGATGAAGAAAATTGTAGGTTTCACAGTTGGGGTGACGAGCCTCTCTAGTACCTGGTCTGAAGACCTCTTGGTATTCACTTATGTTGTCACCAATAATGGAAACGGATACAATCCTATCACTGAAAAATTCATGGCCCCCCACGGACGGGACATATGTCTTCTTTTTGACTGTAAATTTGCACGGCTCAAATAGTGTATATTTAGATATTGTTCTGAATGGCTAATGGAAAGTCAGAACAATGTATCACAGCTCTGCTCGCTACCCAACGGGAGCAAAAATGGCGGTGCTCCAGTTGTACAAAGGGGTCCCTGTCTGGGTCAGTCAAATAATGACCCCCATAGAATAATGACCGGGGGTCATTTTTCGACGTAGAATAATGACCCCCATCTGTAGAATTGGATTTTTTAAGAAAAAAGACTGAGGGGTCATTTTTCTTCACGTTAAACATGAAGAGAAATGACCCCCGTAGAAAAATGACCCCCGCTGTAAACAAGAGTAGATATTGGTTACCCCATATCCAAAATATCTGACTTTGAATTTACTTGGATTTTCACGAACAAATAATCGTGAAAATAATACTATTCTTGTAATAAAAAAAACAATATTCATGGGTGAAAAAAATGTATTTGCTGATCATTGATAAAACTATATTTTTTCAGTAATATATATATATATATATATATATATATATATATATATATATATATATATATATATATATAGTAAATAGATAATGAACACTGATCGAATATATTAAAAAAAATTATTTCTCAAAGCGTTGATAAGGTGAAAAAAAAATCATTTACATGTTGTTCACTTTAAAGATTTTATTATTTACGTAAACAAAGTTTCAATAGTATCTTATGTAAAAGTAAATACTGTGATCACCGTGTAGGAACGGATTCCCTTACACAGAGTTCTTAAGGAGGCTAGGGGGTTAACAAAATAACAACAAAATAACCATCAGATATGCCTTAAACTTAAATTTTATCTTTAAAATTTATCAGCTTCCTATATCTTTATACAGAGCTGTTCTTCTTAGAAGATTTAGATAGTCTAAATGGCCACGACGATCGCGCCCTTTTAATATTTCGATTCAAGGTTTCTCGACACAAAAATATTTTATTAGATGGATACATAAAGAATCTTTTTTGAAATATAATTTCACGAAACAGAGACCAATATCAGCTTAAATTGAACTATTGTCTGTGAATTTTCATTTATTTTTTAAGTGAAACGGAAGAAATTGTTGTGACTGCGAACAAGGTATTTTAGAGATTAAGATTTGATAGATTAATCATACGAGTATTAATTCCTAACAATGGAGTAAACTTTTCATAATTTTGGTTTAATAATTCATTTTGTGAGCTGTACTTGCATACCAAGTAGTTAGTGGTAGAGGGAAATTATAAACGTCAACTCAAGTATAATTCATGAACAATTTCGAGTCTATTCATTCATCGCCAATAAACAGAATTTTATTAAGACTTGTATTTCGAAATAATTTTATGGTGTTTTCACTTTAATTATGAGATACATGTACATGTAACTCGTTAAGATGAGAATTATACCCCGGTACAATATGTGTGTCTTGTTATAACGAAAGGAATTTTAAAATAATACACCCCTTATTTCATTTTAAGTTTATTTGAATATGAATTAAAATTTCTGTTACTTTCTGTTTCCTGCAATAAAAATGACAATATTGTAGAGACTATTTTTCATATAACAAGAAATGATACTGAAAACCTCAGTTTATTGGGGGGCCATTATTCTACAAGGGGTCACTTTTCTTCACGTAGAGTGTGCTCATTTTTATGAAAATGACACTTATTCTTCAGGCAACAGGGTAATTTTTCTTCGTAGAAAAATGACCGGGGGTCATTGACCCCCTGTCATTATTCTACGGGGGTCAGTATTCTGCTTTACACTCTACGTGAAGAAAAGTGACCCCTGTAGAATAATGACCCCCTTATAAATTTCAGTTTTACAGTATCATTCCTTGTTATTTGTGAAAATGTCTTTACAATATCGTAATTTTTACTTCAGTTAACAGAAAGAAACAGAAATTATATTTGACATTTAATAAACTAAAAGTCAAAAAGGGGTATATTTTCGAAATAAAAATCGTTCCGTTATAACAGAATACTAACATATTGCATCGGAGTACAGTTCTCATCTTAACGAGTTACATGTACATGTATCTCATTATTACGAGTGAAAATACGTTAAAGTTTTTCAAGATATGTCACTAAATAACAAAATTCTGTTTATTGGTGATGAAAGAGTAGACTCCATATTGTTCATGAATTATACTTGCATTGACGTTTATGATTTTCCTCTACTACGAACTACTGAGCATGCAAGTGCAGCACACAGAATTAATGGTTAAACCAAAATTATTGAAAGTTTAGTCCGTTTTTAGGAATTATTACTCGAATGACCAATCTATCAAATCTAAGCTCTAAAATACCTTGTTCGCAGTCAAAACAATATATTCGACCAGTCTAGGGTATATTACTATACTCAGGTACTCTTCACAGAATTGCTCTTAAATACTATAGTTCTATTCATGATCAGCAAATACAACATTACAACAAATGTTTAAAATATGGATGTGCATGTATATGTTATAAGTAGAAGAAAACAAAATTAATGTAAAATGATTTTTAAAAAATCACTTTTCTCCATGAATGTAATAAGAAGTATTCATATTCCTACGCTACCTGCCTCCTTAGTCTTTTTCAAAAATATATTTGTCATTCTTCGATTGACAATTTTTTTACCAATGAATATTGCTTATATTAATACAGCAATTATATTACGTTCATGATAATCATTATTCTTAGTTAATTACGACACAATCCCGTATGAGAGAGAATGTTAATTATTCATTGTGTATGACTGTGTTTTACTTTTCTTTTCTTTTTTTAAATACGGAATGGTTATGCAACACCTGCACAGATTTCTGATCGCACTCCTGTATACATGGGTTATTTGTTGCGGATGCAAAAAAGTCGCGATAAAATATAGTCCAGTAAGCTGTGCATAAATTTTGTAAATCAAATATCGTTTTTAAATAATAATGATACATAAAATGTTATTAAGTATTATTGATGGTAAACTAACAAGTACAGTTCAACAGATTTCTACGCCAGTGCTGCGTCATTTTCCCGCCATGTGTCGACGAGAGAAGAGACCTAACTGTTAACAATCAATTTGTGTCAATGTGTGTTTGCTACGCATATGAAAAACTATATACAGCGATTTCTTAACAAGTTTGGTGTTTTTAACTTCAAAATCAGCTGAGCAGAGTGAAAATTCAAGTAATTTCAAAGTCAGATATCTTGGATATGGGGTAACTCTATTCTTGTTTGCGGCATAGAAATATAGAGGCACAATATTTTTAGCAGAAATTAAATCATTAAAATACAATAAAAATAAATTTATATTAAAGATACATTCACCACTGTTTTTGTCATTTTTTCAGGCGTTATTATAATCATTACAAACAACTTTTGAATATGTTACTTATTTTAGTGTACATTGTTTACTCAAAATAATCGTTATCCATGTCCTTCGCTATATTTTACTATACAAATATTGACTAGGGTTGAGGGCAACATTGATTATATTAGCCCCCGAGGGACGCAATATATTCGTCCCAAGGGGGCTAATATAATCAATGTTGCCCGAAAACACAGTCAATATTTGTTTTGTTATATTAAGAAACAAACCAAAATTTAAGAAAGGATTCGAAAACAGATCGACGAAATTTTCTCAGCTCAACATAGAATTCACGAATTCAATTTTGCGCAAAGTTCATTTCCAAAATATCGTCGGCATCAAACGGTCACTGGTGACATTCCGCCGACGGTAGGAATTAAGTTACAGATGTTCTACCTGGCTTTATCACATGTTTATCTCAATATATGATGGATATCACTCATGGGATAAATTGAGGATATCTATATTGTGTGATTTTATATTTGCTTTATCCAACGAGTTGAAATGGTGTATATATTCGCGAGGCTTGCCGAGCGAATATAACCATTTCAACTCGTTGGATAAAGCAAATATAAAATCACACAATTATAGATGTTCTATTTATCTCATACAATTTGATTTATATTATGAAGCTTTTGAGACAGCCCCTAATATGACCCGAATTGATTTTTTTCAAAGATTAAACGATGATGCAACGTTGTGTTATGCGGTTTTAATCTAAAGTTTCACTGAAATAAACCTTGAAATAATTTTTTATCTCTAAATAATTTTTCTTAGAGCTATATCACTTAATTAAATGGAAATACTGATCAAAAGACTTGAATAATCAAGTTTGTTGACATACACAAAGTTGCGAATGCTCGTTAGTTTGAATTGACTCGAACGAGGAACAGTTGTTGATGTTTTATAAAACCAACACTAGCCTAATGATTCGAATTGAAAATATTGAATAAGGATGCTTACTGCTGGTGAAATAAAAGTCTTGGGAGACATTATTTCGGTAAGTTCTTGTATAGAAACACAACCAAAGCGTTCTGTTTTCATTGCGTCGTCAGAATGAACTCCTTGATAGCTAACGTGATATGCAGTTTTATAAACTTCACAGTTATGTGTTTTCCTTTATATTTTGTAATTCAAATCTTCGACAAAATCCATTTTTAATCAATTTTTGGTAGTAGATATAGCTATATGGAAAATACTAGAAAGTCTTCAAAAATAGGTCACTGAAACGTTGAAGTGAGGGGTTGTGTCAAAAACAGTTCGGACCGGAAGTATTTGATAAAGCTTCACCCGTTTGATAAAGCAAAGGTTTATCAAACGGGTAGTATACACCACACGTATGAGATAAATGTTTGATATTACACTGTGTGTTCTTACACCATGTGACGTCATAATTACACATTACGTAGGTTTAGCCGGTTGATTGACGTATAATGAAAAACTAAAAAAACAATACAGTTGAAAAGTGTTGAGTTGTAAAGGTGAAGTATTTAATGTTGTTTCATTTATTTTTCATAAATTCATAAGAATTTGTTCGAAAATGAATTGTTTGTTTGTTAAACTTCAAGGAACTTTTTTCCATGCCTAAAGTTGTTGACGTCTTGTAGTTAATCTGTTATGCGGCTCACTGTTATAATCTTTAAAGAAAAAAATTGAGATTAACAAAATACGTGATAAGACATGTGATAAAAAGAATATCTCATGATTTGCAATGGTATATGATTTTTATCCAACGAGTTGTGTGTTTTCTATCCCCTCGCCAAGGCTCGGGGATAGAAAACACACAACACGTGTTGACATCAAACCAGGAAACTCGGTCCAAAGATGGACAACTTGTGTAGCTTCAGTTTGAGGGATCACTCGTTGCTGAACGAAAATTAGGGAGAATGCTGTGTGACATTTTGTTAACATTATCGGCTATGGAGAATGTATTAGTGGACTATACCCAGCTTACATGTTATTTTCCTTCCGCATTCAATCCCATGCCATCTCCCAAGGGAGATGACAATCAAGTTTGAAAATCCTGATCCTGATTTAAAAAGAATAGAGAAATCTAAATCAATTAAGAAAGTAGTTATTTCATTGCAGTGATAAGAAATATGTAGTATTTCTTTTAAATTGTCACATTCTATTTTCGATTTGATTTGAAATAACCGATTGTAGATTTGTTGCATATTTATAAGAAGTATTATATTTGTAAGTAACTTAATGTCTTTTATCTGTTTAGATTTTCATTGATAACAAGTCTCATATTCATATTTTGTTAAAAAAGAAAAAAAAAACCGAACAAATCTTTTGGCAGAATTAACTGTTAACATTGTGTCAATAAGAAAAAAATATTTACTATATGATATGTTTTTGATATAATTATAAATTAATAAATTAAAAATGTTAGAACTTAAATATGGACAACTTATTATCTGCATACCTACAAAGTCGTGATTCTATTAACATGCTCCTTTCATATGAAACGACATAATTCTGATACTATGAAAAATAAAATCCAGATTATTTGTAGCTAAAAGAGGAGGAAATCTGTTTATTTTCGGATAATGTAAAAAGTCCCTACGTCATTGAACTTTGCTTTAGTATTTCAAGTGTAGTGTTTGTGCTTTTCTTCTTGCACTTATGGTTTTTCCATAGTAAGAGGATCTAATCATTTACAGCTTTACTCACTTAAGTCCCAGGGGCACTGAAAGTAGATTCAAAAATAAGAAAAGAGAAAAGAAAACTCAAAGGAAATTACAAATTGTTAAGTGTTTGAATAGTTTTAGTACTTCTTTTACTGCGCATGATTTTTGAAATTTGTACAAAATGTTTTCCCTTTTATGGGCATTAAATTTGCACAGTTCAACCCTTTTAGTCACAGGTATAAATAAGCTAGATGTGCCCTTTAGTCGTTTTAGTTCTAACCATGATGTTGTACATCATACTCGGGTTCCTGTGTGTAATCCCATCAATTTGTTTGTCTACTCTTACTGATGGGCAACCTCAAAACGGCACGCTACGGGATGAATCAGTGGACACAAAGACCGATGTTTTCAGACAATTGTTGAACCAGGAGACTTTGATTCGAATATCACTCGTGAAAAATGTTCATAGTCTTATGAAGGATATGGTCGAGATGAAAGAAAGCATGTCAACTAGCAATAAACGACTTCATGATGCGGAAAAGGAAATAACAAGCCTGGAAAATGAGGTACAGTTGTTAAAAACCGAGAACCAGAAGTTGAAAGAGCAAGCCGTGAAATTCCAAGAAGAGTTTAAGACTACTGACAGCAGGTTTAGTGAAATAGAAAAGAATTTTACAAGTGTTTCATACAGTCGTGCTCAATATGAAAGACATATGAATGAAAAATTTGAAGACTTTGAGAAAAATACATCGACGGTTCTAAATGACATTAAGATAGAGGTACGATATCTATCTGTGATGTTACTGGACTTGAATAAACATACCATGGAGATAAATGAATCTATTCCAAATCTTATAGAAAGCAAATTCACTGAATATTCCGCCATCGTCAATAGATCTGTCAGTGATATAAACAACAAGTTGCTCACTTCAACAGACTATCAAGAACAACTGGTGTATAACTTGTCTACATTGGGAAATGATCAATCCAGCTTAATAAAAATAATCTCAGGTACATTGTGAAAACAGGTTTAAAAAAATGATTTATTCTAATATAAGATTATTTATATATCTACACATTTATTGTACAACTTGTCTGCATTGATAAATGACAAATCAAGCTTAATGAAAATAATCTCAGGTAATTATCAATTTTTTTTTGAAAATATGACTTAATACGTTAAGGTTTAGACTCACTTAATTTTTTGATTTAATTATGTTGATATCTGTTTTAGATATTCTAAACAACACTATATCCTCCATCAAAGCGGATGTTGAGCAATCCCAGAAGTCTCAGTTAAAGCTGTCAGCTGCTGTGTCGTCACTGGAGGTTTTCAGAATGAACATATCCTTGCTGAACAACTGTGGTACATTCAAAATGATATTACGCCCTATAAATAATATTAAAATCGCTTATTTACATAGGTATGAAACATAATTTGTCTGGATTTCGGACATTTTACTATAATTTATAGATATCTAAATGACAATCTCCAAAGAAAACGTACTCAGTATTTTATTGAAAAATGTTCGAAACTTTATTGGATTTTGGATTTGTTTCTTCATGTACATATCGATTCAGCACATACACTTTTATTCACTTATTTATTTATGATGTTCAAAGTTACAGTAAATTGAAAAAAAAAATATATACGGGTATATATCGTAAATAATTGTAAAATCTGATATTGTTACAGGTTCGAAAACAAGTGTGGGCTTCACAGTCGGGGTGACGAGTACGTCTAATACCTGGTCTGGAGACATCTTGGTATTCCCTCATGTTGTCACCAATAATGGAAACGGATACAATCCGAGAACGGGGAAATTCACCGCCCCCACGGACGGGACATACGTCTTCTTTGTTACTGTTAATACGTACAGCAGTAATTTTATTTATCTAAATATTGTTCTTAATAATTCACGTAAAGTCAGAACAATGTCCCACAACAGTGCTAGCTACATGACGGGAACAAACATGGCGGTGCTCCAGTTGTACAAAGGGGACTCTGTCTGGGTCGATCGGAACAACGGAAAAAGTTATTATACTGATTCTGTGCCTATTACGACATTCTCTGGTTTTCTTCTATAATAACAGAATTTGAAAAACGCTTTGAAGCCAAGAAGGCTCTTTTAGATATTCGAAAATACGAAAAATACGAAATTCGAGATTTAAAACTCAACTTGTCTGGATCAGTCGTCACTCAGGAAAAAGTTATGACTCTCATGATGTTCCTATTACGACCTTCTCTGATTTTCTTTTGTGATTAAACCAATTATGATTTCAGTTTATTGAAATAAAAGTTTACTTATAGAAAAAGAAAGTAAAGTAAATTGATACTGTTATTGCAAAATAAATGTTATTTTTTTAAATAGTAATGTTCTGAGTAGATGTAGATATTGTGTATTACATGTACGTTGATAATAGGATAGATTACATTTTTTTAATGATAAAGTTTTCAACAATTTAACACATTTATATAATTAGACAATGTTGATAAGAACAGAATGGAACTTGCATTTCTATTTCCAATTAAAAAAAGGTTAACATTTTAGGGTACTTAGCAATATAGAATAATTTATGTCAAAAAAGGAGACGAATAATATCATAATAAGATTAGCATTTACAGAAAAATTTACAGACTTTGAACGAAAAAAGTATGAACTTTCTCTTAAAGTCACACGAGACAAATTCCAATTGGTACCAATCCTTACTGCTACAAAATTATGGTATAATAATCAAATCTGGTATTTCTGAGAAATTATTACATTGTATTAATAACTACTGAGTACTTGTCAGACAGAAAGTACTGTTGGCCGGTTTTTTCATCAACTTCAAGAACTACCAATTTAGATTTTTTCAAGGTTCAGTTCTAGGACCCTTTTTGTTCTTATATATAGCATATTGATGGCATACAGTATCCACAAATCAATAAAATCCAGTAAGGATCATTGCGGACGATACATCACTTTCTGTTATAGTCAATGAAAATATTTCAATTTAATCTTGTTAAATCTAATTCAATCAAAACTAAATGTAAATATCATTAAGAAATCTATAAAACAGGACTATCAACAGGCTCGTTTGAAGTCATCTTTTCGTAAGTTATATGGTCGATACAACGACCTTGTCAGCAAATACAATCATCCACTGGGTCGCACGCTGACTGACGTTTTTCATGCTAATTGTTAGACCATAATTCATCACCTAATTGTCTACGGACTTTTCCGTTTTTTCTCGATTACGACAAAGAGCACACGGCGGGTGTGACCGGTCAGCAGAGGATGCTCACTCCTCCTAGGCACCTGATCCTACCTCTATCTTTTTGGAGATCCGTGTTGCTCTGCTTTGAATTTGTATTTCGTTTTATGGATTTTTGAGATGGTTGACGGTTTGTTATTGTTATTTTTTCACTATACCCAAAAGACTGTTTGAAGAAAATAAAATCTTCTGAAAAATTGCAAATATTATTTGTTTGACACTTAATGAAAAGTTTTATTTCATTGTTATTTTCAATCAACACACAAGTTACAGCTTGTCTAGACAATTGGTTTTTGAGAAGAAAATTTTTATTAAAAGTTTTTCTCTATATATATCCATGTAAAAATTCGACCCTCCCCAGTTGTTGCTCCACCCTACCCCTGAGGATCATAATTTGAACAAACTTGAATCTACACTACCTTAGATAGCTTCAACACAAGCTACAGCTTGTGAAGACAATTGATTTTTGAGAAGGAGATTTTTAAAGACTTTTCTCTATATAATTTATATTTATATAATATGTATATTAAATAAACAATTCGACCCCATTGTGGTCCAACCCTACCCCCGGGGATCATGATTTAACAAATTTGAATTTACACTACTTAAGGATGCTTTACTCTACTTACGGATGCTTCCACACAAGTTACAGTTAGTCAAGCCAATTGGTTTTTGAGAAGAAAATTTAGTAAGATTTTTGTCTGTAATTTCCGATGTAAAAAGTTGACCCCCCCCCCACCCCCATTGTGGCCCCACCCTACCTTTGGGGATCAAGATTTGAACAAATTTGAATCTGAGGATGTTTCCACACAAGTTACAGCTTTTCCTGCCAATTGGTTTTTGAGAAGAAGAATTGATTTTTGATAAATACGAACAAATGTTCAATAATTCTAAATTATCTCCCCTTTAAAGGAGACCTGGCCCTTCATTTGAACAAACTTGAAAGCCCTCCCCTAAAGATGCTTTGTGACAAGTTTGAAATTGGCCTAATGGTTCTGGAGAAGATGAAAATGTGAAAAGTTCACGCCAACAACAACGCCAACAACGAGACGACGACAGATAACGGACAAATTTTGATCAGAAAAGATCACCTGAGGCTTCGGTGCAGGTGACCTAATAAACCCATAAAAGAAACAGCAACTACATTTTGTACAGTTTTGTATTTCAATGTTTGGGATAGTGTTGGCTATGTGGCCGATAGCTCTGGAGTAACCAATTGACTGTCAACATTACGCCTGATTGGGTTAATTAAGCTTATCAAAATTGACGTCCGTGTTAATAATCGAAAATTTAAACACCTGATGTTAAGTTGTACGTCGCTTTGGTTTTCATTCGTATTATTTGATTAATCAAAAACATGATTTTACAATAATTCGGTTTTTGATGTAAATGGAAAAAGAATTAATAATAGTTATGATAAAAATAAAAAAGTGTATATGAAACTAATAATTGAAACAGACGGAGTTGAAAGAAATAATGAAGTCAATTTGCTTATTCATTCCATCAGGTCTGAATGATTTGAGTCGGTGCATTAAGAATTTTCCTTGCTTTTCCTCTCTACGTCCGTTCAATAAGGACTATGGTCAATAAACACTGCTGTCATGTCTTCCCATTTGTGAACACTGAGAATGAAATGTTCCCCGACGGGCTCCTTGGATTTTTTGTCTTTATGGTAGAACGGTGGTTGTTGACTCTTCTGAGAGGTCGCCTGTTTAGAGCAAACATTGCAACTTGTAAGATAATTGCAGTTGTCTGTGCGACAAGACGTGTTGACCAATAATTCATAGATACGACCCGTAATGTGGCCAATAAACTGTCTGTGTGGATGCTGTGGTTTGCCAAAAGGCATCTGGTTCTGAACAGGTTTTAGTCACCATTTGGCAATGGGTTCTCTGATCTCGCTATCACTATCATGTCTTATAAATTCCTTGACAATCCTTGGGCGTTTAAACGCGGTCATTGGTGGATCCTTGAAGAGGAGAGGTCAGCCATTGTTTCGTTAGTGTAAAAAATGGCAGATTATTTCTAAGGATGCTGTTAACGTTCTTAAGGACGGGTGATAGGTAGTGACGAGTGGAACCCTAAATTTTTCTGTTTTCTCTTTGTGGGCAGTCTCGGGTTTCGACGCGTTTCATCTCGATATCGTCCATGAAACGAAATCAGCTCAACGGTTTGTAGGGAGTTCTAAGAAGCAGGTTGTGTTCTAATGTACCCATGAAAATGTTGGCGTAAGAGGGGGCCATTTTGGTGCCCATAGCTGTTCCACTTATTAGTATTTATTGTTTGCCATTAAACATGAAATTGTTCAGCTTGAAAACATGTTTAAGGAGCTTGAGTAGAGATTTGGTTGATGGATGCTGAATCGTTCTACTGTCCCAAACCTCCCTACAGGCGTCGATACCTTCATCGTGTGGTATATTTGTGTATAAGGGCGTGACATCCATAGTAACGAGAAGAGTATGGTTTTGAAGGCCGAAGGAATGTGTTTTATTGAGGTAATCTGAAGTGTCCTTGAGGTATGATGGCAAATCTTCTACATGTGGGCGGAGGTGTAGATCTATCAATTCAGATATTTTCTCCGTGGGATGATCAATGGCAATAACTATAGGGCGTCCAGGCATTTCTTCCTTGTGGATTTTTGAGAGCGGATAAAATTGACCTGGTTTACAGTTGATTGGGAGAAGCGTTTCGTAAACATTGACACCAATTTCATCATTCTTATACATTTCGTCTAGGGTGTCGGTGATGAGAGCTGAATACTCCTCGGTGGGATCAGAGACCAGTTTCTTGTAGAAACATTCGTGGGCCAGTTGTATGTTGGCTTCAGGGAAATACGCTTGTTGGTCCAAGACAAACACTGTAGATCCTTTGTCTGCTTTTTTAATGAATATGTCGTCCCTGTGTTTCAACTTCTGTAAAGCAGATCTTTCTTCTTTCGTCAGATTGTCAGGGACGACTCGTTGGTTGGCAAGGAATTCCTCAATGTCGGACTCAACAGCATCAATGTATGACTCAAATGCTCAACACTTGACTGGAGCTGGTTCTCAGGAAATTTTAGGTTGGTACGAATTATTTTCCTCTAAGTTGTCCAAAGACGGTGGAGGGTCATCTGCGTGATCTTTTCTGGATTCTTTTCGCGAGAAGTTTTCCTTTAGTCTTGTATTCTCTCTAACCTTTTTTTTCATAGATATCATGCAGTGTTGGCAAAAATTGAGACCTTTAGATAATAGCGATGTCTCAACCTCTATGAGAGGAACCTTTGATGCATTCAGAACAGGAGAAGTGGCAGTGGCGTTCAAGAACTCGTCTTCACTCGTTGGCATTTTTCGCTAAAGCGTCTTGAGTGCCTTGTTTTAGCAGAAGGACGAGGTATGAGTGACAACACATTTGACCTAGTTCTGTAAGCTACTGGACCAACATCCCGAAGGAACCTCCTTCTCTGAGTATTGTTGATTTTCGAGGGCCGTGTTGAACGATTCTTTTGACTTCATCAAAATCTGAATGGGATGTGGATTTATCAAGAGATGACTCTAGTGAAACGATATCTTTCTCCAATTGTTGGAATATGTGGGTATACCAAGAGAAACTTCATATGGAGCACCTTCTTAAGATAAAGTCCAAGCTTTACACACACACACACCCACACACCCACACACCCACCTATATATATATATGGAGCTAAATAGCGTAATGCCCTAATGCCCTAACATGTGTCCTTACTATGAAATATAATGCTTAATGTCCTTACCGATGTTTAAACTATGAAGTCTACTATTGTTTTACATCAAGCCAATCCACAAGGTGTCTTAACAGGTGTCTTAACTCTGAAACCTAATATTCTTACATGTGCCTTTCGCAGATCCAGAATATTTTTTAAATTGGGAGGGGGGGGGGGGGTTCCGACCGAGGTAGATTTTAGTTTGTTGGGAGGTGTCCGAGGCATAGTTTTGATAATTTTACTATGTAAATACATGTAATAAATGTATAAGAAATTTGAATAACTGGCAGAGATTGCTATTAACAACAAGTTTAATTCGAAGCTAATCCAAAAGAGAATCTTTTTTATTTGTTTACTCTTTATCTGGATAGGATGCTCCCCGATTGTCACAACTTGCGCTTATTTTCAGGAAAATGAGAGAAATCTCAAGAGAGTGCGGCAATTTTTCTGGTATCTGTAACACATACGATATTGCTTGCAATAAAATTGTTAACAGAGTAATCTGTAAGTATGGAGGACCAAGTCTTCTAAATGCCAGTAATGTAAGAGAATAATTATTCTTTGATACCTAGTGATACACCATATATTGGTGGTATTCGCCTGATGTCCCTATATGTATCTTACAGGATTTTTGAAATGAAAAGGCATTTCCACTTCTTTAAGTAATTAGTCTCCTCAGGAATTGGGGTACAATTTTATATTTTTCATGGCTGATGAGACAACAGGGAACAGTCCGACGATGACTGATGCTAGTCAACGAACCAACTAAAACATTTTCAGTGGGCCTATTATGGTGTTTTGAACGATTATTTTCAGTGCTATGAATATTAAATTATAAAAACCCTAAAAATGTTCCTATGCACTTTATGAGGACAAGCCGAGGAAGCTTTGCCAAACCCAGGTTACTTCAAGAAGCAGTTCTATATGTATTGAAAAAAAAAGATTGCTGATTGATTTGGGTAAAGGAAATTGAACCTGGCTTAAGGCCAATGTTTGAAGATGGGAAATTAAACAAAACATAGATGCTACAGATACTGCTATACCTCCAAGCGCGGGTGGCGGATACATCAGTCTTCATAAAAATATGAGAACCCCATGCACATTTCAATTTACTATATGACAAGGAGGAGATGGCGCCCTTACAAATCGGGGGTACCATTATGAAAGAGAGAAATGTCAACAGAGAGCCAGTTCTCCAGATTATTTGTGTCCAATAGAGTACTGAAAGAAGAGGTTTAAATAGGAGATTACCTGAGGCCATGTGTCATTCAACACTTAGCTGTTAAACTAAGAGTATAACGGTGGGAAAGCGAACATTTGTGTCCCTTATGAAGGTATCCCAAAAAAACCTTTACTAGATTCTGATGATGCGATGTAAGTTGTTGCTGATGAAAGAAACCGGAAGAAATTACCATGGCACTCACTTTTGGAGAGATGGTTTACAAGTACCCAGACATAGTAAGGGGTGTCAACAATAACTTTTTTGAAGAAGATTTCATAACAAAATTCCGCTGTAATTGAGATCACCAAGAATCAACTTTTATTCAGAATTGAAGTAGGATCCCATTAAAAGCAAAATGAAGCGTGGACGTGTTGTTGCTTTAGAGACAACCATCGTCCCTGATGTCCGTGAGGTCATTGTTCCCTCTAGGGTCTCAGGGCGCCGACAAAAACCCAAGATTTTTTTTCGAAATTTTAATGTCTGATACTGGTAGACCTTTTATTGAACGTCGTGGACTTGCAATCGCCAGAACATTAGAAGATAGCAAATATGCTGTCATCTTTACAAGAAGTGTTTAATCCAGGGGCAAAAATTAGGATTGTTTACCATCATTCGCATATACCTCAACATATTGATCCGGTTATGCAATTGAATGACAATAAAGACAGTGTATGAGAAATTGGTTTAGGGCATGGTTTAAAAGCTCTGGTCTGTGCACGGGAAAGAGGATATTGAAGCTGAGTAGGTATGGGCTAAAACGTCCAGAGTTCAAGTTGAAAACGATGTTGCACATATTTGAACTACATGTATTGATTTTGTATTCAGTGACATCTTGTATTCATTTCTTTTTCATATTTTTTTTACAACTTTATAATCAACCTACAAAAAAAATCAAGTCAACGATTTTGTATGTGCTTTTAACAAATTTACTTATTGTTTTTTTTTGTAAATTGAATATTTGTTATTTGTGTACTTTATAAAATTTTTTATGTAGTGATTGTGGCCTTTAGCCCGTGACGTCACCAAGCGGGAATTCCAGCACGAGATGCTTTTACCGCCAGTCAGAAGTCTGCAGCCGGCGAGTCTAGACGCAGAACGCGTGTAGGACGAGGCGGCCGGCGAGTCCAGTGGTACCGTACCCATGGATTATATTGTTATTGTAATAGTAGATCAATAAATACTACATTTATAATGTTTTTTATTTATAAAGTTATACAGTGGAGCCTTAGTTATCCGGATTCTTTCGTTCCTAAGTCCAATCGTCCGGATATGTGAGGCGTCCGAATATCTGAAATGAGCCTTTTGTTGTCATAAGTGATAATTTATATGTTTATAATGGGTGTTAATACTCTTTTCTTTGCTTTTCATACTAAATGGCAACAAATTAGAGTTGTCCTTTGAAATTCATCTGTTTTGATACATGGAACCCTTCTTTATAGTGTTATTAAGTCAGGAAATATTAACAAAACTTTAATAATACGCAAATGTAGCTAAATAAGATGTGTCCATGTGTGAAATGTGCCTATTTACGTTATGTTTTTAACAATCTATCTAGACGGGTCAATTTTCCACCAATGCACTTCCGACCAGTTGAAATGCTTTCCTTATTGTTTTCTTCCTATACTTCCGGTTTTGACTTAATATAACAAGGCATTTGTGGGACACTTTTTTAAAATTATAAATACCACAAAACTATGAAAAACTTTCCAGATTTATTAAGCACATTCTTCCTTTGAAATACATGGGTGTTTTAAAAAGTGATTGCACTTGACAGGTGCACAGTGTAAAGATACCCAAGCCACTTGCAGTAAGGCGTGACCTATCCTGTCTAACCAGCAATGTCGGTAATATTTGAAAGTGATTTGGGAAGTCAGAATGTTTATACAAGCTACTCTTAGGGGCTAGCAGGTGAAAAGGTGTGAAACTCAATTGACAGGCGTAGTCTTTCTATTGTACATGTATTAATCGGAGTATCATGAAATTTTACTTTCTGGTTAAATGAAGCAAAATTTATAGTTAAACAGTGTTTTGTGGGAAAACAGACCGTCCGGATCCGGAACGCGAAATTCCGGGTATATGAGATAAAATAACGTATAAAAAATCTGTTCCCAAATAAAATAGTCCGTAAACTGAAGCGTCATAATATCTGGCGTCCGGATATCTGAAGCCCCACTGTACATTGATCTGTTTAGGTAGTTTTCTTGTCAAGCATTTTTCTACATTTTAATTTCAACTTGATTGTTCAAAATCTCCTTTCTATGTTTTAAATTGATGAAAATGGAAGTCATGTTTAAAGAGTACTATGGAGCCGAATGTCCTAACAGGTACCCTAATTATCGAGCCTCGTGCCCTAAAGGAGATCGAGGCTTAACGACGTTTGATACTAGTAATCGCGGTGAGAGAACGGATCAGCTTTTATTTTGGATGTATAGAGTTACATGTACTTTTTATTTCAATGCACCAGTTTCAACATTTTTTTTTCATTTTTTTTTTTTTTTTTAAATCTAAAATTCCCATTTAAATTACTAGTAAGGGTCAACAATATTTTTTTACGCATGGGCGAGAAATAGTCATTGTTATATATACATCCAGCAGGTATTTTCCCTCCATTTCTCTATTGGAATTCTTAAAGAAATTAACACCTAAGACTGATATCTACGCGATCCAGCAAAACGACCTGACCGATCATGAATACGCATTCTTTTAAATTTTAAAAACTGCTTTTAATCGAGTTGTACAACTAATTACATGTCACTTTCGATTCAAATAGCTGTAATAAATAATTTTCACATTCTTTGGTGTTTAATGCAGGCTATAATCTTAATCTTTAGAATGGTGTTTTAAATGTTTTTCGTAGATTTAACATACCGGTACATGTACATGTATCTGCTACTTAGTATTTGCATATCATTGTCATAATGTTAGATTGATTTTTTTCAATCGGAATCTTTTGGAATGTCATCCCTAAATATTTCATATTGGAATGTGCATGGCCTCAGTGATCAAAAGCTAAATGATGATATTTTTTTAGAGACATGTGAAATATACGACATAATTTGTTTAGCTCTAACAATGCTTAAAGATTCAATAAGAAATCTCCCAGGATTCTCTCCACCATTTGCACTGAATTCAAAAAAGAAAAAGAAAAGGGGTTGATCATCAGGTGGAATACTTAATAAATACATTCAACTATCCATATACAAGTATTGTATAAAGGTATCTCAAAGTGAGAATAGCATTTGGCTACAAACTAATATTCAAAATACCAATTCACAACAAAATAACTATTCATATTTTTGTTTCTGTTATATATATTTAACCATATGTGAACAAAAGTAGATCGGAAGAAAATGAGATAGCCAACTACAGATCTAAAGGAGAAATTTTTATTTGTGGAGATATTTTGATGCGCGAACAGGGGGGGGGGGGGGGGGGGGGGGGGGGGGGAGAGATTTTATACAACATGACACACTGAATGATACATTTTCAGATTGCCCTTTACCAGAAAGCATATATGAACCTGGCATTTTAAACAACAGATGTCAATTCGATAAGACATCAAACTTACAAGGGCGATTGCTCACAAATATTTGTAAAACATATAGATTATCTATACTATGAATGGGAGATTTCTTGGTGACTCTCAAGGTTATTTCACATTTTTTAATTCAAGTGGTTCAAGCACAGTTGATTATATGTTGGCATCAAGTCAGTTGTACCACAAAGTTGAACATATCAATGTATTACCCCAACAGAAACATCAGATCATTGTCTTATAACTGCAACCATTCACATGAACATTGATGTGCTTTGTAATGACAAATATAAAACATGTTTTTGAAAGGAAAATACCTTTGGTCAAGTATTTGTAAAAAAAAATATGCAGATGCTTTTATGGAAAAAGATACTAAATATCAAATATTGATGCTTGATAATCTACTTGACCAAGTAAAAGATGATCCAAATAATATTGTTGTGACACTTTCAAATATTATGATTAATGCAGCAAACAAAAGTGTTCCATTTAAAACTACAAGATCTACAAAAACACGACAAAAAAATTAAACAAAACCAAAGTGGATTTCAAAAGATTCTCTACTTCGAAAAGTAGTATGTTTGGGGAAGAAAGTACACAGATATCCAAAGAACTGTGAATTAAAACATGCTTTTTGCAAATTGTAGAAAGACCTATAATAAGTTAAGGAAATGTCTTTAATCAAATTTTTACAATTATATTGCAGATGAATTAAACTCATTGTCAACACAATTTTTTTTAAAAAATCTGGAATAAGATTAAAGAAAACAAACGAATACTAATGCAGAAACTGTCGGAATTTCAGAATTTGTTGATCACTACAAAACTTTATAAAACATTCATTATACTGACGAGGAAAGCTCAAAATACAATTATACTCAACTAAGTATGGAACCAAATCCTTTGGACTTTTTGTTTACTCAAAATGAAGTAAACCAAAGCATTCTGTAACTGAAAGATGGTAAAAGTGCTGGGCCTGACTTAATTAAATCCTTTGGACTTTTTGTTTACTCAAAATGAAGTAAACCAAAGCATTCTGTAGCTGAAAGATGGTAAAAGTGCTGGGCCTGACTTAATTTTGAATGAGTTTATTTGTTTTTTATTGACAGTAACCAGTATAACCAATAGAATCCTACATTTTTGATGCTCATGATATCATAGTTTTGATAATTGAGAACAATAAAATATAAATCTTTATCATGAACATTTTACACAACATTTATTGAAAAGAAGAAAAATCAGATAGGTAAGGGTAAGAAGAGAGGAAAGGGTGCATCTGAAATGCTGTATTTGGTACAAAACTAAGCAAGATTTGTAGAAATATTTAAAATAAAATTGTATTTACTTAATATCGAATAAGCAAGGTTTGTAGAAGTATGTTAAAAAATGCATTTACTTAAAATCAAATAAGAAACTGAAGCTGAAGATGGAAGGGCCGATAATTGTAATAAAAAACAGAACAACAAATGTAATGTGGAATGTGTTTCTGTCTGGGTTTATATTAAACATGGTAAAAAATATGAGTTTATTAAGACCAACCATCCTTTTACCAATTCTTACAAAACTTTTTAATATCTTCCTACAAAATGGAAAGATGCAAAAAGAATGAAATCTTTCACTAATTACATCATTATACAAAGAATGGTGATCCTAATAATACAAACAATTATAGAGTTCACAATGTTACAAGTTGTTTAGGAAAACTCTTTTCAGGCCTTTACAGAAACGCTTGGATAATTATCGGTATCAATGTGGATTTAAAAAAATTATAGGACCACTGACAATATTTTTGTGTTGAAAACACTAATGAACAAATATCTTCATACAAAAAACCAAACTTTATATTTATGTTTAGCGGATTCTTCAAAATCATTTGATACTGTGAGGTGATCTGCACTTTAATACAAACTAAATAAAAAAGGTATTGGTGGTAAACTTCCTCAAAATTTAAATTGATATGTATACAAATACATACTACTCTTGTAGAAAATGAAATCAAATTAGTGACAAAATTTTTAGCAAACAGAGACGTCAAACAAGGTGACAATTTAAGTCCAATACTTTTTAATTTATTTATTCCCGATTTTGTTAATTATTTCAAGAATGTAACCACACATATATATCTTGCTTATCTAGCTACTATGCAAATTAACCATATGGTTTTTGCTGATGATCTCATTCTTGTATCAGGTTCACCAGTTAATTTACAAGACTGTGTAGATGTTTTAGGAAAATATTGTTCTGACTGTAAACTGTGTGTCAATATGGAAAAAACAAATGTTATGATTTTAATGGTAAAACAGTTGATGAAACTTTGTACAGATTTTATTACAAACACCAAATGATTAACATGATAACAAATGAATATAAATATCTTGGTGTTGTGTTAACATCAGATGGAGAAATGAAATTTGCAGCCGAACAACTATCAGAACGGGCAAAAAAGGCATATTATACTCTGAAAACAAATCCTGCAAATCTTAATTTCTCTGCGGAAATTATGTTAATATTATATCAGTCAGTAATAACACCAATAATAACTTATGGGTCTGAAATATAGATATCCGACTTCAAATTTCATTTAATGTCTTCAGAACATTTCCATTTGAAAAAACACAACAGCTAATCTTCAAAGACATCTTAGGGGTACATAGAAAGGCGTCAAATCTGGCTGTTTTAGGTGAATTAGGACAATTTCCTTTGTATTATCTACGAGGTGCGTTCAATAAATAATGTCACTAATCAGATTCCATAAACAGGGTTCAATTGACCTTTGAATTTCTTTTCACGCATGATTTGGTTCATGTTCTATTTATGGCTGCGTTTATCTCACCACGTTTCATCATCGAATACTCCTTTGAGAAGCTAATATATAACCCCTACTCGAGACACTGTATGAAAATATGATTAGGAAGTCATCATCCAATAAGGCTGAAATTACAGGCTACATAAAATCATGTGTCAGACTAGGTAAAGACTCGAAAGAAATTTTCAAAGAAATGTGTGATGTGTATGGAAACAAGTGTATGTCATTGAGACAAGTTTACAGGTGTGTCAGCAAATTCAAAAATGGCCAGACAGACCTTAAGGATAAGCAACGTTCTGGAGCATCTCGTACGGCTTCAATGGATGCAATATTTGCAAAAATAACCGATATCATTACTAATGATGGTCGATTAACCATTAAACTAATAGCAAATTTATTAGGCATTTCATCGGGGACAGTATTTAATTTAGTAGGCATTTCATCGGGGACAGTATTTACAATTTTAAAGAAACACCTTGGCCTCCGAAAGGTTAGTGCAAGATGGATACCTCAGTTATCAACAGAAAAACAAAAACGATTGCGGGTTGAAACGTGTAGGAAACTACTTAAAATCTACAAAATCTGCAATGGACGATCGTCACGTTTATCGGATATTGTTACAGGTGATGAAACATGGATACATTATTTTGAACCCCAGAGGAAAATTGATAACAAGATGTGATGTGATTGACTCAAAAAGCAAAACGCCCTGTTATAGCAAAACGATGCCAAAGTACTAAGAAAGTATTATACGCAATTTGCTTTAATAGTGAAGGTCCTATAGTTAAAGTTGCTATTTTAAAAGGCCGATCAATCATCGGACATGAAATACAAAAATTATGTGCTGAAGAAATTAAGAAACGTTACGAAAGGAAGAGACCAAAGTCTGTAATTCGCAACATTCGACTTCTTCATGACAACGCCCCAGCACATAAATCCCAAATTGTAAGATTTTTTTTGGAAAAAGAAAAGGTTCATATTTTGCCCCATCCTCCCTATTCACCCGAATTGTCTCCCTGCGACTTTTTTCTTTTTCCTAAATTAAAAAAGCACTTGTCAGGAAGAAGATATGCTTCAAGGAATGCTTTGGGCTCTGCCAATTATCAGTACATGAATACCATTCCGAAAAAAAAAACATCTGAATGCATTCAAAGCTTGGATAAATCGGTTGGAATTATGTGTGTTTGTTAAAGGAGAGTATTTTAAAGGTAACTATTAAAAATATTGTGTTATTTTTGTAACTACGATAATATTATTTATTGAACGCCCATAGTATGTATTGAATATATGTTCAAAGGCTGGGGGCGTACAAGGCGTTATATATCCCCCACTTGGAGCAATAAAAAAGAACTTGTTCGAATGTTAATAAAAAGTGATTTCTTGGCTTGAATACTGTAACATTGTCCATGCTATAAAGGATGACTGCATTTAGCGCCGGGTTTTGGGTCTTTTTCGGTCGCTTCTGTTGCGTTTATTTCTTAACCTAATATCAACTTTGTTTATTTTATTAAAGAGTCTAGTCAATTTTCAACATAAATTAAGATTTTAGACTGTGATACAATAAACTTATTCTACGTTTTTCTCCTTACAACTTTCGAAAAAAAAAAAGAATTTTCGCTTATCTGCCCTTGGTCGAACATAAGATTGATATTAATATGCATGAGAGGTGGAGCTGACATTATCAGAATGGTACTAAAATTAGACTAGCATGAATAACAATGCCATGTATACAAAAATTATGTGATCACTCTTTCACCATAGCCTTTCCTATTCTATATGGTACAAGTATACTATTTACAATGGTTTCAACAATAAGACCACGCCCATACTTGTAAACTTTACGTGTTCGAAAACACTGTCCTAGTTAGCACATAACATGCTACCTTACACGTCACGTGATAGAATTTTGTATTCACTAAGTTACCTGAGGTGAGAAATCACGTGGTGAATTATATTATTCAACATGTATCAACCCTTGGTTACAAGAGAACTCAAAGCGAAAGTAAGAAGAAGCAGATTTTTCTCATTTAACCCATGAGCGCATGTTTGTCTATTAATCTCCCTTTGACATAACTTAGATAATGCAAATATACAACTACTGTTCAACGGAGAACAAAAGACAAACATGCGCTGACTATGTATAAAGTCAGTACAAAAGTGGGCGTCCTCATTATCGTATGGAGATTCAAGAAATCGTGATGACCCCCGCCTATGAAAACAAACTCGTACTTGGTAACAACATACTTTTATTAAATGCAATTACGTAAAGTTGCAGTTTGGATGTTGACCATTTCTGCAATTGAAAGAAAAATTCTTCTTTTAAACGTTTATTTTCTCGCAAATATCGCATGTCCTCAAGTGCAGTCATCCTTTCACGATACATGTCAATAGCGCGTTTTCATTCTATAAACACAAGAGGTATAGGTTCCAAATTAAGCCACATGACGTTTTGTGCCTAAATCTAGACCATTTACTGTGCTAATTTGCAATTGTTTGGTATGAATGGGTCTAGACTCCATCCTAAAGGTACTTTTATTAAAAGGATAAGTTTTCATTCTTTTTTATCATTGATTTATTAAAGTTGAGTCAAGACCATTATGGGTCAAAATTCGTGGTTTTCACAAAAACTTTAAAAAATCGTTTATAACTGTCAAACTATAAAAGTTATTCACAGTGATTGATATGTGTCAACGTAGTTCAGTGTGATAGGTGGAGGATTGTAGACAGTACCTCTCGTCTGAGAGGGTGTTCGAATCATAGTGGGATTTTTTTTTTAATTCTGTGCTTTTGCTTCCTTTTAGGTAAAACATTATTTTTCATTTTTTTTATGTAAAAGATCTAGAATTATTTTGGAAAACATTTAAAACCCTTCAGATAGCGACAAAAAATACATAATGTTCTTGCCCATTCCAAATAACGTTAAATAAACAATAGCGCTAGCACAGTCAAAGATTGTTTGATATAACGTTGTAATATTAAGAAAATAAACATAGAAATGAAAATTTAAAAAGTATAAAGTATAAATGTATGTTTGTTAATGTTCAGATAATGCAGTTCTATATTATAAATATACTGATGCAAACCTTCAAATGTAAGATTCCTTTTTATGAGATTTACATATTAAGTCGTTTAAATATCCTATGTGCGGGTGATTCGACAGGCATTGTACGCTCTTCTCCTTTATAAGAGATTGAAAGAAATGGAATACAAAAATGGCTATGATAATTACTTAGTAACATCTGCATTCAAAGAAGACAAAAAAATGTCTTCTAGAGTATCTTGGCAAAGAAAACTGTCTTCATTGCTACAAAAATTAAATATCATTTCTTTGAATATATGTCACTAAATTTTGAAGAACAAGTTACAAGAACAAAATCAAAGAAAAATACATGAACAACTAAACAATATATGTAAAGCTGACTCTGGAAAAATTATCTTTTTATAGCAAAATTGTAAAGCAAAATGAATACGAACTACAACATTACTTAAAACTACATTTTAAAAAAATGTGACAGATCTGTCCTACCAAAACTAAGAATCAGTGCCCATTCATTATTTATTGAAACTGGTAGATATTCTAAACCTCCTGTTCCAAGAGAAAAACGTCTGTGTAATTTTTGCAAATTGTTTGTTGAAGATGAGAAACACTTTGTAATGTATTGTTCAAAATATGATTAATGTAGATTGAATTATAATGGTATATTTAATGTGAACACATACACAAATGTCAATCCCATTAAGGAACTTGTCAATCCTAAAACATTACAGCTGCTAGAAGGATATGTTGTTTTCTTAAAAACTGTTTCAACGCTAGAAAGGAAAGTCAACAATGAATACTTATACAATTTTATGAATACCAGCAATTTTTGCACTAGCTTAGTTCTGTTCACCCAATATTTAGTCCAGTGTAGATATATTAGTTATGTTTAACTTTTGCATGCATATGTTTGATGTATTGTTTTATGTAACTTATTATCATGACTGTATGCCTACATGGTAATTGTCAATAAATAAATTGAAAAAAATATATAATGGTAGCTAGCATTTCAGAAAAAAATAACTACAATCAACCCGCATAAAACATCCCCCCCCCCCCAAAAAAGAGCATTGTTCATAATCAAATACCATCGACTGGTTCCCGCAAAAAAAAATCACAGAATGAATGAAATAGAGGCTATATAATTCATTGAGTTCTATGAAAGCACGTAAGAATCATGTGCGGATCTAGAGGGGAGCAGGGAGAGTCCATGACCCCTCAAGCCCCCCCCCCCCCACATGTACACTGCAAACAAAACCATCCCTAGGACACCCTCCTCCCTCCAACAATTTCGGATCCGTGCATGAGAATGAGGATGTATGTTATGTTTATTCTAACAAATAAGCTTTGTGGTCCCGGCACGTCGTTTTTGAAGGGGGCAAACTCTTCCAAAATATGAAAAAAAAATTCACAAAATTATGAAAATCCTAATCCGTGTGTGGGGGGGGGGGGGGGGGAGGGGGGGGGGGGCTTCATCCAAAAAAAATCTTGACAAGCAAAAAATCTTGAATATCCAAATCCGTCGGAAAGGGGTGGGAGGGGGGGGTAGGCTAGTATTCCTATAACATCAATTTCAGTCTTAATTTCCTTCTTTTCATTTCAATTATTTTCATACTCCCAAAAAGGTAGGGAGGGGGAAACTCCATGATAATTCAATTTTTCATATGTATATTAAGGAAAAATGTTTGCTCTCCCCTCCCCGGCCCGCCTGATGCTACGTGCCTGTGGTCTGAAACGGGCGCATAGGGAGTACACATTTGCTCAAGTGAGCGAGAGGACCCATGGACCTCTTATCTGATAACTTTTCACTGGATTTAAGAATACAGGTGATATGCAGGTAAATATAACTTTTAAAATGTGCATAATGGAAATACGCCACATTAAACGCACTAATGTGATATCTTGATCGACGTATCTAAGTACAAGTTAATAATTGAATGTAATAGATAGCGCCCTCTTTCGACAACGTTGTAAACTAGGAAAATACAATTATACGATAATGTCAGCCAATGGAACAATCTGGGTTTTATAAAGTGCATCAGAATATGTTCTTTTATTTTAACGATGGTGAGTCTGATTTTATTGAATTGTTGATGGATATATATTCTGTAGATTTTCTTGAAATCCTAGACAGATTTAAACGTCAGACCTTGTTATTATTGAGAAATCTTTGTGATGGTCGCCATCTTGGTCACGGTGAACAAAACCCATCCGTGATGTCTAAATTTTGTCATGATCTCAGAATTATGAGCATAATGATTACCTTATTTGGAAAATAATGAAAATTAAGCAAGTATTGCTGTAAGACATTAGAAAATTTACATTGAAACACCCAGAAGGTAAATTTTATTCCAAACAAAAGAATATTTAAGTAAACTGTCAAGTCATTCATTGAAAATATACAAAATTCACTTTTGTCTTGTTATGATCTTGTATTTTAACACTTAAACTATTTTATTATATAGGCTTTTCCACCACCAGTCATATTGTAATGGAACAGCAAACCTGATCTTGATTTTGTTATCCAAATTGGAAAGAAGATAAAGATTGTGTTTGGAAGCTCATCAGATCCTGTTGTGATTTCACAAGACAGCTTTCACCATGTCTGGTAGTAACAGACCCTCAAATCCACACGGGCTGAAACAGATTGGTCTTGACCAAATCTGGGATGATTTGAAAGAAGGAATAAAAAATGTCTACAGTAGGCAAAGCATGCCGAAAACTAGATATATGGAACTTTACACGTATCCTTATTTCATCTCAAAGGAGTGATAACAATTTAGCAAACTTAAAATGAATTGTTACAGTATTATAAAAAGAATAATTTGACACACTCATCTAGTTGGAAGCTTTATAAAACTATCATCCAGATATTTGATGTCCAGGTGCTAATGTAGTATGTTATTGATTAACATCAATCTATCAAATATTATTACATTGATTAGTCCATAGTGTCTGAGGTTGACAAGTTTTATCATTTATAAAACCAATTTTATGAATTTATTACATCGTAGTACTAGTACAAAAGTGAAAAATTGAAGTTTTCTCATATAAATAATTTTTTTTCTCCACACAGTCTTACCATTTGATAATATCATGAGTCAAAGAAGAAAAATTGCTAGGTTTACCAATTACAATTTGAAAAAGAGGAACAACTTAACAAATATATAGAAGGTATCCACAAAAAAAAAAACAAAATAAGTGAAAAAAATTTAAATATTTTATATAGAAATTTACAGAATGTTGTAAAAACTTGTTTCGATTGAGATGGATTTGTACAAAAATTGCATGTTACATTCTAGGTTCTCATTTCCTTGATCCTTTTTTGGTCTAATTTAGAGTGTGAACACATATAATGTGATTGTCAATATGTGCAGATCAGATTGAAAGTATATAACTCAAGACTGTTTTTCATGTTTGAAAAATTAGCTTGTTTATATAAGGTTTTCTTCTTTAATGTTGTCCTTAACCTAATTAGACATGTGTATAATTACTGCACCAGTGTCCATCAGTCGAGTCCAAGTGGGCAGAGGCAGTCCAGGATGCCCACTAATCGACGTGGCCCCAACCAGCCCACAGGTGGTGCCCAGTTTGTGGGTCTAGAGCTGTACAAACGTCTGAAGGAATTCTTGAAGCAATACTTAGTTAATCTTCTGGCGGTGAGTAATTCTTAGTGTGTGAGAAAACGGCAAAAAGAAATACATACCTTGCGTGTGAAGTTCAGAATTTTGTCTGGGGTTTTTCAGTTCATTGTGTTTAAAGTATGGAATTCCCCTTTTCCCCAAAATACAGTGTTTTTATTGAGAATAAGGCTATATACTGCTTCACGTGTTTCATCCAACCATTTGCATGTAAGGTATTTTAATTGTTTGAAGAGTTGAGGAATATTAGCATCTAATGCCATTCTTCCTTTGTCACAGGACGGACAGGATCTGCTGGATGAGCAGGTGTTGTCGTTCTACACCAAGCAGTGGGAGGATTACCAGTTCTCTAGCCGCGTACTGAACGGGGTGTGTGCGTACCTGAATCGACACTGGGTGCGGCGAGAATGTGACGAGGGAACCAAGGGCATATATGAAATTTACTCTGTAAGAGATTTGTTTGCTAGAGCTTTAACAGCAATACATACATTGTTTTGGATTTTTATCCCCAAAGTTTGACACTAAAATCCATCATGATAGAAGCTGTGTGTACAAATCAAATTTTCCATTAATTAGCTCAAGTAGTCTTTGAATGTAGTCCTTACAGTATTTTTACTTTGTACTTGCAAGTTCCTACTGTTACAAGTGTCAAGATAAAATAGATTTTAATGTAAACTTTTAGACTACATTGAAAATCTAATTTTTTTGCATGAGAAATTAAGGTTCAAGATAATAGCATTGCAATAATTACACCCATATAAAAAATAGTGCAGTATGTTTACTATGCTACTATAGTATCACAGTCAAGAACATCAAAGTCAATCAAGAATCATTTAGTTGTTACTCTAGAAAAGAATTGAATGAAAGGTTAATTGGTGTAAACTGTTGTTTTACAACTTGATAGCTGGCATTGATTACATGGAGAGAACATTTATTCCGGCCATTGAACAAACAAGTGACTAATGCTGTTCTGAAGCTGATAGAGAAGGAGAGAAATGGGGAGACAATCAACACCAGACTGGTCAGTGGGGTGATCAACTGTTACGGTATGTGGAAATGTACAACATGATTAGTTTGTAAATTGTTGTATTTTATATTTTTGTTTGTTTGGTTTTTTTTTTTTTGGAGGGGGGGTTGTTGTTAAATATTCTATCCTTAGCAATTCAGTTTATGAATTCCTGTTTAAAAAATTGAACAAGAAAGGTTGAAATCAATAATTAGGATGACAACTTGACATTCTTGTGTGATTACAACAATTTGGATTAATGTTGTGCATGTGTATGTCTTAGAATTAACTTAATCAACAAAATAGTAGCTATGTTTTCCAAATTATTTTGGTTTTTGTTCTTAATTAAGTTTGTCAAGTTTTACTGTATTGAATTTTACTACTTCTCACGACATTCCTCAAGAATTGTTTGCTGAATGTTCATTTTGTGATCATTCATCATTCAGTTCAGAGAGGAGATTGTTTCAGAAATTTGATTTTACACAATTATAACATTTTTAAAAGAAAATCTTATGCTTTTTATTTACCAGTTAGGTTACTAAATTGAAATTTGATATTTTATCTAATTTAATGAAATATAATAACGTAGTGAACTAGTGTTAACTAGCTCCAGTTATTTTAAGGAGAAAATATCTGAATACTCTGGTGTATCTTTTTTACATTTACTAACTATTTATTTAAAACAGCTTTTCTGTTTCTTTTAATTTTTTTCAAAATGTCTAATTTCCATGAGAAATTATTTTTTCTGAAGTTTATACTTATAAATTATTTGTAAGATCTTTAAAAGCATTCTTAAAACAGAGAATGCATAGAAATCACGTGTACATTGATGAACATGCTTGTTCTATTTTTAGTTGAGCTTGGGTTGAATGAGGATGACCCCACCAGTAAGGGCCCCACCCTTGGGGTGTACAAGGAGCACTTTGAGACCCCGTTTTTAGAGGACACGGAGCGGTACTATACAAGGGAGAGCACTGAGTTTCTGAGACAGAACCCTGTCACAGAGTACATGAAGAAGGTACCATTATCTAGGGCTTTGTTGTCATCTAGGGCTTTATTGTCATCTAGGGCTTTATTGTCATCTAGGGCTTTGTTGTCATCTAGGGCTTTAGGGCTTTATTGTTATCTAGGGCTTTATTGTCAAAAAGAACATAATCACAAAAATAAAATAAAACGAGTAAGACTTTACTTAATTTTGACATATATTGCAACATTTCTTTTTAAAGTACTGATAATCAGTGATTTTTTTTCAATGTTTGTAGGAAGAAGCCCGTTTGATGGAAGAGCAAAAGCGAGTCCAGTTATACCTACATGAAAGTACCCAGGATGTGTTGGCCAAAAAGTGTGAAAAAGTGATGATTGAAAAGCACCTGGAGGTCTTCCACTTTGAATTTCAGCATCTGCTGGATGATGACAAAAATGAAGGTAGAAAATTGTTAAATTCACAATTTATAAACAAACCCATGGTGGACCCTTAGTTATCAATATGGATGTAAATCTATAACAGTCTTTAATCTACTTCATAGAATACTATCAGTTTGATATATAATGTTCATTTATTTCAGCAGTTTGTTTGTAATTGATGGATGATTGCTTTTAGTCTTGGGTCATAATAAAATTAACTACTGCAATAATGCCCCTTTTTGACATCCATTAACTATAACTTATTGCATTTTACTGTTTATTATATTTAGCCTTTTTGACAGAGCTAATTAAAGAACATCATTAAATGTCCTGCATAGGTAGTGCCTTTTTAATATTTAAAAAATTTGCATCTTCCTTCATGCCACTCAGATAATTTTACTGAATTTTGTGTAAATATGTTCTGTGTATACAGGGGGGGGGGGGTGTATCCCTTTGATGCCTTTCAAGCCTTTTATTATTTCTGTGATCTGTGTAGACCTTGGGAGGATGTATCAGCTTGTGTCCCGGATCCAGGATGGGCTGGGTCAGCTGAAGACTCTACTGGAGACCCACATCTACAACCAGGGTATAGCCGCCATCGACAAGTGTGGAGACTCTGCCCTCAATGTAAGAAACCAAGTTATTGCTGCTGTTGATATGTTCATACATTTTTATTTAAAGTTAAGACAAGCATGTGGCAGATAGCAATGTATGGGGATTTTATTCCTAACATGTTTTGAAAATCATCAAAATATCTGATAGATATATAGACAGCTTTAAATTTGAGAAGATAATCTACCACATGCTGATGTATTATGCTATTTGTGTGTGAAGGGTATAAGCTAAACAAGTATGCAAACTGCACAGTAAACAAATATTTTCTAGTATATCAAATCATCAATGAATTCCTTTTTTATCAGGACCCCAAAATGTACGTACAGACCATTCTAGATGTACACAAGAAGTACCATGCCCTAGTGATGACCGCCTTCAGTAATGATGCCGGCTTTGTGGCAGCTCTAGATAAGGTGAGACCAAGCCAACTTCTGTCAACTTCCTTTAGAAAAATATCCACATGTTTGAAGTTTAACTAATTAATTGTTATTTATTGTTTTACAGGCTTGCGGGAGATTCATCAACAATAACTCAGTGACTAGAATGGCCAACTCGTCCAGCAAATCTCCTGAGCTTCTGGCTCGCTACTGTGATCTGTTGCTCAAGAAGAGGTAAGTTCCACCATCAGCTTGATTAGTCGTCTTTGAGAATCCTGATGTATTTCATTATTTTCAGTCCTTTTTATTGAAAGGTAACAGTTTATAAATGATACTGTGTTATTTTACTACAGTTCTAAGAATCCAGAGGAGGCAGAATTGGAGGACACCCTGAATCAAGTGGTCAGTAGATGCCATGTTCTCAGTACTCACTCTGAGCATTATCACATCGCAATCAATCAATGCTATTGTAGCTAATATCTCCTTGTAAAGTTTCTACCAATTATCATCCGTACATTTGAATGTTGCCCACGTTCATCTCGTACTCCAAGTGATCTTTCACATACTAGTAATGCTTGTTAAGATTCTAAACCTTGTTATTGTATTCAGTAATCTTGATTACTCTCCAAAATGAAAAATAAAGTGCTATTTTTTCAGATGATTGTGTTCAAATACATTGAGGATAAAGATGTATTCCAGAAGTTTTACAGTAAGATGCTGGCCAAGCGGTTAGTGCAACACATGTCGGCCAGTGATGATGCCGAGGCCAGCATGATCTCAAAACTCAAAGTAAGTCTTGCCATGCCCCAAGTTAATTTATTATTTAGAGTTTAGAAGAGATTGTCATTAACTAGTTTCTTCCTTCTGACATCAGCAAGCCTGTGGCTTTGAGTACACGTCAAAACTGCAGAGAATGTTCCAAGACGTCAGTGTCAGCAAAGAACTGAATGACCAGTTCAGGGATCACCTGAAGAAGACTTCTGAGGAGCCACTAGACAGTGAGTATCTACAGTCCAGTATCCATGAGAGAGTACCTGGGTTACAGTAACCATGAAATACTGTCCACATTACATGTCCTCAATACAGTAACTACATAACAGTCCTCTTGATACAGTATCCACATTAAAATATCCATGATAGAGCATCAATTTTACACTATCCACCATAAAGTATCCACTATATAGTATCCACAATTCATCAGAACAGAGATGATGAAGACAGCATTCTCCCCCATCTGTCACAGTTCAAAGCATTTGTATTGTACTACAGTAGCATCCTCCTGCAGGAATCTCCCTGAGTTGCCTCTCTTTTGATGTGAGCTGACTGATGAAATCTTTTGTTTGTCGTTACAGTTGACTTCAGTATACAGGTTTTAAGCTCCGGGTCCTGGCCGTTCCAACAATCAGCTGATTGTACTTTCACTTTACCCCAAGAGGTGAGTGTGTCACAAGACTACATTTAGAAAGTATTTTTACAGTGACAATTTTAGATTAAAAAGTTATTTATACTCGAGGAAAACAAATATTTTGGATGTAAATACCTCTTTAAGGATATTTAATAAAACTCAAATATAGACAAAAACTATTGTTTCACACTTGTTTGTCAAAGGGATTTTCGTTCTGTTTTTAGCTTGAGAGGAGTTTCCAGAGGTTTACTTGTTTTTATAACAACAGACACAGTGGTCGTAAACTGAACTGGTTATATCATCATTCCAAGGGTGAAGTGGTCACCCACTGCTTCAAGAACCGCTACACGTTGCAGGTCAGCAGACTGGTTGTTGGTTGTTCTGTGTTAACTCACCTGAGCGGAAGACTTACAAAACTTTTTTATATCAAATTTCTTCCAGCATCTTTCATCATCATCCAGTTTTAAATATGTGTATTTTCATTATCTTCTCTTTATTTTATTCTCTTGGCAAATTTTGACCAACATTTGACACAAAGCATCCTTTAGTATCTAAGGGGTTCAAGTTTAAGGACCATCTCCCAACAAAGTTATGAAGTTGTCTTGCTACTTAAATGATTTTATTGATTTTGAATTTTTGCAGGCATCAACATATCAAATGGCTGTGTTACTGCAATTCAATACTGTGAAAAGACTGACAGTACAACAGCTAGAGGAGAGTACCCAGCTCAAGTCTGTATGTATCTTCTGTCATTTAATTGACATATTACTTACACCTACAGGTATATAATGCTAAAATACTAGGTCACTTCACTGCATAGGCAAGTTTATATGTACTTTATTAGATATAGGTGTACACAAGTTACATCAATCTGTCTTACATGTTGTGTATTATTTTGTAGGAGACTTTGCTGCAAGTGTTACAGATTTTACTGAAGGTCAAGCTCCTGGTTTGTGATGACGATGAGAATGACCTTAGACCTTCATCCTCACTGGAGTTGTTCTTTGGTTACAAAAAGTAAGACGGACATTTAATTCAGGAAAGTGAAAATGCAATTCTGCCTCTTGGTTTAGACTTATTGTTTGGATAAATAATATATTGTCTGGATTGGGCACAAGATTGTCTTGATAAAGAATTGAAGAAGCGTAAATATTGTTTATATGTTTTGAAGTTACGTAATGGCTACAAATACAGTATTTTGTCATATTTGCCATTTTGTTTACAGCAAAAAATTACGTGTGAACATCAATGTGCCTCTAAAAACAGAAGTAAAAACAGAACAAGAGACAACACACAAACATATAGAGGAGGACAGAAAGCTTCTAATTCAGGTACCCAGCAAAGCACACAGAGCTCTCAGGCTTCAATCTCACAAATATACCTCAAATAGCTAGCATGTTGTATTATTATTGATGCAGATTGAAAGCAAAGTGTTGTAACTCATTGTTGAATTAGTAAACTAGTCTTGTTGTTGGGTTGAGTTTGCAGCAAGGATCCTAAAGGTCTGGCAGTACGAACTGTGATAAAACAGGGATTAATTACAATGTAATTGTCCTATTTGTCTATGTAAATGTTTATTTGTAACAGTGAGTAACAGATTTTTTGACCAGGGAGCTCTTTGTACTCAATCTCTGTTTGCCTGTGTGAATGTTTATTTTTAACAGTGAATGGGGATTGTTATATAAGAATGAAATTTATTACAGGCTGCAATAGTTCGTATAATGAAGATGAGGAAAGTGTTAAAACACCAGCAGCTGTTAGCAGAAGTCTTGAATCAACTCTCCTCCCGATTCAAACCCAGAGTCCCTGTAATAAAGGTGAGAATCAAAATTCAGCTAACAAGGGATCTTGAGAAAATCTGGACTTCTGTCTGAAAGGCTTATCTCATTTCTTCGATTATTTATTGATAATTACACAATTTAAGATTCTTCAATATTAGGACAAGCAATATTGTGATGTGTTTTCTCAGTAACCCCAATATTTTCCTCCAGACTGTAAGTTGTGCACTAAAACATCTTCAACTTTGAACACATCACTGTCACTTGATATTTTTTCCAAAAGCAGCTAACTATAGCCTTACAGCAGAAAATACAACCTTAAAATGTGGTTGTACAATGCTATTTTGACACCCCCCCTTCCCCTTGATCCAGGCTTCTTTTTACATCAGAAATTGATCATGCCTAGTGTTTATATAAAAAAATCTTTTAACAAGTTGCTTTTTCTTTTGGATTTCAGAAGTGCATAGACATTTTGATAGAGAAGGAGTATTTGGAGCGAGTAGAGGGGCAGAAGGATACATACAGTTATCTGGCTTAGTGAGGCATTGTGGGAATCATTGCCTGTATTGTCTATTTGAGGTGATCAAATCGCCCAATGCCTTGGCTGATCAAAACATTGCCATCAGCTGTCATCACATGGCCCCAGGGGACTCCAATCTTTTTGTGATTTTAATTCTAAGATCCCTGCTTTCTTTCCTTCTACTTTCCGGATCTTGCACAGAGAGAAGAAAACAATTTTTTTGGATGATTGAGAATTTCTGAGGAAGTATTTTCCTTGTTGTGAAGTTGTATAAAGAACATTTATTTATTGACGCTGGTCTGTGTGTTCAGCTGACAGCTCCCAGAGCAACACAGGAATCAGATGGTGCCACCCATACACTAGGGCACCTTGGATATCGTGCCCACAGAATCGTCATCAAGAAAGTGCTTGCCTCAAAGTATTCCTAGATCTTCATCAGTGCATTAGTGTTAGTCAGTACATTAAAACTTACAGTGTTTATAGACTTTCTGACTGAACAGAGCATTGTTGACCTAGTTTTGTATTTTAATCATAGTTATCACAACAGAATTTTTTAATGTGTGAGAATTTGTTTTTTTGTTATGTGCATTGATTTGTGATGCCCAGTACAGATAAGAGACTAGTGTGATTAGCCCAGTGATGCTCACTGTCTTATATATTGGTGTGAGAGTTGTCTGAGAGTACTCTACATGTTAACTTGTCTACCCTAAGTTTTCAAGTTTGTGATTCTTTTTTTATTTGAAATAAGGGAATTGGATGTATCATTTTTTTTTCTCTGTGATGATAGAATTTAAGAATCCTCCCCCACCAGGAAATATTAATTTTATAAATATTATGAACTATAAAGAAATTTAATGATGTACATGTAAATTGACAGGGTCCCACACATTTGCTTGTTTGTTTGGAAGAAAGTTTTGGTGCTGCTAAGCATGATAAAAAAATGGCTTTAACTGCATATATTTCATACACATAATTGGTAAAAAGCAGGGATGTTGATTCCTGTTTGATTTTTGTTGAGGCAATTTTTTTAAATAAAAACAAATTCACTGAAACAACAGGTATACCTTGCTTATTGCATAACTTGCATTAATATAGATATATTAAAAGTAGAACAACCATTGCAGAATCAAGTAAGCCACTGAATTAGTGTGGGTCCAATCCAGGATCAGCACAAAGTTTGACGTAATAGGACTTAATGGAAGAGTCATGCATTTTTTTTTATTGTGTCAGTATTTTGGTTCAAAATTAATATTGGTTGTGCATCTGAAAATTTATATTGTAAAATATATTACTTTGACCACATGGATAGAGCATTGACCTCAGGATAGAGGTCACAGTGACATTGACCCCTTGGATAGAGGTCATTGAGACATTGAACCTATTTCCTTCTCTTGTTTCTGCTCTCTTAAGTTTCTTTAGAATTTTCAGTCCAGTTGAACCAAAAAAAAAAAATGCGCAGAAGAAGAATTTATTCAGTTAATTCCAATAACTGCTATTTTTTGTTGAAATATTAAATCTGTTTTTTTTTCTCAATCAGAAAGTGGTTGATATTTATTGATGTGACTTAAGAATGCCACAGAAAACAAATACCATTGCATTAAATGACGATGTCAATAAACAATTGTCTAATTAATCACACAGTTCCTTGATTTTGTTTTGCATCATGGATAAATGTTTTCATCCAATGAAAACTGTCCTCTCTATTCACTAAGACAAACAGCTACCAACTAAACTAGTAAAATTGTATAACCGCTTATACTTTTGAGGATATAATTAGAGGATTTTTCCGGATCAATTGAAATTTTAGCTGTACGGAAAACGCAGGTTGCTTCCAAATAGTTGTTTAAAAAACTTACAGGTACAGTATATGGAAGAATTGACTGATCTTCTTTATGTGCATAAGGATATGATCGAGTATAAAGATATATCCCGTACTTTAACCCACTTTGGAGAATAATAGAAACACACTGACGCGGGTTGTGTGTGTCACTTTTCAGTTTTCAATTCCATACCCACATGAACCACCAAAGAAACATTTTATTACTTAAATATCTTAAGCTTATTAGAAAAAAAACCGGATTCCCAATATTTATTTGAGTTGTAACCCAGAAGAGATACTTCCATCAAACAAAAGTGTGTTCATTTTCATGGCATGCAGGCCTCCAGACAATTTTATCTGCAAAGATTAACGCAACGAGAAGGTAAAAGTTGCTATTTGTAAAAGTCATGGTTCAGGTTTTGATACTGTTATAATGCACTCCTACAATGGAAAACAACTGTCATAAAACTTGCTTTTGTGAAGGTGTTTTAAGTCAACTGAATGAAAGCCAAGAAAAATGTTGCAGATATATATTGACTGACCATGATCATGAAGGATTGACTGTTATAGAATTTCCCAGATTCATTGAACTGTAACTTTCAAAACTTTTTCGTTAACTTTCATTATTATATTTTTTTTTATCCAATCAATAAATCTCGTGGGCTTAGAAGACCGTGTTTTTTCTTTTGCATAGATATATATTTAAAACCCACGTGTTTCTATAAATACCACTCACATGTGGGGTGGGGGGGGGGGGGGGCATATAGGAATACTTTACCGATAGGGAAGAGTATGAAGCCTTTTATTTGTGATATCGATATTAACATCTTCGCTAGCCAAAAGAAGAGGGGTGCACCAAAAGACCCTGACTAGCGAAGATGTTATTACCAATATCACAAATAAAAGGCTTCATGCTCTTCCCCATCGGTAAAGTATTCCGAAGGTGTTGATATGGATACAAGTCTTTTTAGAGAAATCACAAGATTGAATTGTTTTTCAATTGTTTAAAAAATAAACTCTCAAGCGTTTGTAAAATTTAAGATTTTTGAAGTTGCTCTGCCTTCGTAAATTGATGTACAATTTATGAGAAGTGTTAGATATACATGTACTATTGCGCCTTTTGTAATTCGTGGTATACTAATTCGCCTTTTGTAATTCGTGGTATACTAATTCGCCTTTTGTAATTCGTGGTATACTAATTCGCCTTTGGTATACTAATTCGCGTTTTGTAATTCGTGATATATACTAATTCGCTTTTTGTAATTCGTGGTATACTAATTCGCTTTTTGTAATTCGTGGTATACTAATTCGCTTTTTGTAATTCGTGGTATATTAATTCGCCTTTGGTATACTAATTCGCTTTTTGTAATTCGTGATATACTAATTCGCCTTTTGTAATTCGTGGTATACTAATTCGCCTTTGGTATACTAATTCGCTTTTTGTAATTCGTGATATACTAATTCGCCTTTGGTATACTAATTCGCCTTTTGTAATTCGTGGTATTCTAATTCGCCTTTGGTATACTAATTCGCTTTTTGTAATTCGTGATATACTAATTCGCCTTTGGTATACTAATTCGCTTTTTGTAATTCGTGATATACTAATTCGCCTTTTGTAATTCGTGGTATACTAATTCGCCTTTGGTATACTAATTCGCTTTTTGTAATTCGTGGTATACTAATTCGCCTTTGGTATACTAATTCGCTTTTTGTAATTCGTGGTATACTAATTCGCCTTTGCTATACTAGTTCGCCTTTTGTAATTCGTGGTATACTAATTCGCCTTTGGTATATTAATTCGCGTTTTGTAATTCGTGATATACTAATTCGCCTTTTGTAATTCGTGATCTATTTTACCTACGTTCCTCATGTAATTCGTGATATACCAATGCCTCTCCTGTAATTCGTTACATACTTATGCATCTTTTGCAACCCTTGATAAATTGACACATCTCGTTATTCATGATATACCGATGTACCTCTTGTAATGCGCCTTTTTCAATTTGCGATATACATGTACTTGTGCTCCCCTTGTAATTCGTCACTTATTATCTTTTAATCTTTGATAAATTCACACCTCGTGTACCCCGCGGTATACTAGGAGGCCTCTTGCAATTTGTTAAATACTAAAGCATTATTGAGTGAAGGGGTTTCAATTTTGTTCAAATTATTAAGGACCATACTCTATTTAAAGGGAGGCTATTTCAAAAATCTTCTCTTTTCAAAACCCATTAGGCCAGAAAAGATGTAACTTGTGTGGAAGCATCAATCATGGTGTCGATTCAAGTTCGTGCAAATCATAACCCCCGGGGTTAGGGTAGGGCCACACTGAGGGGAGGGGGGGGGGTCGAATTATTACGTAGGAATATATAAAGAGATTCTTTTAAAATCTTCTTTTCAAAAACCAATTGGCCAGAAAAGTGTAATTTGTGTGGAAGCATCCTCAGGTGGTGTTGATTCAAGTCTAATCAATCATGATCCCTAGGGGTAAGATGGGGCCACAGGGGGGCAAGGGGGGGGGGGGTGGTGGTGGTGGTGAATTTTTACATTGGAATGATGGAAAAGAATCTTTAAAAATCTTTTCAAAAACTATGATCCCCAGGAGTGTAGTGGGGCCTCAATGAGGGAGTGGTGGATTTTTACATTGGAATAATTGAAGCAACAAACGGAGCTCAATGTTGTAATTAAAAATATGTGTAGAAAAATTTGAAAATCGATTTAAGCAAAATATATACACCACTACTAATTAAGTTGTTTAGATATTTGTATTTGATACTAAAGCTTTTCTAATCAGTTATGGTTATTGTTGCTCCGGTGAGCGATGTGGCCCTGGGCCTCTTGTTCATATACTTGTGGACTTTTGCGAGAATTGATGACACTTTGACAACATATGGACGCTCTTTCATGATGTAACGTTGGTTGGGTAATGTGTAAAATCATTGCAGTTTTTTTTCCTTATGGTAAAGTAAAATTCATAACTCATACGTCGAAAATTTCATAAAAAGTACAGTAGGTAATGGGTTACATTTGGTAGTAAGAATGGCAGGATTTGGTTTGGAGCAGTGGCTTTGACGCATGTTTCTAGTAAAGGTTGTTTATCTTTAATTTGAAACTGAGATCCAGGGTTACTCTGATTCCTGACCTTTTAATGAACTCCTTCCCATTCAAGGATGGATGTTGACTTTTCTAGTTTTTAATTAAATTAAAGATTTGCGTATTGATCTCTTTGATCCTGTGAAAAAGGAGAAACAAGATATCGATGTAAACAACGTAAAGGGGGTTTTCTTATTTATCTTTAAACAAATCTTTTATGAGATCAGAGATGTCTTTATCACGAAAGAAGTGAAAAAGGAGCCCAAATGAGACTTAAAGACAATAATAGCAAATTATGCAATTCACAAAAGAACGACAAAATATAAATTAAAAAAACTAACATTGATATTTTGGGCTATGATTGTGAGCTTGGGAAATAAAAAAATCTAAAATAATCAATATCTGAGAAAACGTTCAGAATATAACCGGGAGAAGTCACGATTCGTGCCAATTATATATTTTATAAGAGTTTCGATTTTTGATGTTTTAATTACAATGCTTTATCTTAGGCATTCCTTATAACAAACCAAAATTCGAATGCCATATAGATACAGATTTCATTATTATTTTAGTGTCTGTAAACAAAGTTCGTGTGTCTTGCTTTTGTTTACGTAGTTTTACGTGTATTTATTTTGTTTACGAATGATTTATTATTTCCAGTTTATGACTGATATTTTGCTTAAAACCAGCAGTCTTTTTCTTTGGAAGTTTTGTAAAATAAACATACATTGTAACTTAAAAACCGGCGTGATTTTGTCTGAATGCTAGATTTATTAAAGACGATATATTGTAAGAAAAAATAGAGAGGGTTTGAAAATTCCGGCTGCATGAGTTGCTATTGGAGCAGAAATTTGCAAATGTGTCAAGAGAAGTTACTTGTAACACGTCTACAAGTGGGTATGCAAAAGAAAAGATGAACACATGTTACATGTATACTCAATTGTCATGTCTACTAAAGTTGAGTTAGGTCTTGTCTACACAACAGGAGATAAAAGTTTAACCATCACACCTTATAAGTGAGAGAAATCTAGATTTAATAGAAAGACATTATGATAGTAGAGAGAGATGTATCATCACACGAACACCTGTATAGGGGATTACCTGCAATTCGTATCCTAACAACTGAAAAGAAGACTACATGTCAAAATATGGGTTCTTTATAGATGAATTCTGTGGAAGTGTTAATGATTTGATTAAAGAATTATACTTGTAGTCTAAATCATGACCAGTGTCTGATATATGAAAATTTTAGTGCATTCCAATGCAGTGCAAAAAACTTAAGAGATATCCACAACCCTCGCTATAAAATTCGCCTTGTTAAGGTATTCTTACTGTTTTCTCAATGGATTAATCATGGGCGTGTGTTATGAAATAGAATAATGAGCTTACATCATGACAGCAATGATACTGGGGTTCTTCATAAGAAAGAACGCTTTGCCAGGAGCCTACAGTCGTTTTCCCTGTTCACTGTTTCTACGAAAATCCCCCGTCCTGTTTTGCAAAACTTTTAATGACGTTAACTTGTTTGAGCGATATTGCGCAATATGATGTAGAATATTTAAACCATGAACATCTGCTTCATTCAATTAATTTCTTATAATAATTCAATAATTTATTTCTAAATAAGTTAACATCTTGTCTTCCCACAAATGTTTATTTAAAAATAAAATTTGGTTAGTCATAACACCAAATTTTATTCTTAAATAAACATTTGTGGGAAGACAATCTACTTCGTATGGTTTAAGTATAAAACAAAATAAATGTTCTTACTGTAAACCTAAATTATATTTGTCACTTCTTTATTTCACGACTTAACAGTGATAAGCTATTGTTAATAGTTCGTGGCGAATATATTTTTCGCGACCTATGAATAAATTCATAAATAAATAGAAAATTAAAGGACTTGTTACGGCGAGTACTATATATTCTAAGAACATGATCCAGTTATCATCGCAAAAATTTATGAAAAACTGAAGAAAAAAAATTACACTATTATGGAAAGACGAATCATTAATTTGAGAAAAATACAGGTGCGTTTAGAATAATATTCGTGGAATTCTTATAAATGAAGAAAGAGCCATGTCTTTTACTTTTTGATGCCTCATAAACCTGGGTTTAGTAATAAGTTGTTTCCCTGCATTATAACTAGTTTTATATTTTAAAAGCAATAATAGAAAGTGTGGAAAGTAAATAAAATGTGTCCGGCTATGATTATGAAAAATTTCACAGATTTGCAATTATAAATACATAGTTTTTTTTTTTTTTCAAAAATGCCGAATTATTCTTGATAGTCCCAATATACCCCTCTCTCTTCACCCTCTCTGTTTTGAATAGATCTGCTGTGGACGTAACAAGACGATATTATGTATCTAATCTAAGTTACTTGGTATACTGCCATTACCCCATCAGCGGTATAATGGATCAACTAGTTAGTGTAAGTCGTCGATTTTAGAGAGCTTAAGTGAATTCTGCCGTCTCTCACAGAATCCGGCTATTTGTTCCTGTCTTCCTTTAATGGAGTTAGTTACCAGCTATTATCAACACATTAACGTGCTGTGTAACTGTTTAGTCCTGCAAGTCATGGACCGGATGTTTAATGAGATTGCGCGAAGGTTTAACTGTCTGAACCGGTGTCGCATCTGAGAGAGTCAAGCCTAATATTACTGACGAACCAACAGTTCTTGGAAGATACTAACAATTCTAAGCTAACGATTAAAGATTTTGAATAGGTTATACCCCCCCCCCCAAACAAAATTTAATCGAAATGAAAAACAAACCAAATACTAGTACAGTAAGAAAATTCCAAAAATACGTAAATGATGAATAAATTGAATATAATAACAAAACAAACTAAAACCATAAAAAGTTAATATAAAACACAAACATATACAAAAAGAAAAAAACCCAGGTATTAACATCTACGATGGTTTTGAAATACGGATGCTGAAATCTGTACTCGTTTCCAAACAATAAATTATGAGCTTTCTATTGATTATTTTAGCATTACAAAACACAGCGATAAACTGTTTTTGGGATTTTTTTTGGTGGATTTGGACAAACTAATGTTACCATTCCCGTTCTTAGATATTAAACGAATTGTAATTTTTCATGATATTTTATTCACCATTTCGTGCAATGTATCATGCAGGCATGTTTACGAAAATTTCCAAAGATTCTTCTTAAGAAAGTTCCGAAGACAAATCTTAGGAAAAAGTTAGGTCCATCTTAAATCAAACTTATGGGTTAAAACCAAAGCTATCTTAGGAATATCCTAAACTAAGATGTCTTAAATCATTATTACAAAGAGAAACACAGCACAAGCAATCAAAAAAGATTCATTGACCAGTAGTTATCATGTGTGGAAAATAATAAAAACATGTATATTCAAATCATATTAATGATAATTCGTGTGTGTAAAAAAGCGAAATGTAATATATTGTTTTGCTTGATGCAATAAGTAATTAAGTAATAATTAAAATACATATACACATACATGTACTTTTTAAAAATGAATTAATTGATAAGATTACATTGTTACAGTATCTCTATCTCTCTCTCTCTCTCTCTCTCTCTCTCTCTCTCTCTCTCTCTTTTCAGGCCCGAAAAAGGAATGAAGAAAGGGGTTTTTTTTACCCTCACTAAAACCATTACCCCACCCCCAGTCTTGTTAACTCTCTATAATTTTTTTTGGACAAACGCTTTCTTCCAGATGTAGTTATCTGTTACATCCGCTTTTACTACCAAATAATCAATTTGATTCATATTTCCATTGGTGGGTGGTGGTGGTAGTGGTGGTGGTGGTGGGGGGTATCATTGCATATTTCTAATATAATTCTTTAGCCCTGCAAACTCCGTGGGGGGGGGGGGGGGTTGTCAGCCCTTCCCATCCCCACTTCTAGATCTGTGGGGGGGGGGGGGGGTGTCAGCCCTTCCCATCCCCACCTATAGATCTGTGGGGGGGGGGGGATGTCAGCCCTTCCCATCCCTACCTCTAGATCTGTGTGTGTGTGTGTGGGGGGGGGGTGGGGGGGGGGTGTCAGCCGTTCCCATCCCCACCTCTAGATCTGTGGGGGGGGGGGGATGTCAGCCCTTCCCATCCCCACCTCTAGATCTGTGGGGGGGGGGGGGGTGTCAGCCGTTCCCATCCCCACCTCTAGATCTGTGGGGGGGGGGGGGGGTGGTGTCAGCCCTTCCCATTCCCACCTCTAGATCTGTGAAGGGGGGGGGGGGTCAGCCCTTCCCATCCCCACCTCTAGATCTGTGGGGGGGGGGGGGGGTGTCAGCAGCCCTTCCCATCCCCACCTCTAGATCTGTGGGGGGGGGGGGGGGGAGGGTCAGCCCTTCCCATCCCCACCTCTAGATCTGTGAGGGGGGGGGGGGGGTCAGCCCTTCCCATCCCCACCTCTAGATCTGTTGGGGGGGGGGGGTGTCAGCCCTTCCCATCCCCACCTCTAGATCTGCTCTCGAATTCAAAAGTGTTATGACGTTCTGCTGTTGTTTTCTGGGGGTTGTATTGTTGTTTTTGTTCTCTGGGGGTTGTATTGTATTGTTGTTTTTGTTTTTGATTTCTGGGTTTTTTTTATCATCTGACCTTATAAACTTATCATAAGAAAAAAATTCCTTTGGCTTTAATAAGCAGCACTAAGACTTAAGAGGTGTCCTAAGTCTGTTTTAAGGCGTTTCTCAGTTTTAAGATAGCTTCGTAAACATACCCGCAGGTGTTTAGTACTGCAGTGAAAACTAAAAATATAATGAAACATGGAAACATTACTTGTGCGTCTTTTCCGTTTAACTGCACTAGGTTCCCTTTAGCTTACCTGAGCAGAAGGTTCAAGTGAGCTTTTCAGATCAAAGAGGTGGAATAATGCCTAACTAAGATAACACGAAAACACAAAATACCAAGATATCCTAAATACCTCTCAAGATCCTGTTCCTCTCCGTGATGTATATTTTGCTTAATAACGACCATCAGCTTTTGAAATAAGTTCGATACTTGTAACATATCGAACCAAAAAGTGTCTTTTTGCTTTTTTAGATCTTTAGTGCATATTATTTTATGAAAAAAGGTTTGAGCTCAAAACTTTTGTTTTTGTCTAATTCAGGTACATAAGATAGGTAAATTGACAAAAGCTTGGATTGACGCCCGTCAGAATATAGAAATATCATTTTGTAATATAACATAGGAAGTCCATACGATCGTGGACAGAGACAAAAGATAGTCTTAATTAATGAATTGAGCTTTTTAAGTTAATAGATAAATATTATTAAGAGAGAGAGATAGAGAGAGAATGAGAGAGAGAAAGAGAGAGAGAGAATCAATCAGAGGGGTGCAGAGGTGTGTTGAATGCGGGGTTTTTTGTTTGTTTGTTTGTTTTTTTTGGGGTGGGGGTGATATTGAAGCAAGATCCCTCTGTTGGTGGCTATAAATGTAAAATTACAGTAACGTAGCAGCTTGGTTGTTTAAGGAATTTTGTCCTTTTCTTATATTTTTCATACAATTCTTAGAGGGAATACAGACAAGAGGAGGAAATCCATTATACAAAGTTAAGATATAAAAAAGTTCAGGTCCGTGAAAATAAAACGATTGCAAGTTAGTTTGAATAATAATAGGAATACACAATAAAGATCAAATCAAACTGTCCATGCAATCATAGAAGGTCATTATTTGTGTGTCGTTGGGGGGGGGGGGGGGGGGGTGTCAGCTGCTTGGACCAGAGAGACAATGTTGCTCAGGTGAGCGATGTGGCACTTTGGCCTCTGTTTCAAGGATAACACCTTGTATTGAATTACATCGACCGTTCTAAGAAAAAAATGCTACACTCTACTCTTTATGGAACTGAGTTTTTTCTGGCTCCTTTTGCTGCCATCTGACGAATCTTGAGTTTTTTGTCTGCGACAAGATCAAAGCAACTTACTGTCAGGACACATAACGAACCAGGCTGATGTTACCTGGCCAGTTATGTACAATATAATATTTTATCATAATTACTAAAATATCAGGTTTTCTGCACTTCGTCGCAGATGGTGAACATTTTTATGATGAGTGGGAGGATTAGGGATTGCTGGTGACAGTATGGCGACGCGATACAAACAAATTCTATTTAGAAAGTACAGCTTTGGGCAACACAGCCTATCAGTATATAATATTAATGATTTAAATTTACAGATTAGGGGGTGGGGGTGAAACCCCTGGTCAAGTGTTCCACAATTCCACAGTTCACTGTTCAAAATTCCTTATGAATAACATATAATTATAATATTTCAACTATTATTATCTATCCATGGCGAGGCTGAGTGGGTCATTGTTTAAAGTTATAGCTTTGGTAGAATAACATTTTCATGCAATATTTGAAGTATATAAAACAAACCCAAACAAACAAAAAATCCCACAGAATATTGGTAAATAATGAATAAATTTATAATCGCCAAGATCAATCAGAAATTGCTATCGATGAGCTATATCAGTATTTCTGCGACTTGAACTGGTCCCCTGAAATAAGGAATGAAATTATCAATATGGTTGAGGATAATATTGGTAATCTACAGTGTGAAGGTCTGAATAATGATAAAACTCAAGATGAAATAAATAAATCTTTTAAAAATCTCAAAAATAATAAAGCTAATGGAGAAGAAGGGGCACGAAATGAGTATTGTATATTAACCAAGCACTACAACTAATGTTGCCTTTTTATGAAAAATTCTTCAATTCAGTTTTTCGATCTGGTAAGATTCATTAGTTGAAAGGGAATATTACGCCCACATACAAAAACAATGGTGGAAAAAAAACAATCTACAAAATTGTAGACCAATTACTATTTTTACCATGAGTCGGTAAATGAAAAAAATGTTTTATTTATATTTTGAGTAAAGACTGTCAGATCGTTTTCACCAAACTTTACGGGTAGAAATTGAAAATACTCACCCTTTACGTTTATATAAATATCTAAACTTGCCAATGCACCGGGCAGACTATCTAAATTACATATTTTATGATAAACATAGGAAAGCCTTAAGTAGACTTAGATTATCTTCACATCGTCTACGAATCGAATCTGGTCGATATGATAAAAAAAATGTCCTATTTATGAAAGGAAATGTTTTTTATTGTAATTCAAACGATGTTGAAGATGAATACCATTTTGTCTTGGTTTGTGATTTTTACACAGAGTTAGGAAATTTTATATTAAGAAATATTTCTATGTACGACCAAGTATGGCAAAAGTTATTAATTTACTTAATTCTAACTCTATATTTACGCTAAAACAACTTGGGAAATATGTGTACGAATGTTTCAATAAGAGAGATAAGTTTACCATCAGACGTGAATAAGCGTAAATTAGGTTTATTAGGTCTGTTGTTTTTTTATTTTTGTTTTTTTTATGTGTGTTTGTAAGAAAATTATACTCTTTCATCAGATAAAAAAATAAATTGTGCTCCCCAGTCTACAATTCCCATTCTTCACATTAGTAGTAAAGTGAGTGATCTATAACATTTTCTCTCACGTTTATTATATACTTAAGATAACGTTAATTATCTATTTTGTAATTATAATCTCTGTATACCGTTGTATGATGGTGCTGAGATCCAAAATAAATGAATGTAAAGTAATTTTTCTCAATATATTACGTATTCCTCCAATGAACTATTTTGTTTATCGCCAGTAACAAAAGTCGTGCCGTATAGTACAGAGAGTTTATCTTTAGCGAGAGTTGAGATTGGCGCGGGATTTGTGAGTCCGCCGACTTCCTTCTTCTGTCAGTCAGTGGATGTAGAACCAAGTTCAGCCATGAGAAGAGGATTGATTTTCCTGGCCGTATAAATCTGGGCTGTCATATCTCTCTGATCATTTCTAGCTTGGGGAGTAGCCGACACAACTGATGAATCTGTCCATCCCCACCCACCAGCCGGGCCTGGACATCCTGTCCCCCCACGAGCTCATCCCGGGGGATGACCTGTTGAGCAAACTGCTCCAGGAATACGTTCTCTCAAACGTAAGTATCGAAATTTTGTACCTGTAACCTAAAATTGGAACTGAGAATAGACGTAATTCAAAATTTTTAAATGATAAAGAATTTTAAATCACTGATTTCAATATTTACAGGAACTATCCAATTTAAGTGTGTTTGCTTTAATATCAAGCAAAGGGGTGATGAAATCTGTTATTAGTGTTTAAGATATTTTTTCTATAGTAAGTATAGACTCAGTTCTTGATCATGGAGCACGGTATTCTCTTCATCTTTTCATTGGAGAATCGCTTTACGATCGAATACTCAACTACGTAAAGTGCAGCTTTTAACATTCACATTAAAATTCTTTGTAAATTTTGAGACCCCCCCCCCCAACAAACCCCCCCCAAAACTTCATAACTATATAATTTGCTAGGTGTGGGTGTATATGTTTAAACAGGAATAGTTAAAAAACAATTCTAATATGGTAAATATAAATTGACTGATAATTGAATTTCACTTATATTAAGCACACACACACAAAAAAATAAATATAATAGCATTCTATAGTGAAATTAAACTACTATCTTGTATTACTGGACTGTATTTGAGGAGTGTGTTTAAATAGGCTGTGCGTGTTACCCAATCCTACTGAGCTTACCAACAATAAATGTTACAATTAATGAGTAGCGTATCTGCGGATGATTTTTATAGAACTTGAACACATTGTACCCTTAAGATCAAAATTTTACATATTTTTTTAAACAAGAACCGATATAATTAAAGTTAACAATGGCATATTTTGCAATCCCTGTATATAATATATATATATCTCACAAGAGGCTCCATTATTAGTATCATTCTTCAGGAGAAAATCGAATGAGAAATGAGCTATTTATTAATTAAAGTTATCAGCCAATATGCATACATCGCTATTCATCATGATACACGTAGCTTGATTAAGCTAAGTATCGCAACTTATTTCAATTTTACTATGGTAACATTCATTTAATCAAAACGATGTTTGTAATTTCAAAATGAAGGGCATACGGAGTAAAATTAAATCTGTTTGAATAGAAATTCAAGTCAAAATTAAAGCAATATGATGAAATGTATTCTTTTTAAAAATAAAGGAAAAAAATCGATAAAAACCAACCCAAAATAAAAGATACCCCAAATCAAAATCCGTTAATAAACAAAATAATAAACAACACCCCCTCCCCCCCCCCCCCAAAAAAAAAGTAAACGATACAAAAAGCAATAGAAATAATAACTCTATCAATAAAGTTGTCAAAATATTATAAAAGTCAGCAAAAATATAACAAGTTATAATAAAAGCCCATTCACAAGAGACAATGGACGAAGCTTGCTCATGACACAGTGATTACAACGAGGAATACGGCGATGACGAGGATTAAAACTAGATAATTTAAAATGATTGATGAAGTTATTGCACCAATACTATACATCAAATTCATGTAAAGAGAAATCATTCGAAGCATTTTTATCAATGAAACGTGTTTAATGTAAGTTTACGATAAAGCCTGTCCTCTGATTGTCTGCTACTGAAACCTTAAAACCATCAAGAGCTTCGGCAGAGGATGGCTGTGAATTTCCTTTCATTGTTCTCTCCTTATCCTTCTAGGCACCTCTTTGGACACACGATGATTGGCCAAATAAGTATTTTTTATATACATAGAGCTACCAAAAGTTACCAGTTACCACTTTGTCTGATTAAAGTGAAATTATTTTTTAAAAATGTTAATGTTCAAAAATACATATTCCAAAAAAAAAAAAAGAAAAGAAAAGAAAAATAAACTAAATCTTTGAATAACAACGTTTTGAGTACTTTGATGTGTTTGCTTAATCCCTTCTATAACGATTTTTTTCTTCATATTTACATCTAAAATTGAATAGATAATAAACCTATTAGAACATTCGGTCTATAAAAATTAATGAAAACGTGACGAGCACTTGTTGTTGAATTGAATTTTGCGCGTAAATATGAATGATCGCGTGCGCGATAGCGCGATGTGAGATCTGGATGTCTATAGACATATTCAAGAAATGTCATGGGGTGAATTTCGTAACAGTGAAATATATTTGTATTCTTATCATGTCTGAAGTGTTAAATACACGCAAAAACAAATTAACTGCGAAAAATGATCAAATGTTCAATTGTAACTCATCTTGCTACAATCAAAGTGGTGTCTGAAATTCTGAAAAGTTTTGGGGAATAAGGTGTTATAATTATTTATCTGTCAACAACCAGAGGGGAAAATAAGGGCTTTTTCATTAAAAGTCCATCTGTTTTGAAACAAAAACATAACCAACTTATTTTAGCTGGAAATCCCATTTAATTTTTATTTTTTTTGCATCACATTGCTCAATCTTGTTTACGTTCGTTGGGAATGAGTCATTGAGATTTAAACTGCTAAATAATCATGAAAACAATTAGAACCAAACATATCTTTTGCATTATCTTTAAACAGCTCGAAATTGTTATCTTCTCATATTTTCGGTAAAAGTGCGCTCCATTGCCAGTTTTAAACCCATTTCATTATCAGTTGTCAACTTTTGCTTCGACTTCTTCATTCTCCGAGTGGTATTATTATTCACCATCTTATTTTTTAATTCCAATGTCTTTTGGAGATAAAAAAAAAAAAGAAGCAACAACGCCCTTTCACACAAACATAAGAGGGGGATACGAATTTGTTGGTACATTCTAGCGTTCATTGAATTTTATTAACATGAAAATCTTTTACAGTTTTATGTACGCATATATAGCTGTCTTACATGTATATCATTTAGAAAAATATATTGAAATAGGTATTCAGAATTTTCATAAAATGCTCTATACAATTATAAGCAACAGATAATGCCGTCAAATATACACTGTTTCCCATACTCCTAAGATTATATAATTTTGCTATTTATAAAGACTCTTATATATCAATTTATACTGTAATGTGTTGTAAATGTGTTTAATGATAAAGTTTCAAAATATTTAATAAGTTTTATGGTATAGATTTATTTAAGCAATCTTTTATTCAATATAATATATTGAGTGGGATTAGGCAGCAGGCACAGCCTATTTTAGTCTTCTCCCTACATCAAGGTAAAAATGAACAAATATTGAAATGTTTAATATTGATAATACAACTCAGACTTTAGAAAAAAAAACAAATGAAAAAAGAAAGAAAAGAAGGAACAAAATATGATACCGGTCTGAAAAGAAAAGATAAGACTATAAGTATTTTTTCTTAGATATTTACGAAAAGCGTTTTGTTGCTGCAATAAAAGTATGTACTGCTTTAAATATTTGAACATTGATATTAAGTGCATGATTAGAACTACCATATAACATTAATTCAAGTAAAAGACGATGATCAGTACTAATTATGATATTTTTTAAGGATTGAAAAAGTGTCAATTTACATGACTCATACTTGGGACATTTGAAAAAATAATGAGAAGCATCTCTAACTGAATCTACACAATTAGCACACATTACGGTTTCTGCTAAACCATGATTATATATGTCTGCCATTAAGATACCTGTTCCTTAATTGACAATGCATTATATTATATCTACGTGTCCCAAATTAAAACGTTCATTTCTTTTCCTACAAAAATAGGAATTTAATAGACTCTTAAAAGAGGAAATACTAGAAGCATTTCTAATGTGATCTGATAAATTGAACCATTGTTTGACAGTGGAAGGGAAAACACTGTCCATATAAGATGTAGTTCTATATAATTTGTGGAATTTTAAATTGTACATCACTGGTTCTTAGATTATAAGTGTGAACTGGTGGACGATATGGTTCTAATAATTCATACAAATACTGAGGTGAAATCCATTAATAATATTAAAAGAAATAAGACAGACTTTTGATTTTTTTTTCTCCTAGTTTGTTAAGGGTTCCATCCTAATTCATTATATAGCTTTGTATGAGAGGAATTGCACCTTAATCCTTTGATTACTCTGGTTGCTTCAACTTGAATGTCTTCTAAGAGTTTAGTGTCCTTTTCTGAACAGTTATCCCAAACAACATTCAAGAACAGGTCTAATAAAAGCAATGTATATCTTGACAAGAGTTTTGCGATTAACTTTATATTTAAGCATTCTAAGAATATTTAATCTTTTTGTGGCTTTATCATGGATAGTATGTATATGTGATGTCCATAGAGCATCACTTTGAAAACAAAGCCCTAAATAAGTACGAGATTTATCCTGAACAATACTTGGCCCATGTTTTCCAAAATTAACATTAGGATACACAATATTTTTCTAGAAAAATCAATGTTTACTTAACAGTTTTGTTCAACATTGAATTCAACAAGCCATTTTTTTTAAAACTATTGAACAATATGCTGTAAATCATTAGTAAGTGAGTTTGTTACATTAGTTTTACTGGTATCGTTGTATATAATAGCATATAAAGAGGCATCATCAGCAAAAAGTCGTATATGATTAACAAGATCATCACAAATATCATCGATATACAATATTAATAAATACAGGAATTGTCCAAAAAACAGAGCCCTGGGGGACAACAGCATTTATAGTTTGAGTATTGGATGTAAAATGATCTATTACAACTTTTTTCAAACAAGTAGTTCTCAATCCACCCAAGGCATTGCCGCATATACCATAGTTTTGTAGCTCAAATGCTTTATGGTTTATATTAAACAAATAACACGTTGATATACCTACTTACCAGAACTACATTTATTTTACAATCAGAAAGATGGTTTTGAATTTAAAAAAAAGTTAACATTGTTTTATATATTTAACAAAGCTCTACAGTAATCAATATAAAAGTCCGTCATCATACACTATAAATCTCAAAGTTTGAAATCCCTGCAGTAATTACAGAACTTTATTAAGGCGTCGAATATAGTGAGAAAAACGGAATTGATCAAATTCTCCGATGAATCGTACAAACATTTATTTCAGAATTTCGCGACCAACGCACTACTAGTACCAACATCATAGCAACGGCACTGGGATGCAACGCGTTGGGACAGCGTCATGAAACTGTTTTGATACTTCTAAATGAGTATTTCCGTACTTATTATGTAATATCAGCAAATGACTTTTTTTTAATATGAGCTTTAAAAGGAATATGATTGTAAATGAATAATTCATGTCATTTTCAAGGGGCACCCACAACAAAATTTTATCTGTCATCTACCCAAACGTGATTTCGAAACAAACTATAGTAATAGTCATATTTCCATCAACAAATGAAACACTATCAACCTGATAGTCGAAAAGGACGTGTTCTTAATAGCCTATCAAGTTTTGGGTGATCATTAAAAATGGCAAAAATGTCATTTGTCAGATTTAACTTCAATATACTAATTTTACGAATGAAAAAACTTAGTCCGCAATGGGACTAAGTTATACTGTAGAGCCCATGTAAGGCTTTCTGTTGATTGACTTCACGGGCGACAATACAGAGGTATGACCAATAAAAAAATGGAATGTAGTTCGTTTTTGTTCAATTCGTTTTCCGTCCTATTTTAACGGCAATTTATTGACGTAATGGGTCCCTCATCACAAAACTACCTGATGTCAAAGCGACCAAAAAAGAACACTGGTCCGATCTCTAGTAAGTCTTAATAACCGCTGGAGGTCCCCAGATGACACTTACACCTCACGGAACTGAAAAACTTTGCCAAATGTCTGTCGTAATTGCACTTTCTCTAATGGCTGCCGGAGAGTTTGAGACTATCAAGAGATCGATAAGAACACCTGTCTGAACTGCTAATTAATTAGAATACGAACACAAATGAAGAGTAAAGCTAACTTAACTATCTAACTGTCAGGTTTGATTTGTTAACTGTGCGCTGGGTCATATATCTGTGATCACGGCTAGAAGACGAGTACATTAGTTTGAGGTCAAGGATTTTTCGCCTAACCTAGAACCAGCATTCAAAATTAGCTAATTAAGGACCGAATATTGTATAAGTATTATAAAAACGACGATAGTTTGATCTGCGACTTCTATATGCATATACATTAGAACTCTAAGACATACATTACAATAAAATGAAACTGTTTGTATGAAATGAAACAAGAAAGCCATTTCAAGTTCGAACTCTATACTAGTTTTAAACCGCGATACAATGCCCAACTGAGCAATCTAAGTACATGTGTATCTTTGAAAAACATGCAATGGCATACACATAATTACAATGAAAGTCTCTTAAAAGTAATGACGCAATTGTATTTCGTAGAATTTAATTACGTAATTAAATATAAATAATAAAAATAATTAAAAACTAGATAAGAGAATTGGGCCCAAGGATCATGAAACTGTCTTAGACTTAGGTCAGAATTTGTATGCAGAAAATAAATTTGATCATAACATTCAATCAAAACTCGAAATATATTTTAAGATTTTTCTTAGCTTGTTGTCTAGTGACAATCTAGGAAAAAAAGTATTTTGTGAGTTATTGTAATTTTGACTTAAGTCTATGATCTTTCATGATCTTGTGGCCTTGGTTGATTTTCAAAATTATTTTACTGTTTCAGACAACCAGTGAACCATGCAATGGATCAGAAAACGGTTCCTATGACAACTGCCAGACAGTGATGATGAAGCAGCAGGGTGTTCCCACTGTTGGGGAGAAGATTTTCACCTACATGACACCTTTCATTTTTGTCATTGGAATTTTCGGAAACATCCTGTCTCTGCGAGTTTTTGTGACAAAGAACATGCGGAAACTCTCGGCAAGTTTATATCTCGCTGCTCTGTCCACCGCGGATCTGCTGTCGTTGATCTTTTACGTCCTGATTGAGTGGATAAAGAGATCAATTTCTCACAATCCCAGCATTCCCGCGGCGCCATTTTTCGAACAAAATGGCATCTGTCAGATCCTGATCTACCTACAGTACATCTCTCGGTTTCTGTCCTCGTGGATCATCGTCTGCTTCACTTTTGAAAGGTACATCGGAGTCTGTCACACACTGAAAAGAAAAACGTTTTGTGACATGCACTCCACCAGAAAAATCGTTACGTCCGTCGTCTGTCTCGCTGTGGTTCTTTGTATATACAAGCCCTGCATGACGGCCTCGGTAGAGGTGGGGCCGTATAAAATCAAAGTATGTTCCACGGACCCCAACCATCAAGACATGAGTTTTATACTGGACTGTATTTTTGTGTTTTGTATCATCTTTCTTCCCTTTGTTATCATTACCGTCTTGAATTCCATGATTATTCGTACACTGTATGTTCGGAACAAGCATCACAGACAATGTAAGGTGATTACAGAGGAGAGCATAATTCGCCTGGAGTTCACTGTCATCCTCATTGCTATTTCGTTTTGTTTTATCGCCCTCAATACCCCATACACCGCCATATGGTGTAAGCAGCATTTGCTGACGAGGTTTGTCAAGCAGATGGATGGCGACCAATTACTGGTTGCCAATACGGGGTCGGAGATGACATGGAATATCAACGTCATGTTCATTACCCGAACAATCTTCTATATGAATTATTGCGTCAACTTTTTCTTGTACTGTCTTACCGGGGCGTACTTCAGAAAGGAGCTGAGAATGTTGTTTATGTACAAAAGCAAAAACTACCAGAGCCAGTACCATAGGTGTTCGGTCCAAAACACTTCTTCAACTCCGACCCCTAACACGTGTCTCTGAGAGAAATTTACTTCGAACACGTTCAAATCCCCGCTTTACGTCACCGATTGTAGATTGTGCTTCTTGAAACTAAATACGACTGCACACTGAGTTGTAATAAATTATCTGCTTTTTATTTGACATTGTTATGACGAATGTTGTTGTGGTGATGATCTGACTATATAATCAAACATAAAACACTGTGATGATGTAGACACACGCGTCGTTACACTCTTGCTGTTAACCCCTAACACCCTACCTGGTTGTTCATTACCTCTGTATTGGTCACTTGCCCTCATTAAAGCCAGGATTTAGCATAAACAATTCTTTTGCAATATCTATTTAAGCATTTCAGATCATACATCGACTCCCGATTTGGATGACCTCATTATTTATAAAACTTTCATTTTTACACCAATTATCTGTTTTCAGCTACTTTTCAATAACTGCTTACATCCTAATTTTACACTCCTTATTGTTCAGTCTTATAGACCACCATTCCCCACCAAAAGATGCTATAAGGTACAAACATCCTGGTTTTAACCAGACTCGCAATGAAGCCCAATTACATTTTTGTCATCCTGTACAAAATTGATTTTTTTCAATATTTGTCATTTCAAAGGTATTCAAAACATCTTCCTTCTTAGCCATATTCATTATAAAGTCAAAAGTTGCTTCCAGAATTATCGTAATTGCTCGATTTACAACAAATTAGAACACTTGTGCAATAATATTTTATCACTTTCCCCTATCGGCTATTATGGCAATAAATGATTATCTTACATAAAGAACCCCATACTAATACCTTTGCTCAACTCTGCCTATATCAAAAATGTTAAATACAATGTCATAAACTTCCATATTTGTTTTAATTTTTATGTTCGATATTTGAATCTATTGCTCATATGTATGGTTTGTTTTTAAATTGCAAATGGTGCTTTGCTAGCGTAAATCACATTTTTAAATATCATTGTATTATTGTAATTTTGTCTTCAACAAATGTATGTTATATTTTTGAAATAATGTTTTGTTGTTTCGCTAATGTTGATTGTTGCTTACAAAAAACCATGGAAAATAAAAAATAATAGTTCCGAATGGAAGTGTTGCTAATTTGTTCCAACCTTTTTAGCCCTAAGAATACCAAAGACAATCTGCATTCAGTGGTAAAAAATGCCAAACGACATCTGAACATCTACAATAAGGTTTCACTGAAATCGATCGGTCAATCAAGATCTGTCATATCCACTGAAGCTAATTCAAATTGCTGTCTTTGCTATTTTGTTTCATCGTTGTTATAAAGGAGTAAAACCAAACTTAAGACGTTCCCTGGAGGAAAAGACACATTGGTTATATTCAAGTATTGACTGCATTTAAATCTTTGACAACCCTCGGAAAATGGTGGCTTTTATCGGTAAGACAATGTCGGTACAGTCGACAGATGACCTTCGATTGCAAGAGTCAATAATAAATATCAAAAGTGTAAATTAATCTAAACATCTCAGCTTCATACACTGTAATTAAATCAGGATCGTTAAAACACCTCCTAAACAAAGTAACATTGATTATATCTAGATAGTCTTTCTTAACATCTGTCTCCATTTGATACATTAACTGGTTCTATCTGACTGTACAAAGATTCGTTAAATAGCTTAAATGGCATAAAAACATGACATGTACATGAACTAGCTAGTCAGTTACGAGAATAGTAACAGGATCTGATTAAACTAGTCAGTTATGTGAACATTAAAAGAACTACATGTGATCAAGACCAGTAGATGACTAAACAAGTCAGATGTGTGAACATTATAGGAACTACATGTGACCAGGTACAGGAACTGATTAAACTAGTCAGATGTGTGAACATTAAATGAACTACAGGTGACCAGGTACAGGAGCTGATTAAACTAGTCAGATGTGAGAACATTAAAGTAATTACATATGATCCCGAACAGAAACCGATGAAACTGGACAATTTCATGAACATTAAAGGAACTACATGTAATCCGGTATAGGAACTGATTAAACTTGTCAGTTGTGAGAACATTAAAGGAGCTACATGTAATCCCGAAAAGGAAATAATTAAACTAGTCAGAATATTATAGGAACTACATGTAATCACAAACAGAAACCGCTTAAACTAGTCAATTGTGTGGACATTATAGGAACTACATGTGATCACGAACAGAAACCGCTTAAACTAGTCAATTGTGTGGAATTATAGGAACTACATGTAATCACAAACAGAAACCGATTATACTAGTCAATTGTGTGGACATTATAGGAACTACATGTGATCACGACCAATAACCGAGTAAACTATTCATTTGTGTTAACATAATGGGAACTACATGCCTTAGTTAGTTACCTGAACATTATTAGAAACTGCATGAACCTATCAGTTACGTGTCATTAACAGCATATATTGATAACATTAACGTGTGTAGGAATATCATGAAATGAATACATGTAGTTACTTAAACAAGAAATATAAAGAGCTATGAGAAACCCTTTCAAATTAAACTTAACTTTATGTGTCACCTGGTAGAAATATGTAATTGTCAATCTATTAATACATTGAATAAGTTGCCCATTATCATATTTGAAAAGAACTGATAAGATCGCACCATGTATTGTCGGAAGTCTGTAGTGACAACACGTGATTTTATCGCTTTTTTAAAATATGACGCTCGCTTCATCGATCATGAACCATGTTTGCAATGAAATGTAAATTGATTGAACTATGTCAGTTACTTACTAATACAAGTACTAGGATTCATTTTGATGTTTATAATTCTCACAATTAGACTGTATTATTAAAACAGAGTTTACATTGGATATAGGTGATATTTCATTTGAGTTCTTGTTGTGCGATTCACAAATGGTAATTCTATATTCAAAGCAATAAATGAAATGTAAATCAACGTCAGCAGAAATTAAGTTTTATTCTACAGCAATCCAGGAAGCCCATGGCGCTGATCTTATTATCGATAATAAAGGTTAATATCAAAAATATTCCATATATCAACATTTATAACAGAGAATAAAAATAGGAACGAAAAAAATGACCAAAAAAAAATTATAAAGATAGTAAAAGTTTACAGTATGTAAATGTTTAAACCTTTCTGTTTCATGTTTGTAAATATCGGGAAATATATTGTACAGTAAAATGATTTGATGACAGCCCACTTGTTCTGCCCTCCCAGTTCCCCGATCTGTATCTCTTCCTCGTCGATTGTTACTTCGTTTAATGTAATTATAACCGAGGGATGGGAATGCTTGCCTCTGGCCGTCTTGCACTGCGGTGAGAGATCCTAGTGTTGTCTGGGCAATTAGGGGCTCTGCATCCCAAACTCACAGATACACCATAAAACCCCGGGATCGGAGAGATAGACATAAACAAGATCGGCGAAATCTGCAGATACAGAGCGGGATTAGTACTTTAACACTCAGATAAAGCGAAATGCTGGAATGAAATAAGTTTAATATCAGGCTTTGGTTGGGAAATTTCCAAAAAAAACTTTCTATTTACACAGGAACTGTAATACTCAATGAAAACCCAACCACAGTTGAAAAATTCTCACAAAAGACAAATAAATGCGGTTTACTAGTATATAGTATAATAGCAATTTATTTTTCTGCTTATCTGCAATCCTGATTTAAAAAAAAAATCAATAATTTCTTAGCATAAATCAGAAAATGTAATGCTTGAAAAGGTTTACACTTGATACTGTATAAAAACTATTTTTTTTTTCAAATTTTTCACCAATAATTTAGGTGATCAGGATTCTGTTTCATCTAAGTTCAATGGGGAATACGAGAAATAATTTTTAACCGAAAAATGTCACCTCGGTGTTAAAAACTCTACCATCTTAGGTTGCCCCTAAAACACCAAGTAAAGGTTCGTCTTGACAACCAAAAATAAAAGAAGATATTTATATACGTAGCCAATTTTTCCATAACAGACATAAAAGGAAACATTCATTCATTCTTTCATTCTTTATTTCTTTAAGCTTTGCAGCTCATCAGATTTTACAAATTTAAACATATTAAAGTACAGAAGTGGGTATTTTACAGGAGACCCTATTTCATTGTACATACATAATTATGAAAAATTGACATAAGTAAAGGCGAAAAAAATAAAAAGAACAACATCTACCCTTAATTACATATATAGTTTCTTAATTTCATACTATAATAAATGTATTTGCCGAGGTTACACATATCTTTAAAATTTTCGTTATTAAACAATTGCAACAGCTTGAACATCGATGGTTTCTCATAAAAATACTTTTTAATGTATTTTTGACGGTATTCAATATATACTGGACACACTAAAATAAAATGGAATTCATCTTCAACATAATTTTTACATGAAAAGCAGTTCCTTTGGGCTCTTTGCGTATTATTGTACCTTCCAGTTTCGATAGCTAAACGATGAGAGGACAGTCTTAATTTTGATATACACTGTTGAAATTTTACAGGAATTGACTTTCTAAGGTAATATTGAAGATAAGATCCATCCACTAAATATTTATAAAAATGACATTTCTGCGAATTTTCTATTTTACCAAAAATATCTTGTTTAGCCAGGTCTACGATTCGTTGATTTATGACTTTTAGAGTTAGTGAATCAATTGTTTGTTTATTCCAAACTTCATTGAACCCAATTTCATTTAAAATTTTCTTTACATCAGAAGCCCAATTTTTGTGTCCATGTAATTCGCAGTTAATGTACATTTCTTCGTAACACTTTTGTATAATACAATTATTACTACACAACACATCCTTCCAAAATGTTAAAATTAAACAAAACCTTTTTGTAATAAGAGGTATTCTACCTAACTCTGCATATACAGCAGCATTAAATGAAGACCTTTTCACACCCAGGGTTTGCTTACAAAAATCAAGGTGCAGTTTTTCAACATTGTTACCTTTATGAGAGCCCCAAATTTCTGAAGCATAATTAATAATGCCACCAACATAACAATCAAAAAGCGATAACAATGTTTCATGATTAAGTATCATGCCTCTAATATTTTTCCTAAACGCAAACATTGCCTTTCTACCCTGGTCAGATAATTGCTTTTCAGCTTTTGTAAATTTAGTATTGTACTGGAATATTATTCCCAAATAAGTAAATTGTTCCACGATTTCTAATACGTCATTACCAATACACCATTTTTCATTACACTTGATTTTGCCCTTATTTCTAAAAACTACAATTTTTGATTTTTCAACATTTATACACAAGTTCCAAGTTTTGCAATAGTGTGACAGTTCATTTAAAAGTAGTTGTAGACCTTCAACAGATTCAGAGAAAAGTACCATGTCATCTGCATACATTAGTAGAAACAGATTTAATGATAATAATTCGTGCGGTATGCATCCAGATTTTAAAAAATTCATTTCAAAATCATTTACATATAGATTAAACAAAATTGGAGATAACACTTCACCTTGCATAAGACCAACATTGTTACAAAAATAATCGCTTAAGTGCCCATTCACGACAACACAAGATTTAACATCATTATATAAAGCTTTAATAACATTTAACAATTTACCCTGGATGCCCACTTTAGATAACTTTAACCATAATTTAGATCTATCAATTGAGTCAAAAGCTTTCTTGAAGTCGATAAATGCACAGTACAATCGTTTCCGTTTGCACAAAGTATTTGTAATAATAGAATGGAGAGCAAATATTGCATCTCGTGTACCACAATTAGGTTTGAATCCAAACTGGGCATCCGTAATTACATCGTTTGTTTTCGACCAGTCTAACAGTCTGTTGTTCAATATAGATGTAAACAATTTAGCCATATTGCTAACCAGACTTATACCTCTATAATTGTCAGGATTAGTACAATCACCCTTTTTATAAACAGGTACAATGGTGGAAGAAGACCAACTTTTAGGAAAAAATCCAGTATCTAGTATACAATTGAATAGACTGTGTAACAAAGGCAACAGATGCTGCTGAAACAAAACGGACGTCAAAAAAAAAATGACCAGAAAAAAGAAATCGTGTGAATGATATTGGACAAGTTTCTAAACACGTTCAGTTCACGACGATAAAGGGAATTAAAAAGGAGGATTTGATGATCAGATAAAATAATTAACATTAAACTGCGTTGATTATGTGACTTTCGAGAGGCTCCGTATAACAGACATCGCATTAACCTAGCAATTTTGTCAGCTTCTTCAAATCTCTGTAGAGAGAAATAAAAAGATATTGGACTAGCTTACTAGTGATCTTGTTATTGTTCCTCTGTCTGACTTTGTATGATGTAGGTTACTGAGATCAGTCTACCAATTAAGTAAGTAATCTTCCGAACTTTGGGAGAGTGCAAATCATTTAAATTGTGTGTCAAATATAAATATAAAAAAATAAATGAATGGCATAGAAACAGAATAAAAGACCTTGCATGCTGATTTATTTCTTATTGATATGTCATACAGATTGATCCCATTGACAGAAAATAATGCCTTAAACGGTGATTTTTTTTATGAAAATATATTGAATACAACTTAACCCTTCTTAGAAATATACAGTGTGTGATTTACAGTCCAATTAATTCTGCAAATAAACAGGTGAACAAGCATACTTAAGTAATATGGTCATATATAGATCGCAGCAAAAAACACTCATATTTTAATATATAATATTTACAGAAATTAAAAAAAATCAACGTGAAATTTTCAAAATTAAAAACGAACGAGTTGTTGTATTATTATAATTAAAAATGTTGCTAATAGTGAACAAAATACAAATGTTCTTTGACAAGAACGATAATTCTCACAAAACAGCACAAATACTTCAGGTGGAATAACACACCTGGAAAATGTCACTCAAATTACCATTATATAATGATAAATAAACTGTACATATGTCAAATAAGCGAAAAATTTGCAGTTTGGGGATAAAAAATTGAATATCTAAAAACTTCAATTCAGTAAGTAACAACAAAAACCCATGCGGCAATCGAGTTCGGGATACAGGATCACAAGCCCGACACTCTTCTCGGCTATGGAGTAAGTTACATGTTGCCGTCAATAAAATCCTTTTAATAAAGCGAAATGTCGTTTCGATCATTGGTCAGTCATTTTGTGATGATCTGTTATTCCATCTTAATTTAAACATAATCATGACAAAACGATAAGGTTTTTCACAACATAACCAACAGTGTAGCACCCTTGTAAACGCCAGAATGCAGACTATGATTTGTGCAGTGTTTGGAAAGGTACTCCAGCTTAGCATAAATTACTCAGTATTTCTGCCTGATAACCATGAGAAGCGATCAATTATAACGACTAATGTTACTGTACCAATGATAGTAATAAGGAATTTACGATGTAACAGATTATGTTTCCCTGGACCTGCCTAAAGATTGTACAAAATAAATTAATGCAGATTGTCCAAGTATTTGCTGAAAAATACTGACAACTGTTTACAACGACTGGCAGCCTGTGATCGCAATAGTCCATCTAATTAAAATTCTAATTCATAATTAATATAACATACTTGTACTGAAATATGCATTACAAATAAGTATATGTAACACATTTCATTTGTATTTTGTAACATGTCTTTTACTAATTAACAATTTTTAATTGTCACTGAGTCCATGACTAATTAGCCATGGACTCATTGACAATTAAAAATTGTTAATTAGTAAAGAACACATATCTTAATCTCTCATCATGAAAGCTTTAGAAATGTCATATTATACATAACAAAGTACATGTAATAGTGTTTAAAAATAAATCCATTAAACTAACTCTAATACTCTTGATTTGAAATTTACAAACCCAACCCTCAACGACAAACAACAGAATCAATGATTCAATGACTAGCCTACAGGGAAATACGTGACAATCAGATGTGAACAAGCCACGCATTCCCGCCTCCATCACAGACCAGTAGTTGGTTTTGGCGGGAGATTGACATGCCCCGAGGACTGGGCGGATGGACCTCCAGGATTCCTAGAAGCTTCCCCTGGGGGGACAGTTTGACGATGTCACTTCCCGCACTGTCAGATACAAACACGTTGTTGTCAGAGTCAGTGGCCACGCCCTCGGGTACCCAGCCGCCGGGTAGTCCTCCAAAAAATTTACTAGCGCCTTGTCCCTCCTGGAATTTCTTTACGATAGTGGAATTTTTTTCAGTAAAAAATAATGTTTTGTTTTCATTTTGAGCTATATAGTTGATTTTCAATTTCTTTCCCAATGGCAGGTATCGGATTCTCTTTCCTTTTGTGGTGTAACATCTAAAATCAGAAAAATCGGCATTTCCTATAATCACTTCTTTCCCATTGGTCTTTGCTATCGGAAATGGATTTGTTCGGTTTGTGGAATGGCAGTAAATCTTGGTAAAAGATTCGTTTCTAATATCAAGATGTACACCCGATGGATAATCCGATGCAACAACACCGTCGACACAAGCTATTCTTTCAATCGAACCTTCTTGTTTGTCCTTGTGCCAGAGAAATTTTCCATCTTCTCGGAAGATCTTGATTCTTTGGTTAGCCTTGTCACCGACGGCGAACTCTGTGTCTGTCAGCCATGATATGTCGAAACTTTCGGGTGGATTTTGATCGGAAGGGATAGACAGTGGTATGGTACTAATGCCATTGACATTTAATGTTGCGATAATATCCTCGTCATCTACAGTTTTTGCACTCTTTCTAGGCACAACTGGTACATTAAGTGGAGGACGGCTTGCATTGTTTTCTGCATCATCGCTCATCTGGTCGTTGTCACTTATATCCCAGAAATCATCTTCATCCTCAGTTTCTTCAACATCAGAATGCCCAACCTCTGACCCTTCATATTCAACCTCCTGTGGATGCGATTGGTGAAGGGCTCCTGCAGCGCCCCTCTCTGTGAACTCTGTTTTGGGTTTGTCACCCCTGGCCTCTGGTTTTGGGATAAGTTCAGCGTTATTTCCCCTCTGTCGAAAGTAGATATTTTCCTGGAGCCTTTCATTTACTGATCCTGTCGTGACAACAGGGTTGCTAACACTGGGAATCTCCAATGGACTAATAGGTCTCTGCTCATACACGGACACACTGAATATCTTGGGGAAAGACAACTCGTTAACGTTAACGTTTACTTCAGGCATGGGCGGAAATTCAAGTTGTGCTCTTCTACGGTCACCCTTTCTTACTCTCTGAAGTAAATCTTTGAAATGGACGCACTCTCCATTTAGGCCCTCTTGTTGAAGCTTCTCACAGAACAGTCGTGATTTTTGTGTGCTTTCAGAACGTTTCTTTTCTAATTCCATCGATTCTGATAATAACATTTTCACAGCCTCAAATTGCTGAGATATGGCTAATTCTGCAGCAGTTGCTTGCTGTTGTATTTCTTGAATTAGACGCTCGCGAGCACCGTGGACAATCTGCAGAAGAGTTTTCTCTTTGTTTGTTACCTCCTGAAATCTCTTCGCCATCTGCATATCGGATTCACCATCACATTCTTCCAAAATTTTGTACATTTCTAGTGCATTAGACAAATTGTTCTGTACCTCTTCAACAACATCTTCAAGAGGTATAAATGTATGTTTCTTGTGGTCGGAATGTTCGCATTCAGAGCATACAGGTGTTTCGCACTTTGAACAAAACTTTCGTAATTTTTCATCGTGAGAAATGCATTTTGACTCGGAGAGTTTTCGGAGCTCTGGCCTGTGTTGGGGGTCTACTCTTACATCGTCAAGCGTCACCACCTTGTGAGCCTTGGTGATGGTGGTGCCGCAGTGACGCCCGGCACACGTCAGACACAGCCAATCACCGCAGGTCAAACAACGAGACGACGCTACCTCCGTGTCGCCCTGGTCTTCACAGAAAGTACAATAAAAACTGCAGTTAGAGTTGGTGATATCCTCCACCCTTCCTATGTTTGTTACAAAGATGTTGGTCGTCAGAGAGTCAATAGAGTCATGGGGCAAACGCGTGTGATTTTCACATAGTTTGCAAATAACGACGTCTTTCTTTGTAGCTTCTTCCTGTTTGATAACAAGACATTCTTTACAGAAAGAGTGCAGACAGTCTAAAATACGCGGATCCGTCAACCTCCCTCCGCATATCCAACAATTCAACAGAAAGTCTCGCTCCGTTCTGTTTAACGCCTCCGCCATGTTCTGAAAAAGTGATAAGAGGTCGTTTACTAGTAGCTCGCTGAGAGTATATTCATATTGAATGCGAATATACATGAGTACCTTTTTTATCAAATGCAAAATTCCAATTATGTTAAAAACTTTGACTCTTTCGCTGTCAAATTTAGTGTGATAAAAATACATTTTTTTTAGTTTCCTTTTTATTTCAATAAAGTTAATTGAATATACAGAGAAAAATATCTGGTGGAAACAACCACCTGATCGATCACATCAAATAGGAGAACACGGCTAAAAATAAAAAAATCACGAAGATTTAACGCAAAATAAAACAGCATAAAAGTATTAGGAAAATAATGCAAGGGGTTCCGGAAAGATCCAAATTGGTAAAAAAAAATGTCTGTTTTTAAATTAAAAATCCTTGTGAGAAACTGATTTTGATTTTTGTCAAACACTCGGGATAAAACGAGGGAACGTGACTCAAAGAATTTTAGAGGCTCATCACTGGAAACCCAAATCAGTGTAAAGAAGTTTCAATTAAAACAATATATTGTACACACTATTACGATATTTGTGGTCAAATAATTTTTTTTTGATATGACTTTATTTAAATAATAAAGTTTTTATTTTGTGGTTCATGTGGGCACTATAGTATTGATTAAGCAAGCACTGTAAAAAAAATTATCTTCTTGGCCCGTATAAACACTATAGATCAAAATACAGAAAAGAGTCTTATTCGCCTATTACACAAAATTGTGAGCTCTGAATCTTGCATGTTACTTAAACTTTGGTTGACAATTAAAAAATAAAGTAAATAAACAATTTAAACATTAAAAATGTAAACATAATATTTAAAAACTTCAAGCCCAAACCGAAGTATTAGATTGTATTGAAAGACTTTGAGACAACGTACATTTACGTTTTTGTTGTAAAAAATTTGACGGTAAAGAGATTCGTGTTACAGTGAATATATCTCGAAATCATCTGAGAATAAACGTAGAAAGTCAATTAAGAGCATTTTAGAATTTAATGTCATTAGTGAAAATATTTTGAATTGAATTTAAATACTGAAACTACAATAAACATGCAATGCAAAATAAAACTAGATGCTGTCATTAGACAGTAATACCCGTACCAAGCGTTTGCCTCTAAATAACACTCTATTGTACCAGTTTTAGTCAAAAAGAAGGCCACATGCAATTTCCGGTACTTATTAAAAATTATAATTTTCATAAATGCTGAGTTCATATCCCATAATACACATATTGCCTTTATGTACAATTTGGGGTTGAACTGTTTACATGTGAATTTTAAATTAATCAATAATCTAAACGTTTCATGTCATAGAAAGTATGGTCTATATAATTATTACAAACAAAATTAAATTATGCCCACCCTTACCTCTACTTACAGACACATTGTTAACGCTCTAACCCATAGCACTATGCTGTTAGGTAACATTATTTTTTTTTTGGGGGGGGGGATATTGTATTTTATACTTTATTTGTTTCGTTCAATAAGGAGTACATCACAATATGTGGGTGTCCCGTACCACCTTAAAGCTGAAAATTGTGCTTTACTTGGTTAATTACCTAAAGAAATTGTGATAGGAGTGATAAACGTCAATTTTCAGATACTATTTGACTCCCTGGATGAAATTAAAATTTTTGAAACCTTATTGCACAACTAAAGGACAGCCCCTATCAAACCCCAAGATATGATATGGCTATTCATTAAATCATGAGAGGAGTGCTGGGAAGTAGGTTTTTTTAGGAGTGATAAACGTCAGTTTTTTGCTACTATTGGACTCCCTGGATGAAATTTAAATTTTTAAAACCTTATTACACACCTATAGGACAGCCCCTATCATATCTCAAGAGATGACATAGCTACTGCATAAATTATAAGAAGAGTTCTGGGAACCATATTTTTTTGGCAAAAAGACGTCATTTTTTTATGACCACAGACCCATGTGATAAAAACAAAAATTCTGAAACATGATTACACATCAACATGACACCCCGAATCATATTCTAGAAGATCATTTGGCTACTGCAAAAAGAAATTGACGTTTTTTGAAACCAGACTTTTTGTAAAAAAACGTCATTTTTCAGCCATTTAATGACCCCCAGGAAAAAATTGAAATTTCCGAAACCTTATTGCGCATCTATAAGACACCCCAAAACATATTCCAAGAGATGAGTTGTCTACTGTTGAGAATGTAAAAGGAGTTCAAGGAAGAAGGTTTTTTGTCAAAAAACGTCATTTTTTACCAATTATTTGACCCCCAGGACTACCAGAGAATTTTTGAAACCTTTTTACAAAACACCCCAAATCATACTCCAAGAGTTCAGTTTGCTGGTTTATAAGATGTAAGAGCAGTTTGAGAAAGTAAAACGTGACAGACGGACGGACGGACAGGCAGACGGAACAGGGTAACAACAATATACCCGAACTTTCTTTAGTTTAGAAAGTGCGGATATAACAAAAGGATGGCTACAAATACAAGCTTGGCATTTCATTTCTAAATATTTTGTACACTGCTTAATACAACGATTGATTTCTATCCATGTTTGATTATGAGGTTTTATATTCCAAGAAACAGAAATGTCCAGCTTCAATTAATTCAAAAGCAATAATCATATCAACAGATCTGTAGGTCTTCAGAAAAATCGTGGACCAGATTCCCTTAAGAGCTATAGAGTACCTTTAAAGTTTTTTAATTTTGGTTATGGCCTATATCACGCACCGTACTTACGATTCCTCACGTCATGAATTTATTTTGTTATCAGTTTTACAATTCTACTGCAGCAGAAAAATATTGGTAAATTCTAAGCTGTAATTTATGATAATAATAAAATATGCAAAATTTATACAATTCTCTCTCTCTCTCTCTCTCTCTCTCTCTCTCTCTCTCTCTCTCTCAGAGATAGTGATTAACAAACACACACACACACACACATACAAAATATATTACCAGATTACATTTAAATCTGGTAATATATTTGCCAAGCAAGCAAAAGTAATCAATTATATAATGAAACAACAATATTAATTGATTGAGTGACATATATAACGATAAATTATTAAATTAACTGATTGACTGAACGACAACAAAACAAAATCAAGTACTGATCGTTAGATTATCGTCCTGACTCCATGTATGACTCCATGTAATATACTTACCTTTAGGTAGTTTTACATACAACCAGGCTTTGAGGCTGTTTGTTTTTTCAGAACGGCCCTTCCCTTTGTTTCTGAGTAAAAGAAGAAGTTTTACTTTCGTTTTAATCAAATTGAAGTATGGAAGCCCTTTAAAGAATTTTTTTTTCATTCTGTATCGCCTCAAGCCACTGCCTGGAGTTTACATACATTAGAAATCTGTCACTGAGAATTACATTGGAGTGTCAGTGCTGGATTTCCCTACGTTATTAATGTTTAGGTTCTTCGACCCTCAGCCTCAAAAACTTCATAAAAATGTTATTCGTCCTTCAAACGTTATAAATAAAATGAAATAAAAAGCAATTAATTGATGGTATCCATGCATTTTACAAAGTTATTGCAATTTGTCCACGATGGACATAATGGAATAAATATACAAGTTGAGATCAGATTAAAAAAAATACGTTGTACTGGTGCATCGATGATTCGAACCCTTTTACCAATATGAAGATATTGTAGATCTCCGTGGACCTACTAAGCAAAACATTTTGTTGAATCACTGATGGCAATATTAACAATAGAAGACTAATTAAATTTGTCTTTCTAAAAGACAGAATTATAGTACCTATAACTAAAATCCGGACAATTTAGAGTTATCGGACATGGCTGATAATCGGTGATCGTTAAAGTTGTTATCTCGGAACTCAGAGAATTGTTTATCATAAGAATACCACGATTCGTTATATCAACAACTTTTAAATACAACTTGTCAAACTTTTTTTTCCTTTTGGATTTTATATTCAGCGTGTACTTGACCGAGTGTAACGATTTGAGTTTTCCATTGAATTTACCATATGGATTTTAAGGACTTTTACATTACAACTTACAGTTTAAATTACAAAATCATATACAAGAAACGCTCGTGAAAGTTGTGTAGTATTTTAGTAGAATGCCGAGTTGTATCCTACCGCGGGGTTAACCACAACTTCATGGAAAATTCGCGATTAAACTTTACGTTACACTTGAAATTTTATTTTGTGTATACTTGTATACTATATTGTTTCCGCCCTGTTCAATATAAACCGAAATACCCCCTACCTGTTTAAAAGTCGGTAAGATATAAGTTAGAGCTGTGACGTACATTGACGCTGTTAATAAGCAAAGGAAGAAGGTATATAAGGGGTTAATACTAGTAACCTAAGCCTGCGAAAGTATGGTATCTATTGCTTAAAAAGATTTAAAAAAAAAAACCAAACAACCCCTAACAACACAGTACCGACAACAAGAAAGCAAGTACCAGGGTTATAGTGGGCGGAACTCTTATTGACAATTGTTCATTAACAATCATAATTGAAGGAACATTTTTAGATTAAAGAAACAAAACTTCAACACAAATTATGTGAAAGAGTACAAGAGAAATACAAGCGGTAAGAAGCACATTCTTATCTTTTACGGTCCGGATTCCGAAAAGCTCCCTCTCAGATGGGACATGGTTGTACATGTACATATTTACCGTGGTTTGCGACGATGATAAAACGATTGCATTCTGTTTATTAAAAAAATATGGAGAACATTGTAATAAAAAGAAGATTCTTACCCAATAGTTTACTGATGATGTGCGGGACTATCAGGTGATTTGATACTATTACTACTACTTCATGTACTTAGGTCTGTCGTTCTGCAAGGAATATAGGCCATAAACACACCAATGCATTATTTGCAGATCTGTAAAGTATCTCTATTTTATCATTTCATAATTAAAGACCAATATAAAAGCTCTTGATTTATTAATATTTTTAAAGATCTAATTCCATTGAAAATGGAACAATTTTCTTGATATACATCATATTTTAGAGCTTAAAGTTTAACTTTATTAAAAAGAAATCAAATTATACATCATTTGAATTCGTGGGGGCCAATTTTCAAGGACTGAGGGGTTTCCGCTTATTCGTAGGGATGTAATTTCGTGGATGCGTCGGTTTTCAGTATCAGTAAGATAACTAACTCTTTCAAAATGTGTTTTTAGATTCGTGGGGGGAGGGCTACCCACGAGTACTGCGAAAATTGAGCCATTACGAATTCTAATGATTCCAGAGAACACGCCATAAGCACAAAGTAATTATCAATAATGTCATATTCTAGACAAAAATTGAATAAAAAATGCAAAATGTTAAACGTTTGCGTAATATCAAAGATTTGAAACGAATCCGACTGTAATTGAATTTAGAAAAATTCTGATAAAATTACACAAATACTGCAGTTTTACTGAGTAATCAATATTTATTAAATACCAAGCAATTAATTAACCCTTTTACACCTAAGCATCATAAATATAATTCTTGAAAATTGTGATATATTTCTACTATATATGAATTTGTTTCGATAAAATTCATAAACGTTATCAAAAATGTTTTGGGACAACATGAAGATAGACCAATAAATATGCAAACTAATCTTTTTCGAAAACAAACTTACAGTAATTTGAATGTTTTGAAATCGCCACTCAGAGTTGTCATTCGTGCCTCACCTTACACCTTTATCAATGCTTAGTTTTCCAAGATTCGTAAAAATGCCAAATGAGTTTAATTTTTCAAATTGTAGTGATAGTAGCTAGTCACGATATCGGATAGAAAATTAGATTTAATTTGGAATTACTTTGTCAATCGGATCTTCAAACACATACATATCAATTTTCTTCCTATACTTTTTATATTTCCCATTCACCACCAGGGAAGTAATTACTATATTAAAAAAGGTGTGCTAAAAAACGCCGAATGTTAAGAAAATACACGTACATCTAGATCATTGTCAATATCAACTATCGGTATTTGGCAATTAATTACATCATTTAACATATGAACATGTTTATTATGTTGAAGTCGGCTGTTGTTGTATAGCTGATCAAAGATTAGAAATACATTCATTTTTTCAACTTGATTCTTTTTAATATAGCTGGCTTCATGAACTTATTAAACATGGACTATTCTCAAAGTAGATGTGATTACATAACAATCAACATCAGATTCAAGTTTAAAACTTATATTTGAGGCAATCTGAAATAGAAATTGGATTAAGAACCGGCAAAAGAGAAAGAATGTCTGAATAATAGAAAGCAAAGGTCAAGCTAGTCAAGTGAATATTTTAGTACAAGCAAACCACTCCGTATAACAGTTTATAAATTGTGTCACGGTGTGAAATTCAATCGTTCGGACTATTTTTAAATATTGTGTAAATCAACTTTTTCGGACTTTGTGTTAATTGCTACAAAAACTTTTTCCTCTATTTCGACAACTGTTTTAAAAACATTCTAAATTCCACCCAGCCTTAATCCTACCTGAGGCATGAGTCAGAGATGGAGAGCTAATCTTTTAATTGACTTCTGTTTATGTTTATTGACACTTCATCGTTCATCTAATTAATCCTTTTATGTACATGCTGCTAAAATGCCACAAGTTACTCAATAGCTGTTTGATAACTGATTTCTTTAATCTACACTTATTATGTTAATCCTCATTGTGTTATTTCATTGTTCACTATATATAATTTTAAATTGTAAACTATCGTCAGTTGGAATCAGACCTTCGGTGCTGATGCATACCAAACTCACGTAAAAGTTTATTCCATGCAAATTTCTAGATAAAAGTCTGAAAACTAAAACGCGTGTTGGCTTGTTGGAGGTTTAATGAGGCTGGGTCCAACAACAAGAGAATTAGCTCACGGTTGTCCCAGTATTAGTTCCGTACGTGGGAGAGTGTCCCGTAATAATCATAATTGGAACTATTTGACTTTGGTGAACGATACCAGAAATGCAAACAGTTCAAATTTAAAAGTAAGGTCCATGCCAAGGAGTGAAAATTGGCGAAATTGATGAAAGGAAATGTACGTCACTGCATCATGTTTATTGGAAACAATTTGGATCTAGCACAATTGTATGACCTTGGATGATTTCATCCGTAATATTGCTTTTTCAAAACAAAATAAATAAATAAATAAGAAATCAATTGTTTTTCGGCAATTTGCTTTCATCATCTCAAGCGATTGATGTTTTAACTTCAATAAATAAATCAATAAAGCTATTTAGCATTTTTTAAATCCAGTTTAACACAACTTCAAGAAATTAAAATAATTTTATGTCGAATTTTTTTTTTATTGTAAAACAGACACAAATAACATTATACATTACTGTTTCATGAAAAAAAAACCAATGACAGCCAGTCTAAATATTGAGCCATGATTCATAACCTTGTCAAAAAAGTTAGAGTAAAGAAATATTACATAATCATTAGCTAAACAATCCTTGGACCACATCGCTCAAATGAGTAGTTGTTCTCAACTTTTGCTAAAATGAATTGCGAAATAATAATGTGACTAGAAGGCTTTGCAGTGATTGCGTAGTGGTCAAGTAAGAATGTAGGATAAGATAAATATATGTGTTATAAACAACATATAACATAAAAACCACAGTTACAACAATGCTGTTTAAGTTGATAATTTAGATTCTGAAATTCAAAAATTACAAATACATTTCTCCCATTATTGCTAAAGACTGACATATTAAGTTTCCTTTTCACCATCATGTTGTTAAATATTAAATATATAAATTAGCGATGTTACCAAATTAAGATCTTGGACCCGCCTCCTCGCAATCAAATTTATCCCTTGGACCCCTTGGGAAAATTTTTTCTGGATTCGTGCATGACTGTTATTCAATTTTTTCAGCTCAGGAGAGCTTATGATTGGCGATGATAATGATTTTGCATGACGTACACTGTGAAAAACAGCAAACATTTTTGCGATATTTTCCTGCTATTATTTGAAAATTTATCTTCTTAAGATCGAACCTCAATGATGTGTTGGTATAATGTACAGTTCATTGGACTATTCCGAATCCTCCCGCCATTTTACAATGTCCATTCTATGCACCACAAAGGCAGTCTCTATTTAAGTATATGAATGACAATTTCATACCAATCACAATTAAGAATCTACTTTTTGGAAGTGAAAAACTAACATTACAAAATAACTTACTTCTATTTGACAAAATCCATTCTTATATCAAAACTACAAACAGATTCAAGTAAGCCAGGTAAACATGTATAACTGTATATACAAACTGTACCGAAATGGGTAAATTTATTTTTCTTTTTTTCATTATTTTATTATTATTTTTTATAATTATTATTTTTCATCATTCCTTATTTTCTTTTTTTTTCTCTGTTTATTTGTTCTTCCACAACCTTTTTTTCTGTCGATTATCATCTTTTGTTATTAATATTTTCATTTTTTCTACTTTACAGCTATTTTTTCTCTAGTAACTTGTACATTTGATTATTATTATTTCAATTTTATTCATTATTATAATTTTCCCTCATTTTTCTTTTTGTTTTCATTTCTTGTGTTGTACCTCCTTCCAATGCTATTCATAATATTATTTAACCTATTATACAAAATTCACTTATTTCACAATAATAATACATTCTGTATAAAACTATATACAAATATTATACCTTGACTATAGGAAAGAACATATATAGGCATTGTGCCTGCTGTTCAATCCGATTCATGTATATAAGAATAATTGAATAAAATACTTCTAATTAAAATCCTTCCGCCTTTTCTTGTTTTTCGTAAGTTTTCTATCCACTCTATGAAATATCAACAACCGATTACCAAACAGTCATCATCAACAATATATACGTTATCTTTATAAAACGCAATTGAAAAAAGCCATAAATTATTAAATTAAAATTGTGGTCGAACATGAATTAGCTATCTATTATTAATCAATTATCTATATATGTCCATGTACAAATTAAATATCGTATACATTAGTATTTTAAAAAACTTAATGATTGAATTTTTAAAAAAACCCCACCAAAACATTGCTTATTAAAACGTTTGAAAGCAGATTTTAAAAGCTCAGGTTATATGCACAGTGATGCGAACAAAATGCTTGAAATTTGTTTGTTCGTGATTCGGTTATGTCAGTAGCTGTCAGAACATTATCGGATATATTTACGAAAATTAAAAAAGAAAAATTCAGAAGAAGTAAAAACTGGGGTTGAAAAATTCCTTTATCACCGAGTTAATTTCATTGATCAATTCTTCAGTCTGTGTACTTTATGACCAATACTTTGAACGTCACTGGTGTTTATAGTCGTTCCTGAACGATTCGTGTGTGCTTCCACAGATCTATAGTGTGTGTAGGAACAATGAAGAGATCTAGAGGGTGTTATTAACAATAGCATAGCCAATCATATTGACCAAGTTTATAATCCTTAACTTTTGAGACTGTTTTGGCATAGAATAGTGCTCTGTATAGACTAACTGTTTTAAAAACTGTTTGTGTAATTAACTTAAAAATTGTCAAAAATATTGACTAAGTTTCACTATATATTCCTTGTATTTTTAAAGACTATTTGGAAGTAGAACACTATATAAGATTTTAAATTTGACATTTGTGGTCATACCATATAAATTCGTGAAGAAAATAATCCAAATATATTATCTAAAAATTTTTCACATTTTCTTATATGCATATACATAGCTCTTCGTCTCAAGAAGATAAATATCGTCTAAAGTGTCTACAACCATCCAGTCCTCTTAATCCTTTAGTTTTTAGTGCACCAGTGACGTGATTTTGTCCTGTCTACACACAGAAGAACTGTCTAGAATCAGCGCACCTGATGTCGTCTACTCCGCCGTATTGACAAAAGTTATTCTGGGGGTCGTTTTGAACCCCTAAACAGGGCGAGTTTTCCGCTGGCTGATCTGGACACCACAATGTGGATGGGATCGACGTTCCATCATCCATCTCATAAGTATTGGATCCAGTGCTTCGAGAGTATACGTGAATGTATTCTAAAATGAAAAAAAAACAATTATGAAAATCATTAATATTTTCAAAAAGTTTAAAAATATATACTGAACATATATATATTTTTAAAACTTACTAGTATTCATAAGATCCATCAGGTCCAAAACCTGTGAAAAGTTATTGGTGCCTAACATCACTTTCCCTGCTAATTCACATAGACATTTTGCCTCTTCATATGGATAAACTTTGGTCGGAATCAAAATGCAAGTTTGATACTCAGGGAACCATTCGTCGCGCCCTGTCACACAATCTGAAGACAAACACAAACATTACACACCAGAAACGCGGGGGTGTTAAGGAAGCATATGGGCTATCTAAATATCGTCTTATTTAGACTGTTATATTCAAACACTCGTGAGATTAAATAACTGTTTGGGATCAGATCAAAAACTTAGTATTATCCTTTGAAATAGATGTCAATGCAATAAAATCGGGTAGTACATCACTGCCACATCGGTGCATTATCATGTGACAGTTATAAATAGCTTACGTATATTCCTTTACATAAAATGAGATAAAACAACATTGCCCCGCGGTTTCCACAAAACAATAAACATATCAAAAGAAGACAAAACATCTCAGTTTTATCAAAACCGCTGCTAGAATCCTATATTCTCCTTAATTAAATAGTTATTCATCGGGTTCTCAAAAAACCTTACCAGCTTTTATTAAGTTTGCACGGAAAACGATATGTTGCATCAAAACAACACATAACACAGGATTCTAGCAGCACTTTTCAATTTAAGCATTGATCAAGCTATCGATACATGTAAAATCTGAAGTTCACTATATACGGGGTAGTGTTGTTCTAGTCGGATTTTTATATCATAAACAACGACAGAGGAAAGCCTGGTCGAGAAATAAAAGCAAATTTTTACACCTTTTAGCGAATAATTGATAAAACTAACATTTCTTCCAGTATTCTTATGTTCCACTCTCAATAAATCACATCAAAATACTTTATTAGAGTTCTTAGATTACTTATATCTTGAATCTGTTTACAATGCTTTCCGATCAAATTTACACGACATTCAATTATCACTCATTACGTCATCAATGTGTAAATCTACGTAATACAATCTATTTTGTGATAAAAATTTTCTCCAGTATTTTTACTTGTTTTTGGTCTACGTTCGTTGCTTAAATATTTGAATATGTAGATTCAACATAAAAACTAAGATTTGTGATTTCACGAAATTACATGCAACTCAGATTTCATATGCTTCCTTAACATCCCTGCGAAGGATTAAACGACGTTTTTTTTTCGCATTACTATGCATAACAAGGTATATAAAAGATAACTATATTTCATATAAACATGATGATGGAAAATTAGAAATTTGAGCAATCTTACGATCTGGCATCTTCTGATAAAACTGGTTTCCGTGAAAGTCAGAGGCCCTTTTGAATCTTCTTCCGTCATACAAGTTGCACTCTAATGTGCCTGTGTTATAACGGAAAAGTTGACATGGCGGTCTCATCTGGCATTTCAATGCGCACAAAGAAGGGGTACTTCCGACGTAGGACTGCGCGGGCATTTCCGCTATCCCTCCGTCTATTAGCCGGGGCACGATTTTCCAGACATGATGAGAACTCAGGCACTCTGCAAGGTGTAGTCATTTTTATAAGTTATTCTTTAAAATTTGTAACAGTGTTTTTCTATATGTTGGGATCATGTTGGGATCTACATAAATATAACTGGTAGATTTGCACGCAGAGTTCTCAAATTTTCATTTATTGACTCAATGTTTACAGATTTTGACCAAATTTCAAAACAATTTCAAAGATTTGGGCAGATTTGTATTTGCATTATGGGAACTAAATGGAAGTTTCTCATCGATGTAAATGGACAAATTAGTATTTGGTTTTTTCTAGTACATTCTAAAATCCATTCTGATTGCACACACAAGTACTCTGAAGTTGACATTAAAAAGATGCTTGAGTTTCTGATAGAAAACATCTATGTAGTTTTTGGAAATCAAGTCTTCCAATAATTGGTTGAAATTCTCGTGGGTACCAATTGTTAGCAGACCTATTTTTGTATTCTTATGAAGCAGAATTTATTCAAAAACTTGTACGTGAAAAAAATAAATCACTCGCTGTGGCCTTCAACTCAACATTCAGGTATATCGACAACGTATTATCAACTAACAATTGTTATTTCCATACTTACGTCGACTCGATATATCCCAGTGAACTTGAAATAAAAGATACCACAGAGTCTGCGTCATCTGTTTCATATTTGGATATTTTACTGAAAATGGACATTGAAGGTAACCTAACAACAAAACTTTATGATAAACGCGATGACTTCAATTTTTCTATAGTCAACTTTCCTTATTTATGTAGCAATATACCTTCATCACCTGCATATGGTGTTTTTGTCTCTCAGTTAATTCGATACGCAAGGGCATGCTCTTCGTATGAACAGTTTCTAAGGCGAGGCAAGCTACTGACAAACAAGTTGATAAAACCGGACTATCAACAGGCTCGTTTGAAGTCATCATTTCGTAAGTTCTATGGCAGATACAACGATCTTGTCAGCAAATACAATTATCCACTGGGTCGCATGCTGACTGACGTTTTTCATATACTAATTGTTAGACCTTAATTTATCTCCTAATTGTCTACGGACTTTTCAGTTTTTTCCTGATTGCGACAAAGAGCACACGGCGGGTGTGACTGGTCAGCAGAGGATGCTCACTCCTCCTAGGCACCTGATCCTACCTCTATCTTTTTGGAGGTCCATGTTGCTCTGCTTTGAATTTGTATTTCGTGTTATGGACTTTTGAGATGGTTGACGGTTTGTTATTGCATTTTGTCATTTATTGTGTTTGTATTTATTTTAATTATCTTCAACTATCCAGCAAGCTAACTAAAGTCGCCCAGTAAGTAAAAACTAATTAGATTACATGCGTGTAGTAATTATACTGTAGAAAATAAAATTTAATATTCCTGCATATTGAAAAATGAGCTATTAAATCTGGCTTTTGTAATTTATGATTCAAGAAGCATTTGAACCAAAGTACCGACTTGAGACTATCATGAACTACATGTAAGATACTTGTTTCGATATAATATCATCATTTGATCACCATTTAACACATACAATTACATTGACATGTTTTAATATTTTAGCTTTGATTATTGTTATCAATATTTTCTCTCCAACATGTTATGTTCTTCTCATATTAACTTTCATAATGAATATATATGCGAAGAATAATTTATTCTTTATGTCAAGCAATTTAGATAAATTGCTTGAAAGTGATTTATTAACTAACACGTTAGTACATTGTAAATGCAAAAGAATCAATTTTTACAAGTAAATACAGGATATTTGTGTTACATAACACTCGTATCCAATAGTTACTATGACGCATGTATTGTGCGATTTACTATACGCTTGTCCATTATATATTTTAAGAAAAAGAAATTTACTGATTGTTGTTATATTATCCATATATGGGTACCTGGCACGAGGCACGCACGTAATAAGGGGGATGGATTATGTTTTCTGTCAATGTAAAAATACTATATACTTCCTTAGAATTTGTTCACCTGAGCCGATGTTTCAAATGAACTTTTCTGATCACCTGTTGTCCATCGTCCGTCCGTCCTTCCGTCGGTCTGTCTGTTAATTTTTCAAAATTACAACTTCTTTTCTAGGATTACTGGTCCAAATTTAACCAAACTCGAGACAAGGCATCCTTATGAGATTCATTTTTTTTAAATAAAGGGCTAAACCATTTCCAAATAGGAAATTAACATGAAACAGTGAAAAAAGGGTACGTGTCTTAAGAATTCTACTACAGAAGAACCACTGCACCAGAAATGCCAATGTTTATATCAAAACTTCTATATGTAGCATCCGCACATTGTGTAGTTCTAAATTGTTAAACCCTGACCCTCTGACCAACACCGATGACCCGGTAGAGGTTTAAAGGTCAACATTAAAATGTGAATAGAAAAATGTTTAAAAATCTGCTCCACAAATGATACAATGCTACATTTTATGATATTACTATGCAAGATTATACATATCTTCGTATCCTCATATCAAGGTCAGATTGACCTACTTTTGGTATTTTATAAATATTCCTGATCATAGTGATAAATATAATACAATTAGAGCTATGATAACCAAAGTTTGTTTTCATAAATATTCATAATCAAATTGATGAATTTTATAAACATGTGTAATTAGCGCTGTAATCACCAAACATTGTTTTCATAAATATTCATAATCAAATTGATGAATTTTATAAACATGTATAATTAGGGCTATGATCACCAAACACTGTTTGTTGGTGTATTTTTTTTTCATATACATTGTACATGCTGAACTAGACCATTTTCAAGGCTACCCACATCAACTATATATGTTAAAGAGAAGACACTACAGCTAATTTTTTTCACCCTGCTGGTTATTTCTTTTTTTTAAACACAGTTCAATAAAAGAATAGAAGTTGTACATGTTCTGAAAGTTTAAATCTTTTTACTGCAATAATAAACTCGCCATTGCGTGTTAAATATTGGTCTATACTTCAAAATTTATATCGTATCGATTTGAACTTTAAAATTGTATTTACATCACGTAATTTTGAATGACAGCAATTGTCAATACAAAATTGGAGGTAATTTCATAGAAATAAACAGATAGTGAAAAATAATTCACATGGAATCGTGCACAAGACAAATAAAGCATCTTAGGAGGGCTCGATGGTCGTGGCCATTTTTAGACTATATTGATCTCCTTTCAAAGGAGAGCTCTATATAAGAATATAGGAAAATGCCCAAATATAAATTGTGAATTATATGAACTTTTTCTGTACTAAATAAAAGTTTATAGCTAAAATCTCTGAAAATTTAAGGAAGATCTGATGGCTTATTTGTTGACCACCCAGCGTCCTTGATTTTTAATGTTATGAAATTTCTACACTTGGTACGACCTCGGATAGTTATTTCACATGAAGGACCCGACAAGGAAGGGAAATGGAAATACTCGCGGATCTAGATGTTAAAAGACTCTTATCATAAAATGATGCATTGATGACAAGATTTATTATTTTTATCTCTTATAAGATTTATAGTTCGCTTTTGTGTTTTGTCTCTATCTCTTTTTATCCTTATACGTAACCAAATATGTCGAAATTGGATTCACCTCCTTGCAGAAAGCCACGCTGAAATCTTTACAATCGATGAGCATGCGGTGTTGAACGAAAGGCTGGGCTTGCAATATTTACTGTACGTTTATTAAGTTTCAGCAATAATTGAGAAAATTTAGATTTCACAAAAAAATAATCACACTATACACAGGCTTATATATAGAGACCTCTAGGTAGTTTATGTTTTAAAAGTTTTAAATAAAAGAAAACTTATTAAAGAGTTACGATTATGACCATAATCACGATTATGGTCAAAATTCATTTATCCGGTTTTCTTGTTTCCTATGCTTCAATAATGTATGTCTAATAGTTAACAAGAGTTTGAGAGTCAATCATCGAGTTATAAGCGAGATAGAGAGCTCACAAATCAGTTGAAAATTCTAGTTTTGACTTGCAATTAATGTGACAAACGCTAGGAACTGTTTATCTATAATCCAAACGAATGAAAAGATAGAAAAATAATCAGCTTGAAAAAAATCTTCTACGGGTAATTACATAACAAGAGTCCTCAGCTCTGTATCTTGATTATAACTCTACAACTGACACTCAAATATTTGTTGATTATTAGAAATGCATTCTTAAAGCAATATAAATAATAAAAAAAAGGAAAATAAAATTTGACCAAAATCGTGACCGTGCCCCATTAAAGCTATATCTGCCATATTTAATGCTATTGTCACAACCAGAAATTAGCGTAATATTAAAAGGAACACAAAAAAAAATAATGTTGAAGTATTGTATCCCCTGTATGGTCTAATTAAAAACAGAAGTAGTGAATATTTCCTCTCTTTCTTACAATAAGTACTCGTACTGTTCACACTAGTTTTGTTACTCGGAACTGTCCAGATTTAAAAGACTGAATTATTTCTCTGTTGACGGAAAGCAGTACATCTAAATCACGTCCGGTAATCTCCATGACGAAACTCAAACTCCCCTTTCACACAACACGCATCCTTCACTCAAACATTCAATTAACACAGTTAAGGAATTATAACACTCTCACACCGGTGACTCTTTGATGGGAGGAATGGCACTAATTTTATGTAAAACAAACAACACCTATACTCTTTAGCTTTATCCACGGCGCTCGGGGAATTTGAAGAAAATGTTTTCAATTAACAAAGAATTAGAATTAGAGAAAAAAAACATGTCATGTTAGAAATTGAGATTTTTCATTAAATTTACAATGTGACACTATCTTTGCCATGCTGGAACCAGAAGCAGATTGTGTTAGCATGATAAACTATATAAAAGAAAACCTCGTGACAAATGGGACACATCAGTCTTTGGTATTAATAGTGTACTAAGGTTTATCTAATGTAAATGGAAATGGACATTTTTATGCATTTTTATAAACTAATCTTATTTCTTTGGGTTTGCGTATATTCGTCGGAAAAGTATAGAGAAACCAAGTTTGTTTACAAAACTTAGTCGTACGAAAAAAAATTATTGACAAGGAATTCAGAACCTTTCAAAATTAAAAATGAATAAAAGTTAACATTATCAATAAAATACAGACCTTATTTTCAAAACTGAGCAAATATTAATACGAAAAACGTCAAAATTGCATTTTTCAAAGGCCCCTCAGCTCAAAATAAACTTATTTTTCACAGTTTTTTTTTTCTATTGTCTCCAAATAATTAAGCTCATTACCAACATGCCGACCACGCTTTCGCGTCGACATTTTGTTTCAAACTAAGAGGCTTGTGACATTTAGTGATAATAAATACATCAGACTGGTGCATTTACAGAACGTACCGGAATGTTAGAAAAATAATTGGAATATTCAATACTTTTAATGTGTTTGATATAAACTTTATAATTGCAGAAAGTTAAAAAATTATCTTCCATGTTTAATAAAAACTGCAAACATTTCTTTCTATAAAATAATTCATTTCATGCCGAATATAAATCTTTAAGACTATAGTTATAAATATGTGCACACTTTTATGAACCCTGGCAAATAAAAAAAAAATACAAACAAATCTCACCTTGAAACAATGTAGACAACAACAGAATCCAGCAGATTTCCATGCTTGTTCACAGAAGATGTTAGTGAGAAATTGGTGTGTGTGCGTTATGAGTGACAAATAAACGGATTCCGTAATTAAAGCAGGAGTTCGATTTTTAAAACAGAATATGTTTCATTACCATTAACATGTTCTCCAATACAATTATATTCAACACAATATCGATCATCAAAGCTCAGTATAAAAGCTTTCTCCTCTTTTTCCTCCCATAATATGTTAATATAATTGAATTAAAGAATTGGACTTGCATAAATCTTATCAATTAATGAATTCATTTAGACCAATGTTCTTGCAATTGACTCCATATTGTGTTTGAAATCGGTCGCCCTGAGTTGTAATTACTTAATTTTCTTAAGTTCTATATAGATCAGGGGTCATGTTCATGAAAGTATCTGAAGATTAATCTTAGGACATGTCATAGGATTTGTCTGAAGATTTATCTTATTACCATTATAAGACATATCTTTAGATGTAATGCGAAGCTATATCAGACATATCTTAGTTATAAGATGTTATTTTGAATAGGAAGATGAATCGTCTCTAGCAATTGAAACAGTCCTGGATTCAAGCATGTTTTGCCTCGGACTGTGAAAATGGCGACATCAATGGACCAAACTTGTCGTAACTTGGACCTGACACACCAGACCATATCATTTTCTTAGTATTCCTTAGTTGTTTATGATAAAAATAACAATAGTTATAATAGTAGTTGTAGAGTGTTTCTAAATTGGAAAAGTTCCGCCTCATCAGGGGTGCAAACTTTGATGAAGTATAGATCTATTGTTGAAGTTTTGATCTGATCAATATTTCGCCTACGTTGTTATGCTTGCTATAAACTATTCCGATTTGAATCGATCTCTGCAGATCGGGTCTGTAATCAATTTGTTCCAATATTTTAGAATGTGCCTCCTCAATCCTTTGAGACTTTGGTTATATTGTATGTATTATATTGTATCGTTTTTTGTATGACATTTGTTTGGTGGTGCGTGTTTGTTTGATGTATTAACACCAATTCTCTCTTTGTGTTGGTTATTTGCGTTATGATGGGGTCTTTTTCACTGACAGAGTAACCTCTCTTTAATAGATGTGTCTTAATATTTCCTAGGATTTCATCTAATTCGTGAGGGTCATTTGTATTTCTCGCATGTGTAAAGCATTCTCCTTTGATAAACGCTATCTTTATGGGGAAACTGAAAGTTATTGGTTGATTTGATGTACGAGTTTAGGTCAAGCATATTTTGAGCAAGAAATCTTTGACCTTTAAAAATCAGCCTGTCCAAGAAAGTCACAGAGTTGTGGGCTATTTTGCCTATGTCAAAAAATTCCATCATCTCATTTTCTGTGCCGTTAAATACAATAAAGCCGCCGTCATCTCTAAAACGGCCGTGAAAAAGAATTGTCATGGCGTGAATGAATTTCGACACAATAAGTTGTGTGATCTGATACATCCTAATGTCCAATAGTTCTGGTGAGGGCACTGCCTCCATTCTACAGCCGATAATTTGTTTATAATACTTTCCGTCAAATTCGAAGTAGGTGTTATCTAGTACACATTTGAGCAGAAAGAGGGGATCTTTGACATCTGGATGTGGAATGCGATATTCGCTTTTGTTTGTGTTATTGTATGTATCGTGTACCGCACTTACTATGTCGTCAAACTCCGTGTTTGTATTCGTACTAGTAACATAACATGTAATTAACAGGACATCAGGTGGGTATTCAAGTGATTCGATTTTATTTATAAAATCTGTTGTGTCCTTTATGTAAGTAGATTGTTTTCTTACAATGGGTATAAGAAAATAATCACATTATGCACCGATATTGTTCCTTGTCGGCGTCTCACAGTGTGATATAATTGGTCGTCCCGATGGAAATTGTCTGATGGTGCAAAGATTGTTAATAAAGGCGTTTTGTACATCGTCTTTAATTTTGTGTATTTTAGGGAGCAGTTATAATTGTCCGCATTTTCGTGAGGGTTTATTGTAAGGATTGCAATCGATTGCAGAATTGCTGATCGGTTAATCGCAATTCGTTCCGACTGATTAACAGGGTACTCGTATCCAAATACTGATATTGATCGTTTTTTGATATGCTTTTATCATTTTTAATAATTGTTATAAATATCACAGAAAACACAACAGAGATATTCTGTTTATATGTAAAACAAGATATAATTTCAAAATTATATCTCATGTAAATTATTCAAAAGTAAATATGAAACAACGAACAAACAGTCGTGGAAGTCAGTTTGACTTCTCATAGAAAAGTTTGCCCATGAATATTAATAGATCTTTGTTTGTTTTAAATGATTATTCTTTCGGAGAGTAGTAACGTGTATGTACCCACTTTGTACCCACTTTTAGACAATTGCTGATAATAGTGATTTATGAAAACCTGAACTGACAAGGCAGTGACTGGTTGTTTTAATAATTATTAAAATTAACATCTACTAGACAACCCCCCCCCCCCCCAGCTTTGTCGTGGGGTCTTAATGGTCTCCAATTTAACTTGAATCGATAATAGTTTTGAAAGACAAAAAAAAAAACCACTTAGAAATTGTTTTAAAATATACATTATTTTTTTTATTTTATACGACTAACCGATTACTGCCTTTCTAACTTATTACTGTTGTTCCGAAAAAATCGGTTAACCGGTTAGAGATTGCCATCCCTAGTATATTGTCTTTCAGGAAACGATAATGACTCCTGTAAATGCATCTCGTTAATTTTGTTTTGCAGTTGTTCAGCTCCTTCAAATCTGGTTTTTCAACTTGCATGAAATATTTAGACTGGAGTTGGCGTTGTGCTTCAGTGATATACTGTTATTTGTACATTATAACTATTGTGTTGCTTTTGTCAGCTTTTTTATTGTTTTTTATAGAATATAAAGCCCCTCTTTCTTCTTTGATATATTATTCCTTAATCTTTTGGTTAGTAGGGATGTAAGAGATGCTCCAATTTAGTTTTATCAATGTACTCCTCAAGAGCATTGCAGGTTGTTTGGGGGATATGACCCGATGGCTTTCTTATGATAAAGGGATGAATTGTTGAATCATCGCCTGAGCTATAGTGGTATGATCATCTGAGTTTTCTGGCACACTCATTAACATCTTTGATCACCATTCTCTTGGCGTTAGCTGGAATAACATTTAGTCCTTTAGCCAATAACGTATACTCGTGATCATTGATAGTGTATTGAACTGGGTAATATTTACGTGCAGTTAATACAATTGACCCTTTTCCAAATTTGCTGGATACGATTTCGAGCGCAATACATTCTTTGATGCATTCTTCCATCTATTAAGGCGCCGAGCCATTGTAATATTGTAGATGAGTAATTGTTGTAGCGAGCAGCTTGGAATTATGAGAAATCCGTCCATTGCAAATTAGAATATTGCACTAGAGGGAATTAAATGCGTTGTAAAAATTCAATTTAAATGGAAATTACCCGTCTAAGTATTAAACGCTGATAAATTAGAGGGTGATATAATCGGCTCAATCAATAGGCAATCAAGCTACTGAATCTAGTATTTTATTTAGCATCTATTTCTGAGCTGTACAGCTAAAAGACAATACATTGAATTGAATTGAGTGCTGGGACACGTGACTCATATAAGTCACGCCTCCTACGGATGGGTCTGTGTGCAATGCGCAGTGAGACAAAAAGAAAAATTATCGAATGACAAATATACATTCTTGATGATATTCTTTACATGCCAACAATTTATATCATATAAAGATTTGATAATTATTGTACACAACAGAGCGTTTTTGCAGAGAAATTATAAATCTATCGGATATTGTCAATCTGGTCATAAAAACACTTACAAGAATGAATATTAAAAGAAAAATTAATCACCAAAGTTAAAAAGGCTGATTCATCGAGGGCATACTCTAAAACCTGGCCTGGCCCCATTGGCCTGGTCTGGCCTCAAAATGGGCCTGGCCTCACTTTTGGCCTAAAATTTGGCCTGGCCCCAAAGTTTGGCCTGGCCTCAAATTTTGACCTGGCCCCAAATTTGGCCTCTTCAAAAATATATGGCTTGGAATCAAAATTTTTTCTCTCACATTTTCAAAGAGTTTTCATTGAATTTTTATTGATTTTTTAATGTTTTAGAGATAATCATATGGGAAAAAATATATAACAGGTGGCCTAGCTGGTTGAGTTTTAATTGATTTTATTCATGTTTACACACACAAATACATAAGATAGGCATGTGCAACACTGATCTTTCTATTGCCAAGGAATGGATTATATGCCCAATACTGAAGCAATCGGCGTTAACATTCAGAGACGCAACCACCTTCCCAACTTCAAAAAGTAAACAAAATGTAGAATAGAGATATCAGAATAATAAAGTAAAACATCATTTTTAAAAGACACTGACCTGTTTGAAGGATCAATAAATATCTCAAACATTTGTAAACTGATTAATAACATCAAATCTCTATCCTCATGGAATGCACTTTAAAAATGCCAGTTCGCTTACATTACCTGTCAACACCAATCAAACCCAAATTTCCCTCCCCAGTAGAAATTCGATATCAGCCACCTCTGTCGCTTTATTGGGGTCAGATGGCATACTCTAAAACCTATCCTGGCCTGGCCCCATTGGCCTGGCCTGGCCTCACTTTTTGCCTCAATTTTGGCTTGGCCTCAAATTTTGGTCTAGCCTCAAAAATTGGCCTGGCCTCAAATTTGGCCTCTTCTAAAATTTTTGGTCTCAATTTTCTTTTTTTATTTTCTTTACACATTTGTAATTGTATTGATTTTTTTTTATTGATTTACGTTTAATACACTTATAACACCACACTAAATGGCTTTTAGTGTCTTATAGTGATAGTTCTTTAATTCCAAAGTACTTTAAGAATGTAACACTGCCATTGTATTACACCATGACATGTTTTTTTCAATGTACTTAATTAAATTAAATTGCTCTCAGGATCGGACAATACTTAAATCAAAATACTTGTGTGAGAAAAATAATAATGACAGAGACCATTTTGTTTGTTCTAACCAACATTAAAGGTCACAACATGTTATGCTGGTTTCAAATTCTGATATCGAAGTTACCCTAAAAATTTGTTTCCTAAATATAAAAACACATGCATGAAACTACTCTAATATAGGGGTGATGATTAATGACCATCACTGAATCAAGTTATCAGAGGATGCAATGTTGCAGTCATTCACAAATTAGACCGTGTGAAATGTTGAACGGCAGGACATACTCTAAAACCTGTCCTGGCCTGGCCTGGCCCCATTGGCCTGGCCTGGCCTGGCCTCTAAGTTGGCCTGGCCTCACTTTTGGCCTCAAATTTGGCAATGAATCTGACCCCAATAAAGCGACAGAGGTGGCTGATATCGAATTTCTGCTGGGGAGGGAAATTTGGGTTTGATTGGTGTTGACAGGTAATGTAAGCGAACTGGTATTTTTAAAGTGCATTGCATGTGGATAGATATTAGATGTTATGAATCAGTTTACAAATGTTTGAGATTTTATTGATCCTTCAAACAGGTCAGTTTCTTTTAAAAATTGTGTTTTACTTTATTATTCTGATATCTCTATTCTACATTTTGTCTACTTTTTGAAGTGGGGAAGGGGGTTGCGTCTCTGAATTTTAACGCCGATTGCTTCAGTATTGGGCATAATCCATTCCTTGGCAATAGAAAGAGCAGTATTGCACATGTTTGTGTAATCTTGAATAAAATCAATTAAAACTCAATCAGCCAGGTCACCTGTTATATATTTTTTTTCCGTATGATTATCTCTTAAACTTTAAAAAATCAATAAAAATTAAATGACAACTCTTTGAAAATGAGAGAAATTTTTTTTTTAATTCAAGGCCAAAAATTTTTGAAGAGGCCAAATTTGGGGCCAGGCCAAAATTTGAGGCCAGGCCAAAATTTGGGGCCAGGCCAAATTTGAGGCCAAAAGTGAGACCAGGCCAGGCCAGGTTTTAGAGTATGCCGGGGTCAGAATCATTGCCTTCACTGCCGTTCAACATTTATCACGCTCTAATTTAATTAATGTCATTTGTGAATGACTGCAACGTTGCATCCTCCGATAACTTGATTCAGTGATGGTCATTAATCATCACCCCTATATTAGAGTAGTTTCATGCATGTGTTGTTTGTATATTTAGGAAACAATTTTCCCCCTATAGGATAACTTCGATATCAGAATTTGAATTTGTGACCTTTAATGTTGGTTAGAATAAACAAACTGGTCTCTGTCATATTTTTTTTCTCACAGTATTTAAAGGTAATGTCCGATCCCGAGAGCAGTTTAAATTAATGAAATACATTGAAAAAATAATTACAATGGCAGTATTACATTCTTAAAGTACTTTGGAATTTAAAAAAACAGACTGTTTCAAAATATACTAGATTCAATCACTCATACCTGTAGTCGTATATACATGTATGTTTCAATAGAACTATCACTATAAGACACTAAAAGCAATTTAGTGTGATGTTTTAAATGTATAAAACATTAATCAATAAAAAATCAATCAAATCAACAAATGTGTAAAGAAAATAAAAAAATAAAATTGAGGCCAAACATTTTAGTAGACGCCAAATTTAAGGCCAGGCCAATTTTTGAGGCCAGACCAAAACTTGGGGCCGAGCCAAATTTAAGGCCAAAAGTGAGGCCAGGCCAACTTTGAGGCCAGGCTAGGCCAATGGGACTAGGCCAGGCCAGGTTTTAGAGTATTCCTTCATCGAGAAGTGTTGGTGGTGACGCTGGGGATAATGACGAAGGAATGGCCTGCGGTGTTCGCTTTACATTCTTTCCCGATTGAGGTTTTGTGAGGCATCAGACACAAGAAGCGCATCATGCTTACCACGGAACTGATGGATCTGCTTAGTTTGTTGTTCGTTGATTTTAAGTATTTTGTCATCCAAGTGTTTTTGTTTCATTATCAAACTCCCTGGAACAGGTTTTCAACTTGCGGAAAGCCTCTGTCCGTACTCTATCGACTTCCGTCTCCTTGTCTCGAATTTCAGCGTCCAGAAATTCCAATACGGAGTCTACCGTCTCCTTTGTTGTTTTCTCAGATAGGCCCTTCCAGAAGTCCTCGAATTTAGCGTTCCCTTCATTTGTTAGGTTAAGGGCGTAAAGGAATTTTGTGCTAAACCAAGGGGGGGGGGGGGGTGCTTTCTCAGTACGGGCGTACGTAAAGCCCTTTTTCCGTCTGAGGAGAACAAGGCGTTTGTCCAGTATATCTTTGATCTCTCTTTGAATTCCTCTGTCAGGTTACGTTTAATATAAGAGATTCTCCTAGATCCAAGTCCACAAACTTAGTCATTGCCTCCTGATTAGATGGGATTTCGTAGTCCATGTTTGATTTAGACATATTGTTGTTTTTATTTCATGACAATTTGTTGAAGCGCTTGATCATATCAGGTGTTTTAGTAGAAGTGAGCGCTAAGAGCAGTATTGGAGAACTTCTTTGAGTTTCATTCTTTGCAAGTTTGGCCATTAAGGCGTCTTATCGATGCTGGATACAGGATGCAAATGTTGAAGAACTGTTGAGATTTTGCTTCTTCTCGGAACATTGTATAAGGGAATTGTGTGAGTTAAGGAATGAATTCAATATTTATTTGTTTTATACGATATAAAATGGTTTGGGACAGTTTACGCTTTATAATCCGCTTCGCTCAAACTGTTTCAAACCATTTTATATAAAACTAATAAATATTGAACTCATTGCCTATAATTTAATTTATTGCTTCTATTTGAAGATAAAAACAGTCATTTGACCTTTAAAATGGCTTTAAAATGTACAAAAATCAAACGTAACGTTGGGTGCGTTTTTGACGTTAATCTTACTCTGACGCAGGCAAAATTCTTTATACGGTTTGCAACAACTTTTTAGCCAATCAGAAAGCGCGTTACAACCATTAAATTGGTCAAAGAGGGAAAGTCCCAATCAATAAAACAAGACGATCGCTGTCAAAAGAAAGCGATTCTTGGGATGATGCCGGTAGGACATTGTCCCTGGTAACAGCATGTCGAATGGCGACATCAAACTGTAAAAATGGCAATATCATTCAAGCAAACTTGTCGTGAATTTACTAAGACCCGACACTCAAAACCATATCATATTCTTAATATATTTTAGATGTTTATGATAATGATAACAATAGTTATAATGGTAGTTGTAGAGTGTTTCGGCGGTTTTCTAAATTGGAAAAGTCCGCCTCATCAGGGGTGCAAACTTTGACGAAGTATCTATTGTTGAAGTTTTGATCTGATTAATATTTCGCCTACGTTGTTATATGTATGCTTGCTATAAGCGATTCCGATTTGAACCGTTCTCTGCAGATCGGTTTTGTAATCAATTTGTTCCGATATTTTAGAATGCGATTCCTCAATCCTTTGACACTCGGATTGTATTTGGTAAGTATGACATTTGGTAAGTGACAATGGTGTGTATATACACATGTGCATGTCATAATATTTATAATTTGTTCATTGATTTGAAATTGCAACTAACTCAGCAATTACTCGTAGTTCCCCCATTCATCAAATAAATGAAGATGCATTTTTCAAATATTAATATAAAACAATAATCATTGATATCATTATCATGAATTTGTTATTACATGTACATTCCGATCAGATATAATTCGCCAGTGACTTATTATTTACTGGATAATATACAAACTATAAAAGACTCATGTAGATATAGAAATAGTTAATAAAATATGAGACACAAAATAATCTGGAAATTTTGATCTCAATGTTACCTAATCCATGAGGTGATCCAGAAGGGGAGGGTGTGGGGCTGGGGTGTTTGAAATTAAAACTTACAAATGTATTAACTTCACATAGTAAAGTTACTAGAATTAGGCCTCGGATCCCCCCCCCTTTCCGGGAAGCAAAATATGATCCCTCGACCCCCCCCCCCCCCATCCCCCACTCCCAACGGATCAGCACAGGTACAGGTAAGTGCACATAAATAATTCAACCACATATTTTGTATTATTTTACAGTCTAAAAAAACTCCTTAAGCAGATAGGTATAGCTAGGTATATAAAGCCATGCAATTCAGAAATGCTGTATCTTTGCATATCCCAGTCAGCTTGAAATAAAAGATACCACAGAATCTGAAACATCTGTTTCATAATTGGATATTTCTTTTAGAAAAAGACGTTAATGGTAACCTAACAACAAAACTATATGACAAACGTGATGATTTTAATTTTTCCATCGTCATTTTCCCTCACTTATGTAGCAATATATCATCACCTGCTTATTATGACGTTTACATCTCTCAGCTTATTTGTTATGCACGAGCATGCTCTACATATGAACCATTTATTAAACGAGGCAAGCTACTAACAAACAAGTTGATGGAACACGAACATCAAGAACTTCGATTGAAATCATCTGTACGCAAGTTCTATGGTCGATACAATGACATTGTCAGCAATTAAAATGTTTCATTAAAACACATGCTGACTAACGTTTTTCATACTTGTCAGACCATTATTCATACACTGGAGTGACTACGGTTTCTTCCGTTTTTCATGATCTTGACAATAAGCACACGGCGGGTGAGACCGGTCGGCAGGGGATGGTTACTCCTCCTAGGCACCTGACCCTACCTCTATCTTTTCAGAGGTTCGTGTTGCTCTGCTTTGAATTTGTATTTCGCTTTATGGATTTTTGTGATGGTTGACAGTTTGTTATTGTCATTTTTCATATAACATCCAAATACATGTACATATTTAGTCTGTGTGCTTATCTATAACCTTAAGTACATGTACTCTTCTTTTAAGGAGTGGTGGCTTATAACCCACACGTTTACCGTTGATTTTAATAAGGATAAGACAGCTATTTAGATGTCTTCAAGTTAAGATGCTTTATAAATGTTTACTCTAATCAAATAGTAAAAGAGTGCCAGTCTCTATAATAAAGCAATATGAACTGTATTTCTTTTTTTTTTTTTTTTTTTTTTTTTAGACTTTTACATGTTTTACCCTTTTACTAATGTACTTTTGCTGTTAATAGACCTTCTAAATAGTTGATTAGTTGTCGGTAATTATGCATATTGTATCAAATGTTTTAAAACTATTTTTTTCTATCATTTAAGTGCATATGGTCAATTACAGTTTTAGATAAGAACCACCAGCATAAACATTCGTTTAGTTGTTGAAATTTTGTCCTAAGTTGTGTCGACCGATTTTGTTTCAGGGTTTGGGGTATGTTTGTCTGACCGTGGAGTACCTGCAGGCATGTTCGCGAAGCTACCTTAGGACTATGGTGCGTCCTAAGTATGTCTTAGGATACGTCTTAGTCTTAATACTGTTTCTCGAATCTCTCCTAAATTTAGAAACCGCCATAACCTTGTCCTAACTTTAGGACATCGCTTATCTTGTCCTAAGACCATCCTAAGGTTGTAAATTCGCGGTTTTGGGATATTGGGACTGTTGTGGAGCTTTTTTTTAAAGACCAGTAGAATAAAGCAGTCTTTTCTACAGTTCCAGCATTTCCAACAAACCTCAATTCCTTATCAGGGAGGGGCATAGTCATTTATTATATCATGTACGTTTATTTTATTATAATAAAATGGAGATGGACCCCGATCTCACCTTTACCTCTCCGTTGCAACATGCTGCCTTGGAGCTGGCAAATTTTACAATTTTTTCGCAAATACTGTCTTTGCTTGGCGAAAGAAAATTATCTACTTATTTTCAAAATATATTCTAAGTAAGTGACATTACTTGTTTTGATTACTATAGTATCGGCCAAAAAATTATTCAAATGTCCTTGACCAAAGAGTAAATCTACATCGGTTTATATAAGCCATGCGTGAGCATTCTTCAATTTTTCTGAAACTTCATTCTGAAAAATAAGCTTTACAAATTAATGTTGAATAATATGTAGTTATTTATTTTTCAGATAGATTACAACTTATTTCTTATTTAACATGTACATGTACGTGTATTGTATATATTGCATATTTAAGGGAAATTGGTTGTGTTTGTACATGTAACGTTATGAATTTTATGAAAAGCGTGTGCTTATGTATTGCTTGAATGACAAGAGTATCAAATGTTGATTTACACTCAAAACAATGCACATGTGTTGTTTTAATAATTATTTGCTGTCCTGATACATATTTTCTTTTCACAAAATAGCAGTTATTTGGATTTCTGGGTTTTTTTTGGGAGGGGAGGGGGATTATTTGTTTGAACTAAATTGTTATTAACCACTGATATATATTTAAGTAAATTTATATTTTCATATTTGTATACAAATTAAAATTACTGCTTTTAGGCCTTGTTACTGACTCGTATAATTTTCTCTGGCAAAATGTTTAAATGATTTATCCCTGCACAAGTCTCTCAAATGTTGTATGGATTGATGTGAAAAATAAGAATAATTTTAGTAGGTTCGGAAATCCTAACTTAAGATGTTCCTAGGTTACCGTCGAGCTACATCTTAAGACATGTCCTAAGTTGATCTTAGGAGATGTTCATAACTTTTTTCCTAAATCATATCTTAGGAACAAACTTACGTCAATTCTTATGAAGGTTTCGTGAACATGCCTGCTGTTCAGGTATTTTCCGTCTTATTTAGGATTGTCCTAGTCTTGTCACTGGTTCGGTTTCTTTCTCTCCTGTCACTTGTCATTGATTTCTGGTCTTTTTAGAAAACAAGATAGGGAATCAATAGACCTTTTCTAGTGAGCTTACCATAATGCTCGGCTCTCATTAAAACAAGTCTTTACTAAACAGTTTGGTCGATAAAATTCAAAAGAAGTAGGTCAAGCTTATTTGCTCAATGAGGCGAAATCTATTTACATATATATTTTTTTTAAGATATTAAAAATTAACTTATCGTAATTTAAGAAAAAAGTAATAGATAAAAATTCAATAAAAGTATTGGTAAGGCAAACAGTTTCTCTGTAATGTTCTTTCAGTTTAATGTTTGTTCATAAATAGTAAAATTAATCTGTTTTTATACTTACTTTGGTAAGTTTTACATCTAGTAAAAAGAGGGTGTGTTCAAAGCGTTAACTGCTAGATTGATAAGTGGTCAAATTATTTGAATTAGCATAATACCCCTGTATGTTAAAATTATGAAAAAAAAATATCCATCAAATCTAAAAATGACATTTTCAAATTTAAAGAGAGGGGAAGAGATTTAGAAACGCCAAAACATTCGGTAAGTAATTCTTCATGGCCTACATAATAAATGTTTACCGCAAAATCCATCAGACGACAAGATTTGATAATCCTAAAATTCAAACATACGTAGTTAAAATGCTTTAAAAAGGAAAAGCCATAGACCTTTGAAAGTAGGTCATTTTAACATAATTTCCTATTGTCCAACCCTGAGATGAGTTTGATGATCATAGACCTTACCTTGCCCTAGATTTAAATCTGGTAAAATTAAAAAATGAAAAGCTTCAACATTCAATAGGTAGGTCACGGTGAGTTCAATTTTTCTTTAAATCCTATGGTGTATTTGTCGTCAAGATTTGATGATCCTAGCTTGGACTGGCAAATTTTTAATATAATTTTAGTTTACGTCGCTTTGATATGACCTTGAGTTTTCGCCCCTCTCTGTGAGGCAATGACATGCATATGAACAAAATTTAATAAAAAAATGTCTTCAATATTGTAGTAATCTACCTACATATTCTTAAAAAAGGAAACAATTGCTGTTTAAAATTTCCTTTATATACATGGAATTATTATCTACTCTTGTTCAAGGGTCAATGATAATATGTGACAAAGATTTTGTCATGTTATAGAAATTCAGACTTTGAGAGATACTACCCAAACTACAAATCGTTTCCGCACATCGCAAAAATGGTACTAATATTAGCCATCTGAACCTTCGAACTTTTAAAATTGTTTGCTCGTTGCCGTAATGATTTCCCCTTTTATACACAAACGAAAGGGCGTATGTCTGTACAGCTGATGTCGTCCATCCCCCCGGCGGGACAGTAGCTGTCCATGCTGAGATCCATCCCGATACAGGCGTGGCCTTCCATTGGTTGGTCCTCACACCAGAACTGACCGACCGTCTGTCCATTAGACCACTGATAGGCGGTTGGCGTCACTTGGTTGGAGTATACAAATGTGTATTCTGTCAAAAAAAAGTTAATTTTCCTCATCTTGGTTATTTCTTTCTTTAAACACAGATTGCGTGTTATAGATGTTCCGGAATTCAAAATTTACATCATAATGACTCGATCACGATCGATTTTCATCACGTGATTTTGAATGATAGTCGTTGTCAATGGAATATTGGAGATAGTTTTAGGTAGTAAAAATAATTTATGCACAGGATCATGCACATGACAAATAAAGCGTATTAACCCTTAATGTTATGAAATTTCTACACTTGTTACGACCTCAGAGCGGTATTTTAAATAAGACACCTGACGAGGAAGGGAAATGGAAATACTCGGCGTATCTAGATGTTAAAATATTCTTATAATAAAATGATGTATTGATGACAGAGGGGGATTTATTTATTTTATATCTCTTACAAGATATATAGTTCGCATTTGTGTTTTCTCTCCATCTCTTTAGATCATTTTTAAACTAAATTTGGGGTCTTTTCATCCTCTTGCTGAAATGTTTACAATCGATATCGATACGCATGTAGTGTTGAAAGAAAGGCTGGGCCAGCAATTTTAACTTATAGGCCGTCTAAAATTATTAATTTTAGTGCTTAATTGAAAATTTATAGATTTAACAAAGCGTAATATTTGCAAAGTTTTTAATTTTAAATTTGCATGAAAGTTCATTTAAGTTACGGGAAAAACTGTGATTTCATGGTATTTGCTCAAAATAATATAGTTTCTCTTTAACTATCGTGAATTAACTTTGAGAGCCAGTTTAGAATTGAGAAAAAATATAAATATAATTTATATGTAACCAGTTATATTATTTGCATATTAAATTACAGCGCTAGCGTACGTGTTTGATTGGTATACTTGAGTAGAGTGAGTGTTTATGTATGAGAGTTTAAAATCTGTAACATGGACAATGACAAGACTGGACAATAGGGTCACATAACTAATTCTGCATGCACTCTTCCCCGCCAAAATCTTATACTGGACTGACACTCTCCGCCTAGCCCTTGAACGGGTCACAACGACATACAGTATAGCAATATACTCAGGCATTAGGATTGTTTGTCCCGGTAAGAATTAATGTAATAAATTAAAGTTCATTCTAAATTGTAATATTACTGTTTCATTTCATTGTCTAATGTGTATGTTTGTCTGTGTTTAATTGTCTTGTCATTTGTGTCTATTCTGTGTTACTTGTATAATTACACAATTTCAGGTTTCTTCTGTATAATAAATATTTATAACAACGACCCAAGCTTGGCTTTATTCTACCACTGGCTACGTATATATTAAAGAGAAACAAGTTGCAATATTTTAAACAAAGCAAATTTGCTTACTGGCATTTATCAAATTCATGACTTCTCTATTCAGACTGTATTTAGCAGAGTCCTCGACTCCCATGACCTGCTTGCCGTGAGCCTGACACGTGGTTTCAGCTTGGGTGTACATTAACGGCGCAGTGTGTACCCACAGACACAGCCTTTGGACGGGGAACCACTCGTCCCTCCCTCCCAGACACTCTGAAAAAAGAAAATCAGGACAAACTGGTACAAGATGACATTTTATAATATAAAACTCTCAACAGTTTCTTTTGAATACTCGTGGTAACCTTTCCAGATACAACATTTGTAAAACTGAGGACTAAGATAATCCTTCATGAAGCTTGGCAGTAATAAGGACACCTTCTTTTAACAAATTCAAAATATATGTTGTTCATGTAATAATAACTTTAATTCTATCCATTTAAGCTATCCGAGACTAAGAAGGAGGTAGCTTACACTATCCCCCTGCGTCCGGACCTGGTTTATGAGTTGGAGTAGGTCTTACATTTAAGATATTAATTGTCCTACCTTCACCAAACTTGCAAGAATGGTGCATCTGGGCCTGCTTATTGTTTTAAGATGCTTGGATTCTGAATCTTGGCCATGAATATCAAATGTTGGAGGAGATTAAGGTTTTTGTAGCAGGTTATCGTTTTTGGAGCAGATGCCCTTTGATAGCCATATCTAAGTTACTACTGCTCCTATTTTTACCACACTTGCGTGGATGGTGCAGCGTACAAAACTCTTGCACTTGAAGTGCTTGAATGCTTAAAGTCTGATCCATAAGTTCAGATTCTTAATGACATGAGGTTAAGGTTTTTGGAGTATATGTAGGTTAAAGTTTTGAAGCATGTGCCCTTTGATGACCAATAGCTAAGTTAGTACTGGGATACATTCTCCAAACTTGCATGGATGGTGTGTCTTAAGATACTTATGCAACTGACAGGCTTACCTGCTGAAACTGAGCCATTGGTTTTCGATGCCAGACGAGATTTAGGTTTTTGCAACCTGTTAAAGTTTTTGAAGCAGGTGCATTTAATTAGACAAATATTAATTATCAGTAGATAATCCTTTACCAAAGGAGGTATGAAGCATCTTGTGATAATGATGCATTACACTTTATTCGGAATCTTAGCCATAGGTGTCGGATGCTGGAGAAGATTCATCAAGCTTTCAATGTTGGAAAAATGCTGTCCTTACCAACTATCATGCCTCGTGTAAATTTCATTCAATACAATATTGTATCATTAAATACAGTATGATTATGTGTCATATGATATATATCATATGATACATTATTATGTTATACAATACTTATATTACATGATAAAATTTCATATCATATCCAATCTGATTAAAATCAGATCCTTGATCCCTTCCTTGTTTTTCTATTGTCGCCACACGAGGATCTGAAGAAACTCCGCTTGAGGTCACCTCCTGGTGAACTTTGATTTACGAATATTCATGAGTTATTTTGGTCAATCAGAGCAAGCGTTAGACGCGGTCATTTCAGGTTATAAACAAATATGAAGTCGAATGACGAAGCAATGGTACATGTTCTCGAATCTGTTGGTATCAGCGAGCTAGAGACGGAGCATAAATTGATATTAGACGACCTCAGGGAATCTAAAGATTGTATCAGTATGACTTCCAAAACACGTAACTGGGGAATGGAACCGACGATTTCATTGGTCAAAACAAAGTTCATCAGGAGGTGACCTGAAGCGGGGTTTCTTCAGATCCTCGTGTTGCGACAATTGGAAAACAAGGAGCGGATCAAGGATCTGATTTTAATCAGATTGATATCATATCATGATATTATTCAATATCATGTCTTTTAAAATATGTCATTAATTGACCTTTCAAATTGCACGTAAGCTATGCTTATAACAAGACAGGGGGCATAGAACCTGCATACCCCGGATTTATGATAGACAGTTTTAAGCAGATCTGTTACTGTTTTTAGAAGAAAGATCCAACTTTTCGAAAATGAGCATGATTATTTGTTCACTTGTGATCACCAGAGGTGGACAGAGACAAGAAAAATGGACCGCCTTCCCTCTCCACCTGTCTATTTCTTGCGATATGTTGTGTAGTAACAAGGGGAAAAGACAATAATTAGTTCATGATATAAAAAAACAATTTTTCTTTAACCTTTGTTCTGTTATTATCAACAGATAACAGCGCTAGCCCCCTAATTTTATTTTTAATGGTAAACTTGTTAGGCTTTACGGTATTTTTTTCATTAACTTTGAACTGATTAACTGAATTAGAAATGCATATGATTGTTTATAATACTGAATCAGGTTTCCGTAGTTCAGACCACAAGAAACATTTCGTTCAGAGCTACCAATCAAGAAGGCATTGATTGAACTCAGCGTTTACAGAAGATATTTTGTCTTTTTTTTTTCTTGCGGCGTTTCACAAGGTCTTTTAATACGTTCATCACGGTGGCATACAAATTACTGAATGATCTATTAGAGATTTATCAAAGTATTAATGTCTCCTCCTGATTAAATTTAACACGTATTTAGCTGACGGAGCAGCTTGCAAATAGTACATGTATTACTCCAGTTTGAAGACAAAGACGATATCAATATGTCATGCAAATGGCATAGAAAATATTTAGGCTACTTGTATCTTTTGACTCTACAACACGTAATAATACAGGCTATGTGTCAATACCATTGCCACGTAAGTGACTAAGCGTGGTAGAATGATCGCTGCGGTTGTAAAGACTAATAATAATGTACTAATACACAATTAACACTTTATGCGTGAGTAGAAAAGAATAAACAATCATTATGGTTCTCTACATAATATATATGAAGTATAAATGTACATTTGGTATGTAGATATATATGTATGAATTAATAACCAGGAGGTTTAGCCCTCTCGTTAACAATACTGATAAACTTACATAATTGCTTAATAAGCTCACATTGTTTGAGGAGAAAAGCTCATTGAATATAACAATATTCGGTCTAAAAGAATAAAAGTTTGGTATATACATTTCCCTTTCGTTTTTCAACATAATGCAACACAACAAATAGTGAAATTCATCTCCAATGTCTCTTTTACATAAATTTCATGACCTATTACTTCTTTCAGTTTCATTCCATCTACCTGTTTCAATAGCTAATTTATGGTTTGAAGTTCAAAATCTAGCTCAAATTTGTTTCATATAATAACTTAAATTACAATTAACGTAGGGTTGGAATCTAAAGTTTAAATTAGTTAACAATTTATATATATACCTTTTGAAGAATTATTGCAGATTGATTCCCAGTTTTGTTGAAACTGATGTTAGCTTTTGTTTTATACTTTTAGTCAGCCAATTATCATTTACTACTTGGTTATTCATCGAAATATCACTATACCCACTGTCATCTACAATTGATGTCAAGTTCTTTAGCCATTTAGATTCTTTACCATTTTCATATTTAGCATACAGTAAACTATACATTATGTAACAATATTTTGACTGTTTTCCATGGATATTTTTTTACCAATATGCAATTATTCTTGTCTTGATATATACAATTAATGGTATTCTGTGAAAAAAGACTAATGGTTGTGAAAAATAGAGGCAAAATGGTCATTGCGATAAAGTAGGCTAGCGGTAGAATTATTACCCCGATGACATTGACTAGTGGTAGAATTATCGCCGCGGTGGTGATAACTAGTGATAGAATGATCACCGCGGTGGTAATAACTTGTGATAGAATGATCACCGCGGTGTTCAAGATTAAGGGTAGTAAATGATCGCCATGGCAGCAGACGGTTGGGAATTAAATCACCAATCGCGACAACGTAATGTTTCTTCAAACATAAATACAAGTACATAATATTGTTCCTTTGCCGAATGAATCCTTGAATCCTTGATATTTTTCCTATAGAAGTACTTTAGAGAATCGCAATCCTTTAATACTTGAAATTGTGTTACAAAAGCCGAAAAAAGTAATAAAGAATTCAAAGTTTGAAGTATTCCAATCCTTGAGTCATTAAAATTCTAAAAAAATAAAATAAAAAAGTTAAAAAAGTAAATAAGAATTTTAATTTTGGAGAATTGCAAACTTTGATTATTATACATTATTGAATTAGTACAACATATAACCATAACAATTAAGTGAGATTAATTGACACGGGGGGGGGGGGGGGTCTGTTAAGAGTGCAAGATGGTGGTGGTCATTTTTAGACTATATTGATCTCTTTTGAAAGGAGAGCTCTATATAAGATTATAGAAAAATGCTCAAATGTAAACTGTGAAATATATGAACGTTTTCTTTAGTTAATAATAGTTTATAGCTTAAGACATCATCTCTGAAAATTTAAGGAAGATCTGACGGCTTATTTGTTGACCACCCAGCCTTCTTAGATAGAAACGAAAGAGATGAGAGAACTCGCGAAATAAATTTTCCATACCCGTTGGCATGATTTGGTAGAACCGGTTTCCAAACTCTGAACTTGCCTCCCGTATGTTTACGGTGGAATACAGGCCACACCATTTCGTGAATTCATTGAAACGAAACAGTTGACAGGTGGCGCTGGTGGTGCACATGTATCCACAAATTCCGGCTGAGGCAGCATCTGTCGTTTCCATGGCAATCTCAGTAATATTTTTGTTGGTCAACCGTGGTACAATTTTCCACAGAACACTTTTCCTGCTCTCTAATAAATGGATATATTTAAATAGTTGAGCAGTGATCAAACTTAATTTCTATCTAAAAATTACTAGTTTTCATAAAGGACTTATCAATTTTTCAAGTTAATGTTATTGAATAACAGTATTATTCCCGCAATTACATTATCCGATCGAAAACATACTTACTTGTAAAATGCAAAAGAAGAGGAATAAAAATGAATTTGTTGAGCTTCATACCCTGGGTAACGTTAGAACGAGACAAGCTTAGTTCAAAACTACAGAGGATGTTCTCACGACTTTTCTCGGTTCTCATTTTTAAATAGAGAAAAAAAATCAATGAATGTAATGATGGCCTCAACAGATTAGCATCTGCTTTGTTTGTATCATTAACATACGTTTACATTTCTCAACACAAAATAAACGAAATCATCATTTTTATAAAACAAATAACACTGTATGGAAAGTGCATATCAAAAATAAGCTTGATTTTGGATCTGTTGCGTAATTGATTTTACTGTCTCCACATTTAGACAAACATGCCATTTTTAGCACTTTTTAAAATCAACTTTACTCAAGATTCGATCTATCAAATTATTTCAGCAGTACTCTTATTATTTTCAGTGTTTTAAAAAAAAATTCTTTTGTTTTCATTTTAAACACTTATGGCAGGCTCTTATCATGTTTGACTATTTATCAATATAGGTGAACTTTGGACATTGCCAAATATAGTCCCTTTTTGCTATATATTCAAAGAACATTTACCAAACATTTACAATTTCTATCACAAGTTCTTTAACATGCCTTGAAAGTAACACCATATATAATTTTACCGTCGTTTTTTAAGGCTAATTTCTGTTTGCGTAACTTAATCTTTTGCAGATACTTTTTGTTGTCAAGCCGCTAGGCCTTTTCCGGTAGATCACAAATATGTGCATTATGTTTGATACATTTGATACTCAGCACTACAAATAATGTCGGAGTATTAACATTCTAAACGGTGATATTGTATTTATATATATTTAAAAATTATCTTTGAGGAGGAGCCATACACAAATTATTATACCTAAATATGATTACATGTATTATATATAACGCATCATCTGATTGGTCTACAGAGTCTCGAAACAGGGCGAACAAAACGTCGTGTCTCACGGAGAATAAATTTCGCATTCCACATCTTAAAAAATCTCGAGATTTTCATTCCAAAAGTATGAAAAATCCGATATGAGCAAACAATGTAGATACATATGATTAAATAAAAAATATTTAATCATTTTAATGCTTTCTATATCACAAAACCAATTTAACTATCTATGATTCGAAATTATGAAGAGAAGAGAGGCAATAACAAATCAAACAAGTCGGTTATGCTTTCGAAAAGTCGAAAAACAATTAGATATTGACGTATTTTGTTTGGCATGATTAAACGTTTATTGGACACGTTCGGGAAATATGAAGATTTATTCCCCCCAGGAAATATGATTTTTATTTCCATCAAGATCATGCAATAAATGTTTCATATAATACTGTATCAAATGATATGTATACTATAATATTGTTTCATTTATTATATATCATATTGTATTATATAATATAATACGATATCATATTATTTGATACAATATCATATAATACAATATTGTATCATATGATCCTCATGTTATATGATACAATATCACGAGATAATATATGATATTATACAAAAAATAACACAGTATTTTATCGTATGATATAGTATTTTATAATATCATATCAAAAAATACAATATCGTATCATGACATGTGGTGATAACGAACAGTGTTCAAATTCAAAAGTCCAAAGAAAAATTACGAAACAGAAGCAGATTAAACACGGAACTCTAAAAAGAAAAAAGAGGTAGAATCAGGTACCATAGAGGAGTATGCATCCTCTGCTGACAAGTCACACCCGCCATGCGCCCAATGTCATATCGGTAAAAATGTCATAATCGGGGAAATTGTCGTAATTTGGGGAAAATATCATGATCGGAAAAACGGAGAAAAATCCGTCGACAATTCGGTATTCAATCAATAGTCCAAAAGCAGAGCAAACATGGACCTCCGGAAAACCTCAGAGACAGGATCAGGTGCCATGGAGGAGTGAGCATCCTCTGCTGACCGGTCACACCCGCCGTGTGCTCTTTGTCGTAATCGGAAAAAAACCGCAAAAGCCCGTAGACAATTAGGTGATTAATTATAGTCTAACAATTAGTATGAAAAACGTCAGTCAGCATGCGACACAGTGGAAGATTGTATTTGCTGACAAAGTCGTTGTATCGACCATAGAACTTAACGAAAAGATAACTTCAAACGAGCCTGTTAATAGTCCTGTTTTATCAACTTGTTTGTCAGTAGCTTGACTCGCCTTAGAAACTGTTCATACGAAGAGCATACCCTTGCGTATCGAATTAACTGAGATACAAAAACACCATATGCAAGGTATATTGCTACATAAGTAAGGAAAGTTGACTGTAGAAAAATTGAAGTCATCTCATTTATCATATAGTTTTGTTGTTAGGTTACCATCAATGTCCATTTCCAGTAAAATATCCAAATATAAAACAGATGACGCAGACTCTGTGGTATATCATGTATAGACAAACCGTCTTTAATCGCTAGGTATTCAATATCTGACGTAGTATACCCAAATGAATTATCAAACGTTCGCTAATTTTGACGTTTTGAAATGATTCTATTAAAGCTTAAACGCTATGAATTTTATGTTTCTCACAATGTCAAATAAAGTACTGCTTCTAACTTGATAGCAACTTATAGTATCTCTTATTTTGCATATAAGTACGGAAAAAATAGCAATTTCGTAAATAAATGTACCCTTATGTGCGATTGACGCTCACTCCTCCATGGCACCTATCCTACCTCTATTTTTTAAGAGGTCCGTGTTTGCTCTGCTCCTGTTGTAATTTTCCTTTGGACTTTTGAATTTGAACACTGTTCGTTATCACCACATGTCATACATACATCATCTTAGAAAATGAAGAATGATAATTCAGTACATTCGCAGATAGCGCCATCTGGAATTTCTTCTTTGGATATCAACGATTTCTTCGTTGGTTAGGCGTTAAATTTGCACAGCTTGTGTTCGTCTTCATTGAAAGCGCTTCATGTTATGCGTAATCGAATTCACATTTGTAATGCAGGTAAGTATACTAGTGTAGAAAACAACCAAAATGAATATAAATGAAAGAAGTAAGAATTTACACGGATAAAAATGTAATATTGTAACATAGAATTAAGCAAAACATAAAGAATAAAAAAGAATCAAATTAAAATTTGATAATCATTGATAAGAAAACAATAAAGTGACATACATTTATATATGTACTGAGGATAAAGAAGAAAGTATAATAAGAATAAAAGGAAAACTAGGAAATTCCTTACTTTTACTTATATTTTTTGATTTTTTCAATACAGACGCATTTTGCCGGAAAACGAATCTGACTTCACACCACAAAATGTAAACCGGAGACAGACAATTTGATGAGCTTTCATTGAAGTGGTCCCTAATTGCTGAACGAACATTAGGGCCGGAGTTAGGAACCCTAACGTTCACATTAACATTGGAAAATGCATTAGTGGATTATACCCATGTCATGGTTGATTAAAACTGAACTGCTTGTCGTAGATCAATGATGCACAAGTATGCTTTAATGTGTTGGCTCTAAATCTACGAACTCGGTTCATACTGCGAGGCTCTTATATGGTTCCTGCTCTATCAGCACGGTATTGCAATCGTTTAAAAAAAAATCTATTCAAAGCCAAGAAAGCCGAATTCAATCACATTTAGAATTTTACACAAGTATATGATTTTGTGCTGCACAGTAGATATCACGTACCAACTCCTGTTTCAAGTTTGAAACTTACACTTGTTACATGCTGAAATAGAATGACTAACAAACGGCAAAATAGAAAGAATGTGTGAATAATAGAAAGCAAAGGACAAGCTAACGAATATGTAGTCAATCAATCAAGTAAATTTCTATTGCAACTATCCTCATGACAGTTTATGAATCAGATTTGAAACAATTAGACTTTGGTGGATAATAATATAAAATAAATCAAATACAACAGTACAATTTTATAATTTAAATCTAATTTATGGAGTGAATATTTTCCTAAAAATAGTGAATTGCTTTGAAATGGAATTGTAATGTCGTCATTGCGTCATGTTTAATTGGAAAATTAGAATTCTAGCACATTGAAATGGCTTTGGATGTTTTCATCAGTGGCATTAATTACCAAAAAATCATTTGTATTTGGCTAAATTGCATGCATTCATTAATTCGGATATCGAAAGATATGATTACTAGACCTAATTAAATACAAAAAAGGTTAAGCGTATTTGAAACATGTCATGAAATAACAATTCTATTTCGAAAACTTTATTGTTAAACAGACAAAAAAATACATCTTATATTACTACATCATAAAGAAAAACAACACATTTAACTTCATTTTAGAGTCATGATTCATAAACCTTAACAAAAAACGTTAGAGTCAATGATTATTAAAAAAAAACCCGTAAAGAAATCAATCCTTACTTATTCCAAATTAAAACGACTTAAATAATACAAAGAAGGTTATAAGTGACATGTGGTGATAACGAACAGTGTTAAAATTCAAAAGTCCAAAGGAAAATTACAATAAAGGAGCAGAGCAAACACGGACCTCTAAAATAAATAGAGGTAGGATCAGGTGCCATGGAGGAGTGAGCATCCTCTGCTGACCGGTGTCGTATAATTAAAGGTTCGTCCTATAAAATGGTCCGGGGTGGACCTTTAATGTAAAATTTAAGGTCCGCCTTTGCTCGAAAAGGGTCCAGCCCGTATGAGAAAAGGTCAGCCTAACATAAAAGGTCCGGGGTATATTTTTCATACCTATCTTTTCAATTTCAACTATTTTGTTACAAAATAACTGGTATTTCGTTTAAAGGAGCACTTACACGAAATGAGTTCGTAAATATCCAGCACAGGGTGTACATGAAAATACAAATAGTTTGGTCAACACAAATAAATTACAATAATTATTACAGTTTAAAACTTTTTTTTCATTTAACTTTAATTTTGCAGGACGACCTAACAGGAAATGAAGCCAATTGGTGTCATTAATTAAACAATGACTTGAACCAGGTGTAATATACATACACTACCTTGCAGGTGTGAAAGGTTCACACCTTCAGGTGTTTGACCGTTTGAAATTATCAAGTAAACAATGGACATTTCACACGTCCTCTTTTAACGTCTTTCTTTCCCGAAATTTTTACCTAACGGCGTAGCGCAAGGGGTTAGAGCGTTACCTACGAACCTGTAAGTCATGATATCGAATACTGCTAGGGCTTTTATAATTTTTACCTTTCCAAAAAATCTTATTTTTTGGTAAAATTTTGTAATATTTGAAAATTTTAAAACGGTAAAAGTGTTTTGATTATAATGTACTTTTATCCTCATTAATATCGTCAGGTGTCCCATACCACCTTAAACCATTTTAAAATAAAATATTAATTAATTAAAATCAATTATAACGATACCTGCAAGCAGTATCATTTTTATTTTTTATTTGCACTCTGGCACATGTGAAAGTTATGCTAATTATTATAAATAGTTCAGTTTTTCAATCCTTCTTTCCCAGAATTATATTTTTGGATCGGACCTTTGCCTTTGTTATAATCAAAGAAGGGAGTATCCAAAGGAATTATTTTGTTTATAAGAAATTAAATACATATAAGAGTAGTAAAGAACCCTATTAGCATTTTGCATCTGGCAAAGAATTTAAGGGAATTTTTTTCTTGAAAAAAATATTCGTGTGAAAAAGGGAAATGTTGACACTCCCTGTAAAAATTTACTCTAGATTCCCGCCTGCTACACCCACATATGGCATTAAATATTTTTTTTATTTTATTATGACACAAATGAAAAAAAAATTACAATAACAAACCGTCAACCATCTCAAAAATCCATAAGACGATATACAAATTTAAAGCAGAGCAACACAGACCTCCAAAAAGATGGAGGTAGGATCAGGTGCCTAGGAGGAGTGAGCATCCTCTGCTGACCAGTCACACCCGCCGTGTGCTCTTTAATTAGTCGTAATCGGGGAAACAAACCCGGAAAAGTCCGTAGACAATTAAGTGATAAATTATTGTCTAACAATTAGTATGAAAAACGTCAGTCAGCATGCGACCCAGTGGATGATTGTATTTGCTGACAAGGTCGTTGTATCGATCATAGAACTAAACGAAAAGATGACTTCAAACGAGCCTCTTTATAGTCCTGTTTTATCAACTTGTTTGTCAGTAGCTTGCCTCGCCTTAGAAACTGTTCATACGAAGGGCATGCACTTGCGTATCGAATTAAGTGAGATACAAAAACACCATATGCAGGTGATGAAGGTATATTGCTACATAAGTAAGGAAAGTTGACTATAGAAAAATTGAAGTCATCTCGTTTATCATAAAGTTTTGTTGTTAAGGTTACCATCAATGTCCATTTCCAGTAAAATATCCAAATATGAAACAGATGACGCAGACTCTGTGGTATCTTTTATTTCAAGTTCACGGAGATATATCGAGTCGACGTAAGTATGGAAATAACTATTGTTAATTGATAATATGTCGTCGATATACCTGAGTGTTGAGTTGAAGGCCACAGCGAGTGATTAATATTTTTCACGTTCAACTTTTTGAAATCCTTTCTTGCCCCCCCCCCCCCCAAAAAAAGAGGTCATTAGATGAAAATCAATACGTCAGACAAATATGACAAATCAACTTTATTATTTTGTCATATGACTATTTCAACAAGACGGACAATCTCTTGCAATGGCCATTCCAGGCCATTGTCACATTTTTAAAAAAAATCTTCGGATAAACCTCAATTATAAATATGATTTACTACTTCTCTTACTAACGTTACACTAATTTTACGGTCTGTTTAGGGATACAATACATGTACATGTACTGGGTCTCACTCCTTTAGTTGAAATATTTTACGATGAAAATCAATGATATAAATATTATAATAAATAATGTGGATCTACTCTGAATTCATTTTTTTAAAAAACTACGCTGAAGTCAATTTCATGTCAACTCCAACATGAAGAAGATCAACTGAAAAATATCATCACAAGAACCTATATTAAACCTATATTAAACTCACTACATCCATGTATGGCCAGTTCTCTCAACAAGGTGGACCTTTTCTTGGGCAATATTGGGTGCTACCTCTGAAATAAAAGGCCATCGTGTCAAAATACTGTGAACTATTTGCATACAGCATTTCAATGGGGCTGACCATTTCTTGTTCTATGATATTGCCCTCCCCCCCACCCCCGGATCAAAATATATTTAGTTAAACATCAATACATTTACCAGTATATATCAACTACTAGTACTTCCTTATTTAACTCCATGTATTACATGTTTTTTCAACGGGTGGACCTTTTCATGAGCCATAATATTAAGTCCTACCCCTAAATTAAAAGATCATTGGGTTAAATCAAAACAAGTATCAATATGAATATTTATTATCTGCATCCAGTATTTCAACGAGGCAGACCTTTTCTTGAACTATAATATTGGGTCCTACCCACTGAATTAGATGAAAGTCAATACAAGCATCAATTTGTTTAACTATTTTCCTATTTAACCATTATACCAATATTTCATCAGATCTTATTTTTGGGATATGAGATATCAAATTAAGCCCCTCTCCAACATGGAAGTCAGAGAGAGAGAGAGAGAGAGAGAGAGAGAGAGAGAGAGAGAGAGAGAGAGAGAGAGAGAGAGAGAGAGAGAGAGAGAGAGTTATTAATCTATACCAATTCAAGACTGTTACTCTTGGACACTATCCCTTTTAATAAGGTAGTAAATATTTAATAAAATATATATAATATATATATATATATATATATATATATATATATATATATATATATATATATATATATATATATACTTGTTTACTTGTTTCCAAATTCCTTACTTAATTATGCATCATTACATACATGTAAACATATTGTACGTTGTTTTTAAGGATTAGGGAATCATTCTTTGAGAATATTTTGAGAATTATGAGGTGATCAAATACGGTCGGGAATAAACACTGATACTTTTTTAACAAAATTAAAAAAAACAGAGAGAGAGAGAGAGAGAGAGAGAGAGAGAGAGAGAGAGAGAGAGAGAGAGAGAGAGAGAGAAGAAGGGGAGGGTTTGTTCCCATTTTGCACACATTTGAAAATAAGGTATCGAAAAAATGTGTGCGAAACGGGAATTTGACCAGGTGAGATAATTGCTTAATTGCTATAGTCTGTATCACAGTTCCTGTGAAGGGTTTGACAATAGAACGAGTAAACATATCTACAAGCAATTAAATTTTGCAGAATTTAAGTATTCAATTCTTGATTTCTTTAAGTTTTACAGCCTATCAGTGTGATATATGTATAACATGAAGAGGGAGTGTATTTACAGGAGAACTTGTGCACGTACAAAGAATAACATATACTACTATATGTATACAGATTGAGAGATTGAGGAAACCAAAACAAAAAACAAAAACAAAGCAAAAAAAAATTTAACAATTATGTATTACAGTTGTCTCTTAATAGCATACTTTTAGAAATGAATTTTACTAAGATTACAGAGATCTTTAACATTTTCAGTATTAAAACAGTTGTATTAATTTGAACATAGAAAGTTTCTTATAATAATATTCGTTCAAGTATAATATGCGCAATGTTCCGTATAAAGGACAAACATATAAAACATGAAATTCATCTTCAACACTAATTCCGCAGTGTGGACAAAATTCAATCTTTTTTCTGTATTTGTGTTACTATATCTACATATATCAGTTTCAATAGCCTGGCGATGTGACGATAGTCGTAGTTTTGTAATATATTTCTGTAATTTACTAGGAATGTGTTTCCTTAAATGGTATTGAAGATGAATTCCATGTTGTTTATACTACAAAATATAGTCACCTTAATACTTGATGCAAAAAATAAATAATAATGATAATTTACATTTGGATGGAGACTTTATACAGGATAGTATGTCTAACTTCGATGAGGAGTAATCTTTAATGAGATACAGTCTGTTGGTGGTATTTTGAATCGCATCGCGTTTCGTGTTTTCGGACGTTTCAAGTGTTGCTATACAATGTACAAGACGTTAACAGATCAAACTACCCTACAGTCATAAGTTCTCTGTTACAAGTTTGAAGAGAAAATATCATGTGTTCATATTTAATTAATATTTTTGCTGACATTAATGGAGGAAATTTGTCAAGTGGAAACGCTGTTAAAAATTTTCATTTATGCTGTAACTTAAATATTCATAGAAAATTGACAAACTCTATGATGATAAACAATTTTATATGCTTCAAGAACTGTAAGATATTTTTCATAAAACCTATCAAAATTAATGTAGACCTAATGACTGCATTTTCAAAATATGAACAGATGAAACAACCATAACGTATTAAGTTTCCTGTTACAAGTTTTAAAAGAAAATATCATACGATAATATTTGATTAATGTTTTTGCTGACATTATTGGAGGAAATCTGTCTAATGAAAATGCTGTTAAATATTTCTCATTTATGCTGTGGGTGGAATAATTGACAAACTGTATGATGATGAATCGGCATATTTATATGCTTCAAGAACTGTAAAAAAAATTTTCTTCACAAAATCTGTCAAATGTAGAACTAATTCAAGCATTATCAACCCTCTTCAGTTTAGGGTATATCGAATCAATATTCAAATATTTTGTTTTTGTCGAAATGTTTGAGCCAGTTTATTTACTAATTTGAAATACCAGAAAGTGACCCGCGATATACTAAAGCAGTGATGTCATAAGAACTACCGTCAAAGTCGCTACTCCAAAGACTAAAATATTTTGTGACAAAGATCTGTTTCCTTACATAATCTTCTTTCTGTTGATACCAAATAACCAATTATAAAGCCTTTTACATATTTTGCAACTAAGTTTTATTAAAAGATTCGGAGTACCCCAAATGACTGTAGTTTTCCCCTTCATCCTATAATTATCCATTGAATCAGCTTTCAGTTGGCATTGGACCGACAATTTCCCCTCAATTCATTCAGTTTTATATCTAACGTTAATGGATAAAAATATAAAAATTAAATCGTCTATCGCTATTTTTCTTAATTTAAGAATAAAAAAATCATTATTTTTAATTCATCAATTGAAAAAATGCTGATAGTTATTAGTTATTGAACCCAAAACACAACAAAATATCTATATTCATCTTGTTTCACCGTTAATGTGCTGATAAAACACAGGTAAAATCCAGGTAAAATCTTGGATTGAAAGCAGACTATAATTGCTATAACAACACAAATCACACCTATTTTTCTATACCCAATTATCAAATGTGTGCAAAACGGGAACACACCGGAGGGAGGGAGGAAAGAGCTATTAACCTACCATATTTTCAGACTTTTATTATTTTTTTAAATACTTTACCTATAGTCAATCAAAACATGCTTTTAATCATAGGTACATGTATCATCTATTTAATTTCTTTTGTCTTTTCACGCACTTATAGTTACCACAGTTACCTATACACTATGTTATCAATGTATACCCTCTGTTCAGGTAATGCACATATGCGAATTTTTATTAATTATCTTAAAATAATGATAAATATACCTGAGACGTATTCATTGTTAGTATATTATTATAGATTCCTGATCTACTGAAAATTAAACCAATCTTAGTTATGTAGAACCCTTACAGCGGAGACATTTATTTTCTTTCTCAGTTCTGGGAGGTATTCTGGTTAGCACAGGTGTGAATACCTGCAGGGCTTCATTTACCCGTGTTTACCTGTCGTGAAACCCTCTGCTTTTACGTATACACCGGAAGAGATATAAAAACAAAGGGACTAAGTGGTTGGTACAAGTAATTGCAAATACTCAAGGTTTTCCTTTTTTCAGATTCTTAAACAATTGATCAAAATCTAATCCGCTATCAGTATTTAATATTCCACAAAGTAATTTAGTAATACGTGTACAGTACGCAAATGGCCGATCAGATTATGTAAACAAAGACATCTTTTAGATACATGTACTCGAGCAAAAAGAATAATAACTTTAAGAAAAATCTAAATAAGTGACTATGGGTAGGACCCTTTTTTATAGGTAAGAGCCAGACCTTAAATGTTAACATTAAAGGTCCCGCCGGACCATTTTACGAGGCGGAACTTAAATTATACGACACCAGTCACGTCCGCCGTGTGCTCTTTGTCGTAATCAGAAAAAAAGTCCGTAGACAATTAGTTAATTAATTAAGGTATAACAATTAATATGAAAAACGTCAGTCAGCATGCGACCCAGTGGTAGATTGTATTTGCTGAAAATGTCATTGTAACGACCATAGAACTTACGAATAGATGACTTCAAACGAGAATCTTGATGTTCCTGTTTTACCAACTTGTTTGTCAGTAGCTCGCCTCGCCTTAGACACAGTTCATACCAAAAGCACACCCTTGCGTATCGAATTAACTGAGAGACAAAAATTCAATATGCAGGAGATGAAGGTATATTGCTACATAAGTAAGGAAAGTTGACTATAGAAAAATTGAAGTCATCATGTTTATCATAAAATTTTGTTGTTAGGTTACCATCAATGTCCATTTCCAGTAAAATATCCAAATATGAAACAGATGACGCAGACTCTGTGGTATCCTTTATTTCAAGTACAGTGGGATATGTCGAGCCGACATAAGTATGGAAGTAACAATTGTTAGTTGATAATAAGTCGTTGATATACCTGAATGTTCAGTTGAAGGCCACAGCGAGTGATTTATTTCTTTTTTTCACGTACAAGTTTTGAATAAATTCTGCTTCATATGAATACAAAAATAGGTTTGCTAACAATTGGGCGCAATTGGGTACACATGGGAATTCCAACAGATTGTTGGAAGACCTGATTTCCAAAAACTACATCAATGTTGTCTATCAGAAACTCAAGCATCTTTTAAATATCCACTTCAGAGTACTTGTGTGCACAAGAAATAAGAAATCAGTATTGAATACATACATGATTGGTTTTGATCTTTGATAAGTCCACAAGTAGAGAACAATTGTACGCCATACAAAAGTACTGCCCATAAATCACAGAGCTCACATGAGTAGTTGGTCTCAACTTTTGCTGTCAATCTTTATGGCATATGTGGAAGCATGTTGTGACCATAACCTGGCTTTGTAGTGATTGAGTTGGGACCAAAGTTTAAAGCATTTACATCTTTTATATGTTTTTTTTAACTCGTGACAGTAATGTCAGAGGAGTTTAATCGTAGCTCAAAATGTCATGGATTAAAAAAAAAAAAAACTTCCCCTTTAGTTTGAGTGACGTATAACGCCTCTGAACATTATTGTCGGAACGAAATTAAATCAAAACTTTATCAGTACAGTTATCCTGATAAATTGTTTAACTGCTTTAAATCCAAGATTTTCCAATAAATTACAACAAAATGTTAAAAAAAAAAGATAATAGTCATTAAAGATAGGAATTAAGACGACTCAACGGAAAAAACATTATTTTAGGCTTACGTATCAATTTATAAAGATTGATAATGAAGTATTATGATAAAAGTAGGTCACGATAACTATAGTAAAACTATCTTGAGGTTGTAAGTTTGATGATCCTAAGTCTATAAAATATCAAAGATACACGTAAAAACTACTAGTAAGCTATATGAATTACAATAAAATACCAAATATGAGTCCATGTGACTACTTTGAATCGAAGATGTCTTGAAGCTCTAAGATACACGTTTACATGTATAGGCTGTCATGCGAAGATCTATGAAAGGGTCTTAGAGGTTCGCCCCCCTTTTAAAATACAAACTTATTTAATTTGCATAGTAAAGTTACCAAAAATAGGTATTGGCCTCGCATCTGGTAATCAACTTGATCCCTATGGGGAACATTTCTGGATCTGCGCATGACTCTCAATGAAAAGATGTGAGCTGTACTACTTGTATTCATTTTTCATCTCAGGAGAGCTAATAATTTTCGATGATAAGGATTTTGCTTGATGAGCAGTGTGAGATACAGTAAACATCCTTAGTGCCGATTCAGAAGTTGTTTTGTATAACTTAGAAATTTGCAAATTTTTCTTGTTATAAATTGCAAAATATATCCTGCAAAGATCAAACGCTTGATAACGTGTTGGTAAACTGTTCAGTCTATTGGGATATTCGAAGCACCCCGCGTTTCTTGTTTCTTGAAAGCCTGTTTATCTCCATCGATTGCATGAAACATCAACAAATGATTATCAAACATTAATACGTTATCTTCACTTAAGCGCATTGAAAAATACTATGAAGTAATAAATAAAACTTTGGTCAAATAATTGTACTCGCTTTCCGAAAGTAATATGAATCAATCGTAAATTATCGCGTTGTAAAAGACAATCATACTAAATTGTCAGCAAGTTCTTCAATATTGTATGGGTCATACTACAATTACTAGTATGTTGGATGTCCGTGCAGTCAGCTAAAGCTCGATCCATCTCGAATTAATCCACGCAAAATCAACCTCAAAGGTATAAATTAAGACACCATTTCTCTATGTAAAAATAGGTATGATACATAGTTTCTAAATAAACTTATTATTGAATCTTAAACAAAGAAAGAGAAAACAACTAATGTGCATAGTTGTGGGGACAAATTTCTTGAACTGGATTGTTCGTCGTGATTCGGTTAAGTGGGTAGATGTATGAACATTTGCATCATCAGAAAATAACAAGAATTTAAAAAAAAAAAAAAACAAAGTTCGGAAGAAGTAAAAATTATTGTTAAAAAATTCTTTAATCACCAATTTAAATTCATGGACCAATTTTCAGTATGTGGCCAAATATACTTTATGACCAATATTTTGAAGGTCGCTGGTACTAATAATCGTTCCTGAACGATTCGTATGTACTTCCACAGATATGTGTAGGGACAATGTAGAGGAGGTGTTATTAAAATGAAAATAGTCAAAAGTATTGACAAAGTGTATAATCCTTGAACTATTGAGACTGTTTGGGAATAGTGCATTATAAAGAAAAACTCGTTGTTTTTAAAAATGTGTTATTAACTTAAAAATAGTAAAAAATATTGACTATGTTCACGATTCCTGTATTTTTGACATTGTTTGGAATTATTACACGGTATAAAATTTTAGATATGACATTTATAGATATTACCATAAATTAGTGAAGAAAATAACCTATTTTATCTTTAGAATTTGAAAATGTTCCTATATCCTTAAACAGAACTCTTCATCTCAAGGATATATATCAATATTGTCTGAAAATGGCAACAAACATCCGGTCTCTTAATTCTCTGGAGATTACGATCGTATATCAATGACACGAATTTGTATTGTCTACACACAGAAGAACCCTCTCTCTGGTCAGGGTATCAGGTATCGTTTAGTCCGGCGTAGTAGTCTGGTCCTGATTTCTAGAAAAAGGCCCTAGAAATACGTTTTAACGGCAAATAATTATTTGGTCCAGCATGGTTTTAATCATACCTAAAGTATGTTGAGTCTGATAAAAATATCTGCCATTTTAAATGCGCCATTTTGACCCAACTAACCTCATTTGTGGAAGGCCTTCATATTTTTTTTTTCAAAACTCAGCAGACATTGGATATGATTAAATACAATGCTGGAATAATTCATTAGTGTGTATCATTATTTTTTCCCCATTAAAGAGACTTTAAGAGAATATTTTGAAGATTGGCTGTCTGATATTTTGAATCGCCATTTTCACCTAATTATCGCCATTTTCATGATGGCCAGCATATTTTTTCGAACTCACCATACTTTGATTATGATAAAAAAAAAAACCGTGCTGGACCAAAAAATAATTATTTGCTGTAAAAAAATTTTTTGACTTAATCGGACCAGACTATAGGGACATCAGTTTTCTTCGACGTTTTGAACCCTTAAACAGTCTGAGTCTTCCCCTGGCTGATATGGACACCACTGCAGATGTGTGGATGTAATCAGAGTTCTGCCATTCAAAGCATAAGTATTTATTCCAACGTGTTTAGAGTACAGGTGAATGTATTCTAAAATGGATAAAACCTCTCTGATAAATGTACTACATGTAGGAATCAGAACTACCGATTGCAATTTTAAAAATGCGATTTAACGATCTCTAATCCTTAGCAATGTCCGATAACTCTAAATTATCCGGATTGTTTTTATTTGTAGCATAAATCTGCCTTTTACATAGACAAATTAATTAGTCTTTAACGTTAATTATTCGAATATAGTTATTCAACGATCTATTTGGCTTAGTGGGTACACGGAGATCTATGGCTTGAACTACCTAAGGTAAAAGGGTTCAAGCCACCAATGCACTTGTAAAAACATTTTTTTCTAATTTGATCTTAGCTTGTATATTTATTCCATTATTCATATGGAGCAAACTTGCAATAATTTTGTCAAATGCATGGATACAATCAATAAAATTCTTTATTTTTCATTCCATTTATTTCTTCTTACTTCTTACGATCAGACATCATTTGATAAAACTTTTTTTCAGTGAAAGTCAGAGGTTCTTTTAAATTTTCTTCCGTCTTACAAGTCGCTCTCAGATGTAATTGTGTTATAACGGAAAAGTTGACATGGCGGTCTCATCTGGCATTCTAATGCCAGATAAGAAGGGGAACTACTGTATATCCGTGGTAGTTCTCATCGATATAAATGGAAAGACTTTTTGTTTCTTTTTTTCTATCTATTGTGTTAGTGTTTATTTCAATTATCTTTAACTGTCCAGTATGCTATCTAAAGCGTCCAATAAGTAGAAACTAATTGGACAGATAGAGGTAACTTATTGGACGGGGTAAAGTATTAGATAGTGTAAAAAGTATTAATATTCATACCTTCTGAAATAAGCATGGTTTTCGTAAATCATGATTCAAGAGGCATTTGAACAAATATGCCAACGTTAGCTAAGATACGTGTAGCTGTTTCGACTAAATGGTATCTGTTGATAACCATTCAATACTTTCAATGACATTGACATGTTTCAATATTTATGCTTTGATGATTGTCAACAATATTTTATCTCCAACAAGTAATGTTTTTGTCATATTTACTTTCATAATGAATATATATGCAAAAATAATGTCTTTTTAATTTCAGGAAATTTAGATAAATCGTTTTAAACTGACATTTCTACCACATTAGTGCATGACAAGAAGAATAATCAATCTTTACAAGTATATTGGAGGAACAAATGTGTTACATAACACTACATAACACTCGTATCCAATAGTTACTATGACGTTCCTGTATACTCTGATCCATATTAATTTTTAAGAAAAATAGAATAAGCTCCTCAGCTTTTATATTTGAAAAAAACATGTCTCGACCCTAAAGGTTTTTATGCAATATTTACGAATATTTGCACTATATTTTTTCATAAACGTCTTGGGAAGGTCAATTTTACTCGGATAGCGCCTAGTCGATTAATCGAGGGAGAGAATATGATATTTCATGAATTTAAATCGGACGGTGGATGGGACAGAAGTAAATAATTAAGTAAATAAGTAAATACAAGTGAAGCTCTTATGTTTGATATAAACATTGATAATCAGGACTATCAACAGCCTCGTTTGAAGACATCTTTTCGTACGTTCTATGGTCGATACAACGACCTTGTCACCAAATACAATCTTCCATTGGGTCGCCTGCTGATTGATGTTTTTCATACTAATTGTTAGACCATAATTAATCACTCAATGGTCTACGGACTTTTCCGTTTTTCCCGATTACGACAAAGAACACACGGCGGGTATGACCGGTCAGCAGAGGATGCTCACTCCTCCATGACACCTAATCCTACCTCTATTTTTTAAAGAGGTCCGTGTTTGCTCTGCTCCTGTTTTGTAATTTTCCTTTGGACTCTTGAATTTGAACACTCTTCGTTATCACCACATGTCATATATGACACAACCTATAGCTTTACGTCACTGAATACATACAATGAATTCATTTTATAACCTAATTTGAATTCAAAACTCAGCGGGACTGAATATGAATAATTTAGATATTTTTTAACGAATAAAAAATGTTTGAATTTTCGATGCATAAGAAGGAAGTGCCTGTTAAATACTCAGTCTATCTATGTTGTGGTGAAAAATCAAAATCTATTGTTTCACTTGGCTCTCTTCTGTTCTCACAAAACAGAGTTATTAATAATTTATTATAATGGCGACAACTAACTTTATTGTGTATAATGTCCCTCCCTTGGGTTTCAATGCAACATTTTGATGTCCTGGTAGCTGTCATTAAAAGCACAAAGACACATTCAGCATCAACAAAGCCAGAATTAGAGCACTAGTAACGCATTACTTCATGTTCTCGTTTCATTAAAAAAAATGAGCTATCATGTTGTTATCTGTAGAAAAATTCAGTTATTAACAATTATGAAAAGTGAAAGATCAGATATCTAATGCATGTAAAATGGTCATTGATTCACATAAAAATTGCACCCACCAATCAAGTATTAGAAAAAATATTACCCCAAAACATGGAGAAATTCAAAGATTTACTTAACTCTATAGAAAGATCAAAATGACTTAAACATATCAAAAAATGAAAAAAAAAAAAGATTTCTCATGGTAAATACGCTTTACCGAGTCGTCTCGCCTGTGGAAGCTATATATATGCTATATGTCTACACATGCTAACTAGCTGCTTGTTTTCTCCCTTTGTCTGTAATTATTTCCTGGTTGACACCCAGGTGTTGACGGACGGTTGGCGAGGAGAACTCCCCTCCTCTGTACTACTGGTCAACATTTCACTCTCCTGGCCTGATACTTTTGCAGAGCTTTTATTGCAATCACTATTGAAAAATAATTTGCAAAAATGATACACAATTTGTTTCTTTCCACAAGTATTTTAATAGTTATTTCAAAGTAATATTTTCAATGAAATTCATTCCCAACTTCTATTTTAAAAATAATTTCAATAGAAGATATATTTCAATAGTCGTTGTAAAGTGATTCTTATAATGAATCGAAATACACCCAAACCACTATTGAAAGAGTAATTCCAATAGGGGTTGTATCTATACTTATAAATTAAAACATTTTGCCAATAAACTATAAAATCCCTGCACCAGAGTCATTGCTTACACCTTTGGTATTTTAACACGTGTGGTATGATGTCCGTAAGCCATAATTGAATTTTACCTGATAAGTCATTATTGTAAAATTAATTAAAAACCTTTCATTTTCGAAACCAGCCCGAAATAGCAAAAATGAAAGTAAGGTGGGGGACACGCTTTGGCGGATCCAAGTCAGTGGGAGTTAGCATCAAAATATATACTTGTAATGAAAAAAATATTGAAAGATTACGTGATAAGTGAATATATTTACTGGAATCTTACTAAGGGTACACATATTAGTTAAGAGTTGACAACTGTTGAACAAATAAAATAAGGCAATTCGTTCTAGAATGTGCGATTTCAATTTTGATGTCATTAGTGGTGACATAAATATAGTGAATAATGATGGCCTTAAATCACTTATTCTTAAAGGTCTAAAATATAGGAAACCCCAAAATTTCAACTGGCATTCTAATTGTTACATATTATGAATTCTGTAGAGGAATACGACAGACGATGGGCCAAATATGACAAAGAAGATATTGACAGTTGTCAGAATGGACCAAAAGTGTTCAGTGCATGTTAAAATCTCATACTAAGCGGTTAAAGCACATTATGAAAATCATCTATTTTTCTATATTTGATAATATAGAAGTGAAAAAAGAACTAGATAGATTATACGATCAGTTTGTACTGGTCCCTGCTGACAAAGCAGGAAACAACACTGTCTTTGTTTGTAAGGCTCCTTATATAAATTGTATATTAGAAGAACTTGGATTTAATTCCGCAAGTGGAAATCCAACTTATACTCATAGCTCTCTTTCCAAGAAGGAAATTCTTCAAAATCATATGTCAGTTTTGAATGTTTTCAATATTATCAACAGCCAAAATCAATTTGAATTACCTTACCTTTATTGGATACCTAAACTTTATAAAAATTCTTACAAACAAATATATATAGCTGGTTCCAGTAAATGTTCTACCAAGCCTCTTTCTTTTCTCCTTACAAAAATATGAACAGTAGTAAAGGAGAAACGTCAAGAGTACTGTACAACTGTATATTCAAGAAGCGGTGTAAATCAGATGTGGATACTTAAGATATCCAAGAATCTTTTTTAGAAAACTTAAAATCCCAAACTTTTACCAAAATCGATAGCATCAAAACTTTTCTACACTTTATACAACCATCCCCCACGATAAATTAAAGTCCAGACTTTTGGAAATCATTGATAGCTGCTTTTTCAATAAAAACGGATCATGTAAATATACTTACCTTGTCATTGGTCTTTTACAAAACTATTTTGTTAAAAACCATTCGGATTGTGCGCACAAGTACTCTGAAGTAGATATTGAAAAGATGCTTGAGTTTCTGATAGACAACATCTATGTAGTTTTTGGAAATCATGTCTTCCAATAATTGGTTGAAATTCTCGTGGGTACCAATTGTTAGCAGACCTAATTTTGTATTCATATGAAGCAGAATTTATTAAAAACTTGTACCTGAAAAAAATAAATCACACGCTATGGCCTTCAACTCAACATTCAGGTATATCGACGACGTATTATCAATTAACAATTGTTACTTCCATACTTAGGTCGATTCGATATATCCCAGTGAACCTTACTTGAAAAGTTATGATAAACGTGATGACTTCAATTTTTCTATAGTCAAATTTCCTTCCTTATGTAGCAATATACTTTCATCACCTGCATATGGAGTTTTCGTCTCTCAGTTAATTCGATATGCAAGGGCATGCTCTTCGTATGACAAGCTACTTACAAACAAGTTGATAAAACAGGACTATCAACAGTCTCGTTTGAAGTCATCTTTTCGTAAATTCTATGGTCGATACAACGACCTTGTCACAGCAAATACAAGCTTCCACTGGGTCGCATGCTGACTGACATTTTTCATACAAATTTTTAGACCATAATTAATCACCTAATTGTCCACGGACTTTTCAGTTTTTCCCAATTACGACAAAAAGCACATGGCGGGGGTGACCGGTCAACAAAGGATCCTCCATGGACCCTGATCCTACATCCAAAATGTTTTTAGAGGTCCGTGTTTGCTCTGCTCCTATTTTGTAATTTCTCTTTGGACAGAAATTCATTACTAAAGCATTGTAAACAATAAAAATAAAAAAAATAAAATTTGACAAAAATCGTGAGCGTGCCCCTTTGAAGTTAATAACACAAAATTTTGAACACGAGTTAGTCTATACAAGCATTTTCAAAAGAACAAAGGTGTTTTAAACATCAAAACCGTTAAACCGCTACGTCACATTTTATGACATCCGTCCGATCTTGGCGGAGTGGGAAAAGCCGAAGAGGCAGGGGACATTTTTTTTTAAATATACAACTCACTGTGGCCAGGGAATGGGTATCTTCGGAACTCTGTAACTAGAATTTCCTCAGTTCCCATTCAGCACAAATACCTTAAATGCACTCCTTATAAAGCCAATCACCAATTTCTAGGGAAATTTACTACTCAGAATGTGTAAAATTTTCTACAAAGTGGTTTTTCTGAGATTTTTACCCTTTCGTATTTCGCCCATTTTTCTTGATTTGTCAGCGTTTTAGACCTCCCCCAGCTATTAATGAATTTCTGATGATTAACCAAAATTTGAGTGGCAGTCGTAGAGATATAAACAAGATACATTGCTCACAATTATTTGTTTTGTTTACAGAGTTCGTGCCATGTTTTTGTTAACATTGCTTCAATCTACCAGTTAAAAGTCTTTTTCAAGCTGATATTTCTATTTCTTTTGAACATAGCTAAACAAATAACAACGTTTGTCACATTCATTTTATGTCTAAATCTGGAATTTCCCTATCAACATTCAAAATGTTAACAAAACATGACTCGATCTTTGTTTACATAGCAAAGAACTGAGAGCTCTGTGTCACTCAAATTTTAGCTACAGTTTGATGTACCATATGTATTTGCAATAGCACTAAACCTGGTTTCATCAGAACCCTTGTCGAAGATGCAATTTATTTTATCGTAAATAAAATATTTTTGGGACAAATTCCTTTTCTGGCCCTTTTTTTTTTATTTTTTTTACCAAGCAACTTATTATTTGCATTGTTATTTACCTATCTTGCAATCAAGAATGGATTCGTAATAATCAAACAACTGTATACATAAGAATTAGAAGCAATGAAAATCGGTGCAATTCCTCGTCTAATATAAAGGTGACATCTTGTAATAGGCTACTATGATTTAAAAAATATATAGAGTTCTGTCATTAAATTTCTCAGAATATTCAATTATGTGGAGTTTGTTTTAGTACATAGATGAGTTGAGTTTGTCTTGTCTACACACAGAAGAACTGTCGCGTGTGAGAACAAATGATATCGTCTACTGCGGGAAAGGGGCACCAGGCACTCTGAGGGTCGTTTTGAAAACCTAAACAGCCCGAGTCTTCCCCTGGCTGATCCGGACACCACAATATGGGTTGGATCTAAGTCCCGTCATCCCTTTCATAGGTATTTGTTCCAGTGCGTCGAGAGTATACGTGAATGTATTCTAAAACGGACAAAACCCATGTTAAAAATTACCAATAGAGTTTTTCAAAACGTTTAAAAATATATCACGATCATGATTTTTATTTCAAATTACCAGTATTCAAAAGATCCATCAGGTCCAAAACTTGTGAAAAGTTACTGGTGCCTAACATAACTTTCCCTGCTGATTCACAAAGACGTTTTGCCTCTTCATATGGATAAATTTGGGTCGGAATCCAAATGCAAGTTTGATACTCAGGGAACCATTCGTCGCGCCCTGTCACACAATCTGAAGACAGACATAAACATTACACACCCAAAAAGATTAAATCACTTTATTGTTACATTACTATGCATAACAAACTATTGTTGTGAGGTGTTGTGTAGTTTAAGTGTGTTTGTGTTGTTTACCATATATATTGAGAAACTTCTGGAACATTCTAGAGTGGTCAACATGTATGGTCATTTTATTAAAGAACATTTTTGAATCTTGAATTCCGTGTATGTCCAGGATGTTCCAGTAACATCTTGTATTTACCATTTCTAGAATTTCCTAATTTCTGTTAATGTATATATACACTGCCGATTGTATGCATAAAAATATTATTACCTAATCATAGGGATTTTGTTGTTTTATTACAGATTATATATTTTCGTCTATTTTGTATGTGTATCCAGGTTTGAAAGTGATATATTGAACTGCCGGTCAATAGACTTTGATCTATTAGACCGCCGGTCAATAGACTAGGATCTATTAGACCGCCGGTCAATAGACTGCAATCTATTAGACCGCCGATTAGACTGCGATCTATTGGGCCGGCAACATATTTTGGAAAAAGTTTAATTGCTATAAGATTAAAAGATCACTTTATAATGTTTGTTTTACTATTGTTCTTAAAATTTATCATTTATTATCATTTAGCTCATCTTGGTATTGATTAATAATGACCTGAATTTATAATGGTTTGAAAACGTTCTGTAATTTAGAATTGTGAACACAAAATACTAAAATTGAATTTAGTTAATAAAACAATTATCTAATTCCTGAGCAGTCAATAAACCAGAATTTTCCCCCTTGGTGCAGGGAACAGCTCAGTATGTTCTATTGGCCTCGGGCACAGGCAATAGAACACACTGAGCTGTTCCCTGCACCAAGGGGAAAAAATTCTGGTCTATTGACTGTTCAAGCATTAAATAATTGTATACTATAATGCAAAGAGACAGGGATAAGATAGATGTTGAATTCTCTCACTGTGACATTGTGTGTGTGTGTGTGTGTGTGTGTGTGTGTGTGTGTGTGTGTGTGTGTGTGTACAATAACGGACACTCTATTTATGTTTGGATTTTTGCTGTAACTTTGTACTTTTTTATTTTTATATATTATTGTAAATAAATTGTTGTTAAATTTAAACTGTGTGGTTTTTGCTGCCACTTCGGGTTACTCTGACGCAAAACAGAATATAAGAGATAGCCATATTCCATGAATTACATGACGGACAATTAGAAATTTGAACCTTCTTACTTTCTGGCATCTTCTGATAAAACTTGTTTCGGTGAAAGTAGGAGGCTCTTTTGAATCTTTTTCCATCATACAAGTCGCACTCTGACGTGTCTGAGTTATAACGGAAAAGTTGACATGGCGGTCTCATCTGGCATTCCATTGCGCACAAAGAAGTGGTACTTCCGTTGTAGGATTGCGTGGGCACTTCTGCTATCCCTCCATCTAGTAGCCGAGGCACGATTTTCCAGACATAGGGACCAAGGCAGTCTACAAAATCTAATGATTTTTTTAGTGATTTTTTGTCTATATGTTGGGATCATGTTAGGGTCTATATGAATATAACTGCACGCAGAGTCAATATTTACAGGTTTTGATCAAATTCTAAACACGTTATATTATGATCTGCTTACAAAAAGCAGGAAAACCAAAACAGTTTTTTTAAAAGCTGGTGCCTAATTAGTATTGGTATTAAAATATCTATTGATTAAAATCCAAATGATTGAACTTAATTACCAATAATAAATTTATGAAATAAGGCGTATAATAAAGCAATGTGAATTAAGAAACAGTTTGCAGAAAAACATATTGTATTTTATGCTGAGGCAATCTCAACAAGGTCAATAAAAACATCCTATTCAAGATAACAGATATGGGAGGTTAAAATGATAGAAACTATAAATTTTGTTTCTGCATTAAAATAAACATTGATAAGAAGACTGCTCCACTCTAAAAACAAGAAGATATGACTTTTTGAATCAGAACTAGGATTGAAAATAGTAACTCTATGGGAAAACGGTACGTACTATACTACCAATATAGGCAATAAAAAGGCAATTACGTTTGGAAGTAGGTTCAATTAAATTTGGGTTAGCATTGTGAAGGCTTATAGCCAAATTTTCATAAAGGTTCTTAATGAACATATTTGGTTTGATCATAACATCAGAATTTATTTAGTAATTCATCAATACTTTTTAAATCTAATTCAATTCTTGATATAACTTTGTTCATGACTTGTTAGAAGTTGAAGGCAAACTTGTAAGCCTCGAATCTCTCAGAAAATCAAATATTAAGACCAATTCTTTTAAAATATATAGGTTTGAAAGAGGCAATGGATTACAGGGCGGTCTTATGCATTTCTCGCCCCCAAAATTGAAGTTCTATAGATAGCTTAAAAATACGGTTGACGATCATATTAAAAATAAGTATGAAAAAGGTTAGCACCCTTTTGCCAGTGACGTCAAAATGTTTTGAAACAAAATATGGATGTTTTTCGAAGGATTTTCAACTGGGAAATATCGAGCGCATGCTTGCTAAAGTACCATTTTAACTATGTGTATGATTATATGAACAATAAAAATGTTATCATCGTACTTCATCATGATATCAATTAAGAAAATAGTTTCAATTTCAAAGTAAAGTTAACTCGTACCAAAAAGTCTGAACTTACTCGGATTATTTTGTTAAGTCTTTCTTGGATTCATTTAGAGGTTTGTTAATTCGTACTTACAACCATTCGACGTTTTGTGAAGTCGGACTAAGAATCATTCGTAACTTTTTCTTTTTGTTCGAGAAACAGGTTGTAATTGATTAACTAAATCATGTTCAATCAGGAACTTTCAACTTTTACGTTACATTGTTGGAAGACCCACGTGTTGCTTTGCAACGAGCTTTGCCCTAGTTTCTCTATTGTGCTATCTTCAACTGCCCATTATGTTATCTAAAGCCCTCAAGAAGTAGAAACTAACTGGACAAATAAAGGTAACTAATTAAACGGTGTGTAGATACTGTATTGTAGCAAATAACTTCTGAAAAATGAGCTATTCAATCTGCTTGGCTTTTGTTAATCATGATTCAAGATGCGTTTGAACCAAAATGCCGACCTCAGGCTCAGGCTCTTGAGCTTAGAAAGATGTTTCGACAAAATATTACCTTTTAATTACCATTTAACACATTTAATGACATTTAATGACATTCGCATTTCTCAATACTTCAGCTTTAATTATTGTAATCAATATTTCATTTCCAATAAGTATTGTCTCCGTCATATTCACTTTTATAATGAATATATGCAGATAAAAATTAGTTTTAAATTTCTGCAATTTAATAAAGCATTGGAAAACCAAAAACCAAGGTCGGCACATCCTTATGGAAAGAAGATTCTAAATTGTATAAATAAAGGACTTAGTAATTTCCAAAGTGGAGATAAACAAAAAACAATGAAAAAAGGATGTGTACCTTAAAATTCTTCTTCTCAAGAACCACTGCACCAGAAATATCAATATTTACACTTAAACATGGCACGTGACTGCTTCATATATCTCTATGTAGGTTCGTAGAGAATTAATATTAGGCAATATGACCGACATTGGCCGCCGCTTAGCCTACTCATCTCGATATTTCATATTATTTAACACAGAAACCGTATGTAGGTTCGTAGATAATTAATATTAGGTAATATGGCCGACATTGGCCGCCGCTTAGCCTACTCATCTCGATATTTCATATTATTTAACACAGAAACTGTGTTCCGTAAGTTCCTAAAAATATAGAGTAGTTGCCCTTTGGAATTATTTTTCACATTGTTGTGTCTGGAGCAGAAAAAATGGCAGCGTCGACATTTGCTCAAATCTCGGCAGAAGGAAGGAGGAAAACTTTTAAAATTGAATAGCAACAAAATATTGTAAGTAAACATGGGTGAAGCAAAGAATTTCAAAGAGTATTTGGAAGGTGAGATTGATAATTTGGAAGAGTTTAAATGAGTTTAATTGAGCGAGATGTTAGGCAACTTAATTGTAAATGGGTTAGCGTAGATCATCGCCTTTCGTGAATAAATGTGTCACTTGTGTTACAAAACACTTATTAGGTTTCTTACTGACTGACTACAGAAATATATCGGGTGATCAATCTCATTATATATATATATATATATATATATATATATATATATATATATATATATATATATATGATTGCGTCCATGAGAAAAGTGTGTTTATGGCATTTTATTGCACATTTTGAGATTTTTACGGAATTGAATAAAACACATCTCAAAGTTGTCGAATCTGAAATTTTATGGCTTTAAACCAGTTCTGAATTGAGGCATTCACCGTTTTTAATACAGCTATTTTAACAGGAAAAAAACGTGCCGTCGTGTCATGCACATGCAACGTCAAAAGAATTTTAATGTAAACCTGACCGGGACTTTGAACCGTAATAAATGTAAACTACAGCGCTCTGTAATTTTTTATAGTTATGGACTTCTTTGTTTGTCGATATGTGGTTATAAGGACCCATGTCAAGTAATATTGACCGAAGCAATATAAACTTAACTTATAATGTACCATTCTATGTTAATCAATCAAAATTGATGCAGGAAATTGCAATGAAAAATTTCCCCTAAACTCTAGGTAAAAAAAATAATTAATGTGTTTTCTTTATAAAATATTAATTTTAAATGTAACAGCCCATGTTATCAATCAAAATAAACCACAAATGATGCAGATGACTGTAATGAAAAAGTTCCTGGAAAAGTAAAAAAGCAATCTTTCCTGTATATTGAAAGACTGCATGCGATTTAGATTTAGATTAAAAAGATTTCCATTTTACAGGTTTTCTTTAGATTTTGTGATTCCCTATATTATTAGAAAGCTTGATATTAAAGCAAATTAAAAGCAATGTTGACTGCTGCATTTTAATACAGCATAGACTTTACAGTTTGAACAAAGTCAAATTCAATAAAGTCAAGTTTAAACGTATAAAATGACACTGGCAACTTATGAATACGTATTTGCTAAGGAAAGTTAATGTATAATTGAACATTGCACCAATAACGATACATTTTCATATAATTGAAATATTTCAATTATCTAAGATTTCTAAAACGTCATCCCCTTTACCAAAATAAATTTGTACATGATATAATGAAGCATAACATAATCATAGAAGGTTTTTCAATTTCGAACTCATTGCTAGACCTACAAGTTCTCACTGAATATGAGTAAAATGATCAGAGTTTTCACAGCAGGGGTTAAACTAAGCTAAAACAAATAACAATCCACGGAAATTTACCCACACAAAACTAAATATAGTACTATGTAGTTACGAAGAATGAAACTTTCTTGTCCGAATATTTTGTTGTAGTTCAAAACTTTAGGAATTAACACTACATTTATTTGGATTTTCTGACTACTAAACTTTTGAATTTATATATAATCTTTCAAACTAATGTACCGACGAACTTTTGAACCTTCCGATTACTGAACCATCCTGATAATTAACATTCAGACTATAGCTACTGGTCCGTGACTGCTTCGATGACCAAAAATACGCAAAAATATTGAAGCTCATACATTTTACACCGTGTATACCCTCTGCCAAAATAAAGGGATTGTTGTACTTAACTCCAGAATGAAAGCAAACAAGAGGCCCAAGGGTCACATCGCTCACCTAAGGAACAATATGTATGATAAAATCGGCTTAATGGAGCTATAATACAAACTATCTGAACAATGTAGTATAATACACGTATATCCTGTATAAATAAAAATCCACTTTTCTTCATTCTGGATAGTCTTATGTTTATAATCAAGTCCCTTTCCTAACAGGATGATTTTATAGTCATATCACCTGTTGAGCATAGCAGTTCTCAAAATGATCCTAAACAATTGTTTATATAAGGGATATAAACCTAAATAAAACTCATATATAACATTTTGAGTTATAAGAAATAGCATTTCAGTTTTTATGAATAATTAAAATGTTTTCCTTTGTAATACTGGATCCCCAATTTGGCCCCACCCTACTCCTCAGGATTATGATTTGAAAGAATTTGAACATTATTTGAGGTTGCTTTCAGTAAAGTTACAGCTTTTGTAGGCAAATGGTTTTTAGAAAAAGATTTGTTTAAAGATTTTTCTCTTTATATTACTATGTAAATTTTTGCCCCCCCCCCCTATTGTGGCCCCATCCTATCACCAGGGATCATGACTTGAACAAACTTGAATCTACCCTACCTGAGGATACATTCCTATGTAAAAGTTCGACCCCCATTGTGCACCACCCTACCCCCCGGAGTCATGATTTTCACAAAATTGAATTTACACTACATGAGGATGCTTTCACACAAGTTTCAGCTTTCCTGGCTGATTAGTTTCTGAGAAGAATTTTAAAAATTTACTCTATATATTCCTATGTAAAAGTTCGAACCCCCCCCCCCTCCCCCCCATTGTGGCCCCACCTTACCCTAGGGGGTCATGATTTCACAACTTTGAATCTACATTACATGAGGATGCTTCCACACAAGTTTCCGCTTTCCTGGCTGATCAGTTTCTGAGAAGAAGATTTTCAAAGATTTACTCTTTATATTCCTATGTAAAAGTTCGGCCCCTCATGCTGGCCCTACCCTATCTTCGAGGGTCATGGTTTTCACAAATTCAAATTTAAATTACATAAAGATGCTTCCACACAAGTTTCAGCTTTTCTGGCTGATTAGTTTCTAAGAAGAAGATTCTTAAAGATTTACTCTATATATTCCTATGTAAAAGTTCGACCCCCCCCCCCCATTGTGGCCCCACCCTTCCCTCGATTTTCATGATTTTCACAACTTTGAAGAAGCTACACTACCTGAGCATGTTTCAAAACAAGTTTCAGCTTTCCTGGCCAAATGGTACTTGAGAAGAAACTTTTTGAAAATCTTTCAAAAATAATCAATAATTCCCAATTATCTCCCCTTGAAAAAGGGTGTTGTCCTTTATTTTTACAATTTTGAATCCCCTTTGCTTTAGGGTGCTTTGTGACAAGTTTGGTTGAAATTGGCCGAGTAGTTCTGGAGAAGATGTTGAAAATGTGAAAAGTTTACAGACGAACAGACAGACAGACGGACAGACAGACGAACGACAGACAAAATGTGGTAAGAAAAGCTCAGTTGAGCTTTCAGCTCAGGTGAGCTCATAAACACTGTATTTCTAAACACACGGCATTTGAATCAACACTTAGATTGTCTCCAAAATTCTCTTTTATTTTCATACTGAGGGAAATAGGAGTGAAGAATGTATGCTTTTAAGCGCGTTCAACCAGATATTTTTCAATTCCCTTGTATTTTACAGTTATCCATCAAATAATGATTTAAAAAATAAGTGACTGTATATAGTGTGCAACATACCTCTAATTGTTGAAAACCATATGATAACATCAACAGTCATTGCTAACGATTGATAGAATTTGTAAAGTCCTTTTTGAAATCAAGCAATATCAGATAATCTAAATAATTTAGCCTTTAATGTTTATGAATATCAATATGATATAACAGAAAGAAACACGTACATTTATACACGTACACCAAAATTAATACCAAAATATTTCCACAATAATTCTTCAAACTATAGCCAATAATTGAGCATATTTCGATAAGTCTAACATAAAATGAGAGAAAAAACAAAATGATTTAGGCAATATATCTTAAAGAGTTAACCTAAAATAAAGAGTTTACCGAAAATAACGTGCCGAATTAAAAAAAAATCAGGTAAAAAAATACTACACGTAATGAAAATAACGCGCTTTATGCATTCCACTTTTCGGACGACGTTATGAAATAACGTAAAATGTTTGTGACGTGATTTCTCTGTTTTGTTAAAAATGCCATGAAACCCTTTACTCATGGGCGCAATCACACACACACACACACACACACACACACACACACACACACACACACACACAGAGTTTGATAAAACTAAGGTTTATCACACGGGTAGTATACACCACACGTTTGAGATAAATAGAGGATATCTATATTGTGTGATTTTATATTTGCTTTATCGAACGAGTTGAACTGGTGTATATTCGCGAGGTTTTTTTTTTTGGTAGACAAAAAGTCCTTTTTAGCATCTAATTGACCCCTGGATGAAAATTTACTTTCCAAAACATTATTCCTCATCTACAGGACAATCCCATTTATATTCCAAGAGATGGTTTGGCTATTGTGAAAATTGGAGTTTTGGGAAATATGTGTTTTTGAGGGATACACGTCATTCTTTAACCATTATTTAACCCTCCGAATGAAGATGAAATTTCTTGTCTAGTGCGTAAAACGCAAGAGAAGCATGAGAAAGGAAAAACGTGACAGACAGACGGAAAAGGATAACAACAATAAACCCAAATTTTCTTTAGAAAGTGCGGGTAAAGATATCAGTATGCGAACTAAATGTTCACACGCATATTATGATTGTAATATAAACTAAATTTCAGTAAAAACGTACTTTTTATTTCACTTTCTTTAAATAAATCTTCATTATTTTTTTAGTTTAAAAACCGGGGAAATAAAAAGAAGACAGTGACGGGTATAAAAAAAACAATTCCTAATCAATTCTGTTCGGTGATATTTACAGCCAACTGTGCTACTTCCTTATCTCTCTTAAAAGTTAAGTTTATTACCATTATCTTTATCATCATTATGAAATGTATACTGCAATATACATAGAATTTGAGTAGGTACGGAAACAATTGAGTGGTCTTGGGACTATAACATTTATCTCTGTCTCGCTATTTAGCAATTTGTCCTTTGTAAAAGTCCAGGCTTAGATCTCAAACTCGAGTTTTATATTTAGACCTATTTTTGTATTCATATGAAGCAGAATTTATTCAAAAACTTGTACGTGAAAAAAATAAATCACTCGCTGTGGCCTTCAACTCAACTCAGGTATATCGACGACGTATTATCAATTAACTATTTTTATTTCCATACTAACGTCGACTCGATATATCGCAGTGAACTTGAAATCAAAGATACCACAGAGTCTGTGTCATCTGTTTCATATTTAGATATTTTACAGAAATGGACATTGATGGTAACCTAACAACAAAACTTTATGATAAACGTAATGACTTCAATCTATAGTCAACTTTCCTTACTTATGTAGCAATATACCTTCACCACCTGCATATGGTGTTTTTGTCTCTCAGTTAATTCGATACGTAAGGGCATATTCTTCTTATGAACAGTTTCTAAGGCGAGGCAAGCTACTGACAAACAAGTTGATAAAATAGGACTATCAACAGACTCGTTTGAAGTCATCTTTACGTAAGTTCTTTGGTCGATACAACAGTCTTGTCAGCAAATACAATCTTCCACTGGGTCGCATGCTGACTGACGTTTTTCATACTAATTGTTAGACCATAATTAATCACCTAATTGTCTACGGACTTTTCAGTTTTTCCCCGATTACGACAAAGAGCACACGGCGGGTGTGACCCGTCAGCAGAGGATGCTCACTCCTCATAGGCATCTGACCCTACCTCTATTTTTTAGAGGTCCGTGTTGCTCTGCTTTGAATTTGTATTTCGTTTGATGGATTTTTGAGATGGTTGACAGTTTGTTATTGTCATATTTTATTTTTTATTTAAATATTTAGATAAAGGAAAACCTTTATATACTGATTTAATAGCTACACGTAAATATGCCGTATTTAACGCTATCTTTGCGATGCTGGAAACAAGCTATATAAAAGAAAACCTGGTGACAAATGGGACATACTATTCATGGGTATTACTGAGTAACAACGTTATCTATTATAAGGAGAAATGGATATTTTAAATGCATGTAAATTTATGAACTATTCACGTTTGTTTGAATTTGCGTATATGAGTGGGGAAAGTATTCGAAAGAGATAGCACAGAGAAAGAAGCATGACAGCATGTTTGTTTACAAAATTAAAACATATGAAAATACGTTTATGACGTGGAAAAAATAATCTATTCTATTCCTTCGGAATTTTCCAAATTACGAATGGATAAAAACTAACAATATCAATAAACAGTAAAATTTTGTTTCCCATCGGACTGAAATGTCCGAATGTTTTCATTGGTTTAAACATGGCACGTGATATACTAAATATACGTCTTGTAAAGATTAATATTCGGCAATATGTCCGATGCTTCGCCTAATCATCTCGACATCGTATAATATTTAATACAAAAACTGCGTAAGAAAATATTCAAAATATTTGGAGAAGTTGCCCTTTGAAATTACTTTTAAATCAGAGTAGTTCCCCTTTGATATGACGTCACATTGTTGTGTCTGGAACAGAATAAAATGGCAGCGTCGGGATTTACTTTCGAAAAACGTTTAACATTAAATAGCAACAAAACATTGTAAGTGAACAAGGGTGCAGCGAAGATTTTTAAAGACTATTTAAAGGGTGAGAATGAGATTTTGAAGAGTTCGACTGGGTCAAATTGGACAGATGTAAGGCCACTTTTATTTGGATTTTTTAAGATCGTAAATGAATATCTCACTTGATAGTCCTCTTTAAAACAAAACACTTATTAGGTTCGCCTCGCTGTCTATGAAACTGATCAACCCGATATATTTCTGAAGTCAGTCAGTAACAAACCTAATAGACCACCATTATCACAACTGAGAAGAGAATAAATGAAATAGAACGTCAATATTACATCTTCCGGAGGCCCTTCAGCTCAAAGCATTCTTATTTCGCAGTCTTTTTCCTTTCTATCGTATCTAAATGAGCTCACTACCAACATGCCGATCAAGCTTTCAACATCTTGTTTTCAAACTGAAGAAGCTTGTGAAATTGTTTCACACAGGGGCGTTTACAGTACGTACCAGAATGTTGAAAGATAAATGGAAATTCAAGCATGTAGCATCAAGGGGGGGGGGGGGGGGGCACTTTTTGGCGCAGCAAAGATTTTTCTTAAATTTACATACAAAAATAGAATTAACATGGAGTTGGCCCCACTTTTATGGGACCATGTAAAAAATCGAAATGAAAATAAGGAAATAAACAGTGAAATTTAAGTTAATGTAAAAGTTGTCCCCCCACCCCCCATGGATTAGGATTTTTAGGATTCTGGAAAGTAACCTCATTCGCCTTTTTTTTCTTTTCTTTTGCTTGTCAAGATTTTCGGATGACTCTACCCCTCCCTCCCCCCCCCCCCCCCCCCCGGTTTGAATTAAATTTTATAAATTGCAGACAGTATATAACTTATGTACCTTGATGAAAAATGCATTTCTTTCTTTGAAAGCATCTATTTAATACGGCATATAATTCATTAATATCTGTAAACTCACCAAACTTTTATTAATCTAGCAAATGAAAATATATTAAATTCTCACCTTGTAACAGTGTCGAAAACAACGTAAACAGAATCCACCAAAATAGTCCCATGCTTGTTCACAGATGATTTTATTGAGTAATTAATATCTAGGCGTTATTAACAGGAAATATATGGAAGTCCTTAATTAATGCAGGGTTCGATCTTTCATTACAATTAACATGATTTCCAATACAATAACATTCAGCACCATATCGATCATCAAAGCTCTTTTCCTTGCGTTTTTCCCCATTCTATGTAAGTATACTTTAGTTAACAAATAGGACTTGCATGAAATCTTGAATATCACGTAATGATTTTTTTTTTAGACCAAATGAATGTTCTTGAGCCAATATTGAGTTTGAAATCGGTCGCCCTGAGCCGTTATTTCTACAATCTTAGTTTTGACCCTTATATATATACATGAAATAGGAATTTACTGTTTGATCTGCACAAATGAAATAGTAAAAGAGAGCCAATCTCTTTTATAAAGCAATGTAAACTGTATTTTTCAGAATTGTTCATGTTTTATCCTTTTTCCAATGTACTTTTGCTATTAACAGACCTTCAAAATAGTTGATTAGTTTTCGGTAATTATACATATTGTATCAGATGTTTAAAATAGTTTTTTTCTATCATTTTAGTACATATGGTCAATTACAGTTCAGTTGTTGAAATTTTGTCCTAAGTTGTGTCTACCGATGTTGTTTCAGGGTTTGGGGTCTGTTTATCTGACCGTGGAGTAGTCCGAAATATCTGACGTTTTCCTGGGTTTTTTAACGATTTTGATATTTACTTGCCAGGAAGTAATTATCAAAATCGTTAAAAAAGCCAGGAAAACGTCAGATATTTCGGACTAACCGTGGAGTACTTGCAGGAATGTTCACGAAGCTATCTTATGACTATGGTGCGTCCTACGTATGTCTTAGGATACGTCTTAGTCTTAAGACAGTTTCTCGAAGCTCTCCTAAATTTAAGAACCGCCATAACTTTGTCCTAACTTAAGGACATCACTTATCTTGTCCTAAGACCATCCTAAGGTTGTAAATATACGTTTTTTGGAATATTGGGACTGTTGTAGAGCTTTTTCTTAAGACAAATAGAATAAGGCAGTCTTTTCTACAGTTCCAGTATTTCCGACAAACCTCAAATTCCTTATCCGGGGGGGGGGGGGGGCATAGTCATTTATTATATCATGTACATTTATTTGATCATAATTATATGAAGATGTACCCCGAACTCTTTGACTAATGTATGTTTGCTGTAAAATCTTATAGCAGATGTTTAAAACCATATTTTTTTCTCTCATTGAAGTACTATCAACAGGCTCGTTTGAAGTCATCTTTTCGTAAGTTCTTTGGTCGATACAACGACATTGTCAGCAAATACAATCATCCACTGGGTCGCATGCTGACAGACGTTTTTCATACTAATTGTTAGACAATAATTTATCACCTAATTGTCTACGGACTTTTCCGAGTTTTTTCCCCCCGATTACGACAAAGAGCACACGGCGGGTGTGACCGGTCAGCAGAGGATGCTCACTCCTCCTAGGCACCTGATCCTACCTCTATCATTTTGGAGGTCCGTGTTGCTCTGCTTTGAATTTGTATTTCGTTTTATGGATTTTTGAGATGGTTGACGGTTTGTTATTGTCATTTGTTTTCATAGTAAAGGACAAGAGCGTACAAGGCCAAACAAATCCCCCGTACCCAGGATTTGAAATGGCATATGAACATATAAAAAATCTTTACATTTGAAAGTATGCATCAGTACATGTACATGTATAATATAGAACTGCATTCTCTGACAATTGAATAATATACATTAAAATAACTACTTGGTACTTATCTTTGTTTTATTTGTTGCTTTCTAAACATTACAGCATGATCTCATATCTGTGCTAGCGCTATTTTATCCGGCATTGTGTGTACAGAACATGAACGTAATTGTTGTCATTATATAAATGGTATTAGATATTTTTTTCATAATTATCCAATAAAAAAAGCAAAAAATGTTTTACTTAAAAGCAAATTCATTAAAAGCAAAACGCCGTCTTTACGATTCGAACACCCTCTCAGTCGAAAAGGATGGTCTACGAGCCTCCACCTATCACAGTGAGCTACGTTGATATTAGAGTTCAGGTGAATAAATTCAACTCTTTGACAATTATTATTAAAGTATAACGTTTTTGGTGAAAACCACGAATTTGACCCATTATGGGTCTAGACTCCATTTTGATAAATCAATAATAAAAATAAATAAATAAAAACTTATTCTTTTAATAAAAGTACTTTTAGGATGGAGTAAAGACCCATTCATACCTAAATTTTGCAATTTAGAACAGTTTCTGATCCAAGATTTTGTCCTAAAACGCTGTGCAGCTTAATTTGGAAACCTATACCTGTCGTGATTATAGAATGAAAGCACAATATTGACTTCCATCGTGAAATTTACACTAAAAACAATGCATTCAGGCCAAAAATTAATATTCAAACTTAAATTGAAATTATATCGTCTTTATTGCTCCGAGTGGGGGGATATACAAAGCCTTGTACGCCCCTGTTCTTTCAGTTTCACATTTTATTTATTATCAATATAAGAACCAAAAGCATAATTCGTTTAATTCGTCATGGCTTGATCTATGTTTTTTCTGAGTTTAGTGTCTCTTAGTCTGACCGTGGAGTGCCTAAGTTTTTTCATTCTCATTCAAGGTTACCTCATTCTTGTCACTGGTTCGGTTTTTTGCTCTCCTGTCAATTTTCATCAATTTCTGATCATTTTAGAACAAAAGAAAAAAATCAATAGGCTTCTTCTAGTGTGCTTACCATTTTGTTCGGCGCTTATTAGAATACGTCTTTACTGACTAGTTTGGTCGAAATTATTCAAAATCGAATAAGAAGGAAGTCTAACTCAGTTGCTCTTTGAAACGGAGATCATCTGCATATTTTTGTTTTCTAGAGTTTATCTTATTGTTATTAAAGAAAAGATATGATAGATAAAAATCAAAATAAAAGTTATGGTAAGGCAAGTAGGTTCACGCTACAGCAGTATTTTGTTCAGCTTAATGTTTCTTCAATTAATTGTAAATCTGTTTATTTACCTGCTGTGGTGAGTTTTACAGATAGAGAACCTTGGGCGTGTTTAAATCGTCAACTACTACATTGTTAGTGATCACATTTCAAAAATAATTATAAACATGTTAATATTGTAAAAATAAAAAATCAAGTTGAAATATGACATTGTCAAAGAGAGGCAAACGAAATTCGAACCGCCAAAATATTTAGAATGTAAGTCATCATGGGCTAATCTAATGTTGACACAGAAAGCGGCAAAATCAATAAAATCACCAAATTTCCAAAATTCAAAAATATTATAGCATTGAATAATTTATTTTTGATGTCGTCCTGTCAATAATTGCCGTCAGGTGAGAAGACAAATTAAATAACGCGCGTTACGTTGTCATAATTTGTCTGATCGACTAACGGCAGTTATTGACACGATGACATCAAAAATAAATTATTCAATGCTATAATATTTTTGAATTTTATATTCCCTTATTGATGAAATCAATTATTATATTAAACAAAACGGTATAAATTGCAGATCACGGAGGGAGTAAATTAGTAACAACAAGAACAGCTGTTTTCTAAAACCGGTTTTAAATGGTTATTTAATAAACTGTTAAAATGAGCCTTGAAAATATAATCCATATAAATAACTCTTGAAATTTTGCTTTTAACAATAGAATCACCTTTATTGTTGAATAATTGTAAAACATTGTGTTTTAACAACACATGTGAATTATACATTGCATTTTTAAAGCGATAGAATAGAAATCTCTGTTTGGGAACTACTTATGTAAATTCATATGCAGTAAATATGCTGTTGCATTTAGAGGCATTTAAAGATTACAGAATTTCATGGAAAACACAGCAGAATTTAAATATTTAGTGAAAATGTTTAAAAAGGAAAGCCATAGACTTTGGGAAAAAATATGCACCTAAAACATGATGAAAAAACCCAGTTATTTTGAAATTATATGTGTTATCATTTATCTTCTGTCAAATCGCGTTTTACGTATGGAAATTGTTTGCACATATTGTTGACTTTTGCATAAATGAACTTTCGTTCAAATACGCCACCTGGTGAACTCTCATGGACAGGATATTCAAAGAATGCAGTAAGAAATCGGGCCCCGAGGTTATAAAACTTTTTTGAGTACGATCTCATACTCCAAATCGTACTCCGTGCTCCAGATCGTACTCGAACTCAAAGTATCGAGGTTATAAAACATTTTCATACTCATACTCGTACTCAGGCTGAGTACAAAACGGCGATTTTCTGAGTAAGCTATGGAGCTTTCTCAAAGTCGTACTCAAAACATTTAATCTAAATAAAATGTAGTGTAAACATATTATATTGTTACACATTGTAATGGGGTTTTATTATATGCTATAATTGAATCATAATTACATGTATATTTATAGATTAAAATAAAAAATGGAAAGTTTTTACCATTTTATCAATGAAATATCTAGATATAATCAAGGTGAATTTAAGAGTAACGAAGAGCTGCAACCAAAATTATCAAAATAACTTTAATATATTTCGCTTCATTAATTAATGTACATATGCATGTAAATGTACGTTCAAATGAATTTCAATGTAATAGCTGGACTTTCTAAAAATTCTGTTTTTAGTCAAATACGGCCCATATTCTCCATCATTTAAAATCAAGAAATCAATGTACATGTATCGCTATTAATTAATATCAATCAGATGCACTTGCGGGGTCCCTTCATTGATTTTAGTGAGAATGTAGGTTAGTTCTAAATATTACAAAGGATAGGGGATGCATAAAAGTATAACACTTTCTATTACTTACTTATTAATCATTCATCATTTATGTTACCTGCCACAAACCTTGAAAAGGGAACAAAATTTATAGAATAAGCGGTAAATCAGTGGCGGATTCAAAGGGGGGTGCACCCGCCCCCCCCCCCCCCCCCCCCAAAAAAAATTGTCAAAATAAAGTTAAATCATACTCCTTCTGGCAAAGAAAATGTACAACTTGCGAGTCCTAATCTTTTTTTTGGGGGGGGGGGGGGATTCATGGGATTTTTCTACATTAGACTGATTTCAATGGTGTAGTATGAAGAAAACCCGTGGGTTTAATGGTGTAACGTACATAGAAAACCATTTTAGTTACGCTCTCGTCGGCTTCAAATGTGACCAGTCACCGACCTTTAAGTAATTGGTTATACTAGCTAGTGTTTTTAACGACTCTTCCATGTTTATCATAATACAAGCTGGCATGGTTATCTATTTTTAAACTTCATTTACATCGTCCCATTGAACTTGATTTTTTATACTGATTAGCCTGTGTTATCCATCTAACTGAATGATAACTGGAATGACAGACAATGTTAGGGATAACTGAATAGCACAGCTACGTTTGATTGCACGCACAAATTGCCAGTAAACATCTATATAAAATATATTTAAAATGTACCAGTCCGCGTAAAAATGATCAAAATAAACCACAATCGATATAGGATGATGATTTCGAAGAAAGAAGTCGTTTAAAATATTCATTTCATAATGTACCATTCCTTGTAAATCATTCTAAATTGGTGCAGGGAATTGCAGTGAAAGAGTTCTCTGAATTTTAAGCAAAACACAATATGTTTTTCTGTATAAAATATTCATTTATAATGTACCATTTATGTTAATCAATCAAAATTGATGCAGGGATTGCAATAAAAGAATTCCCTATACACTAAGAAACAAAAAAATTAATGTGTTTTCTTCATGAAATATCAATTTTAAATGTAACAACCCATGTAAATCAATCTAAATTGGTGCAGGGAATTGCAGTAAAAGTGTTCTCTGAAATTTATGTAAAACACAATGCTGTAGAGGTCTCAGCTTTGTGGACGTACATCTTGTCTCGCTGTTTTTCTCGGTCGCGATGAAATTATCAAATTTTACGCACTTTTTTCAAGCTAGGTCAAATACACAGGTCAATGTAATTATTTCAAACAGAATATGCACATAAAATAAGAAATAAATGCATAAAATCCAAAGACTGTGAAAGGAATACTACACGTCAGCCACGAGTTTCAGGTGTGCAATCGGGTGTAACGAAATCGAAGGGTTTATATATACCTTTGTGACGGTGCCTATTTAAGCGGTGTCAGCTTTAACCTTCAGACTATAGCTACTGGACCGTGACCACTTCGATGACCAAACATACGCAAAAATATTGAAGCTCAGATTTATTGCACCGCGTATACCCTCTACCAAAATAAAGGGATTGTTGTACTTAACTTCAGAATGAAAGCAAATAAACACTGTATTTCTAAACATAAGGCAGTTGAATCAACACTTAGATTGTCTCCAAAATTCTCTTTTATATTCATACAGAGGGAAATATGAGTGAAGAATGTATGCTTTTAAGCTCGTTCAACCAGATATTTTTCAATTCCCTTGTATTGTTCAGTTATCCATCAAATAATGATTTTAAAAATAAGTGACTGTTTAGAGTGTGCAACATACCTCTAAGTTTATACTTGGTACATTGTTGAAAACAATAACATTAACAGTCATTGCTAAAGATTGATAAAATTTGTAAGGTCCCGAATTTCCTAATTTGAAATCAAGCAATGTCAGATAATCTAAATAATGTAGCCTTTGCTGTTCATGAATATCGATATGGTGTAACAGAAAGAAACACGTACATTTATACACGTACATCAAAATTATAATTGAGAGGTTTACCAAACCAACGTGTACGTTGTTAATATACGTATCTCTTCCTCCAGAACATGCGATGAATCTGTTATTTTATTCATCTGTCATAAATAAAAATATACATATATAAAAAATGATGTTCAATAAAATTAACACATACAATTCTCAATTTTCGATTGTGACTAAAAATTCTCAGATTAGTAGGAGAAAATATCTAAAATTACATTTAAAGCATTTACAAGTACAGGTACACGTTACAACAGCTAAACAAGAAAAGTTATTTGAACTGGTACGTGTAGTTCTATAATTTGTAACCTACACGTACAAGTACGCGTACCCGTTGGTCTGCTAAACCTCTGTTATAACAAAATATTTCCACAACAATTCTTCAAACCATAGCCAATATTTGAGCATATTTCGATAAATCTAACATAAAATGAGGGAAAAAACAAAATGAGTTTGTCAATATATCTTCAAGAGATAACCTAAAATAAAGAGTTTACCCAAAATAACGTGTTGAATTAATAATTTAAATCAGGTAAAAAATACTACACCTTATGAAAATAACGCTCTTTATGCATTCCACTTTTCGGACGACGTTATGAAATAACGTCAAATGTTTGTGATGTGATTTCTCTGTTTTGTTAAAAATGGCATAACTTTGGGGGCTCGTTCGCCGGAATCAACGCGAATGAAAGATTCAATTTTTACGCAAAAAACACTACAATACTGCAATAATAAACTGTTTAATCATATTGAAATTGATTATAAGATTAATCATATTGTCTTAACAAGTAAGATATTAAAAATAGTATAAAAAGTATGGCGCCACACTTGAACCAACACAAAACCGATTAATTATTATTCGGTATTCCTCAGTTTATCTGTGTGCTAAATCTTATTTTGGTTTAAGGTTGGCGCCCATATGAAATCAACACAAACAGTCGAGCATACATGTATCTGTAAAAAATGGCCGATTTTGCCATATCGCGTCAGGTTTTAGCACTTATAAAAGCGTCCGTGATGTTTCCCGGAAAATTTTTCGAGGCAGAAATGTAAAAACAAATTTGTAAAGAAGTGTTTACAAAAAAATTGCTTCAAAATGAATGAAGTTTAATTTTCACAGATTTACAGGGCCAAAATCATGCGAATTTGGCTTTAGTTCTTTGAAGACTTCATTTTAACCCTACAAAATCTCTATAATGCTTCGCCCCCTGGGCCACCAAAAGAGCTTTGCCCTGAACCCATTGGGAGCCTCAAGGCGGCCCCCAGACCCCCTGCCTTACACTGGCGCCCCATTCTAACTTCAAATCCTGGATCCGCCCCTGGTACTAAATATTTCAAAGAGGAGTTGGGGTGTGTGTGTGTGGGGGGGGGGGGGGGTCGAATCCTACTTTCTGTGGTATATCTATATGATTTTTTTTTAAAGAGGGTGTTGCAGTTCCTATGCTATTTTTCCCTAAAGGTGTAGTAGATAAAATGGAAAAATCAAAGTTACAAAGTTCGATGTTCGATGTAAATCTTTTTTATATGCAACGTTGTACGTGAAGCAGTGTGGAATTTTATCTGGAAAGTTTGTACTAACTTTTATAAGACCATGAAATTATTTTGAAAATGGTTACCCAGACAAATGTGACAGATTTCACGCTTTTTAAAAGGGGAATCCTTATTGTTGTGAAAAACTGCCTCCTTTAAACAAAATTAATTTGATGTTAACGTACGTTAAGAGTCAGAAAATTTCTTGAAAACTGCCATTTCCGATTTTTATTTCAAAGAGGCATATTTTTTTCAAAATAAACTTTTGGAAAAAAAACATAAATACCTTCGAAATCTAAGAACGCTGTGTTAAATTTTCTGTGAGTAAAACATATCTGAGTTAGTCGAGCGGTTACGCAGATAGAATACGTTCTGACCGAGTCAGACTTTTTTGATTGGGTTCGAATCCCGGAACAGATAGAATTGTTTGATATATATATTTCTGTTAATCGCACGAAAAGGTAATGCACATAGATAATTTTGGAAATGTCAGAATGAAGTTATTTAAACGCTTGTCAATGTAATATTTTGCATGCGTGCTTTATTTTTTTTTCAACATTAATTACTGTGTGAAGTCCATGTTATAAATTTAAATTATAAACATTTTCTGCTCAACAAGGGTTTAATTCAAAACAATGTGCACATCAATGTAGAAAGTTTGTTTGGTTTATGTTTTAGGATATAACTGGTATGTCGTTTTCAAAGACACATGCACATGTTTTTAAGAGCAAAAAAAAATCATTTTAAAAAGTATGAATCAGTGATGAAGCAATAGGTAGATGAAAATATGCACGGATTAATTTGTTCCACCTTTTTATCTAGACTAGGCGTTTATCTAGATACTATAGAAACATGCGATGATTATAATTACAACTCTGACGGTTTTGAAGAGCAAGAATCAGATTCATTTATGTAGCTCCAAAGAATGATATTTTAAACACGCTGGACAGTAGAAATCAAATTGATTTGTGTTATTAACGTCAAAATACTGCATGAATGCATGGCCATCTTCCTATCTGTATTTATGAAGATCAAATGTTGGTTGCCGTGTTCGATAGAAATGCGCGTAAATTGTTTGTGTATTTTGCCTACATACGGAACATACCCTCTATGTAAATATAGTCGTCTACGTAATGTGTCTATATTCAAGTCCCGCTTTTTTGCAACACCCTCTTTCTTAAATATTCTTTTAATTTTCATAGAGCAGCTACTGTCTGTCGAAAATATTGGCTTTTAAAAATCACGTTTCCTCTATAGTGTCAAAAATGCCTCGAAATGTGATAATTTAGAATAATTTTTATATTCTGAAAGTTAACAAAAAGCAATCTTACTTAAAAATGTAACTAATCAAGAATCAGCAGTAAGTAATTAACACGCATGTTAAAGGGCATTAGATATAAATTTAAATAAAAAAAATTGTAGGGTGTCCAAGTAGCGTAGTGGACAGTGAACTCGCTTCTCACCGCTGCGACCCGACTTCGATCCCTGTGATCGGCAGAGGTTGTACGTGAAAGAATATGGTGGTCGCCCGCTTGGACAAGTGGGTTTTCTACGGGCACTCCGGCTTCCTTCCACATTAATGACCCCCTCGCGCTAACATCCGTTCCAACGAAAGATATTAATATAAGAAGTAGAACTTGTAAAATTTATAAAGTTTAGTTGTTTTTTCCTATAAAAAGATTGCAAATTTTCAAATTTTGTGTTGGCAATATTTTTAAGTTATGACGTAAATATTTGGCTTCCTATGTGACTTTACATACTAGCTGCAGAGATATAAATGTGTACCTTGTCTAATATAGGCAGGATCTTTTATTTTAATTTTACTGCCAGAAGGTATGGTTTCCATTCCGAACCATCTATACCAGTATTTGATTTTTATTTTCCAAATATCAAAGCCATTTTGACCACGGAACATCACCTAACTCATGATCTTTTTTATTTATTTCAAATTAAAACATCGAGAGCATAGACATGTCTAAGTATACGTAAAGTGAAATGCATTATTTGGTTTAATATTTGATTATAAACGCTCGAATACGAAGACGGTTGGTTCCGGTGACCACATAGTCTTATATAATTGTCTTTCCACAAATTATTATTTAAAAATAAAATTTGGTGTTATGACATCAAATTTTATTCTTAAATAAACATTTATGGAAAGGCATTAAGTATGATCTATGTATTTATTCTGCTTGAGTCTTCGGGTAATTTACACTTAATTAAAATTAAGCTTGTCTATGTAAAAAACTGATAACACTTTAATTAATTATAACACGCAAGATAGAAGATAGAAATTATTAGAGAGAGAGAGAGAGAGAGAGAGAGAGAGAGAGAGAGAGAGATGGTTTCCAAAAACATTTGACATAATCACAATTTGTTGATAAGTTTTCCAATAACACTGGATTTATCGTCTTTGTTGCTCAAAAGTTCAAAAATTATAGATGCAGACACATCTCCATGCTTGCAGATAAAAAAAAGGGCATATGTACATGTAAATAATGTGTTACAATTTGTTGATAAATAATTTATCTGAATACAAGTACAGTTTGCCTTCATGCCAGGACTATTTACATGAGTTACTATGCTTTATCTTACTCCAGAGACGTAAAATTTCCTCCACCGGCTTTTGGAGCATACTCCAAATAGTACTCAGCGGAGAACGTACTCCAAAACTTTTATAACCTCGGTTTTTAGAGTCGTACTCAGTGGAGCACATACTCGGAGTACGGAGTACGAGTTTGAGTAGGAGTATGAAAAAAGTTTTATAACCTCGGGGCCGGATCGGCGCAAGGGCTTGCAATTAAAATTCACTTGTAAACAAATTCGATATCAGGTAAAACGAAAGCATCAGTCGAATACTATGTAATAAAATGAGTGCACAAACCCTAAACAAAGATGAAAAAATGACAATAACAAACCGTCAACCGTATATTTAATCAGAAATTAGACAAACATATACGGCCTCTTTTGCATGTATTTCTTGTCAATATGTACGAATAAAATCTTACCGATTGAATTGCCGACATTCGTGAATTTATATCATCATTGTTTAGAATTTAAGAGAAAGTAAAGTATGGCCTTTTGCCAGAGCTGTTTACTTCTCCGAGATGAAAAAGATAATGACGTCATAGTCTAACGTCATAGTGACTTTTTGCACTTAATTTGGTCATCTTATCAGTGCATAGGAGAAATACATCAGTATCGATTAAACATTTTATTTCTACATTTTAAGTAGCTCATTTGCATTCAATTTCCGTTATGCAGCCTTAACTTATCAGAGTGATTTCCGTTTGTCGGACCTCGGGATACATCAACTGACAGTTTTCAACTTTGGGTCTTCCTACCTTCAGATACTATGATGCATTTGATGATACTAGCTCAAAATTTGAAAGAAAATTATTTTACGTCAGCTTTGAAGTGACCTTGAGTCTTTGCCCTTTGTTATATTCGAATGGCTTGAACGTTTGATCTGCAAAATATCCTCAATATGGTAATTAATAATCTACCTACTGGTTCTTGAAAAGAAGACCATCATTGCTTTTGTTTATATTTTCTTTATACAATTATTATTTCCTTTTGTTCAAGTGTCATTGGTACTGTAACAAAGATAGGCAAGGTTTCGTTAGAAATTATACATACTCCAAAATGCATAGGCTCTTTAAGTCTTTGATTTAGAACTCCTTTAAGAAATAAAAATGTTTGCTCGTTGCTGTGCTGTTTCCCCCTTCTAGACAAAAAGCAAAGGAACGTTGGTCTGTACACGTCTGTACACGTGATGTCGTCCATGCTGAGATCCATCCCGATACAGGCGTGATATTCCAGTGGCTGGCCCCACACAAGAACTGACCAACCGTCAGTCCATTAGACCACTGATAGGCGGTCAGAGTATACGAAGTTGAATCCTGTGCAAAATGAAACCCAGTTAATTAGAGAGCAATCATACATGTTAATAAAATAAGTAGAGTTACTATATAGAGTTTTTATGACAAAATATTTACATTTTTCAGTGGCTTTGTCTGTGACAACACTATGAATTTAATTTGTATTGTATAGTTCAATACATTTCTTCAAAAACGCAAATGACGTACAGTTGGGGTTCAAACGGGGTTTGAATGATTATATGAAAATAACGTTAAATGTAAATAATTTAATGTAGCTGTCCATGCATTTTTAATGTTTAATGTTTAATGTTTTAAATAAAACAATTTGCAATATCTAAGTTAAGCGAATGCTTCTATACTAAGAAAGAGAAGTTAATAGTAAACAGATGGTAACTGTAGCTATAAACACTGTAAACAAAGCAAACAGTCATACAAAGACGCTCACTGGAAGTTATCAAATTCATCACTTGTCCGGTCAGGCTGTTTTTAGTCCTAGACTCCCATGATCATGATGTCGTGAGCCTGACAAATGGTTTCAGCTTGTGTATACCTTAACAGGGTGGTTTGTACCCACAGGCACAGTTGATGGACGTGGAACCACTCCCTCTCAGGCACACTGGAATAAAAGACAACACCAAGGTGATCATTGTGCTTTCAGTTAGATAATAGTCCTCGGCGAAACTCTATTTCGTTTCACCTTATATGGACTTTTAACAACCATATGTACTTGTTGACAACCCTTTATGTTAAAGCTTTCTCTGTATTTTAAATCATAATTTTAGTAAAACATACTTATTTTTAACTACTTTCTTGAGATATGTTTTCATGATTTCGTATTGTTTAGAAACCAGGAAAACAAAGAAAACAGCTATTCAAGGATATAAAAAAAATTCCTGTGATTATTTACAGCCAACTGCGCTAGCCTCCTAATATTATTTTATTGATAAACTTGTTAACCTTTACGTTTTTTAGGGGTTTTTTTTTTGGTATTTTATTTTTAAAATGATTGTATATAACACTGAATAAGGTTTCCGTAAGTTAGATCAGTTAGATCACAGGAGATATTTCGTTCAGAGCTACCAATCAACTTATCATTTATCGAGTTTGGCGAACACAGAAAATTTTTCGCCGTGGTTTTTTCTTCTCGCTGCGTTTAACAAGGTCTCTTAATACAATCATCACGGTTGCATACAAATAATCTATATAACTTTAAGAGATTTATAGAAGTATTATTGCCTTCTCCTGAATAACAAGCAATCAGCTGATTAACTTAGAGATGATTTGTAGATGGAGCAAAACTTATAACGACAGTTTAAAGACAATGATGATATTAATATACCATACAAATGGAATCATGGAAATTCATATAGCCTGTTCTTGAAAAATATAACTCCTAAATATTTAAATTCCTTGACAATTTATATTTCGTTACCATTGTATAGAAATGATATATTTAAAGTTTTTCTGCCTTTACCAAAAATTATAATTTTAGTTTTCTCAACATTCACTTGTAATTTCCATTTTTCACATAATATTTGAATACAACAAAGCTGGTGTTGTGGATCTTCTTCTGTTTCAGACATTAATACAGTATCGTCCGCATAAAACATATTCATGATTCTTAAAGAACAATTTAGTTCTTCTTCAATTTCTTCAAAGAAGCTTTTCGGTCCTTTGACATTTTCATGCAGATCGTTAAGATATAATGCAAAAAGAAACAGAGATCAATGTTCTCCCTGACCAACAATTCTGACAAGGGCAATATTCGGAAAATCATTATTATAAAATAAGCTTGATCTACAAACATTATACAAATTAACAACAACCTTTAAGTATTCCCTTTAATTTTATATCACACTAATTTTATTTCCATAACCCTACTCTCCACACTTTGTCGAATACAGCTTTAAAATCAATAAAGGCACAGAAACGTTTCTTTTTCTTCAGTAAAGATAGTTCAATCAGGGAGTAAAGAACAAACATATTGTCAATAGTAGAATATTTTCCCTAAAATCACTCTGTTTTTCTCTGATAAGATGAACATTATCATCATAAGTAGTTTACCTTTACACAATATAGAAATAAAAACCTTTCCAAGACAGCTCAGCAGAGTAATTGGACGACGATTGTGTGGGTCAGCGTAACTATCTTTTTTCTTATATAGAAAAGACTAGTGGTCAAATAATTACCGCAGTGATGAGTAGTGGTAGAGTGATCGCCGCGGTGGTATAGACAGTGGTAGAATCATTACCGCAGTGGCAAAGACTAGTTGAAGAGTAGTCGCCGCGATGGTTAAATGCTCGCCACTGTGTTAAAGACTAGTGGTAGAATGATCACCGCGATGATAAAGACTAGACTATCTATAAATAATTGATACAGAACTTATTAAATGCTCAAGTTGATGTAATGGAATAACAAAAATACATTATCCGATCGAAAACACATACTTATTCGTAAAATGCAAAAGAAGAGGATATCTGGGTAACGTTAGAACAAGTCCTTTTTATTGAACAAGCTTAGCTAAAACAACAGAAGACGTTCTCGCGGCTTTTCATTTTAAATTTTAAAACAATCAATGAAAGTGAAGATGGCCTTAACAGTCTAACATCTGCTTTTTCAGTTTTGTACATGTATATAAATATGCATTTTATATTTCTCGACACAAAATAATAGTAATGATCATTTTTATAAGACATGTTTCAAAGTGTCCCATGTACCAAATATTAAAGCAAGACTACTCAATGCCATTTTTATAAGGGACATTATTAATTACGCAGATTTCTTTCATAGCAAAAATACTTCACTCAAATAAAAACCTACATATTTTGACTTATATCACCGTATACAATATCACAATTGGTTAGGCGTGAGGACCATGATTTCAAAGCGGTTAAATCATATATCATTTTCGGTGTTTTATGAAAAAATTCTATTGTAACAGCAGAAAGTTCACGGTTTTTTTTCAACCAGATTTTGTCTTTAAAAAACAACAACAATATTCTCAATATACCAGAATCTTGGGTGAAGGTGGGCCAAAACTAATCAATTTAGCGAATTTTCTCAACGGAATCGGTATTCCAACCAGATGGAATATAAAACATGAAGAAAATCACGTCTATTGATTTATATATAAAAAGTTCTGTATTGTATAGCTAATGTGGTATGATTTTCATTAACGATATTGTACATTTGCTGTCGGTGTTCTTTGATTTAAATGCATTTAGGAAAATTTAAATGAACAAAAATGAGACGACCTCAAAACAAAGGAGTAAACATATGTTGAATAAATGTTGGATTCAATATACAAATGTTCATAATTGTTAATAATTGGACTAGGAGAGAAAATTTGCTATTATTTGAGAGATTTTCGTTCCACATTCTTTACAAAATATTCATTCACGCACTAATCCAGCCCCTCCAACCACCACGTCACACACTCGCCAATTCATAAATAAATGCTGGATTACGTTAGAGAATAATGATTTACTATTCCTAGAGTATGATTTTGTCGGTAAAACGTGACTTTCTGCAGTAGGAATCGATTCCTTTCTGAAATTACATCGATGGTATTATGTGGCGCCTTTCCTACCTGCATACTGACCCAGTGTTTGAGCATTTTCAAATATATCTAAACTCCAACATAACTTTTCCATAATTATTATCTCCAGCTGTGCATTACTTTTGGCTATCAAAATGGATTTCAAATATTGAAAGCTTGCCGACCTTCTTGTGTATTGTGGTAAGTTTTCAATAATTATTGTATTCTTTGCATTTACTTGACTATCAATATAGATTTTGATGAAACACAAAAGGTATTTGAATGCTTGCCAGCCTACTTTTACCGCTTTTAAATCTTCAAGTATATTCCCTTTAAACATCGAATCATCATCATTTTTATATTGGTGCAAGGCAAAAAGGGCCGCTAAGGTCCTAAACTTATCAGGCTACAGAATACGCCTTTTAATGACTAGCTCTTTTAATGGAGGCAGCAATAGACAATGGCTATAAAAAGACACAATTAATACAACCATTGATTTCCAGAAAAATGCCACAGTTTCCCGTATGTTTTCTCATTATGCATACTCAATAATACATCACATGGCTTCATTGCGGAAAAAGAGAGATCCAAGGTATTCTCCTTTTGTCTTTATATCGACAGAATTCAATGATTCAATGTAGTCAAAAGAAACATTGATGTGGTTTTTTCTTTTGGTTTTTTTTTAACTTCATACACGGAATTGCTATTTTTCTCCTTACTTTTATGCAAAGCGTTGAAATACTGTAATTTGAAACATGTTATCGGGTTAGAAGCGATTACATACTTTATTTGACATTCTGAGAAACGTAAAATTTTTCTTTTGTTTTCATTTTTAAACTCTTATGGCAGGCGTTTATCATGTTTTACTATTTATTTATTTAAGTGAACTTTGGACATTGTCAAGGTTAGGCCTGTATTGCTATATATTCAAAGAATATTTACCAAACATTTTACAATTTTCGATCACAGGTGCTTTTACATGTCTTGAAAGTAACACCATATATAATATTACCGTCGTTTTTAAGGCTTATTTATGTTTGCAAAATAATTTTTTGAAAATTCGTTTTGTTGTCACGACCGCTAGACCTTTCTCCGGTAGATCACAAATATGTGTATTATGTTTGATAAATTTGATACTCAGTACTACAAATTATGTCGGAGTATTAACAATCTAAACGATACTACTTGATTCATATATAAAAAGACATTACTATGAAAAGTTCGGTTTCAGGAACATTATTTATATAAAGACGTAACCAGACCAATGTCAGTTTCAGGAACATTGTGACAGTATAGTATATTTGTTTTTGCTTTTGTTTACAGTTGGTTGAAGGACTAACAAAAAAGTCCAAAAAACAAACGTAGCCCAACCCTACTCACCAGGGATCATAATTTGAATAAACGTGAATCTACACTAACTGAGGATGCTTTCACACAAGTCTCAACTTTTCGAGCCAACTGGTTTTTTGAAATGAGAATTCTGGAAAATTGCCAACAAATTTTTAATAACTCTTAATTATCTCCCCAAGAAAGAGGGTCTGACCCTTTATTTTTTTCTAAATTATATCGATGATACTATGTGGCGCCCTCCTTGCCTGCATTTTGTCTAAGTATTTCCAAAAATATCTAAAATCCAATATTTATTGTCATCTGTCGATTACTCTTGACTATCAAAGTGTATTTTAATAATTATTTTAATTATTGAATGATTTATTAAATAGTTGACGATTTTCTTTTATCGCGTGTAGTAATTTTTCAGTAATTATTGTTTTCTTTGCATTATACTTGGCTATCAAAATGGATTTTGATTTGAAAACAGCAGGTCTTTGAATCTTGCCCAACCACTATTACCACTTACAAATTTTCAAGTATATTCCATTTAAATAAAAATTTAAAAATTAGATTATCCTTAATTTTATAATTTAATAGACCGCAGTGAGGATCCTGCACAGATAAAATATAGGATACGCATTTCAACGGTAGCAACAATAGACAATGACTATCATAAACCATGCTTTGTCTAAAAATGACACAATTAATAAAGTTAAAAATCAATTAGAAGATGTGTGGTATTTCCACTCAACCTTTGGTAGCATGGCATTTAACGCCGTATGAATTGTTTACAATTATTTTCCGATGTAATATGCAAAATAGCTGAATACTACCATGAGAGTCAATTTTGGAACCTTTTGAAACCATTGATTTCAAAAAAGCGGTGGGTTTTTTTTTTGGGGGGGGGGGGGGGAGTAAATAAAAATTTCACAGTTCCTAAATGGATATCTAATTATCTCAATAAATCTGCATATTAAGTTTGATGGAAGAAAAAGAGAGGTCAAGGATATTCTCTTTTGTTTAAATATCGACAGTATTCAATGTAGTCAAATGAAACTTTGTCGTGGGTTTTGTTTTTTTTGTTTTATTGTTTTTTTTTTTTTTGTTTTTTTTTTGGGGGGGGGGTTGTTAACATCTTGCATGGCTCCTCCGACTTTGCGTTTTATATTGCACAAGTACGTGTATTTATAGAGAACAGTCGTTATGAGTTGAAGTAAACACGGTCTTACAGATGAAAATGAAAATAATTATAGTACAGTTTATTTAAATCCCAATCAAAGTCTAGAAAATCAAAAATATGGCATTACAAGGAGAGTGGGATGTCTTATACCGTGCCGGAACTTCTAAAATTAGTTCTCAACAATGTTTATTTCAATTTTAAAAAAGCTTGACATAAGTTCAGTTCAGTTCAGTTCAGTGTCTTTTTAAAAGTAGTTATAACACCAAATTTTATTTTTAAATAACAATTTGTGAGATTATAGCATGCCATGGGCATTATAGACAATTCTGGCTTTAAAATCGATTTTTTTTAAAGTTTGGGTAGTTATAAAAGATCCCTTTGATCAGTTGGAAATCTTTTTTTTTTTGGCACACTTCATGATGGAGCAAGAACACCTCATCCCACCTTTGCTACGTGCTTGTAATTGTTTCTCTGATATTCAGATAGATTTTTAAATCTGGTTTTTTTTTTTAATAAAGATAAACTTGTTTTCACCAATATTTTACTTTACAAGTGAGCATACTTGTAGGTTTTAAGCGTTAGTCTCAGTAAATCGCACTCCATAACAAAAGTCCGGGCTAGCCATTTAGATATTCAATAAAATCTATGTATCGTCAGGGTTAAATTCCTATTCTATGGTAACCATAGTACAAAACGTATAAAAGGAAATCTTAAGTTAGTATTATATCTATACCAACAAGTTTAGATAACCATTCCCAAAAGTGGGAGTGGGTGTTGATTTCAAACGTGCGTTGGATGTGCGCCTCTTTGACTTTGAGGAGCCCTTCCCCGGTCAGAATGCCTGCGTTGTTGACCAGGATGTACGGATCTCTGATCTCTCTCCGGACTTTGTCGGCAACGGAGCGGATCTCGTCCGTCTTTGTCAGATCACACAGGTAGCTGTAAGTAGTCCCACCGGTCCGCTTGATTACCTCTGCAGCGGCATCATCTGTAGCCTTAAGTATGAATTGTTACATATGCATGTGTATTTTGAAAGATAAAATGAAAGTACTCTTCAACATCTTCGAATATCAACGGGTTATCACGTTATATGAGTAAATGAAGTGATCACCCGTGGTTGTCCGATGATGATAAAAAGTTTATGAAAGATTGAAAGGAAACGGGCACTAGTACAATATACAGTTTATACGAAACACTATAAGGATTTTGAGTATAATACTTTATAGATTATATGAAACATAATTATTATAATAAATATGTTATATTTTTTACAAATCATTGCATAGACTAGTTAAGAGCCATTATAACAAGAGCTTGGGTTTTGGATAGTTATGTTAAACAGCAATGTGATGTAGACCTGTCTATTTCATTACTGGCCACTCAGCTATAGCTCATTGAAATAAAGGTCTGGCTTTTGTGCTGAAGCAACGTAGTTTTGACGCAGGAAATAGATGGTAACATCCTACTGAAAGTCCAAGGTCTTGTTAAAATGGTTCTATATGTAGTATAGCGTGCAACCTTATATAATAATAAAAATAGAAGCAGATGGGAACCATCAAGTAACTTTCTAGAAGTAACTGATACCTAATAGTTTTATTCAATATATACATATAAAATGTATAAGGATTGGTTAAAACTCGACTGCTTGTCGTAAATTAAGGATGTACAAGTATGCGTAAATGTGTTGGCTCTATATCTACAACTCGGTTTATACAGCGAGGCTCTTATATGGTTCCTGCTCTATCAACATCTCTTAAATAATCTATACAAAGCTATACAAAGCCAAGAAAGACATATCCAGACACGTCTAAGATTATGTACAAGTATACAATTTTGTGCTGCTCAGTAGATTTGATCACGTACCAACTTCAGTTTCAAGTTTAAAACTTAAATTTGTTACATGCTGAAAAAGAAGGATTAACAAACGGCAAAATAGAAGGAATGTATGAATAATAGAAAGCAAAGGACAAGCTAACGAATATGTAGTCAATCAATCAAGTAAATTTTTATTGCAACTATCCTCATGACAGTTTATGATTCAGATTTTAAACAATTTTTGACTTGGACAATAATATAATGCCTCAAATAAAATCCAACAGTACATTTGTAAAATTTAAATCTAACCTATCGAGTGAAAATTGTCTTACAAAGAGTGAATTCCTTTGATGAATGGAAATTTAATTAAGTCATTGCGTCATGTTTAATTGGAAAAGTAGGATTCTCGCACATTGATATGACCTTGGATGTTTTCATTAGTGACATTGCTTACCGAAAAATCATTTGTATTCGGTTAAATTACATGCACTCATTAACTCGGTTATCGAATGATATGATGACTAAACTTGATTAAATAAAAAAACGTTAAGCATTTTTGTAAAACTTGTCATGAAATTTAAATTTTTATTTTGAAAAATATTCTTGTAAAACAGACAAAAAAATACATTTTATAATACTTTATCATGAAGAAAAATAATAACACTTACATGTATGACCAGCCTTCATTTTGGAGCCATGATTCATACACCTTTAGCTTTCAATATTAATGGCATTGAGTTTCTGATAGACAACATCTATGTAGTTTTTGGAAATCAGGTCTTCCAACAATCTGTTGAAATTCCCATGGGTACCAATTAAGCCCCATTGTTAGCAGACCTATTTTTGTTTTCATATGAAGCAGAATTTATTCAAAAACTTGCACGTGAAAAGAATAAACCACTCGCTGTGGCCTTCAACTCACTTCAGGTATATCGACGACGTATTATCAATTAACAATTGTTACATCCACACTTACGTCGACTCGATATATCCCCGTAAACTTGAAATAAAAAATACCACAGAGTCTGCGTCATCTGTTTCATATTTGGATATTTTACTGAAAATGGACAAAGATGGTAACCTAACAACAAAACTTTATGATAAACGTGATGACTTCAATTTTTCTATAGTCAACTTTCCTAACTTATGTAGCAATACACTTACATCACCTGCATAGGGAAATTTTGTCTCTCAGTTAATTCGATACGCAAGGGCATGCTCTTCGTATGAAGAGTTTCTAAGGCGAGGCAAGCTACTAACAAACAAGTTGATAAAACTGTCTCGTTTGAAGTCATCTTTTCGAAAGTTATATGGTCGATACAACGACCTTGTCAGCAAATACAATCTTCCACTGGGTCGTATGCTGACTGACGTTTTTCATACTAATCGTTAGACCATAATTAATCACCTAATTGTCTATGGACTTTTCCGTCTTTCCCGATTACGACAAAGAACACATGGCGGGTGTGACCGGTCAGCAGAGGATGCTCACTCCTCCATGAATCTACCTCTATTTTTTAGAGGTCCGTGTTTGCTCTGCTCCTGTTTTGTAATTTTCCTTAGGACTTGTTCGTTATCACCACATGTCATGTAAAGAATGCATTGTGAAATCACGATGTTAACAGAACCTTGCTTTATGGTGTTTGCGTTTTGACCAACATTTAAGCATTTACACGTTTTTATTTGTTTTTAACCCAGTAACAGTGATGTCAGAGGAGTTATATCGTAACTCAAAATGTCATGTTTTTTTTAAAATTTTGAATTCCCTTTCATTTTGAGTGACGTATAACTCCCTAAACATTATTGTCGGAACAAAATTATATCGAAACTTTATCAGTATAATTGCTTTATAATGTTACATACTGTATGATTAGTTGTTCTTGAAAAGTGTAATATATAGATCTCTTCTTGATATACAATTAATATATTTGTCACCCTCCTTATTCCGCAATCATTAACGGTCCGGGGATCAGGGTCACGTTATAAAAGAATGCTTAACTAGTAATATGAATTGATCGTTTTGTCTTAAATCGTTTAAACAATCTTCATCCGTTTTACCAAAGGACATTATAAGGTATACACAATTAATTTCCTTCTTTTTAATGTAGTCATGATCATTATTGCTGCATGGTACAAGGTATTATCCATCACTGAACGATGCTACTTCTGGGGTTAAAAAACACAAAAAAAAAATCTAGGTGCATAGGAAAGTTCCTCTGACAAATTGTAGTACTGGCTTAAATTTTTCAAATAATCCAAGATGTTCCAATAAATTACAACAAAATGTTTAAAAAAAAAGTGATATTCACAACAGACTGGATTCAAGACAATTCAACGGGAAAACACATTATTCTAGGCTTACGTATCAATGTTAAAAAGATTGCTAAAGAAGTATTATGATAAAAGTAGGTCACGATAATTATAGAAAAGGTATTGTGGGGTTGTAAGATGCACCAACTAAAAACATTTGAGGATCCTAAGTCTATAAAATATCAAAGATATACTACTAGAAATCTACTTCCAAACGAACACGTCTTGAAGCTCTAAGATACATGTATATTAGCTGCCATGCGCAGATCTAGAGGGGGTCTTAGTGGTCCGGAACACCTCCCCCCCCCCCTTATTTTTAAATTCAAATTATTTAATTTATATAGTTAAGTTAAGGAAAATAGATCTTGGCCTCGCTCCCTTGAACCCCATGGGGAAAATTTCTGGATTTGCGCATTGTTCTTTATGATAAGATGTGGTAAAAATGCAAGTCGTACTACTTGTATTAAATTTTTCATCTCAGGAGAGCTAATAATTTCCGATGATAAAGATTTTGCGTGATGAACACACTGTGAGAAACAGTTAACATCCTTAGTGCCTATTCAATAGTTGATTTGTATAACTTTTGAATTTTGGAAATTTTTCTTGTTAAAATTATAAAATATATCTGGATATGTTCGAACGCTTGATGACGTGCTCGTAAAATGTACAGTTAATTGGGGTATTCCAAAATCACTAGTTTCTTGTTTCTAGAAAGCCAGTTTATCTGCATCAAATGTATGAAACACCAACAAATGATTACCAAACAGTCATACTTTATCTTTACATAAAACGCATTGAAAACTGCTATGAATTAACAACTAAACTTGTGGTCAAATAAATGTACCTGCTTTTCTTTATTGAAGTATTATAAATTAATCGCCAATTTTATAGATAGAATTGTGGTCGAATAATTTCATCCTCTTTCCTTTATTGAAGTATTATAAAATTAATCAATAGGTAGGTAGGTAGGTAGGTAGGTAGGTAGGTAGGTAGAGTAAAATTGGATGTACGTAAATTATCGCGTTTTACAAGACAATTATTATAATTCGTCAGCCAATTCTTCAATATTGTTGAGTCATCCTACATATTTTACATGGGAGGTGACGTACGTACAGTCAGCTAAATTTAGACCCATCACGAATTAATCCAACCAAAGTCAACCTCAAAGAAATAAATTAAGACACCATTCATAAACCACTAGTAACTGAATTTAAAAAAAGAAAAAAAAAAGAAAGTAACATTGCTTATCATAACGTGTGAGAGCAGTTTTTAAAATCTCAGATAATGTGTAAAGTCATGCAGACAAATTGCTTGAAACTGGTTTGTTTGTAATTCGGTTAAGTCAGTAGCTGTATGGACATTATCATTATCAGATACATGTATTTACGAAAAAAAATTAAAAAGTTCGGAAGAAGTAAAAATTGTTGATAAAAATTTCCCTTATAACCGAGTTAAATTCATGGCCCAATTTACAGTCTTCGGTCATATAAACTATATGGCCAATATTTTGTAGGTCACTGGTATGTATTGTCGTTCCCGAACGAGTCGTGCGTGCTTCCACAGAGTATGTGTAGGGACAATGTAAAGTGGTGTTATTAACTGAAAATAGTCAAAACTATTGACCAAGTGCATAATCCTTTAACTTTTAAGACTGTTTGAGAATTGTGCATTACATAGACTAACTCTTTTTAAACACTGTGTTATTATTGAGACCTATGTTTGGAAATAGTACAATGTATGAATTGTTTCCTGAACGTTTCGTGCGTGCTTCCACAGAGTATTTATAGGGACAATGTAGAGGGGTGTTATTAACCTACAATAGTCAAAACTATTGACCAAGTACATAATCCTTGAACTTTTGAGACTGTTTGGAAATAGTACACTGTATAAAATTTTAAACATGACATTTATAGCCATAACCTACAAAATAGTGGAGAGAAAAAATTATCTTTAGAATTTGAAAATTGTCCTATATCCTTAAACAGAGCTCTTCATCTCAATGAGATTAATATCGTCTGAAAATGACCACTAACATCCAGTCCTCTTAATTAGGAGTTTGTGTTATTTCATCAATGACATGAATTTGTATTGTCTACACACAGAAGAACTCTCTCTTGTCAGAACATATGGTATCGTCTAGTCCGGCGTATGGACACCAGCTTCCTGGGTCGTTTTGAACCCCTAAACAGCCCGAGTCTTCCCCTGGCTGCCAAGGACACCATGGCGGATGTGTGGATGTTATAGGAGTTCCGTCACCCAAGGCATAAGTATTGATTCCAACGTGTTTAGAGTATACGTGAATGTATTCTAAAATAGATAAAACTTCTCTGATAAATGTACTATGAATCGGAACTACTGATTCCAATTTTACATTTGCGATTTAACTTACATTGAACGTGATTTTAAAAAACTTACTTGTATTCAAAATATCCATCATGTCCAAGACCTGTGAAAAGTTATTGATGCCTAACATAACTTTCCCTGCTGATTCGCATAGAGTTTTTGCCTCTTCATGTGGATAAACTTGGGTCGGAATCCAAATGCAAGTTTGATACTCGGGGAACCATTCGTCGCGCCCTGTCACACAATCTGCAAACAAACACAAACGTTACACACCCGAAAGGATTAAACGACGTTTTTTTCACATTACTATGCATTACCAGGCATATAAATGGTAACCATTAAATTCATTACTGAAGTACAATTAGAACGTCTTACGATCTGGCATCTTTTGATAAAACTGGTTTCGGTGAACGTAAGAGGTTCTTTTGAATCTTCTTCCGTCATACAAGTCGCACTCTGATGTGCCTGTGTTATAACGGAAAAGTTGACATGGCGGTCTCATCTGGCATTCCAATGCGCACAAAGAAGGGGTACTTCCGATGTAGGACTTCACGGACATTTCCGCTATCCCACCGTCTATTAGTCGGGGCACGACTTTCCAGACATGAGAACCCATGCACTCTGCAAGGTGTAGTCATTTCTTTAAGTTATTCTTTAAAAATTGTCATAGTTTTTTTTAAACAGTTTTGTTACGTAATCCTTTGTTCTTTTTGGCTTTTATACCAGATAAAATACTTCAAAATTTAAAAATAATCCAGTAAGTTACCTGTAGGTGTCCATTCTTAAAAATAATGGATAGAAATTTGTCCATTCTTAAAAATAATGGACAAAGACAGGTAAAACTGTTAACTTATTGGACGGCTACGGATAAGTTTAAAACAAGAATAAAAGCATCACATTTGCAAATAAAGAAACATATTTAATGTTTAACACCTTGTGAATGAGACAGGTACTAGCATGATACAGCTAAGAAACACTGAAAACTATTAAATATTATCCAGTATGATATATATCTACTCCATTTTTCAGAATCACGAATCAAAATTAATCCACTTTATCATATTAATAACTTGTAACCACAAATCACACAAGATATGATCAGAACGTAGACTGAGACAAATTTCACTGCACTATATGAAAATCATAGTCTTCACATAAGTTGATTCTCGATCATCCGGACTACATTCTCCCTGGAAAAAGTTCTTAAAACTAAACCTTAACCATCAACCTCCTCCACACCCCTGGAAAAATTTCTTCACCCGAGCCGGTCAATGCATTCTTTGTTTTGGTTGGCTTAATCATTTCATCAAATGATTTTGTGAGTCATATCAAAATTTGGCGCAGCATTCCTACCCTCCAAATCCGGAATATCACTTAGAACATTGTCAATATATGCCGACCTCTTTTACATCCTTCAATATCGTTAAATAAGAAATGCTCTCCCCAATAGAGAATGAGATAGCGTTGCTTAGTAAAAAAGTGAATGAATATGAAATTTTCATAGCACAGCTTTATAACCCCTTGCACATATATGAGACTCTTCATTAAGTGAACACAGAAAGTTCTATGCAAGACTGGTTTTATTGTTCAAAGTAAAAAGATATATTTATCAGCATTGTCAACAAGTATACCTGATATTGTCCATTCTTAAAACAAAGAAGGTAATGTTTTAAGTTGGATATTAGCCTCAAACTGTCCTTTCTGTGAGAGAAAGAACTAATCTCGGCCCTACGGGCCTCGATCAGTTCTTTCTCTCACAGAATGGACAGTTTTCGGCTTATATCCTTTACTTATATGATGGGATATCATGTTTGAGTAAATATAACTGGTAGATTTTCACGCAGAGTTCTTAAATTTTTATTTATAGAGTCAATTTTTACAGATTTTGACCATACTTCAAAGATTTCTTAAAGGAACTTGTCTTAATTTGTCAAATCTACATGGATATTCATGATAGTTTTGTGCGTGAAATTCTCATCGATGTAAATGGAGAAACCAGTATTTGTGTCATTTTGTCTCTCTTTTGTGTTTGTGTTTACCTCGATTATCTTCAACCGTCCACTATGTCACCTGAAGCCGTCCAATAAGAAGACACTTATTGAACAGATACGTGTAACTAAATGGTCGGGGTGTAGTTTATAGTGTAAAAATACTTGATATTCGTACCTTCTGAAAAATGGGCTATTAAATCTGCATGACTTTCGTAAATCATGATTCAAGAGGCTATTGAACGAATATGCCAACCTTAACAATGCTTAAAAGATAGCTGTTTGACTTAATATTATCTTTTGATCACCATTCAACACCTTTAATGTCATTGACATGTTTCAATATTTTAGCTTTGATAATTGTTAACAATATTTTTTGTCATATTTACTTTCAAAATGAATATATATGCGAATAATAATTTCTTCTTAATTCCATGCAATTTCGATAAATCGTTTAAAACTGATATCTCTAAAACTTAAGTGCATTAAATGAAGAAGAATCAATTTTTACAAGTAAATTGGGAGAACAAATGTCTTAGATAAGACTCGTATCTCTATCGTACAATTCTAGTATACTCTGATATCAATATTATACCTTAAGAAAAATAGAATTGGCGCCTTAGCTTTTACATTCAAAAAACATTTCTCGACCCTAAATTTTCCTAAATTTTATGCAACATTTAGGAAATTTGTACTAAACTTGGGGATGCCAATGTTATGGAAGTATTAGATTCGACTCTTTGTAACGGAAATGGATCAGGATTAGATACTGGGTTCGTATCTTCCAATTATATATTGAAAAAAAGGTTAAATACCGATTTAGATGTATTAGAATCATGGTTCACAAAATGGTTTCTAAAATTTAATCCATCTAAAACAAAGAGGTTTTTTTCCAGAAAAAAATATATTTTTCTGCTTTGCTTTGCCTAAATTATTTTATAAGGCGATAGACTGGAGTGTGGTCCAGTCTATCGACACCTGGGACTCTTATTGTCTCAAAATTCAAGCTGGTCAGAATGTATAGATGGTATTGTAAATAGTGCTTATAAAACAATGGTCTTTTGAAAAAACTTAAGTTTAGAATTGGCAGGAATAACCTGTCAATATTGCACACTACATTTATCAGACTGTACCTTTACTTGAATAATCTTCAATTGTTTAAGATGGCTGCTCAAAGCATGATGCTAACACGCTTGAAATGGTTCAATCTGCTTCTTGAATTGTTACTGGACTTCTTTTTGTTTTGTTTCTAGAGAAGTACTTTACTCTGAAAGCGTTGGGAAACTTTAAAAACCAGGCGTTATATGGCAAAAAGGACTTCTTGGTTCAAAATTCATACGGGAGGAGTACCAAAATAATTGCGCAATATCATCCCGAACAGGCATGAACATATATTCAAACATAATACACTTCACCCGAAACAAATAATATTGTTTCAAGATGCAGATTAGAATTATATAATGTTTTTCATTCCTGATTCTGTAAAAGAATGGAATTTGTTATAGGTAGAAGCACGATCAGCCATCTCAATCGAGTTATTTAGAAAAAAAAAAACATCATCACGAAAGTAAGAAACCCGCCAAATTATTTCTTTTTTAAAACGTCATACCAACATTATCCATACTTTGCCAAGACATAAATGTGTTCTTAATTATGATTAATATAAACACAATATAATTAATAGTCCTTTGTGATCATGTGAGTAAAATGGAGATGCGTGTCATTGTTTATTTACTTGTAGAAATTATCTTACTGCTAGAAATAATCTTTTTGATCGCCCTTTTCTATGCTTGATTTTAACATTATTGATATAAATCTATTGTTATCGAGATATGTAAAACCTTTAGAGATTAATACTAAAATTGTTGCTGCTGTTCACAAATTTATAGACGAAACTTGTAGATTTAATTAAGATTTAATTAATTAATGTTTTATGCAGCCTTATTCCGCATGTATCAATTCTTGTAAGTCTAATTTACTTCAAGTACGTTGATTTACAGTTTTTAATAATCTAGGGAGAGGGACAAGTATGTTGTAAGAACTTTTTTATCTAATCCCCTTGATTCATTCAATAAAACATGTTCAAACCAAACCAGAGCTTTTCCGGTTTAAAATTATACAAATATTAAGCTTTTGAAGTTATTATATTGTCTATAAACCTAAATAAACTAATTTTAAGATAGATAAATATTAATTTATGTGCAAACCGTTTTTAAAGAATTTTGGCAAATGAAAGATACAATAGAAAATAATCCACTCACCTTGAAATAATCTCGAAAACAACAGAATCCACACAAAGAGTCCCATGCTTGTATACAGAAGATTTTAGTGAGTAAATGGTGTGTTGCGGCGTTATAAGCGATAAATATCGGAATTATGTAATTAAATCAGGGATTCGATTTCTTCTTTTTTTAAACCATTAACGTTCTCCAATATTATACAATTATAGACTTCATTGTAAGTCACTTGACATGGGTCCATATAACCACTTATCGACCTACAATGAAGTCCATTATTGTATGATATAGTAGCCTACCGATAGCAGTTTTATGACAACGAACTATATTACTGAATTAAGTAATTTAGGAAAATATCTTCAGAAGCAGAAACAATCAGAAATTTGTTTGTAATAGATAAATAGTTCATAGTTTGATGCATTTATTATGTATATTGCTACATATTATGTCTTACATTGTATATATATTATGTATTTTTTGTATCTGAGGAATAAATAAACTAAACTAAGAGATTATAGTAATTCCCATTGGCATCTTGTCTTTACCATACCTAATTTAGTTAATACTGCCGCGTCATGCGATATCATATTCCGCGGACGCATGAATTCTACTGATTCAACAGTATGTTGTTGATCTATGTTTAGGGTCTCTTAGTCTGACCGTGGAGTACCTGTTCAGGTATTTTCCGTCTTATTTAGTCATGATAAATCAGCAAAAAAAATCTAGTTCTCTAATAATACCGTCTAATATGTCTGGTGATCCAGATGTAAATAAGTTTCGTTAGCGCAATGGCGCATTGTGTGTGAGCGCGACGGCGCGTTCTTTAGACTTTCGTTAGCGCGACTGTGCGTTTATCTGAACGCGGTGTCGCACTAACGCAAATGGTCCTACCCGGACAGATCGTAAAATGCGTCGTATTGACATCAAGTTTTATAAAAAGGGAAGGGGGTTGTCATGGAATCCGAGGTGTTTTTCCGAGATATGCCAGAGGCCCGAAAAGTTGCGATTGCATAATTAAATGAAAAATTTCGATTCTTACAGCAGAAAGTTAACAGGTTTTTTTTTTTCAACCAAAAGATGTTTTTAGAAAAAAAATTCAGTATTTTCAATATACAGGCAAACATCTTGAATTGTACTAGACTTTGACCCGTGCATGCAAGGGTTGACATTGCATATCGGACATTTACGAAATAGATACATCGACGCATTCATATGTAAGGTACTTTTGAAATAAACAATGAATGTGAATATAATTCTGGTATTTTTGTTTTTATTATGTATTGTTTTTGGGTTTTTTAATTTGAAAAATTGAACAAAGCTATAAGCCTACAATAATGCTATTAATTTCGCTTCACTCTCCTTAGTTAGAATAATCTAACTGTGTCTCGGAACAGGCCCTCACCACAGTTAGAATGCCTCCCATATACCCGTAATCTGGTAATGTAGCAGAAAATTGCAGAATCGCTCCGAAACGATTCTGGAGAAAATTAATGAAGTTGCATTGAAAATAACAGTCAAATTATTCGTAACAAACCTTTTTGAGACCGTAAATACCTTTCATCTAAATATTTAATCCATATAATGGAAGAATTCAACACTTTTTCACCAACGTTTTTTACTCGCTTCAAATTTACACAACATGTTGACATTCGAAACTCTCGGGATTTTTCATAGTAAATGCACTGAGTTAGAGTTATCTCCCGTATTTTCTTTGCTACAGAGTCAATACACGAATTGCATTCTATCGTTAAACATTTATCATTTTAACGATAGAACATTATATCTACACTCTCCTAAGAAATATAATGTGAATTTTTTTTTCATTGAATCAAATATTTCTTTGCCTTCAGCTTATGTTTCCACAATATCACATTTGCATGGACACACTCGGAAACTATAATACAAATGCGTGTAAATTTTCATTGGAAATTTGCTGTACATTCTGTTCATATATATTTATGATTTCTTATGAGCGAAATTATAAAATAACAAATATATCATTACTTTTGTTTTCTCTAATTTGAACACCATGATGAGGCTGTGATTTAGCGTGAGTGTAATGCGCACGCGCAAGATTGTAAAATCCAAAAAATTCAGATGATTTCCGGAATTTTTTGAGGAATTTTCATTGATAATTAATTAGCGAATCTTAATTGAGAAAAATAAAAACAAATTGGCAATCTTCAAGTTCCAATGATGTTTAAAATATATAAAACAAAAGACAGTGCTCTTCCGATTTATCGGTATTAAAGGTTAAAAATTCGAGTCTATTATTTTAATATAGAAGTATATAGATAGATAGTATTTGATCAAAACCTTGTGTGGCGAGGAGGGAAGGGATGTCTTGTTACGAAGAGAAAAACGCTTTAAATTTAGCTAATTTCCTCATCAAAATCTGCATTCCCAGCAGCTGAAATATAAAACATTTTATAAAATCACTCCAACTTATTTATTTATAACATCCATGGCAGTATTGTATAATTATATATTTACATTTTTCAGTGCCTTTCCCTGTAATAACGCTACGTATCGATTTTCTACTATACAGTCCAATAAATTCAAATGACGTATAATTGGGGCGCAAGCGGGCTTTGCTTATTTATATTAAAATATTTAATCGTACAATTGCTAAATATATCAAAATATGTAATAAGGAATCATTCCAAAATTATCACCTCATAATACTCAAAGAATGGTTCCTTATTCCTTAAATAAAGTTGGGTATTATTTTCATAAAACTTAAGAGATTCTCTATCCCCTTCCCTAACAAAACATGCACCCACTTATCCACCCCCCCCCCCCCCCCCCCCCCCCCCCCCCCTTCACACACTCGGCAATTAGGGCTAAATTCCGTTAGAGAATATTGATTTCCTGTTCTTATAGTATGCTTTTGGACGATAAAAAAACCGTGACTTTATGCAGTAGAAATCGATTTTTTTTTCTAAATCACACCGATGATTTAATGTGGCGCCTTCCCTACCTGCATATTGTCTAAGTGTTTGAGCTTTTACAGAAAAAAAATTAACTCCGATATAGCTTCCCAATATGTATTGTCATCTGTGCATTACTCTTGGGTATCAAAATGGATTTTAATATTTAAATTATTGAATACTTGCAGACCTTATTTTATTGCTTGTGGTAAGTTTCCAGTAACTTTTGATAAATGCTCATGGTCACGATTTTGGTCAAAATTCATTTTTCCGTTTTTAATGTTTACAATGCTTCAGTGAGGCATTTCTAATAGTCAACCAAACTTTGAGTGTCAGTAGACGAGTTATAAGCGAGATACAGAGCTCACAATTCTTTGTTATGTAAAGAAAGTTCATGTCATGTTTTTGTTTACATTTGAATGTTGAATAGAAAATTCATTCTAAGTTTAGACTAAAATGAATTTGAGAAACGCTAGGACATGTTTATTCATGTTCATACGAATAAGCAGATAGACAAATCAGCTTGAAAAGAACTTTTATCGACACGTTGTACAGCTGTAAACAAAATCATGGCATGAACCTTGTTAACATAACAAAGAATGAATTATTTCAAAGATTAATTTTTGTAATATGCAAAATACAGCTGAATAATACCATGAAAGTCAATTTTGGAACCTTTTGAAACCATTGATTTCTACAACTCGGGTTTTTTCGAAGTAAATATAATTTCACAGTTCCTAAAAGCTACCCAATTATCTAAATAAATCTGCATACCAAGTTTGGTGGTAGAAAAAGAGAAGTCAAGGATATTCTCTTTGTCTTAATATCGACTGTATTCAATGTAGTCAAATAAAACATCGTTGTGGTACTTTGGTTTTGTTTACACATTGCATGATTCGTCCGGCCTCGCATTTTATAATGCACAAGTACGTGTATTATAGAGAACAGTCGTTATGATTTGAAGTAAACACGGCCTTACAGATGGAAATGAAAATAAATAACGGACAGTATACTCACAATCAAAGACAAGGTTAGGAGTTTTACGAAATTTATTATCACAGACAAAATTTCTACTTTAAAAAAAGATTAAGCACCAAGAGAGTTCATCTATCACCCTTTCACGGTACCGATAATCACATGTTCGATTCCTTGGCCACCTGATGGAGGGTCCCTTAGTCCGTCTTATAGGTGGAGGGGTCGTACTGGGGCTCAATCCCGGCCCCCGAAAGCTTCTTAGTGTACTTGATCATGTCGTGTGGAAAGAAACTACAAGAACGGACCAAACAGATTAACAACAGTCACTTAACACCTCTTCCACCTCTTTCTCTACAGATCAGGAACTATGTATACATGTATAAATTCTTTATTTTCGCTTGTTGATTTCAACATGGTCGCATTTAAGCGTTGAACATAAGCGAGGGACAATATAGCTTGTCAACATCTTAACACACATAAGATCATACTTCAACCCTTTAGAGTATTATCTAAAGATTGTATCAAATATAGAATGATAGATTAACATTCGCACATAAGGCTACATTTACATACGAAATTGCTATTTCAAACTGGTGAAATACTAGAAGTTGTTATCTTTATTTAACTTTATATGTGAGAAACGTAAAATTCATAGCGTCTTTGTTTCAATGGAAGCATCTCAAAATATCAAAATTAGCGAAAGTTTGATAATTCCATGGGTATACTACATAAGATATTGAATACCTAGTAAAGACGGCATGTCTATACATGATATACATGCATCCTCTTAGAAAGTGAACAATGATAATTCAATACTTACGCAGATAGTGCCATCTGGAATTTCATTCTTCTCGGAACATAGACTATTTCTTCGTTGGTTAGGGTCCCCTCTACCGTTGCTAAGGCAACTTCTTTTGGTTTAAGTATATTGCCTACTCTGTTGGAAACAAACAGTTCTCAAAATTAGTTATCATATCGTTAGTTTGGCGTTTTGCGTGTAGATTAGTCTGTCTTTATAACATTGATATAAAGTTATGATACACTTATTTTTGTGCGTTCACTTGTGTATTTTTCGTCAATCTTAGCATCCATCTCTTACTTGTCTTTCGGCTGTTTCACAAGACCCGTGTCTACAAACATTGGACAAACCGCGGTGGTGTGAATGCCATCTTTACCCAGAGTTCTCAGTTCTTCATTTAACGCTTCGGTGAATCCATACGCCGCGTATTTAGAAGAACTGCACAAAAAAGAAAAACCATTCAAATCAAAATGCACGAAAGTCTAGACAATCAATAACATGGCTTTACAAAGCGAGTGAAGCGTCTTACACCGTTGCGGATTTTTTTTTAAATCAGAAATTTCAGTTCAGTGTATTGTCTTTTTAAAATTAGTTATAACACCAAAATTTTTAAATAACAGTTTGTGAGATTATAGCATGACAAGGGCATTGTAGACAAATCTAGCTTTAAAAATCGATTTTTTAAAGTTTGGATAGTTATAAAAGATCCCTTTGATCAGTTGGAAATCTTGCTTTTACACACTCCATGATGGAGCAGGAACACCTCATACCACCTTTACTACGTGCCTGTAATTGTTTCTCTGTTTTTTAGATAGCTTTTTATCTCTAGGATTTTTTTAAAGAGTTGTCTTCACCAATATTTACTTTAGAAGGCAGCCTACTTGTAGGTTTTAAGCGTTAGTGTCAGTAAATCGCTCTTCGTAACAAAAGTCCGGGCTACCTTCCACTTTTTTTACCAAGAACATGAACTAGCATATATGGCCAGAAATTAGTCCTGAGTTTTACTCCTTTTTTACGCGCCAGCCATTTATAGATATTCGATAAAAACTACATGTATGTATCGTCAGGGTTAAATTCCTATTCTAGCCACCATAGTTATACATTCCTAATGCATATAAAAAAGAGAATTAATTTGGGTTCTGTGGTCCAGCATCTGTAACATTTCATCACACACCTGTAATCCACAAGGAATGCCGTGCCCGACTTAGCAGACATGGACGCTATTGTCACAATGTGCCCTCTGTTGTCTTCCATCATGGCAGGCATGAACTCTTGGCAAGTCTATAATTAATTAAAACGAACAAACTCACGAACACATGAAAGAAAATAAAAGGAAATCTTAAGTTAATATTACCTCTGCACTAACAAGTTTAGTTAACCATACCCAAAAGTGGGAGAGGGTGTTGATTTCAAACGTGCGTCGGATGTGCGCCTCTTTGACTTTGAGGAGCTCTCCCCCGGTCAGAATGCCCGCATTGTTGACCAGGATGTACGGATCTCCGATCTCTCTCCGGACTTTGTCGGCAACGGAGCGGATCTCGTCCGTCTTCGTCAGATCACACACGTAGCTGTAAGCAGTCCCGCCATTCCGCTTGATTTCCTCAGCAGTGGCATCATTTGTAACCTGATGTATGGATTGTTACATATACACTTAGATTCCGAAAGACAAAATTAAATACTCTTCATCGGCCGATACCAACGGGTTATCACGTTAAAATGAGTAAATGACGTGATTACCCGAGGGTGTCCGATGTAATATTTTATTTTAAAAATAAAAGATTTAAATGAAGTTGGGTGAAATATGTCATCAAACGCATCCTTATACGATTTCAGGTCGTATATACACGAAACTCTAAACGAATTTTGCGAGTAACACTTTATGGTTGATATGAAACGCTAGGACGTTTTTACAAATAAGTATGTAGACTAGTTTTACATGACATGGTGAATATTGTGTTTTAAAAATGTTGCAAGGTTTCACTGTATGCTACATGTATACAGCTTTGGTAAGAATGCAATGCTGACAACAAACACAAAGCATTCAACTGGAGGGAAAGACTGCACGATTTGCACGGCGGAACACTTACCGTTTGCACGGGTAAACCTCACACATTATCCCGAAACACTAATCGATATGGTGCAAACATTGCAATGTATAAAGAAACACTTAATTGAATTTTTTACGGAATACTAAACAGTTTGGATGAAAATAATTTAATAGTTCGAGTAAACAATACATGAACGTTCACACGAAAAACTTTTTAAAAAATATTAACATTGCAAAATATTTAAACAAAGGTTAGGTAAACATTGCACGATTTATAAGGAACACGCGAACAATCTAATCAAACATTACACGGTTTTCTCACAACGCAATTTTGGTGGGATTTTTTTTTTTATTTTTTTTTTTGTGTCATTCCTCGCTATTCGTTGAACATAAGATAATAATAATTGTATTATTTACGCTGATAATAAAACAATTTTGGTAAACATTGTGTGTTTTACATGAAACACAGTTTTAATGAATATTGAAAAATTATTTGCACAGTTTACAACAACCGAAACTCACGAATATGGCAAATGAGTTATAGAATTATATCACAAGTAAGACCAATTAATCGACAAAACTTGGCCTGACATGCTGAAGACCCTCGTACATACATTATATAAATAGTGCCCGTTTTTCGAGGGGTGTCAATTTATACTGTTACCGTCCCAAACAAGCACTGTTTATTTAATTCTACTGAATGTCTTAATTTTAAAGAAAACTTAATTGGCTTCTTTAGGAAAAACGTGAATTTTAAGACGAACCGTACGCGCATAATTTACGCTCATGTAACAATTCGTTGCCAAGTGTGTTGTTAACGCTCAGGAAATTAGGACGAATTGTAAACTCCGTCTAAACCAATCAGATTTCAGTATTTAACTTGAAAGTGTAATCAATTCCAAATGTACGAAGCGGCGAGTTTTAGGCTAAATTTCCGATTTTTATGGTTTGGGGGGTTTGCCCAGTAATTCGATCTGACAATAGTATAGACAAGCCGAATCCCGTTAAGATTACCTTGACTGGGTCTAGTTGTATGATTTGCAAAGGACTGTTTGTTAAGCGATAACGGCTGGGCTAAGGGGTGAAGGGCATTTTAGCTATTTTATATACATATTCATCTACACGATATCCGAGTTTACTGCACGTGACAATCTTTCACTCAACAAGACAGAAGTAATGAGGACAATCTCTCTCTCTCTCTCTCTCTCTCTCTCTCTCTCTCTCTCTCTCTCTCTCTCTCTCTCTCTCTCTCTCTATATATATATATATATAAAACCACTATGATATACTCATCATCGGAAGATTGATACTCATCGGAAGACATCCCTATCTTAACACTTATGTCACCCCATGCATCACTTTACAAGTTAATCGATTTTAGCTATTACAATTTTAAACTGATACAGGGCCAAATAATCTTGGGGACAAGAAAAAAAACTGCGTTGCAACAAGCGTTATACAGTTGATGATCGCGTGATTCGCAAACAGGATGCTTCAATGATTGAATTTTTATATTATTTAAAAATATTGATGTCTTGCACGCTAGGATTCATCTCCATATCCAGTCTTCTATATAAATGTACATATACACAAACACCTACATGTATTATAGTTGGATGAATCTTGAATTACATATCAGGTCAACTAAACTCAATGACATTAAATGTCATTCGAGGGAACATGTTCAACGGTGCACGTATTTAAAAATGTTCATTCATTCAATAATAACTTATAATTTTCATCGCGTTTCACATGTGTAAAGTGCGATAATGCAACATTGCGAATAAAACGAGAAGAAAAAACATAATTCCACTATATAAATTCGACATTTAGTTGAAAAATGAAATTAATTAGATAAATCATACTATATTTTTATATCACGTGAATTAAAAACAAAAGATCCACCCCTATACATGATATGTGTTACTTTCTTATTAGCGAGTACCTTGTTGATGTCCCATATCACCACCCGTGCCCCCAGTCTCCCGAACTCAAGAGCGATCTCACGTCCTATACCGTGCCCCGCCCCAGTGATTAGCACGATCTCGTTACGGACATCCTTTTTCCTAGGAGGAGACAAGACTTTGATGATCTCTAAAATGTAAAAATAAATTGCGAGCACAAATAAAAAGGATAGTCTCCCGATGTGACCGAGTGTTCCTGCCAGCCCCATGATTTCTGTTTTGAACTCTTCAGCGATAGGAGGAGTGTTTAGTATACACAACACGTGAATATAAATATGGGAAAAGTGAAAAAGACAAGAGTGTCAAAATCGACAGCAGACGGTGGAGATGGATATGTCCCATTAGCTGATCAAATATTAGATGAAAAAGGTGTCAAATCTACCAGTCGAGTGAAAGTTCGTAACCGGAAAGAGAAAGATGACGAGGTAGAATAAATTTAACTCGAATTTCCTTTATTTTCGTGAACATTCATTTTCACTTGAAGTTAAACTAAAAGTGCTGTTTATGAGCTTTTGTTTAAGATTCACAAAATGAGTGTGCTATTATTGTTCTTAATGTATTTTCCACACAAGGAATTTGATTAGTATGTCAGTAAATGATACATATATACATTGAAGTGTTCATTTTCTGTAACTAAGGATTTTTAATTTGTTAATTTGAATGTAAAAGTTTAGAGACATTTTTTTAATGCTACAATATAGGCAACACTAAAAAACCCTTGCTGTGGGTGATGTATTATGACAGTGTTTGTGTTGATTTTCATCAGATATCTTTAATATTACATCTGTTGTTCTCTTTCTTTGTATCTTAGTATGTAGATGACAAACTATCAAAAAGAATTTTAGAACAAGCCAGGCAACAGCAGGAGGAGCTGCAGGAGGAACATGGAGCAAAGGGAAAGAGGTGTGAGATCCAGCAACACTTACTACCCCAGACTTTGACCCTGTCAATACTATTAACTTAATTGACAACACATGAAACATTTTGCCAGCTTTTAGATTATTTTTTTTAAATTTTACCTATGTTTTTTATTTTACATATTATATTATAACAAAATGAGATGTCAGAAATATCTTTGCTTTTGTTTGGTTTGTTTTTGCTCACACTATTTACATGATCTATTGACAGTAAAAAGCCAGCTCCGAAGACAACCCTGGGGACAGGAAAAAGGGAAGATGACTCAGAGTCTTCTGGGGATGAAGATGTGGAAGATGATGAGGAAGTGTACGAGTCAATAGTGAGTGACAAACTATCCTTGTATTTATACTGGACACATAACACATATTATCATTCATGATTGTATTAAAATTAATTGACTTCATTACACAACCTATCATTGAATATTTTCTTACTTCATTACACATAATATCACTGTATTTATACTGGCCTAGTTAAACACTTTTGAATGGTTTTCTTTTGCTGATAGATGTAAAGAAACAGAAGATCAAGAAGTTTTGTTTCAGTTTTAGATTTTTATTAAATCATGCTAATTTAAAATTGAGAGCTAATACATGAAATGTTCTTATATGTAAATATCCATAAAGTAATGTCATTAGATGCTATTACATGTTTGTCAAGGATAAGTTGAACAGCAGAGTTTGATTTTGTTGAGCAGGAGGTGAATGAAGAGGATGAGAAGGCTCTTCAGATGTTTATGAGTAAAGAGCCTCCTGTTAGACGGACTCTAGCAGACATCATAATGGAAAAAATCACAGAGAAACAGACAGAAATCCGCACACAGATGTCTGGTGAGGATCATAGAGTCTGCTAAATACTGTGGAATAATCATTGTTCGTGGGGGACCAATGTTCGTGGCTTTCATGGGTAACCCTTGCCCACAAATTTACATCAAACCTATACACAATGATTGGTTTAATATTTATTAAATTTATCCCGATTACACTACCAACGAAATTACGTCCCCACAAACCAGGAAAATTTTGGCTACCCACGAACATTGACCCCCACAAATAAAAATGATTCCACAGTACTGCCGAATACAGAGTGGTTCTTATAAAGTTATACTGACGGATTAGCTCCATAGTAAAATACATAATGTAAGTCTCTAAACACAAAGCATGCAATGATTGCTTAAAGTTTCTTTAAACTTGCTTAACTGATGAATTTTGTTACCTCAGATAATGCCAGCGTACAGATGCAGGAGTTGGATGACAGAGTGGTAAACATGTACAAAAGTGTGCGACCGATTCTTCAGAGGTATCGCAGTGGAAAACTTCCCAAAGCCTTCAAAATTATCCCCAACCTCAGAAACTGGGAACAGGTAATGAAATATTTTCCTTTTCTTTGTAATTTTATGGAATTTGATGTATGAATCTTTGTTATTGTATTTTGTAAGCAGGGAAATACAGTACTTTGTAAACATAGTTGTATGTGAAAATTGTATACGAAGTAACTCTGCCAATGTATTATTGTCCTTTTCGACTGCAATTGAAGTCCCAAAGTCCCCAAACTTTATGGTTTCAGTGATTTTCAGCTTGCACTGTCACATTTTCATTCTAGCATGTTTTGTTTCAGATTTTGTATTTAACAGAACCAGATTCATGGTCAGCAGCAGCCATGTATCAATCCACACGGATCTTCGCATCAAATCTCAATGCTAAAATGGCACAGAGGTAGGCATTGGACTGTCACTAAATGGAATATGTATCCCATAAATGTCCATTAAACTAGAGAGCATGATTATCTTCTATACTCTGTCCCAAGATATCCTGGATTCACATTTTGCTTAATTACTCGATATTTATAAATACCTCATGGTTCAAACGATGTTCATTCAAAAGTATGAAAAATTTCCAAGATATTTCCGTTGAAACGCCCCCTCTAGCTGATCATGTTTCAATACACGGCTAAAACATGTAATGTCTACGGGGATTTTGTATTGAAGCAGACCCGGATGATAACGTTGAAAAATTGCCCGAGGTATTCCGAGTGACTTCCGAATGGAGAAAAGATGTAAACATTCCCCATTATAAATCTGTTTTTTTGTCTGTGAACTTTTATGAGTGAAAAATGATAATGTATCAATGAAGATAATCATAATATCAATGAAGATATCTTGGAAATTTTCCCTTTCATCAATTTCAATTGCACTTCTCTCACAGGTATGTGTATTTTTATTCAAAATCAGACAAATGTGCTGCATAAATATCTTGGGACAGACTATAGTCATGTTTATTGGATGGAAGGGATCTTGGTAATAATGTCTGTCGTTGGTTTTTTGTAGGTTCTTTAATTTAGTTCTACTTCCAAGAATTAGGGATGACATTGCTGAGTATAAAAGACTTAATTTTCATCTATATATGGTAAGCATTAGAATGTAGCTCTTCAAACAGTTAGCATAATAGCATTGATAAATCTCTATATTTGTATTTAGCCAGTCAGGCTGATTAATCAGTGTTACAGACCTGGATTCAAGTCATTTTATTAGGGGATGGGGTTTTAGGTCATTTTTTCCAGAGGAGTTGGGGAGAGGGGGTAATTAAAAATAGTCTATCCAAATTATAAGTCTGTTGTCTACAACTTTGAATTTCCTAGGTATTTATCCTTGTTTAAGACTTTTCCTTGATTTATCTACATTTATGTCTATGAAGTTTTCATTTAGAGACAAGAGCTAATGTATGTATTTAATTTGTTTTAGGCAGTGAGAAAGTCCTTATTTAAACCTGCAGCATTCTTCAAAGGAATTCTTCTTCCTCTCTGTGAGGTATGGGTTCAACAATATATTTACTCTTATATAAAATAGTAATGGCTATAGAAGCAGCTGGGTTAATGAGATCTCAAACAATGATAATAGAGTTACTGTTTTATTAAGGCATTCTTTTTCACGAAGCATTCTTGCATAGTACAATGTATCTATAGTACAGTGAATTTATGCGAGTTGGTTATTAAGCGTGGTAGGTAAATGAATTTAAAAAATGATTGGAAGAAAATAAATTACATGTAATCTTAAAACTGACTGAGGAGACACTTCTGACAACTGCCTTTATAGAATTATTGAATATGAGGCTAGTTTTCTTATTAAGGTCTCTCTAAGGGGACAGATTAAGAGCTTGTGACAGCTGTATGCTATGAGGGGTAGCTCTATTATTGAGGTCTTTGCTTATTTTCAGTCTGGGAACTGTACGCTGAGAGAAGCCATCATCCTGGCCAGTGTTCTGGCTAAGTGCTCCATCCCCATGCTTCACTCTGCTGCTGCCATATTGAAAATTGCCGAGATGGACTACAATGGGGCAAACAGTATCTTCCTGAAGACACTGCTGGACAAGAAGTATGCTCTGCCTTACCGCGTGGTGGATGCTGTCGTCTTTCACTTCCTGGGGTATGTGTCAGCTCTTTGTCCTAAATCATCTGTTAACAATATGTTTACAATGTTATTGAAATTTGTTGTAAATTGTTAATTGATACTAGTTGAGGTTGTTAATGTTCAAGTCTCACTTTTTAAATTTATCCCATTAACCACCAATACCAGTAATTCTAGCTTAGTTCCCATTTTGTTTGTTAAGAGTAAATGCATATATACATAATTGGTTGAAATGTTTTTGGATAAAATGTCCAATAACAATAGGCATCAGTTTATGTTCCTACACAGTAACATGGATTGTAGTTTATTTCAGTGTTTGAATTAGTGAACAGAAAAACATTCTTATGAAAACCTGAAGAGGTTTCTCCTCCTGACGTTAGCTTTGTTTTCTTGTTACAGATTTCAGAGAGACAAGAGAGAGCTCCCTGTGTTATGGCATCAGGCATTCCTGACCTTTGTACAACGATACAAGGAGGACATTTCTAGTGAACAGAAGGAGGCTCTAATGGACCTTCTACGTGCACACACTCATGAACAGATCACACCAGAAATACGGAGAGAGCTCGTACACTCCAAATGTAGAGACGTTGAGGGTGAAATGCCCCAAGGGAGTGGTGTGATGGAGGAGGACGATTGAGGGAGGGGGATTGCTTAAGGACTAGCTTACTGCGGAGGGAAGGGGCAAACATTGTTCTTTGTGACTTTGTTAATAGTTTGTGATTGTTAAGAAATGTTTGGACTCCATTATGTACAATATTATGGCTTTTGCAAGGGGGCAATATATTTATGATGATGTCATAATTCCCTATTGATACCTCCTATGGTAACAAACAGGTCTAGTCTACTAGGCAGTCTGCTGAAGTTCCCTTTATGCTTAGTCTGTTGCCACACAAAGCACCTGCTATAGGTGAATAAAGCTTCTGAAGCAGTGCTCACACCTCCTCTTCCCCCTTTAATATTCACAACCCTGAGTTATTATCACCATACACTGCAATGAACAGAAGTACTGGTTTAACAATCAAGAGTAATATTGCAATCACCATTCTATGAGAAAGCTGCTAATAAATTACAGGTATTTGTTTTTTAATAATTTCATTATGATTCCACCTGTAACTGGGTTTTTTCTCAAAAAAGAAGAAAGTAAGGAGTTATTTTCTTTAAGGTCTTCCATCAGGGGTTTGCATACTATTATGTAATTGATCCACGTTTGAACTGACATGCAATCATAACGACATATTAAAAGAGAAATGAGATATCTATGTTTGGAATCTTACAGATGTTGATAATAAAGTGTTGTTTTATAGTTATCCTGTTAATTGTATACACCATATAATTCCTTAACCTCAAAATTTATGTTGATATTTTGACTGGAATGAAATGAATATGCTCAATATTCCATAAAACCGACCATTTGACCACAGCTCCCCTCCTATTTGACTTAGTTTCATGATGAAAACTTCGCTGGGAAAGTGTGTTCGTGATTTCAGGGTCCATTATTGATGAATCAAAACAAGGTTGATCATTTTAGCTGTGGAAGAAACAACTGAGGGCGGGTGTTAAAAATGTGGTCTCTACAACAGTATACCAGAGCAAGAATCTCGATCAATGACTTCTCCTTGCATGGTGGTTCGCTGTGGAAACAACGTTGTTCCATCTCCTTCTAAGAAGAAATCATATCTACAAGAACATACATTCCTTTTATAACTAGCCTGTTTTTGACTGACCATGTTTAGTCTTCTTTATAAGCAAAGGTCTGTTCAAATGTTGCATACAAACGGAAAAAAGGTCCTCCATTCAATGGTCGAGTACAATTACCTCACTAAATAAAATAATGCAATATACGCATCAAGTTTTATTCATTTATATATCTGAAGTTTGTTTTTCACATGACATTTGCCTATTTACAGAAGATATCTACATGGCTAAAGCTGCACCGGATATCGACTCCATTGACACGAACGTTAAAATGAAGTCATAATATGGCATCACACAATCAAGATCAAAAGAAATGTATATCACAAAGCTAATAAAACTACATCACAGTAAAGCAACTAGGGACAAGAAGACGCCCACCGAGGCCTCCAGGCTGGGTGTGATGATCGGTATATCACTCATCGTCTGGGGGGTGGACATTGTGCTGTAGGGGGTGGTGGTGTCGGGGACCGAAGTGGTTCCAGAGACAAAATGGGTCGTGTTGTCCACGACTGGAGTGGATCCAGGAACTGAGTGAGTGGTGATGTTGGGACCTGGACTGGCGTTTGGGGATGATGGGGTGTTATTGGAGTTGTCTGGCGGAGATGTTGAGGTCGGTCTCCATGTGTTCAGATGTGTAGTTTCACTATTGTCCTCTTTTGACACCGGGTTATTTACTGGAAACGTTGTTGTGCTAGTGCTGTGTGAACTTGTTGGAATTTCTGTTGTTGTTGTTGATGTTGTAGTTGTCTGTGTTGTTGATTTAAGTTGTTGACAGTATTGACAACAATCTCCATGTCTTCCGCTTCCTGTTTTACAATCAGACGGTGAACACGTCACAAACGGGTCATCACCAAGGGGACAGTCGTCTGTTAAAATACAAAATATGCATAAATATAAACCAAAAACCATTCCATAAGTAGCCAATTATTGCCTTACTAAGTAGTCTCTCTCAAAGAGTCGTTCGGAGATATGAAGACCTACCTGAAACCTTGCTGGCCTTTGAACTGTTTACACAAAGTCCTTGTATGCACCACTGCAACAGAAATAGAAAAAATACGTATACGTGCAATCATTTACATGTAGCCATTGACTTGAAAAAGAAAGTAATCGTTGTACAACGGTGTACGTACTCCCAGCCTACCCCCCCCCCCCCCCCCCTGCTCGATTACTGACTACAAGCATATAGGTATATGGCATTTGTTTCAATGTTTAGTCTACATATTCGATTAAGCGGTCAAGTTCACGATCATTTTCCTTAGTGAAATTTTACGATACAGTGTATTCGGAATATATAACAAAACTTTAGTTACATTTTTTCATTAATCTGAAATCACTGCAAACAGTTTAGAGAAAAAGCATCTAACATTATGTACTTAAACCACTCTACTATGACTACTAATGTGCAAACATATATTCACATCCTTCCTCTATCCTTGGTAAGGAGAAAAGATTGACTAAGATTGATTGCCTAATGCTTCCTGATTGAGTAATGATGAAAAAATAATCTTAAGTCGATAGCCGAAACAAAACAAAAAAACGGAAATTGGAAAACGGCAACCCTCTTGATATAAGAGTAACTCCATTCTTATCTAGGTATTTATTTGGTCTCCAAAAAATTGGTTTTGAAAAACGTTAACAGGTCAACACAAACCATACAGTACTTTTCAAAAGTCAAAGCAAACATGTTAATTGATAAAAATGACGATTTGAACCTTCTGATATCCGCACGGTGTCCCATCATGGGGAAATATCACGTGACATTCTGATTGTTTGGGTACTAAACAAGCAAGTCCATAACAAAGTGTATTCCAATCTCCATGGTGATAATTCTGTAAAAAAAAAGTTAAAACAGCATATTAACTTTCATCAATTAAGGTTATGATTTAAGTTGTTTCAGTAAAGTATAATCGGTTAGTTTCATAAAAAAGTTTCATGATCTAAGTGATTTGTGCTTACCCTACAAACACGTGAACGGTTGCCATAGGAACTCTGACATTGTTCGTCTGCAGAGTAAACAAGACCTGGCTGTGGAAGGAAGTTTCTGTTTTGTAAAGCGGGGACTCCAAGCAAGCAGTTCCGTCTCTCCCTAAAGAAAGACATTAAAAAATCGATATCATGGTGCATCTAATAGCTTAAAGTACTCTATTTAAAATGAGAGGCTAGATCCCATTACCTGGTCAATTTGTCCACGTATTCATAGATGCTATTCAGTGAGCAGGCAGAGAATGTCCAGGGGTTGCGGGCCTTGGTCGGGTCCGTCACACGCGACATCTTGGACGCCATCAGGTTGAGATCTGTGGCCGTGCACATTGCTGCGTTCTGACTGCCGTCATGAGACGCCCCAAAACTGTGGACAGACGGCAACAAAAGATAAGCAACATGTTCGAAATGTGTTTCTCGGTAACTCTTTATTGCTAAATATGTCTTACTTGTGTCCGAGTTCGTGCGCTGCGACATGCACGGTGAGGGCGTTCATCTTCTCCTCTATCACTGAGACCGACCAGTTAGTGCACATTCGACTCAGGAAGGACAGACCTCAATAATCAAAGGAATATGTTACTATACCTGAAATGCCATTTCAATTAAAAGAAATGCCAGTACATGTATGTTAAGGCATTTTGACGTCATACCTATTGTTTTCGGGGAATCCAAATCTTTGTAGTATAAGTCAAACCTGGAAAAATAATTTAAAAATTATTTTTATCGTCAGGTAAATTAATGCTTGTTAATATATAATTAAGTTTTCTTTTCTCTTTCCCTGTGCTTTGAAAACCCTAAAACCTTTGTCATTGAATTACCCGGTAAAAAGTGCAGCGTGGTCATGTGGTATGATGTTCTGAAGGAATTGTTTCGACCAATCAGAGAATTGTCTAAGCACCTCGTAGTCGTCCACAATATCACATCCGGGGCACACGGCGTGGTGGTGAGTCCAGGGCGGACTGTTGGTCTCCTATTAACAGATGGCCTTTTAGTACCGACTGTCACAGAGAGTGACATACATAGCTGACATAGCGACTTACAAAGTACTAGTATGGAGATATAACTCATACTTACGTTGAAGATGACGATGCCAGAGAGAATAATGTTAAACGTATGTTTCTCGCTATCTGCCGACCGGAATATAGCATCTATCTGTAAAACAAATTATTTATAATTACATATAAAATAATGTAGACTCTCTCTCTCTCTCTCTCTCTCTCTCTCTCTCTCTCTCTCTCTCTCTCTCTCTCTCTCTCTCTCTCTCTCTCTCATTGTACTCACTGAGTTGACTACATGATCGTAAAATTCCACCATCCGTGTCTTTGTGACGTGATCTCTCTCGGATTTTGATAGGCTACTATTCGTGGTGGAAAACCATCTGTCGGAGAAAAAACAGATATTATAGTCCCTTGGTTTTGATGACTCAATCACATAAAATTCTTACTATGCTGTTTGACAAACCTCTGGTAGTTCTTGTAGTCTGCTACGATACCATACTCCACATACAGGTCGTTCTTAATCACCTGACGACGCTCTCGGTTTCGTTGATTGGGGTCTGTTCGAATGGTATTTCGTGTCACGTGACGTCTTTCGCGACTGATTCTCTGGCTGTCTTCCTTCAGCGGTAAATCCTCGTTATCTGTGAGACGACAGAAGAATGTGTCACTAGTTTAGTGAAAAGAAATAAAAAATGGGTAACTGTTTTATTAGAATATTTAACTTAACTATAACGATCCCCAACATAGTAACAAATTTATTGGTGAAATAACGATGAAGTTTAAATGATAATGCTCAGTAATGACCAACAATTGTGGGGTTTTTTTTTTGTGTCTATGAACCTTGAATGACCACGGCGTCCCGGAAGTAATCGACGACCAGTTCTATCCTATTGATCACGTGGGGTCCTACTTCCTCCCCCACCAATGGGTCCGCCGAGGGATCTGGTTCGATCAGATGTACATGGCCATCTTTGACAAAACTTCCATACTAGGAAAAACAAGGGTTGTTTGCAAATATTTGTTTATAAAACATGCAGTCTTTGCTATCTCTCCTTATTTCTTTTTAAATATATAACGTGTTTACTTACAAATTTCTGTGACGTCATGTTATTCTGAGTCAGGGTGAGAGTCGTCTTGACTGTGTTGTTTACGTATACAATACTCTCCTGTGGATGAAATATCAAAGGTTAGATTTATACGTACATAAACTGAACGGTCAATCTTTGAATGTACATAAATTGTGCTGGATGCCTGGAAAACATGGAGAATCGACAAAAATACACAATAAAAACATAAAGCAGTTCAGTATTTCTAACACTGGTTGAGTTTAATGTCAAATTCTTACTCCTGCTTTCATTGTCTCTTCCTCAAAAAACCCATTTTTAGTGGCACTGTAAATTTTAGGTGTGGTCACGTGACGCCGTACACGCTGCACGTAGAGTATCGTGACGTCGGACGGAGATGTCACCTTCACTTGGATGTTATCAAGAGTTGTTTCCCCTGCGCTTCTTTTGTGTCTCCCCGAGGGATCGTGGATCTCCAGAGTGACCGGAACAGACTCTGAAATAACACAGCAAAAATTACAGGTATACAGGTGCGAACATTCTGTACATGGCAATTTTCTCGAACTTTTATTTAAAAAAAACGAGACGGTACCTTTCTTCTGGTGGGACGAAGTCAGAAATATCTAACGTTTTCCTGGCTTTTTTACGATTTTGATAATTTACTGACAGGAAAACGTCAGATATATCGGACTAGGTGGGAGGGACATTTTTAGTGAGTATATTAATTGGGAAATGGTTTGTCGTTGTCGATATGGTCAACAATTATTATACATTTTTCAAAAAACTTGAATTGGTTTACACGTGATTGTATACAATGTAGATTGCATGACGTTTGTTCTATTTCATGATAATAAAAAAAAGACTACTCTCACTGCACTAAAGAGGTATGTCTCAGGGCCTTGTGGCAACGCACTTTGAAAAAATTACGCACCTTGAAAACAAATATTAAAGTGCGTTAAATTTGGGACAAATCAACGCACTTTGAAATTTTTTTTCAAAGTGCGTTAAATTTGGGACCAAGTCAACGAACTTTGCAAACATTTTTCAAAGTGCGTTATGAGTATACATCAACATTTTTTACTATCAAGACACTTATCGCACTTTGAAATAAAATGTATAAATCACAAAATATGGACTTTGTTCTTAACTGATTTCGTTTTATTCAGATTAAGTGTTGATATTTCTTTGTAAGCATTCTTTAATATGGTCTAGCATCATTGAGAATAGGGAGGGTACAACCAAGATACAGTACAATTTCCAATAAATATATATATATTAATACCTTGAAGAATGCATCCGCATCATCTTTTCTTCCCAAACATTATATCAATTCCATAAACTTATATATCTGCAGGTTTCTAAGCATAAATTCCTTTCTCAAATTTAAACCAAATAAATCATTTCGCTATGTAAAGTAAGATATTCACATGTACAGCCGTTAAAACATATCAACTCAAAAATCAGTATTTGGGCCTGCACTTTTTTGCATTAATTTTCAGAAAATATACATATTTGTATTGTATTCGATATACTTTGTCATTATATTTGTTCATAAGCCTATAAACGCCGTATATAGGTCAGCTATTGTGTCCCTCAATTAATCATTTTCTTTTTAAAGAGTAAATATTCACAAAGTGAAAAGATAAATTATTTCGAAGGACGGCTGACGACTAATTGGTGCAGTTCATGTGATATATATATATATATATATATATATATATATATATATATATATATATATATATATATATATATATATATATATATATCCAAGAAAAACCTCAATGGTCGGTGAAGTATATATCTAAAACTTAAATATTTAAGTTTTATATATATATATATATATATATATATATATATATATATATATATATATATATATATATATATATATATATCAATTACCTTTTGAACTATTTTTCTTCATGTGTAAATTATTACATTAAATGATCTTATCGACCAGCCTTTTCATTGCGAAATTTTTATTTAGGAAAGCTAAAAATCTCATGGGTTCTCTTTTCAATATCTTGTCGAGCAAAACTAAGTTAAGGCAATTAACTACTATATTTGAGGGTCTTAACGACTTCGGCAAGGCCTTGCACAATTTTTTTTTCAAGGTGCGTTAATATCAACCATATCAACGCACTTTGAAAAAAAAATAAAAACAATTCAAAGTGCGTTGACTTGGTCCCAAATTCAACGCACTTTGAATTTTTTCTTCAAAGTGCGTAATTTTTCAAGGTGCGTTGTAACAGGGCCTGCAGGTCCTCCCAAATCTGTAATTGATATGACACACGTTCTTCAAACATCAAAATAGGGTAACTTTAGGAAAGATTGATGGATTTGTGCGCGAACACCCTGTTTGGATTAAATATTACAAATTTATAGTAATAATTCCCCCATGATATTATAAAGAATAGATACCGTCTTCTCATCTTAAAAACAATGGCAATATTTGGCCATGAATATAAATATAATGGAGGAATTATTACTATAAATTTGTAGGTTTGGCAATTCGATGGCTATGAACGCATATCTAATTAAAGAAAGTCATTGAATGAATGAACAGAATTCTCGATGTTGGTGTGGGTGGGTGTTATTCCGGGGGATTATTTAGACAAGGATTTAACTGTCTGGTATGTCACTGTTACGCTGAGTTACACCTGTATACTTTGTAGATCAGTGTGATAACAGTAGTGTGCGATCTCTGTATGTCTCGGGGCCTGCAAGCCCTAACAAACCTCTAATTGATATGACACACTTTCTTCTAACATCTAAAATATGGTAACTATAGGAAAGATTGATGAATTTGTACGCGAACACCCTTTTTGAATTAAATATAACAGTAATAATTCCTCTATGATATTTATAATTATAGCTCAATGTTGACTTTTTTTAAGATGGGAAGACGGTATCTATTTGTTCTATTATAGTAATTACTAAATTTAAGGTTATTGTTTAAGTTACAATAGTTTAAAATAATGTGTTTAAGATCAAAACAAGTTTTTAAAACTAACCCTTTTTGTGAATATTCCTTAATTTTAAGATTTTAGAAAAATTACTTTGCGGCTATCCAAAATAACCTACGGGTAAGCACATACGAAGGAAGAGCAGGTGAAAATTCACAGGTTTATGTAAATAGTGACATTTAGTGAAGAAATATATTCACCATATTTGGAAACAATAGCAAATTAAACATAAGACGTCTACATTATCGCCCACGAAAAATATATCAGGAAAGAGTTTGAGTTTCAATCTCCGTGTATTTTATCATAGTTTTAAAACAAAAACCTCAAATATGGAGAGCAGGAAAATCAATTTAAGCGCATCTCCTATATTTGCAAATTAAAGTAGTGGGTATTAATTACTGTGGGCATGTATCTTGTGATACATGAATAGCTTTATTTTTAATCGGTTATTATGAGGATTATAATTTGTTTCTTTTCGTTGCAATTTGTCGATAATCTTTTGATTTATATTTTAGATATCGTTATAAATAAATTTACGAACATTTACTCAAATTAATAAGATCATTAAAAGCCCTTTTCAATAAAATTAATTAAAATAGGTAAAAATAAAAATAAAATACTTACTGTAATAATTATACTTATAATTTTGATAATATCAATATCAATTACTTACCTTGCTTCTGAGTGTGGCGAGGGAGGGTGAGAGTGGTGGTCAATCCCGGCCCCCCGGTCAGCAAGAGGAACACAGAGATGAGGGAGGAAAGCAGCATGGTGACCATGTATAGAAATCAAAGCCCGCGCGCTGTACTGGTGTTGACTTTATGTTGGGTTTTTTAAAGAGGCGACGGTTGGTTGTGTAAAAAATGGTAATGGTAAACAAACAGTCTGGTGGGTTGTCAGTTTATCGCGGGAAAACATCGCAGACGGCATTCCGCGGGCGGGAATTTATCGTCTGGATATCGAGTTGAAGATCTACCCCAAGGGACGAGACCGGGCCAACACTCGCCATACTATACGAAAACAAGGTCAAATTTCAACAATTTTATAGTTAATTGGTATGCGTACAATTTACAATAAAAAGTTTCAATAGTGTCATGGAATTTCAAACATGCTTGACCATGAAATGATAATTGATATATGATGGCATGGAAAACATATGCATATCTAAGGATAATCTTATTCAATGAAGTGTTACACATTACAAAAGAAAAAAAAAACCTAAACAAAAATTATTTGGGTTTTTTTAATTGATAAGAAAAAAATTATATTGGGGGAAAATACACGTGAAATATATGAGTGTGCGAAAATTATTCCCTAAATCATGTTAAAATTGAATTTTATCGACAACTCGACAAGTAAGGAGCGACAACTCTACAAGTAAGGAGAATTCGTTTTCCCTTGTTTCTTTGTGCTTGCATTTTTTTTTTTATTCCAAAAGATAAATACTAGTCAACCCTCAGCTTTTATTTATGAAAATACTTTTTTGAAAAGTGAAAAACCACACAATTTAATGTAAATTATTACTTTGCAATTATTACATGTGAACTTATTGACCGTACAACAAAAATTCGTCTGAAATGTCAACATCTTCGTCATCACCCCAAGCTCTTCCTCGGAAGTTCAGCTACGTTTTTTTATCGATGATAATCAACGGTGTCCTTTTGATGAGTATTTTTTTTATTATAGCATTTTTTTTTATACATCTGCACTGATTTACAGTACAGATGTTGATGGATATGCTAATTTATTTCACTTCATCGATATACTTTACAGCAAAACCGCTGGACGCAGTATGAATATAGGGGCGAATCCAGGACTTCAACTTCTGGAAAGGGGGGGGGGGGGGTGGCGGTCGCTACAAAGGGGGTCCTGTATATAGATTTTTGGGACCATTAAATTAAAGATTTTTAAGTAAGCACTTAATTTTTGCTATTTCTTGTCATGATAAATGATGAACAATATATATATATTTTTAATTATGAACATTTTAATGTCTGAATTAAAGAAATGGAGTCAGCTCACCAGAAGCTTCCGTCTCATATTTTTTATCTGATAAAGGAGTGTGAATTAAATCAATTAATCCGTTTTAAAGTTAATCCATGTTAAAAAGAATATGAGCGAATAAGATTCCTATTGATTTATTCTTTAAATAAAGTTATATAATACTAAGCATTATCATTTAAATTTACTAGTGCTTTTATCTGAAAGGATTGTGTATTAAACCGTTTTTAAAATTTTTGAGTTTTTAAGTTTTGCTTTTAAAAATTGGCCAGTTCAGGAATTTTTAGAGTAGCATTGACGAGGTGAATTAATACCCTTTTCTTTTAGGTGTTAACTTGTTATAATGTAGAGAAAAAACTCGGAGAGAGAGAGAGAGAGAGAGAGAGAGAGAGAGAGAGAGAGAGAGAGAGAGAGAGAGAGATTCTATAAGCCAATGTGATACCGACTTTATATATAATATTTAAACCTACTTTTTGGTAAGTGAAAAATAGATATATTTTATCATCAAAGTAATTTGTTTATTTCAGAAGCAACGTGAGACAGTGAAAACTGTCTTAGAGAGCTCTATATCAGACCAACGAAATTGTACGACATCTCCAGACATTGAGTCAATTCAATCCATTGCAACCCTCTCCCAAGTGAAACTTTTTGTTGTTTTTTTTTTACATTGAAGCAACAAGATTGGGGAACTTGTTACATCGGCATATATATAGGAAGCTAGGTCATTAAGTGCAAAATATCATGAGCAATAAAATTGAGCATCGCGGGTCGATTTGCGAAAGTTTCGCGTTTGCGAAAGTTACACGTTTATTCGCGAAATTCATTCACGAAAAATATATTTTTAAGCTACAAAAATGAGCTCAATGGGCTTTTGTATTTAAGTCTTCATTACTTGAATGTTTTTTTTTTATATTATAGCCTTTCTTTTTATTTATTTCACATCTTTAATATCTTTAAAGGGGATTTGCGTGGTTTTAATAGAATTTAATAGAATTGGATATATCGTAATCTTTTGGTTCAATTATTCACATGCATTCAAACTCGATTAACAAAGCACCAGACCGGGTTTTCCTGGGGGCGAAGTGCAGTGAATTAGAGCGAGGGACTGACGGATTATAAATGGCGGCAGCATTCCTAAATCAAACATCGAAACCGGAGAGATTGGACGAGAAGAGATCAGAAATATTAGATTTTATAGAACAACAAAAACAAGCAGATAGAAAAGTGGTGTTAGTAACAGTGAGTATATTACAAAGGTCAACTATGATGATTTTGTGGTACGGTCTACTTTCACTTTCACTGTATGACTGTATGACTATTTTCAGAGTGGTGGTACCACGGTTCCATTAGAGAGTAAGACTGTGCGTTTCATTGATAACTTCAGCGTGGGATCGAGAGGCGCTGCATCTACCGAGTATCCTTTAACAACACGGAACTGTAGTACATACACAAGAAATCTTTAAATGGGAAAGTGAAACCTTTGATCACACGGTAACCTGGCGTTTTGACCCATGTATTTTAAACAAATTAGGACAAATCGCCCAAATATAGTTTATTACATGGGTAGAAAGTCTATCTCCAAAACATGACAAAATTGTAAAATAAGTACATCTGAACTAATTATGCAATAGACAGGAAATCCACACATTCCCAAGAAAGAAAAAATATCAAAACAAGAGGCCCGGGGTCCACATCGCTCACCTGAGCAACAACGAATAGCCATAACTGATCAGAAAAGCTTTAGACCGTCTCTAGAGTATCAAAATACAAAATATATAGACAACTTAATGGAGTATATCTTGTTTATAAAGATTTTTGAATTTTTCTCCATCTACATGATTGTATTCTTTAATTAGTTATACACTGAGCTCCTTTAGATGTTTCAAGTTTTTCTCCTATTCCAATATAAAAATTTCACTCCCCCCCCCCCCCCCCCCCCATTGTGGCTCCATCCTACCCCCAGAAATCATGACTGAAAGAAACCTGAATGTACTCTACCTGAGGATGCTTTCACACAAGTGACAGCTTTTCTGGCCAAATGGTTTTCGAAAAGATTTTTAAAGATTTTCTCTATATTTTCTTATGTAAAATTTTGAACACCCCCCCCCCCCTTTAAGGCCCCATCCTAACCCCAGGGATCATAATTTGAACAAACTTGAATCTACATCTACACTACCTGAGGATGCTTCCACACAAATAACACTTTTTTGGCTATTTGGTTTTTGCAAGATTTCTAAAGATTTTGCTTTATATATTTCGATGTAAAAATTTGACCCCCAATTGTGGGCTCACCCTACGCCAGGGGATCATGATTTGAACAAACTTGAATCTTTAAATCTGAAGATGCTTCCACACAAATAAGAGATTTTCAGGCCAAATGGTTTTTAAAAAAAAAATTTTTAAACATTTTTCTTTTTGTATTCCTATGTAAAAATTCTTCCCCCATTGTTGCCCAGCCCTACCCAAGGGATCACAAATTGAACAAACTTGAATCTACACTACTTGAGAATTTAATGCTTCCACACAAATTACAAATATTCTGGCTTATTGGTTTTTGAGAAGATTTTTTAAAGATTTTTCTCTATATATTCCTATGCAAAAATTCGACCCCTGTATTGGCCCCACCCTATCCCCAGGGGTCATGATTTGAAGAAACTTGAATTTACATAAGCTGAGGATGCTTCCACACAAGTTACAGCTTTTCTGGCCAATTGCATTTTGAGAAGATTTTTGAAAAATACTAACAAACTTTCAATAATTCTAAATTATCTCACCTTTAAAGAGGATCTGGCCCTTCATTTGAACAAGCTTAGCCCTTCCCCAAGGATGCTTTGTGCAAAGTTTGGTTGAAATTGGTGCAGTGGATCTGGAGAAGATGAAAATGTGAAAAGTTGACGACAATGCAGACTGATGCTCATGACGCCAGACAACAGACAAATTTTTATCAGAAAAGCTCACTTGAGCCTTAGGCTCAAAGCTGGGAGATTTCATGATGTCATATATTAATATGTTGACATCACTATAGGATTACTATTATTATTTCTGTATACATATACCATTAGTTAAATTCTACATGATAGAATGAATCAATGTGAATCACATGAGTTTCTAATGATGGGTTTTTACTATATTTCAGCATATTTTTACCATTCTACATTTACATGAATTACTTTAATGGAGGGGGGATAAACGATACTGCAAATAATCCATTGTTGTGAATGTATGAAAACTTTGCCAGATAATAACTTCCTTGACATTTTGTTGATATTTTCTGAAGAAAGGCTATGCTGTGGTATTTCTCCACAGAAACAGATCTCTGAAGCCCTTTCTACGCCATTTGTCGACATACAACTTCCTTGATTTGTTACAGTTGGATGGTGGTAACAAAGATGCACCAGTGAAAGGTACATAATCCTAGCATATTAACTAGAAAACTAATGCTTATTCATTGTGTAAATCATATGTTGTTAGGCAGGGATATGGTCATCTGTCATCCAACCTTTAGACCTCAAAATTGAGATTTTGCCATCAAGAAAACACATTTTAAAAAATGGGGTGACAGTTTATGACATGAGAACCAGAAAAGATGAATTGTGATTTTCCATTACATCATGTTATAGCAATATGAACAATTAACCTATGTTACTTGATTCAGAAAGTTATTTTTTTAAATTAAAGTGAAATCAGAGCACCAAGAAAGGCTTTCCTCCATTCTGCGCGATTATGAACAAGTCCAGCGTGACCACTCCCTGTTGTGGGTGGAGTTCCAGTCCTTGTCCGAGTATTTACACCTGCTACAGGTGTGTTCTACCTGTCTTCAGGGCCTCGGAAAGTCTGCCATGTTGTATCTAGCAGCTGCTGTTGCAGATTTCTACATCCCAAAGCATCAAATGGTAACAATGGTTTTTCAAGCAACCCTTATTACAATGCCATTTCTTGAGATGTCAAAATAAATAAAACTTCATTTAATGGTGTAAGGTTATAGGATTGACAAAGGCTTTCATAAAAAAGTTTGTGATGCGGTTTTTAGATTCATTTTTCGATGAGCAAAAAAAAATATACTGTCAATGCTTATAATTCAATTTTAAATACAAATAATGTATATTTAAGCAAAATTTATCGTAAATAACAAGAATCAACAAGAAACAAACAAGTACATGTTATTAACACGCGGAGTGTTTTTATTTAGGACTTGTTGATTTTAACACTTGATTACTCTAGCTCCGGTTGTACATTAAACATTGATGGAACAGTTGTGAAAAACAGAATTGTTGATCAATGATTTGGATGACAATTTTGTATTTTGTTTTTTGAACATTGATTGCTAAAGCAGAGGCGTGTTCAACAGACCGAGCGCTCGCGAGCGCCCGCCAAAATTCCCTACACCCGCAACACAAATTTTGGCGAGCGCTCACAAGCGCTCTCTCTGCTAAACACGCCTCAGCAGGTATGTGCTCTGGTGCTTGCTGACGCGAAGTTGGAAAATGTTTTACTGATTGCGATTTTTTGGTTACCTGTGCATTTTCTAGCATAACTACTGATAGATCCTTCTTTTCTGTGCCCGCTCATGAACATGATATGACGGAGTTCTACCCTGCCTTGTGAAGTGCCTATGAGGCAGTATGCTATGTACCTTTGTTTACATTTTCATTCCTATAGATATGTCGCACATAAATTTTAAAAACTGGTATTTTTTCACTGGTCTTTGTGAATAGCAGATATCCTCATTGATATTATTAATCGCTTCTTTTGTGCAGTGATTGAACAAAACATTTTTAGTACACGCTTATGTATATTTCATTTATTGCGCATTTGCCAAAAAAAAAAAAAATAGAGTTATCCTTCTTTGTTTGTGGAGTTATTGGTCTTGACATTATCTAGATTAGATTTGTGTTTAATTAGAAGATTTAAGATAATATATTAAACAAATTTACAAAATACATAAAATTATAAAATAATCATTATAAATAATTTGTTAAAATGTCAATTTTTTCAGTTTTTGGCCAAAAAATTGAAAACTACTAAGGCTAATGCAAATATTATGTACACTACTCATTCATCTGTTTTGTTTTTGTAAGGTATATGTATTACTTGATAAGTTATACTATTTCTAAAAGTGTTGCATTTCGGATAGCGGTGCCCATGTGTGGAAAAAAGTTTGGCAAGCAATTATTCATCAGAAAATGAATGAAAAGCTGGTCAACAGTGTGAGATGGGGAAAAAGTGATGAAAGGAAGGAAAATTGAATTATAATAATTTTAGCATTTTTATTGCTCAATGACTAACTTAAACCAGTCAGTTATAATGACATGATCATACGGCTCGTGTTTACAATGTTTATGTATGTTTACAGTAAGAAATTAATGTTTTCCTACTTTAACACCAAGAGAAAATAATACATGTTTATGTGTGTTTCTCTACATGTTTTTTTTTGTAGGATATATTTACTGTATATGGAGATATTTTTGTTTGTGTTTACAGCCTGAGCATAAAATCCAGTCAGCAGAGGGACCTTTACAGCTCTCTCTACAACTTGTTCCTAAAATGCTGGAACCTTTGGTGAAAGAGTGGGTGCCAGAAGCCTTTGTCGTGTCATTTAAAGTAAGGAACCACTCAAAATATATATTTTTAAAAATAAATACCAATTTTATGTTTATATTAAATTGATGACCTTTACTTCAAGAGATACATTGAATTTTTGTTTTCTAAACAATGTAGTGTTGGTTTGTATTCGAGGACTTATCATTTGGACTTAAATCTATAAAATACAATGTTTTTCACATTTTTGTATTTCTGATGTATCAACAAATCTATTGAGAATTTTGTAACATAAAGGATTTATAATGAATTGATTGTGAGCTTATTAAAAATGATTTAGATTATTATAAATTTGTCAAACTAAAAAGCACCTTGATATCTGTTAACTGTCGAACACCTTTCTATTGTGTGTGCCTTTCATTTCTGCCTACTCTACTTGTACATGTATCAATTATTATACCCTCCACAAACAAAGTTTTGGGGGTATAGGAATAACCTTGTCTGTCTTTCTGTCCATCCGTCTGTCTGTGCCATCGTGTCCAGTCCATATCTTTCTTATGGAGGAACATTGGAAGTTCTTACTTCACACAAAGATTGCTTATAGCCTTAGTGTGTGTCACGATTTTGACCCAAGTCATTTGGCCAAGTTCAAGGTCACTGGAAGGAAAAGTGCATGATTTGTGTCCTGTCATATCTTTCTTATGGAGAAACACACGAAGTTACTACTTCACACAATGATTGCTTTTGACTTGAGGGAACTTGACCCAAGATCATTTGGGCCAGTTCAAGGTCACTGTAAAAAAAATGCATTACGGTATTCCTGTCTAGGCCATATCTTGTACAAATTGATTAGAAGCTTCCTACTTCACAAAAAGATTGCTTATGACCTGAAAATATGTTGTGACCTAGAGCTTTGGTCTTTTTGCAAATTCAAGGTCACTATAAGAATATTGGTGCATCCATTTCTTTCCAGTAGAGAAATACTTGAGTTATTATATTTTCTTAGTGGGGGTATCATTTGTGAGCTTGCTCACAGTATCTCTAATTTCTTTTAGTTTGTTTTTCCTTCCTTCCCTAAAAATATTGCTGAAAAGTATTCTTACATGTATGTACCCCGGTATATGCTGATGACTGTGATGTTATAAATTTTAGCTGGAAACAAATAAGGATCTTTTGGTGTCCAAATCCCTACAAGCACTGGACAAATATCAACATCAGGTAACCATTTTATTACTTATTATATTAAATCTTGGGCATATCTTATATAACTTGTAGAGATTAATGAATACAATGTGTATCTTATTGTTTCCTTTTATAATAAATGCACATTAATATAAACTTCATGCTAAATTATACCGCTTGGGGACTTGAAAATAAAACCAGTAATTCAATTGATTAAACTGTATTTAAGTTGCAAATATACATGTACTGGTAAAATCTACCACACATATATAATTGTATCTACATGTTATTTGGTAGTATTGTACAATGTACATGTAGTCATATGTAATTCAAATATTGCAGTTACTGATTAAAAAGTGGTGTAGTTACAAGTAAATTGTAATTATATGTCACTGAGGTTATGGAATTATCATGTAATGAAGGGCGTCTTTTATTACATAGAAGGAATATTTGATACCCTTGAATAGTAGAGTACAAGGGATTAAGAAATATTCCTTTATAGCAAATTTCAAGGGACCATGGAAAAAACTTTGTTATAACCGTAATTTGTTTGTGTTTAAAACTAATTAGTAAGAAATCTAATGGCAAATTTGTTATAATTAAAATAATCAGCAGACAGTACTTCAAACTATTTTAAGACATAAAGTCAATATCACCACCAGTTACAACAAATGTCAATATATAACTTTTTAACTTCAAAATTTAAAAATTTACTTATGATATTTAAATTTGAGTATTTTATATATACATCTTTAAATTTCTTGAATCTTCAATGAAATATGTGTTAGAAAATATTCATTATAAGAATGATAAAAGACATTAACATTTTGCCAGCTGGTCTTAGAATTACTTCGTTATAGCCGTAAATTCGTTATTGCCGTGTTCATAATATACAGCAATTTTCTATAGGTTTATATAAGAACTTTGCCAGGACATGAATAAGAATTTGTAATAGCCATAAATTTGCTATAATTGTGTTCATTATATTCGAGTTTTGCTGTACATGTTATTGAGGGTATGAAATAATCATATGTAATGAAGGTTACCTTGAATTAAATAAATATAATTCTGTGCAAAAGCATCACAAGATTTTATGGATGTAGTATTTAAAGTTTGATGACATTTTCTCTTTTAGCTGGTGATTGCAAACCTTCTAGAAACGAGAAAGAAGGAGGTAAAGCTGGTGACCAGAGATAATTGTGTAGATATTTCTATGACAACTGAAGAACTAAATAATGGCCATGAAATTGAGGAAAAGATAGTGAACGAGTTAGCCTCTGTACATTCAAAGTTCTGTTCATCAGACGGTCACTGATTCTGTTGTAATTCATTGTAGAAAAAGGTTGTTTCTGTTTCTTTCAGGTGATAATACATTGTAAGTTAACTTTTATAATCAATGTTTTAAGGATCAACATTTATGGCTTAAAATTAATGTTTTGGGTTTTGATATACTGTACATATTTGATTACAGGTAAAATATGCCACTTTCCTTAAAAAAAAATGCAAATTGCAATAAATTTTTATTCAACAATTCTATGTAACAATAAGCTTAATACATAAGGAATTTCTTGTAAAAGTAGATTCCTTATTTTGGGGTATCCATGCATGTATGTGTACTTGTATATTAAGATGGCACTCTTTAGCAGCAGTATCCTTACTTATAATGTTATGATGAATTAAGGATATGCTAATTAAATCATTGTTACCTTTTTAAAAATTTCTTTCATTTTCTTGTAGAAACAACATACATGTTCTTTAAATGACAAAATAAATGAATAAAATTTAAAAAACTTTTTAATACATATACATGGACATGTATCTACGAAACATGGTTTCAGAATATTTATTAGTCTAACAGAATTTAACTTTAGTTGCACATTTGTTGCCACAAAACTGCACACAATTTAACAGAAATATTCTGTTATAATGGAGATTTAAATATTTTTCATTACCACTTTCTGGTAAAACATGTTTCTCAAGATATATCCAATAATTCTATGCTAAAATACAACCTCCAAGACACACAGACCAAATTTATCATACATTTCATGTTGTCAGGTCGGAGATAAAGTGTTCAAATTTCTCAAACTATTGCACACATATATTTAAAGTTTTGACACTTTCCACTAAAACTGATCACTTGCTGTATTTATTCCAAAGTAAAGTCAAACTGTTCAAACTGCTCCCTGAACTCCCCCGCCTGAGTGTCCTCTTCCTGCCTATTTACTTTACAAGCCTTCCAGTCCACACGCTCTGGCATGTCCAGAAGTTGGACACTAGCCATTACCTCTCTATCCAACAAACAAAAATAACAACAGAAATTATTTCAGAATTCCATTAATACCTATATTTACTAACCACCCATAAACATACCTTGAAATCAATGGCCACTATTAAGACAGTTACACTGTGGTAATTTTCAATATACCTTAATCATATTTTTTAAACTTGAATTTTTTCTTTGAAAATTACATATAACAAATACACCAAAAACATGATAACACTCATTATAACAGGTATTTATCATAATGATAGTTATTTTACCTGCCAAACTGGAGAGGAAAATTTTTGGAGATCCTATGCAGCAATTTTTCCCCTGTGGGAAGTTCTGCATAAAAATAAGGTGCTCCAACAGGAACAATCTACAAGATACAGGAACAGCACGCTATTAATGGTTTGCATATTGTAACAGAACCAAGTAGGAAAAACAAGAAACATAAAAAGTCTATGGGTCACATTTTTACCTTAATAAACTTAGGATTTTGGTTAAAGTAAATCCCTTTCTCTTTTTTTATACAACTTGTACTCTGGACACCTTGGCTCCATTAGGTTAGGATTTAAAAAAGGACTATAGTTGATAAGGTATAATATCTTCCCTAATTTTTACAAATTTTTAAAAGCTATAATATTGAAATATTCCAATAATTCATAAACAAAAAATTCCTAATGTCCATTACAACATCTACATATATACATTTTATAAAATGTACATATGTAGATGTTGTAATGGACATTAGGAATTTTTTGTTTATGAATTATTGGAATATTTCAATATTTATAAAAGTCAGAATAACCCAATATATGGTATTTGTGAACTGTTAATTAGGAATAGAGCATTTGCTATCCAGTATTTAATATCATAGTTTTGCTTGTTTTTCATCAGAATGTACTGTGGAACCATCATTGTTCATGGAGGACCAATGTTTGTGGCTTTCCTGGGTAACTCGTGCCCACAAATTTACATCCCAACGAACGTATATAGAAGTATTTGTTTAAAATTTATAAAAATAACCCTGATTACACTACCAACGAAATTATGTCCCCGCGAACTAGGAAAATTTTGTCTACCCACGAACATTGACCCCCACGAATAAAAATCATTCTACAGTATATTACCTGTTTGAGATCAGAGTGTTTAGGAATTTCATCAAGTGTTATAGATTCAGCCTCTGCGCATTCCATAAAGCTATCCTTAGCTTCTTGCTTTCTGTCATCTGGGAATGGAACTGCCTGCAATAAGTTTTTAAAAGAGAAAAACTGGATTTATTATAGATTTACTATGTCTAGAAATATTTCAACCTTTGGAAAACTAGATGAGAATGATATTCCACTGTAAAAAACGAAAGTAAATGGTTGAATTGTAACGGCAATCGAGTAACTGGTACCTGTTTTAATCAGGTAACTGGTACCTGTTTTAATCAGGTAACTGGTACCTGTTTTAATCAGGTAACTGGTACCTGTTTTAATCAGATAACTTGTACCTGTTGTAATCAGGTAAGTTGCACTTGTTTTAATCAAGTAACTTGTACTTGTTTTAATCAGGTAACTTGTACCTGTTGTAATCAGGTAACTGGTACCTATTTTAATCAGGTAACTTGTACCTGTTTTAATCAAATAACTGGTAACTGTTTAATCAGATAACTTGTTCCTGATTTACACTTACCTGTATCTGTAGATGCTGAGTCTTATAATTCCTCTCAAAAAATATGACACTTCTGTTGGTCTGCTTGTACAGTTTAATCAGAGCTTTTTTGTATCATTGATCAAATTAAGGTCCAAACACTTAGGTGAAGGAGATAAAATACATGTACCAGTTATACTGAGAGGAACAAATATTCAATGTAACAAAGTTTCCTGTGATACAGTATTATAATATTTTCTGAACAGAGGATACTTGTCGATTTCCTCTCGGACTCCGTCCGGGGCAAGGACCATTGACTGGTGGTGACCGATCGGCAGAATCAGGGCGTGGTCTGGCACTAGGCCACCCTTAGCCAGGGCCAGGTAACACTACAGCAGAATCAGTGGGTATGGAAGGTCAATTAATTACACATGATAAATGTATAAAAAAAAAAAAAGGTCAAAATAACAATTTACAAGAAACTTGTAAACAAATGGGTAAAATATTTTAAAAACAAATAAAATATGTAAAGAAAAAAATGTCAAAATAACAATTTACAAGAAACTTGTAGACAAATGGGTAAAATATTTTAAAAACAAATAAAATCTGTAATGAGTACAATAACTTTACAAAAATGCTTGCAATTTTCAAAGATTTTACTTGAAATTTTACTGGCAATGAACTTGCAAAAAAAACCCAACAAATTTCAATAGAGCAAAATTACTATATCTAACACAGTACAAAATTTTAGGTTATTGTAAAGAGAGTTATTGTTGTCTATAACAATTTGATTTATCAGGAGATCAGATCTCTTACCTCAGTCCCCACACTGACTACGAGGTGCTTCTCTACCTCGGGGGATCCAAGACAAAACCAGCAGGGTCCGGAGGGGCGGGCTATAACAACGAGTGGTGTTATATGTATATATATGAAATACAGGTACATTTACATACTTAAGCAAGTATAAAATTCAATAACTTTACCTTAAGTTCTCAATCAAACTTTAATATGTATGTACTTTATATATATTTAAGAGAGGTATGTTCTATCTACACTGGAGTAAAGTACTTACGATGCTTTCTTTGCTCTCTCTTATCTTCTCTCTTCCTCTTTTTCCCTTTCTCTGTAGTATTGGTATCATAGAAAAACTGAGCAGGCTCATCCTGTAAAACACAAACAACAGATAAAATTGGATACAATCCTTATTACATGTATTAACTAGAAGTACTGTGAGCAAGCTCACATATGACACCCCTGCTAAGAAAATATAATAACTCAAGTATTTCTCTATTGGAAAGTAATGGATGCACCATTTTTTCTCATAGTGACCTTAAACTTGCAGAAATGACCATATCCCTAGGATGGGACATATTTTCAGGTCACAGGCAATCTTTGCATCAAGTTTTAGCTTCTAATCATTTTCCATTACAAGATATGGCCTATAAAGGAATTATGCATATTTTTTTTCAATGCCCTTGAACTTGTACAAATGACCTTGGGTCAAAATCGTGACACACCCTCTGGTCATAAGCAATCTTTATGAAGTAGAAACTTCCAATGTTTTTTTCATAAGAAAGGTTTAGAGCAGACTCAAATTATGAACTTTTTTCTTCCAGTGATCTTCAACTTGCCCAAATAACCTTGCCTCAAAATCATGACACATTATTCTGATTCCACAACTTTTGTATTTCTCCGCATAAGCATAAGCAAGAAGGTTATTTTATATTTGGTCAATGATATATCACTACGCTTTAAGAAATAGTTCTGTTATTAAAGGATGTATATAAAAGTGTAACAATAATAAGCAGATATAACAAATTGTCCTGTAAAATGTCAACAACTGATTCAGCCTGTAAAATGCAAATAGCAGACTCGTCATGTAAAATGCAAACACCAGACTCATACTGTGTGTCTAGTTCACTTATATACAAACACTTACCTTGTCAGGATGATTAAAGGACTCGTTTTTATATGGACACTCTGTTACATCACTTGGCTGTTTGGTTAACTCTGCCTCATCCATGTTGCAAAGTGGAATGATATTGAAAGCATATAAATACTGCAAAGAAGAAAGTCAAGAAACACTTGTATATAATTGCTGGTATAAAGTCACAATATTCAGTAAAACTAACTTATAGTGAAGTGCAAAGGATGAACAATTTTTATTGTGACAGTTATAAACGTAATAATAATATCTAACAACTTTATATAAATGAATTCAACACTGGGGAAATGAAAATGACTTCACTCTAAGTATAAATTCTGTCTGTTTTTATAATTTGCTTCTTCAACTGTATTTGATTGGTTTTGAATTTCGCACATATACACTATAAGTAAGTTATGAAAAAAAAATCAATGTTGAAACAAGTCGGTTATTTACTTTTATAAACTGAAAAGTAAATTTTTACAGGAAATGCTTACTTTTTTCTTTTGAGAGTTGTTTACTTTGGCAAGGGAAATAAACCTGGTCACGTGTTTCTCTTTCTCCGCTAAAATCTTGTGATTTCTACAAATCATCAATACAGAGGACATTGATAGAGTTTCTCTTACTGCTGAATTTATAAAAAGAACTACTTATTTAGCTTTCTTAGATAAGTTCCTGTCAATCTGTTCTCTCTGTGTTTGTTACAAGACCCACTCATGTCTGAGTAGTGACCTCAAATTTATGCACTTTATTATTAAAGATTTGAGTTGAGAACCAAGTTGAGTGATTTGTAAATTTTGGTGGCGGCTAGACCTGTACAATTTACCTGTAAGGCTGTCGCTCATAGAAGACATCCTCAGAGGCACAGAAGTGATAGCGAGGCCTCAGCCCGAGGGCCAGCTGACTGATCAGGTCAGATCCACACTGTTCAGTGTCCAGTTCCTGAGCCAAAGGTCACAGAATCAGTTATATCATATACAGTGTACCCAAAATATGTCATGTTAATATCAGTCACTAATAATATATACAGTGTATCCCATGAATATCATGTAAATATATGTCACTGATAATATATACAGTGTAGTCCATATATATAATGTTAATATATGTTACTGATAATATATATAGTGTACCCCATATACATCATGTAAATATTAGTCATTAACAATATTTCCAGGGTATCCCAAATATAATAAATTAATATCACTAATAATATATAAACAGTATATTTCAAATATAATCAGTTAATAATAATATATACAGTGTACCCAGAAGTTCAAGATTTCATAAGTTTAGACTGTCTTTTTAATGTCTAAATCAATTTTGAATCATGGTGCCATATCATCAATAGACAAGCCTTCATCAAATTGCTGTTTGACTTTAGCCACCTAAAATCCATTGTCTTGATAAAAAAAACTCACTGAGCAACATTATTAGCAATGGCTTGATTTTCAAAATTCTATGTTCACATACCACATCTGATGCATATTTAGCTGGCTGTTTTGGCCATTGAGAGGTCAGTAAGATGTCCACCCCCCGGAACTTTGTGTCCCCCTCACAGGGCAGAAGAAGGCTGGACACATCCTGCCGAGAGAAGACCCCCAGCTCTGACCGGTCCTCTTCCTTTCCACTCAGATATGCCACAGACAGGCCTGAGCTACCTGTGAAAGTTCCTTTTCTACCTGAAAAAAAAACAGTTTCTAAAAAATTAGTTTCTTCCTCATTACACTTGTCAAAAATTACCTACGCTATTTCATTTTACCGTATTCACTTTATATTACCGGTATTAACATCTTCACTAGCTAAGGAATTTAAATTGACCTTGCTGTGTAAAAAGGAAGGCAAAAGATAAAGTCCAACTTCTAATAAACATTTCAGTCATCTGACACTGCCCTTTAATTTCATTAAATCATGAATGAGAGAGAAAAACTTCTAAATTTTGGATGTATGAAAATTAGGATGTTTAAAAAAACATAATTTCATATGTTAACAATTCATCAAAGGGTGGACTTTCCAACATGAAAGTTGAAAGGAGCTAGATGAAGTAGACTGTGAATTGCTAATAAAACAAAGATATCATCAAAAATTACCTAAAAGTCAGTAAATGTTTGACGATTTTACAAACCTAGGTAAGTCAGATTTTCACAAAGCTCCAGCCCATCTGTGTTGTTCTGGTAACACTCGGACAAGGAAGGGTCATTGGGTCCTAGTATCAGAGTGCTTATTGGTACTGGAAAACAAATTTATTCTAATCTTGTCAATTTTCACATAATGAATTTAGACTTAGATTTCTATATTTCATAAGTGTAACATACTAGTTACTTGCTGTGAATTACATTAGGTATATGTCCTAGCTACCCATATATGTACTTTGTAAGTACACCTAGTATATTTTCCAATCCACTTGACCATAGACAGTAGACTCCAGTTGAAAGGCAATAGTTAGATTTGAATTCTTTGACTATTCTATGGAATAAAATTTTTCAAATTTGCAATAAATCTTTGATCTTCAAAAAGCTTAGTTAATACCGTGTCAAGTCTAGACAAGTCTTGTTTTGACTTTGTAGTACCGGTAACCTGGATACTATATGACCAGATTACCTTTGCTTTGACCACTCTTGTACTTCTCCCATTCACTGGTGTTACTCCCGAAGAATTCTCCAACACACAACAGCAACTGTAATGAAAACTCTAATACAATGATGCTGGTCTATTTTAGCTACTTTTACGTTGTGTACAAAACAGATATGAATACTGTGCATAGTTGTTGAAAGTTGTATTTGTTATTTACCCTTTTAAGTGGCATGGAAACTGAAATAAATTAGAAGTGATATAAAACCTACATCAAAGCTACCACTTTTCTTCTGTATGGTGTTGACACGGCCAAACAGTTTGTCTAGGTTCCCCTCCACATCGCCTGACACCAAGCTACAACCAAGAAAATCTCTAACATCAAGGCATGGAATGGCCAAAAAAGCCATAGCACGGTTAAAAAAGGTTAACCGAATATTCCCGTAAATAAACATCTTCACACATGTGATTTACCATAAAGTCTTGCGTATAAAACACCCTTTTTTTCAGCCAAAATTTTATTAAAAGTGTGGGGTGCGTGTTATACATAGGAACAAAATTCTGGATACCGCAGGAGCAAGAGTGCCAATATCGCATGTTATGCAAGTTGTATGAATGTAAACTAAACTTACTTTTGTCAGAAATGCCTTATTCTTAATTATATTTCCATGTATTAAATATTTATCCACTGTGAGCACTGTTCCTTGCATCATACAAGTTCTCGCCAGTGTATTCGCCATTACGTAACCAGCCACCTGTTGACTCGGCATGTGGTCAATGTTTATTCAACAATTTCCAGTGTCACTAGCATGCACCTGTCTCGTGTCTGACTTCACAGGTTATTCAAGTGCAGGGAGATTAGCAATTATTATGATTTAACTTATTTACTTTGTGTCCCGTTATGCAGTTAAACGTTAAATTGCTTTACATAGACATTGTTAAAAATAGATTGATCATTTGTACAACTTGATAATGACGATTTACCACATGCAAACGTTTCCTCACAATGTTTAATTAACAACAATCAAAGAATTGGACTATAATTAATGAATTAAATAATTTCTTTTGTTGTTGTCTGACTTAGATCTGTAAACGTTATTACTTTTAAGCACTTTGATTACATCATTAACACATACATTATAACACATGCATTACAATGACTTTTCAAAAATCTTGATTGAAAATTTCTTCGTTTTTTGGGTGCGTATTATCCATAGGAACAGCATTTTTTTCAGCATTTTACGCCAAACTTGGGGGTGCATATTATACATGGGTGCATGTTACATGTATACACAAGACTTTACGGTAGAATACTTGATAATGCCAAATTCTGACATTTTAACAACATCATCTGACACATTTCTTAATTTCATTACAATATCTAGATGTATAAATTGTGCTTCTTAGGACCAGACACCACAGTCAAGTCCAGTGAATTATCTTGAGCAGTGCTTAGTGTATGAAACAATATTAATATATCCACTTACCCGAAAGGGTGGCAAACTTTGATTCACCAAAAAATAACTATCAGATATTACGGTATAATTTAATTTATCTAATCTACATAGGTGGGTTTTTTTCATATTGTATCACAATGTTTGTCATTTTAAGTAGCAGATGTAATTCCTAAGGGAATATGTGTAAACTTGATCTTATCAAAATTCTTTAAGCTAAAAATTGAGAACTGACGTCTCTCCTGAATATCAAACCAGTGTCACACAATGTGCTCTTGCTATTAGATTAATATACACTGTGATCTTGCATATATCATGATACTATCTAGGTCCTGGTTAAAATCTCGAATAAACAACGTCAAAATATGACACGTCGCTGAGATTGTATACCTACATTTTTAATGCTTTTGAAGACATGTTTCAATTTACCGCTACCTGGAGGCCGCCATCTTTAAAGAATGATTGATCAACCGTCCTTGGTTTGTTCAACTAAAAAATAATTACTTACAAATAAACGGTCTTTAAAAAAGCTTACATGTAATAGTTCAACAAGGTTTCATGGTAAAAGATTATGTAATTTAAAAAAAACCTGTATTATCGCTGATATTTTATCCAGCAAATCAAATGTATACGAATATTTCATGTGCGTGTTAACCAATTATGGAATTTGTTGCGGAGCTGCTTTGTTTACACATGTCTGCACAAATCAGAAAATAGCAAGAGCTTCTGTGAACAACCAGCATATTTCAACAAGACATACAATACACTTTTGAACAATCAGCATAACAGAGACATTAAAATGTCGAACGGCTTTGGTACGATAACGTGGTGGGGATTTAGTCCAGCGATTGATCTACAGAATCAAGGTAATTAACATCGCTATGACTTGACAACTTGTAAAATCAAGGTAGAAAATATCATCAATGTGTATCACGTAGAATTCGACGATACTGCATTTATCATTAAACCTTATTGAAGTAATGAAATACATAATAAGGCTTCTAATTGTCTCACTTTTTAACTGTTTTTTATTTTAGAGATTATTAAAATTTTGATATGTAATTAATTTAAGTTTGAATCAATATAGTGTAGTAAAGTTGTTTAGGCTGGTTATTTTCCATTTTGTACAATGACTCTAAGGTTCTTTCCGTTTATGTTGCCTTGCTGACGACATTATTGGGAAAGAGTGATGTTAACAGGCAGATGGCTATATGTTAAATTATGTTAGATCAACAGCTAGACTGTCCAATGATTTAGGCTTAAAACTGATTCTTATATTGAAATTTGGTTGTAGGTGTTCTTAATCATGAAAATTATTATGAAGTATTTAATCAACTAGAGCAAGAAATCCTGGTTTTGTAGAAAACGATTTATGATATAATAATATTTTTTCCTGAATCTGCAATGGTACAATATGTGACAACTCAATCATGAGCCAGCAATGTACATTCCTGTTATCAGCAACAAAGGCAACACCAACTAATCCGGCGTTGCTGGTTTAATGGAAAGCATTATATGTCATTTAATTAAATTGTTGCCACTTGTTGTTTTGTTCCTCTGATTTGTGTTATCTAGGAAGGTTTTAGTTTATATTATAATTAAAATATCAAAAGTAAAATTATGATAAAGCTTATAATCATAAATCTGTTTTTGATCCATTTAGATTTGATAACTGCATTGACTGGACTAAATATTGAGGAGAAAGATGATGGTAAGTATGTTTTATTAATAACTTAAAGATACTTGTGAACAACTTTTCACAAGTACATATTGTATAACTAAAATCTATAAATATTAAGTTATCTTGAATTTTCGCATAATACAGTGATGTGATAAAACAGTGCTCTGAATCATATTTTATATTGTTTTTGATATATGTGTCTTTATTCTTGTCATAAAGAATCAATGGTAAACATTTATTTGTGATCATTAAGATATCGATAATCTATATACCCGTATGTATGTAATTCTAGATGAAATGAAAATCTTGCTGGTTGGTGCTGGAGATCTGAGACATGTCTTGACAACTTTAGCCAGATCTTATCGTTATAGGAAGAAAAGAATTCATGTAAGTCAGTGTAAGGTAAAACATTACGGTAATATATGGTAACACGTTCATATAAAATCTATTGATTTATTGATGTATACCCTGGCATGTGAATATGGTCTACATTCAATTTATCATGTAACTGCATTATATTACAGAACTTTTTTTAGTGTTAAACAATCTGTGATTATATATAGATGGATTAATTGGGCTGTGATTACATATAGTTGGATTGGGCTGTGATTAATTTATATATAGATGGATTGGGCTGTGATTATATATAGATGGATTGGGATGTCTTTGTCAACATTTAGATGTCACCAGGTTAAAAGGTGTGTGATTGCATGTCAGTCAATATATCGGGTCACAATAGCTCAGTGATAAAACCACTGGAATGGTAAGTCAGAGACCCTGGGTTGAAGTCTTTTTGGCTTGACTTTTCACCACCTGTTACATTGTTCAAAACCCACACCTCGCTGCCTCACAGCATTTCCTTAACTCCTAGATTTCTTCTCATAAATTTGAGGGTGAATTTCTACCAAGTGGAGGGGGGAGGGGGGGTGTCCCTGGGGTACCAGTTGTGTGACTGTCAGTCAATATATTGGGTCTCAAGAGTGCCAGCACGGTCTAGACACCAGCTTGGCCCTATTGTTTCTAGTCTTAGATGAGACTTATTAACTTTTCACAACTTGTTAGAATGCATAGATGTCTCAACAAAAACTGCTTTCTGCTTTATTACCAAATCTGTCTTATTCATTGCTTTTATTTGTAGTTAAATGTTAGCCATCCTCAACTTGTATGCATGTTTTAATGTAGAATCACATAAATTTCAAAACATCATTTAAAATAATTAAAATGGATAAAACTGAATTTAATTTCCCCCCATTTTTTGCAGTTTTACATCCTGGAGAATGCACTAGAGCTGTATGCCAGAGACATGCTATTTTTATCTTTGAGCTTGGAAACACCAAAACGCATGGGCTTACAGGGTGAGTAGTTTAGGAGGTGGCTAATAATCTTGGTGAGATTTGGCTTAATTGGCTCATCCAAATTAATCCAAGCCAGGTGGAATCTCAGTAGAATTAGGTGAAAGTTTATTTTCATAATATTCATTGTATTCCTATTACCACAGTACAAAAAAAATTACCATAATTAGCAAGAATTCATGCCAATATTAAGGTGAGACCCTTTTGTCAATCAGAAGTAAAATATTTCATTGTTTTGATTCACTTTCTTCACAGAAAAGACAGAGATGTTCCTAGAACTCTTTGGAAATCTGACGATCAGAAAACAGTCCAGTGAATATGTGGAAAAGATGGCAAATGAGTTCATTAAGTGAGTAGTCTTAGAGCATAGAATTTCCTTGTACAGCTCATTACATTACATTTATGAACATGTTTCTTGCATTGAACCATTTTCTCTAATTTATGTAGAATGGTGACAGATTTTGACATTCTCCATCAGAAATTGCCCATGTTAGATTTGTCTCAATTAAAGGTTAGTACATTTCTATCTAGTATAATTATTATATACTATTAATTATTATACAAATTCTTTTGATTTTCAAAGAAGGACATCTCCAGAAGCCAAGGGGGATAATTTGCTCCTCTTTTCTGCATGTTCATATTTGGAAAAGTGTAAAGAGGAATGGACCATCTCCCTAGACAAAGGGACATGATACAATGATTTCTCAACCAATTATTGATATTATGTGCTGCTCGCATTTTGAAATATACCACCTTAAATGGGGGCTGGTGTTATTCCCGCATTGATTCTAAAGGCCAATATTAATGAATGAAAGTCTATGTATAACTTGATAGAAATCTCCTTAAAGTGGACTTATCATAATTAATTATTTGTTTCAGCAATTACTCCACAAATTAGATTAATGAGAGAATAATACATATATGAAATTGTAAGATTATAAACTGGTCCTTACATGATGGTATTTTTCAGTTTAAAGAAAGAGACTTTCTTGAGGGAATTTTCAAATTTTGGAGAAATCCATCATTAGAAATATTTGATGCAGTAAAACATTGGTAAGACTATCTTAATTTTCATTGGTTCTAATTATTTATTGAAGAAAAAAACATGATAAATTTTGTAAAACCAATTACAGGTATATATTTTATACATTCAGTTTAATGATAAATTCATAAACTGAAATACCTGTATTTTTATTTAGTTTATTCAAATAAACTTGTTATAATAACTGCATATGGCTTTGATAGACTATAAGTATAAAAATTTAATATGATGATCAAGCATGATTTGTGTGATAGAACAAACATGAATTAATTTGGTGAGATAAACCTGATATTGCTGTGTATTTTATTGATTTGTCATGGTGTGGCTGAATAGTACCGGTATGTTTGTTTGACAGGGACATGAGACAAAGACAGTACCTGGGCCCACGGTACGACTGTCGGATGAATGCTTACGACTGGGACTATCATATGAAGCTTGTGAACAAAGAGGTAAAAGAGAGTGTCCTAGATTCCTAGATAGGCAAATATTACAAATAGAATGTAGAAAAATGAATTGGCACAGAAATATCATAATTAATTTTTGCCTTCCTCTCATGTCACATGTATTTTACATTTGCTATATCTAGACTAAGAGAGTGAGGATATCAACACTTTTAATTGAACAATTTGCTTGAATATTCATTAATGCCTGACCAACACAAACAGTATCAGTTGTTTTTACTTTTATTTTGTGCTCCAGGCAGAAATCATTCACAAACATGAATACAAGACTTGGAGGAGTATGGGGATAGCTTTTGAACCAAGGGAGGCAACTTATGATGTCCCCAACAAAACACTGGCCTCTGGAGTGGTTGTCAATCAAGTCAGTGCACAGATAAAGCGAAGTGCAGCTGTTATTGAGATCTTATTGCAAAGAAATTGGGGCGGTTAAAATAAAAAAAGTTCCAAATGAATGTGTTTATACTTGCAGGGAGGGGAGAAAGTGTCAAGAAGAGGGTACTGGGGGGACATTGTGGCCAGCCCCTTCCTGGCATTTGGGATCCAAAGTGAGGACAAATCCTTCTTCAAGAAATCAAACAACATGTATACAAAGGTATTGAATTTCTTAGTTCCATTTGGAATACCGGTATAGTTTAAAGTTTGCAAATGTTAATTTCACTCAACATACGTGCACTAAATGATTTATACAGTATATATTCCTAATAGTGTTTGAAAGCACAATGTAGAAATTAAGTTTAAATGTATTGGCAAACTTTACCAACAATAACATATAACATACTACAACTGTAACTTTAATACAGGTTCTGAGAGAGAGAGAGAGAGAGAAAGAGAGAGAGAGAGAGAGAGAGAGATTACAATACTTTATAACAGTTATAGTGATGTTCTTTTTTTAGTTAAATTATGTTGGAACAATAAACAGTAATTAACTGTAGGTCTTGAAGCGAGGAATCCACATATTAAATGTTTTTTTTCTAGCTATCCCTGAATGTTGCTGAATTCAACATTTTGTCCCTCTTTCATGAGCTAACTCACAAAGAAAAATATGTTCCTCCAAAAGTGGAGGAAAAATCTTCAGAGAAGAAGGAAAGAGAAGGAGGGGCAACAATCACAGGTAATTATTGTCTGTCTGTCTGTTTGCTGTGACTAGTGTCTGTCCCATCTTTGTTAGCCAAGGGTTTTCGATCCACTCTGCTCCCCATAAACCCTTGGCAGATCTCATTACAAAAACTCAGTGATGCGATGGGCAACATGGCGCTATCTAGCGAATAACTAAATTTGCATCTCTTGCAACTTTTAATTTTACACACATTTTAATCCAGTTAAATAATGGGTTATATACACTCTACGGCATAAATACAACTTCTTAACATATCGAATGGTACTCAAAAAAGAATTTAATGTAATCGAGCATTTGTGTCAACTTGTTAAAAGCACTGAACATTTTACCAAAGACCATACATGTAAGCATTTGTGTCCACAACTAGACTTGACATATTTACAAAGTTCATGTTTTAAACTTTGTGATTAGATCAGCTACTCATAACTGCAGCCAATCATAAAACAGAGCTTGTCACCGAGTGTTTGTTATGAGATCTGCCAAGGGTTTTTGAGGAGCAGAGTGAATCGAAAATCCCTGGCTATCAAAGATGTGTTCATCACTGTAACTTTAAATTCTCCATCAGAACTATAAAGACTATAAAATTTGTGTAAATTTAAATCTCGTTAAAGATCACAAGAGAATTTTGATTTTTGAATCAATTGGTTGTGCGGCCATTCATCAGAGATCAGATTATTATAATGATCAGTCTGTCCTTCAGTCTGTTTCCAGCTCCCCAGAACATATGTTGCATTTACTTCATCTATACTTTAATATTATCGGATTTGATTTGTTTTCATGAATCTTTGTTCAGACAAATGTTCTTATGAATGCCATTTGTTCGTATAATATCAAATTATAAGGAAAGTAACTTACTATACATGTGTATGAACTTTACAGAAATAACTGAGGAGGAAGAAAATCAGGCAGAGGAAAGTTTGAAGAAGGATGATGTCTCCAGTAACCCCCTAGAACTACCCTATGGTCAGTAAAACTGTCAGTTATCTACCCTATGGTCAGTAGACCTGTCAGTTGTCTACCCTATGGTCAGTTAACCTGTCTGTTGTTTACCCTATGGTCAGTAGACCTGTCAGTTATCTACCCTATTGTCAGTAAACCTGTCAGTTATCTACCCTATGGTCAATAAACCTGTCAGTTGTCTACACTACAGTCTGTTAACCTGTCAGTTGTCTACCCTACAGTCTGTTAACTAACATATCAGCTGTCTACTCTATGGTCAGTAAACCTGTCAGTTGTCTACCCTACATTCTGTTAACATGTCAGTTGTCTACCCTACAGTCTGTTAACTAACCTATCGGCTGTCTACTCTATGGTCAGTAAACCTGTCAGTTGTCTACCCTACAGTCTGTTAACATGTCAGTTGTTTACCCTACAGTCTGTTTAACTCTATGGTCAGTAAATCTGCCAGTTGTCTACCCTATGGTCAGTAAATCTGTCAGTTGTCTACCCTATGGTTAGTAAACCTGCCAGTTGTCTACCCTACAGTCTGTTAACATGTCAGTTGTCTACCCTACAGTCTGTTCAACCATATGGTCAGTAAACCTGTCAGTGTTCTACTCTATGTTTGTAACTGCACATTCAGTAATTAAGTAATTAAAAATCCTCTGCCTTTTGTTGTTTAGAAAGTCTTTTGAACAACTTCAGAAGCCTGTACACATTGTTGGATATATAAAATACTGTTTTTATTTTGATACATTGTAATGTAATTTGTTTCCTGGAGAATTATTGTGTTATAATCATTGTTTCAGAAAGTTTACCTTTAGAAGATGTTAAGATGACATTTCTTCCACTGAATTGCCTCCCAGATCTTCAGAGGAAGTCAAAATACCAAAACACATTCCACATGGTGTACTTTGCCAATAGGTAAGTGTATGATGTCATTATTTTAGTGCTAAAGAAAAGAGATTTCTTCAGCAGGTCACTGGTGGATTGACTTGTTTTACATACAATGTATACGTATATATATTTTTGTAATAATTCTACAGTCTGGTTCATCTCCTGACCTCTGATGTGGCACCCATCCTCACCGACACTGCTGTGGTGATCACGGAGACAGCAAGGTAATAAAATAAAAACCCAGATATTGATATAAACAGCCAGGTAATGATATAAAAAAAATCAGGTAATGATGAAAAAAAATCAGGTAATAATGAAAAAACCAGATGATTTATACAGCCAGGTAATGATATAAAAAACCAGATGATTTATACAGCCAGGTAATGATATAAAAAACCAGATGATTTATACAGCCAGGTAATGATATAAAAAGCCAGATATTGATATAAACAGCCAGAAATAAATATAAACAGTCAGGTAGTGATATCAAAAATCAGGTAATAATATTAAAAAACAGATATTGATTTATACAGCCAGGTAATGATATAAAAAGTCAGGCAACAATGTAAAAAGCCAGGTAATGTAAAACAAGAGACCCAAGGGCAGATCAACAGCAGATTAGTAAAGTTCACTCAAACCTTCGGTTCAGGTGAGCTAAAAATTCAGGTAACACTATAAAGAGAAAGGTAATGATATTGAGACAGGTAGTGCGTTAAATTAACAGTCAGGTTGTGGCCCTACCTATAGTGAAGGGCCATCAGACTAGGCTAGAAAACCACATGTAAACAATCTACCTTCATTGTCATAATTGTATAATATTTTGCCTGTTGATCGTTTTGACCTTTTTGTAAACCGTTTTAAATTTCAGATATATGCTAGAACTGAAAGATGATCAAGAAGTGGAATTTGTCACTAAAGTTATAGGTCTGGCAAAGGCTGCTGGATGTCAGGTAATTCAAAGCAAAACTTTTATTAAAGAATCATAATTTGTGATAGACTTATACATGTTCAATCTTTTTTCTTATCATTCTTTTTTTTTTTAATTTCGCAGCCTTCAAATTATTGAAAGATATAAAAAAAAATTGGCATGGATTGATTGGGGCTTATTTAAAGTTTGCTAAAACATTTTGTATATGATTAGATATTCTGTATTATGTCAAAAATTTCAAAGATCAGAGGCACCTGTTGTGAATCACAAAAGATGGAAGTGTACTACTTCGTGACTTTAAAAGTCCAAGATAAAAATTAAATGACTATTTAAGTTCAAGGTTATTTGATCAAGTTCAAGGTAATTTGGATCAGTGCTGATCAATGTGGCCAGACTTGGAGGCATGGTGTCTAAGTAGCAACCTGTTTGGTTCTATTTTACAAAATTGTGTAAAAAAGAATTACCAGGTACCTTGTATATTTAATAAGTTCTGTAAGATAATTTCCTCTTTTAAAGGATCCAGGGAAAATTGATGCCAAAACATCAAACTTCATCACCTTTAGATACCAGCGACCAAGTTCCTGATGATAAATGGACAGTTGCTGTTCATTATTATAAACATCCTCCATTCATCTGAAGCAATCATAAACTCTTGTGGATTTAATCTGGGTTGATGATTGACAATCAATTTCACTGATCACAATCTGTGTATATTTATTCTTTTCTGTATTTAAGGAAATAAACTATTGTGCAATGTTTCAGACTTTATCTTCATTTGTGCTAACTATGCTCTATATACATGTATAACCCTTCAATTATCATTACATTGCTATATGACCTTGTGGACATAATGCATGGTCTTGTGGGAAAGTTTCAGCACATTTCTGTAGCACATAACTACTGGTACACAACTTTGTGCTAAATGACCTTGAGGTACACAAGTGAATATTGTTGAGGAGGAAATTTCTTGATTGCATACTTTTAGCAATCTTTACCATGTTGGTAAGTCTTTTTATTAGGTAAAAGAGACTTGTTAATACAGCTTCCTTGATAATGATGTATTTATTTTTTAAAAACAAATACCTAGATTTATTGCACATGTAAACAAGTTTGTCTATATATCACACTTGGTCTGTCATTTCTTCCTAAACACAGTCTTTTATTCTTTGATTGGCATGGAAGTCTCCTGAATTGTCAATTTCTTCCTTGATGATCTAGACATTACCGATACTTTGCTTCTCACAGGCTTCTATCACTTGTTGTAAATTTGTATCAAACAAGTCGCAGCTGAAATTATATGATACTCGATGTTAATTTTACATTTTGCAATATGCATACCAGTAAATAATCAAGGACTTGTGTGAGCAATGCGATAGACAATCAAGTGGATAGCAAAAAACATCAAGTAGTTAAGGCACCAATCTTAAATACACATGAACGGTAGAATTAGAATACATTAACTTGTTGAAGAACACATACAGTTTGATGTATCATATTTATGTACAAAAACACTGTATGCAGTTCTCTCTTGTTTAACTTCAATTGCTATGGTTATCAGAATTCAGTTCAATTCAGCACTAATTATCTTACAATTAATATGATTAATTCTACTTCAAATAGAACAAAGCTAATTTAAAAACATTTTAATTGCTATGTTGCATAATAGAAATTCATTGAATGTGTACAATTGCATTCAAGGAATTTATGCATCGTACTCACCGTACTGGCATATCTACAGAATAAAAAGGGTTCTTCAAGGCAAAATCAGAGAACACTTCATACATCTTCCGTAAAAGTGCATCCACCCCTCCCTGTCTGGGGTCAGTCAGAGCGATGAATTTGATCCCTGTAACAGAATTACAATACTTCCTTATATCTTCTGCTATTTTTATGATTCATGGCCCTCTTTATGTACAACTTACAAGATTTAGCATACAAACATCTTATATGTCTCTGTTAGCCTTGCTCTGTCATTACCTGTCATAGTTTGGTAGCAGTGTAGTTTAAATCCATCCGTCTCCATGACTTCAATTCCTGAAGAGTGGGGCTCCGGAGATAACTGGGAACCTATGGCAAATAACCTACAGAAAAAAGTAATTTAAGATATAAATGGCACCTTACCAAAAAACCACATTTCTCTCAGTTTTCACCCCTCTATATAAAATTTATACTTCCACTCACTGTCCTACCTTGAAAATATATCACAAATGTATAACTATATAATATGTCTACATGCAGTTGTATATGGAATACAAATACCTATTGGGGGCTGTATATAATGTGTCTGTATCAATACTTACATATTGCTAGGGATTGTGTATATTTATAACTGTTTATTTCTGTACTTGCAAATAAATGTATACCCTTGCCTATGTATGACAACTTGGTATGTGTTATATCAGATGTACCTTCCATTGTAACTTACTATGCTTACTTAACAGTACAATATTTATATATTTCATCCATTATTTGTTATAATCATCTTGTTTTATTGTTTTAATGTATATGCCCCCCGAGGGCCCTTGATTGGTGAATAAACATATCAAACAGAGAGAGAGAGAGAGAGAGAGAGAGAGAGAGAGAGAGAGAGAGAGTTTGGAACAAAGAACTTGGGACCAGTACTTGAAAGAAAATCTACCATTTCATGAAATAGACTCTATAGATAATTAAGATGCAATGACATCTCTTAATTTGAAAGAAAGTACCTGAAGTTCTCTCAATATCATTATCAAAATCTTTATTAGAATTATGCATGACAATCTCTAATATTAAATATAATGAAAATAAGTACAGTCAAACTTCGTTATCTCGAACTAGATCATGTAGATGGGACTGTTTAAAAATTTCGAGGTATCCGAGTATTCAAGATATCGAGGGTTAAATACTTTAAAAAATAAGTGGTTGGGACTTACAAATCACTTCGACATATCCACTGTATTTGAGATATTAGTGTTCGAGACATCGAGGTTCAACTGTATTTTTTTTTTTAATTCTGAGTGAATTTATATCCATTTTAAATGATAGTTCAAGTAGTACAGTGTATTGTTATAATTGTTACACATTTGATGAAGCAAAATTCACTTTTAAGATTATTTTGTGACTTCTTTATTTAGGCTAAAGTTAATTGCAATGAAAAATAATCATCCATGTTCTTTTGTGTTACATGTACCATTGGCTCAATGAAAAAAACTGTATTTACTTACGAGTGAAACATGCTTGCCAGCATTATTTTTTCATTGGTTGTGAGTTTGGTTCTGCCAAACTTCAGGTTGATGGGGTAATTATGAGGTGAATTTATCATTTCCATGGCATCTGTTCCATCATTTTGAAGGAAACGTCCCTCAACCGGGATTCCGTTCACACCCAATAATGTGTATCCCACTACAAATAATGCATACATTAAATACATTATCTTCTTTAAAATACAGCAGGTGGTGAAAAGTTCAAGTCTCAAATGGGACTTGAACTCTGGGTCACTAGCAAACAGCCAAGCTCTCTAGCACTAAGCAACTGAGACCCAATATATTGACTGACATTTACACTCCTGTTAGTCCGAAATATCTGACGTTTTCCTGGCTTTTTTAACGATTTTGATATTTTACATGCCAGGAAAACGTCAGAAGCGGCGCCATTACGAAAACTGGAAATTCGCCGCCTCCAACTGGAGGCGGCATTCTCGGCTCGATTTTAAATATTTACGAGTTGAATTAAATGTTTCACTCACAACTAATTAATAAGACGATGATTTTGCAGCTCACTAATATCGCTTTTATAGGTCTTTACATCCCATAAACAGACTATTGAACACATTATATCCAACTGTTGAGATTTGTTTTGATTTCGTGCATTTTTGAAATCTCGTGAGAAAATAGGTCATCAACACTACTGTTTATCAGTGTAATTATCAAAATGTGCAGTAAAATTATATTTTATTCTGTATTATTGACTTTAAATATATATTTATTTAACATCGAGTCTAGAATGCCGCTTTCAGATGGAGGCGATGAATTCCCAGTTTTCGTAATGGCGCCGGTTCTGACGTTTTCCTGGCAAGTAAAATATCAAAATCGTTAAAAAAGCCAGCAAAACGACAGATATTTCGGACTACACTCCTGTAAACCAAATGATTACTATCACTATAAGTATCTTTACATCTTGCTGCTTAAGTATATATGATATATAGATCAACTATCAAATTGTATATTTCTATTTTGACGTTTAATACAGTACACGTAAACATGAAGTGGAAGCTGATTGATATATATTTACAATATCATAATTTATACATGATAATACACACCTTTGATGCCATCCCTTTCACCAAAAGCCACGACCAATTTTTCATCCTGTTGCTTTAAAACAAGTTCAATAGGAAAACTGAATGTTTTTTCTACTTCTGGTCTCTGTGAATAGTGGTCATATTGAAAAATCAATCCTCCAGCCTTGTTTATAATAAAAACACTAAATATTCCCATTTTCTCAGATGTTTTCCATTTAGACGTAATTTACCTCCAAATGCCGAAGAGCTTAAAGGGACGTAATTCTGAATGTGCCATTGTTACCGTCCTAGCTGCAGACCACCAATCGAAGAAATTAACAGCTCATAGGGTATGTTATCGTCCTATTTATATTTTATTGGTCCTGTTAATGAATAGGAGAAGTTTATTTATATGATCAATATACAATTTTCATCCATTATATATGAACTTTACATTTTATTCTGTGTTCAACCGTTAGTAAATTATTAGTCATAGAGGATGTGACGTCATTTTGTTGACATTTTGCTTGGCTTTGGTACATGTGTTTGATTTGATGACTTAATTTATCCAACCAAGTATGAGATTTTCGTTATATCAACACGTTACATAATTAATTCATGAGCCCACTATATTATTAATTTAATGAAGTGAATTGATGCAGAGATATCAAATAGATATATATCAAATGTCCTTAATTTGAGAAATTCAGGTATTATACTGAACTCAGTGCTTATATTGAGTCTGACAATATTATTCTAATCACAGTAAATCAACCTTTTTCTCAGGCTTTAAGTCACGTATTTTTTAACAAGATTATGATGTGTAACGGGACGGACCAGACCAGGATTTGAAGAACCTGGGCCCCCTGAATCTCTATAGTCAGGTGCTCTAGCTACCAAGTGAGCTATCTGGCGCCAGTATTTGAACTGGTCTGACTGTCATATTCCTTCCCCCTAAATGATCCTTGACCTTGAAGATCACCCCTGGCTCTTTCCCAGGCAGGAGTTATCCTGTCAGTTCCATTGGGAACGGCACTGCACCAAATGTAACGGGACGAGAGAAATAATGACCGACCAGACCAGGATTTGAACCTGGGCCCCTGAATCTCTACTTAGGTGCTCTACCAACTGAGCTATCTGGCATCGGTATTCGAAACGGTCTGACCGTCACAGATGTATAGATCCAAATATACAGATAATATACAAAACATATTGAAAATGTTTGTATACCGGTACTGTGCCCCCTTTTGACTTTGTTTTTACTGATCTAAGTCCCTGAGACACTGTTATGGAGATGTTTTAAATACTGCCCAGACTGCAAACACTTTTAAAATGGGAATCTGCAAAAAATGACTGAGACAGGTCACAATTTTAGGCTCGGTCATGTTAGCAGCATTATATATTTGCCATACTTTTGTTCATTCTAGCATCTACTTTTTAAAACAGATTGTGATATAAACTTTTTCCAACTGTTGTAAAAAATTAGAGACTGTTGATTAATGGTGCCGTGCTTTTTACCTCTTAGTCAAAGAACAAAAAGGATTAACATGCAAATTCAGAAGAGATGAAATGCATATTTGCTTCGATTGATAGAAATCACTAGAAAAAGTATTGGAGTTGATGTATCAAACCAGAGACATAAATAATTTATTAATTACCAGTCTCTGATCAAACTTAAAAGGATACCCTAAAGCTGGTTCCAATGTTTTCTGAAGGTCTGTGTCTCATTTATCAGTCAGGGGTGAGACTGAATTTCATCATTTTTAAAAATGATGATTACTATAATCATAAAACTGAATTTTAGTAATGTTTATTATAAGATCAAGAATGACCCCTGACAATAAATATGACTGTATTGCATCATTTTTCATCAAATTGGTAAGTCTGGGCGCACTAATTTAATATTTTGGATCCAACTGTGGGTCAAGATGTTTCTCTACACATGGAACCATGGCAGGATAGTATACTATGAAGTAAATGGGTTGGAAGAATTAACTTAGGAATGGATATATCATGAAAACAAGTCATATTTACAAAAGTAAAAAGATGTGTACATTATGTAGTCAGTAGAAATTAAAATAATCAGTTATTTCAATATCATAATGATGGATTTCAGTCTCACCCCTAACTGTTATAAATAAAGTATAGATAGTGCAGAAGACATATGCTCTGAAGGAAAGCTATTATCTTTTTATGTCATTGACAATTATAATATAAGACTACATTCATGATTTTTTGTACAGTCCTTGATTAAATGATTGCAGGTTAAAAAAATTAAAAGACACCGATCAATCAAACATGAAAAGAGTATTACATGTAATTCATTTACTGGTAATAAAAATATTGATGAAAAAAAATGTGAATAATTTAAAGCATTACAGACATTTTATATAAACTTAAGGACTTTCTACATTACATCAAGATTCCAGAATTAACGTCGCCAGCGTGTGGCAAATATTCTTCTATATATGTATACCTCGATCGCGCTAAAAAAAATGGTAATCATTATTTTAAACTGAATATACCATATTCGAATTGAAAAGGATATTTGAAAGTATGAATTTTGGCCCTTTACGTTGATTTTCATGATATTTTTGTGATTTTATCGCATCTGTGGCATTTTTTTTTTGGATCAACTCAATTGTTGGCAGTGCAGCACAGATTATAATGGATGTGTTGTGATGCCTGTGTGGTATCTACATATTTACTGTTAAGGTGTATACTTCTTACTGCAAGAATCAATATATAAACATGTATATACAGGCTGCTGATTGGGAACATAAAATGACCCGATGTGTGTGATCTATTTACACAGGTATTGTATGACTCAGGGGAGAATTGGCAGATCAATACACAACTGTATCAGTTCCAGAGTGTGCATTCCCCCATGTCCAATCAATTAATTACCCAAAACTAGGTCACATTTAACTGGCTGTAGCAACCGATGTGCACAAAATGTTATTTATAGGATTTGAAATTCATTCCATATTTTTAGCTTTTTTAGACCCATGTTTCTAGTGATTTCATCAGTTACTATTTATAGACTCTTGAAGCATGACCCTGTTTGTAGCCTGAAGTGAAATTAATGACACACACCTGTACAAGACACTGAAGTTAGACAACATCAGATCATGAATGAAGTGTGAGAGCTGAAGTTTGATTGATATGCAGCTTGAGTATATCTATGTTGTTCTTTTAAGGTCGATCAGAATGTAACAGACAGACAGACAGACAAGCAGCTCAAAAGAAAGATGCAGGCTCTATTCAGTCCCACCTGAGACACAACAGGTAAGATATCGTGTAAATACAGGTAAAAAAATATACTCTCTTAAGTTGTAAATATGATATTTGTGTTCAGTAACATTGAATCTGCTACTAAGTAATTCAATGTGTATAAACCAAACTGAATGAGTATATTGTAAAGTTTTAGATTTGGTTCAGATTTATTCAGCCATGTAAATAAACTGAGAAATCGTGTGACTGTGATATGTGATGTGTATGTGCAGGGTGCCTGTGTCATGAGTTGACTGGCCACAAGCTGTGATGTGATATTATTTGTATGTGTAGGGTGCCTGTGTCATGAGTTGACTGGCCACAAGCTTTGATGTGATATTATTTGTATGTGTAGGGTGCCTGTGTCATGAGTTGACTGGCCACAAGCTGTGATGTGATATTATTTCTATGTATAGGTTGCCTGTGTCATGAATTGACTGGCCACATGTGATATTATTTGTATGTGTAGGGTGCCTGTGTCATGAGTTGACTGGCCACAAGCTGTGATGGCCTGTGATGTGAATGAGCCTGGGGCCTCCTATCATGACTACGCCAATGACTCCACCCTGTCCCTCACCCTCAAACAATTCCAGTTGTCCAAGAACGTGGTCTGCCAGAAGTGTGGACAGTTCCACGAGCCGTATGGGACCCACCTGTACGACTACCACCAGGCTGTAGATGAAGACCTCATGTGTCAGGTACATATATCTATTGTAGCTTGGCTCAGTCCTATCTCTGCATTCTTTGTTTGATGATATCATAATCAAATAACAGTAACATTGTTGAATTACAAGTTTTGTTTGTTATTCATATCATGAAGCAAAGAACAAGTTGATCAATCCTTATCAATTTTGTATGAGTATAATCACCTGATATCAAGATGCCTCAGTTTAAATGTAACTAATATTAATTGTGAGATGATGTTTGGTTGTAACTCGATCAAACAATTGTGAAATCTGTGAACAATTTTTTGAGAACATCAAGCTTCTGTGAATAATGCGGATACTGATATCCATCAGTGTCTAAGTCAAATTCAAATAATTCTGAAATTTGATAGTAAGATATTCAATGACCTGGAAATTAAAACCTTACACAAATTTATTGACAATGAAAACCCAGCAATTTCAAATGCATTGAATCAAAGACATGTACAGTATGTTGTATGTATACATATACATGTACCTGGTAAACAATGTACCGGGTACTCATAAGCACCTTGTTAAAGATGGCTTTAGGTATCAGTTGGTTGATTTATCTGTGGTCATCACCTCACAAACATTTATTGTACATGACATTTTTAACTACACCTGATAGTGTACGATTTTGTCATGTCAATGCACTTTTGAACAGTTTAATGATAGCTCAGTAGATCTATGCTCTCATACATTTTTATCACTTGACAATCAAAAAGTGACTTGTCAGACTGAAAATTTAAATCAACTTTAATGACTGAATAATATAATCAGGGCTCTCAATGCTGCTGAATGGCCCCGTTTCCAATGCTAAATACATGAACATACCAGTTTTTCAGGTATTTACCTGGAAAAAAAATCAGCTTAACCCTTTAAATCATCATTAATTTTCTTGATTTAGCATCCCCATTACCTTGAATCCAAAGTCATGATGCTAGATCTGATAAATTGCATAGTTAACCCTACATCCATTGATGATATTGTAATTGTCTTTTAAAAATGTTTGACATTTGTTACAGATATGTCTGCAGCCCCTGGTCAATCCGTTGGACACAAAATGTGGCCACACCTACTGCTCTCGGTGCTTAAAGAACTACCTCAAGATCCAGCGGCAGTGTCCCGTGGACCGTCAGCCGCTGGCCGTCCACGACGTCCAGTCATCCAGCATCCTCGTAAGACGGTGAGTACTCAAACCTCGTACGACGGCCAGTACTCAAACATGTCCATGTGCTTTAAGTACTGTTATCTCATCCATCTGTATAACTAGTAATAATAACTCATCCATATGTTTATACAAGTAACAATAATAACAGTTCAATATTTTTTCTTTTAATGGAGAGTGACACTTAGTTATAAATGTTAATTAAAAATCTTTTTTAAAAATCATTATTACAATATCCTCCAACATACATTGGTACAGGTATTATTAAAGTAAATATGTATGAAAAGGTGCACTCATTCTGGTGTTTTCTATATTTTCTATCTAAAAAAGACATGGGAAAGTTGCTTTTTTTCCTTTTGGTGCCTTGAAGGCTAGCCTTGAAACCGTCATATGGTTGGGTTTTTTAACTTTAAATGAGTGGTGTACTATAGCAAGAATCATAGCATCGAATGGCGTTTGTCAGGTTGGCATTGTTGTCTCATAATTGATGCATTTGTGCGCAAACAATGTGTTATTTTTACTCCTATGGGTTTATATAGCTCCATTCCAGTACTTGATTGATCTCTGTCCTGCAGTTATTCCCCTTGTGATATACCTGACAGGTTTTTGATCACAACTTCAGTAAGCGGCTCACCTTTGGATAAAATGATCAGTCAGAGTGTCAAGGTCATGAGGGTCAGAGAATTTATATTGTTTTAATTAATCCACTATTTTCCTGATTGTGTATTCCTTATGACACTTTTCTTCTTGGTCAATCATTAATTGGTTTATATTAATTGATGAATTCATTAACATTAACAGCAGCATTCAGGCTGTGCTTTTTAATCTCTCTTTGATTTTAAGTTCTATTACTTATGTTTAATAAACTGAAGCAAATAACAAAAATGTACCAGCAGTTCTGCAATCATGTAATTAGTCCCTGATGTCCCATAAATATATATGTTATCAACTATTTAGATTTTATTTGGCGTTTACTCAGTATCAAACTTAAGGTCATTTGTATTGCAGTCCCTAGAGTTCCAATTACCAATTTTTTGTTTACTGAAAATGACACCCAGTAGTTTGAAATCAATTATTATTGATCTGTTAATAAACAATTGAATGGCGGAACAAATGAAGGCTTAGAACAACAGAGGACTGACTCAAATAGTCATGCTGCCGAAATGCTATCCTATTATCTCTGCATTATTTAGGATGAAGGTGCTAGTAATGACCAGGAGAAAAAGGATAAAGAATTAATTAAAAGTCTCAATAGATTAGATGGAGCTTATCATCATGGATGAGAGCATTGAGGCCCTGACAGCCAGTTCATGGTGCTCCATACAGTCACTGATATTTTATGAAACCTTTTCTCTTGGGCATTTGTAATGAAATCAATTGCTAGGTGTTGTAGAATTCCTAGTGTACTAGCACTAGATTCTGGTTAATTGGCACTGTTGAGCAAAGTTGGGGATACACATATGAGAATACATGTATTGGGGATACACATATTAAGGATACATGTATTGGGGATACATGAGTTGAGGATACATGAATTGGGAATACATGTATTGGGGACACATGTATTGAGGAACTATTTATTAGGGATACCGGTACATGTATTGGGGATACATAAATTTGGGATACATGTATTGGGGATACATGAATTGAGGATACATGTATTGTGGATACTACTTGGATTTTGAATACATGTATTTGGGATACATGTTTTGCCCTGGTTGCTTTATAGGTGGACAGCTATTGTCCGGGTGGCTGTTTTGGTCTGAATTGACAATACATGTACTGCTGTTGTGGTCTTGTTGCACTGGGTGAGATATGTTGCACTGGTAGCTTTATTTGGCTGTATGGGCAATGCTGCACTTGTGGTAAAGTAATTTAACCTTGTAAGTTTGTTAGGTGAAATGGGCAATGTTGTTCAGGTGGAATTATTGGCATGATTGGGCAATGATACCAAGGTGACTTTATTGGAGTGAATTTCTGTAACCATTGAATTCCAAGGTCCCATAAAAAATCATAAAATGTAATAAAAATCACATGATGTATCTTTGACCTATTATGGAGACTGACATAACTCTCACTTTCTCACAATATCTGAAATGTATATATCTATCTTTAGAAACTTAACATGATCAAGTCGAGGAATTTTGACATCTGATTACATGTATAGTTAGCTAATTATTGAGACTAGGGATCGTTGTAAGAAGTGCGTGAGATATAGCTGCGTACGTAGTTCTGCCTCCCGTGATAGACTGGCATTCAGGAGATCAGTTTTTAAGCAGATTAATCCAACATAAAAGACAACAGAAAATGAAGACAGATTCCTGTCATCAGCTCTAAGTGTGATTGATTTTTCCTTAGAGATGAAAAAAATATTTATTATATCAACTATTGATTTGACTTAAGTTCAGAGTCTGAAGTTTTATGGAATTTCAAGGCTAAACAATGTGTGCATTCAAGTGATTGATAGAAGGCACTAGAATTCAGAAGTTTTCTTAATTTTGATTCAGACGTTGCAATAAATTCTTGCTATTTGAGTTCTTTATTAATATACAGTGTAGTGCAGAGTTTTCAATTAAAATCTGTGCAACATTCAATGCTTTTGATGAAAAGTTTCTGTATCTTCTCGTGGCAAAGTACCTTAGTAATTAAGCTCTGATGGCTGATTTGTATACTGGGGTTTGATGGAGTTGGAACTTTGCATATAGCTTCACTCTGATGTCTTATTAATATTTGTTGAGAGATGACTTCATTTACCAATATTTTTGATGTATTAAAGAATTAACTAAATTGATGTACATTGTGTAAGGTATGAAATTTTGATCATGCATTACATTGATGGCAGATATATTCACAACTCTGTATATTAATCACTATTTAGTTTCCTAATGATGTTCTGTTGTGGAATAATCATAGGATGTTTGACATTGCCTTTAACAGGACAAAGGAACGAAATTAAGTCTATGGAAGTCTGTAATAAAAGCATAACCAAGGACCACTCTGAATAAAGCCAGTTCCCCACAGACAGCTGTAGATTATGGCTATGTTGTTAATGTAATTATAGAGCTTCAGGGCAGTTAATTCAGGACTGGTCTCTGAACAGTACTGATACTAGCCCCATGTGACTGACAGTCCAAGACCAGCTGATCCCTCCCCCCTCTACCAAAGTGAGGGCTAGTGGTACTGTAAGATACCTTCCCCACTACCCTCCATCTACAAAAGTGAGGGTTTGATATGTACCCCCCCCCCCCCCTTAAACCTACAAAAAACATTAAATATAGTGATGCTGATTCTGGCACCATGTGACTTACGTCAGTTCAAGACCACCACCTACACAAGTGAGGGCCAGGTGAGGGAAGTCTCTCCCAGGGTAAATTAATAATTCATTTGATCATGTTTCTCATTAATTAATGAATTGCTAAAAGTGCCTTACTCTTTCCTATTTTCTGATGATACATGTGGTTGTTTACTGTAAAAGAGTTCAATGTAACTGAGGGCAATATCAATAGCTGTAATTACAAACTTGTCAATCATGCATGTAACTCATCTAATCAAAGAAAAGTTGAAAATGGTCATATACTAGTTCAGATGTTGCTCATCGTCCAAGCTGTATGTTGAAATAACTATCCTATAATCTTTACTTTAGTAATTATACCCCCTTTAGATGAAGTTTGGAGGGGTTATATAGAACCTACCTCATCAATCTGTCTATCTTTTTATCTGCCTTTCTATTTGGCTGTCCATCCATTCTTCTGTATGTCCGTTTATCCATTTATCCCTCAGACTTTCATGTCAAGAACCTCTTTGCAGTATATAAGTCCTTACTGGACAATATTCCATTATTGATGGGTTACATTGCCTATTCACTATTCAGAAGACCATTTTGAGTACCATTAGAAACATACTCTAAAACCAATCATGAAACATGAAATAAAATACACAGCACCATTGGACAGTGTACATTAATTGCTGGGCAGGTGTTGGTTTGCAATATGATTATGTTTCAGATAGGTATAATGTGTAATACATTTGATTCCAATATGATTACAGTTACCATTACACAAGTGAGTTGTGTGAATACATTAGTACAGAGATTTTACACAGTGTATGCATCAGATTGTGATGTTATTACAGGCACAAATGTAACATAATAGAATGATCCATATTGTAAACTCAAGTCTGTATATGGACTACTAACAGAGCCTAATTTATACTAGTTTTTATTGTAACAAAGTTAACAGTTGCTGTAAGAATTAAAACTGCATTGTAAATCTTTTTTGGATTATCTATTGAACTAATACACCTGTTTGTATGGAGGGTTGATTACATGTAATAAAACAATACTGTTGTGAACACTTGCTGTTCCTATCATGAAATTATGGCCTTCCATACCTGTTCACAGATTTTGATGCCTTTATTGGTACAGTTCGCTGTAGCATGACCGTCTCTGTGACCGGCTACGGTAGGCTGGACACTCTGTCACTGGAGCAGTTTGACAGATCGAGTCTCACCTCGCTAGATCCCACTTAATTAGGAATTCAGAAATGATAATTAGCAGCATTCTTATCACATGCTGTCTTCTTTTGAGGGAACAAGATTTGCTTGTATGGGGAGTAAACCTTTTCTGTAAGTCCATCTGTTTCAGAATTTAATGTGTTTAACATGTACCTGACTAATTACGGTAAGTTCTTTTAGATTGACCACAAACTACTAATCTGAATATTAATATAAATTTATTAATTTATTCAATGCTTTGCCCTATGATTAGTTTTATTAGATCACAAAATTAATTTAATGGTAACTATGATAAATGAATGATATTTTATTAAATGCCCTAAGATGTTATATTTTTTAACTAATGATAGCTCCAAATGCTCTTTGGGATTTTTGATTTCAGTTAGAGTAAGAATATTGTATCAAGTACCCTTCCAATACTATAGAGACACCTCAATCAGTATTTTGGATTGAAAAAGTATTTGCTCATAAAGACAGATCATTTGATTAAAATAATGTGAATAAAATCAGTCTGTTAAGATATTTGAGTTCAATTATTTTCATAATTTACTCTCTCTCTGTATTGTATACTTAAATTTCAATTATGATGTGACATTCCTGCCTTTCCAAACAATTTGTGGCTCACAATTTCGTTGTAATTGACAAATGATTAATTAAACCAAACTAAAATGAAATTTTATGTTGTGTGATGGATCATTTTGTTAAAAATGCCAGCATTGAATGTTAATAATTCAAATAATTCATCAACAGAAGTGAATGTCATGAACAACCAGCTAAAATCTTAAATTCTGACACACGTAATAGACAGTGTAGATATATCTGGGATACACCTTATCCTGCAACAACCAAGACAAAAATTATTTCTAACCAGTAATTAATATGTACATTTGGATATTCACCATTCATTACATTCAACTTGCTTGCTTTATACATTTAAGATCATCACAATTTATGACTTCTTAAGTTATACCGGTAGTTTTGTTGTTGAACAGTTCTAAGTGAACTAATTTGTTTGGCTGTATGTGTTGTGCCTTAGTTTGATGGGCTACTCCCTCTTTCCTTCATGTCACAGTATGTATTATTTTTGAAGTTCTCAGTGGCTTGTGAACTTCTTTTGATTTCTTGTGTTGTGTTGCAGCTGTCATGGGGAGCAGAGTGAAGTCAAGATCGATGGGAAACCTCTATTCAAATAAGCTCACACTTCTCTGTAGAATTACATTTACTGTAAAGTTATCGAAGTAAAATACATGAGTTTGATTTTCAATCTTTTGCAAGAAACGATGATCAAGTTGCCCCATCTATTATTCTTCTTCATTGAGGATTTACATTTGATTTGTAGTTGACCTTTTCTAAAGACTTGCTTTGTTAAGTGGTCAATGTGTCTAATGCTAGCAGAAAATGATCCAGATCAATAAAACCAGAATTATAGGTAAATAAATGGTATTTACCTGGCTGCTCACTTTGAGTGATTACTTAATTGGTATTACTTTGTGTATACATAGTATTCTGCAAGGATTGATACATTGATTTTTACACCTATTCAGGTGATCTGGTCAGGTAACACGTAAGAGACAGGTAATACCTATATTCCTTGTTATAATACCCATGTACCTTGTTCCTGGCATCAGGTGATCTGATCGGGGCAAGGGTGAGGTGTCTGAGAACTTCTTTGTGGGATATTAGTGAGGACTCATGGGAGGAACGAAACCACAATGGAGAATGGATGATAGACTAATGCAGCATTAAGAGGGTTATATGGGGATGGAAGAAATGAGAAAGATAAGGACAGAGTGTGATGTACCATATTTGACTCCTGCAGACATTAATTGTTAAGGCTCTTGTTTTGTACAGTAAGGATTAAAGGCAAACAAAAGCACATGAACAACTGCTCCAATTTACAGAGTATTGGAAGTAGACACCTTCAAACTATTTATGTCTCCCTGTCAACTCGAGTTCCAGCTGCTGTCAGTCTATTCTTTAGAAGGAACGGCAGATTTTTTTATTTACAGTGTATGTGACATGCTCATTAAATAAGTATTTAAAATTAGAAGCTATAATGTGAGAACGATTGATCATATGTAACCAATAAGTTTATGAATTTTTTAATGAAGATGAAATATCACTCTGTGTGCCAGGTAGAAACCTGAGAGGTGTTTTGTCAAGTCTATCAGCTAGAACATGTGATCGCAGTTGTACATGTTTAGGGGTTCCTTTCCTCTGCTGGGAAGAAAGCACTGGGAAGATATACAGATTTCTGTACACAGGAATACTTAAACTCTCACTTATAGATTCATAGGAAAGTCAGCTGCTGTATCTCGATAATAAATGGAGGATATCTAGGCTCACAGCTGTCTTCATCTAGGGACCATGTGGTATCAAAAGATTGGTCTATTACTGTATAACACTGGACTGAAACCCAGTACGACTTCATAGGAATGGCTTATCCGGCCTAGGAACTGTTTATGGTGTTCATAGTGGTGCATTTGACAAGTCATCCACTCAACACAGGAAATATGCCAACAATTTGTCAGCTGCTGCTCTATGGACTCCAATCATGTGGATGAACTGTTAATTATAAAATTGGCCAAAGTGGCAAAAAACAATTTGTGGGCACTATTTCATCTTTGGTCTTATGAGGAATTGTGGTAGATAAAACGGAGGGAGTCTGTTCTAATCCAGGGACTGTCGCAAGAGGCACTGTATGGCCAGATATGGATGAGGCCACTTCAATGTTATTAATTACAGCTTTGTCACAGTGATGGAGTGCTGCAACAGTACCCCTCTAATTGTCTCCATGAATATTTAAACATCTGTGACTGTACGACTGCTCCACTGTAGAGGATCCCTGATACACTGTCATGTTCTGCCATGTCTGTGGAATGTTATGTCAAACCAGAACTTCACAGCATTGTTCTGTCTCCCTACAGGTAGGAGAGAGAGAGAGAGAGAGAGAGAGAGAGAGAGAGAGAGAGAGAGAGAGAGAGAGAGATTAGAAAAATAAATGAAAAAAAAAATTCTGGTAAATTCACAAAAATTCATAAAAATTGTGTGCTTATGCAATTAGATATTTGCATTTTTAAAAAGGCGTGCAGATTTTTTATGGTATTTTGTAATTAATACTTAATATAATGATAATAAGTAATAATATTACTGCTCACTTGTAAATTCTGTTAAAAAATTCTAGGCCAAGAAACATGAGAATAATTTTAAATTTAATTAACAACTGAAGTTTTAAAAGTTTAATTGTTCAATTTATTCTGCATTCTTGAGCCACATTGCAGTAGTCTTGATTATTTAAAAAAAAAAAACGAAAAAATAAGAACATCTGAATAGACATGATTTTTTATGCTGGAACAAGATGTGATCCATGGTGTTCAGTGATCGTTTGATTTATGGCTGGCCAGGTCACTGTAAGTCAGCTTTATGATGATGCAGGGGTGTGGCTCTGTAGTCTGTGGTGTTGTTGTGTCCTGTGATGTGTGGACTTGTGCATCTGTCTGTTCATCTGTCTGTCTTGCAGTTCTATCTCACCAGCAGTAAAGAGTGCTAAAAGTTTGAGACTGCCACTCAAAGGTTAATAGACTGAATCGTAGAAACGTAGAATCTAATTAAATAATGCAAATAAAGTAGCTGAAGTTTTCTTTCCAGTTTTCTGAAACTTCCTGATTTGTTGACAAATTCTTGATTTAAAAGGAAATATGAGATAGAAATGTAAACCTTGGAATCAGGATTTGTCATGATTGTCATTTTATGGGTGCTCCAATGATATTATTATATAACCTGCATGCTGATTTAACACAAGTTGAATTTATTTTATAAATAGAAAATAGGACCTATGCATAGAGAGGGACTCATTTTAAGCAGACTATTTTTTAACAAAGTGACTGTTGAACAATTTTATTAGAAAATATTATAAAATCAGTGGGATTTTTTAAAACTCAGATGTTAGATATCATTTATCTGACAACATTTTCTTCATGATTTTTTGTGAATTGTACAATACTTTATAATTTAGAATAAGCAAACAATCAACAAGTTTTCTTTTCCTTAATTTTGTTGTGAATAAACAAAGTCTATGACAACAGATTGTAATGAAGAAAATAGATATGGTACAGTTGCTGAACAATGTATGTACATTGTAGATAAAGTCCAAGCTATAATCCAGTTACTTATATTGCATCTCAATAAACATTTGTTAGTTCTTAGATTGTAAGATGAATCACAAAACTATTAATAAGGGGTAAAATTTTGGGATTTATGACCATGTGGCAAATTGTTCTCTTGGAGAAAATTTTTGCAGATGTAGATTCATAGCTTTAAGAATGACTATATCATTGTTTTAATTTGAAGCAACTTTTAAAATGGATTGATTGGTGATAATACTGCCAATCAGTGTGAAACATTTTTAGATTTTTAGTCATTCTTCTTCAAATGTAAATATTTGCATGCTTTCATCTAGAAAGATGGATTTCCATTGACTGTATTACTCTACAATAGGTTGCTGAGACATAGCTGCAGAACTGTAGCTCCAATGGAAATTTGGGTTGACGGACTGTGGAGCTATAGTTCCATCCATTCAAAATTTATTGTGCACAAAAAGTTGCGCACGGTTTTGAACTTTATAAACTAATTTAGGAATATACTCTATAGATATTTTCATACCGATTCACCACTTTACTTGCCTCAAACATTTGTCTAAATAACCTAACTGACCTCAGAAAGTGAATTATGTTAAATTTATGTCCAGATCGAGTCGCCAATTTTACTTGTAAACAAACTACACCATTTCACTTCACAGGGTGTTTTAAAGATATTAAAAGGTAAAGTGGTGATATATGAATAAAATGTTTGGGGAATTGTTTGGTATAAAACTTTTCACAGATAATTTACCTTAATTAGATTAGTAGGTCCAAAACCTTGCACAAATTTTGTGTGCAATAAATATATAGTTTTTTGAATGGATGGAACTGTAGCTCCACAGTCCATCAACCCGAATTTCCTGTGGAGCTACAGTTCTGCAGCTAGCTAAAACAATACTAGTGTTACATCCCTTATATTGACTGTATGACTGTATTCTATTAAAGGTTGCTGGACAAACTGCTGGTGGTGTGTCCCAATGTTGACTACTGTGAGGAGGTCCTCCCCCGCTGTGAGTTAGAGGCCCACCTCTTACACCGGTGTCGAGGTGCGGTCACTAAGTGCATCAAGTCCACGCTGGGCTGTACATTCCAGGGACCTCGCAGTGCCCTACAGAGCCATCTGTGGGAGTGTCAGTTCAGGGACCAGGATGGAGGTCAGTGTCACACTCCTTCAGATTGTCATTAGGTATCACACTCCTACATATTGTTAATAAAACACTCCTACATATTGTCAGTGTCACACTTCTACATATTGTCAATGCCATGCTCCTTCAGATTGTCAATGTCACACTCCTACAACTTGTCAATATCACACTCTTTCAGCTTGTCAATATAATACCCTTTCAGATTGTCATTATCACGCTCCTACAGATATATCAATAAAAATAAGCATTTGATTGCCTATAATGAGTATAATGTAAAAGTAAAGTATCATGTAGATACATGTATATATGTTTTTATGTATTAATTATTGATGTAGATGACTTAAGCTTTTGGCATTCTTAACACCCCCACCTCAAACTATTCAATTTTAGTTTTTCAACCACCATTATTTTTTTATCTCTTCCCTTACATTTGTTCATCTCATCAATTGTTATGTATATATTTTTTTTAGTTTCTATTTTGTAAATTTTTTTTTGGTTTCTTAAGTCATGAAATTTTGATTTTTATGTTCTTGACCTATGGAGGAATACAATTTGTATCCACAGTTTCAAGGTTAAATATGGCACAGAACTAATTTGACCACAGTTACTTTAATGATTAAACAATGGAAAAGACATCATCTTCTTTAGAAATATTTAAGTAAAACTGATTTTGATTGCTTATTTTAGGAAAGAACCCAGTGCTTGATGGGGAAGTGTCAACCATTGAAATCCAAAGGAGTAGGGCAGACCTGGGAATCAGTATTGTGGGAGGAAATGACACGCCTCTGGTAGGGTATCCCATTCACTGATGATTGGATATCTCTTTCATATCTTTTTGTGATATCTCATTTTTCTTTGGAAATATCTCCTTGATAAAAGATATCTCCTCTGGTGAGAGTTGAGATGATTTATTATCCCCTAATAATATAAACGATTCACCTAATGAAATATCTTCTGGAGATCAAGATATTCCATTGTTTCGTGCAGAGATATTTTATTTTTCACTTGTTTTTGAGATCATTTCTTCTGCTGACATATTTCATTATCTTGGTGTATTGACTGGTAAATTATTTTAGTCTTGTCGGGTATGAGATTTCCTTCTTCTCTGCTTGGAAAACTATTTTAACCCCTCTAGAAATTTGTTTCGTTTTCTTTATTGAGATATCTTGCTTTCCCTTAGGAAGAAATTAATCTCTGTTGTTTTGTATTCTCTTTTTCTCCTTTGGTGAAATCTCTCATCTTTTCCTCATCAATTGATTGTCTACTAGCTATATTGTTTTCTTTAATGAGATATGATTGTAGGGCTTCATGTATATTTTTACAAAGTATTCCCAGTGCTACTTTATACCATACCATTTTTATATATCTACTCATAATACTGTTTAAAATGTCATAAGATGTAGATCTTGAGCAGATAAATATATATTTTTATAACAGTAACTTGATCCGAAGGGCCACATCACGTCGAGTAGCCAGGCGTGGATCATCAGATCAAACGAGACGCGAAGCGTTGTCGTTGTTGTCATTGTCGTTGTCGTAAACTTTTCACATTTTCATCTTCTTCTCCAGAACCACTGGGCCAACCAAACTTGGCACAAAGTATCATTGGGTGAAGGGGATTCAAATTTTTTCAAATGAAGGGCCACGCCCTCTTTAAAGGGGAGATAATTTAGAATTATTGAAAATTTGTTGGTTTTTTTCAAAAATCTTCTTCTCAAAAACCATTTTGCCAGAAAAGCTGAAACTTGTGTGGAAGCATCTTCGGGTAGTGTAGATTCAATTTTGTTCAAATCATGGTCCCTGGGGGTAGGGTGGGGCCACAATGGGGGGATGAATTTTTACATAGGATTATATAGAGGAAATCTTTAAAATCTCAAAAACCATATGGCCAGAAAAGCTGAAACTTATTTGGAAACATCCTCATGTAGTGTAGATTCAAGTTTGTTCAAATCATAATCCAAGGGGTGGGGGTGAATTTTTACATAGGAAATTACAGAGAAAAAATCTTTAAAATTCTTCTTCACAAAAACCAATTGGCCAGACAAGCTGTAACTTGTGTGGAAGCATCCTCAGGTAGTGTAGATTCAAGTTTTTGTACAAATCATGGTCCCCGGAGGTAGGGTGGGGCCACAATGAGGGAATGAATTTTTACAAAAGATTTTATAGATTATATAGAGGAAAACCTTTTAAAATCTTCTCTAAAACCAGTTAGCCAGAAAAGCTGAAACTTGTGGGAAGCATCCTCAGGTAGTTTAGATTCAAGTTTGTTCAAATCATGATCCCGGGGATAGGGTTGAGCCACAATGGGGGGGGGGGGGGGGGGTTAGAATTTTTTTACATAAGAATATATATAGAGAAAACCTCTAAAAATCTTCTTGAAAAGCATTCAGCCCAAAAAACTGAAACTTGTGTGAAAGCACAGGTCGTGCAGATTAAAGATTGATCAAATCATGCTTCCCTGAAGAAGGGTGGGGCCACAAAAGGGGGGATTTTTAAGCAGGAAGGGATTTTTAAGCAGGAATAGAAAAATTGAATTTTAACATATAAATATGTGGATAAAAATAGGAAGATTTTATTAACTTTTTGTACAAGATCTACTCTACTAAACTGTCAAGATAATTTGAATTAGATACTGTAATGCTGATTTGATCAGAGTTATGGTTATTGTTGCTCAGTTGAGCGATGTGGCCCCTGGACCTCTTGTTACTGAGTATTTTATTAGTGATGTGATTGTGGGGCTGCATTGTGTATATTATTACTTTGCATTGTTTCAGTATTTCATTGTTACCGTTGTGATTGTGGGGCTGCATTGTGTATATTATTACTTTGCATTGTTTCAGTATTTCATTGTTACCGTTGTGATTGTGGGGCTGCATTGTGTATATTATTACTTTGCACTGTTTCAGTATTTCATTGTTACCGTTGTGATTGTGGGGTTGCATTGTGTATATTATTACTTTGCATTGTTTCAGTATTTCATTGTTACGGTTGTGATTGTAGGGCTGCATTGTGTATATTATTACTTTGCATTGTTTCAGTATTTCATTGTTACCGTTGTGATTGTGGGGCTGCATTGTGTATATTATTACTTTGCATTGTTTCAGTATTTCATTGTTACCGTTGTGATTGTGGGGCTGCATTGTGTATATTATTACTTTGCATTGTTTCAGTATTTCATTGTTACGGTTGTGATTGTAGGGCTGCATTGTGTATATTATTACTTTGCATTGTTTCAGTATTTCATTGTTACGGTTGTGATTGTGGGGCTGCATTGTGTATATTATTACTTTGCATTGTTTCAGTATTTCATTGTTACGGTTGTGATTGTGGGGCTGCATTGTGTATATTATTACTTTGCATTGTTTCAGTATTTCATTGTTACGGTTGTGATTGTAGGGCTGCATTGTGTATATTATTACTTTGCATTGTTTCAGTATTTCATTGTTACGGTTGTGATTGTGGGGCTGCATTGTGTATATTATTACTTTGCATTGTTTCAGTATTTCATTGTTACGGTTGTGATTGTGGGGCTGCATTGTGTATATTATTACTTTGCATTGTTTCAGTATTTCATTGTTACGGTTGTGATTGTGGGGCTGCATTGTGTATATTATTACTTTGCATTGTTTCAGTATTTCATTGTTACGGTTGTGATTGTGGGGCTGCATTGTGTATATTATTACTTTGCATTGTTTCAGTATTTCATTGTTACCGTTGTGATTGTAGGGCTGCATTGTGTATATTATTACTTTGCATTGTTTCAGTATTTCATTGTTACCGTTGTGATTGTGGGGCTGCATTGTGTATATTATTACTTTGCATTGTTTCAGTATTTCATTGTTACCGTTGTGATTGTGGGGCTGCATTGTGTATATTATTACTTTGCATTGTTTCAGTATTTCATTGTTACCGTTGTGATTGTGGGGCTGCATTGTGTATATTATTACTTTGCATTGTTTCAGTATTTCATTGTTACCGTTGTGATTGTGGGGCTGCATTGTGTATATTATTACTTTGCATTGTTTCAGTATTTCATTGTTACCGTTGTGATTGTGGGGCTGCATTGTGTATATTATTACTTTGCATTGTTTCAGTATTTCATTGTTACCGTTGTGATTGTAGGGCTGCATTGTGTATATTATTACTTTGCATTGTTTCAGTATTTCATTGTTACCGTTGTGATTGTGGGGCTGCATTGTGTATATTATTACTTTGCATTGTTTCAGTATTTCATTGTTACGGTTGTGATTGTAGGGCTGCATTGTGTATATTATTACTTTGCATTGTTTCAGTATTTCATTGTTACGGTTGTGATTGTAGGGCTGCATTGTGTATATTATTACTTTGCATTGTTTCAGTATTTCATTGTTACGGTTGTGATTGTGGGGCTGCATTGTGTATATTATTACTTTGCATTGTTTCAGTATTTCATTGTTACCGTTGTGATTGTAGGGCTGCATTGTGTATATTATTACTTTGCATTGTTTCAGTATTTCATTGTTACCGTTGTGATTGTAGGGCTGCATTGTGTATATTATTACTTTGCATTGTTTCAGTATTTCATTGTTACCGTTGTGATTGTGGGGCTGCATTGTGTATATTATTACTTTGCATTGTTTCAGTATTTCATTGTTACCGTTGTGATTGTAGGGCTGCATTGTGTATATTATTACTTTGCATTGTTTCAGTATTTCATTGTTACGGTTGTGATTGTGGGGCTGCATTGTGTATATTATTACTTTGCATTGTTTCAGTATTTCATTGTTACGGTTGTGATTGTGGGGCTGCATTGTGTATATTATTACTTTGCATTGTTTCAGTATTTCATTGTTACGGTTGTGATTGTGGGGCTGCATTGTGTATATTATTACTTTGCATTGTTTCAGTATTTCATTGTTACGGTTGTGATTGTGGGGCTGCATTGTGTATATTATTACTTTGCATTGTTTCAGTATTTCATTGTTACCGTTGTGATTGTAGGGCTGCATTGTGTATATTATTACTTTGCATTGTTTCAGTATTTCATTGTTACGGTTGTGATTGTAGGGCTGCATTGTGTATATTATTACTTTGCATTGTTTCAGTATTTCATTGTTACCGTTGTGATTGTGGGGCTGCATTGTGTATATTATTACTTTGCATTGTTTCAGTATTTCATTGTTACCGTTGTGATTGTGGGGCTGCATTGTGTATATTATTACTTTGCATTGTTTCAGTATTTCATTGTTACGGTTGTGATTGTGGGGCTGCATTGTGTATATTATTACTTTGCATTGTTTCAGTATTTCATTGTTACCGTTGTGATTGTGGGGCTGCATTGTGTATATTATTACTTTGCATTGTTTCAGTATTTCATTGTTACCGTTGTGATTGTGGGGCTGCATTGTGTATATTATTACTTTGCATTGTTTCAGTATTTCATTGTTACCGTTGTGATTGTAGGGCTGCATTGTGTATATTATTACTTTGCATTGTTTCAGTATTTCATTGTTACCGTTGTGATTGTGGGGCTGCATTGTGTATATTATTACTTTGCATTGTTTCAGTATTTCATTGTTACGGTTGTGATTGTGGGGCTGCATTGTGTATATTATTACTTTGCATTGTTTCAGTATTTCATTGTTACGGTTGTGATTGTAGGGCTGCATTGTGATACAAGAAGTGTTCCCAGACGGGGTGGTCGCAGAAGATGGCCGCCTGATGCCAGGGGACCAGATACTGGAGGTAATCCTACCTAGCTACCTAGTTTATCAAACTCATGTATTGCAGTACTGCACAGTACATTGGTTTGGAGGGGGGGGGGGGGGGGGAGGGTGCATACAGACATTGGTTTTTAACTGTTCGATACAAGCATTATAAATTAGGGGTCCATGAAGGAAGTTATGAGGAATGTGTACTAGCTTTATTACGGTATTTCTGCGCATGCAGGTCAATGTCTGATTTAGACCTCTCAATTGTTTATTATTATAGAGTTCCCTAGCTTATTTATCTATACTGTATTATTTCTGTACAGGTAAATGGCGAGGATCTGACCCAGGCCTCTCATTACAAAGCCCAGCAGGTACTGGGCCATTATTTCCCTGTGTGTCGCCTCACCATATACAGAGAAAAGGCAGAGGAGAATCGACCAATCGAAAAAGAGGGTATAACATATAGTTTATTATCGATATTTACTTTGTTCAATACACTGAACAAAAATACTGAACCAAATTTATGATTCATAAAACTACAATGTTTTTTATTATCCAAGGATTTTTTTTCAGAAATTCTCAAGATAACACTAAGCAAGGTCAAAGGGAAGCAACTTGGGATCAAACTTGTTGGCAAGAGGTAGGTATATGCTTACTCCTGGTACACTCTAAATGAAAAATTATAAATACATTTCTGAGGATTTGCTATCTCAACCTTGACACACATGTGCATATTTGAGCCATTTAACTTAGTGATTATATGCAATACCTGAACAACATGTACAAGGTATAATGAATTTACACTGTATTTTTATAGGATTGGTCCTGGAGTTTATATTCTGAATTTGGTAAGTAGAATTTGTCATTTTTTTCTGATATTCAATGAAGTTGTCATTATGAATCATTGTTATCTACTTTTGGCTAAAAAAAATGTTTCAATTGTTTTTAATGGTATATACAGAGAAACCTGTATAAAGTCATCTGAATCTATGGGATTTAAATTGCTGCCCAGTATATCCCTATAACAAATTTTAAATACATGTATATTGAATGCAAATGTATGCATTATTACTCTTGTGGTCACTGGAATAGCTCAGTAAGGTATCTATTTAAAATTACCAATGCATAATCATAATATAAGGAACAAAAGTGTTGTAAATTGGGAGATTTATATTGAAATACATAGGGTGCTTGTGAAAAATACCCCTTAAGTGGCAATTTGATAATTCTTCAGCAATTGGACCTTACAAAAAGATGCAAAATTCTTTTTGTTTTTAAAATCTATGGGAACCAAATTTGTTAAAATAGCTGTAGAAACTGTAGTGTTGTCAACACCAAATCTAAAATCATTTTGTAATTCTCCCCCGTTCTGTACAACATTGACAAAGACAACAGCGATTTTATGATGAAATATAATTTGATGTTAATAAAATGAACATGTAAACAATCTATACACTTTGTCCCTGAGTGTTCAGTATTTCTGTGGACAGGTTCCTGGGAGTCTGGCAGCATTAGATGGACGTCTCCGGCCAGATGACAGGGTGTTAGAGATCAACGGCACTGACGTCTCGTACGGAAGTCAGGAACAAGCAGCCCAGGTGATTCAGGTATGTCATGAATAGATACCTGATACATGTAATACAGGTAAAAACAGTAGAACCTGTTCTAGTAAACTGTAAACATTTTACATTTTGGTTTAAGACGGTATGCAGCTTCCATATAATTAAGAACTGTTCATCACTTGATTTCCTGCATACATACATTCAGAAATGTGCTTAATTGAATCATTTTCTGCAGTTTACTCTGAAATTTGGCTATTTTTTTTTTTAAGAGCTTGAGATATGATAGACCTGTAGAATTGACAATTCTATTTTAGATTTATGAATTCTAAAAATGAATAATTCTGTGATGTACATGTAGATAGGTTTATAAGTTCTTGTTAATGATACATGTAGAAGTTTGTGCTTTTTTTTTGAAGATACAAGCTTTGTTGTTTGAGACGACAGAGGATAGCTATTGATATCCGAGTTTGTTGATTTAGACAACAGAGGATAGCTATTGATATCCGAGTTTGTTGATTTAGATGATGGAGGATAGCTATTGATATCCGTGTTTGTTGATATAGACGACAGAGGATAGCTATTGATATCCGAGTTTGTTGATTTAGACGACAGAGGATAGCTATTGATATCTGTGTTCATTGTTTTAGACAACAGAGGATAGAGTCCAGTTTGTGATCTCACGATGCAGTCGCCCCCAGACCCCAGATCTGATCCGATCAACAGCAGACAGCGGAGTTATCCACCCTAACTACGAAAACCATAAACCCTTTGCTAGCGTGGCTGGTCAGCAGGGCGAGAAACTTGTGACTGTCTCCAAGGTATTCATTTCTCAAGCAAGTACACACATTTTTGTAAGTCAGTATTTTTTGGTTTCTGGAATATTTGGTGGATTTTTTTAAAAAGACCTTTTAGATTCATTTTGTTTGTGTTTAATGTTTTCCTCCACCAACATTTTCATTGCACCAAAAATACCTGACTCCATTCACTATATAACCAAAGATAAAATTTTTACAGTATCATAAAAAATCTAGATACACAAGATAAAAATTGAAAAGATTTGATAAGAGTTTGGTGTTGTTTTGTAGGAGCCTCAGGAGACACTGGGAATTAGTGTAGCTGGGGGAATTGACAGTCCTCGAGGGGACACCCCCATCTACATCACCAATATAAACCTGACAGGATGTCTGGGGAAGACCAGACAGGTCAAGGTCAGTCACAGCAAATAGAAATCTTCATCTCCAGCTACCACATCTATATATTAATGCAGAGTTTCATTGATAATTGTGGTCATCAGTTTTCATGGATTTTTGTAAAATTCACTTTAAGGAGTTTCATGGACAATAGTCTAATCTGTAAAATCTGTTGTCACATTATTTTATTCAATAATCATTTGATTTTGTGGATGTGCTCAACAAAATATTGATGAAACTACAGTATATCTCTCTTTAAAAAAAACCTTCTTTTGAGTTTTATCTGAGTAATTAAGTTTTTTTCTCTACAGAAGGGAGACATTTTGTTGTCAATCAATGGTAAGAGCCTACTTGGTTTGACCCACAACCAGGCGGTCAGCCTAGTGAAGCAGAACACGGAGGCCAAGGTTATCTGTCTGAAGGTCATTGAGGGGTCAGAGACCTCTTATGGACAGGGCAATTTCACTCCCACATGGCTGTTTTGGCAAAAAGTCCCCAGGTAATATCACACCATGTCTCATTTAAAATACCATTAATGTATGCTTATTTTTATAATGCATAGTATTATAATTGAAAAAAGAACCTTAAACTGTTGCTCATATATGTATGATGAGTAAAATAATGATTTAACAGATATCTAAAAAACAAAATTAGATATTGACTAGATATCTTCTTTGTACATTCAAATTGACTTGTTTGGGCCAGCTTGTGACGTCCATTCCGATACCCAATATCTTCTGTTTGTTGCAGTGTCTGCCAAACCATCAAGACGGTCACACTTCTCAGAAGTCCGAGTGGAAGTCTGGGATTTTCGTTGGTTGGAGGTTCCGACAAGGACACCGGACCCTCCGTACCAGTCCATGTCAAGTCTGTTGTCATGGAAACACCAGCAGCTAAAGACGGAAGGCTGAAGTAAGAATTTATTTAATTCATTACATAGAATTGTACATCAATCCATGGTAACACAAGATAAAGTAATTTTGCCCTGACTGTCAGTTATACCTTGAGGTTCTTAATTTTTACTGAAATTTAGGTACTATATTGACTTGTTGTGATGATTATGTCATGTTTATTTTTCAATGTTGGGAATTTTAAAGGTGCGGAGATATTCTGTTGAGTGTTAACCAGCATTCTCTGGTGAATGTGACTCATTCCCTCGCGGTGGATCTCCTCAAACAGGCAGACGGTGCGGTCACCCTCACTGCCGTGTCCTGGCCAGGGACCATTGTCTGAAAATCTTTCAACCTATTTGTGTATCATGGCCAGGGACAATTGTGAAACGATCTCTTATCCCCTCTGTGTCAAAACAAAACAACTCAGTGGACCGTGCAGCTTTTGCTGAAAAACCTTCATACAGTTCTAGAAAAACTCATGTCTTTGTTAAAGATGCTACAACTGCCCAAGAATATGTTTGTGCTATTTGTTTTCTTGATAAAAACTGCAATGAAAAATTCTAAAGATTAGACTTCAAGGAAGAGATTATTTCATGCATAAACAAATCTTGTGATGATATTTGTCGGAGATGAACTTTGTTGGATACTGAGACACACGTGTGTCCGATGTGATCCTTTAGGTACAGTGACTGTATGGTATATTACTAATACCAGTACTTACTGTGACTGCCTTATAAAGGTTGTGTTATGTGATAGTTGTCTATATTACAGTATGTTTAGAGATACACTGTGAACACACTTAGTGTGATGGTTATAATTATTTTATGTTTTAACCAATGCAACTCAGATAGGAAAGCATGTGTAACCTCATGGCTGTAAGACAGGTCTTGTTGTTGGAGTTTTTTTAAGATGGTGTTTTTATTTTAGAAAAAAGGTACTATAGAATTTCTGTACAGATAAAGAAAAGATTGTTTAAGTATATCAAAAGAGTTTTTGTTAGCTATGATTGATGCTTAGCTTGGGCCATGAATGTACAGACATGAATGGTACTTTGTTTGTAAATATATTTTAAAACGTTTGATGAAACACTGTTGCACTGTCTGCAGACCAAAGTAGATTGATTTGATACTACCTTCAATACAAAGTAAACACTGCCATACAGCTCCAGTGTAAGCTGCCCGCTCAGGTGGTTATTCCCTCTCCCTCCTAAATCCACCATAGATATCTTTTTGCACCTATATAACAAGCCATGGAAATCCTCACAGACCTCTCCGACTTCCCCATTTCTTTCCCCCTGTAATGCTTGTGTAGCTGTACTTGTAAATGGCCCCTGTGAAGGCACCCCTCACAAACCTCTACAAGAGCACTCCACCCCAAATCCCACAAAGAGTCTTCTGTTTCCCTCAGCAATGGTATATAATTTTCTTGGTAGCCAACATTTTACTTGGATGTACAGACAATTCAGTAATAGTTTCTAAACATTTTTAATTGGATAACTGATTGTGGTGTGCTCCTTTATCTTCTGACATATTCTAAATATATTTTCCAGTAGCTGTGTCAATAGAGTGATGCATTTGTTATGATTTTTTGATAGTTTGTCACAAAAATATATGCAGTAGTATGTATGACATACATGTAGATAGTCTGAGCAGCGGTCTCTCTATAAACTTGTATATTGATATCTGCAACACTAGAGAAGGGCTGTCAGCAGGATATGTTGACAAGTCAAACTAGCATTGAAGTTTTTCTAACTTCATGATGCGTCAATGGCATAAAACATAATGGCAGGTTACCAGGCAATGACTTGTTTTAATATGCAGATTTCATAATTCATTGTTCTAGTCATACAGTTTCACATCTGTTGAAATCACTTGATATTTTATACCTAAAGTTTCCTATTTTATAAACATTCTTGATCTTACGTTTTACTTATCATTCATAAACTTGTTTGATATGAATTATTTTTAGTATAAATTTAGAAAATATCAATACTGGAATCTTTTATTTGTACTATTCCATTGGTTAAGATTCTATTGAAGTGACATTCCTTTCACTATAGTGAGTTTGTTTTGGTGGACTAGCATTCCATATTACAGATACCTGAATAGTGTGCTAGCTAGATGCCAGCCTGATTCAACAAACGGGAAGACTACAAGACATTTTTTATTCTATGATAAAATGATAAGAAAGATTATATTTTCTGTGACCTTGATATTACATTCCTTTGCCCCGTTTTCACTCTCTTGTGATTCCAATGTTTTAATGTTCTTGATCTCTGAAATATTACAATTAGAATAGAAACATTTTATGATTTGGTTGTGTTTTGGTAATACTTATATATAAAGTAATCATTGATTACTTCATTACCAATAAATTGATAATACATGTTTATATCTTGTTGACTTGTTTACTAAGTATAGGGTTTAATCGTTATCCAATGCCTACATGTAGTGTCTATGCAGACCAGAGGGAACGCAATTGAACACCTATATTTTTTTACTTCTTCTCAAGAACCACTTGACCAAATTTAACCAAACTTTGTACAAAGCATCCTTATGGAAAGGGGATTGTAAATTGTTAAAATAAAGAGCAAAACCCTTTTTAAAAGGAGAAAATTCCTAAACAGCGAAAATAGGGTTTGTGTCTTTAAAAATCTTCTTCTCAAGAACCTCTGCACCAGAAATGCCAATATTTACACCAGAGCTTGTATATATATATATAGTGAAGATTCTAAATTGTTAAAATCGTGACCCCTGGACTAATACTTGGGCCCCAAGAGGGATTTAAAATTTAACATAAATAAATAGGGAAAATGTGTAAACATCTTTTTATCAAGAACTACAATGCTACAATATGTGAGATTACTATCCAAGCATCCTAAGATAGTAAAGATTCTAAATTGTTAAAATCGTAATAATCCCCGGACTAATACTAGGGCCACAAGAAGGGTTTAAAGTTTTATATATATATATATATATATATATATATATATATATATATATATATATATAGGGAAAATGCTTAAAAATCTTCTTCTCAAGAATTACAGTGCTACAAACTGTGATATTACTATATATGCAAGCATCCTCAAATAAATTAGATTTTAAATTGTTAAAATCGTGATCCCCGGTCTAATACTGGGGCCCCAAGAGGGGTTCAAAGTTTAACATAGAAATATATAGGGAAAATATTTAAAAAGCTGAAATAGAATGATACGAGTAACTGTTGTTCAGGTGAGCGATGTGGCCCATGGGCCTCTTGTTTTTTAATTGTTTACAAATTGTAATTCATTTGCCGTAATTGCCACCAGTTGTTAGGAAAGTCAATTAGATAGCGGTACATATACCCCTAATGCACATCTAGATGTACTGATGATAGTACTTGAAACTTCAAGGAGTCGGGTCCAGTCTCAGTATTATTGCAGTTTGTTTTATGTTGGTCTATACATCATGGATATTTTATTTTGTTCTATTCATTCGTAATAACGTTTAACTTTAATCCTCAAAGCTAAACTTTTATTTATGTGGTGAACCGTGGATATTTTTGCTATTTCTCTCTTTTTTCTAGTTATTTTTAGGGCTTTCCGTTTCCAACGGAAGACCCTCGTGTTTTTTTCCTATTATTATGGTGTGGTATTAAGCAAAATTTATAAAATAATAATAATAAATAAAAAAAAACCAAACGGAAGATATATAGAGGATAACCACATATCTATTACTTGAATGTCAAATGCTAGTAAAGTTTTTATTTGAATTCTCATTAGATATTTTAAAGATGACTTAGTCTATAAATAATTTTTGTTTTAAAATCTGATCTCCGGTATATCAATTGATAATGGTTTAAAATTTTTATGCGCTTAGAAAGTTATTATAATTGATAAGACTTGAATCAGAGTATATAACCATGTTAAAAAAAACTTAACGGCATCGCATTCCTCTTGTACTTGCCACGATTGTGTAGATTTCTAGACTATATTATGTGGTGCTTCAGTAGTTATACTTACACGAGAAGTAACGGATATAGCTACTTCGGTTTGTCGGTAAAATGATCTGTATATCAAGCTACTTAGTTCGATAGTGGGTAATGTCCTTATAGCTGATATCCTTGTTCAGGGTTTTAAAACTCATAAAATAGAACGAACAAGATTCATTCGGCGTCTAGTTTGGCCCCAATTTGAAACGTAACTACGTATTAATTCTTCTTTTAAGTAAAAATGTTGGTAAAAAAAATATGTTTTACTAATCCATTAAGTTTTAAACTCAAATCTAGTACATGTATTTGATTTGAAGGTCGTCACTAACAAGTGGATTTCTCTATCTTTTCACTTTGAAATAGCGAAAAGTTAAACATTTTCTGTCTTTTGTAGAAAGCACGGGCCATATGCGTCGGCCGACATGAGATCATAATATGTTAATAATCATTTTTATATCATTGATAAAAATACGTGAAAATGGTCGTAGTTGACGCATCGCCTTAATTAGTTTTCTACTAAATAAATCTACCGTTAATTTGGACATTTTTGATAGTTTTCATTGAAAAAATAACCCCATGCTGTATTGATGACGTCATTTTCCCAAAAGAGGTTTTGATTTTTCAATCTTGATTCAACATAATATTTTTTATATGTTAGAGAAATCAAATTTCAAATGAATAAATTTCTGGGCCAAAAAATCTTGTTATTTACCGTATATAATTATATTTTATCTATGTACAACGTTCTTTTTTTTTTACTTTATCCATCAAACAGAATGATGTAGATACAGCATCTATAATTAAAAACAAAAATGTCACATATAAGTTAAGTCAGAAAGACATACGCACATTCTATGCTAATTCTGTCAGCTGCAGACTTAATATAAGATATCTGTTGCAGTCAATATTTTACCATTACTTGACTTTGCAACAACAGGCTTTGCGAAGTTCTTTGCGCAGCGCACGATCAAACAAACCGTAGAAAAAAGGATTGCTGATGTTATTAACAAGATATAAGCGGTAAAGGAATAGGTAACTGGCTATTTCCCGGTCCGACAATTTCCACCAAAATTGTTTATCCACGGACTCCAGCACATTCAGTGTTATCCGTGGAATGAAAGAAAGAACGAACACCACGGCAATCATCATGAACATCCATGAACACCGATGAGTTCCGAAATGCCTCCGAACAGGTTTTGTCGACTTAAAAGCTTTTTTCTGTATTTCTGAAAAACTACTCCGGAGCTTCTCGGTAGTAGTCATAGGAACGCTTAAGAAAGTTGACCTGAATGGCGAAGTTTGTTCTGAAGTCGCAGAGGATGGCGAACTTGGTTCTATAATCACCGGAGATGATGAACTTGGCTCTATTATCACAGGAGACGATGGCTCGGCGTTCATGGAATCCAGAAAGGGCGAATCGAAATCTAGACTGTCTCTGACAGGTTTTCTCCTGGTTTGGACACTTCCGCTTTCAGAGGGTGGATTCCATTCTAATGAGTCGCGATCTCTGCGTTTGAAGGCAGTGGTTGCTGAACTGTGTCTCCGTCTGAATTTGTGCTGCCTGTAGATGGTGCGGCCTATCAGTATATAGAGAACAGATATAACAAGCAAGCCTCCAACGGCCGTCACAAACAGAATGGCATTGTACAGAGAAAGAGCTGCCTGGTCCGCAGAAGGGCTCGCCCCACACCGATACCCAGTCACATTAAGGTAGGGATTGTGGATAGGGATTTCTCCATAAAACATCAGACATGGCAACGACAGAATTAAAGACAGCAAAATGACTGCTACCAGAGCGGAATGTTTCGCCTTGATAGTCATTTGTTTTTTGAATGGTCTAACCACTTTTAAGTAGCGCTGTACCGCTATAACAACCAGCATCAAGGCTGCACACAAAGTGGTCACTTGGGTCAAGAACCACAAAATCTTGCACAGTTCGTTCCCTTGGAATCGGAGTGGAAGTAAATTCAGTACCATTGCATACACGGCTCCAACAACGCATGCGCACAGGTCCATAACGGCAAGATGGGGAATGAAATATCGGTCATCCCGGGGACCCTTCATTCGGAAGTTGTAGATATAGATGACCATCGTGTTACCTGTTATTCCAATCAGAAGATAAAATCCGAGAACCACCGTATTAACTGTTAACACCGCGGCCTTTTCATTATTCCACTCTTCCAGTGTGTAAGATTTGGTGTCATTCATTTTTAATGTGCATCCACTGGCTGTTACTTTGTTTGTTTATTGAAGCCGGGGTTATGAATGTGCATCGTTTGTCGTTTTCTAGCGCTATGAATTGGATTTCCGGTAATCTCGGAAATGGGAGAACAAGGCAGAGTAACATGTACGATAGGCGTTTTCCTCAACATTTTTGTATAATATGTTCATACAATGGTTGCAACAGCTCGCCTTGTGTTTTATTTGTGTCCGTTTTATTGTTCCATACAACGGCCACAGGATCGGCTTCTGAACCCACGATATATGAATACAACACTACGCCTGTAAAATGTTATTCAGACCAAGCGGTTCAATACAAGAACCATTTATATATGTATCTAAATGTTTATAGATGGTCAGATGTGCGTGTCTACGATTATGAATGACCCTTTGTGTCCAGTAAATAGTTGTTTCTGTCTGTGAGATTTTCCAGTATGCCAAAATAACGTTTATATACAGTACTTTATTACTAGATCAATTTGCAAATAGAGTCACATATGAAACAAGGCTATGATCATCAATTAGAGAGAAAGTTATGGATAACTAAAAATTAAAAGCTAAACTGAATTGTTATCAAATGCATTGACAAACGTAACGTGATCATGAGCAGTGCATGACCTAGACAGTTCTGGAAGGTTTATGAATGGGAAGCCTACAACGGCAATGTGTTCAAAGCCAAAACATGAGATAGACAGCATATATTATATATTATTATATGACAAGAATGCATGTCGTTATACAAAAGCTATTGTATTATATATTATCATTGGAATATATGATATGGTTAGTGCATCGTTATACATATTAAGCTGAACAATGCGTAATGGAAATTTTTACCAGTTTTTAGCTCTCCGTCCGTCCGTCTGTCTGTCTGTAAACTTTTTACATTTTCGACTTCTCCAGAACCACTAGGCCAATTTTAACCAAACTTGGCACAAAGCATCATTGGGTGAAGATGATTCAAGTTTATTAAAATGAAGGACCACGCCCTCTTTAAATGGGAGATAATTAAAACATTGAAAATTTGTTGGTATTTTTCAAAAATCTCCTCCTCAAAATCCATTTGACCAGAAGAGCCGAAACTTGTGTGGAAGCATCGTTAGATAGGGTAGATTCAAGTTTGTTCAAATCATGATCCTAAGGGGTAGGATGGGGCAACAATCGGGGTCCAATTTTTACATAGTCATATATAGAGCAAATCTTTAAAAATCTTCTTCCCTAAAGCAATAGACCTGATAAGCTAAAACTTGTGTGGAAAGCATTCTCAGGTAGGGTAGATTCAAGTTTGTTCAAATCATGATCCTCGGGGGTAGGGTTGGGCCACAATTGGGGGTCCAATTTTTACATACTAGAGGGATATATAGAGTAAATCTTTAAAAATCTTCTTCTCAAAAACCATTAGACCTGATAAGCTAAAACTTGTATGGAAAGCATCCTCATGTAAGGTAGATTCAAGTTTGTTCAAATCATGATCCTCGGGGGTAGGGTGGGACCACAAAGGGGGTCTAACTTTTACATAGGAAGATATAAAGTAAATCTTTAAAGATATTCTTCTAAAAAACTATTCGACTAAAAATGCTGAAACTTTTATGGAAGCATCCTCGATTAGGTTAGATTCGAGTTTGTTCAAATCATGGCCCCCGAAGGTAGGGTTGGGCCACAATTGGGGGTTGAATTTTTAAATAAGAATATACAAAATATATCTTTAAAAATCTTCTCAGAAACCAATTGACCAGAAAAGCTGAACTTGTGTTTAAGCATCCTCAGATAGGGTAGATTTAAGTTTGTTCAAATCATGACCCGCGGAGGTTGGGTGGGGCCAAAATGGGGATCAAATTTTTACATAGGATTATATTGAGAAAAATCTTCTCAGAAACCGATCGGCCAGAAAAGCTGAAACTTATGTGGAAGCATCCTTAGGTAGGGTAAATTCAAGTTCTTTAAAATCATGATCTCTGGAGTATGATGGGGCCACAATGGGGGGGGAGGGGGTGGAGGAGCGGTCCAATCTTTACATAGGAAGATATAGAGTAAAATCTTTAAAAATCTTCTGGAAAAGCATTCAGCCAAAAAAACTGAAAATTGTGAAAAAGCACAGGTTGTGCAGATTAAAAGTTTGATCAAACCATGATTCCCTAGAGAAAATTGGGACCATAAAGGTTGGATTTTTAAATTTGTCCAGATATTTTGATTTTGATACTGTAATGCTGATTTGATCCGAATTATGGCTTTTGTTGCTCAGGTGAGCGATGTGGCCCCTGGGCCTCTTGTTTAGAGATGAGCTGTGAGTCAAGGGACTCCAGATGAAAATTGCGTCAGATTATTGTTTAAAACAAACATGAGATAAAATTTGTCTCAGGGTATTGTTAAATGGAACATGAGATAAAACAGTATAACAAGGTATGCTAAAACAATATATTTCATCACTATTATCTAAAAGAATTCTCACCATCACAAAGTGACGAAAAACGTGCACCAGGTATAATAATTTATACCTGTTCTGTTTTTAATGCAATAAATATGCTGTAAATCATCATGCTAAACAAAAAAACATATAAACTGTTTAACACCACATCTAAAATAAATTCGTTTGGGTTTCTGCACTATAATGTGACATTTTTTCATAGATCAGTAGCAAAGATGTTACAACATTCCTACAAGGGAACAATGCAGCTGCTTGTCTAGAACTTATCAGATATATTTTGTATTGGTTATAGATAAATTTATACAATATACAAGTTATTTTTTAAACTATAATCAATGTTTTTCAAAAAGCCTGCAGATCATTTTACCATATGTTGCCGTTTTCCATTAATTCTCATAACCACGTGATCACATCTTTTTATCAGCGTTATCACGTGATCGACATCCCTAAATCGATCCAGGTGCAATACGCGGTGGAGAAAACACAGCGTTTGATAGCGGTTTCTCTGTTTGCCAGGTGAAGAAGGTAAACGCCCCTATCTCAGTCCGGTGAAGATACGTGGACAGATAAGCCGGGGAAACCAGTGAAACCGCCAAAACAAAGTTGTCGTCTGCCACGCGGACCTTAGTTCATAGGATCGTGAAAACTTGTATTGAACTATATATTTATCATTGATAACAGTCGATATCACGTATGTATCCACTTTTATAGTATTATCGACAAGGTGGTGGTTTTCTCATGGTGACTGGGTATTACGTTTTACTCGATATAGACGGTAGCTAGTAGCAGAAATACCATTGTTATAAATTGTATCTATCTTCTATATTATATGTATTAATTTGTGTCATTTTGTGATAATATAGGTGGTATGCAATACTGTAAGCATTGGTACATATCAAATAGTCACATGTAACTCATAGTACACTGTATATAAATCAAAATTACTTAGAAAACGTACACAAGCATCTGTTAATACTATTGCGACAACCATCATTTATATGCTGTAGATTTTAATGGCAAACGAAACATGTACTTTTATACGATATCGTAATAAAGTTTTTATATAAATCAATTCTCAATTAACTTTACGTTAGATTCGTATCCGTTTACCTGAAAATCGTCCTGTTTTCATGTTTTATGTACATACTGTGTACTTGATTCTTTCTATTAGTCTATTCTATAGTCTAGTCTATTCTTTCTATTAGTCTATTCTAGTCTATTAGTCTATTCTGTCCTGTTAGATGTATGTTCAATTTAGATTCGATTTTCGAGGATTGCTTCTAAAAGATTTGGTTTATAGATCCTAGTTTTATGAAGTTTTTAGTAAGTTATTCCTATGTATGAACTTTATGTAAGTATTTCGTGGAGATTTTATATTGTCGATAAGAGATATTGGCAACACCCACGAGTTATGATCCCCTACAATCACCAAGGAATCCACTGTAGAATATGGACCAGTACAATTCTATATGCCTTTATTCTTGTAAAGCGCCAGGTTTTCAATATACTGCATATCACTTTTTTCATGCAGTAGAAAGTTTTCTGCTGTGCTACATGTCCACTAAATCACGACTTGTAGTAGTTATAAGTACAAACCATCTTTCTCTGTAGTTCATGAATTACCTTCAGTCTTGTCTAACACTGTAATTTTCCCTACTTAGATAGAATATCATCGTGCAAAGGAAAATATTAATGTTATTAATTTTCATGACGCAAGTGAAAGGTGTGCATGTATTGCAATATCAATCTTTACGCCGATTCAGCCAAATAATAAATGATTGGATGGCTGTCAGATAAAAGTACGGCCAACAATGGATTCCAATATTGTCCACCAAGTCTGGTCTCTTAATGAAGGAGTGCGGATCCATTGACGTTCACCAAGTCATCTAATATAAAAATAATTTACATGTTTACACCAGTAGAGTGTTTGTTATGACTGGTTTTATTTGCCCTCTGTTTCTGGCCTTCCCGACTTGTAAAACGTGTGTTTTATCAATTTTCAAGTTGCTAAACATTCTGTAGTTCGGCTATTTTGTGGGTAACAATGGAAGATATTTACGAAGAATGGTTATTACGGTAGTTGGATTAGTTAGATTTAATATTGGTAGTTAGTTAGATTACATATTAAAAATTGTTGCGTGTCTAACACATCTTGTTGGCATCTATCATAAAAAAAGTATGTATGAATATTCTATTTGCGATGTTTCATGCATATTCGAGTTTTATGTGCTGAATTTCCTATAATGCATAAACAGGTTTCATCGCCATGGAAAATGTATTTAGTTTAAAAAATAAAAGGCCTGATGTTCGACCTTATAATCTCTCTATCTCAAAGTAATACTAAAAGGGCAATGATATATCTATATCTATTCTGTTGAGTTATCCGATAGGGACGTAAGCCATGGCGTTAAATTTTCTGGTTGATAAACATACGATGATTGGCGTTCAAATTGCTGGAAACCCAATCTAAAAAAAAATTGTTGGAGAATCATTAGTTTTAAGTTTTGATTATACTACCCTAGCAAAGTTATTTTTGATTATAATTGATCAATGTTTTGATTATATTAGCTAGCAAAACAAATGGTTGACGTTCTAATTGCCGGAGAATAAAATCGTGTGAAGCTTTTACTGCAAGAAACCAATAGTTTGACATTCTAATTGCTATAGAACCAATCATTTGATTCCTGATTACAAAATTTGACGTTCTCATGCATGTCTAGAGAACCAATAGTTTGACGAAGTATCAATAGTTTGACGTTCTCGTATCTAGAGAACCAATTGTTTGACGTTGTCATGTCTAGAGAACCTATAGTTGGACGTTCTCATGTCTAGAGAACCAAGAGTTAAACGTTCTCGTGTCTAGAGAACCAAAAGTTGGACTTTCTTATGTCTAGAGAACCAATAGTTTGACGTTCTCATGTCTAGAGAACCAATCATTTGATGTTCTGATTTCTTGATAGACCAATGGTCGGACGGGTTGGTGGTTGCCTGAATTCTTTCTCTTCACTTTTTACTCACTGTTAGTAAAAACAATAAATCCACTTTCAATATATTTTAGATACATCTACATGTACTATTTAAAATATACATCAATGTACTGATATGTGATAACTAAGTCAAATGGGTATAATTGTATAATTTGTTTTTGTGTTGTTGAAAACATTCTGGGAATTTTAATGTAAAAATCAACCCATGATAAAGTTTATCGTTAGGGTTTAGCAGGTATAACATGTAATTACCGACCTTTCTTCAATTTAACTGCATCTGTCACTGATGTACACATGGTTACACACACTGTGTGTCTTGTACATTTGATCTGATACAAAGAATTTAAAGTCATATAAGTGCAATAAAGGTTATTTTATGTATTATAAAATTGACAAAACTCGTGCATCTCAGAAATCAATGGAAGTGAGTCACAGGTAGGGAGAACAGCTGTGTGGGTTTCATTCGATCTGTCAATTCACTGAAACGCCACCGTAACGGCGCAAGTTTACAGCCAACTTTTGCCTTTGTAAACATAGATGTAGTTTTACTTGATTTTTATAGAAAACCAAAATCAAATGGCCTTATGATAGAATTATTTCTTTATGCCTGGTCTTTCTATATACAAATTTCCTGGAAATTTCAGCGTAACAGCGCAGTCTTCTACCTTCAACATCCGTCTTTGTAGATTACTTGTTACTTCTAGAAAACCAAGATTAAATGGTCTTATGAAACTTTTTAGCCTGATTTCTGTTTACCCGATTTTTCATTGGTCTTCTTAACGGTGGTCCATCAGAGAGATAAATGTCTTCGTCAATTTAAACAAATGTTTTCCGCTGTTTTATACGGACATAACGATTGCAGACATTGCAGAAAAATACTTTGCCCCTGTCAGCAATTTTTTAAACCGATTGTAATCGTCATATAAAATCAAAATGATGTATTTTGATATTTGATTTTAAATTAATCATAATAAAATTCAATCAAATTGATTATATAAAAAGGGTAAAAGTACACAGGATACATCATCAATCAGTGTGTTACTATGTGCGCATTTTGGCCTTCGACATTTCACCATATTGGCCTCGTCTTACAATTGTCTTGTGTCGATCACCAGATCTGTCCAGGAAACCATGCTTAGTGATTTGACCGTTGTTTGAAACACATTGAATTGGAGTAAATTGCTTAGTTGATCCAGTATTCAGTTTTTGATTAAATTGTTCCTTGTTGTGCCACATGTATACTAGAACATAAGTATGTTATACTTGTAAATATTCAAAAAATAAACGTGCAATTTTAACAACTTCCTCCAATAGTTTTGACTTTCTCGCTCTTTAATCCGGTTTCCGATTGTAGCCGGGAATTTGATCAGAATTTATTGACTTATATTTAGAGGGATTGATTTGCTGTAAACTTTCTTATGTTGCCAGGCAACAAGTTTGCTAGAGAAAAAAAAACCCCAAGTTGAACATAAATATACAGGGTTTAATGTACTAGTAATATTGCTGGCGGAAGGTTTTTAAGACGAGAAAATCTACGTTTTTCTTATCTCGATATTTTAAGACAACTGTAGTTTTAGCTTCCTAATTTTCAGTGCAAACCAAACTTCTAAATAGCTCATGCATTGGAATATCCTCATTTCGATCCGAATAACATCTTATTGTCCAACATTTTTTTATGGTTTCTTTTGAAATGTTAGGGTATATATAGAAAGTATTTCTTAAAAGTTAAAAAAACCCAATAAATAACTTTTTTGCCTTAAGAGGGCTGGCTGATCATGGCCATTTTAAAGCTATATTAGACGAAGATTTATACCCAAAATCATCATATTCAAAAGTTTAAGGCAGATCCCATGGGTAATTTGTTGACCACCCAGCCTCCTTAAATTAGTTTTTTTTTTTTCGTGATATATCTTAATTTTTTTATCGCTGACACATACTTTTCATTTTATTTTCATAGTTTATAAGATGTTTCTGAAAAGTCTGCTTTAATTTGAGTAAATTGTCATTATTAATCTGGTGATGTAATTGGAAACTTTTTCTTTGTAATGATTATTTTTATTCTATTTATTTCAAATAGAATAAGTTTGCATTTTGTACGTAGTTCATCCCGATGAATAACAAAGAGGAAGCACTGAGCGATCTATCTGTAAGTTGTACTTTCAGTGCAGAAAGGTCATGCTCTGTTGACCGTAGCACTAAAAGTATTAAAGTTTTTTTGTAAAGTTTTTTTTTTTTAAATCTACACACACACAGCATAACCCAAAAATTGAGAGTCAATATGCTATATATACTTTCGACACATTACCCTAAATTATAACATGATTCTTGTGTTCCTCTTTTTATTTATTTATTTATTTTTTTGTTACTTTTGATTTCTTTCTCTAATACTCTTTTTGAAATCAAGGATTTCGTCTCACAGAGCATTTAAAATATACCCTCAATTTTTTCCCGCAGATTTCGAGATAATAATGCTCACTTAAGGGTGTGGTTGGTGACGTCATGAGCCAAGACATTGATGCTGCAGACCAGCTTTTTCAGATATGTGATTTAGACGGGTCTGGCTATGTCGACGAAGCTGAACTCGCCCAGATCTGCAAGGAGCTGCCGGCTGAAGACCTTCACGAAATATTCCTGGAACTGGACAAGGATCAAGATGGACACATAAGTGTAGAGGAGTTCCGAAGGGGCTTCAAGGAGATCTACAACAATGTGAAGAAGCGGCGCCTGTCCAGTAAGACGGGTGATGAGAGGCCTCCCCAGAGCTGCTCTGTGGACGACGGAGTCCTGGACGAGTTTGTCGGATCCCTGGACGATGGCCTGAAAGCGTTGTCATGGTGAGTAGGAACTCTTATGGTATTTTGTTGTTCCCTCCCCACCGGAAGGGTGAAGATCGGCAACATATTTTATATTTTTTGTCCTAACTTCCTTTCGGTGCAAATGTTTGTTTCGATATAACTTTTGAACTGTATAGTAAAGTAAGTAAATCATTTATTATATAGCATTTTGACGTCATGGGTGTCCGATAGTTTTACACCAAATGCTATTCCTTATGATTGTCTCTTAAGACAACAATTGCATTGAAATGTAAATTTTTCAAGTTGGGTCTGTAGATTCAAGATTGATACCTTTTTCCAGATGTGCTCGGATCAGAGACCACGTTCTCTCTGTCCGTGATAAAAATATACAGAATATACATATGAAGTGTATATAAACCTTGATCGATCTGGAACAAACAAACTTCATAGGGATTGGCATCTGCATGTGTGAAGTTCTTATAGTTTATAATGGGTTGAAAACAATCAATGTGATTCATATATCTCAAATAGCATCTTATCTCTGACTGTGATAGAAGTCAGCAAGGGATATGTTTCATATTTTAATATTCATAACTCACGTGTTATTGTTCTCCGTCATATCTTGGTAACATGCCTCTGATATACAATATTAGGTTTCTGATATTTTTGATCATTCAATGTTTCGTTTTCTAAACAATTCCATAAGGAATTCTGTCTAATTCATAATACCCTTTATCATCATTATTATATGGTATAAATAAAGTGCATGCGTTGAGAATAATACAGGACACAATATTTCACCTTGTAGGACACCAGCTTAAACAGTTAAACACTAGAGGTATCTGTCAATATTCTCTGACATTTTATACAGAATCTAACGTATTTATCAAGAGACTACAATGCAATTATACGTACGTGTACTTTTCTTCGTTTTCTTCGTATACTCTCTAATTGTAGTTTGTCCCACCGCCGAGACCTATCAGTCATGTCAATTTTTGGGTATAAGCCATGAAGCAACAGCACTTGTTCTGTTTCCTCAATTCTCTTTTTATCAAAGTTTGGAGTACCAATAAGCATCAACTGTACACATGGCTTTAAACTAAACTGAACATCTGTGATAATCTTATTTTGTCCCATTTAAACAGTCTATTTTGTTACACCCCCCCCCCCCCCAAAAAAAAACCCCAAAACAAAACAACCCCCCCCCCCCAAAAAAAAAAACCCCAAAGGTATAAGCTATCCACCTGTGATCATTTGGGTAGGTGTTTGCATTCATACATCTTTCTTCTCTGTTGCAGAAGTGTTTTTAGTTATGGGGTTTTTTTTCGCGGTGGGATTTTGATGCGTTTTGAAGATTAAATTTTAAGAATAATCTTGATTAAATTTTAAGAATAATCTTGATTTAAAATAATGGTCTAAAATCCTTCCACAAATAATAACAAAAGGCTTTATTTTTACCACAGAATACACCGCATTGTTGTCAATTGTACATGTAATGTTTATAGCTGATGGACGATGTTTGAACTTGATTAGTATTTCAAGCCATATTAGGATAATTCTATAATCTAACAAGTCATTTATCTCTCCTAAGACCCTTTAATTTTTTTTTAAAGTTTTATTTTAAGAAAAAATAATAACCAGGCTTCCAAGCATTAAAGATTATTTAAAGAAAGAGAATAGCAACCCCGGAGTTTATAATCAGTGTCTTTGAGACGTTCATCGTGATCTCTTGATCTAGATCTTGATAGAGCTCTAATCTTAATGACCTCTCTTTGGATCGAAGATTTTGGGTGAATTCTAAATTTCCCCGGGGTATCGATCACTGGAGAGGATTACTTGTCCGACAGATTATAATTTAATGGTATCTACCTAAGATAACACTGACGGTGCCCTGTTATTAATTGATAGTCTCGCTTCTTCGTCAATGATATTTTAAGCTTCAAAGATTTGCTTTTGCCTTAGGGCTATAAGAGGCCATTAATTGAATTAAACTTTTAACAGAGGCTACGTTATTTAATTGCTTATTCATTTCACCCGCTATTCGTAGATCTCCCTGATCATACGTAACTTGTTGATGGTCTGCAGGTGTCGTAGTGCATTTTAAATTTACAATAAGAAGATGGATGGAAGAAAAAAAAATATCTAAATATTTTTACCTAATCAGGAAGAGTTGTTAAAATGACACTGCTACTTAGTTTCATGGATATACTAGTACCGCTGTACTGTATATGAATCGGGTTATGGTCCCATATCTCAATCAACCCTCTAAATCCAGAGAAAGGTATCACTTTAAGACATTTGTTTTAAAAAATTGAATATTTAGCAAAGAAAATTATGGAAGATTTCGTACTGATGTGGTTGGTAGTACTTGTAGTTTGTTTAGTATTGGTGTGTTCAGCATTAGTGTGATGGATGGGGAAGCCCTATGTTCAATATTGGTCTGTTAAGATTGAAGTGATCAGTATTGCACATGATGTGTTCAATATTGGTACGTTAAGTTTATGGTTTGTTCATTATTAGCCAGTTCGGTATTGATAATAGGTTCAATATTGAATAGTTTTGTTGAAGTGATTATTGCAAAAGAAATGATCAGAGTTTTATTGAAGAAACAATTTGACACAATTTTTTAAATCACCAATGATTTATTATCAACGAAAAGTAAGAACCTCCACTCAACCTCTCATTGACCAACCCCCTCACTGGGGGTGGGGCTGGATAACAGTTGTCAGCCATCTTGCTGCTGTCTTTGTTCGCTAATGACTTTATTTACACTGATAATTTACGAGTGAGGGCTGGATCACAATGGACGGAACAATTATTTGTATTTCCCACATAAATTCAATCGACATCTATATCTCAAAGCCATGTCATTTAAAGGGTGTAAGTAGTGGCACTGAAAACACTAAATGATCCCACCGGGTAAATCTTAATTGACTGGATCAAGACTACCTATTACTGTCCTGAAACTTTTAAAATAAGTTTTGTCAACTTTCTGAATTTTATAATGAGCTCAGAGAGGATTTTGTCAGGACATTTGTTTGTTTAGGTTAAACTTCACTCAAAGAGCATTCTTTGATAGAGTCTTAATAGATAAACGGCAAATAGGTACGATTTCATTCCTGATTGTGCATTTATAGAGAATCTGGCCGTGTTTTTGTCCCATTTGACTTTTTTAATACTTACGAGCCCCGGGACATGTTTAAATAATTTTTAAAGTCTGTTCATGAGTCACTGTGCAATACTGATCCAAAGTGCAGACGCGGACAGCTTAATTCCTCTATGTATACACACCAAGCCGTCCGAGGAGTTGTTTAATTACTCAAGTAATTAGCACTACCTGCCATCCGATCAGAGCAGTACTTGTGTCAACCTCTTTAATTGGGGCTCCTATTTACCGAACGGTGACGCTGGTGTGGAAAAATAAAACGGAAAGAAAAGTAACGAAGCATGCAGCCGATAGGCCCGTGACATACAGCGTGTACCTATCTCCGTTACCTGTTTTTAAAACTTATAGCTGGGGAATTTAATATCTTCATACGTGGCAGAGGTAGATACTCCCACAGGATAAACAGTGAGACAGGTGAAAGCAAGATTTATCTCCATAAGTTTCCAAGACACTCCAGTTTTGCCGGGGACGCTTCTTCCATGGATTCTAGAATGGATGAGGGAGGATAAGTTTTGAGTATATACCGGGATGACAGAGCTGTATTTTACCTGTCCTGTAAATATTTACATCTGAGATCGTGGTCTGTAATAATCTTTAATGAACTAATAATGGTTTTGTAAAGCAAGATAAAGTTAAGCCTTTGCCAGTTGTAAAACGGAGCAACAATTTGATTCTTGGAAAATGTGAAACTGGCCAAGTTAAGAAAACATCTTAGTCATGGTGTGAAGGAGATCACATAGAGAAAGAAGGCGTTATGATGAACTTCACTGCAACACAATACGCACGTCTGTTAGTGTCAAACATCATCTAAGGCATTAATTGCGAAATAATTAGTAAACAATTAAACGTATTACCGATTTAAATAGCCGGATTACAATGCTACAAATATCCCCTGATTTCTCCGGGTACGGACAAGGGAGCGAGTCGTACACACGGGAGTCGTTCCAGGAAATCGCCGAGAAGATGAACCTGTCCAGTGAGGAGCTAGATATCATGTTCACGGCCCTGGACAGTGATGGGGATGGAATCATCACCCAGAGTGACCTAATATGTGAATCCCCCCGCCTGAACAGTACCCGGGTCCACCGTAAACCCGACACGTCCGAGAAATACAAACACCCCTTTAAAGACCTTGCCTCGGATTTCAGAGTTTTGTCCACGGAATGGTTAGTGTAGTTAATTTCTCTGGCTAAGAAGTTTTATTCGTGGAATTTTAGAAAACTTAAAAAAAAGTATGGCATGGATTATTTTGTAAAAAGGAAAAGAAATTACTGATCTTTAGTGGGATATTTCATTTTCCCAGTGAATCACAATTACAAAACAGTAACGTGGGAAACGGATCTTAAACTCGGTTACAGTGTATTTTAATTGTTCAGATTCATATTCATAAGCACCTTTTATAAATTCAAGCACATGGAAATATTTTTTAAATGAAAAAGAAAGAAACCGAATGCTTTTGACTGCTGATTTTATATAAACCTAAACATTAGGATATCAAATTATAACTTGTACCAAGTTGCACATGGATGTATGAATGGGGATTAATGATTAACGTCGAGATCGTAATCTGTACGTGTAATCACATTAATACACCAACAAGAGTCATTGGAGGACAGGGTTACACGACTCTAGTGACCCACTAACGCGATTAAATCGCCAGAATCAGAATTTCTCAGGTAATTTATGAAGTGCGTTGGAATGCGCCTTATTGTATTGAAAAGCGTTTTGCTAAAATAACATGGTATTTTTTCCACAGTGTGATTATTTTCATATTATAAACATTTGCTATTTGTTTACGTTCATTGTTTATTACTAAGCTATGTATGGATTCTGGATAGAAGGAACTCGAGTTGTATATGATTTTTTCCTTTCAAAATCTAGTTTAGTACGAGTACTTGACTAATTCATTGTAAAAGCATATGACTTTTGTATAGACTTACAATATACATGTATATATAAGTAAATGCAAATCCACCAAACCAGATTTACACGTTTGGATACTTCCTGAGTAACAGGAGTTTATTGTGTATGAATCTCCTTACAACAACTACTCCTCAGCTCAAGCTGTTAATTCAGTACGGGTACTAAACTCAGTGACAGTGTGACAACGCTTCTGACCTTGCTTATCCTTGACCTTTCAGCCAGGAACAGGTCTGTGACCTCTACCAACAGCTGCACGCCTCGGATCAGCCCGATCTACTGCAGAACTTTGAGTCCATCATCCTGGGTGTTCTAAAGGATGTACGATTCTATCAGCTGGAGAACGAACGACTGGAAAAGTCCTTCAAAAGGTGACTTTGAAAACTTGATCAAGCATAAACATTGTTCACTATGTTTCTTTGCGTATGTATTTAAAGAGGATGCACAATGCATTGAAATTTAAATATCTATCAACGTCCTTTAGAGTAATGCTATTTTTAACACGAAATTTACAAATTTCAAAGCAATATAACAATTTCATCCCATTAAAAAGAAATTTTTCTTTTAGAAAGTGCATTTAAATCCCCTGGTTTCGTTTAAATAACTTCTAATACCAGTCTCCTCATCGGCATAAATCTTAATTATCAAGTTTAATATAATGAATTTTTAAAACCTTCTACTTGCGAGGAAATAATCGTGTTTTGGGGCGTGGTTGAAACTCAATTAAAGATTATGATATGAATATGAATAGTTGTAGAACGTTTCATTGATACATGAACCAAACATGCACCAAAGAAAAATTTAATTTTGTTCTGTGAAGAAAATTCAGATTAACAACGTTGTGTTAAGATGATCTAAATTCATTTTCAAAATAACAAAATGTACATGTATAGAAAGAAGCGTAATATGTATCTATTAGCACTTTAGCATGCATGTGATAAACTCAAGAGCTAATTCGGCGGCTTGCTTTACCGTTATCAAAGAAAAAGAACAAAGAATCTCGACAATATAAACAAGTGTAATAATGACACCATTCCGTTTATCCGACGGCTTTTTTTCCCGCTATCGGGAGAAAGAGCATAAGAAAGCGTAACAAGTACTAGTGTAGGGCTCAGGACTATCACATCAGTGAGAGTATAACAAGTACAAGTACTAGTATAGGGCTCAGGACTATCACATCAGTGAGAGTATAGAAACCCACGTACAGTTAGCATAGGACTCCCACTTATTCGACTGTTTCATTGGTCCACAGAGAGAAAGAGCAACAGGAGCGACATCTCCGGGAGCTGGAGGATGAGATGGACAAGGAGATTCAGAAGTTGGAGGAGGCATTCAAGGCAAAGGTAGGCGGCCCACATGACACTCACCCTGCCAACTACCACCCCCTTTACAATGTAGGCGCCCCCACAAGTTAAAGGTATAGCCTCAAACATCTACAAACCACATAATGGTAGGAGACCCATATACCCTCCCACTCACCACCCCAAAAAAATCACGTCCGTTATTATTTACGTCCCCAACTGATTGTATATATGTGGAGGCGGAGGCACTAGGACAAAGGAAGACCAGTCCACTAGTGCTGAAAAAATCATACATTTGAATAAAAAGTTAATGATCAATTTGCGTCCTCCCCCATATTTGTTTACAACAACAATATCAATGGTTGTCTCTTCAGGCAAAATATACGTCCTTTTATGTACACCAGCCTGACTTTTGCCGTCAATCGGTAAAGATCTCGTCCTTGCAGTCAACGACCATTGGCCGCTTGTACGCCCACGGTTATAACTCGGTGAAAACGGTCACGCTTTACATTACATGTATATACCCCTGGAAAGAAAAAAAAACATACAGCGATAACGATCGTAATACTGGAAACATTGTGCGCAAAATAATTGTATAATACTGTTGATCTAAATTGTTGGTGTGGTAACAGATTTCGTCTGAATCACAATAGAAGTTTTCTAGATCGAAGCTCCCTCAAACGTATTTGCATATTTTCAAAATGGATTTTTCCCTAGAGTTTGAGTAGGCGTCACGTTGGTGTGCTCTGTGGGTAACCATGATTTACATGCTTGTCTTTATATCAGACAATATGCAGGAATAACGTCTGTTGTCGTCTCACAATGATATGTGACAGTGTAAATAAACGTTGCAACACCAGGTAATTCCTTAACAACCCCCCTCCCCCGATATGGTTCGAATAAAAAAAGTAAAAAAAAAGATAAAAAAAATAAAAATCATAATAGAAACAGTCTGATGTTTGCCTGGTGAAGTTTTAACTAATTTGTGTTATCACCGTGTTACTACCACAAACACAACTCTTTCCTTAATCACTGTAGTTGAATTAAAGCGTTGGAACCCCTTCATATTTTGCATTAGGTTGTTTCACGTTTCACACTAACATCCACATCGGAGAGAGAGAGAGAGAGAGAGAGAGAGAGAGAGAGAGAGAGAGAGAGAGAGAGAGAGAGAGAGAGGGGGGTATATGATTGTGCAATATGTACTAACCACACTCTCTTTGTCTAGGAGGAGGAAAGAATTGCAACAGAGAAAGCCGAGCTCAGGAAAGAAGTGGACAACGAGATAAAAACCCTACAACAAAATCTGACCAAGTTACAGGAGGTAGATTCAAATAAAGTCAATCAGTGTTCCTGACAAATATCTCGCTCATATAGCCAACACCCCGCTCTGTTACATGTATTGTGGTGTGCAATATCTAGATCATGTTATATCAGGATTGTATTTTTGAACGCATGATGCAAGATTTTTATAAAGATGTTCACACGAAACAAATCACCACGTGCTTAAAAAAATTTTGATATCCATTGAATATGTGTGTTTTTTTTTTACTTACCAATTTAAATATTTGTTTTAACGTTGATGATGAATATAAACTGACTTGCAATATATAAGTTATTACTACGTTCTCAAAGGATAAATCGGACCCCCGGGGATCTGAGTTGGAGGAACAAGTTAACAACGTGAAGTTGAAGCTAGACGAATTAACGGTAGAGAATCGGCGCCTGCGCAGTGAGCTGACAGACGCACAGACAAACCTGGCGCTGGTCCGGAGTGAGCTGGCCACCGTGAGACAGCAGCACAAGGACAAATGTCAGGAGCTCTCCATGTGAGTCCCAGAGCTGTACAGACTCAAACTAGTCACTTATATATAGAGCTGTACATACTCAAACTAGTCACTTATATATAGAGCTGTACAGACTCAAACTAGTCACTTATATACAAACTTAACTTTACTTCTTCACGAATGTAAACACTTAACCTATTCATTGAGGTAAAATCTTAAGCAAATGTATTCCTTAATATTATTTACTAATAAACAGTTTCTTGTACACAATTCAGTTTGTTCAATCACTCAAGGTTTATCTTACCCAATTCACTTATGTACAAACTTGAATTAACGTATTCACTCATGTAATAACTTTAGTTTACTTATTCACAAATGCACATACTCAAGGTGGTATGGGACACCTGTCGATATTAATGTGGATAAAAGAGTATTATATTAATCAAAATACTCTCACCGGTTTAGAATTTTCAAATTTACAATATTTAACCAAACAAAAATATGTTTTAAAATATTTTGAAAAGGTAAAAATTATATAAGGCCCTGCGGGATTCGAACTCATGACTTACAGTTTATTTCGATCGGAAGTACGTCACAATATGGAGGTGTCCCATACCACCTTAAGTTAACTTTCTAGAATTTTAGTTTTATATACACTTTGGTAAATCTATTATTAATTTACAAAATAATTCACAAACTGATGTGAGTATTCAGTATCGTACATGTATAAAATCAATCATTTGAGCAGATCATTTATAACCCAATGTTAATAAAAAAAATTCTTTCAGGGAAAAGCAAACTGTTATGGATTATATCAAAGAGCAAGACAACTTAACGAGGCAACTCCATCTGTTACAGTAAGAACATCGTAAAAACTTCTATAAAAATACTGCGATGAGAAAAGAAGATTGGGGAATAAGATAGCCCAAATGCCCATTTGGTTTAGTCGTAAAATACAATTTCAAATTTATTTTTTCCACTTAAATATATTTGATAATGTTATAATACAAGTTAACAAAAGGACAATTTCTAACTATTTCTAGTATATTCAGTTTTGAATATTTTAACAAATGTTAAAAAAAAATAATACCCTAAAGTTTTGGTGGTATCAACCCGCTATCTAAAACCCTAGTTCTATAAGATTACCTTATGTCTGGTGCTCTAACCACTAAGCCATTTCAGTCACAACAAAGTACTTTGTTTAAATGCTATATGCGACTTTGGCCACGAATCTACGGACTTGTATTATTTTTCTAAAACGTTCAATCGTTGGGATACAAAATGATATTTTTAAAGTTAGTGGGTGATCTTTCCACGTTTTTGTTGGTTTTGGTTCGGTTTGATTTCCATTAAACCTTATTTAGACTATGACAAAAATATGGAGCTCAGCTCCACTCTCTAAAAGTAAACGCACTGAAGTTCTAAAAAATGACACTATTTGAAGGTTTTGACACGCATAGGCTAGTTTAAATCAACATATTCCAAGTATTTAACAAATTTAAGGGTTACAAACCGACTTAATGTTAAATATAAACTGTTTTTAATAGTTTTAAAAAGAAATTATCAGATTTGTCGACATTTTAATTTTACAGTATCTTATCTTTTCTCATTTAGACATATTACACGCCTTATTCCCCCATCGTTGATTTGATACAGAATAGAGTATTTATATCTAATTTAGAGTTCAGAGTTACGATTTTTGCTTTCTTTGCAGTGATGCTAACAAACAGCTCCACGACACAAATGACGATCTCAGACTGGCCATTGAGAGCAGACGACAGGGACATAGACCGTCTGTGGCTGTAAGTAGGTCAACAAATTATAATTAGCCCACTAAAACATATAAGCTATCAGTTGCTGTAAGTAGGTCACCAAATCATACGGACTGTTGCTGTAAACTAAAACCTTTAAATGAATGTGTTTAAAACGATGCTTTACAACTACATGTAACAGACTAATCATTGTCCTGAAAATAGTGCTTTTTAGCTTCAGACCCATTACTGCGCTAGCTATTGATGATGGTGTACAGCTACAGACTTACAATGTGCAACATTGCTGTAAAAAAAAGTTTTCTAACAATACAGATATTCTATATACGAAATTTTCTTTCAATACAGACGCATCACTGTGCTATAGATGAAGTTTGCTTTCACTGTTGTCTGTTACAGAGTGCCACCAGCTCCACACCCAACACGTGCGGCAAGGACCGGCGAGGCTCGGTGATGAGCGAGTACTTTCTGGGACACCGATCAGGGACTCCCTCGTGAGTTATTTTTCTCATCATCAATCGCAGAGATTCACTCTAATATTTTTACAGTACATGTATGTTACACGCCAAAGTAACACAAATTCACTATAAAAATAATATATATTATATGGTTTCAAAAATATATTATATTATTGAAACCACTATATGTGTATTTCAATGGAATTTGGAGTTGTTGCACCTATCTGTGTTTTCCATTCAAACTTATGTCTGTTTCAAGGATTCGTTCCTGTAACTTGAGCCCCGCGTCGTCAGTGGTAGAGGAGCCGATATCTAGACAACTGTCCATCAGCAACACATCCTACTCACCCCGACATCTCCCTGGCAGACTGCCAAGAGACGAAACATGTGAAGAGGATAACTTGGCGGATGATTTAGGTGAGCACCGAACAATTTAATGATTGAATTCATGATGATATTGAAAACTTGTGCATTAATTAGTCCGAGTTATCTCATCATGTTTTATATAACCCATCTTGTTTGGGATTTTGTAAACAGTAACAAGGTCATTGGTGAATTTGATCTTTGTTTCATTTTTTTGGCAGACGTATTTCCATGGATCATTCACGTGTATTGTTCTACAACAATCCTCGTAATGTTGTTGTTGTTACATGTTGTACATTTTCCTTTCTTCTAGTTCTTCGCCTTTCCACAGCTTTTTATCTAGTATATCCACATCTGCAGGGTAATGAAAATGACAAGTGTCACGTGATTTTAGTTTGTCTTACTCACGTAGCCATAAAGTTGCATAGCCCCATATCTTTTAAACCCCTCAACGAAAGCTTTACCTTCGCAAAATTAACATGTATTCACCATGTCTTGTGCACAAACAACAGCGAGCTTAGTGTTTACACATATATTTTCACAATGAAGAAACCAGTTATACAAGATGTATATGTAAATTATCATTTGTTGTCTCAAGTTCACGTGAAACACGTTTGTCTGAGCATGCGCGCGATTTTAGCACGATTTATGTTGATTTTATCTACATGTATCTGTCGGTATTGTGCATTTGTACATAAGATAAAAACATATCTTTTTATTCTTTAACTCTTTAAGATTGTTCGCGAAGAAATTACCATATAAAATCGTATCATTTACTGTATGAGGGAAAACTAAAATGAATATTTGAGAATGCAATATAAGACTAAGTTATGTGATTATCTCTTCTGAATAAAACAAATGAATAGCTTATTTTGAATTCAAAATTAATGCTGTGTACAGATTTAAGCTAAAAACATTGTAATGTCTCGAAAACTGCAATAAAAATGCCAATTAGACTGAACACATTGCTTTTATACAACTGTGTAAAACAGGCATACTGAAATTCCGCACGATATTTTCAATACTTTGAAATCATTTGAATTATTAATATGTATAAAAATCAATTATTTGGATTATTTTGTACTCATTATAAACATTGTTTAGGCGACATATCCATTCTACAGAGTTGTCTCCCATATAAACACGTGCTCTAACTCCTTCCCCCTTTTGCAGATAGTGGTCACTCCACGCTGAGGGAACACAACGACCTTGACACAGAGTCCGAGGCTCACTATGACGACGACCTCTACCGACACCGGATGTTCACTCCCAAACTTCCGGCCAACAGACTGGTAGAGGAAACTGATGTAAGTACCAATTGGTTGATTCAAACCATTCTTATATAGTCGAAAGAGTATCTTGTCGAAAAAAAAAACGTACATGTACAGTAATTCAATTCAGAATGTTGCACTTCAAATAGCTTAATTAAGACAATTATAAAAAATCAAACTGACAAAGTTGTAGTTTTCATTTTGCTAAAATATTTACAATAGATGTCCAATCTGGAATAATCCTGGCTGTATATCAATGTCTGCAAAATTTGTCCAAAGGTTGAATAATGGAGTAAAGGATCCTTTACTCTTCGTAAAAATTTACTCAATCGTTTTTAAGGAAAATGGAATAAATACTTCACGTGCTTGTCTTCTCGTTAAAAGGAACCGGAATCTCATGATGAAACCGAGGCTGAGTCGGTGTTCCCCAATGACAATCGAGCACTGCAGCTGCAAACTCGGCTAGGTAGTGCACCAAGTATCAGATCTTCTCGTGCCAGTCTCAGATCTCGAGAGAGTAGGAATAGTCGTCTACGTCGAATGACAGCAAGCCAAGAGGTAAAATTGAATTTCATCGAGACCATCCCTCCTTTTCAGACAAATACAATTTAAATCCATATTTTCTGCCGAGCACCGAAATTTGGAAAACTGTGAACAAACCCTCGCAGGCATCACATGCCATATTTTGTTTTCTTTGCAGTCCATCGGCTCCTCCAAAGCCTCCCGGGATCCAGAGAGGATGTACAAAATCGTGCTGGCCGGGGATGCAGCCGTTGGCAAATCCAGCTTCATCATGAGACTGTGCAAAGGAAAATTTGTACCCAACCTCAGCTCAACATTAGGTACAAGTGCAAACGGTTTAAAATGAAGACACGTTAAATAAAAAAATATCCATAGCTTTTCAATCTATGCCATTGAATTAAATCCATTTTGTTTTAATTGCAGGTGTTGATTTTCAAACAAAGGTTTTGGAAGTTGACGGAAGAACAATTGCCTTGCAGTTGTGGGATACCGCTGGTCAAGAGAGGTAACTCGAAACCGCTTAGTTAACTACTTTGTGATATATATGAACTTTATAATTGAATACATAATATATTCTGACTTTTTCGACCAATAGAAACTTTGTTGTGTTAACAGATTTAGAAGCATAGCCAAGTCGTACTTCCGTCGGGCGGACGGCGTCCTGCTGCTGTACGACTGTTCCTACGAACGATCGTTCATGAGTGTTAGAGAATGGGTGGATTCCATAGAAGTAAGTCCTTGCCATACTATATAAATAAACGAAATAATGTTGAGGTGTTACCGGTATATGAAGTATAATTTTCAATTTCATTACTTTTTGCGTAGCATTTTTAATACAAATGATAGTAAGTCCTAACTTTTAAGAGAACATGAACGACATTCAAAACAAAATTCAATACAACACAAACTAATTTTTTTTTATTTTACACATGTTGCGATGCATGTATTAATTATTTTTTTTCAAACATGATTTTACAGGAAGGAGCCCAGAAGAAGGTTCCCATCATGCTGTGTGGTAATAAGTCAGATCTGAGAGAGGAGGCGGAAAAACAGGGCCGAAAAGTGGTCAATTTTGAGGAAGGGCAAAGACTGGCCAGGGTAGGGGGTTTATTATGAGAGACTGGCATTATTGTTTTCTTTTGGCTTTTTATAGCTTAATAATATTAAGTTAATGTTTATATTTAGGAGTTTGAAGGTCTGTTCATAGAAACCAGTGCTAAAGAGGGCTCCAATATTGTGGACGCAGTAACTGAACTCTCTAGGTAGGACTTCTTTGTCTCTTAAATTTGTTGATATGATTTCCAAACCTTTATCATTTAATTTATGTTTTTCTATATGATGCTAGTGCCTTATTTCCTATACGATGCTAGTGCCTTATTTCAACATTTTTATTTATTATATTTGACTATAATAACTTATTTGAATCTGAATGTAAATTTTAGTTCTGCATCAAAATACTTTCCTTCTTTAAAAGGGTGTATTATTTCTTTCCAAAACATTTTTTATTAGCCTTTAGTAAGCTTGCGTTTATTATTTTCCTTTATTCCCTATCTTCATTCATCTGTGTTTGGTATCTAGTTTTATTTTTCATTTTGAACCCTTTCTTTGGTTTTCGATGTTGTACATGCATGCCTTACCCGTATTCTGACATCCCACCCTAATCTGCTTTTCAGACTTCTCATGGCTAGCGAAGATTTTGAGCTTGTGACTTCCGGATTGCAACTAAAGACCGAAAGTGCAAAGAAAAAATCATCCTCTTGTTGTGGTTAATAAATAAATCACAAACCCCGCCCTCTCGCGGTGACAAGTGGTTCTCTCACGGGACGGAGAGTTCCTTCCCTTTGTTACAGCTTGTCATTTTTAACCATTTCAGACTTCTCGCCTCTAACGAAGATTTAGAAGTGGAGGCCTCAGGGCTCCAGCTACACGATCCCAACTATGACCCCAGCAAAAGAATTAACTGCTGTGGAAGATCCTCTTGAAAACTTTAATAAAAACCCCGAAAATCCGTCTGATAGATAGTATCAGAGATACAGGGAATTGTTATTCTTGGAAATAAAGGGGTTTTTGACGTTTTTTGCAGACTTTTAACTACGAATGAGGATTTAGAAGTGAAAACCTCCGGTCTGCAGCTTCATAATGGAAACATGAAGGGAAAGTCTTCATGCTGCGGATCGTAATGGTTAACAATGCACTGTCCCGTAATCATTTCATTGTTTTCTGTGGTTATATATGAGGAACAAGGCACGCTTATATAATGTACAAGGGCTATGCTTTTATTTACACATTTCATTGTTTAATGTTAATTTGTACATTTTTAATTTATTTTGTGCATTTTGTGATGTTGATAACTATAACTCAACTTTTATACATTTCAAGACATTTTTACATATCTTTTAAAAAATCTTATCATTATTTTACATGTTTAGAAATCAGGTAAACATCTATGATTTATCTATTATTATGTGCAATAGTTTAATAATGGTAGTCAGAATTCCATGTAGATAGATTTGTTTACTCGTGGTCAGGTAGAGTTTTGATGTACGAGTATGAAATGCAGTATTCGCTTTCGACATTTCATATATTTTGATCATGTTTTCGCACTCCGCAAGATAGGACTTACGTGTTCGAAAAATTCATCATTTTTCAATTTATGATTTACAATTTGGTATTTTTATACATACCTTCAGGTGTGATAATAAAATACGTTTATTTGTATACTGCAACAGGAAAAATGACAGACGGCTAGTGCAATGAAGTGGACAATGTTTCAAACACATCTTTAAGTTTTATGTAAAAAAAATCATTGGTATGTTTTGGTACATGTACCATGTGTTAAAAAGCGATTTTATTATCAGACCTTTACACTAATTCGCCATTCCAAAGAAAAATTGAACCCCCCTTAAATTCATTCACTGAAAATTACGAGGAAGAAATCTGTATCCATTGAAATAGCTCTTAGCCTGGACATATTGTCTCATATAGTCCTATGATATAAAGGATAGCTGCATACGGCAGACTTTCGAACATAGCAGAGTAACTTAATCGTGTTCCCTCAGTTTCTGTATGATATTCCCTCTGTCTAGTCTCGCACCTTGTTTTTTATGCTGGTATTTAGTTGTTGAAGCAGAATATTAGCTTTTGTTAAGTTTTTTCTTTGGAATAAAAAAAAATGAAATGTGCTTTGTTGTTCTTTTCTCTGAAGTAATATCCAAACAATGTTGTTTCATCAACATTCATTGAACACCAATTTTCGTGGATTTCATTGCCGAGTTGATCCACGAAATTAAATGATCATTGAAATACAATTTCTAATTTCACATTGTATTGAAAGGATCATTGGCCAAGAATTAATGTTACCTTGAAATTGATGCCCACGAATATTGATGAAACCACAGCATGTTTCCATACAAACTAAATATGCATCGAAATCGGCGTTTGTAGAACGAAAGTTTCCTTGTACACAGTGTCAGTATAACAGACACCTCCCTGCTAAATAGGACCCAATGTATGTGTAACGAAAGTTCAGTGTAACTTGTCGCCATATCACCTATTGTCATCACTCATACATTTAAAGACAATTAAAACCATGAAAGATAATTCTGTCATCTATTATTTTCAAATAACACAGCAATTTTCACACAGCTGGAGGATAAATTGGATTGAAATTTTTGGCTTGTTTAATTATATATTTTCTTATATAAAAATAATCTGAAATTGATTTTTTCAACAATCCACTCAAAAAGCCCCCCTTCCCCACCTTTTATATAATTGACTTTCAGAAGCAAAGTTTCAGTTTATGAAACACATTATCCTACTTTTGATTGGATAACGTTGGTTTTAACGAATCATTCTCAAATGAACATATATTGACTTCTTAATTGTAGTCTTGTAGATAACTTTTCATATGTGTTAATTTATGAAATAAAAATATGCATTTTATAATGACTTTTTCGAATTGTGAAATTTTTTTATTATTAAAATTCATTGAAATATGAAAAATAAGTTGGTACGAACTTGAACAGATAATTTATTTCAATTGATGGATAATATTTTGCTTGCTGGTATAACATAACATGGCCAAATTCATTGACGTACAGTATTTCCATTTTTCTGATGTCTCGATAAAAATCTTATAAAAGAATATCATATATACCATATATAATGCGACAGGCGGAACGTGTAAATGAAGACTAAAGTAATTATGGACGTCCATCTTTTATTTACACCTCATGGTTAAATATTAGAATTTTCAACTGAAGGCAATCATCTTTAAAACATATAACAAAAGGCAACAATATTGGTATGTATTATAACTATTGACTAATATATTGTCATGGCAAGTAGGGTTAACAAAATGATATAATAATAAAAATCACATCTACAATATTCGTCTCTAAATATTACATTGCAAAATGATACATATTGCGTTTATCATTTAATTCAAATGACAGCTGGTAAAACAATCATTGTTGAAAGCGGGCCAATGGACACAATAAAGAAAAGGCTGCAACAGTAACGCGTAGAGTAATGTAATCATATGTAATTATGTAATCATATGTAATAATGTGATAACTTCGAGGAAGGCAAGCTTGTTTTGATCGTTACGGCTCGTTGTGAATTGCACAAGAATGAGTTAAATTGTGTATGCAAAAATCACAGGGATATAAAAACCACACTTTTTGAATTGAAATAAAAAGGAAGAAAGCAAGAGACAAATAAAAAAAATCCATATGGCACTGATGAAACAAAATGGTGCAATTGACTTTTCATCAAAAATGGAAAAATGAGACTGCAGAACTAAGAGGCACTGGAAATATCTGACTATTTCTAAATATACAATATATGGACTAAAGACATTTACCATACGTAATTATGATAGGAATACGTAGATATAGCACTACAAATAGGTTTCAAAATATTTACAATTCAGATCTGTCTCCAGCCACTGGATAACCTGTGTATCTAAGTACCCTTTAATGACACATACTCACACGATCACGTAAATACTTCCTGTTTTACTAAGTATATGAATGAATCTCATCCAAATAGAAAAAAATATTATCCTTCAACCACAGTATATGCGATAAAATGTCGAATGACATTGCACCTCCACAAGACTGCATCACCAAATACTTTATTGCTTGTCACTTTTCTCACATAAGAAATAAGTCCTTCACAAACTCACTACGTCATAAACACAGTGTTAATCGATGGCAAAGGCCCTGGGTCATTGTAGGCCTGTGAAAGGTCATGGTCACTGGTAATCATCCCATTGACCGCCATGCTTATAATGTCATCTCCAAAGTCGTGAACTAAAAAAAAAAGAAGATATCCATTTCAAAACCATGATATCATAAAGACAGCTTATTTTATTTCATTATTTTTTTTAATTGTTAAATGGCTGCTCTATCATTTGAGACTACAGAAGTGGTATTTACCTCCCGGGCGAGGGGGGCTGTGACAGCTAGCGGGACTAGTGTTATAAGCGCCATCTTTCGGCCGAATCGGTTTGTCCAGAATGTTCAGTGGATCATCCGGGTAACGCTGCTGAATCACTGACACGTGTTCCACGTGCGGCTTTGATGGAGGATTGTAGGAACTGGTGAAAAAATCTGTAGAGAAAAGTTCATAATAGATTCGTAAAGGTAAATTTGTATAGAAGTGTAATCTGTAGATTAGTCTAATATGTTTGCATAGGGAAATTTCAGCGAATTATCCGACGGTAACGCTCTGTTACATATATATTACAAAATTCAGTGTTGACATTGCTAAAATATTCACGTTTATATAATATCTTAGCGAAATAAAGTTTTAAGGATATTAAGATTCTGAATAATTCGGTGAAATTTATACAGCCGTTAAATTTTTCCAGATCTTATATTTAAAACCTTTTTTATAAATAAATCTACTGATATGGTATTTAAGCTGAAGTAAAGCTTCAAGCGTTTACGACTTTGAATGTTAGTGTACCTGTTCCGGAATAAGGCAGGCCGCTGAATGGCTGGTTACTTGGAACCACATTGAAGGCAGAGGACCCCTGGCTATAGACAGACGTCGACCCAAACGTGGGCTGAGACAAACTGGTGTAGTTCGGATTGTAGTAATCCGGACTGCCGTACTGAGAGTCCGGATGATATGTTGACTCCAGATCATTTTTCATGCTGGAATAAGGTGAGTGATTCATTGCCGGGTGTGTTCGAAAAGCACTCGGGTAATGCGGGCCGTAGCTACCGAAGCTGTAGGGAGAACCGGGCTGGTAGTCTCCTTGACCTGAAAAAATGTATATCAAAACATTGACTACTTTTGTTTTCGTTAATCTTATCACTTAAATAATACATGCATGTTCATTTTTTTATCACAATAGAATTCATGTCAACAGGATTATCAAATTTTAGATTATCATGAAACCTTTATCTATTGATTTGTGTATAGTTTATCTCGAAATTTAAATTATTATACGATCTGATGAATAAAATCAGGTAATAGTTTTGTTTTAAGGAAGAGAGATCCAATTCATTTTCATTGTTGAAATTTTTATAAAAATTAAAAAAAAAATATTTAGAATAAAACCAGTTAAATAAGCGGCACAAGGGCCATATCATTATCAGAGAAATATTGTAAATAAAAATTACGTGGTTCCAAAGAAAAAAAATAATAAAATGAATAAAATAACACATTAAAGATCCGAGATAGAGGGTTCACCTACCGATATAGCTGAATGGAGCAGGTGCGACTAAAGAAGGCTGGGAGGATCCCGGATAACTGATCACGCTATTTCTAAGCTGTGGTATTGGATTGAAAATGATTGGGGATGTTCGATTGGGTTGTGGATTACCTATTACACTCTACAAGAAACAAAAACAGACATTTAATTTGTTAAATTAATAAATCTTCCACTGTTAATAGTCTTTCAGAGAAAAATCGACACAAAAGTTTCCAGATTCAGCTTTCAACTTTAATTCTTACTCATACAAAATTTTACAACCATCATCATCATCATCATCATCATCATTTTTACCTGTGCCATGACTGCCATATTGTTGATATGGCTGGACATGTTAAATGGGGGCTCTTTCTCGTGTTTGAATGGGTTATGACATATGGGCGACTGCTGGCCGTAGAACTCGGGCTTGACGTTGTTGTTGTTGAAGTTTTTGCTGTTCATGTTCTCCCGTTTGGTGGCCAGGAAACAGCTGCTGGACTGAGATGACAGAATGGGCCGCGCGTTCCCCTCTTCTACAAAATGAGGAGTAGAAAAAACTTAATTCAGAAAGTCTGATGTGTGAAAGAGAAGGAAGGAAAGTAATTTGCAGAGACATGAAGAATAGTATATGAAATACCAATGCTCAATGAATCATTGCTGGCATAGATATATTAATGTTTTTTTCAAAAATAGTTGTAACTCATTTTTGAGTTGGACATAAGGTGTTATGATGTCCAACATTATTTTAAACATTTCATTATTTAGTATGTTCTGGGTATTTTATGACAAACATTGTAATAGGATAATGAGTTTTTTGGTTATCATTTCTTCTTCCTACCAGTTACAATAAGGCCTAAAAAAATATTGTGTGTTTAGGGTAACCTGACCTAACCTTAAAAAATGCCTTGATCCTACCATTTTTAGATTTCTTTTTTCATCTGACTATGATTTTCATATTATTTCCATTAAAAACCTGTTTTTAAATATGCCCGCATGCAGAAAAAAACAGGATAAAATAAAAAAAAAATCCTTACCTACATAACCTAATTTTTTCATCAGTGTTACCCAAAACACACAATTTTTTTTTTTTAGGCCTAACAATGTGTTTGCGTAAAAATTCGCCAATTTTTTACTGATGTTATACCTGTTTTCATGTGTTTTTCTAAGAGGGACTGGATTTCGGTTTCTTTCTCCACGTGCAGTTGTGTCTCCACCGCTAATAGCACATACTCGTCTAAAAGCATCCGGATCAAATGGAAGGAACCTGCGACAGACGACAATATGGTTGCTCAATGAAAGTGCAAAACTTTTATTACGGTTACAAAACTGAATAGCTAATTTAGACAGATTGTGTGGTAAAAATAAATTCAAGAAAGTTTAAATGATGATGAAGGTCCTACCAAATGCTTTTGCGTTGTTCAAGGTAAGATTATGCATGACTCTGGCTCCAAAAAAGGACCAGTTGAGTAGGAATGCTGAGGCTCTCTTTTTGAACGATCGACCGTTCTGTTTACTGGGCTAAAAAAGGAAGCCAAAATAAAATTTACAAAATCCAAACAAATCACAAAATTAATATCAAGTTAAAAAATGTGTTAAATATCTAATTCATATTAAAGTATCTGGTAATTATGACAAAATTAATTGTTTTTTCTCTCTGTTGACTATTAGCCACTATAGTATTTGAACCTCTGAAAATTAAAACAATACAAATTTTCTATTTATACACGATATGTCCAGTGTTTTGTTTGTTTATTTCTTGTTTTTTTATGTTTTTCACGTACCTTGATGACTTTGGTTTCGACTACACTGTCCAACCACTCAGTGAACGCCTCCACTGTCGCCTGTTTACGCAGAATCTCTTTGAATTCTCTCAAAACTGAAAACAGAGAGGTTCTTAATTATCAAATCGAATTAATTAGAACTGTGTAAATTATATTAATATGAAATATATTTATAACCATCGTTGAAATACACACTGCTTGTGAAATAAAAATTATACATTATACTCACACTCTGCGTTGAGTTCCAGATCTGACTCCCCGCCATCATTGGTGTTGTGGAGCGCATGCGTGCCTATACTGTTGAGATCAATGCTGTCCACATCAGCAATCATCTGGTTCACCATCTGGGCGTCATACAGCACGGGGCGGGCTGTCTGTGGGAATACAGAAAGGGGAAGCATATTGAAGTACAAAGTACAACAAAGGAATATCAACAGGGGAGAGGAATAACAACATAAAAACAATGTGATTAAACCTCCGTAATCAATGATTAAGAACTATTTACTCAAAATAAAAATATTACTGGTGTATGTTTAAAATGTGAATATGTCTGGGTGGTTAGGAGTTTAGGTGTTGTTCACCTGTTTGACTGGTCACTGAATCTGAGTTTGTTGTCTATGTTGTCTCTATTTTGATGTACTAGATGCAACTAAGCATCATTGTTCGTACATTGTAGATCAACTACTTGTATACAGTGGTTCCTTAGATTTATGATTTTATACAGTGTTGATATTTACCTGGGCGAGATGTAGAAATGAAGTTTGTCTTTTCATGGATTGTGCGAATCGTCTTGCTACCGGAAGCTTGCTTTGTGAGAGCCTGTCCGGTAGATTCTCTAGAGAAGTGGAAACCCAGTTCTCCCAGTGTTTTGAAAAATTGCGGATATCACAGAGCAATCTGAAAGAATAAGACCATGTATAATAAGAAAGTTTTCAGCTACAAAACTAAAATTTCAATTTAAAAAAATGAGGTATTTTGTTGGGTATTATAAATTCAAATAATTTTGAGTGTTAACAGTGGTTAAATTTTCATAGATGCAGGATGTATGTAATCTTGGAATGGTAGTTGGGATATCAACTGACTTTAAACACTTTTCTTACGTTTCTGGCATTTCTTGCATTGTAGCTGGAATAAGAACCTCGGTCAGAACCTGAATATGAAGGATTCATTAATGTGTTGATTATCAGGGCATAACGCAGTTTGTTTAGAAATGTACCGAAACAAATTCAAACGTGCTAAAATGGTTCATGTTTATGTTGGTGTAAAATTTGCTTTACCTTGTACAGAATGCTGTCGCACACACATATGATGTCCACGATCACCTCATTCTCTACTAGAGGAAGCAGGTGCTCAGGCAAGCCTTGCCAGAAATGTAGCAAGAAGTTCTGAATCTGAAATATTGGAATGCAAAAGAAATAGTAATTATAAAGGAATGTAAGTTAGTAATTGTGTGTGAAATACGCAAGAAACTTTATCGAATACCATTTTCTTCAAAATAAATTAAATCCAAGAATTTTTCTCATTTGTTATAAATTGCAAATAAATACTTTTGTTTGTATCCTTTGCAAAACTCGTTTGAAAAATTGCTTCAATTTTTTAATTTTTCTTTGGCAAATTCAAGTGTTCTTTACTACCAAACACTTTTTAGGTGAAATGTCTTTCGAAGAATCTAAATCGTTACGATGATAAATGACAGCGTCATAGGTCAATAAAATGCCTGTAATCCAAGGGAATTCGGGGGGATTCGTCGCTATCGAATTTCCATGGCTTATATTTTCAGACTTGCCAATAATGTGTTTTAGATGTGATTGACAAAAGAATATTTAATCTTATTATCATATTTGATCTTTGTTTTATGAAAATTTACAACTCCTTTATCAATTTTCGCCGGCATTTTTCAATACAAAAATGATCCGAACTTTGAAAGGTTAGGGAATATGTAATCAGGCCTAAACACCTCCATAATCGTGGATCAATTTTTGAGCCGATAGAGGCCATTTTGGTTGAGGAAATTCATATTGACTGAGCTTACATGAAGTAAACGCAAATACCACTACCTCATATTACCCGTCAAAAAGCAAATATATTTCCATATTCGGTGAGAGTCTACAACATGCACGAACTGTATTTCTACTGCACGTCCAAATAAATGATAACAAAAGTGCCATGTCGGTCTACTTCTGTAGATTAAACAACACAAAACAAGTATATCTGTGTGCATTTTGAACCACGAGGTGCCAAGAACATACGTAAAGATATCTGGGGTTTGGTAGGCTTGGAGAGAGAAAGATATTTTTTCTTCCTCCCCCCCCCCCCCTCCAATATGATAACTTATGGTTGCATTATTCGAAAAAAAATTCAACATATTCTATTTGCACGTAAGTTAAATTGATAAATCTTTGGTGACAAAAAAACTTTGATTGGTACAAATGATTTCACAGGTGTTTTAAACATTCCAAATAGTCGACATATTGTGTTTGTCTCCGGTGTCAAAACTCCCAACATATTACGACTATTAATAATTCAGAGTTATGGAATGTTGGACATGATTTATATTCTTATAAGCAATTGTTTAATACAGTTTTCCAAATAACTCTAACGGACCAATGACTCACGACTCCAACACTTTCAGCCGAGAATCGCAGGTGTAGCTCACAATGAGCCCGGATTTACTAAAACCCCAAACCTGCCCGGGGAGGCTGTAAAACTCCGGCTTATAATGTCGGGATTAAGGTTTGACAATCACTTCATTCAGAATATCTGGATTTCCTTTGATAAAGTTATCCTTCGAGAAGGGAATTAAGCAGTCTGTCGAAGTTCTTGATTTATCTTTTAGAGTTTTCAATGTTTATGCCAAAATTAAACGCACTCCAGACATAGTTTTCAAACAAGTGCTTGGGAGGATTCTGGTGTTGTGAGTAGTACCTAGTGTCGGTCAGAAGCCAAAAAGGAAAAATATCTGGAATTCTTAAGGAATCAGATCCAGAGTGAACTATTAAGATCAATTCTATGTAAGAATCAAAATTTGAAGATTTTCTTCATACTCTACATTTTGACAGACTTTGATGAGTAAAAAAGCCTGACACCATGCAGACACTTAAAATTAAAAAAAAAAAACTAGATTCTTTACGTCCACCAGAAAGAACATTAAGAACAAATTCTATAAATGACATTGTGCAACACTAGATTGATAAAAGAGAAAATTTTTCTATACATTTACAGTTCATGGTTCCAGCAATGTTCGATATAATGAACATTATTTTCAAAAGGTAACTGTCACTTTAAATGGAATTTTAAAAATAAACTTCTAACGTAATATGATTCTGAAGTTCTTATCTTTTCAAAAAGTTTCATTAAAATACAACTCTTGTTCATGAGGTTCTATAGTATGTAGGTCAAGAAACAAGTATTGTTGTATTAAGATATCTTTACGTGAACTAATGAAATTTTCCCTGATAACATGTGGAATTGAACTACAGATTGTTCTTTAATTGTGCCAATACCGTGAGAGTCTGAAAAAATCCTGTTTGGATTTCTCGGTGTTGTTTCGATGTTATCAATGCTTCTGTATTGATCTTCTGTTAACTTCTGATAATACTGTCACGTGACATATTCGGTTTATTATTTGTTGCTCGTACAAACATTAATTCACGAAGCATTTAATCAAATTTTCTTTATTAGAAAAGGCAGATTTCCTTTTTGTGTAATTTCCCGTTTGTGGAACTTAAAAATCTGTTGTTTATTACAAGCAACCATTTCCAATTATTATATGCAATACAATGCTTTTCTTATATATACTGCTTTGCAGAAAATCCACATTATAATAACATTCATTTGTTATCAATGCAATCCTATCTTACAACCCAGAGAGTAAGAATTAACAACAAAAATGCCATCATGCAATTAGACTTACAAATTAAAAGATATGTATAACTACACATGGTCTCACAATAAGAAACTTTTAAATAAAAAACCAGCAAATTGCCAAACAAGACATAAAAAGAAGCAAAACAGGGGCTTGATTCCACTGCCTGTTGTACAGCAATTAAAACGAATTTCACTTTCAAGAATTCCTTTGGGTTTTAAACTTCAGAAGATGTTCTTGTACTGAAATCCATTTGTATAATTGTGTTTACAAGAATTAATCCCCCATAATAGGTAGTTGATACCTTGAAAGTGTAATTCATTCAGCGGACCTAATACCAGAGATAGCACGGTAATGCCAACATCAAAGCGGACCTGAGCGAAGGCATGGATCGCCTGCATTTGGAGAACCATGGCGGACTCTCTTTGCGATAACTAATGATCTTTAATGTCCTACTGTTTTCCAAACACGTTGCTTTCAAAGGATGCCTTCTCGCGGATCAAAGGACAATTATGATTATGATATAAGTTTCCGTCGTTTTTAGGTGTGAATATTCTGTGTAAGTTTCACCAATGATGGAATTCTTTGTGGTATATTTTACATACAACATACCTCTTCAAAGTTGGCGTTGATGGCTGTATCCAGGATACACTGGCAATGAGTCTTATACATCATTACAAAGGTTTCGACCTGCAATTCAAAGTACAAATGAGTAGTCATTTCTAACACTTTGTATACGAGTATTAATGTACATTTTCTATATCATCATTAAAATTGCACGTTACCAAAAGGTCTTCATTTATTGAGCAAAAATAAATACATATTAAATACATTTTATCCATCTATGTATTTCCACTTTTAATTAGCTTAATCGTCAAAATCATTCTATTTTGAAAATCTTGACAGCCTTAACCACAATATATAATGACGAATGAAAGGTGGAACAAAATAACCAACTTAAAAAGAACACAGATATACAAAACAGTTTTTGAAATCTCTCAAAAGATTATCTTGGGGTGAAGTATTTAATTGTGTTACAGAGGAAAATAAACGTGTCTTTCTTGCTGTGCGAAATGACATTTTCACCGCAGTAAACTCAAGCCGACTTGATAAATTTCTAAATGATACATTTTTCCTTTTATAGCTTGTTCGACGGCTACCCTTGAACAAATAGAATCTTGTTTACTCAGGACGGAATTCTGTGAGTAGCAAAGTTGGAGAAGAATAGGTTGGGATTTGGTATCAATTAATAACAGAGACCCCGGGGCACAGTTTATCAGCGATTCAATAAACAGTTCAACAAAAGTAATAAAATATATCACGGCGAGCGATCTTACAACGTAAACGCACGTAAATTTTACTGGCATACGAAATTAACGTGACATAACGATTCAGCGCAGAGGTAATTAATATTTCTTTGCTCACAAATGCACAACAATGGTTCTGGTTTTGTAGGAAATAAATTAATGTCTGTGTCCTCGTTCTACAAAGGATCTGCATTTTCATAGAAAGATTCACGCGTTCGCATGCCATCAGGACAATATACATAAGTACAACCACGTATAGTTTTTTTTATAAACATAATTTAGAGATTGCACGTGTATGCACTCCATTCAAATACTTCTAAACTTTTATTTATGTTTTCAGGAGCAGTGCAATGCAATATGCTTAAACAAATCACCGTATTTCTGATGCAATGATCTAATAAAAAGATTGATTGAAACTGAATCGAACCTAACAAAATGAAATTCTTGCAACATAGAATTAACACTTCTTTTTTAACGAAATTTTTTTTTTAAACCAAAGCATAGTTGACAGTCTTGGTGAATAATAAAATCTTAATCATAAAAAATTGACGGAAGACATTATGCTTACCTTTTCTCTGGGAATGGAGAGTGGTAAAATGAGATATTGAGCATTAGGGAATTCTGGAAGTAAAGTGCCAGTCTTTGAACTGAGTGAATATTTCCTTGTGAATCCACCCTGAAAAGTTAACAAAAATATCATTATAACAAAATGAAAAATAATTAAAGTGTTTAATATGATAAATTATTACGTGTAGCTGAACAATGAAAGAGTGAAAGAGAAAGGGGATATATCTTCATAATGTACATGTATATCAAAATATGAAATCGATTAGTATCAGAATATTTGAATAAATCTACAACAATATCAAAAGATGCAATTGTGTAGCAAAGCTAGGATTTGATGCGAGAATATTTTCAAAAGTTTTTCACTCCTATAACCCTACCCCTATAAACTAATTTAAATTTAATATCGGATATTGATATTTTCCAAAATTATCTGTACACCTACATAGGCAGTGTGGGAAAGGGATACTGAGATTTAAAAACAAGTTTTTAATTGCTGGTTTCTTTGAAAACACAATTGGAGACTAGGTGCCCGCCATATTGGATTTAGGGTGCACCAGTTGTTCCCAAATATTTCAAGCTTACCCTCTTCACAAGACGACAATTGCATCATAAATAAACTTTTTATTTGAATTTCAATGGGATTGTGTAATCCATTTGACGGTTCTGAATTAGAATTACCCCACTTTTTTAGCGCTTGTTGTAGCTGGAGCCCCCCTGCTTTGTAGAAAATAGTCAAGTTTACAGTCAGCGCAATCAATTACTAGTTTATAACAACGCCCGGGTTGACAATTTGTCTTACTATTTTGTAAGATCTATATGTCATTTGCAATTTTATATAAATCTTCCGCATTCGTGTCTTTCTTTTATTAAGACACAGAGCTTCAAGTAACGCTGAACAGCTAATGTCAATCTTGGGAAGAGTATAGCTTAAAATGCCTAGAAAATACGCATAAGTTTAAATCTTTGCCATATCACGTTATATGATACAGTGTATGAACAGGAGGGTGTCTTTCGCCAGAAACTGGTCTTTTTCACATTAAAGATCATCCTGGGTATTATAAGACATTGTTTCTCGGGACTTGATATCGTTCTAAAATACTTCCACTTCATATAATATTAAAAATATCGCATCAAATGGTGAATTTAGAGCTTTAAGTTCAGTCCGGAGTAAGCTTTGATATTGAGAATAGGGAACTCCCACCGTCATGTTTATTAACTTGTAATAACGATTGTCTCAGATCCGCCATGGTCTTAAATTGTCAGACCGAGCTAATAAGTGATGGGGAGAAAAGGTGTTCTCCCGACGCCTTCAAGTTTCCACCTCGCGTCTGGTCCCATCCTCAGTAATGAGGAAACACAGAGAGATGTGTCTGTTTGTGGGAGCCCCAATTAGGCAATGTTTGACGGAGGATTCATTTCAAAGACATTCCTTGGTTGATGGCGACGAGTGGATGGTAATCACGGATTAACGTACTGATACTCTCTCCAAATCAGCCAAAATGTAGATAAATGGATCAACAAATAACAAAATAAGAGAGTAGGGGATTTACTCAAGGGACGCAATTTAATTATCTGAGTATCGGGGTCTTAAAAGTAATCACTCATTGCTTTAGTATCTTGTCCTCAAGATATGTGCATATATTTTGGGGTTTGATCCTTCTCTTTGATGGGTATTGTATTTAGGGATGGTTTGACACAGGGCGTTGTGCGTTTAGCGACACAGAGCGTACATTATGCGGAAAGGAAGGTTTGGTGTCCGTGTGTTTGAAGATAAAAGACTTTATGATGCACAAACGAAAAACTTTCATCCAAATATGTTGACTTTTATCGTTTTGTGTCAATAGATAGGTTACTTATCATGACTAATGTTAAATTGGACAAACACCCTCTTCCGATTGGTGTAAAGAATGTCAAAAATTCAAATTCAGATTTTCCTGCGCGTACCCATGTTAGTCCCTTTTCAATGAAAAGATGTCGGCACTCTTATTTTATTCTAATGTTGGTGCTTGTATATAAGAACTATAATTATTCGTGCGATGACTACTGTAATATCATTTCTTTGAATTTCTTTTTATTTGATTTTAAGTCAGTGAGAACTTTATTATTTCTGGTACTTTTGATAGAGATCTCAGGAAGCAATATAGATTTTCCTTTTTTAACTGTTATCAAACTAACTTTAAAACAAGAATTAAGAAAAAATAATCAATAGTCAGCAATAAATAAGTAATGTTTTGAAATATCTATGGTCTGTGTATTTTACTATCGTGTTTTATTGGTGTTTACTTTAATTATCCGTTTTATATCCCTGTTCTCTTTATCAATGATATTGTGTAGTTACATTTATATTTACCACGATGTAAGATTACATTAGATATTTTGTGTGTTTTATTTAAACAATGACAAGATAAGACGCATCAGACAGAACAAACGATTTTATCCCAAATGGAAATTAGTTTTATTTTAAGCTGCAATAAGGAAAGGCATATTTGTAATTAACCATGGGTGTATTTTGATAAAAATGTTTCGTAGGACACATTCTATGTAATTACTGCATATCTGTGCGGTTTGTCAGCAAATAGTACTGACCATGATTCTACTAATTTGTTTAACCAAACGTTCTTCGCCAAACATGGTTTCCAATAAAAATGCAAGGCATTTCGAATTTATCAAAGCAAAGAAATTTTCGTTTTCCCAAACACAAATAAACCGGATGAGCTGGATACGCCGGGTATCAATCCTACACGTAATTTGGATGATAAAGATTCAATATATCACAAGATAACGCGGGATTTCATCATTAGCAATGACTTTGATGCGGCCATTTTCAAGTGGGCTTTTAAGGGACAAGAGATAACTTCAATTTGTTGAATACAGTTGGGTATACTGAATACCGGTCCGAGAAAAAGGCAGTCCAGCGCAACAGACTATTTTTGGAAAAGACGGTTTTGGTTAAAAAGTAACCAACTTATCCCATTGACGGTGTGTAACACTTACAAATGTGTGTGTTCTTACTGCCCGCGTTCCAAACCTTGTATGCAAAGCATGTAGGCTATCAGGCATTTTTTTTAATGATAAATGCATCTTTAAACCCAAGAATACTATTATGGAAAAAAGTTTATTCCATTGGTTCGATCTGAATTCTAAGTTTGTATACCAATAAATCAAATCAGTAAAAAGATTTTTTCTATGCAACTGCGAATCATTAAAACGTGAATCCATCTGTTTAAATTAAATTAAATTGAATTAAATTAAATTAGATTGACCTGCTACCCGGTAGCCTTCTTCTACATAGCAATTTTTTTAAATACATTCTCTTTTCTCATTGTACACATTAACCGTGCATGGAGAGGATAATTATTGACTAAACCTGTTGCCTAACTCACTCAATACAATTATTTATAATAAGTAAATATAGTTAACCATTAAGACAGTACTCACCTCATTTTTCAGTTTACACCCGGAGAACCTGAAAAATCAATCATTGTGTTAGTTTTTAAAATCGATATTTTGCTTGAAAATTACAGCGATTTCTGTATTTATTGTTATTTTTTAAAGGTATGGATGAATAAATGGTTGAAATTGACCATTCAAAGGATCTATCCAATAAAGGGTTTCTTTACATATGTACGAACTGGACAAGATTATTTGTTAGCCGACAACAGAATTTATCAATGAGAAAATGAAATGTATATTTATATATATATATATATGCATCAATGACAATAGAAAAGATATCTTAACAATACATTTTTTAAAATTCATATCATGCGGCATAACTGATGACGTCATAAAAATTGGTCAGAGATTGAGGACGTTTATGCTAGATGGGCATTTCGGGGTTCATTAAATGCATCAAACTAGATATGAAGTGTTGAAACAGTCGTAAATTCGGCATGAATTCTAGCCTCATTTAGAAAGTACTTATCACCACCTTGATAAGGTGTTTAGAAAGGTTTTTTTGCACCAGACACAGTTGTAAATTGTGGCAGAACACCATGCAAACGTCTCTACAGCGCGGTACGCTATGCAAAGTGGTATAAATATCTCACCTTAAGGCGCAAAAAGGTCATGCATATTTGATTATGTAACACTTTTGAAAAATATAATAGGCTCTAAAAAGGTCTGAACGTGACTAATGGTAAATATGTTGCGTGTAATATAGCGCAAATGGCTTTGTAGGGAGGTGTTGAGCAAATACGGAGACCATTCCGAGTGTGTATATTCTGGCTATGGTAAGCACTCCAGCTCAAATTTATGATGGCCACCAAAGAATTAATATAAGTGTAGAAATAACGCCTTTTAAGTGACTCTAACGGGTGTTGTGTAATTGTAAACAAGTCATTTTTTGGTGTTTGAGTTTCAAGTTTCACGACCATATACATGCCATTATTAAGTATTTTTCTCGCCTGGTCTTTAAGATGTACGGTAACCCCTGGGTCGAGTCAAAGATTTGATAAATAGGAGACGCCAAAAAAGAGTTACCTAGTTTAACACCTATTGTATTACTGGCATGCGCCTAGTCGAAAGAAGAAAGTTTGGAGATATTTCCTCTGCTACTCTATAGAGCTATTTCTCGCTATCAATTGTTCGATTAGCGAAACACTCGGTCGAAGGACAGGGCCTTTGCTATGACAAATTGTTCTAGCTATATTTTGATTAATATAAAGATTTACACTTCTGTTCGACAGCATAGGATTATTTAGAAGAAACCCGTCATGAAAAATAAGTATTGCGACCCAACAAGAGTCAATATACAAAGAACAAGCGTGGGCATTCCGAGGAACTACCCCCGAAACCAACCGCAGACTGTGTTTATTCTCTGTCTTATTATCCGTTCTTTGAAAGATCCCTTGTTTTTCCTAGCATTTTTTATTTCATCTCTCGTTTCTTCTTTCATGTTTAATATTTACATTTGTTCATCCGGATCGATAAAGGTCTTAAATATTTTGTAACAAATGTATGAACTAAATCGAACCTATCCTACATTCAAACAATGAGTTCATTTATATATCCTACTGCTCTTAGATGTGAAAATCGTCTATAAGTCGCTGCAATTTATCAGATCCAAGCAAACAATAATTATGGTGCAGTTTTTGTTTTTGTATGGTAAAACATGTTAAATTCAAACATGTCCGCGCTAAAGGAGACAACTGCGGAATAGTCTGGTGACGGACGAAGTTTTTGATTGTAAATGAGTCTCTGTATGTCTATTGTTGTATACCGTCTGTCGTATAGAAATAGTTCTTTAGAGAGAAGTGAAAGATTTATATTTTATAACAGACTGTTGCTGTTGTATAGTCAGATTTAGAAAGCATAAAAGTCAATGTTGTTTTGTTATGTTAATTCGTCAAAGTGATGTAAAAACTCGACTTAAACACGGAGTGGGAGGGAAAAAAAATCACAAAAAAGCGTCAAAAATATCTTTTGCAAATAATGTCCAGTTTACTTGACAATGTTACATCTCTAAAGAGTCAAATAAACTTGTATCCTTGTATATTATATGCCTAAGTAACACCTAGAATAAGATCTATACTTTTTAAAATTCTTGCTATCATTGAAAAATATAAAGTTTAAAAGTTGGATTTTTAAAACTTTTATTACTTCAGTAACGTAAAGATAACGCAGAATATTAAGCTGAGCCTCATATAAAAGGCAGGAGCTAGGTGATAAAGAAATTACTCATATCCACCTAAAGATTTTAACTACGATTTTTGTAAGTCATAAACTAGTAAAGAAACCTAAATTTTTCAGCTTTAGAAATTTTGATCTTTTTTTCATTATTTGTTACATGACTCGTTTTTTCAAGGAAATAGAAGAGTCTAAAAATGACCAAGACCATCCAGTCCTTTAACACTAAAGTTGTTATCTATACACAAACTCTTTTGATGATCTTTCTAGCCGTTACAATTGGATTTATGAGTTTTGGTACAATGAATAAAACAGAACATTGTTTTAGATTGCATAAAACACTTACGGGAAAATACTATTGATTTTTTATTTTTGATTTGTGATGTCTGATATAAAACAAATACACAAAGATAAGTAAAAAGGTAGGTATGTAAATATCTCACCTTGTAAGTCCTTTCCCCGTGTACACAGAGTGATAGTACTGACTAGTCTCCCTGATTCCGATACCATAGTAGTGATACCTACGATCACAAAGTATATGGAGAATACAGTTTCAGAATTCAAGTACTATTTTGATACCTTCAGACATAGAATTAATACAAAGAGTATATCAAGCAATTCATGATGCTACCTGTAAAGTCTCAATACACACACCAAGAGAATGAAGTAACATAATTCAGGTATTTTTTTTTTATAATATAGTAAAGTTAATGCTATTCATATATTCTTTAAGAAGGTATGCATATGATTTTGAAAATTCTAAACAACTCACTTTGAATGTCCTCGAGTTCCTAAGCGTCGGGTAGTCAGATGAGGGAATTTTTGTCGAATTGTCTAAAATAAAATTGATTTTTTTTTTCATATTCCCAGTTCGATTTGATTCTGTAGAACAATTAAATTGATATTCTCTTGGAATTATTCATTCATCTGCTTTTGTTTTTATCATAGACACTAAAAGAGTAACTTATATTTATTACATGTAACACGAATATCATATTTATTACAATTGTATACAAGTTTGACTTGTGCATTAAGGAAGATTTTTTTTTTGTATCTTGCTTGATTTCGATTTTGTTCCTTACCTTTCCAAAAGTTGCGGCACACGCAGGTTCCAGAGATTTCTGCCGACAGAAGTCGAGGTAGTGTGCGTACAGAATACAGCGGGGGAGACATACGCCCTCGCAGATACAGTAGTTCTCCTCAAGCCTGTGGTAGAAACAGGTGAAAGGTCAAAATAATTCATTTAATACAGCGGGGGAGACATACGCCCTCACAGATACAGTAGTTCTCCTCAAGCCTGTGGGAGAGACAGGTGAAAGGTCAAAATAATTCATAAAATACAGCGGGGGAGACATGCGCCCTCACAGATACAACACTATAAGAGAGATAGCTGTATGATCTGGTCAATTAACGTTAAAAAGGGGGATGAAATAGTTTTAAAAATCTAACGAAAATCATTGTGTGTGAATCTTATTTTACATACAATAGAAAATACGAAAATATATTCAATACATACAAAGGCTCATTGAACATCATCAAATATTATTCCTATATATTAAGTGAGTAACTAATTCTGGGTTTTTTTTATCATACATTTTTACTGCTTTATGTCACTTTGAAAACGATTATAAAGACTTTATTTGGTTTTACAATTTTATTGTCATTTTAATTCAAGATTATGTGTATCATTACATGCGGGTAATGTATAGAAATGAGGTCAGCGAAATGTTGTCTTCGGTCATGAATATTTATGAACAGACATTCTATTCGGGAAGTGGATTGCACTGAATACTCTGTGTGACTAACTTTCTCGTGTAACTAATCACGTCACCAACTCGGAAAATCGCCCTTTTATTTTAAATTATTTTTTTTTTTATAAAATGTAATTATCTATTTTTCCAAAGAATCTTTATTGCAATCATTGGTTATTATTCATCAGTGCAATTTTAACACCTATTTTTTTTTTATTAGATATTCAGAAATATATACATAGATAATTTAGAAAAGTATTTCAACACATGTATAAGTAATTGTTTTCTCCTATTACAGATATATATCATAAGAAATAGATATAGGTGACAATATTTGACCTTCGTTTTCTAGAAATAAATATTTAGTCGTTTAAAGTAATGCGGTCTGCAATTTAATGTCGAACAACTTTATTGTTCAATTGTAAATCGACGACAGTTCAAAAATATATATTTTAAAGATATTAATTTATAAATTAAATTATAGAGCATTACTACAAGATAATAAATTACTTTGATTTACATATCATTCTGTTTAAAGTAAAATTTATTAAATAAAAATCATTGCATTACAAACTATATGGATTTAGAAAAAAGTGGTCTTTTTTATAGTACAAATACTTATATAAAAATGAACCATTTTGGTATTTAAGATAAAACACTGTGAATATTTACCAAAGTATTTACATAATTATAATGATATATCAGTAAACACTGTACACCAAGCAATGAACTCTGTCGCAACATTATTTTTATAATAACTAATGAATACATTCTTATATATAAAATAAATACACTCAAATTGGTGTTTATATTTTGAAATTTTATATACCCACATTTTAAACTAACATTATATTCATACACATAAGATAATTATTCAATTAAAAAAAACAAATCATTTTACAATCAATCATTTAAACATTTTTCATAATATAAAAGTATGCAAGCAATCCCCGAAAAGTAAGCGGTAGACAAATAAAGAAGTTATAATTCATAGGAGGAAACTCAAAACGTCTTATCATAAATCAACACCAGACGATACTTCAATCATTTTTGTTTTGTTTGAAAACATATCTTTGTAGTTAAATTTTATTTATTTGTGGCTTGAAATCTCTATATATCTTCGACAAATAGTTCCTAAATATTGTCAATAGTATTATATAGTTTGCAAACAACAGATGAACAGTGATGATAAAGCTATTTCAGAATGTATATGAAGTTAGCATTCGTACAGACAAGAAGGGATCAAACAAGAATGAGTGGCTATTTGGCCCCTCACAGGATGAGCTGGGGGTAGAAATGACGCCAAGAAATTTGTATGCGATCATGGGTATAAAAAAATATAAAAAGGATTAAAAGAAACGGGTTTAAGTTAGATCCTAGAATAAAGAGATTAGATACGAAAATCGCCTTCACATAACTTAGATTTGAGTTCATTCTTAGATATGTTGTTTACATTTAATATTTAATAAAGCATTTACTAAATTTTTTTTAAATTTTATCAGAGAGAGAGAGAGAGAGAGAGAGAGAGAGAGAGAGAGAGAGAGAGAGAACTTCGGTTTCATATGATAAAAAAGGAAACATTGGCGGAAGGCTGGCGACAAATGGTAGCAGAACACTTCACACCTTCTCCATTGTAAACACATAGAAACCCCGACCGCCATTCCGGGACTGAGCAGACGACCACTACCTGCCATTCCAGAGACTCGCAGACGGCACGTGGAGCGCGCCAAATGTTGTGACGACAGAAACATTACGGGTGACACTTTCCCTGAATTAATGGTGCACGGTTAGAAAGTTAAACAGGCGATCCCCACCACAGTGGAGGACATATTAATATACACCCCGGTTATAAATTGATACCCGTATGACTCCTCTTGTATGTTAATGAACTTTCTCCTTCAGAGAGACTTTTACAGGGATATACTGCGAGGGCAACGGATATTTTTCAGAACAATTTTCTTGAATCCGATAGCCCCTTAAAAGAACATTCAGATTCAATTTGGACCACGTTGCTAGGTCTTTATGTTTACAATATTGAGATATTTAGTTTTTCTCCCTCGCAATTTACACTTTGTTACATCTATATATGTAGCTGTTCGAAATTTCAGTTTTAAACTTAATCTTAATTCAAAATTATGAATTTCTACGGTCTATAAGTAATTCATTTATTATCAATTTGCATTTCGCGATATTTAAGATCTGTTTTCGGTTTGCTTGGTTTTTTTCAGTCTAAAATTGATTACATTACAATTTTAGACTGAATTCCTTAAACTTATTTGACTATTTGACTGTATAGATTTATTTAAAATATTTAATTCAAAATTATCACAGAAGATTCAGTACAATTTGATGGTCATCGGTTGTGTTTTCATTTCACAATGTCACGTTGATATTATAGACACCACGCAATGACGTTGCAAAATAACTGTTTTCTTTATATATCCTAATGGTTCATATTACTGCTGTTACCCAGACTTTTAATTAATTTACCGCTTCTATTGATCTATCTGTCTTTACAAACACTTCCTTTAAAGTAAATATTTAAAAACCATCAATGTAAATTCTATATCAAATATTTATATTTCTAATTTCTTGTTTAAATAGGCTGAAATTACATAATTAGAATATTTCAAAATAAACATGTTTACAAAAGCTTGAAAGTTCTATGTGTAATTCTAGATTCAGTTTAAAATATCAAATGACATGCTAGAGTTATAGCCATGATATAACCAAAAACAATAAGATAGAAAACCGATCCACAGTATAGTGTCCTTAACTAAATTTAAAACTTGTGAGGGAGAATAGTGTCCTTTCCGATAGTCATGTTGTATATTTTATTTGATAAAATGAAATATATCGGAAAGGATAATAGGAACATGTTGGGATACTATTTTGGTTTAATAACCATCTAATATATTATATATTATCATCATTTTCAAATTTACAATATGTGCAATATTTGACCATAAAATTTATTGTAAAACATCTTTTGTTAATATCTTTAAAAAATTGTTTTCTTAATCAAAATCTGCAATCGCAATATGAAAAAGTAAACATATTGCAAAATTATTTGAGCAAGAAATATGCCAGAAAGAACATAATTTATGAATGATTTAATTCACTTCATAAATATTTTTACATGTTTGACTAAATGCGAGTCACAAGACAGTTGAGTTAAATTCGAGGAAATTATAAAGAGCAATGTTTAAAAAATATTTTAAAAATTGTTATTTTTTTTTAAACTATATTTTCATGCAAACTTTTTGCTGGTCATAATAATGACGGATAACAAGTTCATCTCATTATCAAAAAATTACATCGCTTAGAGAAAAGATTCAGCAAAAATAAGAAATCCTACAAGGTTTGAATATACATATAGATGTAAAAGCTCCATTTGAATATACCTGTAGATTTAGGTGGTTCTTATTCAACTTTTATTTACAGCACCAGTTTGTACTTTCAAATACCACCAAATTAATTTGCCATCTTGTACATGTTATGTCGGTTCAGACATTAGACGTGCATTTTACATAATCCACACAGAGTAACAGTATTTGCCCAGATCTTGCGGCCCTCTCCCAAAATCAAACACGTGGTCTTGACTGGTATTGCACATATTGAATCGGCGGTCAATTAAACCATCCGTTTTGAGTGAAATTGCACTGCGTGTGGTACGTGCGATGCATTTCAAACATTTATGTTAGGCAGGTCTATTTAAAGCTAATAAATCCACTTCACATTATTAATTTCCGCTTTTCCCACCAAATATTCCAAGAAGATCTAGTTTTATACGCAATGGATTGATTATATAATCATGGTACATGAATGACTTTGCTGTAGTCCTCGGGATCTAACTTTACATGGAGCTGCTCTATAATGTCATAGAAATGTAATGCATATCATAATGTAATTTTGAACGTATCCAGTAAGTGCAACAGTGGTCAGAATCTTTTTGCATTAACTTCACCCAAGTCATAATTACTCAGAAAAAACGAAGGACGTTATTTGGTAAATATCCATTAAACAGATGTATCAGTAGTTGGATCTTTATACTTTTTTTTATACATATATTTGCGGAACGAACTGCTTTCAAAAGTAAAATTTTAGGACTAATTGTCATAAAAATAAATAAATTGAGCGTTCGTTTCTTTTATTTCCTTTCACTTGACAAATGTAATGGTATCATATATTTTGGGACAGCGCGCGTAAGGTAAATTAAAAGCTTATTGTAGCGTATAATTTTAAGCAAATGCATTATGAAATACTTTATAGAATGCACATTGTACTGGAATAACATACATGAATAAGCAATGCTGGATGAAATATTTTACTTAAATACGCTGTATACTGTATAATTATTACGGTCAATAGATTAGTGGCCCTCATTTCTTTTACCAACAATCAAATTCTTCATTCTTCATATTCAATGAGCATTAATTTTGCTTAAGTTGTACATAAAAATACTGCAACGTCTACAGATATCGTCAACATCTAAACTTAACTACTATATATAAGTAGAATTATGTAATCTCATTAATAAAGCTTCATGTATATTCATGATATATATCTTTGTGTATGTCTAATATATGTAACCAGGACTTCAGAGAACAGAGGAAATTTTTTTTTAGAAATTGTATATACATTAAAATTCATTGTACTTTCTGCATGTTGACAGATCTTAATATTCCCAATTTATTTTAAAAAACATTAACTTTTATATATGAAATATATGCATGATCAATAATTATTTCTTGTAAGGGTTTTATAACATGTACAAGTTTTGTGTGATTTTTGCATTAAAAACCCTATGTAATTCCCCCAAATGAAAAAAAACAACAACCGGAAGTTGAAAATTTCAAATAAAAACTAAGAGATACGTGTAGTTTCAAGTAATTAATATTATAATATCCTTTAAAATCCAAATTGCAACATGTTAAGTAGTAAGACTGCAGAAGTTTTGTGTCCTATTGCGGTAGCCCAGCCGTTATCTGGCCTAACAATGAGTACACAGCGACCCGGGTATTCGGCAAAAGCAGAATGATATCGCATCATCTCCTTTCTCGTTCAAAGGTTGTCCAAAAAGGAGCAAAAATGTAACGGGGAAAGTCGCTAATTCTTGAGTACAGACGATAATCCCGAAGGTCTTACAATGATAGGCTAAGTGCCGGCAAGATTAACACGCCATTTTGAACTTTTGAAAATATGCAATGCGCCGGGTATCAGTGTAGTGTTTCAAGAGACGGCAAAGTGCCTTGTTTTTACGTCATTAACCCAAGACTCCATATTACCGTGGGTGATTTTTTGTGAATGTTGCACAGTTTTGGAGAACAATCAGATCAATTTTTTTTCACTTATTAATTTCACTATGTGGCTCAACATTTTTAATTAAATAAAAATTGATTGATTTTGGTAAATTATAATTATTTTAAAATGAAACGAAATTTTTATTATAAGACTGTACATTCTGAAAATTGTCATTTGAAATTTGTAGAAAAATCACTAGAGTAATCATTAAACCCCAATGAATCAAGCACCTAGTCAGAAGATAATGACCACCATTGAGTCTTGACAGATTCAGTAAATGAAACAATTAACTGAACATGTTGGACATTGTGTCAGTCTCCAAAAGGAAAGATACGTAGAACGGAAGTAAGCATTTTGGTGACACTGATTGGTCTCGTCCAGGAGACGCTTAAGAGTGGGTCATTGAGCTCAAGTAGAAAAGCACACTGGCTTTTCATCGGGGAGATAAGGCTGGATTAAAGGAAAGCGGAGAAGAATAGAAACGCATTATCCCTCTATGTTATCGGCGATCCTCCGTTCGTTCTATCCAAACTTGGTGCCATACCGTTTGAGCGATATTCCGTCATAAATTTCCCGATAAGTTTTGCCGTGCCAGGATGAAATTTGAAAGGGTACATTGTTCCAAGATGAGTCATTTTTGATGAATAAAATATAAACATATCTTCTATTTGCTTCAGGAAATACGGATTCCCGATAGTAAATGCTTTGCTTCATGCGACGACTTGAACCTTAAACAAAAGCACGGTCTTAATGAGTTGGGTTTCAAAAGTGCCTTTATTTACTTTTCATTGTTGATTCATTTAATTTCATCGAATATAGCTAAAATAAAGATTAATCGGGTGTTTTTATGAATTGTATGCAACTCCTAAAACCTTAAACGTTCATAGAATAAACAGCAAATGGTGTCGAAACCTCTGCTTAAGCTTCGTCCTGTATACTCCTCAGACTTGTCTCAATACCCTTCATTTTCTATTTAAAAATATTTGGAGATACATATCGATGCGTTTTCTGACTGCATGGAATAAATCGGAGGACTTAGTCGGACCCGATTCTCTAACACCTTATAAACTCCATAGGATTTATAAATTAAATTCCAGGCTTACTCAAATATGCATAAAAATGGTTCCGTTGTTCCCCCTATCTCTCTGTGCACCTGTATACATGTGAATAGACTAGTGTATAGTTTTAAACGGAATGAATTCTATCTGTTTAGACATTTCTCAAAGAAATTGTAGATACCCGTTTAAATCATTTAGTGATATATTCTCAAGTTAACATTTGTATTCAAACACATCAATGCCAAAAATATGTATACCTTATCTTTTGGCATAGAGCATCTAAAGGCTAAACATGCTTTCGGTTGCATAAATCATGCATTTTATGAAGTTTCAAATTGCTCAATATTCCTTCCAATAAAGAACTTTATGTGTATAATAATAATTCATTAAATGCATATAGGGTAATAAAATGGTCTGTGACGCATATTATAGTACGATATGACGCTGTCATCTGTTTTTATGCGTTTTAGATGAGAATGCACCACGACTCTAGCCACACAAACCTTGATGTGCAAATACAGTGCAAAAGCAGAGGACGATAAGGTACTTATTATTACAGTGTTGTGGTACATGAGAGGAGAGCTTAAGAGTGTACTCAGGTGTTCGTAACAAAGTCGAGTTGGAACCTGTAAAAGAGGCCTGCAGATTCTACTGCATCGATCAGAAGGCTTGTGACTCTGCGCAGAGACACTGGAAAGATATCCTCAAGTATGCGACATCAAAATCTATAAAAACCTCTAACCCTGTAATTTTGATAAATTGCACATCGATGCCGAGTGTGGAAGGGTCCTGCTGGGTGGCCAAATATGAGTTGTGATCGTGAGCAGAATTTCACATATATAAAGCCCAGTTGGATACTGGGGTCGGGACTGTCTATGTGTTATCGATACAGCGGCGTACAAAACGCGCGGGCGCGGCGCAATCGGCCGTTAACCATCAAATCTGACGATACAAGTACAAAAATGTTTTCAGCTGAGAGATATTGAAATATACCTTCAATGGGTCTTATCTGTTTATCAATAGTTGTTGACTACCCTCAAGACCAAACTGCTTTGAAAAGTTTGACATGAAGAGGACACTTGCCGAATGATTTCTCGAGCATATTTTGGCAAAAATAAACAGTTGGTTTATGCCTGTTTGGGTTTTCTAAACGACCTCTATCTATCGTTGGATGGGTTTATCTTGATTTTAAATATTTTATAATATATCGTGATCGATGGACAGGTTTTCGATTAGAATACGCACAGTAAGGAGGAAAAATGAGGTGTATAAAACCCATACAATGAGTTACAACCATAGAAATTGTACTTTGACCAAATGGTCACGTGGCATGTCTGTTTCCTTGTTTAGTCATCTAAAGCACAGTCTATTTGTATATATTTAAACGAATGTTTATTCCGAAAATAATTTCCTTATTACATTCAGCTAATACATATAAGTTAATCAAGGATATCCCATCCAGATATGCTTAAAGTAAAAAAAAATCGAAAAATTCCCAAATGTCAAAATGCACATGGGGGCATATTGTACCCCTCTCGAGATTTTCATTAATCATAGTTGTGTTCCATTTTTTTGGCAGAACTAAGTCTTATTGTTTATTGTGCCTTACAGAATATGAAAACTAGAGAAAGGGCTTATACAATGGCAGATAAGGAAAACAAAGAATCAACTACCCCCAATCGACAATCTGAGACACGAAATGTCGACTCATGCAGTGCGCAGGTTCTGGACAAGAAAGGTTCGTGCATGTCTGAAACAAATGCTCTTCACAACACGAATAATATCTAATTGTGTAAAATGTGGAGTAAGAGAGGTCCTTATCAAATTGTGGGCACCTGATATCAATACAGTTGATGGAATTTATGAATCAAATATAAAAACACGTGTCACTTTAGAGCTTAGAGTGTGTTTAGAAATGTAACATATTTTGTATAAACAAATCTATCTTAACTTTCAAAAATCGATACACAACTGTTAAGATGATTGTTCATTTCTTTACAAAATACTTCAAGAATAATTGAAAAATAAAAAAAAAACCAGTTATCGTCTATTTTGTTACATGACTTGCAAAAATTAACACTTGTGGGGTCTTTATGAACGTGTTTATGTAGTAAAAAGGATTCAATTTGTTTAACAATCTTGTCAGTTGTGTGAACCTCAGATTCGAACCATGATCTACATGCGACCACTAAAGCACTCACCATTGTAGGGTCATACCAGTCTGCTTCTTTTTGTCTCTCATGATCTGAGCAACGGTTTTCTTCTGTGGTTGTTGATTGCCGAGACCTTCCGATGTAGTCTCCTGGTTTCCGGTTTTGTCGTCATCTCCTACAATGCTTTCGTCATCAGTGAAGACAGGACTGTCGTCTGTATCGGGCTCTAAAAATGAAAATGAACAGTTTAAGAGCACACCAAAGAATCATGCCCAGGTATTAAATTAAAGTTATACTATGTGGGATTTTATGTCTGTTTCATTTTTAAAAAATCAACTTTGGTTTGTCGATTTGTCATGGACAGATGGAGGTTTTGCTATGTCTGAATACAACGTAGTTCAATGAACATCTCCTGCACATCGGTGTAAAATTTAGACAATTTAAAAACTGTGAGATACATGAATTTGAGTATCGCCTCGCTCTGAGATCTGCGTCGTTCATTCCCAAGGGAAGCTCCATTGTTTACAGTATCTCTTAATGGTCATTATTAGAGAATTTGTCCGAATTATATTAGGTTGGTTTGACCAGGGTCCAGTTTGAGATAACAGCCCGATCTACCCTATTCTTGATACCAGAAACTTCGTTTGATATTTTCAATTTCATACATTCTAATAGGCGGACTAAATTGTTTACCCATTTCTGTTACAAGAAACTTCGGTTGATATTTTCAATGGTATAGATACTAGTATATCAGTCCAATGGGTAGACTAATTGTGTACAGCTAACACAGTAACATATAATAAAAAATCACAGTACATAATACAACACATGTAGGTGTATACATTTACTGACTTTCAACACATTTATCATGTCTAATTTCAAGCGCAAATAAATTCTTAAATTCAAGTTATGTTAATAAAAATAAACTTATTAATATTAACTGTTACTTCTGTTGCATTTTTCCTTTTCTCGAGTGTTACAAGAAGACACTTGTTGAAAGCAGAGCATACATAAACAAGGTGGACCAATTTGTTTCATTATGTTCTTTTGATATTGATGCAAATCAAAGTATACACATGATATATACAGAGGGAGTACTACATGTAGGTTCGGTTTGACACAATCTAAATCCTATATATTGTGCAGGAACCGTTCCTTGTTATTATCGCAATGGATCTTAAGCCGCAGACAAACAGTCGTGTCCGTTAGCTAGTGTTTGTCCGAAGCTTAAGTCCCTAAAAGCCTTTGGGGGACTCCAGTGAGACCCCATAATACCCCCTCTATCTTCTAATCCAGTTTGCACAATTGCGTTGGCTGAAGTTTTCTGCAAAGCGGTCCTCTGAATTAGCCGTACACGTAAACTTTACCGGGATTATTGTCTTAAGATGGATGTGTGTCAGATGTATTGTACATTGGGGCAGTGGACATAGAGGACTTTAAAGTTTATCAAATTAAAGCGGGAAAATTAGTTATAGATTTCAATAAACATGTTTAAGTATATGAATATGCAAATAAAAAGAGGAAATAAAGCACTATTGATACAAATAGAAATAAATTTAGAATAGAATTCAATTTTGTTTGTTGTTGATTTTAAACAGTATAGAATGGTTTGGAGCGAATATAAATAAAAAGCAAAATTTAATGCCCCCCCCCCTCTCTCTCTCTCTCTCTCTCTCTCTCTCTCTCTCTCTCTCTCTCTCTCTCTCTCTCTCTCTCTCTCTCTCAGAAAAAGCAGCTCAGATTCAAACAATGTTAAACAGAAAAAAGGATTATAGTTGACCAATAGGGACAGAAGGACGTTTGATGGATGGTGAGGAAAAAGGTTAATAATAAAAGCTCGCAATACCGAAAGGAAAGTTCAAATTAAACACAGAACTGTTCAGTCTTATCAAATTGTCGATGGTGGCCACTCGCGGATTTGACACTCGATAAAATTGCTGAAATCTGGCTTAAATTAAAAATCGTTATCAAAGGCGTTCGCTGAAGCTTTTGGGTCTGTTCGGTATGTGCATATTGATCGGAAACGCGGGGGTAAAAAACAAACCTTTGCCTTATTCCTCTATTTTAAGATTAAATGTAGGACAGAAAATTAATTTCATTAATAATTTGTGTGCATTGTGTCGATTTGCAAAAAGTGACATTTTAAGGTTCGTATGTAAATAATTATTTATATATAATTACTTACCAAAAAACTTTTCCGATCCACCTTATTCAATCATTTTCAATAATCATAATTTAGATTTTTTGTTTGTTTGAAAATAAATTGTTAGCAGACACTGTGTTTTATCTTTTAAAAAAAATCTACGACAGAACTTGATTTTGCTTAGTGCAAATTTCACATAGCATTTAAAATTAGCATGTCTTTTACGAATTTGTGAATAAGAACAACTTAAAATAAAAATACAACAAATAGTTATTCTGATATGTTTTGACAAACTGGGATATAAAACGCGCACTAAAATTGTCACTACGTTCTGATTACAATTAAATCATAATTATCTAATCTGCGACTTAGTCGTAGATTATCTTACTTCTGATCCGTTGTTATATAACAGGGGTATCATACAGGGCGTATCATTGACACCTTGTTGTTTTAGCAATAAAGGTGCCACAGCGGGAGACAGTGGACAGGTCACACGCAATAAAAGAATACACAAGAAAATGAACAAAAGCTAAACATTGAAACATTTTAAGTTTATTTTCTTGAATGTGGCTGTTTATCTTATTATTTCAAAATGCAAATTTATGCCTACGCACTGAGAATTTTTTTTTCATGAGCAAGATCAATTGATCTTCCTCTTAAATAAACGTGAGTGATCTAATTTGTTTATTTTACTTTTTTCCTTAAAGGTTATAAATCAGAAGAAAGGTCATGGGAACACCTAAAATGATATCTAAAATTGAAATGATATTTTGATCCTTTAAAAGGACCAAGACGGGTCACATGGCACATTTACAGAAATCTATATCAAAAATTCTCTAACTGCGTTAATATTATATATTTGCGTGTTAAGGTCTTGTTTTCATTCACCAGATATCATTTAATTGTTATTCTATTAGGTTTTATTTTAAATATTAAATAAATAAGAATCAGAAGATTTTAACGAAAATCCCATTTTAGCCTCTTGTTTTAGGTTAGCAGTTGGGGGTTTTCATTTTCCGTATTGACTGGTTTCTGAGAGCTGTAAACTCGGACGGAACTGGTTACTCTTGATTTTCAAAATTCATAACACAACTCCATTATTTAGGAGATATTGTGTCGATTTGACTCAAAATAAAACCATTGAAAATAAAACATTGGATAGTTATGTAAATTGAAACGGACCCAAAACCCTAATATTTTCATTCATACGTAGAACTTTCTCAAACTCTCTACTAGTGTTTTGGTAAGTTTGTTTCTCCGTAAAACAAAAAGAAATCAAACATACTAAAGTTAAGCGAAAACATGGGAAAGGGATCATTTTTAATGATTTCCTACGTAAAAACTTCGTGTCAATCATTACCATTTGAATAATGTCACAGCTGTGTTTGTCGGCAATTAGTAAAACCTTGCCTTGCAATACAGCCATATGTGGACCAACCCTTTTTACCGATATTGAAAAAAAACCCATAATTTTATTTTTTTTAAAAGATATTTTTCTTCAAGTTTTTACATGAGATTATCATTACTCTCCTCAATATAATTTTAAAAAACATACCCCTACCTCTTATCTAAATACAATAAACATTTGATTTTGTAGTTTGGTAGATCAAACCCCAGGAAAGAAAATATTAAATAAATAGCTTCGCGCTGTTTGCGGTTCTCCATTTTGGCCTGGGTTATGTAATAAATGTAGAATCGACCTTGTCTGTATGGGCATAATATACATCATACTACTTAAACTTCAACGACCTCGAAAATCAATTATGCATTCGGAGTGAATTATTATTTTCTTTTTCACTTGAGAACTCTCCATATGATGGATGACTTTTTTTCTCCATGCTAAATACGGTGTGCCCAGAAAATGGTCTATAGCGGCCCGTGGCTGCCGCAGTTGGAGGATCAGTTTGTTTTCACATTAAATGACTGCAATCTAATATTTACAAAGAAGTACTATTCAAACATATCAAGACAAAAATAAACTTTTAAATTCTTGAGATCAAGATTTTTTGTCTCGGTCCATTCAGACGGGCATACTTATTGTTCCCAAATGGTACGGTTTCACATTTTTAAACCCACCCGTGCATTTTCTACTTGCATTTTACTTTTGAACATCGGAGCAAAAATTACTTCTACGTGCAGTTTTCGAACTTGCGCTCTTCTTTTTATATTTGATCAAAGTCTATTTTGTTGAAAATTAACAGGAAGCTATTTTATCTCATTTTCTCGGATAAACTTAACATAATACCCCTCTTAGTAATATTTTCAAAAACAAACATATTTCAATTTCAAGGGCCTATAAATCAAGACAATTACATTCATTTTTTATAATTTACAATCGCTTTATCATATAAATTCTGATTTATTGCACACTTTAAGTCTTTATTAGTTTACAATATCTTTTATAAACGTAATGTAAAGATGTCTCAAGCTTCGATTGGAATTCTATTTTACAGTCCGGTCCGTTAACATCTATAAATCTGCGCACCTGCCTAATTTTCAAATAAAATACTGTTGGAATTGCGTGAAACGAACCTCTTAGCCCGTGGACCACAATAAAACAAAAGATTGTTGATTTACGATTATATTCAAAACAAACAAGTAAAAAAGGGGGAAGTCTAGAGTACAACAGAAATGTCTGTCATTAGGTTCACGAGTCGTCTGGTCCACCGCAACAGCAGTGGAATGGAGACCCGAGCCTGAAACTGATCTTCTCTCACTGTTTGGGATATTTCGGAATGCAAACATTTCCATTCACTATATCAAATACGGAAATACTACATAGTCATCACTGTTTTACTACTCTTTCATAAACCAAAAACTCATTATTCATTTCGTGGTAATGAAATATGTTTATAAAAATTGTATAGATTTTTTAATCAATATGAAATTAATTTTTGATATATGATTTTGAATGGATGGGTTTCAGAAAGACTTGTTATCATCCAAAAACGTATTTCAGATCAGATTTTGCGGCAAACTCCTTTGGTTAATTCAATATCTTATCATAATCTTAACCATACAAACCCTACAAGTGCTATCTCATCCGAAGAAGACCCTCGCCTTGTATGCACAACAATACCTAGTCCGTTAGCCGATTAAGAAAATGGTTACCTGATTTAAGGCTTGATTTGGGGTGTTTTCTGGTTTTTGGCCGTACAGTTTCCAGATCCGGAGTCTGAACGGGAGAAATGTCTATGGATGACTCTTTGTCAGTTTCCAAACTCCCTTCTCGACATACACGCTTTGCAGAGGATGGCATGATGTCCATATGTGTCTCAATCAACATTGGGCTGTGTTAGAGGTCGGTCCGGGACATTTTAATTTTCAGTATCATCCGTGAAAAAGTTCCATTTTCAAAAACTGTTAGAACTCTGGTTCGTCTAAGATTCACCCAAAAGTTAGAATATTTTGTCTTTCAATCCCACAAGACACTTGAAATTTTAATAATCATTCGAATTTTCTCGCTTGAATTTCGATAACGGCAGATGTCCCTGATTAAACATAAAATGTATAAAACAAAAAAGGCTTATCAATATCTGTTAAGTTTTTTGTCTGATAAAAGGTCCAGGTAATATTGCACAGGTAAGCTCCACGTGAATACTGTTAGCATTGGATAAGTTTCAACTCTATGGAAGATCGCGACAAGGCATCCACAGGCAGTTTTTCTCGTCACACACCAAATACAGAAAATGTCCCAAAGTAGAGAATGGCCTCGGCTTACATTATCACAGCACACAAATAAATCAAAGAAAAATCACCAGATTTACCGTAGGTATCGATCATATTATGACGTCTAACCCACGTGACAGCAAGAAAAAAGATAAGCAGTTTTAGTAATACCCGCGGTCTTATCATCTCCCTTTATCCCACCCATTTAAGATAAGAAAAAGAAAACAAACTTTCTGTCCGAGCTAATTTTCTTCTAAAACGGGGTTAAATGAAGTGACAGGCTTCAAACCCTCGCGCTTAAAATGTAGGACATGGGGTTTTTATTAAACTTAATACTTCGTCTTTGCTCGTCAATTTCCTGCTATTCTTGAGAGAGGGGTTAGAGGCCTTAAATCTCTGGACCGCTTCAAAAGGAAATCGCAAACTTTAAGCAAGTATTGCACCAAGTTGGACTCTACTTGCTGTTTTGTAATATATATGAGACCAGACCATAGCATAAAAAGGCGACTCATTGTCCATTTGCGTTGGCAATATATATGCGATCAAATATATGGTTACAGGAATGGTATTCAAGTTAAATATAAGAAAACTCATATTTTAATGTGCTCTTGTAATTATGATCCATTATATTTTGGGTTATGGTTTTCATGCACAGACAGTTCTGCAACACCCGATTCTGAAGAAAAACTGTCCATACAAGTCTTCAAGAAGCCGTTACCTTCTATCAACTGTCCCCGTGATTCATTTTTATCATTTTTTGAATATTCAAATCAAACTTTAGTTTTTATTTACTGTTATCTATAAATCAGTTTCTCTCTCTCTCTCTCTCTCTCTCTCTCTCTCTCTCTCTCTCTCTCTCTCTCTCTCTCTCTCTCTCTCTCTCTCTCTCGTGCATGCGAACCAACAAGTAGTTTTAACTTTGGAGTTTAGTGGTTTATTCAGACTGTCTCTACCCCTCCCATTCTGGGACCCGTCTGATCACTTGGGGATGCACTCGCACAATTATGTCAACATGATCTACAGAATCAATGTTGACACAGAAATTCGAGCTGTTCTGCATATTTCAAGGTGAATGTTTGTACATCTTCTTCCGTGCTGGTACTCATAATTCTATTACAAGATTTGTACAAACAAATTAATGCACATGACCACACAAAAGGTCAAATAGATCACATGGTTCGTGCTGGGTTCATTCAAAGTCGACGACAAATGAAATTGTACTAGTCGGGTGTACACCAGTTGTACAGTTTCTAGTTTAATTCAGTGTCTGATGTTAAAGAAATATTCCTCCTTAATATTGGGGGACCAAACAAGATTTTACTTCTTAATTCAATACCATATACAAATAAAAGAGAATGGAAAAAGAAATGATGGAGTAATTAAATTCAAAATTAAAATTTTTCATTATTTAATATGTTTACGTCGCTTCCAGCTAGTGCCAAAATTTCTCTTTATTAAAGAACTTAAGTTTACTTCGCTATATTGGAATCAAAAATAAATTATTTTGCCTTTTTGCCAATCTTTTGTCTATTTGCAAAGCTGTTATTTCAAAACATTTCGTATGGATAAGATTCCATTCAGTGGTATTAACAAACTAAAAAATATTTAATTCGAATTTACACCGAAAAAGGGTAAGTTTTACGTTTACAACGTAGACTTAGATAGGCGGTTAGATCTATCAAATGTATCCAATGAGATAGAACGGTGTGGGTTTTTCAGGGGAACAAACGTTGTATTGATAAGGAGCACAAAGGAAGCGGGAGAGACGAAGGCGAGAGACCCCCATCGCACCTGTACGACTGGCCAGCTAGAGGAGGGCTTTTTTCTGATATCGACCCAATTTAATCGAACATTTAATCTTTTAAATTACCGACAGACGTGCAGGAAAAGTCCGGAGAAGTTTTAAATTTTTATCAGTTGCGGTATTTAGTTATCGCAATTTTACAGTGTTCATTGTTTATGCTTTCAAATTTTGATGAAATGCTGATAAACTTTATTCTATAAGATCTATCTTATCACTCCTTTCATAATACAGTCAATATACGTGTGTATATTTCAAAAGGCACACGAGCTGGGTCGCGTCCTGAAAAGATCATAATGACCATCAATAGTCAAAGCATTATGAACATTATATGCACGTACAGTTCTTCAACAACTATTTATGAAACTAACAGAGAAATTAAGGTGACATGATTGGGACGTTGACAATTACAATGATGATGACCCTCTTCCCTTCCTTACATTGGTCGTCGCATTTGTTGTTGTTTTATTTGATTTCAAGGATTTTTATAAGTTAACAATCGCCGAAGTGTAGAAAGTACTAAATTTGTTTAACTTGATAATGAGTTTGAATTAAATTATATTTCATTATTTTTTAAAATCCCGATAAACTTATTGACATTTATTAAGTATTTGTTTTTTGTTTCTCGTTGTTTGTTTTCTTTCATTTTTCCTACTTGATTTAATAAAAGTTTGGAGTATATTTTGTTTGAGGCGGTGTCGCAACTTTATTTGTAGGTGATCCCGTTTGTTTTTTAACTTCGGTATTTTCGGGGCTTTATTTTTCTTTCGTAAATTTATTTTTAAATTGTTTAAATTTACTTGAAAAAACATAATTTGAATAAGTTACTACATGTTTCAATTGTTCGTTTTTATTTAAATATACAATGCACCAGTATTGATAACATTTACATATCGATGATATTTCGTTGTATGTTTGCTGATTATTTATTGAATTATTTTTTTTTACTGATGAGAGTGAAAATTCAAAAAAATATTTACGTGTATGTTAAAAATTTAATTGAATTTTAAAATCTAATATATACAGGACCTGCCTACATTTATTTACTTACTCCTTTACTAAAGTTTAAAGGGGCCAATTGGAACAGGACGATAATTGTACGTGAGAACGAGGAAAATCCAGCGAGTTGGTCCAGGGTTAATGAGCTTATACAAGACAGACCGTAGATTTCCGTCCCGGTTTGGTTCCAACTATTACTTGTTTGGGAAAAAAATATCATCGAAAAAATTATTCATAATCATTATAATCATCCTTTTTCTGTTTTTATTTGAAAAAATTGCAATTAGGAAATTTTTTTTATATTGTATTATGTAAACAGGAGTTTTTTCAATTTCTTTTAACCTTTAAAAATAGATTTACACTTCTGTTCGCTTAAAAATCATATTGTTTTGGTTAAACTTTATATACGTTTATTTGAAAATAGATGTTATTGGTTTTATATCATGATAGAAGATCATGATTTTGTATAACAAGTGTTTAAACCTTTTGTATATTTATATTGTAAATGTAAATCATATTCCAACCAAAACAAATTGACAGTAGATGCCATGGGGTATTAGAACTATAATAGCAACAGCTGAAGAGGGGGTAGGGTGGGGTTCCTTCATATCTAATTGATTTTACAGATATTTTATTTCATTTATTCAAATATGAAAATTACGGGACTATTAGAGTATTTGTTAAGGTTATTTTAGCCAATAATAATTTATCATTTATTATTATTATTATTATTTTTTTTTTTTACATATATTCTATTCTTCCAAAGTATATTTCTTATAGTAATGTATGAAATACTTTAAAACAAAATTCGAAATATTAAATATTAAAAAGTGTTTAAAAGTAGTATTTATACACTGGTATTTATTTATTTTATGAACTTCTTTTATAATTTTTATTATTCAAAATATTCTATACGATGTGTTTAAAATCAATGATAAGTTTACATGCAAATTTATTACAAAACATACGTGATTGTACACGAACTATGAAAAATATAGATTTACAAGTGATATACACGTGTGTTTGCAAATTAAGAGAAATCTTTGAATTAATCTAGTCTGAAATTTTCTTTACAAGAATGTTTATATTTAACCATTGTATATATCACGCCATGCCCATCTCAAGAAAGACAGTTTTTCTTTAGTAAGTAAGTAAGTAAGTAAGTAAGTAAGTAAGTAAGTAAGTAAGTAAGTAAGTAAATATTTTATTATAGTGACATGTGTATGTCAAAAGTATACTGCATTACAATATTATACATTATTAAATTACATCCGGCCCATTGGAACTATATATCACTCTGAAATCATTGAATATACAAATATAGTAGATAAAGTAGATTGAGCGCATGTTTATTTTGATTTGTACAGATAATTTTGTCTTACTGAAAAAATTAAATTGAGATATTTGGCAGTTTGTCTTTGATTATTTTCCATTACAATATTTAAGTTGACAGTCTCATCTGAATTTTTATCTAAATTTACACACTGTAAGAAAGAGTTTCTATTGTTCTTTAATTTGGAAAGTATGTTTATAACATGTTTGTTTTTATCACAAAATATTTCCTAAATGATTTTAAACTCAGTAGGTTTTATTCTTAAAATTAGAGCACAAATGCAGAATAGTTAGAACTAGATGACCTGTTACATTTAAAAGTAAAGGAACTGCACACGTTTTTGTTTTTTTTTTACTTTTAAGGATATACATGTACATGTATTCTATTGATAATTTATCAGCAGAAAAAATGGCGAAGGGGATAGGCCCCCTTTGAATTGAACATATTTCATTACATACTGTGATACAAATTACATAAAAAGGTTTGAACAAACGTTCTTACAATTAACGAGGTTTCACCTTTAAAATATAAATAATTGATTACAAAAACATAATTTATAGAATGGATTTATAGTATACAGTTGATTTAATGCTTTAAAAATCTTATTGTGATGATATAAATTTTTGAACAGAAGCAAAACTTTTACCGTTCATATCATTTCATATATTAGATTTTCTCTACCCCAAAATAGAACATATGTGTTAATATGAGATGGTAGTTTATCTAAACGGAACTACACATCAAACCTATTATTTTTTACAAATAAAGATAAATGATTTAGCATTCTCTTGTTTACCACACGAACAGTTAGGTGTGTCTACAATATTCCTTACGTATAAATCAGGATTTAATAATCGCCTATGCCTTAACTTCTTGTAAATTATATTTGCTACTCGCTTGCTGTAATTTAAATATTTTGGAACCATATTACTACTGTCAGTATTAGATATGATTTTGATGCATTGATTGAGAATCGGTGCTTTGTTACAATCAATTGGAAAACATTCAACTTATTTTAAAAAAAAAAAAAACATCTGTTTTTTTTTAAATAAAGTTTAAGTTTTGAATAGATATAAATCTCTTCATTTCGAGTTCTGTATCTCGAATCTGTTTTTTTTTTAAGTACATGTATTTGTGTATGAACTAGAATACCCGATACAAGGGCGGCCACTCTCGCAGAATATGTTTACTTTTTATGTTGCCACTTATCATAATCTTATGATAATGGTAAATGATGATACCATTTGATGAAGTTTACACAGTAACACGTTTAAAAGGTGTGTTGCTTTTGGGTTTGCATTGTAAAGAACAATTCAAGCTAAATCCATTTCTTCGGTATTCTAATATGGACAATAGCATGAAAAGGTTTTCTGACACGATGTGGTATGCATTAATAATACACAATCAATTTTCCCATTAAAAGAAATAAACTATAGCTAGAACCCAATAACAGGGTAAAACTGTCTTGTAGTATATACTTTAAACAGAAGCTGTCAAAATCTACAAATACAATTCCCATATGTCGTGGAAGAGTCCCCATAAAACCTTTTAATTGATTCATCGAATATACATTTAGATTGATTGATTGATTGATACTTAATTTCACGATTTAGTTTGTACGAGGTTTGTCAATAAAGTTCGCGGACAACCTTGATAAAAACTGACAAACATGAATAAAATGTATAAAACAATTATTTTCGTTAAATTTATGTTTCATTCAATTAATATGCGAATTTTTATCACAAACAAAGCATAAATAGGGATAACTTCATTAAATGCAAAATGATACTGAATTATACCCGGAGTATCAAATCGAAAATTTATGACGTTACCCAACCTCAAACACTAAATAAAGTCAACGTTTCTCGACGTGTACATTAAGTTTTTATGATACAATTGACTCCATGTGCATAATTAACCTTCTTTTTTTTCAAACTCCACAAAAATATCTTTTAAAATTAATCGTTCTAATAATAAAGTTGTAATTTTGTTCTTTTTAATATTTTTTAAACTAGCATTTTAGACAAAAATAACAAACTAGAGTTAAGGACTATGATTAGAACATATGTCATTGCGTGGAACACTCTCTGTATCAAAAATGAACCACAAATTATGAATAGATTATTGTGTATATTGAAAAGAATTAAAGAATAGAACTCATCCAAAAAAGATATTTTATATGAATAATGTTTCAGTTCTTTTCTTTTTTTAAAAATACATGTATAACCAAATTATTTATTACTAAATATAACCTCAATTGATATATGATTATGATATGTAATATCTTTTTTATCTTTAATGCATCTTTTTTGTTTACTCTGAAATGGAAGCACAATAAGGCATAAACTACATGTAAACTCAAATAGTACATGCAGATCGTTATCCAAAATTACAATTCAATTTTTCGTGTTTCGGGTAAAAATAACATCCAGATCTCCCTCGCCTGTTCATAGAAAATAAGCAATGACATTTAGCATTTGATTTGTGTTAATACTGAATTATCATTTCTGTCTGAAATGCTATTTCATTCCTTAAAAGATAATAGTTTGTATCATCGTTTTGTGTGCTCGTTTTCTGGTACTTTCTGTAGAGGGTGTCCGGTAAATTATCAAGATCAGTAATAACTAAAATGAATTGATTATTAGCCGTAATTTACAATCTGTTCCCATAATAGTTTATCTTTAATCAGTATTTGTGAATTCCGTGTAGAAATATTTCAGGAAGAAAAATAGTAAATTGAAATTTTTTGATAGATAACCTTAATGTAATTAAAAAAATCAAAATAAAAAACTCATTGAAATAAAAAAAATAAAGTTTTGTTTTAAAAAGCAGCAACACTTACCCAACTTCGGTGGCCAGGTTAAACGATAATCTTTGGTGGGATAAATTAATCCCTGGTGCAACATGATGACCGCGTGGTATAATTAGCTGCTTTAATTACACGACAGGAGAATGGGATGACTTTTTATCACTGTAAATACTGCTATCATTCACTTTCCCTCAGGATATTTCTCCACCGAATTGTCACACTCTGTGGGGAGAGGATGGTTTTGTTGTCAATAGGACATACGTGTACCATGAGCACGGCCGATGCCAGAAAAATGCTCCCCCTGTAAGGTCAAACATCAAACAATATTTGTTTTTAAGCCTTAAAAGAAGTAGCAAATCCCTCAAATAACCTATAAATGGATTTTGTGTTTTAAAACGGCATCTGTGTTGATTCAGAAATGTTTCAACTATACCACAAGGGATTAATTAGCTTAAGAATTCAAAAAGACAAATTTTTCAAACAGATTTTAATATGACTTATTCTTATGGGTGTTGTATAGCTATCCGTTCTGGAAATGCAATAATCATACTTATCACAAAATTTGTATGGAGAAGGATAGTGAACATTAAAGGGAGAAATGAGTACTCTACGTTAGAAAGTTTCTCCTCTGATTTAACCCCAGAGAAACCAATATTCCTCATTTTGGCCTGGGTGGGCAACAAGCACGTGGTAACCCAGGTATTTCCCTGCTTCCTGATTGGTCCAAATTGTCACTCAGACCTGGAAGATACATAATTGTTTCCCCAGTTTATATCCTGCTGTTTTCTTGTTTAAGATAAAGATGTAGATGGTTTGATTAGGTCTCGGTAAGAAAGTCTCGGTCCCGTGCTCTGTAATATCGTTCCTAGCCGAGATATCACTCACTTCAAAGAGAACTGAGTCCTCCCTAAGCTTAGTGTTATTTTCGGGAGGGTAGGCTGTGTTTTAACGAACTAACTCCTCGTCATCATTAAAGGCAGTAACAAGATAACAGACACTTCATATCATATCGTATTTGGAGATGTAAATAAATATTGACGTCATTTTGCTGTTTGAATTCATATGATTTTCCGTTCAATTTCATTGTAAACACTTTCAGATGATAAATCTTTAAACTTCATAAGTATCTAGTTTTGGGTATTTTTTTCATGTTTGGTTTACTAGCAAATGTAAATAATAAATATAAAACAATGTAAACAGTCTTTATAAGAATTTCCTTACCTTTAATGTCTCACTCGGTATCAATATAATTTTACATGTAGCTCAATTATTTAAGATACTTCAAGATTAAGTCTATGCGCTAAAAAATAAAATAAAATAAAATTTTTAATTTGACTTTTATAACCATTTATAAACCTCGTAAACCATTTTAATTTGTTTATAAAAAAAAAAACCCACATAGATATAGTGAATTTGATCTTTACAATGCAAATATCCAACACAAAATTTTAATCCCATGTTGCTTTTCACTCCAATAGATATATCGTTTTCCCCCGTATCCAATTGGATTATAATTATTGTTGTCTGTTAAAGCGGCCATAAAATGTTTGTTTAATATTGCCAATGTTAATAGATGCTGTCATTTTTAATTTAAAGAAACTAACTCCTCAATGCTCCAAGAACACATCGACAAAGTTTGGCTCTTTTTATCTCGGGATTTTTTTTTGCGTTCTATTTTTGAATTTCATTTTTCATCAAGTGTTAAATCAAATTTAAGGAACTGATGCATCATTTTCAATCGACTCAAGAAATTGACGCTTCTCCCTCAACTCAAACGAACTAACGCTTCGTTTTACCTTCGTTCTTCATAGACCAAAGAGAATTGACGCTTCGTTCTCCCTTGACTTAAGAGAGTTTTACCTTCGTTCTACATAGACCAAAGAAAATTGACGCTTCGCTAGACCTTGTTTCAATGAAGTTGACGCTTCGCTAGACCTTGTTTCAATGAAGTTGACGCTTCGCTAGACCTTGTTTCAATGAAGTTGACGCTTCGCTAGACCTTGTTTCAATGAAGTTGACGCTTCGCTAGACCTTGTTTCAATGAAGTTGACGCTTCGTTCTTGTATTGGCGTCTTACAGGTGTTGCAATGTACATGTAAAAATGTCCGGGTTTGCCAGGTTCAGATTCTGAGTTGCTAGTTTGTAAAACTTTAAACTGCATATCACCAAAGATAAAAAATCCAAAATCCAAATGACTTAAAAAGATCTAGATATACTTTAAAATTCCAGGCAGGAAATGAAGAACGGAAAACATGACGAATTTTCCTAAGCGAACCGCACGCGAACGCCTGATGAAATGTTTCCCCCTTTTAGATTCAACAAGCAAATAAATACCATTTTCATCAAGCCTTATCAAGATTCACCGACATTTGTTGACACTTGTTTATGACAAACTTTGCATCTTCTTGCAATACACACTAACCGCTGAAGAGAAAGGTTTCAAAAGGAAAAGATAGGGATAAAAAGGAGAGGAGGAGAGAGGCTAATCTCTCGCGTGTTCTCAAAAACAAAACCATTTAATGAATGGCTTTGTTTCATGTATCAAACGGCTTAAATGCATTCAATATGTGTATTTATATACATTTGGTGTCTGGTATTTCTCGGAGATACAAACTATTTTAAGACGTTTACATCTTTAGGGGAATTATCATCAAAATTCTAACGACATGACGAAAACGAAATGGCTTTGTTAGTAATGTTCCTTTCATCTTGCCAATCTGGGATAAACTCTCTCTCTCTCTCTCTCTCTCTCTCTCTCTCTCTCTCTCTCTCTCTCTCTCTGTGTGTCTCTCTCTCCCTCTCTCTCTGTGTAAAATTAAACTTCTTGTTATGAATTTGGTAGGGGAGCTTTTCTATAAGTACTTTAGTAATTAGTTGTAAACTTAGACCTAGAAATGACATCAACTGCATACACGACAGTAAACTGGTGATATAAAACATATTGATAATATATACTTAATAGTATTAAATAAAATAAATATCAAAATTAAATATGTTTACATTTTATTGATAATATACTATCACACATGATCTAATCTCCAGTAAGAGTGTAATCTCTGAATGATTAGAAATGCCATCCTTTTTTAGACAGAAGCCACGAAATAGAATTCCCCACCAAGGTGTGTAGACCTGTCAAGTCGTAATTAATTCCAAAATCAACAAATTCCGCATAAACGGGAAATTATGTCTCTTGATTTTCATTACACACTGTCTGTTCTTACAAAGTATCATGTAATTAGAACTCAGCATGTGGCTAATGGCCGCCTTGTTAGGTTTGTTCTTGTTTTAATTCTGATGCACGGCATCAAACAAAGCTGCCCTCTACGATTCTCCCTCTCGACTCGTCGGTCGACATTCCAGTACCATCGTCCTGTGTCACGGAGTCCGAGAAAGCGGCAAGATTCTCCTGGACTCGAAAGAGAAAATCTCTTGAGTGAATACAAATACTCCAGCTTATTTACCTAGATGAGCTCGCCTATTAATTGTTATTAATGACCGCGCTTTTGAGGGCTGAGGAAGTGATAAAAGCAAGGTTACATGGGTCCTTTAACCAACAGTGACAAATGAACTTGTAATGAGCCTCCCCCTACCAAAGACAGGGCTCTCCTTGTCAACGCAACACTTTTAATTCATTAAATTATAATGGTTTTTAACGTGGAAAAGTTAATATGATTTGGAGATAAACTTCACATTAATAAATGAAAGTGTCTGTTTGTTCTGACACTGGACCAAATATAACTGGGTGAATCACGAGGACGAGATTTCGTCAGCAACTCCGCGTATCTTTTACTGCCACAATACAGAACTTACCGACTTCCTGGCCAAGATAGAAAAGTATACTTGTTAGAGAGAGAGAGAGAGAGAGAGAGAGAGAGAGAGAGAGAGAGAGAGAGAGAGACTGTGGTTCTAGAAATTAAAGGTACTTTAGTATTACTTTCCTTAAATTGGGATTTCTTAACTAATCGTGCAGAGAAGGTTATTTAAATTTTGTTTGAACAAGCTTAAAAATATATCAGCATAAAATGCCTAAAATTTAACACGAAATCTTTTTAAATAGCATGTAAATGTCATTACAAAAATATAATGAAACATACGCACAGGTGTTGTAGCTTTCATGGTACGTGTTATATTGAACCAGTTATCTTTTGGGGTTTTAGATATAACAGTAAATAAAGTAATGTTACAAAAGATTGTACACTAAAAATAATATTAACTAAAAAAAGATAAAATCTTAAAAAATAACAGGAAAAACATGATGGCACATCGACATTGTATCATTATATTTGCAGTGTGAACTGATACCAATAGAACACCCCCCTCCCCCCCCCCCCCCCCCCAAAAAAAAAGAAATATGAACAAAAAGACAGATACAACCCAATGAAAACACAACTTTTCCTCCCTGCATTGTTGGATCATGAATGTTATTGCCGGTAATAAATATGATTATAATAAAAACTTTCAGAGCAAATACGAAGTGCGTCATATTAAGAGAGATAACTCAACCTCTTGTAGAATTTATTTAAAAACCGGTATTCATTGGTTTTAATTTATTAATGTAAAACCCACATTTACATGTACAACATATTTCGTGCAAAATTTTTAGTTAACACCACGAAATATATAACTACCGGTAAATGTATATTTCTATTAAAATTATCAAACATATTTTGACTGTTTGACAAATAGTAAAGCAGCATAGAAACTTGAAGAAATTATAAAATTAATGGACATTTCATAACTTTAAATCCCCTTACACCATTAAATATTGCTATCTTTACACACATCACAAAATGAAAACTAAATCAATTTCTGCTTACTGATATGGCTAAATAATTTGCTTGTAATAATTTGTGACATGATATTTCATGGGTGCATTTTTTTGGGGCAAATACTTTCTTCTCGTCCACGTAGTATTACTCCCAGGTGGAAACTTGCAAATTTACAGTACAGTGTACATATCAAAAACTTTTGGTTTCAATTTTGTTTTTAATTTGTGAAAAAATTCATATAATAATTTGTTAATCTTCATCATCATCATGTCCTCCTGAAAAAATACTCTTTATCAAAGAAGTCCGAGCAAAGAAAGATTTTTTGTTGAGACCATCCTTTTTTTTCTTTCCTCCTTTACTTGTATCCTCTACAGAATCTAACTTCCTTTTCTTTGCCACTGTTTCCTCTTCAGTTTCCCTCTGACTAATTTCATAATCCCCTTCTCTCTCATCTTCCTCAATGCTCTTTCCCTGTTTTCTCTTCCTGTCTTCAATAGCTTTCTGTCTTTGACTCCTTTCTGAATTCTGGATGTGATAATTTGCCACACGTTTCACTTGGGCTATTTCTGTTCTTAGCCTCTGTTTATGCACAGCCTTTTCATAAGCAAGTCTCTCGTTTAAATGAGCCCACTTAAATCTGTAAGGAAAAAAATAAAAAGATATTTTAAAAAAGTGGTGAAGTTAAACCTTTTGCAATTCTTAAGCATTCATAAAAAATTCAGAACTGTATAAGATATTCTTCTACCTGAATACTCTTGAAAAATTTAAAGTGTACAAATCAAAACAACAGATTCATTTGATACAACTCAATTTGGCTCTCATCTTATTAATAAGACATGGTAGTTTATTCATGTTTCCTGTCATGTATTCATCAATATACATGTATGTTTAAGAAACTGCAATCATAATTCACTTATTTTATTTAAATTCACGAGGAACATCTAAAATAGGTGACAATTCTTGTAGATTTTGCAAAATCGTAATGTTTTCTGATAAATTTTGAAATCAGAATTCAGAGTGACTTAATCTGTTAATTTCTGTGGTTTTATTGGTAACCCTCACCCATGAATTAACAACACTCATGACTGATGAATTTCAAAATACTGTTTTCATTAATTATACATACAATTTGAATCCATGAAAAAAATAAACCTTTTAAAAAATTAAAAATACATGTATATGATGTATAAAAAAATTGTCACACCCAATTTCAAATGTTTACACAGCAATATATTACATTTAATACCAAGTAAATGCAGGGCTTGGCATGACACAACAGTTTAGCACAATTTTTTTTTACTTTAATAGAGGGCAAGTTATGAATAATTACACATGAAGTTCTCAACAAATCATTTTTAAATGTTACAAGAATACCTGTGAAGATATTTAATATTCCAGATTTCATCATGCCAGCGACTTCTCTTTTTGCCGCCAATAAGTGTATTATTTAGATTTGTGGCCACTCGCTTGGCTATTTTCTTGTCCAGAAATTCAATCCATCCTTCTGTGAATATACGCCCTCTTTTGGTGTTTGCAGCCTTCTCTACAAAAAATCAAAATAGCAGAAAGATGATAGAAAATCGCTTAAATTCAAATAAAAATCTTTTTAGAACTTTACCTAGGTCAATTTATTTTGCTGCAACATTTTGAGCCAGGGTTTAAATGTTTTGCAGGGTTCAACATGTTTAAAAAAAATATCATTCACTGTATCAATTGCAACGCAGTACCTTCTTTTTTGTTTACAAAATGACCTTGGCCTAATAGTCTTGGCTCAGAAAACTGGTTATAGACAAACTGTGTGATACATGTAAGAACTCCAAATGATTCCCCATTAGAAAAATTTAGTCAAGATAAGATTGCTCAGACAGACCTACAAGGTGTTTTCTACATCCTACCCTTAAACTTCAATTGCCAGGAGGGAAATTACAATTTACAATAGACGTTAGAATTTTCAAAAACACAATTTATTTGGGGTTTGTGAAATTTTTTAACTTTTGTCCCAATGAAAATTGGAATATTTGAGGGTGTCTCTCACTTCAATTTTGCTACACTTCAATTTTACTACTGAGTACTCTAACATCTACAGCTTATTCCACTTATATTGAAATCGCTTATTTTGAAATTCCGCTTATTTTGAAATAGAAATAAATCCCCCGTTTTAGCCTTTCATTTTCTTTGCACATAATTAACGGTTAAAATGAAATCAGCTAATTTGAAATATCGCTTATATTGAAGCCACTAATCGGTCCCCAGAGGTGTTAATGAGTTGTTTTCTTACGGTTATATTGAAGTACTCCTTGGCGGATGTTGTCATGGTTGGTGATTGGTGACAGTAATTATGCCTGACTGACCGATTGCTATACAAAGGTGTGAATTGATAAGTTCTCACCTTAAATGTTTTTATACTTCTTTTATAAAATAAAATTTATTCACTGTTGAATTTTTTGTTTTTACGTATACGGATGTATTGAGGCTAGACGTAATGTGGAAACCCTACAGAAATGAAAAACCTTATCTTTGGACACTAAATACGAACTAGTTATGGTTATTGATAAAAGGACAGAGCCTGATTCTAAATAGCTAAGGATATTGAGATTAACCCGAGTACATTTACGATGATATACAAGCAGTGTTCAGCAGTAATTGAAGCGTTTGAGTCCGGTGATTTTTCTCCAAAACACAAAAGAGTGCGATCGGGGATAATGATGATGTTAACGATTGTAACAAAATGAAACTAACAAAACTGATATTTTAATTAATTTTTCAAGAACTAATATTCCATGTAATATGTTCACTGTAATAGATAAACGATGACCAAATAATTTGTTCAGGTTTGTTTTACTATATTTTAGATCAGGATTGAATTTTTAAAAATGGCGGCTTCACGTCAGTCGATTTCGCTTATATTGAATTACGGATATATTGAAATAATTTGCATGGTCCCCTGAATTCCAATATATCCGGAGTAGGCTGTATTAAGATTACAGTATACATGTAATACATGCATTTCTCCACTTCTTGTACTGAATTTCTAACAATTTACAAAATACTTTTTATACTTGTATAATTTTTTCTTTCAACATGTTCAATATACATGTACATGCATCATTTAAATTATCATGGATTGACACTTTAGACTGTGTTAAGATTACAGTATACATGTAATACATGCATTTCTCCACTTTTTGTACTGAATTTCTAACAATTTACAAAATACTTTTACTTGTATAATTTTTTCTTTCAACATGTTCAATATACATGTACATGCATCATTTAAATTATCATGGATTGACACTTTAGACTGTATTTAGATTACAGTATACATGTAATACAGTAAAGTTTGCATTTCTCCACTTTTTGTATTGAATTTCTAACAATTTACAAAATACTTTTACTTGTACATGTATAATTTTTTCTTTCAACATGTTCAATATACATGTACATGCATCATTTAAATTATCATGGATTGACACTTTAAGAGTAAACAAGTAAGGTACAGCCCATCTTTTGCTGAATTGACTCAAGATGACTCAAGATGATGGCAAATTGCCTACATTGCCTCCATGTCCTAACTGAATTTTCAGAGTGGATCATCCTTTTTTACTGGTTGTACCTAATTGTTTTTTACTTGCACAGATGATGTAGCTACAAGCTACCAAAGTTGGGGCAGAACTGCCAGGTAAGAATTATGATGGACACTCCTGAGAATATATATATATCATTATAACAGTAACTTGATCCAAAGGGCCGGGTTCGCGTCTCGTTTGATCTGATGATCCGCGCCTGGCAACTCGATGTGACGCTTCGCGTCTCGTTTGATCTGATGATCCAATGATCCATGCGTGACAACTCGACATGATCCGGCTCTTTGGATCAAGTCACTGTTATAATGATAAATTGACTCACACTTGTTAATAGCGAGCGCGAAGCACCGCTCGCGTAACGAGCTCTAACGACAACGCCTGGGCAAGAGAAAATTCAGACTACTGCTACCTTTGACATACTGAAAATTCTGTCGTCAGATTTGTACCCACAATTCCATGTAAATTGCAAATGGCTACCAATGTAATGATCTCACGAGAACAGGTAAATGTATTTTAAGGATGTTATGCATTTAAAAGATGAATAAAACATTCTGCTGATTCTAAAAAATGGTTTGCAACTATTTGTTTTACATTATTTTCTTGGTAAATTGTTTGGAGGAATGCTACTTTGACGGAAACTGTCGAGTGATGTTTGCTCTAATAAAGTCACGTCACAGTGTCTAGACTAAGCACGCGACCTTTAGCGTAATGATTAAATAGATAGGCGGATCCAACAGTGCACGTTTCTGATGAATCTGATAGTGAAATTGTGATTGTTGTTAATGGCCAATTCACCCTCCAGATCACAACACCGTAAAACATAACTGTTTATACATGTATACTGGAGCGTAAAATATCTTTATTTATATTGATGCATCCATTTGGTAAACCACGCTTTAATTTATTATCATGTACCCATGTGTATTTTCGATTCAATTTATGCTGCGCTCGCCCCAACGGTCGCACCATAAAAGATATTAGAATAGGGGAACCGTAGAATCGATTGACTACCAAAGGGAATCACCTCATAGACCCCCTCTTAGTATAACCTTTTCAAATCAACCTACCATTTGGTTGGAGAAAAACCTTTCCTATTTCACCATATTGACCGAAAATGTCTTTTATAGTCTTCACATTCATCAAAGCTGGTACCCTACTCAGGTATATCACCCCAGGTTCTGGAGATTTTCGCTTCTTTTTTGTTATTTTTATGATTTTGTCAACAGCTTCATCCTCGTGGGTTTGTTTTTCTTCCATTTTGTAACTATTACCTGCATTTCGATCCCGAAAAAAAAATATTTTAATGAAATTGTAATTAATTAATCGATTCTACAATTGATTATATGTAAACTATGTTTTTTTTTCTGTATTATTAAGATACCCTTATACTGATGTTGGCATTATTGTTTTAAATGACCACTCCCAATTTTATTCGATCATCTTGTGTTTTAATAACCCCCACAAGTGCTCGAATCGACTCGTCCAAATTCAGGTAGGCTGTCTGCAAAAGTAATGTTGATTATTGGTGCATGGTTGTAAAATCGGAGGAATCGAACTTTAAACAATGTCAGACGTAGCACCAAAGTCCCAAAGAAAATCACAGATCGAGGAAGCACAACTTGCTAATGTTGTCTTGAGGTATTTCAAGCTCGCCGGAGTTGCAGTTGGGGTTTGGCTGTCGGGCTACCTCAACTTCAGCCCCAGTTGGATTCTCATTGGGTTGGTTTTGTATGTGTGGAAAGAACGACAGGGGCAGCGGAAAAAGTTGCAGATCGAGATTCGTCAGGACACTGCAAGGGATGAGCAAAAGGCCATTTTAGCAAGAGTTGAGGATTTACCATCTTGGGTAGGTAACTGGTATATGGGTAAAAGCTGATAAGTAAATGCTAATGAGATTTCTTTACACCTACTGGCTAGAAGCTCATTGATGGGATTATGTTCATGGAACCGTGAAAATGATTTAGATACATGTTTACTGTTCTTGGTGGTTATGGTTTACTTTTTAAAACAGCTGCATGATGTTGGATGTCGGTGAATTATGTGTAATAATTAAGCAGAATTTTTTTGGAATTATTAATTACTTATAGATGGATGGATGTTAATTGAAGGTTGGTGATCGATACACACAGCAGCTTTATGCTTGCTGTCTGAAAACTCATCTTATGGTCAACTGTAAAAGTGAAAGTACAACTTTTTAAGGCCCAAATAAGTTAAAGTCATGATTATATTAATTGTTTCAGTAACAGAAGTAATTAATATAGTCTGATGATTTGGGATGAGAACCATACATCTTTAAGATTTAGGAGAGCTTGCGATTGCCCTATGTATCGGTTATATTTGTCCAGTAGAAATCACTGGGAAAATTCATAACAGACCTAGCTAGCAACATGAGACATCTACAAAGGACATCTAGGATTAAATCCTGAAGTCGTGAAAGAAGCTTAATTGTAGTTGGTGCTTATAGTAACATCATGTTTTACACAGCATACTATTATAATGATTAAATCTCAATGCATGAGCATCCATACTGTCTACATGCAGCTTGTAATGGTTGTGAATGACGATGGTTTTATTCTTAAATGACCCCTCTATAAAGCTGTCAATCTGGTAAAGAACACACCTTAACTGTCCATTCAGGTTATTTACCTATGCATGTACAACACAGTTGGACAGTTTCATACTGTATGTGGTCATTCATTTGGACCATGTTTTCAGATTCAAGACTATATAAGCTTAACACAGTGTATGTTGTAATGAAACTGATATCATAATGTTTGCATTCAAGTTTATTAATTACACTTGAATTCTAAAGACTCCAGCTATGATATGTGCATTTATCAGAATTCAAACGTTAAATAAAAGGGGGATAAGGATAGTTAAGATTTGATGTACATATTCATATATTGAATAAAGTTTATTGTACTTCTGTACATATGAGTATGCCTGCAACCCCCATACCAGTAATCAACTGACATTCACATGCATTTGTATGTTTAATGAGCTGTCCCCTGGTATGTTATGATGATTCTGCAGCTTGTTACTGAGATCTGATAATGCACATCTTTATCACCACTTAGCTATTTGACCTGCAGATATAACATACAGTCATATGAGACAAATTAACAAACCTGTCATTACACTGCATGTTGAACTCTTAATCTTGTGCACTAGTACAAACAAGTTAACTATTAGGTCTTAATTTGATTAATTTGTTGCCTAATGCATGTGCATATACATTGTTGTGATGGATAATCTTTTGATCTTCATGATCTGAAAGCTGAAACACATTCATTTTATAAGCAATTGATGGCACACTGCGGTATGGGACTGGGAAGTAGAGATGTTTTCAATGTGCTCAGAGTAGAAAATAAAACACAGCATTGATGAATCAATGATGATTCAGCCATTTTACAGCTCTGCACGCCTCAGTAGATTCACTGTATCAGATCAGTCATATCAAAGGGAATCCATCGATGATAAGCAGTCATTAATACTGTTTATACTACAAACACTTGCAGAATTTCTAGACACAATTATGGGGACATCTGTTTTAATTGCAATCAAAATGAGTTTATTCAATATAGGTATACTTTTTAGATTACCTGTAGTATACATACTTGTAATAAACAGTTATGTGATGTCGTTAACATTAAATTTTAGATTGAAATGTAAAGATTTTGATAATCGCTCATCAAAGAATAGAATTGTCATGTACAATGTATATATATAAATAATCTACATGTTAATAAGTTTCTTTTTACACTTATAAAACTGCTTAAAGATCAGTAAAACATTTTAGTTTAAAACTTCAATAATGATTATAATATATGCATACCTCCCACATATTTTTGTGTTGAGTTATGTAGCAATGATAAATGTACACACGCTAAATGGAATCAACCCACCCACACAATTTCAGAGTTATGGGAGATTTAAACTTTGGTTTTAAAAATTTCACCTGTAGTGACTTGAGAGGTTATTTATCATTACAATGTTGGAACATACACATATGATGGTGTTTTCTTGCATTAAGATCTTTGACATATTCATTGTTTTTTGCAACAATTTCATTATTGTTTCATACAATATTTATGGCACTTGTATTCATTTTCATCAAAAATATCAAAAGAAAAAAGCTTAAATATTTTATGTTCTGTAAATGTAACTATATATTTATGAGAAAAGACATACATTTTTAAGTTGCATCAAGATATGACAAGTTAGTGGTCATTTTGAGCAAAATGAAATTGCTGACACTTGACTGAAAATATATGATACACTGTATTGTCTATCTTTTATATCTATTTAGATTAAGCTCAATTTTTGTGTCAAATAGATACTTTCATTGAATACATGAGTTTTAAAAGTAAATGCCTGCATGTTGTTATGCTGAACATTCATACAAGTATGTTGTGCAATACAAAAAAAAATTAACAAGCAAAATAAAATACATGTACCAACAATTATATGGTGTACGTGATACATTACATGTAGCAGGGAATATATCAACTAACATTACATGTACCAACAATTACATGTACTACATGTATCTGATATCTGATAGTCCTTTGTTTTATAGAGCTATATATATTTCTTTGTAACTAGAGAGCTGTAAATGCAAACTATATTTCTATTTTCATTTTATATTTCAGGTTCATTTTCCTGAGGTAGAAAGAGCAGAATGGTTCAACAAGGTAACAAGCATTGACTTTAACTGGTTAACTAGACCACGGAGTTTGTTTGTGTATTATGTAATGGATTTTGTTGTAGTATATACAAAGTAAATGCTCCTTTCAATGTCTTTCGATATCGTCAGCTGAATTTCTTACCTAGATAAATCAGCTTCTAAAGTTTCAAATGGGTTTTTGTAGGAACAAAGAAAGGATTGATTGCATAATATTTTGACATTTCTCTTATACCAACTGTCCCACTGTAACTTACAGTAAAAACACTTACTGGTACATGTACATGTATTGTAAATCTTAGTTTTGTTTTTGTTGGCCAATCAAAACTGTTGATCTATACATGTAGAAAAAATAAAAAGGAAAGTTCATTATATACACTAATTATTATTGATAAGTACATATATCACAGCAGAATATTTTTAAAAATGAAATAAAATGTTATTTATTTATGAACTTTTGATCAAGTACTTACTGATGTATTGCATAGTTTATCTAGGACATAGATTAATTGTTTTGTATGGCTGTAGATCCTGGACCAGATTTGGCCTTTCATTGGAGGCTATGTCAAGGACCTTCTCACCAACTCTATCCAACCCAAGATACAGGCCAGTCATGCTCAGATGGCTTCCTTTGTATTCACACGCATAGACCTGGGCGATATTGTAAGTCATAGCTGCTGTGTAGTGTATTGTAACTGAGTGAAGTATGGAGTAGTGCATGTTATCAATGTTATGTATTTAAGTTTATTCACAAAAGTTTGTTCCTAATATAATTCAAAGAAACGTGATGGTATTGCATGTAATACTGATTATTTTGAAGGATTAGAAAAAGGAACAGTCCCGCAGCAATTATGATTTGCTGGTATTACATGTTTGAGTATGGTTACATTATATGGATGTAAGTGTTTGTTATATTTCAGCCCCCACGTATTGGAGGTGTCAAGGTGTACACAAAGAACGTCAGGAGAGATGAAATCTACATGGACCTGGACATAATGTAAGTTAACTGATAATGATGCTTTGACACACACAACTTGTTTTCATTAATTCTGTAGCTTAGTCTGGAACCAGTTTCTGTGTAGTGCTGTTTGATCTCAAAGTTAGGACTGACCTTTGAGTCCTATGGTCCTTTCATCATTTGCTTGCAGCTATTTGACCTCAATTTATTAATCATTACAGATACAGCAGTGACTGCGATCTAATGGTCAAACTGAAAGGAATGAACATGGGTATAAAAGACTTACAGGTTAGTCTATTTCACTGGATAAAGATGATGGAACTATACTAAATGTTTTATGTGTGAAGTATTGATCTAGCGGTTACATATCAGTGAGGTAGTGTGTAATGGCAAGAATTAAACCATCTTTACTTCTGGTTACTAACCATTGGATGTTTTATGTCAGAGGCACCATGCGGATGATCTATATCCCACAGTCTGACAGTTCTATATATCATACATTGTATGTTATAGATCCAAGGTACCATGGCATGAGGGTGGTCTTTATCTCATGCTTTGACATTTTTGTATGTTATAGGTCCGGGGTACCATGCGTGTGATCCTGAAGCCGTTGATCAGCAGAATGCCATTGTTTGGTGGCCTCAGTGTCTTCTTTCTCAATAATCCAGTAAGTATTGACATTGTGATCTATATGCAACTCCAGACTCCTAAAATGTAAATCCTACAATTCTTCCAATACATGTATATTTAAAATAAATTGGTCATTTTATTTTTTCTTAGAGACTTAATGATTAAACTGGTTGATACTTCATGCACTTGTACCAAATATATAATACTGTACCATGTTACCAAGTTCTTTTTATCTTCACTGATCTCTTTATTGTCATACATTTCTTCAGTCCATAGACTTCAACCTGAAGGGATTAGCAGACGCCTTTGATTTACCAGGCCTCAGGTAAATTATCCTGCTCACTTCTACTAATGTCAGAAAATTTAATGATTTTAGAAGATTTGGCTGTGCTTTTTTGATGGAATTGAAATAACCAAAATAATTCAATGAGTTTGCAGATATCTTACATAGCTGAATTACAGTGATGAAATGAAAGAAGAATCAATAGCAATTCTAAAATTATTCCTTAACAGAGAGACAGAGAGAGAGAAAGAGAGATAGAGAGAGAGGGGAAAGAGAGAGGGGAGAGAGAGGGGAGATAGAGAGAGAGGAGAGAGAGAGAGAGAGAGAGAGGAAAGAGAGATTGTATTGCTGCTATTACTAATTGTACCATTCTACATGCCTCCTGCTTTCTACTAGCTGTCGTAATGGAGACCAGGGACTGTACAGGTGTTTCTCCTCCTCTCTGTGACAGTGTGTTCTTGTTGTGGGATCCAATCATCAGTTGTTAGTGTCTTTGTCTCTTCATTTTCACTCAGTTTTGTAGAACATTCTCCTTGTATATCATTATTGCATTTTTAAGCATGTCCATTGAACTATTGACTCTGAAACAGAAAGGAGTTGCATGTGAAGATATTTGGTGTTTATAATTACATGTAGATTGATATTGAATATTCATCACTACAACTCAATATACGTTTAATATACATGCATCATGTATACCCGGTATACATTTGATAATACGACTACTAACCACCAGATAAAGAGGAAAATACAGAAATCTATCTTTAATTTTGCTTGCAAATTTATTTATTACACTTGATTTAAAGATAAATTTACAAGTTGATCATTCTATTTTTGTGTGAATGAGCTGCATGTGAACTGTGATCTAGAGAAAACAGTTTTATATAAACAGTTTTATTCCAGCATGAAGTTTAATACATGTATGAATTTTATCAACATGCCAAGAGTTTTCCAGTGGTGTTTACTTGAAATCTATACCCACAACATGGCTCAGACTTGTGTGTCCTAAAGCTGTCACTAGGAGGGACACAATGTTTATTCATATCATTTTACTCTTGTTTGAAGTATCAGAATTCAAGTAATCAGCATGTCGGATCAATGAGAATGTGTGATGTTCATCATGTTACAACACCTGTGTATCATTAGTCATGTGAGGGAATTAGATGAGCATCTGAATGCACCAAATGAATTTTTTACTTTCATTTCTCAAAAACAAAACAGATTGATACCCCCAAAATATTAAAACGTGTTGATGCTATTGTAAATATTCATTTGACATTTTGGAAATTAAAGAATGATAATTTGGTACCATGGTTTCATTATAGCTAGTTGGTTATCCTTTTGATGTTTTGAAGAGACTATACTAATTATTTATGATTTTCATTTTCAACCTGAAATGCTCTTTTTTGAATCATAAAGGCAGTCACTATCAAGGTAACAAGACTGGCATGATAACTCTACACTACAGTGTACCCCACATCTCTGACTCGTATTGGATTGTGCCTTATCATCGATGTCCAACATCTGAGTCTTGGCCTCTTATTTGCTGAATTTAAGCTTCTGAATCATATCTAGTTTAAAAAAAATTGGTACATATATAGCATGCCTAGGGCGTTATACATTTATATACATATGCATTTTATTTCGATTACTCAGCAGTTATGTAGATCTTAAACAATATAAGTATAATGAAATTTTTTTTTATGTTAAGTGTTTTACTTTTTAGTTCATGATTACATTTATTGAAGATACTAAGATCATTAATTTCTTTTAAGATTCTCAATTATCTCTTTTTATTTCATTGTTAAATCTTGCTTCAGCCTTTATTATATGATTCTATTATATGACAATATGTACATGTAATTACATGCATATGTTGATTGAACTTTGGAAGCTGCTTTCCATGTGACTAGAGTGGAAGGTCTCAACCAATTCCAAGGTCACAGCCAATATGTGGAGGTCTTATCTTATGAGACAACTTTTAACTTGCTATTTCATATACACATACAATTATTCATATTTTATCATGACATCATTAAAATTGGCATTTCATACTGTAATTGCAGATTTGATTTACTGGCAAAAATCTCTTGACTGTTGATAGTTCTGGTATTAAATGTTCAAAAATTCATTATTGACTAAAAAATAAGGAATTCATCTTTAACATTTTTGTCTTGGTAAACCTACAGAGAGATGGTTGAGGACATTATCACGGAGCAGATAGCCAACATCATGGTTCTCCCCAACAGAATCGCTGTCCCGATGATTGAGGAGCTGAACTTGTCCCTCCTCAAGTACCCACCTCCTGAGGTAAGTTTAAAACACCTGACCCTCTTGTACACCCTTTCTCTACTTGAGATAAGTCCAGAACACATGACTAATATAAATTAAAGTATTACAGCGTCCCTTGTACATGTCCCTTGTTGAATAACCTTTACCAGAATTTAGTGTTAAGATTTCGACCCCTTAAGTAGCATACTTTTATTTATTGTTCTGTGAGATTAAGTTTCTTTCAATAATTCAATATGTATTAAATTTTTAATCAAGCTACCCCCCATCCACCAATATAATTCATCAACCACACAGACTTAATATGTCTTTCGGTTATGATCTCATTTTTTAGGGTGTATTAAGAATTTACATGATGGAGGCCAGGAATCTGGTATCTGCTGATGTTGCTTTGATGGGCAAAGGAAAATCTGATCCTTATGCTGTGCTGAAATGTGAGTAGTTTTCCTCCTAAATATAGTATGTTGTTGTATTAATAATGTTTTTATTTAACAGTTTGGTACCGTTTAAGAACATCTATTATAAAGCAATATGTAGCAATACTGAAGTAAAACAATTCGAAAGATTGGTCTTTCCATTTACTTTTTCTAATAGTAAATTCAACTTCTATACAGGTATACAATACTGCTCAATGTATTCTCCTCTTTTCTTGTTTGAATTTAGAAGACTCATTCATATGACCTCAATCATGACCTATTGTTTTTTGCCTAGTTGGTCCAGAAAAGTTCAAAACCAAAGTGATAAACAACACAGTGAATCCTGAATGGAATGAGGTGTTTGAGGTGAGTAAAGAGGACAGATACATGTAGTGAAGGAACAGGTGATATGAGGCCTGTTAAGCAGTGCAGGCGCTCGCCAAAGTCTCTACAATTCAAATTAATGCAAGCGCTCTTGAGCGACCAGTTTTCTGAACAAGCCTCAGAGATATCATTGAGAGATGATTTGTTTAACAACTGAAGAGTTTGGTGTCATTTAGTTTTGGAGCTTGGGGCCAGAAAACACATCATATACTGGTACACCAGCATGGGCTATCTTATCTGTTTAATATTTACATTTTCCAGTGTCTCTGGCTGTGATAACGCTACGAATCAATTTTGTACTATACAGCCCAATAAATTCAAAAGACGTATTGTTGGGGACGCAAGCGGGTGTGCATAATTAATATTGTAATATTTAATCGTACAACTGCTGAAAATTATATAAATGTAAGTAATAAGGAATCATTCTTTGAATATTATGAGGTGATAATTTCGGTCGGGGTGTGATCAAATCTATCATAAAGCCCTTTGGGCTTTATTGGATTTGATCACGCCCCGACCGAAATTATCACCTCATGATACTCAAAGAATGATTCCTTATTCCTTAATTATCATCAGTTCTTTTATTTATGCCTCATTATAAAGATGGTAATGATGATGCCATACAGCATAGAAATACACAGTGTTAGATCAAGCATGAGTACTTTTTTAAGATAGGCACAGGATATTCAGACTTATAAGAAGGGGAGAGGGGTGCGTAACTATCTTGAATTGTAGACTTTTAAACGAATGCATTTTGATACTTGATACATACAAAGATTAAAGAATGCATTTTGTTACTTGAGACATACAAAGATTACCAATTTTGTATGTGTATTTGTGTGTGCACTGTAGTGCCTACTTCTGTCATTTAGTTACAATAAAAAAATTATTACAAAAGTATCTCTGATTGTAGACCATCATTGACTGTAAGGACGCCCAGGTGATTGACCTTGAGATCCGGGATGAGGACCCAGGCAGTAAAGACGACAAGATCGGAACGTACGTAGCCATCAGCTGGATATACCTAGTTTTGTTTCCTTCTAAATAATTAGTATACAGGCTGACCATTAATTTTGTTGTTTCTTAAAGGTGTTTTGTTTTTCAGGGCAGCTATTGACATTTCCAGCTCAGCAAGCAAGGGGACCTTGGATACTGTAAGGAACATTAAAGTTGAAGGCCTGTTTTAATGTCAATTATTGTTAACATATACAGGCTAAGAATTCATGCAAGTTACGGTAATTGGACATGTCTTTATCCAAATTATTAACTGGCTCTCAGACAAACTTGTTAGATTCGATCCTCAAATGCTCTAAACCATAGTGTGAAGATCTACTGATATTCCATAGACTGTTTTATACTCACATTATGAGTCTTATAGTCTTAGACCAGTTTCATGACTGTATTTCAGTATGTACTTCAAATCTGTAGATTTAGATTGTTTGTTGTACAAGCCAATATATTTTTCGTAAAGCGTACCTATATGTATTATCACTTAAAAGCACAGTGCCTTGTGTAAGGTTGATAATGTTTCAAGGCTGTTTGACTCTCTTACAGTGGTTGCCTCTGGAGAATGTGAAGAAAGGAGATGTCCACATTAAACTGGTCTGGATGTACCTGGCCAATGACCCCATGGTCCTAGAGAAGGTGAGATTTTCTGTTTATCTAGGCGGAGTCCTTGGAATTTTAATGTTATTAACCAAAGGAAAAACATATTTTATTGTATACATGTACTGTAAGAACATTTGTATCTCTTTTGTCAGATTATTTTTAAGCATGATTAGTATATCTACACAATGGAAAGACATAGTCAGTGTACATATTATAGAATCTTAAATGTCTAATATGCATGATACTGTAAACCAACTTTTACTCATATAACTGTATGTCTCAATTAACCAGTAATAAACTGGTTTGTAGCATCTTATTTTTGTGACCAAGGGTTTGCAATGGAAAGCACATATAATGATATTAAATTACAAGTTTGCTGTAAGTTTTATTTCTTATTACCACCCTATATAAGGTTCTCTCCTCACAAGATTTTCTCTCTCAGAATAAAGGTTGGATTACAATATTTAATGTTGTAAACAGTATATCATATGTTTTTCAATTTTTTAAATGATATTTTGTGATGCCTTTTTTTGTTTTTCTCAAATTTGAAATTTAATTTATGGTAAGTTGAAGTCCTTTGTTTCGATTTTATATTTTCCAAGGTTTGCCAATTGCTTTGAATTCATTCACTTCCTAATACTGTACATCAAATTATGAAATTGCATGTTTGTGATTTTATTTTTATCGTCTTTTTTGGTATACATGCCACATTCTTACATTTCTGATATACCTTTTGGATTAATGAATCAAGTAAAATTATCTGTTTGTGTGTTAATGGTGTGCATATTAATTGATTCGTAACTTTTTAAAAATGTGTGTTTAAAAATAATACCAGTACTCATTTTCATGAAGAAATCTTTGTACCAAATTAATCTTTTAGATACAAGCATGAATTGGTCTGCGAAAATACCTTTCTATGGCCCTTGAACATTGGTACAACCTTTTGTTACCCTGATTTTTTTTACTTGAATGAATTTGACAGTTACCAAAGTATACAATTGACTTCATGTTTAAGTTACATGTATATCCCACTTAAGTTGAATATGTAAGAACTGGTCAAAATCCATCTCTCCTGTCAAAATCTTCTGTATGTAAAATGAGTCATTTTCTGGAGAAATGCATGTGCTCTGAAAACTCTGTTAGTAGAAGGAGGGAATTTTTCATTTTTGGAAAGTTGCATGTCATTTAATTCATTCATGTTTTATGTTGCATCATTTCATGGTTTCATATACCTGTAAATAATTGCAAATTAGATTACTTTGGCTAGGAATTATTTTATATTTATTTATTGATTGTTTATATATACATATTTATCATATAAGCTACATTTATGCATACACTGTTTTCCCTGAATTAAGCAGCTCACTTCAGCATGCTTTTTGTCCTTAATTGAAAACATTATAACAAATGTTTACATACCACAGATACCAAAGCTCCCATCAAAATGTGTATTTGAAAGTTTATAAAAGCATAATACAAACAAAAAAAGCTGACAGTTATCAGTAAATATGGGATATTTTTACATGTACTAAAATTGCCGGGCTGTTGTATTTACAATAATGCACCACCCAACATCAAAAAATACCAGTGGAGTCTAAGTTAAGCAGTTTCAGTTCAAATTGCCATGGTCACTATTATGTATGATTCTTAATGTAGAATAGTCCATTTAGAAATATACATAAATCCCGACAAAAGATATTATGCAATATTAGTTTTATTAGTGTTAACAGGAATACCCCACTAACGTCCATTTGTTCCCACTATATTTGACCCTTTCCACAGATTTAACTGTCTGGAGTGTAGTGTATAACAGATTCACGTATGCATAGCTATTTATTTGTAATCTAAGATTATAAATGTATAATACTTAGAGAATAGATAATCGACAATAGATCCCATGCTATGATCTAAAGTACCAGTATCTGTCTACTTATTACCCTTTTTTATAATCAGAAATGCTTATTATTATGTGACCATTGAAAGATGCAAGTTAATAAATGAGAGATACAAGTTTTCTGTTTGATGATAAGGTTCAGATTGTTCATACTATTTTCCTGGTACTTTACAGACAATGAAACAGGTGGATGCCTCCTCGGAACTAGCCACTTGTGTCTTGATGGTCAACTTAGACTCTGCCAAAGACTTGCCTGTAAGTACAATTATAGAAAATTTTGACTCACATTTTCTAATATATGATAGAAAATTTTGGCAGATTGCCACCCCTACTTATATATGTACCAAAATATACTGTATAACTGGTATTTTTTACGTGCTGCTAATTTTTACAAGTTTTATAATTCCGCAAAATTTAAACGTGAAAATTTTCACAGACTGAAGTAAAAAAAACACCGCGCGTAAATTTTCAACATCGTATGTATGAGAGTAAGGTAATTGACCTTCAGCTCAGTCCAGCTATAGAATTAGTGCTTATGGTATTTTTGAGCACTTTTAGGTCACATGATGTTAACAGTTTAGTTCTTTCTATTCAGCCTTGAGCATTTTTTTAAGTAAAATGCAACGTTAGTAGCTAGATTTCAATCACTCAAGCAACAACTATGGAGGTTATACGGAGCTATTTCAAACCAGTATCTACCATTTTTAAATTGGTAAAAATATAACGTGTAAAAATTCAAATCGCCTCTTTTTTTACCAAAATTCATAAAAAATCAGTTGTAAAAATTACCCATTATACTGTGGAAGCAACGTTATTGTTGACAAACAACACGCACGATTCTGATATACGAACAATCACGCACGATACACGAACGATCACGCACGATACACGCACGATCAGTAACTTACTGAATTTTCACGATACACGAACGATAATGATAAAACACGCAAACGAACGATCCTACACCATTTAACACGCAAAATCAAAATAAATTTTTAGATTAGAAGTAAGATACGTATTGCTTCAATTTTATTATAATATGCTTGTGTTTTATTGAAAAGCGGCATGAACAGTAGCCATACACTGTTTGTTTTTTTTTAAACGTTAGGATAGAATCCATATACTAATTAAATTGTTTTGTGTGCACAACAAATAGTAACTTCTATCATAAGGTAAAGAAATTAAGAATAAAATAATTGAAGATAATGCATAAACTACGAGTTGATGTTTATATAATCCGATTCACTTACGTACGCTTTAATTATGAGAGATACAGGTAATTTGTTACCTTGTTCTAAAGAATTTCGAGAACAAAAATTTTGATTTTACACATCCCATATTTTCATAATATACGGTACATAATTGATTGAATTCTATTTTATGTAAATCTAAATTCTTAAAGCGTCTAAATAAATTTTAATTCTAATGAATGTTTATACAATGTAACAGAGAGGAATGCGTATCGTATTTTCATTTAAAAGAAAACTTACTGAATAATTGTTAAGTTTTGAATGAAGAATGGGTAAGCTTGACCACTTTTATTCAACGTATCTCACTTGCTTATATGATTAGAATTAGTTGTCAAGATAGTACGGATGTTTGATATAGACTGATTACAAAACCCTGGCATTCCGTAAAAAAAGTTACAAAACAAAAAAAAACCCACGATCACGCACGGTAAAAAACGCAAACCAATTTTTCTGAACACGCACGATCTCACACATTACACGAACGATCACGCACGATACACGAACCATTTAACACGATTGCCTTGTCAACAATAACGTTGTTACCACTGTACGGTATTTCATCGAAAGCAGCTTCTGGTTATTAAAGTAAAAAATACATATCGATAAAAGCTTAATGTTATGCATATTTGTATATGATAATAACCATTTATGAATATGCTAATTTTGAATAAAATCTACTCTTACTAACTAGTTGCAACAAATGTGTTACATGCTAAAAATTGAATACCGTATCTCAATAATACATGTTTATATTTAATACTGAAGTACACTGTAGGTATGTGTTATACAAGTTATAGATATGTGAAGTCTTGATATGCAATTGTAGTCATAATGTGTGCTTTGTCACACATAATTATGACTCTGGACTATAGGTGGTATTATTTGTGACAGTATTTGATTTATTGCAGTCTAATTTGGTTGTATGAGTAGGTTGTAAGATATGATGAATACACAGCTGCAGATCTAGAATTATTATCTTTCAATCTATAATATTACGAATTTCTACAGGAAAAGCAAATAAAGATGTTTTGCATTAAATGCCAGTAGAAAATACATCAGAACTAGAGTAGGTGATACAGTGTATGGGTAATTTCCTTTATAAGGAGACAAACAAAGCACCTATTCTGCTGAACAGACCTCAAATTGCCCTTGTGTCAATAAATCCTTAATATTATTTTGAAATTGACCAGATTATATATTTTTGATTATGTTGTAGTTAAGCTTTTATGATTTGTTACATATACTGTAGATTCCTTATTTTTCGCATGTACTTAATTTTGCGATTCAACTGTTTTCCATTAAATCGTGAGTCGATCAGAACATAAAATCCCGAATGTCGAATTTTTTATCATAGTTTCCTGTACTTTACAATATGTCCCATAATTAAAAGTTAGATTTTAAAGTTCATGAGATGTGCTTCTCAAGATTTTACTTTAATATTAGAAATATTAAAGAAATTGATCAGTGTGTGTACATCTCATTGCAAAATTTATAACATAACTACTGCATAGTTAGAAACAAACTGGTTCATCATTGAAATATTTGTTGTTTTGCAAATTAAAGTACTAGGTAGTCACTATTAAGAGTTAGTTCACAGTAATGCTCAGATAGATTTTGGTATGTACAATGAAATGAGACTGACTTTTATTGTGTATTGTTTTCTACAGAGTTCCAAGGTAACTGATCACTCACTGTATCTTATGAAAAACTACCTGTATTTAGAGATTCCACTTTCCGGCTACGACTAGAGTAGTAAGAGTGTGCAATTCCTACTAGGCTCTCTCTACTTCATGATCTTGTCACCATCATGATCATTGAAAATCACATCATCAGAGAGTATATCTCAACTAGTTGAACAAAACATACTCATACATAAGAAAATGATGATTTATTTAGGGGATTTTAAGTGTGTTCACTTATTACCATCTTGATAAATAATAAAAAAAATTAACTTTGTGTTGAGCTTTAGTGAAGTTGAAAATTTCTCTGCACTATGTTAATACATTTTCTTGTCTTCATTTTTAAAGTGGATGGGTTTTTCTATTTTAACTCATCTTTCATAGATGCAGGTCTGATGAATTAAATTTACAAGTGATTACTTTATCAGAAATTTAACCCCAAATTTCTAAAATCTTTGCACATCTTTAAACTTTTGCACACTCTTGAAAGTGAAAGTTTGGGAATATCTTGTGATTGGTGGGAGGCAGATGGTGGGCACAGCACAGTATTTGTTCATGTTTTAGGGGGATTTTATACGTTGTATTACTGGTACATGAAACTTAACATGATTACTAACTCTAATATACTGAACTGGGTAGCCAAGGAATACAGTATAATGTGCTTTTAGTATATAATTATATATGGTACAAATTTTACCAGCATATTAAAAAAAACGGGGATGATTTGTTTGCTTTTGGAGTAATTACTAAACTGAACAGTTTATAGATGTGTCTCCCACAACCACAGTTCAGTAAAACATTTCTTCCTTATAATTTTAAATAAATACTTTTTTTTGTTTTGACCATGTTGACCGAGGTCATGAATTGTAGAATAAAAGATACTTATCGTATACACAGGATTAACATGTTAATACATATCAATTTACAGTATAATGTCATTAAAATGTTTCCTACATCAAGTAAAGGAATCATGATCAGTAAATGCATTAAAACAATCAACAATTAGACAGTCATTATTCATTTCCATGGTTCAGCCATCGTTGCTAGCTCTTTGATGTGAATTAATAGAAAGCTTCAACTCATACATGTACTTTTCATATAAAGATTTCTGTATGTATTGAGACTGTTTGCTTTTATTTTAATTTTATTTTAAAACTTCTGAAATACCCAAAGATTTCAGACTTGGAAGTAAAAATACTTAAAGATTGTCAAGTGGTTGGAACATACGGATAATTTTGACATATCTATAGTGTTTGAGTATCAACTTTATTATTGACTGTAGTTTTCTATGCAGAAATGTATTACTGCTATTCAGATTTTCTATAATATCTATATACATTTTATCTAGCTATCTATTTTTCTCTTATTTTGTTTTGAAATACAAATGTATATGTTTTTCTGCAGTGAATATATATGCTCAAATCACAGACGCCTGGCATTATTTCTTTCATATTAGAAATCTACCCTTTAATACCTATTGGTACTTTATTTTTTTGCTTGTAATGCAAAAATAATCTTCCTAATAATTCACATTTGGTACATATCACTGCAATCTTTATTTTGTTAAGGAAGCTGTCTTACAACCAGTTTGAACCAAACAAATCTGTTTTACAAGTGCTGACCCGGGTTCTGTATTAAAATGCCCATTTATTAGGGTCCACTGAATTCCCTGTGCAAAAATGTGCATATGCTATGGGTCTGCTCTAGCTGCTTTGGAACACTGAAGTATTTGTATTGTACTTACTGGTACACATGTATTATATGTACATGTATATATATGGGAATTATTGGTTAATGAATTAAGTCTAAAAAATATTAATAGTTTTAATGATAACTATATGTTTATTTATAAGTTTTATTTTGTTCTGTTCTGAAGCAACCTTCTCAAAAGGTAAAAATTACAGCTGAATGTTGAAAGAATTTTTGTTTAAAACTTTCCAGTTTTGGAATTTTAAAGATTTGATAGTTGTGTTTATTGTTCAAAGCTAAAGAGCATGTATTTATATGTATTTACAGAAGAAGCTATTATTGGCTTTTAAACAGTTTACAAATGATGCAGGGCTCAAGCTGCCAATTGTATTTGTTACTTTTTATAATATTTATACTTTACCATGAAGTGGCAGGAGCATAATACATGTAGTACATGTATAGAAAGGAACTAATACCACAATCTTCAATTATAAAGTCAACCTTTGAACTCTGTGACCAAGGAAACTAATTTAACTGAATTTTATTCAGAACAAATTAATAAAAGAGAAAATAAAATAAATGCAGCAGTATGATACATTTATTTTCACCCAATTTTACTTTTACATCTTCAGACTTTTAAATGTATGAAACTTCAATATAATTGTTCAGTGTGGGTGGGTCGACATTCATGTAACTTCATTGAAAATCACTCCACCAGCCTGTTTGTATTGATGACACCAAAGAAACCATGTTAATTGATTTGTAGTCAACTAACGTTTCTTCAAACTTCAATCAAATTAACATAGTAGGCTACGTACAATGTGATAGGTTTAGGTATTATTGTATTTAAATCTTATAATCAATGGAGTTTTGGCTTATTAAAAAAAACTTGATGTATTCCAAAGGTTTGATGGGTTTATGTCGAAATCAGTTGATTTAAAATGTTTTTATGTAAATTCATATGAGTTGCAACACAAAATTTTGAGCTAGTGTATGAGCCTTGTGGTAAAGTATGTGCAATGTCTACACTATTTGGGAGTTGCTCATGAGCATGCTTAAGTTATATTTTGTAATAAATTATCTTTAAAGTTTTCCATCATTAGTTACGTTATTTGATATTTTGATATCTGACTTTATAATTTCCTTTTCTAATTAGTAGTTAAATATTAATTTAGATTTTGCCTTTACATTAACCTTGCATCAAAATCTAATCTCTAGTTTTAATTACAATTTATGATTTTAAGCACTATATAGAGAAAATGATAAAATTGTTTCAGCTTTGCCATTCAAGTTGAAATGTGAATGATAAAAGATCTCCACATTCTTGTATTTGTTTTGACAGAGAATGAAGAAGCAGATAGCTGAGCCCAGTCCCTATGTTGTGCTCTCCCTTGGACCAAAGACATTTGAGACGGAGGAAAAGCCTAACACGGACAGTCCAGTGTGGGAGAAACCATTCAGGTTCCTGGTCCACAACCCCCAGATACAGAAACTGGACTTACAGGTACAGTTACATGATACAGGTACAGAAAGGTACAGTTACATGATACAGGTACAGAAAGGTACAGTTACATGATACAGGTACAGAAAGGTACAGATACATGATACAGGTACAGAAAGGTACAGTTACATGATACAGGTACAGAAAGGTACAGTTACATGATACAGGGACAGAAAGGTACAGTTACATGATGCAGGTACAGAAAGGTACAGTTACATGATGCAGGTACAGAAAGGTACAGTTACATAATACATGTACAGTAACATTCAGTACACAAGTAGTCCACAACCCTCTTATACAGAAACTAGACTTACAGGTACAGTTACATGTTACAGAATACAGTAACGTGTATAGTACATCAATACCGGTAGTCCACAACCCACATATACATTAATTAACATGTTCATTACCGGTACATATAATAGTCCAAAGCTCAAGATACAGAAACTGGACATACAGGTAAAATACATGTAATACACAAGTAGTCTTAAAAATAATTCAACAAAATGAGCTTGTTTAGGTTTTTTGTGGAATCTTTCATAACTTGCTGTGGGTTTGATTCTTTGCCAGACATATTGAAGTTCTTCGAGCTGTATACAGATAAGGTACAGTTTATTTGTATGGCTTTTTTATTACAGATTCTTGACAAAAAGAATCCTAAGGAATCTCTGGGTGAACTCACGATTCCTCTCAAGTCTTTGTTATCTGCCCCTGATATGACTCTGGACCAAAACTTTTCTCTGAAGAACTCAGGACTGGACAGCAAAATCAACATGAGATTATGTCTGAGGGTAAAGTTAATTTAGATTTTTTTGGAAATATTCATGGAATCAAGATTTCTTTTATGATATCGGTTCAGTACTGTTGTGTTTATATCAATAAGGGTTCTGTTTTGATATGGATGATAAACATGATAAAGGTTGGGAAAAAAAATATTGACAATTTGAATTTTTTAATCTTTTGAAATATTAATCCAATTTTGATTCATTTAATTTAGATTTTGACGACAGAAGACAACCCTGCTTGGAGGAGTGAGGGTAGCATCCTGAATACCAACTCCAGTAGTGTGGACCCCCCTGCCACTCAGAAGAAGGAGGGTACATCATCACCAGACTCTGCCCAAAAACCCAAAGTAGAGCCGGCCAAAACCACTGCCAGTGGAGGGGACACAGTCATTAAGAAGGTGGAAGTGACCCAGATAAACGCGGCCAAGCGTGAGGGTCAGGTGATCCCCCCAGCCAGCAGTGGGGGTCCTAACACCGTCACCAGCACCGAGGTCAGACAGAGGAAGACAAAGTCTTCCCCAGTCCCTGCAGAGTAAGTCTCAGGTTCAAGGGGTGGGGTGTGGGAGGGAGAGCTGTCATTTCTCTATGTTTATATCTGACAAAATTGAGATTGTCAGTAAATTAATGAATGATTTCAATAAATGTGTATCCAATTCATACAAGTATTTATTGGGTGGAGGCAGTGTATGATTTATGATCATGAAGTTGTTGATTTTAAGGTATAAATAACTTAATCCCTACAAGTAAAGCAATTGTTTTTATTAATTCTTAAGTAATTTACTTCCACCTGGTGCAGTAAATAAGAAGCCTGGATGATATGAACTTATAAGAAAAATATGTGTTAAAACAGAAAAAAACACATTAAATTATTGAAATCTGTTCAAGTAAACTTGTGAAAGCAAAGTGATCATGATCTTTTGTGATAGCAACATTTTGATGTCATGCAAATGTAATATTTTACTAGATGTAACTATTTGTTGATTTACATGTACATGGAAGTTTTGATTCTTTCAAAGGTCTGATGCTAAAGGAGCCTATGGGAGAGGGAGAATTCAGTTGACCTTCCGTTACAGCGCCCAGCGGCAGAAGCTGGTGGTGGTGGTACACAAGTGTCAGTAAGTCATGAGGGAACCCTTCACTTTCTGTCAGCTCAACAGTTTACATTTAAAATTATTTGGGCAGAGCTTTACACCAAAATTGTTCTCCATTTCACTTTCCTTATAGAAACTTGGGGTATATGTATCAAGACATTTATATGTTGCAGTTTCTTCAGCTGTTCCATTTTGAAATTATCTTAATAGATATTTAATTCTAAGATTTTTAATCTATCACAGAAAAACAGGAAACTGTGGATATGACCCTCTAATATGAATGATTGTTCATATGATTTAAGTGGAGTTTTTCCATGTTAACACTGAGCATATATTCGTATGATTTAAGTGACAGTGTTCTGTGGTAACACTGACTGTATGACCTATTTGTAGAAACCTTCTGCCCTGCGACAGCGATAATTTAGCCGACCCGTACGTCAAAATGTACCTCCTGCCAGACAAGTCCAGCAGCGGCAAGAAGAAGACTCAGGTTGTCAAAAACAACCTCAACCCTGTCTTTGATGAAACGTAAGTCTCGATACAATAATAAAAAAAAAATTGCAACGAGCATTCAGCTTACATAATACATGTACATGTAAGTGTGTACGCTATTATAATAGTTTAATTTTCCATCAGAGATATTTACTGCATTTACATGCATATACTGTATAATATATCAGCATTTTGAGAATTCATTTGAAAAATATCACTTGTCAAGAAGTTTTGGTTTAGGTACATATAACTTCAAAAAAAAAAAAAAAGTTCAAAAGATAGACATATATAAAGCAATATTCATTTAATAGGCTTTGCTAAACTCTCTAAAATTTAATTTGTCATACAAAAGTTTAGTTTAAGCATTTTATAAAAGCATAGAGGGTTTAGGTAAACTTACAGGTAGACTATCAGCATTAAGTCTGCTATTTTTCTCTATGATCGAATTTAGGTACATGTGATAATAAATCAGATATACAGATAAAACAAGTGTTCAGCTTTATAGAATACATGGTACATTTACTATCATTTAACTATGTATTGTACAGTGACAATGTATTATCATTCATTCAGCATTATAGAATACATGGTACATTTACTATCATTTAACTATGTATTGTACAGTGACAATGTATTTACATGTATTGGTTTGTGATTGTAAAAGGGGTCTTTCAAATAGGGTCTTGCAGTTTGATCTTTGGATAAAATAAGTGATACTAGAAGGGGAAGCTGGTAAATTTACAATTAAAAATTTCTCATGTTCATGTATTTCTATGTTGTAGATTTGAGTTCTCCCTGAAGCAGGAAGAAATAGCTGATCGGGACCTGGAGTTGACCATCAGAAATGACACCAAGTTTTTCTCCTCCAATATCAAAGTGATGGGAGTGGTCACCATTGATTTGTCTAAGATGGACATCTCCAAGGCTGCCACAGAGTGGTAAGAAACTTGTCAGTCAGAGATGTTCTGCACAATTTTTGTTTAAATTTGTTTTTTATTTTCTTTAAATTTTGCACTTGACAACCAGGGATAAAAAAAAAGGAAATTTTATTTAAGATTTAGAAAAACTTTCACATTGTATATTTCCTTTTAAATTTTTAAGGAACTATTATTTATTTAACATAAATTCACAAATTTGTAAACACCCTTTGCAGATTTTAAATCTCACTATCATTTTTCGGACATTTTGGAACTATATGAATTAAAGTTTTAGCACTTGCAATTTTATATTCTTTTGGTTTGATACAAAATAGCAGAATTGTGTCCTTATTAAATCTCATGAAATAGAAGTCTTCAGTACTGTAGGTATATGACAAGTAATGTCTGGCTAATGAATGCTAGTATAGACCTTGGCCCTCTGTTGTAGGTTTGACCTTCACCCAGAGGACAGTGACGATGCTGAGAAGCCTGTGTCTGTGGAGTCTGATGTGTGAGTGACAGCCATTAGCAGCAAATCCAAGATCTGATTGTTATTTGTGGGTTGTTGTTTCTCCATCATAGTATACAGGAGATGAACAGTGATTATACATCAGTGTATCATTAGACCATGATATGTAATATAGACTCACTATAATACACCTAGCTATAAAGCATGTACATGTATTTTATTCTTTATTGGGGAGTGGTTTATGAATGATAGATGATGTATTATGTTTATGCTTTGATTTTAGGGAGTTTTTAACATAAAGAAAGTATACATGTATGCCTCTCTAAATATCCTCTGTAGAATATGAACTTGTCTCTAGATATTTAACGAGATTTATGATACCAGATTTTGGGAATCAACAGGGAGGAAGAGTTGTTATGGTCTCTCAGTAACCTCTCCCTTAGTTATCTGCACAAAATTCATGCCCTTGATACTTCAGTGTTATTTGCTGGGTGACAAGAATTACCTTGAATCATTCAGTTTTAATCCTTAGGGAATTAGACAGTGCTTTAAATTATACTTCTTTATGTCTATAATAATTGTTTTAAGGTGGAATAACACATCGTCACAAAATGGCTGACCTCTGATCAAAACGACATTTCGTTTTATTAAAAGGATTTTATCGACGGCAACATGTAACTTACTCCATAGCCGAGTGGATAAAGTGTCGGGCTTGTTATCCGTTCTTCCCAAGTTTGAATCCCGCAGGGGCTTTTGTTGTTACCTACTGAATTGAATTTTTTATTCGTTTTTTATCCTCCAACAGCAAATTTTTCGCTTATTTGACATATGTACAGTTTACTTATCATTATATCTTTCGTAATCAAATAATTTACTGTTAATTTGAGTGACTTTTTCCAGGTGTGTTATTCCACCTTAAAGTACCAGGGGAAAAAGGCAAAAAATGATGCCTTTTTGAGATTGATATTATGATTTTAAAAACTGAATTAACATTTGTGATACATTGTTATTTCATTAGACAGGAAGTAATGTTTACATGATTTATATGTACAGTCTACACGTTTATGAATATTATATGATTTTATTTTGTTTTCCCAGAGATTTCTATATAATTTTACAAATTTTGTTATTCTTGAATTAATTCATGTAATAAAAATGTATTCTTTAAAGATTACTTTTATTTTGTGTAAGTTTTATATTACACTATGTTTAAATTGATTTTTTGTTTGACTTCTTTTTATTTCATTGATGGCCATTTATTTAGATTTCATGTTTTATTCTTTTTGCATTTCAAAAGCTTTTTTTTTCTTCAGATGCTCTTGTACATGTAAACTGTTCATAATAAGTGCAAAGGGAAAATGTGATATTCTAAAACCAGTTTATTTTGTGTTTCCACCCAACTGTTTCTTTTTTATTTATAGTATATGGGGTGTTATCTTGTGTGTATAAATATATATTTACATTTTTAAAAATATATATACATTTATGTGATGCTGTAAGGGAAAAATTGCTTTATGTTTGATTGTGCAATAGAATTTTGGCAGACATCATTTATCAGTTAAAAGTAAGTTAATTAATTACATTTTTTTTCCAACGAAATTGCAGCAATATGAAACTGAATTTTTTTTTATTTATGTGTGAGGTTTTTTTCCTTTAAATTGATGTATAGTAAGAATTTCAAGCTCAACTTTATTGTGATGACTTCAATACTCAACTGCACTACCTTCCTATGAACAAAGAGATATTTGTCAGTCATTGATAATTTGTGATTTTTTTTTTATTTGTGAAAAATTATGAATCCGTCTAATAAGAATATTATTTCAGTTGAAAGTTATCAAATTGGCCATGGCTGTCGCGAATAAAGAAGATCAAACTCCATTATTGGGTTGTTATTCTTGTCAGAGTTTGTATAGTCCATACTCTACTGATTCTAAGATCAGAAATAGTTGGAACATTTTAAAAATGGTTATATCTATGTGACTTTGAAATGTATAGTTTTGATGAAACTTCAGTATTGTCACCTTGAAGCCAAACTAAATTATAAAACAGACACTGTAGAGTTTGTAGATACTGGTCACTGGGTTTTGGGTTTTTTTTTGCTCTTAGAGTACTATTTGTGTATCAGATGAATTTTCGTGAATTAATCATAGGTATAAAAATAAAGGGCATATTGAAATGATCTATTATCATTCTCACATTAATTTCAGAACTTCGGCTATAACTCTTGTTATCTTATTTAGTTTTATATATTGTCCCCCAACTTTTTAAAAATTTTATACATGTTACTTGGTAGATTTTTGAGATTATTTATTCAACGAACACAACTGATAAGTATGGAGAAAGTAAATATAAACAATTCCACCTCGGTTGTGGAACAACGAAGTCCAGCAGACGACGCGTGTTGATTGGTCGCATCACTTGTAATAGGTGTTGAAGATGTCATTACACGGGCATGAGGATGTAGAATGTTAGGTATGGTGTCCAACCAAAACTTTGATTGCTTGTTTCTGTAGGAAACATCGGACCTGATATTTTGGCCGAACAGCATGAATCTTTTCTTCTGGGTGTTGTAACTTGGCCAAAATGGCAAAGACGGATCGTTTGGATTTCTGAAACAAGAAGAAAATGTTATCTAATCATTAACTACTGATGTATTTGGATATTCACTCAATATCACAATAGGAGCATGCATTTTTCACGTTTACTTTCAATCTGCATGTTAATTATATCGTGAAACAGAAAGTTCCATTACCCCGTTTTTGCAAAATTCGACCAATAGCGTCTCATCTTGGAAGCGAATTCCAGATCTTCCTCTGACGCTGTCACTGTCGTGTTTGGGTCCAACTCCTGAAGAGACTCGATCAGGAACAGAAACACTACGTCATCAGAGTGAGCGGCCCCGTGGAACCACCCAGGGGGCGACGACTCGTTATATATCAGACCCGGATATACGGGACTCTTCCTGGTCATAACGAGTCTGAATGTTGACGAGACCCTGTTCCAATGGACGTCGGCAATCTCCGTGGATGGAGCTATGAAAAACAGGTCGGTGTAGAACGCCGTCCATTTCCGACATTGATCTTCGAAATCTAAGTTTCGAGTGAAACCATAAAAAATACTGACTTCCTTGATTATCCGATTGTTTGTTCCATAGTATGATTCCAGCATGGTTTCCGGACCATATGCCCATACTAGTTCAGGCGGTGTTGAAGAATCAAACTTGTAACTACGTTCTAGGACCCTAAGGGTTGGAAACAAGACTGACCCATCCATATCGCAGTTAGTCACTACAATATCAAGAGACATGAAAAATTCAAACGCAGACGAATTTCCGTCTTTTAGAATCTCTTCGGGAGATTGCTCAAACAACTCATCGTCAACGACTGGAGCAAAGGATAAGTAAGCGTACGGACGCGTTAGGATAGGAGATGATGAATACTGCAAGCATATAACTCTCATTGCGAGATTTTGTCTGAAAAATGGACACAAGTGAGTGGAGATGGTATCAGATGTTGCGTAGGTGTCGAACCCCGGACGGGTAATCTTCAAGGACGAATTTGGAACTCCGCTTTGCATAATTACTCTGTGGAAAAGACCTTTATTCTGCGGAATCAAAGCAAGGAGGCCTACACTGAATCCACCTGCTGATTGGCCAAAAATTGTGATACTGTTCGAATCACCTCCGTAGTCATCGATGTTGTCCTTTACCCACTGCAGCGCCATCATCTGATCCCACAAACCGTAGTTCCCCTGAGTGGTGGAATTCTTTAAAGCAAGGAAGCCTAACACCCCCAATCTATAGTTTAAGGTCACAACAATAACATTTCCAGTTTTGGCCAACATACTTCCGTCATAAAATGAAGCACTTCCTACAGTATAAGAACCCCCGTGTACCCAAACCATCACAGATTGTTTGGAGGACCTGCTCAAATCCGGCGGGGCGTAGATGTTCAGGTGTAAACAATCCTCGTCCATGCCGTATTTGACGAAGTGCTGGTTATAGATCTGTGGACACGCCGGTCCGTGTGTTGTGGCGTTCAGCGTTCCCTTCCAGGGGCCCCGCGGACTCGGTTTGGTGAACCTGAGTCTCTCAAGCGGAGGCTGCGCGTAGGGAATGTTTAGGAACTTGTACAGTTTCACTGTGTTCTGTTCTGAGATTTCCAGTCCCTGGATGAAGCCTAGTTTAGTATTGTGTATAACATGCCTGGTGCTTTGAACGTCTGCTGAGATTTTACCAAATATCGCTAAAGTTATTATGGCGATCCTCATTGCAATGGTTGTCCTCTAAAGATTACATAAATTATTTGATACTAAAGATTTTGTTATCGAACGCGCATTGATAAATGTTTACAATATACATAATACATGTACCTGATGTACATGTTTTAGTAATAAAAAACCCCCAAAGATTTCGATTGAATTTCTATGTTTAAGTTTTGCAGAATTTTATATCTATTATCAAATATAAGACACATTAACTTACCATGTTTCCTGTAATAAGACTCCACAAAAACAAAACGAGTTTTCGTGAGCATGCTATCAATTACATGTATGAGGGTAGAGTACATCCTGAATGATAATTTGTAAACTCCTTTTAAAGATAAAGATAATGCTTGATCTGGCCATGTTACAACGAATACACATCTAAACGTACCCTGATGACACCAGGTAGACAGAGTTCGTGTTGTTTGGTGTATTGGTGTAGGTTAGTTTTATAACACGGAGAGAGAGAGAGAGAGAGAGAGAGAGAGAGAGAGAGAGAGAGAGAGAGATACGAACCCATTAATGAAGGTTTAGAAATCAATGTTACAGTATGTAATATATACATAATTAGGAACGATTTTTGAAACAATTATCATTTATATCGATATTTTTATTGTCACCTATCCGTCCCTAGACTGTATGTTTTTTTCTTCCTTTCATGAAACTGCCAATGTACTAAAGAATCAGATTGTGAGTATGAGATCGTCTCATGCCAAGGTCCGGTGTCCGCACATTCCTGTCCGCTTGGGAGGGCACCGTAATTATTGACCGTACTTCGGCTACAATAGCGTAATACGGGAAAGTACCTTTAGATGAGAAATACATGGCGCATTGCCATTTTATAAATTTTGAATTATGAATTCGAATTGAATATTGATTTGTCGTAAATTTAGGAAACAGATACAGAGTAATAAGTACATGTATATGTAGAACTCCCGGTGAGAGTCACTTCTAATAATGATGCATCTAGGATTAATCAGAACGTGCCTTTCTTTTTATAGGGGTCTCCATCTTCACCCCTGCGAATGTTATCGTCATTTAAATTTAGACCACGTGGTTTTATTTTCGCAGTAAAAATCGTGCCTCGTGGTTATAGTCTATTTCCTAGAATCTAGGTTCTTGTAGTCAAATATAAAATCTAGAAGTATATTGATTTCAAACTTTATCTTCATTAATTGGTAGATAAAATGAGTTCTAGAAATAAGTGTGACAATAGAAAATATAGTTTTTTACTGTTGCAACAATGAACAACAAGAATTAATTTTCGATCCGCGCCTGACCTAGTAAGTGCATCAATAGTGAAACAGACAATACTATTTTATGCAGAATGTTCCTTGAAAATGGCTCGATATACTATGTTTTTACACAAAACAGACATCCATTCTTTTTTTTTAAAAGCATGGTATTGCACACCAAAGCATTAAACATGGCTATGATTTTATCAAGCAACCCAATGTTTATATTTTCAACCACGTGTAGAGTGGTTGAACACGAACGATAACTCTGTTCTGAATATCATCGTTTAGTTTAAATAGCCGCAAGATGATGAAATAAGACATAGATCTCAATAGATTTTCATGTTTTAACATATATCAAAGTAAGATATGATATGAAAAACGACCAGTACTTACGTATTTTGAGAATATTATCCGAACACTCATACTTCCGCTCGAAATTTCATAGGAACTGAATAAATCTCGAGGAAGTCTCGGGAACTTTCATTCGAACACATCTGGATTTATTACAGACTAACAACGATAAAGAAAACATTCCGAACACATTCGCAGGGGTGATCTTAATTGTTATATAAAAATGTGCACCCTTATACTATAAAACAACAACTGATGATTTCACATCATCAGGATGAATATTTCAAGGAAATGCTACAGATATATATAGGATCTCTCATGATTTGCGATGGTATATGATTTTTATCCAACGAGTTGTGTGTTTTCTATCCCCGAGCCTTGGCGAGGGGATAGAAAACACACAACGAGTTGGATAAAAATCATATACCATCGCAAATCATGAGAGATTCTTTTTATCACATGTTTTACAACGTTTTTTGTTAATCTCAATTTTTTCTGTACAAATTATAATTGTGAGCCGCACAACACATTAACTACGAGACGTCAACAACTTTACGCATGGAAAAAAGTTCCTCGAAGTTTAACAAACAAACATTTCATTTTCGAACAATTTCTTTACGAATTCATGAAAAATAAATAAAACAACATTAAATGCTGTACTTTTACAACTCAACACTATTCAACTGTGTTATTTTTTAGTTTTTCATTATACGTCAATCAACCGGCTAAACCTACGTAATGTTTAATTATGACGTCACGTGGCGTAAGAACACACAGTGGAATATCAAAAATTTATCCCATGAGTGATATCCACCGCATATTGAGATAAACATGTGATAAATAGCATTATGTAATGGTCTGGTCCCACTGTTTATGCTCGGTATAATAAACGAGGGAAAACACGTTAAATAAAAAAATATGAACTATCTATAAAATAATACCCCCCCCCCCCCCCCCATGTTTTTATACTTACAATAATTTGAAATAATTGAACTAACGACCAAAACAAGCATGTGTTACCGCTAGGCTACCTATGCCATTATCATGTATACATATATGACCTTACACTTTAAAGAAATTTTTGTAAATTTTCAATATAACGTTCACATTAAGGTGGGTTCCTACTCAGCAATGTTTTGGCTATTACTTGGGAATTATTTTCAATGCATATTAAAATTAAGAGTAAATGCATTAAACCTCCAGATTCCATTTGGATATTATGAGTTCCATATCCGATCACAGAGTTTTAATACTTGTACTCATAGCTATGAATTGTTTGCACTTGTAAACACGTCAGAGTAAACAACTCATTGATTGAATTGGCCGAATCGCAGGTAAATTGTCACGTGACTTCTATATATGGTAAACTCACCGACGAAAGGTGAATTCGAATGAACTCTTTCTGATTGGTCAGTTCTTGGCCTGGGATATATAGGCGGTATCGGATGATATCTGATTATTTTTGCTCGGGAAGGGACAGAGGTACGTAGTGCAGCTTATCAAACAATGTTTTCGTAAGTCCGTGCAGAAGTTTCCCGCGGATTTAAAATGCATGTATTTTAAGAAAGGTTCTTACAAATGGAACTTAGTCAAATACTTGGTACATGAATGAAGTTCATTTGATTATTCTTAAGTTTATTGTTCCTAGTTAATTTTAAGGTAAAGCTATTAAGAAACAATCCATCGATTCGTTAAGGCCGGTTTACATGTACAAGACAGTGCATGCTGTATACAACTTGTCATATACATGTACAACTTTTGTAATATGTTCCTGACATATTCACACGATAAAACAGACATAAATTCCACTTTATTGTTATTCAAAGAAAACGAAACACCCCTTTGAAAAAATAAAGTTTTTTGTCGATATTGAAGCACCCAAAGCACCCAAATGTTTATTTCAGGTGCATTTTGATGACTGCATAACTTATATTCATGTAAACGTACCCATCTTAAAATAGACATATATTTTGTATAATATTTAATGAAGCGCTTACATAGACGTTCAGATTCCAGGATCTGGTTGGCCAAAGAAGGAACGTCTTGCTGTACAGAATAGAGACATGTTGATCATGCTGAATGACTTCCTGCATTTGTTCGTTACGAAAATTTGGAGACATTTTGGGGGTTTTCCAGTCAATTACATAATCATTTTCACCTCTTTTTTTGTAGATCCGTATAGTTCTGGAGGCTTGGTGTTCATCCATGACGTAACAGTCCCTCTTTGTACCCCTCAATATCCGGATTCGTGATTTACCCAAACCCACCAGACTGGTATATAAGCAGACCATCTTGTTCAGGATTCATCCTACCTTGGGAGAATGGGTCTCATAAAGCCGGCTGTTGTGTTACTTCTGTTGCTGATTGTCTTGTGTATAGCGGGACATGCAATGGATGGATACAATGGGAGAGGTATCTATATCTATTTGGTACAATTAACGTTTGAAAAAAGAGATAACCCTCACTCGGGAAAAGAGAATTAGTCCTTTATTCAAGTGGATTTGAAAGGTGATTTTTGTCTAATGTTGCCCTTATAATTTTGATCATTTTTTTTTTTGAAAATCATTGTAATTTTCTGATATGAGTGTACACATAAAGGTGGATGCCGAATCTTAAAATTGATTCTCTGTAAATATCAACATTTTATTTAGGTAAACATGCTCACCAATTTCAAAAAGATTAAGAGGGCTGTGTGGCCATTTTTAGACTTTATAAATCTCCTTAAAAAGAAGAACTCTATATAAAGATGATGGAAAACATTTAAATTATGAAGTGAAAATTAATGACATTTTTCTTTACTAAATAATAGTTTTAGCTAAACAAATCATTTTTATAAATATGAGGTGGATATAATGGTTAATTTGTTGACCACCGAGGCTCCTCAAAACAATTATATATGTACGAATGCATTGGTGCTTTTCAATTTCCAAATTTTCCAAATTTGTTTTTGATGTTAAGGTGGTATGGGACACCTGTCGATATTAATGTGGGAAAAAGTAAGTTATAATCAAAATACTTTCACCGCTTTATGATTTTCAAATTTTACAATTTTTAACAAAAAACATGTCTTAAAAATGTTTGGAAAGGTAAAAATAATAAAAGCCCTTGTCGGATTCGAACTCATGACTTACAGATTCGTAATTCGAACGCTACGTTGTTATGTAACAATATTGGGAATGAAAATATACATAAGATCATACTTGATTTTAATGTTTATTTCGATCGGAAATAAGTCAAATTTGAAGGTGTCCCATACCACCTTAATGAATTGAATACTCGTAAATATTACAGAAACGTTTCATTAAAACGATTTTCACACTCGAAGAAGTTCAACCACTTGAAATCATCGAATAATAAAATTATTCGCGACGACTTTATGATTTACTGGTGATGAACTTATTAGAGAAACTGAGCGACTGAGGATCTCGCAGTTCTCGGAAAATTTCTTGCATGCTATTTAAAAGTATAATAGATAATAAATCAGACTTCTTTTACAATACTAGTTCTATGAATATACATTTGTAATTGTAGTTATGGGAAAACGAGAAGCCAGAATCGTCCTGAATGAATTGAGAAAAAGACATGAGTCACACGTTTTGAAGGTAAATTGTTTATATTTTCAATATGTGTATTACGTATGTAAATTGGGTTTAGATGACATCGCACGAATTGTAGTTAAATTGATAGAAATTGCGCCTTTAATGGATGTAATATTGAATTAATTTTTCCAAAGAAAAACATTCTAAACCGACTAATATTATTTCTTTCGAACCCATGTTTTCACCGTCTCCGCGTATGTACATGTATACAAAACAGTTAGTAAATATTTATAGAGAAATTCTTGAAATTTCCTTCATTAAGGCTGTGGAAAAAAATATCAAGGATTACACTACGCGTGGATATCGTTAAAATAATTCTTCAATGCATGATTTCAGCTGGCGCTTAGAGTCACTATTGCTTGGCAATGTAAATCAAAACGAAGCTTTACATAATTAAGGTAATCACCCAAGAAAATGGCCAAGTAAAGTGCCGTAAAAAACATAAAAGTTTAAAATCGACCAAAAAAGAAAAACCAACTCAATCATTAGTTATCGAATTTGTTAAAAACTTCCTTTTTCGTTTCGCAAGGCAAAAGAGTTTGTCATTAATGTGAAACCAATGACGTATAGAGTTTCAGCACAACTACGCGGGGCTTATTATACACAGGCATGGGACCGTGTTTAAAGTGATTTCTATAGATACATTCCAATTGTCAACTTAAAGATGATAGTCTTTGACGTTTATGGGTTGATCATTACAGTCGTAATTTTCAATTGATGCAAATTGTGTATTAGCAATTACGTGATGCTGTTGAACACGCCCATTTTAGGCAATGTGCCAATGATGAAATTATTGAAAAATGAAAACGGATTTTAAATGGCAGTTTTATCAGACAAAGGCAATGTTATTAATAGGTTTATTAAAACCTTTTATTCTACAATCCGAGGTTTCCATATTTTTGATAGACAGATACATATTAACGAAAAGATAAGAAGATGGAATTAAAAAAATGCACTTGCAATGTTATTAAAGTAACATCACATACATGTACATGTAGTTTGATTGTAAAATCAATATGTTTTATATATTTACACTTGCACCTGCTTCTATATATAGAATATATCTGATATCTAAAAAAATTGAGAAATTTTGTCAAGTGATAGTAATAAAGTGGTTATTGTATCATTGTTATCTTTAGTAATTTACACTTTATATTTCATATACCTAGTAGTGTGTCAGTCCTTATACACGTATTTTGTACAGGTGAGACAGCAACCAAAAGCTAGGGCTGATTCTTCTTTGTCTCAGGAGACTTTAACGTGGTGGATTGCTTTCAAATTTAAAATCGTAAATTCCCCATTACCTGTGTTTTTACTAGGACACAGGTTTTTACTAGGACAAGTCTGTGCAATAACATAAGAATAACAAATAACATAGATTATCACATGGCACGTCGGAATATTTTTATTTAATTCTGAAAATTGAGAAATAATTCAAAAGAAGTTAAAAAATAGCACCAAACAGTGAAGCGTATCTAAGTAAGGGGAGGTAACCTACGCAACGGTTGTGTATTTAAAACAATAGCATTAATTTAATATCAATCAACGTTTGGGCTTTGACGATACCAACAGCTCAGGCTTATACCTGGACCGAGATCAAAACAGCAGTGTGATATTCTATAAATCTCGTTTGCAGAGGTCAGCTGATTCTGAAATAGACGAAGAAAGGGCAGATATTGATCTTGCTATGATAGAACGCGAGTTAGAGCGTTCTGAAGATACGTTGCGCAGCACTGAAAAAACTGGAGCCAATCAAAATAAGGCAGAGGGCGGGGAAAAACTCATTCAAGAAGCGCTGAAGGTGAGGGCGCGAAATGCAAAATAAAGGCTTGAAATTAACAGCTAATATTTGGTTCCTTGATCTACTATTTTTATAGTTAATAGTTAATGAACAGATTTATGGTTTCAAAATCAAGCGGGAAGATAGAAGAAATTAGTAATTTTATTCCTGTAAAGCGGTTAGATTGTAAGATCTCATTCGACAAAAAAGACGAATTTCTTTTCATGTGTATTAGTTTTATTAATAGAAATATGAATTAGTGCAATTTTGTTTTAAGGGTAATGTTGATCCCGACTCTGACGTGGTGAATCTGTTAGAGAGCATGTATGTGGACGAAGGTTCCAGACACAACCAACACGTGAGTAACGCACAGAATTAGTCAGCTCATTATAATGTACATGTAATAGCTTTGTAAGTATTCTGTTTGAAACTTCTTATAATCAACTTTTAGCGTGTCAAATTTTTAAAACTTGTTAAAGTTATTCTTCTTTAAAATTAAATCGAGTAAACATGGTCCAGAAAAGGAATCGTAATTTCTTTGTCCACAATCTTTGTACTTTGTATTTAATACAAGAATTGACCTTGGGTCAAATTCAACAGTCAAAAAGCATGCTGGAGACGGATGACCTCAATCTTTCTAACACTGTACGTGCACTATGTTCTAACGTTCAATTTTGTTTCAGCCGAAAGGTATTGAAAACATCGCCTCAAAGAAAGGAAAAGTATTTGGTGACACTCACGACGGTCATCGCTTGACATGGCAGCAGATTGTGGAACTTAATCAGATGGTAGGTCAATGTCAGTAAACCAACCAATCAGATGGTAGGTCAATGTCAGTAAACCAACCAATCAGATGGTGATTCGATGTCAGTAAAACAACTAATTAGAGAGTGAGTCATTGTCAGTATATCAACCAATCAGATGATGATTCGATTTCGGTAAATCAACCAATCAGACTGGTTGTTAGTTTTAATTATTCTACCAATCAGATGGTCAGCCTAAGCCAATAAATTAATCAATCCAGGTACGCCGCATTGAAAGTTGGGGTTGGGGGGGGGGGGGGGGGTTGGTTGGTTGGTTGGTTGCAAGAACACTTAAAAGGCTAGCTAAGTCAATTGGATATTTACAAATATTTAATTCTGTTATATCTTTTGTATCAAAGTATTCTTCATTATAAGAATTAAATGTCGAAAGATAATCCTGTTAATTATTCTCTTCAATGCTACACTCTCGCAATACTTTAAAGAATAGACACAATAAGTGCCTTATACTCTACAATTAAGTTACATGTAGTTATAAATTTTAAACACTGCTAAAAACCTCGGAGGGGAAACATTCCTTTGGTGTTATTTATGAACTAGATTAACAAACTGTTACGTTCAATGAATCTATCAATTTGACTTTTCTGATCCGAATCTCATCGATTCTGTAAAAAAGAAATGTAAATTTTAAAAAAAAAAGATTTCAAGCTTTTAGACATCAAATCAACAGTTTCTGGTTGACATAGTTCATTGTTATCCATTCCGATCTGTTGACTTCCTTATAGAATGGTGGAAGAAAGAAGAATTTCGTGAAGTCGGCCACTCTCTGGACAGATAACATTATCCCTTACACCATTGACAGCAGCCTGTGTATGTCTCTTATACCGAGTTGTTTGATACAAAAAGAAACCACGTGCACGGTATTTGTGTTGTTAAGGTGGTATGGGACACCTGTCGGTATTAATGTGGAAAAAGTACATTTTTAAAAAAATTCCTTCATTGGTTCAAAATATTTCGAATATTACAAAAATATGATTTAAAAATTTATGGAAAGGTTAAAATATATAAGCCCCAGCGGGATTCGAACTCATGACATATTGATTAGTATTCAAAGCTCAAACCCAATGGGATACACGGTTAGGTAACAATTTAGGAAAAGAAAAATATCATAAAATTCTACTTGATTTTATTGTTTATTTCGATAGGAATTTGGTGGTGTCCCAAACCACTTTACATGAATCCATTAATTTGATTCACACATTTATTACCATACATTAAACCATGCGAATTTCTATCACCAGTACCAGTAGAATTACCGACATTGTGTCACAAAAATGGCTATATCTCTACTTACATATTAGACATTTTAAATTTCTATTTTATTTTGAAATTATAGCCAGAAATCAAAGAAATGTAAATACAATTAACAAGGCCATTCAACAGTTTACCGACTACACCTGCTTGAAGTGGGTCCCCTATGGTTCGGCTGAGGCTAACAAGACATCCCATTCCTCCTACATTGAGTTCTTCTCCGGCAGGTACAGACGTTTGGTTTCTACAGTATCGACTTTGTTCTAGTAATGTTGATGTCCATGTTTACAGTAAATTATTGTGCTTTGTTACAGTGGATGCTGGTCCTATGTTGGCAGAGTGTTCTCCGGAAAACAACAAGTCAGTCTTCAGGACCCCGGCTGTGTTTCGGTAATTTGATGACAGACACATTATATAAAATATTTTTTTTGTTTTAAGAACTACCCATGATATACTATAAGCGATTAAATTGAAGGTATCGACAACTGTCCATGAAATGGGACATGCAATCGGCCAGCATCATGAACAATCCAGGAGTGACCGAGATAATTACGTCACTATGTTGTGGAGCAACATTAGGGGTGGCAGAGGCAACAACAACATGGCTAAAGCCAACACCTATGACAGAAACCCTTACGACTATGAGTCCGTGCTTCAGTATAGTTTAAAGGTAAATTTGTTTACCTTTGCTGTGTACTAGTATGTCTTAACGATAATTTTTGTTTACCTTAGCCGTGTTCCAGTATAGTTTAAGTATGCCTTTCTATTGTTATTATATCAATTCTGGTTATATGTCGACCCTTTCTGCAGTCATTTAGCTCGAACGGCTTACCAACCATCGAGTTCAAGGACCGGCGCCTTGATTTCCTGGCTGATTCTGCCACTGGACTCATGTTTTACGATATACAGGACATCGTCGATGCCTACAAATGTACAGGTACAACATACTCAATTAATTCTTCTGGTTTATGAGGTATACCGTATACAGATACCGACAACTTTCTCGACCTGCTTATTTACCCAAGTAGCATCGTAACGATATGACAACCAAATACTTTTAGGAATTCATGTCTACTTTGTTTCACATGTGATTCATGCGACGCACAATTGACTTTGATAAAATGAGAGAGTTTTTTCAGCACCCTGCCGGGGCGCCGATGGAAACACTCCTCTGAAGCAGTGTCAGAACGGGGGGTTTGTACTTCACACCTGTAAATGTCACTGTCCTGATGGCCTCACGGGAGATCTGTGTCAATCCGTCGTTACTGAACCAGGTAACAACATACATGAAAATTTAGTGAAGAAAGGTTTCAAGATTTGAGTTCTTTGTCTATTACATCTGAAGTAGACTCTCCGAGTATTTTTTTAGTACAGAGTTAAGCAGTCTGTGAGTTATTTGGTCTGCTACTTTGTATTAAATATAATCATCCTTCTATCATCGAAGTATAGTTTACATACCCAAGATGGTTACAAATTGAGAATAATTTTTTTTTGCACACTGAGCAGAATGTGGTCCGGGAATTATAGACCTAGCCGACGGAGAATCCAGGTCTATAACTTCACCAAACTTCGACAATGGTGGTCCCTATCCAACAGGCAAAGAATGTGTCTGGTTGGTGAAGGTATATATTTTATTGAAATTCATTGATGGAAGAAATTTTCTTGAAAACAAAATTCCTCTGTTCTGAAATTAGTCGCAACCTCTGGCCTTTCCAAAACTCAGTAAACAGCTTCAAATATACCATCCGTCAATCCCAACTCTGGTTTCATAGCTTGTTGTAATAAATTCAAGATTATTTTCCGCGCTTAACAAAAAGTCCTCAAACTGTCTTGATAGATCTGGAATGTCCATCTTGGCTATACATCAATTCAAGTACATCAGTCTCGTTTACGTTGAATATATTGAAGATATACTGACTAAATTTGAAAACCATTGCCGTTATGTGTACGGTCCTTAAGGAAACATACATGTACATGTAGATTACTAGTACCATATAATTTCCCAACCATTTGTATTCTCAATATTAAATATTCATTGTTATTTGCAATTGCTTCATAGGTTATGCCAGGGAAGTTTGTAGAAATGACTATAGAAGAGATGGACCTTACAACCGCCGGGTCAGCGTGCGATCATTGGCTAGAGATACAGTACAATCTGATTGGTCAAACTGGTCCTAGGTAAAACTGGATTATACATTTTAGACAATTAAGGTGGTATAGAACATATTAGATATTAATGTGGATAAAAGTACATTATAATCAAAATACTTTCACCGTTTTAGAATTTTCAAATTCTGCACTATTTGTCCAATAAAAAGGTTATAAAAATTATTGGAAAGGTAAGAATTATAAAAGCCCCAGCTGGATTCGAACTCATGACTTACAGATTCGAAGTTAACGCTCTTACCCATTGCACTTCGCTGCTAGGTAACAATATTTGCAAACGTATATTTGACATTGTACTAAATTGGTACTGTTACTCGGTCGCGATATAGGTATCAAATATATGCAATTATCCTATAAGTGGAAAGCAGCATCAAATCACAGGTCAATGTATTACAAACCGAAATTGCACTTGAAGACAAGGAAATGAAAACGCAAAATCTAACTCTAAGACAAAGTAAGGGAAAATGCACATCAGTGTGTGCATCAGCCAGACGGTAAAAAATTACTGAATGGGGAATGGGGAATGTAAAACAAATATGGACCCCCTGGTTTTGTCCAGCCCAAAGGATTATAGTATCAAAGTTGATTTTAAAAAAATGCCCAATTCCTCTTAAATTGACATACTGCAGTATGAATATTGGTTTAGAAAAAACAATTTAGGCTTCTTAGATATTCATTTTAATGTCCTTTTAAGAAATTTGTAGTAAAAAAAGAAATCCACGGCCGCCTGGAATATGCGTTATTATAATAGGTTTAATGCATTATGTACAATTCAGGAAAATGTCAATGACGCCTTTTTAGCATTTTACCTGATTGATATAATTTTGCATAAAACACGACACAAGATGGAGTTATAACTTCGCATTCACGACTGCACGAAAATAAAAACCTGCGCAAAGTCATGCGCATTTGAATTGTACTTGGTCTCGTTAAAAAATATACACACAAACATTTGCGGAAAAGGAATATTGGTGGAAAATGTCATAATGCATCCTGTTTCAAGATCATTAGGGCTTGTTTTAAGTTTTGAAAGAAGTTTAAAAATTTTATTGGTAAGAAATTAATTTTGATATTCCAGACGATGTGGAAAAGTGAGGAAGGAGACCTATGTAACAGCATTGCACGGGAATCCCAATATAATGTTGCTGAAGTTTGACAGTGCGTTCGCGTCCACGGCCACGGCAGGAAAAGGCTTCAATTTGACAGTGTCATCTGTCGGTGCAGGTAACGAAAAGGGGGGTTAATGAATTACACAGGTAGTGAAAGACTGTTAAACTGTTAGCACTTAAACAGAAGGTGACAACACTGTATTGAACTACATGTATGTATTCCTTTCAAATATTTTCGTTAGATCTTGTACATTTATTCATGTCAATGTGATAATGAAAAAAAAACTTAGAAAAAAATTCTCTAATGGGATATGATGAAAATATTAAAAATTTTGATTTGTAAATAAATCAATGCAAGATAAAAGTTATAATTAAACCGTTGATTTTAAAGCTTGCAAACGAATGCCATGTATGCACGGAAAATGCACGGAAGTGGGTTCTGATGGTTACACGTGTTCCTGCGAGAGGGGCTTCTCTGGAAAACACTGCGACACATACTCTGGTAAGTAGCTATAAATTACGGCGGATTGAGAGATGAACCAATTAAAAAACATTCCTTAGAAAATAAAAACTCAACTAATCCAATCGGAGAATCATGAAGCAATTTTAGATTTACACCATTATACAGTTGTTGACTGGGGCCTTGGGCAACAGTTTGCGAGCCGGTCCGACAGTTCAACTGTTGCCCGAGACTCAGTCAACAACTGTTTTGTCAACCCCTACTAATTTATAACTCGTTTTCGCGGAATATGATGTCACCGGTCAACAGTCTTTTTTAACAGTCGATTTTAACAGTTCCAATCAAACAGTTCCAGTCCAACAGTCAAAATGCTGGACTTTGTATAGAGTTATATAATAACTGTTTTATAGGGCGTTTAACAAACCGTTTTATGTATTTGTTTAAAAACGCTTATGCTATACCCCCCGGCGTCGGCGTCCGGACCTGGATAAAATTTTTGGTGCAGGTCCTGTATCTAAGTTATTACTTGTTCTATCTTCACCAAACTTACCTTGATGATGCATCTGGACCTACTTATGGACTTGTATGACCTGGATGCTGAATATGGGCCATGAATATCAGATGCTGAAGGAGGTTAAAGGGACATGGTCATGATTTGGTCCAATTTTGTTTTTCTATTTTATTGTTTACAATGCTATAGAAAAGTATTTCTAATAGTCAAGCAAACTTTGAGAGTCAGTTGTAGAGTTAAAAGCAAGATACAGAGCTCACAATTCATTTTCATGTAAACAGGCTCGTGCCCTGTTTTTGTTTATAGTTGTTCAATATACCGGTAAAAGTTTTTTTTGAACCTGATCCTCTCTCTTCTTATTTGTTTTAAGCATAAATAAATAAATTCCTGGCGTTTATCATATTCAATTTAGGTCCAAAACTGGAATTTTCACTTCAACATTCAAAACGTAACAAAAACATGACGTAAGCGTTGTTCACATGACAAAGAATTGTAGGCTCTGTATCTCGTTTTTAACACGGCGACTGATACTCAAATTTTGTTGACTATTAGAAATGACTTACTGAAGCTTTGTAAGCATTAAAAACAGGAAAAAAATTTTGACCAAAATTGTGACCATGCTCCTTTAAGGTTTTTGGAGCAGGTGCACTTTGATAGCCATTTCTAAGTCCTGGTCTAACTTCACCAAACTTGCATAGATGGTGCGTCTTATGATACTGATACACCTGACAGGCTGAATGCTGAATCTGAGTCATAGGTTTCGGATGCTAAATGAAGTTAAGGTTTTTTGAGCTGGTTAAAGTTTTTAGAGCAGATAGACAAATCTAAGTTATTATTGGTTCAATCTTTATCAAATTTGAAAGATGATGCATCTTGTGATTCTGATGCACTCCACGGGCGAGGGTGCTGAATCTGAGCCATATGTTTCAGATGCTGGATAAGGTTTAGTTTTTTGGAACAGGTCACATGTTTGATAGATAAATGTACTGTTTCAAACTTGCATGGTTGATTTAACTATATAAATGAATCGCAGAGGTAGCAGATACAGAGCCTGATCTCCATTATCAAGGATGTTAAAAAATCTCCTACCTTACTCAAACTTGTTTGATAGATGTGGTTGTTGTTGATTGATATAACATGTTTCCTATAATATAGTATTGTATGATATGATACACTATTGTATTATATGATGAATATTATATCATATAATATTATATTGTAAACAAAATCATGATACTAAACGATACAGTATCAATATTTTTGTATATTATGATATGATATTGTATCACATGATATTGTTATATATAAAAGTGTATATAATGATACGATATTGTATAATATGATAATGTATTGTATGACATATGATTGTATCACATTAATTGTATCGTATGATATTGTAATATATAGTATTGTATCATATGATACAATATTGTGTAATATGATATTGTTTTATATAACATATTATTGTGTCATATGATATTGTATCATATGATATTATATCATATTATATGATACAATGTATCAAATTATGTATCATAAGATACAATATTATATAATGCATCATATATTATATAATGCATCATATATGATACAATATCATACATTATAATATCATGATACAATATCATAATATATAAAACGATATCATACAAAATAATATCATGTTACAATATTGTGATGTATTATGTGATATGATGTTGTATCATATGATACTATATTGTATTGTATGTTATGATATTGTATTATGTGATCAAATGCAATAATATTTAACACAATACAATACGTTGTCATATTATTAGATTGAATATTATATCTTGATACGATGTCACATCATATGTTACAATATAATACTGTAACATATGATACAATATATTGTATCATATGACACAATCTCATATAGCATCATAGGATGAAATATCATATTTTATATTCGTGTATTGATTAACACTGTATCTTACAATACCGTATGAAATAAACATATGATTATCAAACAATTTTTTAACATATGATTTACGATATTTTTTCAAACCACTCTACAGTATCCATGAATATTCAAGACCATTAACCATGATTTTTAATATGATAAAGGTGTCTCTTAAAGGTGATGCCTCGTCTCTGTGAGCTTTGTAATCTGTGATTACCTATTTTTTTGTAGGAACGGAGGACATCATCTGTGGCTTTGAAACACCAAATTGTATATTTAGGAATCCCCCGAGCAATTCTTACCATTGGATAATAACATCGGTAATTATGACGTTTTACACATTTGCATGTGTCAATGTCTGTGATAATACCTTTTGTTTAAAAGAAACGGAACAAATTATCATAACGCGCTAAGGCGCGGTATTCAATTTTGTCTGCTCACCTGACGGCAGTTATTGACACGACGACGTCCAAAATAAATCATTCGATGCTATAATATAGTGTTTTAACATATCAATTTATCTGCACGTATATACAGTAATATTGCGCAGCTATTTAAATAAATCATTTCCTAATTGTCAAACATTTTCCCCTCGTGATTTATTTCACTAGGGCTCCACAGACTCCTCTGGGACCGGTCCTTCTGGCGCCAAAACCGGAAGTCGATATTTGTATGTTGAAACATCATCCCCGGTGCCTAAAGGGGCTTTATTTCACTTTGAATCTCCCTATTTCTTAGGTAAGCCTGGGGACTTTGGCATTCGATATTATGTTTTCTTTAATTTATCTTTACAATTTAATTTTATATTTATAAAAACACAGTATATGAGCTATTATCTATCATGCAAAATTTTCTATTTAATCTTTGAATTATAAGAAATATAGATTTGTTACCTTGCATATCTTACATTTTGTTGTAGCGGGTCCTAAATGTCTGTCCTTCTGGTATCACATGTATGGCAGCGACATGGGAACCCTAAGCGTGTTACGTAACAGAAGAAAACTCTGGACCAAAACAGGGGACCAAGGGGATACTTGGCATTGGGTTGAAATGGACGTTGGAACACCTTCACTGACGTTTAATGTACGCAAACTATTACATCAATTTTTTTCCGCAAAATCAGGAATATTAAAGATAAACTGAGTTGTAGTGAACATGATTTTAACAAGTGACTTAATGGCCGGGCTGTTCAATTCGGTCATCTTTCAATTATCTAAGTGTAAATGTTCATATTGTGTAACAAACTTATAAAGGGCATATGAGTGTCTTTTAATATTCTTTTAACAATAGTAATTAGTAACAAATATTTATACCGTCACACTAAGGATAACATTAACAAAAATACCAATAATATGAACCATTATTTTGATTACTTATATGTTAGAATTAATAGCTGTGTCCTTGGTATATTTTACTATTTCAATCACAATTTACAACTTTTATCTCCCAGGTGACGTTTGAAGCAACAAAAGGGAGTGGATACAAAAGTGACATAGCAATCGATGACGTCACATTAACATCAGGGATGTGTAGTAAGTGTAGTATTTTTTTATGTTATATTTTTTAGCAAATAGCTGAAACATGATCGAAAATACCAATGAAAATTACATTCAACTTCCACTATGGTTTGATGGAAGAAACTATTATAATAATGTATTACTACAGAAATTTATAGAACGGATGCGAAATTGCACTCTCATGTGTGCCGGATAACTACTAGTATATCAATGCTAAGTCGGCATTTTGAATCTGTTTCCGAGGTGCTGTTTCCGAACAAATTCAAATAAACCAGTGAATAAGGGCATCGATATAAGTCCACTAAAGACAACTTATTTTGAAATATGAAAATAAGAAGGAAATTAAGTATAACACTATTTTTGCGTAATACATGTATGCTGCAATTTGAGTTTTCTTCTGTCTTTGTCTTTTACATTTTATTTCAAAACTCTTGGATAATAATTGATAAAAGATATCCAATGGGCCAAAACAATTTAACCGAATATAAATGCGACACAGACCTTCGCTTTGGACTTTCACGCTTTCTCGTATTGAATTTTCTTAACTTCAAAAGCAATTGTTCATACTTTTTTTTTAACAACATTCAGCAGCTTTATTTTTCTCTTGAACCTAGCTTTCTATGTTTCTTAACATCATTATTTCACCATAGCAAAGACTTGATTTCTTATTAGCAATACAACAATATCTCATTGGCATATTTTGAATATTTCGATTGTCGGAGGCATTAGTTTATGTTTGCAATATCCATGTTTTAAGCACTAGTTCACTGTCTATAAATCCTATGCTCATTTAATTGTAGCTGGCATTACTCCATCACCGGCAACATGGAATCCAACAACTCTATATCCAGTTACATCGCCCCCAACAACTGTATATCCAGTGACATCGTTCCCAACACAATTCCCCACAACACAAACCTCATCACCACCCGTTGTAGACCAGGAACTCCATTGTACTTTTGAAATTGGTACATCTTGCTTCCTGAATAACATCAACGATGATGATTTTGATTGGCAGATTCAAAGCGTAAGATTTAGTATTTTGATCTGTGTGCTATACATCAACATGCATTTACAAGCGAGTTCACAATTTATACGAAATAAAGAATCGGGTATAGTTTAATTCATGTAAATACGCAATTACGTGCTTTCTCGGAACTATGTATTTTCAGGGTAACACGCCGTCTTCTGGAACAGGTCCTAGCTCAGCTTACGAGGGTCAACTCTACTCATACACCGAAGCCTCTGGAAAGCGAAAGGATAATGTAGCCATATTAGAGAGCCAAAATGTCTTTACAAGTAGGTCACTAGTTAATGCAATAATCAGTATGTCATATACTCGTCAGTTCTTTAATCTATATGTTTATATAGTTTGTTAAACTTCATCTGAATATTCTGGCAAAACGAGAGACAAAAAAGACGCCGAATATGACATTGTTTGTGCTTAATTTTCTAGTATGTATTTTTATTGTGTTTTTTATTGATAAAAATGTTTTCTTAATTTTGGATGAAAATATATAGAGAAAACTTAGTAGCAAATTGAGAAAATTTCGGTCTGAATTTGAAACGCATGCGTTCTGATTCGATCATTGGTTCTCGTATTAAGTGGTATGGGACACCTGTTGATTTAAACATGGATAAAATGTTCATTATAATCAAAATATTTTCACCAGTTTGGGTCAACAAATTAACTATTAGATCTGCTTTAAATTTTGAAATACTAGCATGATGCTTTTGGCCAGAAACTAACAAATTGTACAGAAAAATTCCAAATATTTTAGCTTTGAAATTTGATCATTTTCTTATATTCTTATACAGGGCTCTTCTTGTCAAGGAAATTAGAAATAGTCTAAAAATGGCTACAACCATTGAGCCCTCTTAATTTATCTAAAAGTTGGTAAAAGGAGATTTGCCGTTTTATTTTTGATTTTAATTGGAGACATGTAAATCTAAATAGTTACATTAGTTAAAGACAAACACAATTGTTTTTCATATGAGCATTGTGGCCCACGGAGCTCTTGTGTTGTCACATGTTGGGCGGAAAAGGGGATTTTTTGGTTATGTCGCACTCAAATTTCATAGTTTCGTCTTTTTAAAATTTGATCACATGGAATTACTTCCATCTGTCTCGCTGATTGTACAATATACGAATAGTTGTTGGTTTCGAACCGTACACCTTGTGCTTAGCTTACTTTATAACGTTAACGCGGATGAAAATGACAAAGGCAGAAGAAATTTGTTTACTTGAACATTCCAAATATTTGCTAGTGTTTATTTCTTATCTACATAATATGTACATATATGATATATGTACATACCAGAATGGTTTAATTAGAAAGAGTCTAGAAGAATAGAATCACAAAAAAATATTTAAACTCATCCAAATAAATGTTTACATTGTAGCTAAAACATTCTGCCTTTCCTTTGCTTACCATATGAATGGCGCGACCATTGGTGTCCTGCGAGTGGAGATAAAGTCTCCTAATGGCGACCAATACTTATTCAACAAACAGTTCGACCAAGGGAAGAAGTGGATCGTCACAAGTGTCGATGTTCCAGCTTCAAATGGAAAGGTACGGTACCATAGCGTTCTCGTTTGCGCACAGAACTGCACATTTGAAACATAAGCAAATGTTAAGAGAACCAGGCCATTAACACTTTAAAATGCCTAACTATAATAAGGTTTTTAGAACGGTCAGCCAAACGTTTAATGTCAATTTTCAAGTTAAAGGTGAAGCAGAACTCAAATGTCTTATGTAAACAACTGCAGCTTTCCTTGTTTGATGCATGGATATTAATTAACTATAGGAAATATAACCCATATTAAAATTGACCAGTACTTTCCCCCAATCAGTGGTCTTGTGTATATTTATGATATAAATATTTAACCCTTAATCATGAAAACTTAATTATAACTTGACAACGGACTTCAAATTTTGGCTTACCATTCAAAATGCCTTAGTAAGGCTTAGTAAATATTTAAATTGGAAAAGTAAAATTTGTAAAAATTGCGTCCATGACCCTTCAAAGCTTTCTCAAATGCACTTGTCCTACTTAGTTCAAATTACCTTATTGATGTAATAACACTTATCCTGAATGGCTATTGTAATTATATATTTATGATTTTCATGCGTGCATGTGCATCTAACGTAATGACGTTTAAAAGTATAAAAATGTTGCTGTTTAAAGATGTGCAAATTTTGTTTCATTACAAGATTCGGTTCATTGGTGTCCGAGGTAATGGATTCTGTAGTGATATTGCTATTGACGATATCCACTTTGTGACTGGCAGTTGCAATACTAGTAAGTTTCCCAATCATTTTTGGCTTATAAAAACTCATATAAGAAGGCTGGATGGTCATATCTACCTGAAAATTTCAGATATAATTTGTTGAGTTATAAATCATCATTTAGTAAAGAAAAAAAGTATAGTTTATCTTTTAAATTTTGGTATCTTCCTACATAGTTATACAGAGCTCTTCTTTTAAAGGAGACCAATGCAGTCTTAAAATGGCCACGACTATCGATCCCTCTTAAATAGTATTCGGTGATAATCACGAACATTTCAGTTCAATTAATGTTTGAATTTACATTCATACATTAAGCAACGGAAAACGCACTCTGTGGACTTTGTGGACAGTAGTTGATTGGATGATACATATAGGGTTAAATTTCACTAGTAAGATTTAAGTTGATACATTTTCAACAATGTTTCAGATGAATTACTAGAAAAAAAAATTAATGAACAGGCTCAGTATCTTTAATGAATAGAAGCATAACTTTATCTATATGTTTGGCTTACTAAGACGAAGTCTTGGGTCGGGGGGAAAAGTGTGACATGCCGTTTAGCATACCCCCCCCCCTCCCCCGAAAAAAAAAATAAAATTACAAAACAAAAAGAATAATTAGAAAAATAAGCCATAAGTGTACACTCGATTCCATATAATGGATGTATGTGGTTTATTCTCATTGAAGCTCCTTCCACCACCACACCATTGCCAGGCACCCTCCCTCTAAGTTGCACGTTTGAAACCGGAACAGAGTGCTTCCTGAAAGACGCTGTAGTATCTGGCGACTTTGATTGGACTGTTAAAAGTGTAAGATTCATTAAATAGTTTTAAATCGCCGGCTTAATTAGCTTTAAAATTCTTTTACACAATCACGTTTGTGTTTGTTTTAATGCTTTAAGATATCACGTTCTGTTCGCTTTTAATATAGGGCAAAACGCCTTCATCGCGAACTGGCCCTTCGAAGGCAGCTGAAGGAATCAAATATGCGTATATTGAAACTTCAGGGAGAAAGCCGGGTGAAATTGCTACATTGGAGGGAATAGTACAAATTCCTAAAGGTATTAAATAACACATTGAATTATCTGATTTTGACTTCACATACACAAGATCTCATACTCTATTATAATTACACTGCTGTACATGAATACATTGCATTTTTGAATTTAAAGCATAATCAATTTTTGACCTAATTTTTGTACATGTAACAATGATACAGCTTCAACATAACACATTTATGTTTTAAAAGATAGAAAAAATATTTTTCAGGTTTTTAGCACTATAAGTGTTTTTTGAAATGGTTGAAATTTATCATAGAAAATACTGATTTTATGTTTTAGATGGAAATATGTGCTTATCATTTAATTACCACATGTACGGACAAACGGTCGAGTCCCTGGAGGTACTTTTCCAAAATATGACCTATTTTCATGAGGTTGGTAATAAAGGAGACCAGTGGAACAAAGCCGATATCACTCTGTTTAATCTGGACAGTACAGTCGTTCCAAAGGTAAGACTTTCGTCCCTAAACTTACTTTGAAGTCTCATTATTCACTCAGATGACCCATCGGTTCCGCCCGCCGCCGTGTGCGTGTACCTCATGCATTGTGTATCGTGTGTCGGTGGAAATCTTTTGAATATATTTTTAACTTCTTAGAAATTACCACACCAGTCTCGCCAAAACTTGGAGGATATTTTTTTTATAAATGAAACAAAATGAATGAAACAAATTGTGATATTCAAAAGCCAAATCTAATATATTTTGTATGAAAAATAGTGCTTCATCTTTATAATTCTTTTTTTTTTTGCATTTGACAAATCAAGAGCATGGCCCTCTTGATCCATTTGATTATTTGATTTGATGTAATATATATATATATATATATATATATATATATATATATATATATATATATATCAGTAAGCGCATTGCTCATCAATTAAATTTTCTACCAAAAGACTCAGGTATGTAATGATTTTTTAAGATACAGTTCACGGCTACCAGAGGATCTAGTTTCAAAAGCGACATAGCTATTGATAACGTACAACTCACAGACGGAGAATGTGGTAAGAGCATGCTTTGGTTTGTGTCACAATATGGCTGATTAAAAATGGAATTCTTCTCGGAATTTATCCCGATTTTACTTTCTTCTCTTTAGTTCAATTTAATTTTCAATTCAATTCGTTCAATTTTATGTATTTTGCTTCAGGAAAAGACGGGTATAAAAACAAAAACACACATGAATTCAACGAAAACGAACTCAACTTCCTTATTGAATGGTGTTATGTGTCTTAGATTGTTCTCAGTTTGAAATTTCCTATTAAAGAAACTTTTTTAAGAAGTATAAATGAAATTTTACCATGCCAAAAAATGAACGATTTTTGCAAAAATAGTATATTGAAATAGACCAATCTTTTCGAATCCTCTTCAGTCTTTAAATCAGGTCGCGACCAATAATTTTTATCATTCCAACGAAGCGTCTGTACTTCAGTCGGTTTAAAAAAATAGAAGTCGAAAGCAGTTGATTGGAAACAAATTAAAATATTAAATTTTATAAACCGCACATTGAATTCGCATTGAAATGCAAATATCATTTTTTTGTTAGACATACATGTAGTTTTCTGTTAAGTTCACGTCCGAGGTTCTCTTTCCTTTTTACGTCATTTTTCTATATTTATGAAACATAATACATGTACACTGTTTTCCAGTGATAGATTGCACGAGTAATCCATGTGGTCCTGATTCCATCTGTGTCCAGGAGACTACCACTACTTACCGATGCGACTGTCATCCGGGTTTTACTGGAGTGTTCTGTGATGTTGGTTAGTTTATTTGTTTATATGTACATACAATTTATCAAAACATGTAATCAATTTAAAGTAAACAAACTAAAGGTTTAATTATTTTATAGTTGTAGATTTAATCAACATTTCACTACTATCTTGTATAACATATAAAAAAAATTTGATCAACCACGCCGGGTTTATAACATTATAACTGTGTTCATTTAAAGTTATAGAATACCCTCAGAACACAAATATTTTAATAACCAAGATCTGAAGCAAAGGATGACTGTCATTAAGGAGATTTAAAAATTGCGACAAATAAATGTTTAAAATGGGCATATTTCTTTTAATTGTAGGAATTGCCAATGTCTTAACTGCAATTTTATGTAATTACATTAATATTAAGTTCATATTTACAAAGAACGAAGTCGTTTTCATAGGTAGGGGTCATTACATTTTCTTGAATCTCCATAGGATAATGAGGACGCCCAATTTTTTACAGACTTAATACATAGTCAGCGCATGTTTGTCTATTGTTCTCCTTTTAATAGTAGTTGTATATTTATACATATAAGCTTATGTTAAAAGGAGATCAATAGACAAACATGCGCCCATGGTAAAACAGACAAACTGTTTCTTCTTACGTTCGCGTTCTCTCTTGTTAACGATATACTTTGACGCGTTGAATATTATAATTTACCACGTGATTTCTAAGTCCAGGTAACTTTGTGAATACAAGACCCCGTCACATGACGTGTTAGGTAGAATGCTGTTAAGTGATATTATTTATCCATGCATATTTCAATTCATTCCTATCGAGTGATGGTTTCTCCATTTCTTTGAGATATCTTTAAGAGATTATCGGTTATGTACGTTACTGGTAATCTATTTATAAATTTTTTTCGAACACGTAAACTGTTAACATAAGCTACTGGTTTGCGATCATCAATGGCTACTTATAGAGAGAGAGATGTTCAATAATAGTACCGCTAATCTAAATTTAGACCACTCATTACAATATTAGATCAACCCTCCATGCATATTTATGAGTCTTGTCTTCAATCAAGGACAGACAAGTCTAAATTCAAGATATTTGCAGAGCAGTAAGGGTAAGAAAACAATGAATTTTTTTTTATTGCAACGCAGTTTAAAACCATTATGACATTAAATATATATTGGAAAATGACTAACCTATATGACAAATGAATTAAAGTAAAATTGAGAGAGAAATGAACGTAACAATAGTGATCGAAAAAGGGCCCAAAACGCGGCGTTAAGTGCAATCATCCCTTAAATTGCTAATTTGCCAAACCTCATGTTTTACTATCCAACTTACCTGTAACATTTCTCATTTTTTGTATGCAGTGACTGTTTCAATTGTGTGAAATCACCTTTCTATGATTTTTATTTAATTGCAATTTTCGCAATTCTTACTTATTTAGTCTTCATTCATTTCATACATATTTCAAAACAACAAAAACATTGTTTTGAATTCCAGTAATTGGTCAGGCGAACTGCACATTCGAGAAAGGGGAGGATTGTTTCCTAGAGAACAGTGATCTCGACGATTTCGACTGGTCCCTCAAATCTGTAAGCAAATTAATATATGAAAATAAATATTTCAAACAGATATAACCAAGGTTGAATCTACTGAAGAGGATCCGTGAAGTATAATTTGTATGTTTAATATGTCCTTTGTTTTTTTCCTTTTTGAAACAGCAATATATATATATATATATTCTATTTATATTTCATTAATGCGGATTGTTAGTATCAGAGCTTAGGACTATTTTCAAATATTTCAAAAAAAATATTCAGTGGGGGAATCTGTTGAATACAGAGGAATCTTGTTATTTTGTGTACTGAGATGATCTCTGTCCTGAATTGAGGTTATTTTCTTGATTGATTTAAGCAAAGTCTTCATCTAAGAAATCTTTATAAGATACAGAAGTCGCTGTTTTATGCTTACATTCTTCTCGAGAAACTGTATAATGCTAAATATCGATTTATATTATTTTGACAAAGGGGAGAACTCCAAGCTCCAACACTGGTCCAAGTTCTGCCAAACAAGGTTCACGGTATGCCTACATTGAAACTTCCGGCAGGCGTCTGGGTCAGAAGGCAATGTTTGTCACCAAATATACGTTTGAAAGTAAGTATCCTGACGATTCAACTGAACCTTTAAAAAAACCCAAATGTATGTACTTGAATAGTAGTTTCAAATATAATTCGTTTATATAGTTAGGTTTCAAAAGGCACATTCATTCTAAAAAAATGCATAGAATCAATTTATGTCTGTTTAATGTTTGATCAACACATTTTTGAGTAGTCTATCTGCAAATTTTAATCATTAGTTTTTCCTTTCTCCTTTCAGGTGGAGATCGTTGCCTGACGTTTGCATATCATATGTTTGGAAAAACTGTCGGTTCTTTAAGAGTACTTCAAGAAACAAATAGGAATACAATTGAAATATTTTCCAAATATGGTGAACAGAGCAATTCTTATACAGATTGGAAAACTGCTTCGCTTGATATATATCACCACATGAACGATACAGTGAGTGTCGAGCATAATTCTGTTAACTTGATATGTGGTTTGTTTATACTAAATTTTCCGTTTGAACCTGTTACGTTTGTATTGACTGTAGTTATGATTTCAAAAAATATCTAGAAAAGGGGATTTGTGAAATATGAATTGTTGATGTTACAGATCGTTTTTGAAGCAACTAGAGGAAAATCATATAGAGGAGACATAGCTTTAGATGACATTAAGTATATTCCAGGAAGATGTGGTGAGAAAAATTTATTTACAAGTTTTTGAATCATTGTTGAATAATTTAAATTGCTACAATGACATTGAAATTAAAAGTGTGAGAAATCCAATTTTAAAATATTTTCGGTGACTGATTTATAATGTGCAATTTGCTTAAAATAATTTAGGGTACATAATGTCCATAGAAAATAAATGAAATGAAATGAAAGGTTCATTCGACATTTTCATTAGAAGAAAAAAATCCTCACGTTTAGTTCGAGCCATTATGGTTTTTTCTCCTGTCGACTATTTCCTTAGGGTTCCGTATGATGTGATCTTTAGCTTGAAACTGCTTTTTGCACCATTTCATTTTCTTTTTGGGATTGGAATGTAGCAATTATTGGTATCTTTTTCCCCACTCCTTTCTTTTCTTTTTCTGTATGCGTTTTCAATTTTCTAAGTTATCCGCACAAAATGACTTAACCGGTCAATACAATCTTTTGTTCTTCCTAGTGGGAGTTCATTAATTCCAAATAGAATTGTTATTTTTCATTAGCTGACTTTGTACATATAAACTCTCTTCGTGGATATCCTTGCTCGAATTTTCAATTTCTTTTATTTCTGAATACACATCTGCACTACTTTCATCTATGCCGCGTTCTTCCATTTGTTTAGATGGACACTTGATTCTAAGATCGCGACTGTTCCTTCAACTGACTTCACTTCCATGTCCAAAAGATTCAATTTTGTTTCAAAACTTGCAATTTGTACTTCAATTTCTTGCAGTGTTTCTAATTTTCATTCACCAGATCTATTTTTTCTAAATTTTCGTCTACTTCTTTTAGTTTTTCAAGAATCCCCTCGAGGACCTCATCCCTGGATCTATTTATGCTGTTTGGCCTACTTCTTTGATCGGTTCTATTTATAGCAATGTTAAAGGGGGAGCTATTTAGATCAGGAATACCCGGCATTTGGATTAAATTTGGCATATGATACCCAACTGGTGATATCTGGTATTTATTTTCCGAACTTGGATATGTATATAACATTTGTGACCATATGCAATAGCTTGCCCCGGTTCCTGTATGGATTCAAACCTAGGGGACTCGCTTGACCGATTCGCCATTTTGTCCGCGTGCTGTTTTTTATTTATGTTACCTTCAATAAAGTTTTGGCAGCTTTTACTCCGGCCACGTTTCTTCTTCTCTCTTTAATGTGGCATCTGCTTCAAACTTTCACACACTGTAGAAAAAAACCCACAACCTGTCCCATCTGCTGACCTTCACCTTATATATATATACGTGTACATAATACATGTACACTGTTTTCCAGTGATAGATTGCACGAGTAATCCATGTGGTCCTGATTCCATCTGTGTCCAGGAGACTACCACTACTTACCGATGTGACTGTCACCCAGGCTTTACTGGAGTGTTCTGTGATGTTGGTTAGTTTATCTTTTTATATGTACATACAATTTATTAAACCATGTAATCAATTTACAGTAAACAAACTAAAGGTTTAATTATTTTGTAGTTGTAGATTTAATCACCATTTCACTACTATTTTGTATAACATATAATAAAAAATTTGATCAACCACACCGGGTTTACAACATTATAACTGTGTTCATTTAAAGTTATAGAATACCCTCAGAACACAAATATTTCAATAACCAAGATCTGAAGCAAAGGATGACTGTCCTTAAGGAGATTTAAAAATTACGACAAAATAAATGTTTAAAATGGGCATATTTCTTTTAATTGTAGGAATTGCCAATGTCTTAACTGCAACTTTATGTAATTACATTAATATAAAGTTAATATTTACAAACAACGAAGTCGTTGTCATAGGTAGGGGTCATTACATTTTCTTGAATCTCCATAGGATAATGAGGACGCCCACTTTTTTACAGACTTAATACATAGTCAGCGCATATTTGTCTATTCTCCTTTTAATGGTAGTTGTATATTTATGTTATGTTAAAAGGAGGTCAATAGACAAACATGCGCCCATGGTAAAACAGACAAAAAACTGTTTCTTCTTACGTTCGCGTTCTCTGTTGTTAACGATATACTTTGACGCGTTGAATATTATAATTTACCACGTGATTTCTAAGTCCAGGTAACTTTGTGAATACAAGACCCCGTCACATGATGTGTTAGGTAGAATGCTGTTAAGCGATATTATTTATCCATGCATATTTCAATTCATTCCAGTCGAGTGATTGTTTCTTTATTTCTCTGAGATATCTTTAAGAGATTATCGGTTATGTACGTTACTGGTTAATCTATTTATTAATTCTTTTCGAACACGTAAACTGTTAACATAAGCTACTGGTTTACGATCATCAATGGCTACTTATACTGGCCGATATTATATGCTATATATTTTCTTTTAAATCATTTCAAATTAAATGGCAACATGCAAAGAGAGAGAGAGAGAGAGAGAGAGAGAGAGAGAGAGAGAGAGAGACGTTCAATTATAGTACCGCTAAACTAAATTGAGACCACTCCTTACAATATCAACCCTCAATGCATATTTATGAGTCTTGTCTTCAATCAAGGACAGACAAGTCTAAATTCAAGATATTTGCAGAGCAGAAAGGGTAAGAAAACATTGGATTATTTTATCGCAACGCAGTTTAAAACCGTTATGACATTAAATATCTATTAGAAAATGACTAAACTATATGACAAATGAATTAAAGTAAAATTTAGAGAGAAATGAACGTAACAATAGTGACTGAAAAAGGACCCAAAACGCGGCGTTAAGTGCAGTCATCCTTTAAATTGTTAGTTTGCCAAACCTCATTTTTGACTATCCAACTTACCTGTAACATTTCTCATTTTTTGTATGCAGTGAATGTTTCAATTGTGTGAAATCACCTTTCTATGATTTTTATTTAATTGCAATTTTCGCAATTCTTGCTTATTCAGTATTCATTCATTTCATACATTTCAAAACAACAAAAACATTGTTTTGAATTCCAGTAATTGGTCAGGCGAACTGCACATTTGAGAAAGGGGATGATTGTTTCCTAGAGAACAGTAATCTCGACGATATCGACTGGTCCCTCAAATCTGTAAGCAAATTAATGTATGAAAATATTTCAAACAGATATAACCAAGATTGAATCTACTAAAGAGGATCTGTGAAGTATAATTTGTATTTTTAATATGTCCTTTGTTTTTTCCTTTTTGAAACAGCAATATATATTTATATTCTATTTATATTTCATTAATGCGGGATGTTAGTATTGGTGCTTAGGACTATTTTAAAATATTTCAAACAAAATATTCAGTGGGGGAATCTGTTGAATACAGAAGAATCTTGTTATTTTGTTTACTGAGATGATCTCTGTCCTGAATTGAGGTTATTTTCTTGATTGATTTACCAAGTCTTCATCTAAGAAATCTTTATAAGATATCGAACTCGCTGTTTTATGTTTACATTCTTCTCGAGAAACTGTATAATGCTAAATATCGATTTATATTATTTTGACAAAGGGGAGAACTCCAAGCTCCAACACTGGTCCAGGTTCTGCCAAACAAGGTTCACGGTATGCCTACATTGAAACTTCCGGCAGGGTTCTGGGTCAGAAGGCAATGTTTGTCACCAAATATACGTTTGAAAGTAAGTATCCTGAAGATTCAACTGAACCTCTAAATCCCCTAAATGTATGTACTTGAATAGTAGTTTCAAATATAATTCGTTTATATAGTTAGGTTTCAAAAGGCACATTCATTCTAAAAAAAAATGCATGGAATCAAATTATTGCTGGTTAATGTTTGATCAACACTATTCTGAATAGTCTAATTACTTGCGAATTTTCATCATTAGTTTTTCCTTTCTCCTTTCAGGTGGAGATCGTTGCCTGACGTTTGCATATCATATGTTTGGAAAAACTGTCGGTTCTTTAAGAGTACTTCAAGAAACAAATATGAATACAATTGAAATATTTTCCAAATATGGTGAACAGAGCAATTCTTATACAGACTGGAAAACTGCTTCGCTTGATATATATCACCACATGAACGATACAGTGAGTGTCGAGCATAATTCTGTCAACTTTTTAAGTGTCTTGTCTTTAACTATGTTTTTCTGTTTTAATCTGTTACGTTTGTATTGACTGTAGTTATGATTTTAAAGATTATGTAGAAAAGGGGATTTGTGAGATATGAATTGTTGATGTTACAGATCGTTTTTGAAGCAACTAGAGGAAAATCATACAGAGGAGACATTGCTTTAGATGACATTAAGTATATTCCTGGAAGATGTGGTGAGAATTATTTTGTTTACATGTTTTTGAATCAATGTTGAATAGTTTAATTTGCTACAATGACATTGAAATTAAAAGTGTGAGAAATCCAATTTCAAATATTTTCGGTGACTGATTTATAATGTGCAATTTGCTCAAAATAATTTAGGGTACATAATGTCCAGAGGACATAAATGAAATAAAAGGTTCATTCGACTTTTTTATTTGAAGAAAAAATACATAAAAGTTTAATTAACGTATCTAGACAAAACTTTGAACATTTTAGCTTGTGACCTAATTACTTGTAAGAATGGAGGAACGTGTCTGAATATGCAAAATGGGGGATTTTGCCAATGTGCGCCAGAGTTTACAGGAAATCGGTGCGAAAAGAAAAGTAAGTGCGATTGGAAATAAACTTCATTAAAATGTGATCTTAAAAACCAAAAAGAAAAACATTTCTAAGATAATATGGATTTTTTTTACCACAAAATAAAGAATCATTATATAAAGCCACTCTAAATCGGAACAGAAGATTTAAAAAAGAAAAAAATGAACATTTGATTTAATACACTTTCACTCAAAAAATAAAAGAAAAACTTATTAATTTATATTATACTTAATCATGCGCTGGTTCTGTAACATATATTCCATCAATAAAGTGTACACATTTCTTATACTGTTGTTTGTAACGTTAATCCATCGTACCTGTTTTGGCTGACTAATTTTCTAACTTTCAGTGGGACTTTTGGCGTCTTGTACTTTCGATGATGAGTCTTGTTTTTTGACTGATATTACTGGCCTAGATAGCATGGACTGGAAGATAACCAAAGTGAGGATTACAAAGCACTACGCTTTTGATACCCATTCATTATTGAAAAATCAATTTTTGATGTCAAATTTTAGCAGTTGATGTGTTTGATATATTTTATCATGCCTTTTTTTCTTGTAACGGCGTCCTTTTCATGATCATTGGTGTAAAAATATTTTAAATGAGGAATTTTTATTTTCTTGCTACGCCTGTTTAAGGACTGTGTAGTAGATTATTTTGAGGACTGGTGTTTCTTAATGTTAACAGAAGCGCACTCCAAGCTCAAGTACAGGCCCCAGTAAACCCCTGGACGGAAACTACGCCTTCATAGAGGCCTCGGGACGTACGTCCGGAGATAACGCTATCCTCAGCTCCGCCGCAACGTCACAACTTTCAACCAGCGGTAAGTCAACGTAATGTAGCAATTAGAGTATGGGCATTCTAATTGATGAATATTGGAAGTCTTCCGCACACATGTTTGTGACACAAACAACAGTTTTTTAAAAAGTTATTTAGAACATCTTGGTAAATCGTCAGTACTCATGAACTTTAATTAATGTTTGTGGTATATTTAAAAAAAGACGAATTTAATTGACAACAATACGGTTACTTGAATAGGTCCAACATGTCTTCGATTCTTCTACAATATGAATGGCCGTAGCATGGGAACACTGGACGTTTTCGCAGGTGAACGTGATTCAGAACAAATAGTCTGGTCTATCTCCGGAAATCAAAATGATATTTGGACCCCAGTGGCGGTAGATATTCCGACTGCAAACGATCTTGTGGTACGTTATTTTTTTAACGCCTAAAATGAAATTAATGCGCATTATCATTTAGAACCTAAATTAAGGAAGCTGGATGCACAACCCATCAGATTTACCTACACCAAATATGAATTTAAATATAACTCAGCTAGAAACTGTATTTAGTAAAGGAAATTTCTGAAATATTAATATTCAAGTTTAAATATTTTCGAATACCTTTATACAGCGCTCTTAGGGTTAAGGATATTAATACAGTCTAATATGTCAACAATCCTGTAAGCCAATCAAATACAGCTTATTTAACGTTTTCTTTAATTAGATTTTGAAGTTTGTATATGAACGATTGAGTTTATTTTGACAGATTATGATTGAAGCTATTCGTGGCAAACGGTACCTTAGTGACATCGCCATAGACACGATTGAACTCTTTGATTCTCCTTGCTTGGGTAAATATCACTAGTGTACACGATGATTGATTCATAAATTTCACAATGCATGACAATAGCATGCTTTCATTCTGTAAACACAAGAGATATAGGTTTCCAAACTGTTTCTTTTTCAGCTGGTCCACCGCCTACCTGAAGTATACACGAGAATACTCCATCTCAGAATCTCCTGTTTGACCCGGCATTCGACTATTGGACACAATACAAATTGTGGGATCTCGTCAATATGATGCAGAAGTTCTTAAACAATTTTAGTGATTAGTTTCTGTGATGTTTTGTGCTTGTTACATTATTCAATAATAAGATATATATTGACACCGAATTTTGTTATTTGTGGTGTTTTTTTGCAATGGCCTGACAGTGTATTCAGGATATGGGTTTTTAGCTCACTTAGGGAATCAACAGACTTGAATGTTGAATCTGAATCATAAATTGCAGATGCTGGAGGAGGTTAAGTTTTTTGGAGCAAGCTAAAGTTTTTGGAGAACAGGTGTTCTTTGATGGTCAAGCTATCAATTATTCCAGCTTCACCAAACTTCGATGGATGATAAATCTTAAGGAGGCTGGATGGTCAACCATAAGGTCAACCATAAGATCAACCTAAAATTTTAAGATTATTTGTTTAGCTATAAATCGTTGTTTAGTAAAGAAAAATATCCACCATACTTTACCTTTAAATTTTGGTATATTCCTATACTTTTATATAAAGCTCTTCTTTGTTTAGAGATCAAAACTGTCTAGAATTAGCCACGATCATCGAGCCCTCTTAAATGCTCCTAACCCCCTACAGACGTGCTTAGTTGGTCATTGTTTTTAAGAAATATTGTAGTAGCTTCAGATACACATGGGGCGACATATAAATATTTTTGAGATATTTTATGATATCAGAAAATTATTTTTTGATTTCAGAAATTCTTAATATATCCATTTTCTGATATTAAAAAATCAATATCTGATATCAGAAATTAATATTTTTGTTATTAGAAAATGATGCTTTTATATTAGAAATTCTATTTTTTTGATATCACAAATTATATTTTCTGATATCAGAAATTCAATTAAATAACGAAAATATTACACCTATTTAATGAATACTCCCTTGACCTCGCTGAATTACAGAGCCCGATTTTCATTCTAAAAGAGGTATAGCGCCTTTTCTCATTATTTTGCCTACACCCGTGTTTTAACGGAAAGTTGTACTAAGAATAGATACAGGTACATGTACCTGTCGCAATATGAGTACTGATTTTAAAATGGTGTCTGTAATCACCGATTTGTAAAAAATTCAGGAAACCTCGAGAAATGAATATATACATGTAGAACTCTTTGTATGAAAACAGTTGATATTTAGAACCGTGATAACTTCCAGCAAAATGCAATGAATGTAAGTGTAAACAGAGTATAGTGTTAGTGAAGAGGTCTGTTTATATTGGGTGTGCTTTTACTCGAGAATTTGGAAAAAAAATCTAGCAGATAAGATACATATAATTTAAACTAATATTATCATGCTTTAAAGCTGAACACCGCTCGTAAATAGCCACTGTCACACCGGTCTATAAACCCTTCGATTTCGTTACACCCGATTGCATAACTGAAACTCGTGGCCGACGTGAAAGTATTCCTTTCGTGGTCTTTGGATTTTATGCATTTATTTCTTATTTTATGTGCATATTCTGTTTGTAAATAATGCATTGACCTTTTTTATTTGATGTTAGTATTCTTCTGACTTGAAAAAAAGTGCGTTAAATATGATAATTTCATCGCGACCGAGTAACACGGCGAGGCAAGATGTACGTCCACACAGGTGAGACCTCTTCAGCGAAATACTGATTTTTTAAGTGTTCTTGATAATTATGGTCTTGTATAATTGAAAGCGCTATCTATATTATGCCTGTTTATTATGCGTCGCCATTATTTCATTTTTTTTTAATCGTATCAATATTTATAAGCGAACTGGCAAAAATGAAATCGGGTTCCAAATTATTTTTCTTAAACATGCATCTACAGGTTTGGGACACTATAACAATTCCTAACATGACTACAAATTTTGCTTTACATTGGGCAATTATTAAGTTTATAGTAATTTAGTGTAGGTCTTATTTTCAGATATCAAAAAAATCGATTCTCTGAAATCAGAAATTGAAATCAGAAAATCATTCTGTAATATTAATCGATTTTTTGATATCAGAAGATCATTTTCTGATATCAAGAATTCGAATTTTCGATATCAATAAATCAACTCTAGTTTTTTTTATCAAAAATGTTTTCTTATATCAGAAAATTTGAAATTTTAATATCAAATATTATTATTTTTATATCAGAAAATACCTCAAAAATTTTAAAACGGCGCCTCATAAATACAGAACTTTACAAAAATGACATGAAAACATTCAGGGTGTGTAAGGATATATATTTTGTTAATTTTAACGTCACTTTGTGCAGTAGTAATCGATAACATTTAAAAAAAAAAAACCGAATTGTTAGCAATCGAACTTATAAACCACTACTTGAGTTCTCCCTCTCGAAAAAAAGGAATAATAAATTTTAATGTAGTTTGCAATTACCGATATTATCAAACTTATGCGATGTGAATATGAAATACAATGGAATGCTATCGTGAAATGGTAGGGGAAAATAGACAATATCTAACTGCGTGGACTCTGAGGTACACGCAGAAAATATAAAATTAATATTTTCCGATTTACGGAAAGTAAAATATTATATCCAATGAAATTCATAGTTACGAGTCACGTGGGAACGAACGTATGATTGGTGTTCGATTAGCACGAGATATCAGTTCTAGCCTGTCTTCTGACAAAGACGCATCAAATTTTCGTCAATCAAAATCTCATTTTTTATTATACAATGATTTAAAAGTTTAGAATTTTAATATTATTTGTTGCAAAGTCCTTGCACTTCCCTAGAGACGGCGTGCATTCTTGCTATTTTGATATGGTATGGGACACAGGTTTCCAGAGATTTAGTGATTTTTATATATGTACATATGCATTTTGGTATTGTTCAATTTAAAATAAACTTCAGGTTCCCCTATATGCATTCTGGGCTAGTCGGCAAATATATATTTGCTTGTCATTTTTGTAAGGATAGATAAGACGCGAGGTAAAACAGGTATGAATATGGTCCACGTATTACAGTCTTTTTTAAAAGGACAGCATATTGTATGTTATCATCAATTGAATCTTCTCGGGCCTTTCCGGCAAGCTCGGAAACCTTGCCGGAAGGGCCTGAGAAGCTGCAATTGATGTGATCATTTGTGGATATGTTCAGGAAACCAATCATCGAGTAAAAGTATATACAGAACTCTCGAGTTGTGGTTACTTCCACTGAACGAACTACAATGTGATGTTGATGCATCTAATATGTGTAAAAAGACAGTGTCCTTCTATTTAGAAGCGTTTAACTTTAAAATAACTATATTCTGTACTATCAAACCAACATTAACAAGTGAAGATTTCAGACTGTAGGAGTGTTATACACTGATTAAGATGGGTAGCACCATGCTATGCTTCATTTCTCGGCATAACTATTGAACGCATCAAATGCCGGGTGATGATACTTCTTCACTATATCCTGATACTTCAGCATTACATGCTGCTACTTTACCATTATATGCTGATACTTTAAAATTAATGCGGATACTTCAACATTATTTGATGATACTTCTACATCATTTGCTGATAGTCTAGGGATGTCAATTTTACTCAGTTGGCTTAGTCGATTAATCGGGGGCCTTAGTCGAGCAATAGTCGAGTACTTGTTGATTAATATGAAACTGTGTGTCTTTTTAATTTCAAATCAGATAATGCTACTGTCACATCAATCTAATTAAAATTAGATCTTTGACCCGCTCCTAATAGATCGCTACACAAAGTAGCGATCTATTAGGAGCGGATCAAAGATCTAATTTTAATTAGATTGCTGTCACATACACCGTATCTTAAACTCAAAGACATTTCAAAACTTACAATAATATGTACTTAATGTATTTGAATTAAATCAAATTGAAAAAGTATTTTATCTAATTATCCGTTAGCAAATGTCTTAGCTTCTCCTTTTTCTTGTGACGCTTACACATGTACATAATTAAGCTCCCTGTCATCTAAGGCAAATCAAATGTGTCCTGTTCCATTTTATGTCATCGTCCCGTGTCTAATCAACGATTAAAGATTTATAATTATAAAAACAAACGCCTTGAGATGATTATTGATATGGTTATTTTTTAATTATACAAACATCTAATCCAATGAATAACTGATTAGAAGTAGCACTAATTTTTCTCCTCGAGTACATGTCTGCCTAAGTACTGCTTTTCAAAACAATAACTTGATCTACAAAATCAAAGATCAATTATTAGCCGCTGAAAAATACATCAGGAACACCGACAGAACAGAATGCAACTGCTGAGGTGAGAAAACTGTTATTTTCATTCAGAGCCCCAAAACTGCTGCGTTAAGAAAAAAGTAAAATATTTCAAGAACTGTTCGCTTTATAGCGAGTAATCGACTAAGAAAATTTTAGTCGGTGATCGTTGTGACCGAGCGATAGTCGAGTACTCGAGCACACGTTGACACCCCTAGCTGATAGCTCTTCATTATATGATGGTTCTTTATAATGCGGTGGTTCTAAAAATAGAATGAATCCTCTAACCGTCAAAAATCGCTTGGTCACAGTAGACCGCTAAACATATCACATACTATCACATATTACTAGAGTTAGGCATCGAAACTACTGTAAATGCTTCATGAAGCCAAAATTAACAATAATTTAATTAATTTTACGAACTCTCTTTCTAATAACACACTTTGTAGAAACATAGTTACATTTTTCACTTCATCAAATATGAAAAAGAAAAAGTTTTAACGAACTGACCCCTTCACTCTTTTTCAAACAAGGTTAAAATACATATAAACATATAAATTTCAAATGTACATGTAGATCAATTGATCAAATAAATTAGGTACGGGGCAACTGCCGCCACCCATTTTTCAAAATATTTTATATACTTGTCGAGATTTTTTTTTTTTATTTTTCTCTTAATAACGATGCTGCTGTTTGTGCTGGATTCCACTGAATGATCTCTCGTGCTCTAGTTCCCTTAAAATGAAGAGTAAAGTCGCTGTTTAATGGCGTAGAAGCGCCAATACCAATAGGGGTAAAAAAAACCTTTAGTATTAAATACATTCAACTTACGACATAAAAGGTACTTGTAATATCGACATGGAAGGCGTCTTATCAAGGACAAGTAAAAACCATATGAATCGGGAGTTGTTTGGCACAAAGAGATTTCGGATGGGCGCAGTTTCCAACAAATATAATAAGGGGGAGCGTGACACCTCCCTCTCACCTGAGTGGCACAAGCTCTAGTTTTGGCAATATAGACTTAAATAACATGTAATAATTTTCAATCAATCGGGTTCGAAAATGCCCATTTATACATAAGCAATAAACGTAAATGAGTTGTTGAATATCTTGACTTGAGTCCTATACTTTCTTCATCGTAATGTCCCTGAATTTTGTATTCTGTTGCTTATAACTAATGTTAGAGCCACCGCTTACTGAAGTAAAACCATTTAATGAAATATCAGCATGTAGTGTTAACATAACAGCATATAATAAAGGTGTATCAGTATATAAAGACAAAGTATCCGCATGAAATGAAGAAGTATCGGCATGTAATGTGAAAATATCAGCATGTAATGAAAAAGTATCAGCATGTAATGTGAAAATATCAGCATGAAATGAAGAAGTATCAGCATGTAATGTGAAAATATCAGCATGAAATGAAGAAGTATCAGCATGTAATGTGAAAATATTAAGCATGTTATAATTAAGTATCATAGAATGAAGAAGTATCAGCGTGTAATTTGTAAGTAACAGCATGTAATGTTGAGGTATCAGCATGTAATGATGAAGTATCATCATAATTATAATGTTGAAGTATCATTATATAACGAAGATTATTCACATAAGGCAGTTGAGGCGTTCCATACATAACATGCGAGCAAAACAGATTTTATATACACAAAAAAAAAACCACCAAAAACAATTAAAACACTATTATTATCATGCTTAAATTATGATAAGAAAATTTATTTCATATGATATAGGGGAATCGAACCAGCGACTGCAAAACAAAGAAACAATAATGCATTACCACTAGGCTACGCACGCATCGACATTTTATGTAATGCTTAGTACATAAGACTTTATGAAATATCTTGTTAACTTTCAAGATAAAGACCACGTTTGTACCAATAAAAACTTCATTGTAACTTAACACTGTATTATCTGTAGATAATACATAAGGCTCATGGTATGAATTGTTCGCACTTGTAAATCACTATTGTCAACGTCAGAGTAAACAACTCATTGATTGAATTGGCTGAACCGCAGGCAAATTGTCACGTGACTTCTATATATGGTTAGCCCTCGACAAGGTGAATTCGAAAGACTTCTGATCGCATTTCTCATTGGTCAGTTCTTGGCTTGGGATATGTAAGGGGTATCATCTAATATCTGAATATTTTTTCCAGGGAAAGGACTGAGGTACGTAGTACAGCTTATCAAAATGCAATGTGTAATAACTAAATCATTATGCAAAGCCTACCCGATCTGACTGTAGGCCAGTTACCGGTAAATGTACGCACTACGCTATCAAGTCTGGGGTAAACAAATTGCACTTAACTTCGCCATTTCTTGGAAAAAGTAAAAGAGGGTGTGTTTAGAGATCCCCGAGTCCCGTGATGGTGAATAAACGTACAAGGAATTAATACTAATATCAAAATGTGAACAAAGCCAATTTAAATCTAATTTCGGCCTACGATAATGTGACAGTTGAACCTGTGTGTTGATTTGTTAAACACCTTAATGTGCATAACTTCAGTGAAAGCAAAATTGAAGATTCGTCACTAGAATTAAAAAATAGCAGTTGTATTTTTAATATTTTCTGGATAGCTTATTAGGGTATACAATTTGGTTAGCTAAGTACCAAATCAAGAAGTACTGAGTCTGAATAATATTATAACTGTTGCTATACAATATATATAAATGTAACTGTTTAACAGAACAGGTATGATACAGAGTAGGACAGGGAACCCGGAACGCACTAATCTTATTTATCTTGACCTAATAAAGCATGTGTTCAAAATAATTATTGACGAACAGGCGATGCCATTATTGCCATGTACATGGATTTCTGAAGTCAGCTATCCCATCTAAAAATTTAAAAGTATTTGGTTGGGGTTTTTTTTTCGAGTAAATTACGTAATCATTTTCACCTCTATTTTGTAGACCCGTATAGTTCTCTGTACCCCTCAATATCCGGATTCGTGATTTACCCAAACCCACCAGACTGGTATATAAGCAGACCATCTTATTCAGGATTCATCCTACCTGGGGAGAATGGGTCTCATAAAGCCGGCTGTTGTGTTACTTCTGTTGCTGATTGCCTTGTGTATAGCGGGACATTCAATGGATGGATACAATGGGAGAGGTAACATTTATACATACATATCACATTGTAATTAATAATTTACTGTTAAAAAAGAGAAACAGTCCTTAATCGGGAAATGACCATTAATCCTGTATTCATGTAAATCTGGAAGAGGATTTTTGTTCAATGTTGTCATAATAATTTTAATACATTTGAAGAATCAATGTGCTTGAAATAATAAAAACTAAATCTGATATAAGTGTAACCATGGAAACATCTATTTTCAAATTTTGTTTTTTAAAATTCATTTTTAGTCAACGCGCTCGTTTTATATGGGGAATTAAGAAACACTATACCTTGATATTGATAATTTTCAAACGAGAGTGAATAAATGACACATTCTGATCAGTGTCAATAGGTCGAATCGTTTTTGCTCTTGTTTGAAACCTTGTCCTGTTATTGAAAAATAAATATAGAATATGCGGACTTTGTGCAATAGACAATATATATGCATATTAAAGAATTAAATTGATCGAACTCGACTTTTTCACTTATTACGTGGAATTGTTTATCACCAAAAAATATCCATCTTCGAAGGAAATTTTGTACTCATTAATAGCACTCAATGAAAATTCAACATGCAAATAATGCTTTTGCGTAAATATGAAGAAACACGCTTACCGGTATGTTTATCACGTGACAAGACGAATAAAATAATAATAATAAGAAATGTCAAGCGAGTACACATTAAATTAAGAATATTCGTTTGTTATGGGGAAGGCCAACTATAATTAAGCAGCTGTTGAAAAATTACATATGAGTGAAGTGGGTAACATTTTTCTCCTTTCTCATAGTTTTAGATAAATTTTGATGCTACTCATTGACCAGCCAAAGGATGAAAATGTACATAATTGGGCTCGTGTATTTTAAGAGCTTTCAAACGTGGAGGGTTCAAAATATTAATTTTAACAGCAACTTTCTTTTAATTTTAAATACAAGTAAAGATCGGTTTCAAATAAGGATTGAAATCTTCACTAATACGTGAAACTATTTTAATCAAATCAAAATGGGCTTCAATTGGAAAATATGATTGTCTACATTATCGAAATAGTGTTGCAAGAGCCGTACTGAATTATTTTTTACAACAATTTTTATTCACTTGCAAGAAATTTTCACGAGGTTTGTGAGATCGTCTAGACTACATCACGAACATTTTTCGTCGCAATAAAACTAATCTTTTAATGTTTTTCTGGTTTGTTGAAGGTTTTGTAATAATCCCAGTTGCTCAAATTGGTTCATCACTAATAAATGGCGAAATAAATTCGGCGCGAATGAACGTTGTCTTATAGTCTTAACTTCGATGATTTCATGTAGTTCTTTCAATAAGAATAACGTTTTAATGAAACGTTTATGTAATAAGACTCTTTTAAATAAATAATTTTAAATTGTAGTTATTGGGAAAAAAGAAGCCAGAATCGTCCTGAATGAATTGAGAAAGAGACACGTATCACGCATGTTAAAGGTAAGATATGATACATGTATCAAATATGTGTATCACTTATAATTGGTGTTTAGTTGAAATTGCACGAATTTTAGTTTAATTGAAATCGCAACCATTATAGAAATTGCATCTTTCATAGATGTTATGTTGAAATGACAAGTAAAAAAGGTGCGCATAAAGCAAGGAAATAAAAAACCCAAATCCAACATTAACTTCCATATCGAACTACTAAATCGTTCACGTCTCGGTCTAATGAATGTACTTCTACAATACATAGTAACTATTGAGAAATCTTGTTCTTGACATTTCCTTTATTAGGCTGAGGAGAAAAGTATCAAGAATTCCACGACATAAGGATATCGTTTATAATGACTTTGCAAAACCTACCTTTCGGCTAAGAGGTCAATATTGCTAGGCGTTATAAATAATCAAAGTATTGATGTACTGAAAGCCGGGCTTTTTAGATGTGCAGATGTGCATGCTGTGTATGATTATGACTAGCACCCCCCCTCTCTCTCTCTCTCTCTCTCTCTCTCTCTCTCTCTCTCTCTCTCTCTCTCTCTCTCTTGAAATATAAATGTAAATAGGTGTGGAAATATATTTCTATTTTCTATGTCTATCTGTAGTGTACAGTTATAGTGCAGTTGCAATACATTAACTACATTTGTTGGTGTTGGTGCAGCATGCATTTGATGTTGGGAAAGCCTCAAAGAGTGATTAAAATGTTTTTAGTGACTAACATGAAATAAACATGTCTAACTAGTAAAAAAAAAGTACTGTTCATTTAATTTTAAAACAAGCTTTTTCAAAGCAATCCCCACTTTCTTCGATGTATAGCCGAATACCAATACTTTGTAAAGTTGACCATGGATTTCATGTGCATGGTGTATGTTCCTAAAATGCAGTACTTGTCTTTAAAATTGTACTGAATAAGAAAACAAATAAATTTCTTTGCTTTATTTATTTGAAAACCAAAATCCTAAAAGATTTGATAAAAGTGGGATAGCTCTTTGTGTGACTATTTGGTATAGCGGAAGCTTTTACATTGACGCTGTTTGGTTTTTTGTTTACTTTTGAAGAAGTGCTATTTATAGTAACATTGGCGATTTGCCCACCTACAGCTAGGAATCTGCTTTCAGCAAAGCCCGTAATTGTTCAACTAATACCCTGTCAAAAAAAACCACATAAATATTGCAAATCGACTAAAATAGCTCAGTCATCAGGTATAGAATTTGTTAAAAGCTTCCTTATTCTTTTTGCTAAACAAGCCAGTTTGTCGTTAATGTGAAACTAATGACGTTTGGAGTTTCCCTACAGGTGAGCGGCCCTCGATTTACACAGGCGTGAGACCAAGGTTTATTCTTCATATTGTGGTTCTCTTAAGATGCGTCTAAATTGTCGCATTACAGATGGTAGTCCATCTAACATTTTCATTTTGATCATTTTAATCATTATTATCGTTGATACAAAGTTATAAATAGTTGATTTAGGAGGTCAATTACACAAACTTTTTATTTTACAGTTGGAAGTTTCCCATTTTCTTCAAGGCAGATTCATGTTTACGAAATACATGGGATAACAGAATGCATATATCTTGTGATGTTCTTATCTGATTCGAGTATAAAAGTAGTACCACATAATATATGCACATATACTTGTAGTGTGATTGTTTTGTTGTGTTTATATATGTTGAAATATACACGTTTGTGGTTTGATTGTATTATTATGTTTATATATGTTGTACATTTACACCTGCTCCCCTACTCGGTAAATATTCAATATCTATAAAATTAAGAAATTTTGACCAGTGATAGTAATGAAGTCTTTACTATATCACTGTATCTTTGATAATTAACACTTTACATCTCTTCCGCAGAGATCAGCTGATTCTGAAATAGTAGGCGAAGAAGAGGCAGATATTGAACTTGCTGTGATAGAACGGGAGTTAGAGCGATACGAAGAAAGGCTGCGCAGCACTGAAGACACTGGAGCCAATCAACACGAAGCAGAGGGTGGGGAAAAACTCATCCAGGATGCTCTGACGGTAAGGGCGCGAAGTTTAAAATGAAGGTTAGAATAAAATATTTGGTTCTTTGCCACGTTAGATTTAATTTGGAAACTAGGTAAGCTAGTGGGAAATAAATCTTGCTATTCTTGTAAAGCGCTAACTTTAAATAGTGCTCGTCCTACACATTAAGTAATGTTTTGCGTGGAAATATATTTCTATTTTCTATGTCTATCTGCAGTGTACAGTTATAGTGCAGCATACATTTGATGTTGGCAAAGCCAAAAAGAGTAATTAAATTTTTTTAGTGACTATTAAAAATAAACATCCCCACTTTCTTCGATGTACAGCCGAATACCAATACTTTGTAAAGTTGACCATGGATTTCATGTGCATGGTGCATGTTCCTAAAATGCTGTACTTGTCTTTAAAATTGTACTGAATAAGAAAACAAATAAATTTCTTTGCTTAATTTATTTGAAAACAAAAATCCTAAAAGATTTGAATAAAGTGGGATAGCTTTGTGTGACTATTTGGTATAGCAGAAGCTTTTACATTGACGCTGTTTGGTTTTTGTTTACGTTTGAAGAGGTGCTATTTATAGTAACATTGGTGACTTGCCCACCTACAGTTAGGACTCTGCTGTCAGCAAAGCCCGGCTAAGAACGAAACTTAACTTTTTATGAAATTGGTCAACTAATGCCATGTCAAAATCAAATAAATATCATTGTATCTTTGATAATTAATGTCACTTTACATCTCTTCCGCAGAGATCAGCTGATTCTGAAATAGTAGACGAAGAAGAGGCAGATATTGAACTTGGTGTGATAGAACGGGAGTTAGAGCGATACGAAGAAAGGCTGCGCAGCACTGAAGACACTGGAGCCAATCAACACGAAGCAGAGGGTGGGGAAAAACTCATACAGGATGCTCTGACGGTAAGGGCGCGAAGTTTAAAATGAAGGTTAGAATGAAATATTTGGTTCTTTGCCACGTTAGATTTAATTTGGAAACTAGGTAAGCTAGTGGGAAATAAATCATAGTATTCTTGTAAAGTGCTAACTTTTATTAAGTGCTCGTTCTTCACATTAAGTAATTTGTGTCATGTTTACTTACTGTTAAGTATAGAAAATTGAATTAATACCATTCTGTTTTAAGGGTAATGTTGATCCCGACTCTGACGTGGTGAATCTGTTAGAGAGCATGTATGTGGACGAAGGTTCCAGACACAACCAACACGTGAGTAACGAACATGATTAGTATGATGATATTATGATATAATAGATATATAAGCAGATTAAAATTGTTGTTTAAATCAACAAATATTTAGCATGTCAAATTTTGATAATTTGTTGCGGCTAATTCTTCTTTAAAATCTGAGGAAAAATGGTTCGGGAAAGAAATAAGATTTATTTTCTTATCTGTTATCTTTCTACTTAACTTTTTAGTTGCATTTACTTCTTATTAAGTACATGTACCAGTAGAGAACTTGATTAGTTTAGGGTCAAAGTACAAAAGACTATTCAGATTTCACCTACTTATATTAGTACATGTATAATCTACGGATAAACCCGGGTCATAAAGCATGCTGGATAATGAATGTATTTTGATAATTCTGACAATACAAATGTACTTCAATTTATTTAATCCGAATGTAACCATCATCACCGAAAATATCATAACATTACTTTGGACTGTTTTTATGAAGAACTTTTATGCTATTAACGAATTGTTTTCATACAGAGTATATTAAATGCCGACAGGCCTAATTCTTTCAATTTGGTGTATTTAAGAACTCGTGACAACGCTGAAGTGTTGTGGGACCTCCCAGATTCTAACACATGAGATGCAGTATGTTATAACATTCATTTTAGCTCACCGAGACGAAGTCGGGGGGAGCGTATGCTATACCCCTGGCGTTGGCGTCGGCGTCCGGACCTGGTTAAAGTTTTTGGTGCAGGTTCTGTATCTAAGTTATTACTTGTCCTATCTTCACCAAACTTGCATGGATGATGCATCTGGACCTACTTATGAACTTGAAAGACTTGGATGCTGATTCTGAGCCGCTATGAATTTCAGATGCTGGAGGAGGTTAAGGTTTATTGAGCTGATTAAAGTTTTTGGAGCAGGTGCCCTATGATGATTATATCTTTGTTATTACTTGTACTAACTTCACAAAACTTGCAAGGATGGTGCGTCGTATCATACTTATGCACTTGACAAACTTGAATGCTGAATCTGAGCAACAGGTTTCGGATGCTGAATGAGGTTAAAGTTTTTGAGCTGGTTAAAGTTGTAAGAGCAGGTGCCCTTTGATAGACAAATCTCAGTTATAATTAGTTCAATCTTTATCAAATTTGAATAGATGCATCTTGTGATTCTGATGCACTCCACAGGCGTGGATGCTGAATCGGAGCCGTAGGTTTCGGATGCTGGATGAGTTTAAGGTTTTTGGAACAGGTCACATGTTTAATAGATAATTGTAGTATTTTAAACTTGCATGGTTGGTTTAACTATATAAATGAATTGCAGAGGTACCTTCAGATACACAGCCTGATCTCCATTAGCAAGGATGCTACCTCCCTCAAACTTGCTTGATAGATGTCTTTGTTGTTAATTGATGTAGCATGTTTCCTATGATATAGTATTGTATGATATGATTCACTATTGAATTATATGATACAATATTATATCATATAATATCATATTGTAAAAAATTATGATATTGTATCAATTTTTGTATATTTTGATATGATATTGTATCATATGATTTTTCTATATATAATATTGTATATTATAATACGATATTGAATAATATGATATTGTATTATATAATATATTATTGTATCACATGAAATTGTATCCTATGATATTGTAATATATTATATTGTATCATATGATACGATGTTGTATAAATATATATATTGTATTATATGATATATTGTATCCTATGATATTGTATCATATAATATTGTTATTTATAATATTGCATCAAATTATACGATATTGTTTAATATGATATTGTATTATATAATATATTATTGCATCACATGGTATTGTATCATATTATATCATATGATATGATACAATGTATTAATTATATTGTTTCATATGATACAATATTATATATATCATATATGATACAATATCATTCAAAACAATATCATGATATAATATCATACTTTATAAAACGATATCTTACAATATCATACAATATAATATGATAAGTTTCAATATTGTGATTTATTATTATAATGATGTATCATATGATACTATATTGTGTTTTAAATAATGTTATGATATTGTATTATGTGATCAAATACAATAATATATAACACAATACAATACTGTATCATATTATATTATACAATATCATATCTTGATATGATATCATATCATATGTTACAATATTATATTGTGTTATTATATTTTACAGTATTATATTGTATCATATAATATATCATATGACACAATATTGTATAGTATCATATGATGCAATATAATATTTAATAGCAGTGTATTTATAAACATTGTATCTTACAATACGTATGAAATTAAGATATGATTATCAAACAATTTTTTAACATTTAATATACAACATTGTGTCAAACCACACGACAGTATCCAAGAATATCCAAATATGATTAAGGTGATCTCATAAAAGTTATGTCTCGTCTCGGTGAGCTTTGCAATCTGTGATTATCTATGTTTGTTTCAGCCGAAAGGTATTGAAAACATCGCCTCAAAGAAAGGAAAGGTATTTGGTGACACCCACGACGGTCATCGCTTGACTCAGCAGCAAATTGAGGAGCTAAACCAGATGGTAAGTCAATGCCAGGAAACCAACCAAACCACTGAGATGGTCAGTCAATGTCAGTAAATCAACCAATCAAATGGTCAGTCAATGTCAATAAATCAACCAATCAAATGGTCAGTCAATGTCAATAAATCAACCAATCAAATGGTCAGTCAATGTCAGTAAATCAACCAATCAAATGGTAACTCAGTGTCGATAAATCAACCAATCAAATGGTCAGTCAATGTTTGTAAATCAACCAATGAAATGCTCAGTCAATCTCAGTAAATCAACCAATCAAAAGGTCAATCAATGTCAGTAAATCAACCAATTAGACGGTGAGTAAAGGAAATATGTGATGGCAATATTGAAAAATTAAAAAAGGCGCAAAAGGTATCAACATTTTTTTACCCTATGTTTTTATCATCTGTCGCCGAAACCGCTGTAAACGTAAAACATAAATGGGAAGAGAGGATGTCTATAGAAATTGGTGAAAACGAATGGGAACAATATTTTACGATTCCACATCATGTCAAAATGAACACAAAATTGATAAGTTTCCAATTCCAAATTTTACATTGAACTCTGTGCACAAACTCTCGTCTATTTATATTTAAAATATTAGATACTGAAATGTGTTCATTTTGCCATGAAACTAAGGAGTCAATAAGTCACATTTTTTTATGGTTGTCTGCATGCACGAAACAATTACAATACAGGAAAAACGAAAGAACTTGTGCGATATTGATGTATGTTTTAATGAACAAACAGTAATCTTTGGATGTAACCATGATAATCCTGTGTTATACAAAGCACTTAATTTATTGATATTGTTATCAAATAGGTTGTCAGATGTCAGTATATTTTACTTGCTACAAAATCATTGTTTGATTATATTAAATGTTTTAGATATGTTGACATCTACTCTTCCCATTCATTAAACATACGAAAAGAAAATGAGGTCAAGGATAGTTGGCGGATCATCTCAAAAATATTAGTTACAGGAGTTTTCATTTTTTCGTCTTTTATTGTTACGATTGAAACGGTCTTTGCACATGCATAGTTTGTGAATTATATATATATATATATAATATTGAAAAAGTGGAAGGGAGGAGCATTCCTTTTGTATAATTAATGAACTAGATTAACACACAACTGATAAGTTTAAATCGATCCATCTGTTTGAGTTTTCCAATTCGAAATCCCGTCGATTCTTTATGTGTTTGAAATAAGAAAAATTCCAAGTTTCTTGACACAAAATTAACAATTTTAGATTGACCAAATTCATTGGTATCCTTTTTTTTTTTTTATCTTTTCACGACCTTATTAAGAACGGTGGAAGAAAGAAGAATTTACTGAAGTCGGCCACTCTCTGGACAGATAACATTATCCCTTACACCATTGACAGCAGTTTGTGTAAGTGTTTTCTTCTGAGTTGTTTGATGCAAGAGAGTTGATAGAATGATTCCAATAATTTGAGTCTCAGATTGTAACACATGGTCATTTTATGATTTTCTTGAAAACTACATTTAATACAATTCATTAAACCACGCCAATTCCTATCACCAGTAGAAATAGCAACACTATTTCACAAAAACATGGCAATATCTGTTCTTACATGTACATGTTTATAGTTTTAAATTTCTAATTTCTTTTGAAATTATAGCCACAGATCAGAGTAATGTAGACATCATTAACAAGGCCATTCAACAGTTTACCGACTACACCTGCTTGAAGTGGGTCCCGTATGGTTCGGCTGAGGCTAACAAGGCATCATATTCCTCCTACATTGAGTTCTTCTCCGGCAGGTACAGACCCTTGGTTTCTACAGTATCGGACTTATTTCTTGTAATGTTGATGCCCTTGTTTACAGTAAATCATTGTGCTTTGTTACAGTGGATGCTGGTCTTATATTGGCAGAGTGTTCCCCGACAAACAACAAATCAGTTTAGAAGAACCGGGCTGTGTTTCGGTAATCTTATGTACATTTACACAAGTATTTAAACAAGAGACCCGGGGGCCACATCGCTCACTTGAGCAACTATAGCCTTAACTCTGATCATATTAGCATTACAGTATCAAACTCAGAATATCTTGACAACTAAGTACAGTAGATCTTGCTTAAATTTTTTTTAAAATCTACCGATTTTTATCCACATGTTTTTATGGTAAATACCAAGCCCCTTTTGTTGTTGTACCTGTAAGAAGATTGTTCTCTATTCCTATATAACCCCCCCCCCCCAACTTTGTGGTCTCACTTTTCTCTAGGGGATCATTGTTTGATCAAACTTTTATCTGCAAAACCCGTGTTTTCACACAAGTTACTGTTTTTTGGACTGAAAAACTTTCCCATAATATTTCTAAAGATTTTCTCTATATATTCCTATGTAAAAAATCATCCCCCATTGTGGCCCCACCCTAACCCTGGGGACTATGATTTAAACAAACTTGAATCTACACTATCTGAGGATGTTTCCACTCCAATTTTAGCTTTTCTGACCTAATAGTTTTTGGAAGTTTTTTAAAGATTTTCTCTATATATTCCTATGTAAAAATTCATCCCCCATTGTGGCCCTACCCTACCCCTGGGAACCATGATTTTAACAAACTTGAATCTACATTATCTGAGGATGCTCCCACCCCAATTTGAGCTTTTCTGGCCTAATAGATTTTGAGAAGAAGATCTTTAAAGATTTTCCCTATATATTGCTATGTAAAAGTTTATCCTCCATTGTGGCTCCACCATACCCCTGGGGACCATGATTTAAACAAACTTAAATCTACACTATCTGAGGATGCTTCCACTCCAATTTGAGCTTTTCTGACCTAATAGGTTTTGAGAAGAAGATTTTTAAAGATTTTCTCTATATATTCCTATGTAAAAATTCATCCCACATTGTGGTCCCACCCTACCCCTGGAGACCATGATTTAAAGAAACTTGAATCTACACTATCTGAGGATTCTTCCAATAAATGTAAGCTTTTTGGTCTCATAGTTTTTGAGAAGAAGATTTTTAAAGATTTTCCCTATATATTCCTATGTAAAAATTCATCCCCCATTGTGGCCCTACCCTACCCCTGGGGACCATGATTTACACAAACTTGAATCTACACTATCTGAGGATGCTTCCACTCCGATTTGAGCTCTTCTGACCTAATAGTGTTTGAGAAGACTTTTTTAAAATTTTCTTTATATATTGCTTTGTAAAAAATCATCCCCCATTGTGGCCCCACCCTACCCCTGGAGTCCATGATTTAAACAAACTTGAATCTAGACTATCTGAGGATGCTTCCAATAAATTTGAGCTTTTCTGGCCTAATAGTTTTTGAGAAGAAGATTTTTAAAGATTTTCTCTATATATTCCTATGTAAAAATTAATCCCCCATTATGGCCCCACCCTACCCCTGGGGCCCATGATTTAAACAAATCTGCATCTACACTATCTAAGGATGCTTCCATTCAAATTTGAGCTTTTCTGGCCTAATAGGTTTTGAGAAGAAGATTTTTAAAGATTTTCTCTATATATTCCTATGTATTATAAAATTCACCCCCCCCCCCCATTGTGGCCCCACCCTACCCCTGGGGACCATGATTTAAACAAACTTGAATCTACACTGCCTGAGGATGCATCCATACAAGTTACAGCTTTTCTGGCCTAATAGTTTTTGAGGAGAAAATTTTTGAAAAATACGTACAAATTTTCAATAAGTCTAAATTATCTATCTTTTAAAGAGGGTGTGACCCTTCATTTGAACAAACTTGCGTCCCCGTCACCAAGTGATGCTTTGTGCCAAGTTTGGTTGAAATCTGCCCAGTGGTTCTGGAGAAGGAGATGAAATTGTGAAAAAATTACAATGACAATGCCAACGCCAACGACAACGACGACAGACAACGGACAAATTTTGATCAGAAAAGATCACTTGAGCTTTCAGCTCAGGTGAGCTAAAAACTAAAAAAGAAACATTTTTCTTGTTTAACATGTAAAATGTAATAACCAATCAAATTGAAGGTATCGACAGCCGTTCATGAAATGGCGCATGCAATCGGCCAGGAGCACGAACAGTCCAGGAATGATCGGGATAATTACGTCACTATGTTGTGGAGCAACATTCAGGGAGGAAAAACTAACATCAACATGGAGAAGACGGACACGTATGACAATAACCCTTACGACTATGAGTCCGTACTCCAGTATAGCTTAACGGTAAGTTTGTCTACCGCAACCGTGCTCCGATATATCTTAACAGTAATTTGTGTACGGATTCCTTCCATAAAGAATTGATGCGGATTGCATTTACATCGAGATACTAACCAAAAAAGTAACATTAAGCTTAACCATTTTCTTTTAAAGAATTTTTAAGGTACTTAAAACCAGTTAATTGCACATTGACATCACTTGAAAGCTCACTTCGTATTTAGAAAATAATGATCATGAAATGTACACAAATCATGTGTCAAATATAAATCATAAACTGTGGAAGTTATTTTTGGATCCACTAAAATTTACACGAAAATATTGACGTCCTGTATGACTTTATTTTGTTATGGTATCAAGTCTGATCATATGTCGACCCTTTCTGCAGTCATTTAGCTCGAACGGAAAACCTGCCATGGAGTTCAAAGACCGACGGCTTGAATTCCTGGCCGATTCTGCCACTGGACTCATGTTTTACGATATACAGGACATTGTCGATGCCTACAAATGCACAGGTAAAACACATACAATTATTTCTTCGGGTTTATGAGGAATTTGGGTCTTTATGTATACTAAAAATTAAAAAAAATGCTATTCATATAATGTACGCTTTTGCTTTGCATTAAATTGTATCGTAAGGATTGTTTTGAATCTTAAAAGAGGTTCAAATATGCCAAAAAACGAATTGCTATCAAATATTGCAAAAAAACCCTAAAAGTAAAAATACCTACAATGCATATATCGTATTAACATAGTTTCCAAATTTCAGTAGCCATAATATTAATATCACGTAGGGATACATAATTCAGATTCATATACACATGCAATTATGTCTCGCGTGAAAGTCACGCACTAATAAATCATGTGAAAGTAACTTAACGTGTTTACACGTGATTTTTGCGTTAAGCTTCACGTGTGAATGACGCAAGACACTCTTGACTGACTATAATAAAAAGATAATGTTTTCAGCACCCTGCCGGGGCGCTGATGGAAGTACCCCTCTGAAGCAGTGTCAGAACGGGGGGTTTGTACTTCACACATGTAACTGTCACTGTCCTGATGGCCTCGCGGGAGATCTGTGTCAATCTGTCGCTACTGACCCAGGTATCAATATACTGTAAATGGAAACTTGGTGAAAAAAGGTTTCAAGATTTGAGTTCTTTGTTCATAACATCTGAAGTAAACTCTCCGAGTATTTTTATGAGTACAGAGTTATGGGCCCTACACGCCTTTGAGATAAGTATTTCGAATCAGCCTAACATTCTATAGTTCTTAAAGATATGAAATTTTATAGCATGCTTTCGATTTGAAAATCATAGAGAGAAAGGTTCAATTGTGGAGGAAAAATTGACTTTTAAAAATGTATCCGTCTTCATGAAAATAAAATGCCCTGTCCTCTTGTGACTATCACAAATATTATGTCATGGGGGTGTCGAAGACCCTTGGGCACTTTGTAAGTTATTTGGGAATCTTGTAGTAGATATATTCGTCTATTGAAATATTGTTTACATACCTAATATTGTTACAATTTGAGATTTAATTTGTTCTCACACTACACAGAATGCGGCCCAGGAATAATAGATTTAGCCGATGGAGAATCAAGGACCATAACTTCACCGAACTTTAACAATGGTGGTCCCTACCCAATAGGCAAACAGTGTGTCTGGTTGGTCAAGGTAATTATGTCATTGAAATTTAAACCTATTTGGCCTTTCCAACACCAAGTAAAACTGCTTCAAATACATGTCTATCAGCAATCAATACCACCTCTGGTTTCGTACACAAATAATTAATACATTGGCTGTCGAGGTGTATGTTAAAATATAAATATACAAAAGAAAAAAACCCGAATCTGTCTTTACACAGCATATCTTATTTTAATAAATTGCATGCGCGGATCCAGAACTAAATTTTTCCCAAGGTGGGGGGGGGGGGGGGGTGTCCGAGAAATATTTGAGTTTGGGGGGGGGGAGGGGGGTGCGGACCCCGACACCCTGTTTAGATCCGCGCACGAAGTGATTACCTTGTCGTAAATGATTTTCCGCTCTTTACAGTAAGGCCTCGAAAAGTTGTGATAGATTTGGAATATCCGTCTTAATTCTTGGCTGTATATGATGAATTCTAGTACATCATAATCACGTTTACGTTGAAAATTTTGAAGATATAAATGAATTTTAACTGCCTGAATTTGAAAACCGTGTATCTTTACATGTTCTGTCCTTAACGAAACTTAGACCACCCGAAATTAACCATGGTTTGACATGTATTCTCAACATTAAATACTTGTAATTACGTCTTAGGTTATGCCAGGGAAATTTGTAGAAATGACTATAGAAGAGATGGACCTTACAACCTTCGGTTCAGCGTGCGATCATTGGCTAGAGATACAGTACAATCTGATTGGTCAAACTGGTCCGAGGTAAAACTGAATTATATCTTAAAGTATATTATAAGGTATATTGGTGAAGGAAAAACAATTAAAGCTGCTTAGATATATTTTTTGATGTGCTTTTGATAAATTATTACTAAAAAAATCCATCAATTCGCTTTATACCTTATTTCTTAGTAGGTTTCATGCATAGTTTACGATACAGGAAAATGTCGTAAGCGCCATTTTAACATTTTACCTGATTTTGAATAAAAATACGATACACAAGAAAGTTGTGTTTGCACCTACGATTGCACGGAAAAAGTCATGTGCACTCGAATTGTACTAGGTCTCGTTAAAATGAATATTAAACATTTGCGGAAAAAGCATATTCATGTAAACTCATAACGCATCCCGTGTCAAGAGCATTAGAACTGGTTTTAAGTTTTGAAAGAAGTTTAAAACTATCATGATCATTAACAAAAAATAACTTTGATATTCCAGACGATGTGGAAAAGTGAGGAAGGAGACCTATGCAACAGCATCGGACGGGAATCCCACTTTAATGTTGCTGAAGTTTGACAGTGCGTTCGCGTCGACGGCCACAGCGGGAAAAGGCTTCAACTTGACCGTGTCGTCTGTCGGTGCAGGTAACGAAACAGGTGTTAATGAATTACACAGGTAGCGAAAGAGAGTTTGTTAAACAGTACTAAGACAGGAGGCAACCACGCTGTATTGAACTACATGTATGTATTCCTTTCAAATTTATTCGTAAAATCTACATTTATTCATGTCAAAAGAAAAAAAACAGTTCTCTCATGGCATATGATGACCATATTGAAATATAAATCAATTCAAGATAAAAGTTGTTATTATCACCAGTGAAAATGGATCAACACAAGTCCAATAAAGACAACTAATTTTGAAAAAACAAAAACAATAACAAGAAAATGATATGTAACACCATTTTGCCATGATACATGTATGCTGTAATTTGAGTTTTTTCCTGTCATTGTCTTTTATATTGTATTTCAAAACTTTTGGATAATAAATGATAAAGGATGTCCATAGGCCAAAGCAATTTAACCGAATGAAAATGTGAAACAGAAATTTGACTGGACTTAACATATCACTTTCTCGTTTGGAATTTACTTATCTTTAAAACAATGATATTTCAACATTTTCTTTTCAAATAACATTCAACAATTAAATTATCATTCTCTTCACCCTTCTATGTTTCTTAACATCCTCAGTTAACAATAGCAAAGACTTGATTTCTTATTAGCATTACAAAAATATCACATGGACATATATTGAATTTATCGTATCATTCTCTCGACCCTTTCTCTGTTTCTTAACATCATAATTTCACCATTGCATAGACTTGATTTCCTATTAGTAATACAACTATTATGTCACATTTGCATATTTTGAATATTTCAATTGATGGAGGCATTAGTTCGTTTTTGCAATACCCTTGTTTTAGTTCACTGTCTATAAATCCTATGCTCATTCAACTGTAGCTGGCATTACTCCATCACCGGAAACATGGAACCCAGCAACTCTATATCCAGTGACATCGCCCCTATCAACTCTATCTCCAGTGACATCGTTCCCAACACAATTCTCCACAACGCAAACATCATCACCACCCGTTGTAGACCAGGAACTCCATTGTACCTTTGAAATTGGTACATCGTGCTTCCTGAATAACATCAACGATGATGATTTTGATTGGCAGATTCAAAAAGTAAGATTTGGTATTTTGATCTGTGTGCTCTATATCAACATGCATTTACAAGTTTAATTCATATTAAAAACGCCATTATGTGCTTTCAAGGAACAATGTATTTTCAGGGTAACACGTCGTCTTATAGTACAGGTCCTAGCTCAGCATACGAGGGTCAACTCTACTCATACACCGAAGCCTCTGGAAAGCGAAAGGATTATGTAGCCATATTAGAGAGCCAAAATGTCTTCACAAGTAGGTTTCTTGTTAATAAAATATTCGTCAATGGCCATTTATTTTTTATTTTAATTAAAGAATTGTAAATGTAAATAGTTTTCTGGATTAGAGACAAACACAATTGTTGTTCATATGATTATTGTGGACCACGGAGCTCTTTTGCTGTCACATGTTTGGCAGAAAAGGGGGTTTTTTGGTCACGTCGCACTCAAATTTTATAGTTTCGTCTTTTGAAAATTTGATCACTTGAAATTACTCCCCTCTGTTTCTCTAATGGTACAATAGACGGATAGTTGTGGGTTTTGAACTGTACTCACCTTGCGCTTAGCTCACATTCCAACGCAGATCGATGTAAATGCCCATTATATTTGCTAGAGTTTATTTCGTATTTACATACAAGAATGGTTTAATTAAAAAGGGTCTTGAAGAATAAAATCAGAAAAAGAATTTAAACTCATGGAAATAAATGTTTACATTGTAGCTATGCCATTCTGCCTTTCCTTTGTTTACCATATGTATGGAATGACTATTGGTGAACTGCGTGTGGAGATAAAGTCTCTTTACGGCGACCAATACTTATTCAGCAAACAGTACAACCAAGGAAAGAAGTGGATCGTCACAAGTGTCGATGTTCCACCTTCAAATGGAAAGGTATCCTAGTTATCTCGTCTCCACACATGAACAACTCACTTGAAACATTCAACGAATGTTAAGAGAAGCAGGTGGGTATAGTCTACTAATGCATTTTCCATAGGCGGTAATGTTAACGTTCGGGTTCATAACTCCGGCCCTAATTTTCGTTCAGCAACGAGGGACCTCTTGAATGAAAGCTCATCAAATTGTCTCTCCCCCGTTAAAATTTCGTGGTGTGAAGTCAGATTCGTTTTCCCGCAAAATGCGTCTGTATTGAAAAACTCTGAAAATGAAAGTAAAAGTAGGGAATTTCACAGTTTTGAAAAGGGTGTACTTCAAACAATTTAAATTCTTTCCTTCAAATGATAATTCGATTTTGACAATTGCTTTTAAAATTGCAAATCCTCTTGTCTGACAGGTGTCAAGCATTCTGATTTAAAATGTCCCAATAAATGTATATCCACTCTGCAAGTATAGGAACTATGTTGCTTAAAGGCACTACTTTGTTGTCCTACCGATTCTAAAAATAGTTGGAGGGATATACCCAATATGAAACAGTCATTGTGGTTATTAACAATTCTAAGATTACATATTCACTCTAGCCACCATATAGAACCATGATTCCAAATTTGGAAAAATTCAATACATAATTATGGATTTTGCAGCATTGATACACATGCACGACATTTGAAGACACAGTCTAGTCAACAATTACCTAAACAACATCAACTTCATTGGCACTCGATGTTCTCCAAATAGCATATATTGAGGAAACTTTTATCTCAAGGATTAAAATACATGTAAAACATAAACATTCAATAATTTAACAAATTTATTTTTTTCATATTCTTATGAAAAAGCTTAAATATGTCTGATTTTATAAAGTTTTAATCGCACAAATTATGAGTTTTTCTTTAGTTACAAAAAAGAGTTGTTTTCAAATACCACGAAAAAGGTAAAATAGAAAAGTATAGGAATTTCCCTATCCATCAATGTACTACATGTAGGTATTGGTCTGTAAATAATAAAGTTATATGACTCTATATTGTGAAGCTCTTAGTTCATTTTTTGCTCAATTCTGATGCTAGCTTTAGATTACCTCACCTATGACGTCATAATGACGTCATAGTAATTAGTTGTTTTTACTCGTGCAAGTGTAATATTTGCTGAACTTTTATTTAAGCCTAATTTCAGATGAAATGCACCATGACTTTACCCACTAAAGATACGTCATAGGGAAAAGAAACTTGCTAATGAGGGTGTTTTTTATTTACTCTTGTATATGGTTACCATGGTAACAAATTTAACAAAATTTATAGAAAGACATATCCTATGAGTCTACAATTAACTAGAGTTCAAAATCTATAAGAACAAAAAATACCCACAAAGGCTGTGAAATATGTAATCAATATTAAGTTTCCCGTTTTTAATATTCTAAAATATATGCATGTCAAAGACTGGGTATATAGTTTTTACAGGTTTCTTCTTTTAAACTTGGACGAGTGTAATTAGACATCATTGTTACAAAAATAAATTTTACTTACATCAAGTGTGTCTCACTGTTGTATTTTAATCTTTGATGAAGTTCCATTTGAATTTACATGGTATCTAAAATGAAATGTTTTGAATTGAATTCTACATGTATCAAACACTATCACCAACATTTGCAATTTTATGTCACAAGTAGCCATATATTTAAAACTCAGAGAGAGACAGACAGACAGAGACAGACAGACAGACAGAAAGAGAGACAGAGACAGATAGACAGACAGAAAGAGAGAAAAAGAGACAGAGACAGAGAGAAAAAAGAGACAGAAAGAGAGAAGACAGACAACAAACAACTACACATCTTCATGCACAACACATTTGTACAACCTAAAGACCACCCCCACCTTTTAAACATTCAATATCAACCCCACCCCCCAAAAATTAATATATTGTTTCAATATATGAATAGATAAATATAGGTAAATATCTACTTAAAATGAATACAGATAATTTCATTCAATTTTGATTATGATAAACAAAGATAGGTTTTATGGATTAAGTACTAAGCAATATAGTAGGCTTTCACATGTTAAAGTGTGCATACACACTGTAGTACGTACAACATGCACGACAGATTTATTTATGCAAATTTAATGCAAATCTTTAATCATAAAAATAGAATTGGAACCTACCGGGCATTAATACAACTCCCATACAACGCAAACTAATATTAGATAGCTGAACACTGCTTGAATGAAGTATATTCCCTCACTGTAAACTTTCTGCTTCTCTACTTTCACTTTTACTCGCTTGAAATGATCGCACTAAAAACCCAAAGTGGGTCTCAAAATTTATAAAATGTCTTCTAAACTCATATATGAGTAGAAATACACATACATTCTTATTTTTTTTTTTTACATAAAAACTCAAAATAAATAACATTCAAGTTAAAATCACAATAATTTCTTTAATTCATTAAATTGGTTTTCTGAGAATCCCAGGGGAGGGGGGAGGGGGGAGGGGGGAGGGGGGGGGGGTGCTGTGATGGATTTTTTCCTATAGAAGTTGTTTTTTAAATGATTAAACTTGTTGAACTTGTTGGAAATTAAGTTTGTTCACATAAATGAGATGATGTACAAAAGAGAAACACACGTTTATCATAATAATTGCAAATAAACAAGGAATATGCCTTACCAGCATGGGGCTCAATATGGGTATAGTCCACTAATGCATTTTCCATAGGCGGTAATGTTAACGTTCGGGTTCATAACTCCGGCCCTAATTTTCGTTCAGCAACGAGGGACCTCTTGAATGAAAGCTCATCAAATTGTCTCTCCCCCGTTAAAATTTCGTGGTGTGAAGTCAGATTCGTTTTCCCGCAAAATGCGTCTGTATTGAAAAACTCTGAAAATGAAAGTAAAAGTAGGGAATTTCACAGTTTTGAAAAGGGTGTACTTCAAACAATTTAAATTCTTTCCTTCAAATGATAATTCGATTTTGACAATTGCTTTTAAAATTGCAAATCCTCTTGTCTGACAGGTGTCAAGCATTCTGATTTAAAATGTCCCAATAAATGTATATCCACTCTGCAAGTATAGGAACTATTTTACTTAAAGGCACTACTTTGTTGTCCTACCGATTCTAAAAATAGTTGGAGGGATATACCCAGGTTATTAACACTGCTTACAAAGCATTTAAAGGGACATGGGAATGGTTTTTGTTCAATTTTATTTTCTAATTTTAATATTTAAATACTTAACCAACTAAGATATTTCGAACGGTCAGCCAAAATGTTAACGGCAATTCTCAAGTTATCAGCGAAACAGAACTCACATTTCTTTGTTAGAAAACAACTGCATCTTTCCTTGTTTCGTGCATGAATATCAAACTTACTATAGGAAATATCACCAATATTAAAATTGAGCAGTACTTTCCTCCAATCACTGGTCTTGTGTATATTAAAATCAATATCTAACTCTTTTTCTTATTACAAACTTGATCAAATTCGACAACACGTAAAATTTTTGGTGACCATTCGAAATACCTCAGGCAATGTAAATAATAAAATTGGAAAAGTAAAATTTGTAAAAATCGTGGCCATGCCTCTTCAAGCCTTACTCAACTCCACATGTTCTTTTCAGTTTTATTTACTTTATTGATGTAATAACACTTATCGTTATATGTAAATATAATTATGTACATGTAAATCATACAATAAATGTATGTACATCTCCCAATGTAATAACGTTTAAATGTAATGAAACAAGTTTTGAAGTTTTAAGATGTGCAAAAGTTGTTTTATTTGAAAGATTCGGTTCACTGGTGTCCGAGGAAATGGCTACTGGGGTGATATTGCTATTGACGATATCCACTTTGTGGCTGGCAGCTGTGATACTGGTAGGTGTCCCAATCATATTGGGTATAGAAACACTAATTCAAACAGTATTCGGTAAAAACCATGAACACTTCAGTTAATATTTGAACTTATATTAATGCATTATGCAATGGAAAAAGCGATATTGCTTTCGTTGACAATAATTGCATGGGTGATGCATCTAGAGTTCAATTGCACCAGTTAGTTTTAAGATGTTACATTTTCAACAATGTTTCGGATGAATTACCAGTAAAATATTTATGGAACAGGTTTGGTATGCAGTATTTATAAGAATCTACTTGTTAGCTATATATTTGGCTAAAAAAACCGAAAGAAGTGTACACCCGATTCCACATAATGCACGAGTGTTCTTCTGTCTTTGTATTTTATATCGTATTTCAAATCTCTTAGATAATAAATGATAAAAGATATCCATGAGTGAAAGCAGTTTAACCGAATTAAAATGCGACACAGACCTTTGATTGGATATAACATATCGCTTTCTCGTTTAGAATTTACTTAACTTTAAAAACAATGATATTTCAACATTTTCTTTTCAAACCACATTCAACAATTAAATTATCATTTTCTTGAGTCTTAACCCTTTCTCTGGTTCTTAACATCATTATTTGACCATTGCATAGACTTGATATCTTATTAGCATGACAACTTTTATGTCACATTTGCATATTTTGAATGTTTCGACTGATGAAAGCTATAGTTCATGTTTGCAATACCCATGTTTTAGTTCACTGTCTATAAATCCTATGCTCATTTAACTGTAGCTGGCATTACTCCATCACCGGAAACATGGAATCCAACAACTCTATATCCAGTTACATCGCTCCAAACAACTCTATATCCAGTGACATCGTTCGTAACACAATTCTCCACAACACAGACCTCATCGCCACCCGTTGTAGACCAGGAACTCCATTGTACCTTTGAAATTGGTACATCGTGCTTCCTGAATAACATCAAAGATGATGATTTTGATTGGCAGATTCAAAAAGTAAGATTTGGTATTTTGATCTGTGTGCTCTATATCAACATGCATTTACAAGTTTAATTCATATTAAAAACGCCATTATGGGCTTTCAAGGAACAATGTATTTTCAGGGTAACACGCCGTCTTATAGTACAGGTCCTAGCTCAGCTTACGAGGGTCAACTCTACTCATACACCGAAGCCTCTGGAAAGCGAAAGGATTATGTAGCCATATTAGAGAGCCAAAATGTCTTTACAAGTAGGTTTCTAGTTAATAAAATATTCGTCAATGGTCGTTTTATTTCTGATTTTAACTAAAGAGATGTAAATGTAAATAGTTATCTGGATTAGAGACAAACACAATTGTTGTTCATATGAGCATTTTGACCCACGGTGCACTTGTGCTGTCACATGTTGGACGAAAAAGGAGATTTTTTGGTCACGTTGCACCTAAATTTTATAGTTTCTTCTTTTGAAAATTTGATTACATCAAATTACTCCCCTCTATCTCGCTGATTTACACTATACGGATAGTTGTGGGTTTCGAACCCTACACACCTTATGATTAGCTTACGTTACAACGCGAATGAAAATACAGAAAGCAGAAGAAATTTGTTTGCTTGAACATTCCATATATTTGCTAGTGTTTATTTCTTATTTACATTCCAAAATGGTTTAATTAGAAAGGGTCGACGTCTTGGAGAATAAAATCACAAAAATAAATTAAACTCATTGAAATAAATGTTTACATTGTAGCTATGACATTCTGCCTTTCCTTTGCTTACCATATGTATGGTGCGACCATTGGTGCCCTGCAAGTGGAGATAAAATCTCCTAATGGCGACCAATACTTATTCAGCAAAAAGTACGACCAAGGGAAGAAGTGGATCGTCAAAAGTGTCGATGTTCCACCTTTAAATGGAAAGGTACCCTAGTTATCTCGTCTCCACACATGAACAACTCGCTTGAAACATTAACGAATGTTAAGAGAAGCAGGCCATTAACACTACTTACAAAGCATTTAAAGGGACATGAGAATGGTTTTTGTTCAATTTTGTTTTCTAATTTTAATATTTAAATACTTAACTAACTAAGGTATTTCGAACGGTCAGCCAAAATGTTAACGACAATTCTCAAGTTATCAGCGAAACAGAACTCAATTTCTTTGCATTGTAATCAACTCCAGTTTTCTCGTTTGGTGCATAACTATTAACCTAACTATAGGAAATATCACCAATATTAAAATTAACCAGTACTTTCCTGAAATCAGTGGTATTGTGTATATAAAAATCAATATCTAATTCTTTTTTTAATTATAAATTTTATCAAACTCGACATCTGACGTAAAATGTTTGGTGGCTATTCGAAAAACCTTAAAGTTAGGCAATGTAAATGATAAAATTGGATAAGTAAAATTTGTAAAAATCGTGGCCATGCCTCTTCAAACCTTACTTAAATGCACATGTTCTATTCAGTTCAAATTACTTGATGTAATAACACTTATCCTGATTAGTAAAGTAATATAATTATATACATATATGTCATACAGTAAGTGTACGTACATCTCCCAATATAATAACGTTTAAATGTAATGAAACAAATTTTGAATTTTTAAGATGTGCAAAAGTTGTTTTATTTGAAAGATTCGGTTCACTGGTGTCCGAGGAAATGGCTACTGGGGTGATATTGCTATTGACGATATCCACTTTGTGGCTGGCAGCTGTAATACTGGTAGGTGTCCCAATCATATTGGGTATAGAAACACTAATTTAAACAGTATTCGGTAAAAACCATGAACACTTCAGTTAATATTTGAACTTATGCATTATGCAACGGAAAAAGCGATATTTGCCTTTGTTGAGAATAATAGCATGGGTGATGCATCTAGAGTTCAATTGCACCAGTTAGTTTTAAGATGTTACATTTTCAACAATGTTTCGGATGAATTACCAGTAAAATATTTAAGGAACAGGTTTGGTATTAAGTATTTATAAGAATATACTTGTTAGCTATATTTTTGGCTAAAAAAAACCGAAAGAAGTGTACACCCGATTCCACATAATGCATGAGTGTTCTTCTGTCTTTGTATTTTATATCGTATTTCAAATCTCTTAGATAATAAATGATAAAAGATATCCATGAGTGAAAGCAGTTTAACCGAATTAAAATGCGACACAGACCTTTGATTGGATATAACATATCGCTTTCTCGTTTAGAATTTACTTAACTTTAAAAACAATGATATTTCAACATTTTCTTTTCAAACCACATTCAACAATTAAATTATCATTTTCTTGAGTCTTAACCCTTTCTCTGGTTCTTAGCATCATTATTTGACCATTGCATAGACTTGATATCTCATTAGCATGACAAATATTATGTCACATTTACATATTTTGAATGTTTGGACTGATGTAAGCTTTAGTTAATGTTTGCAATGCCCATGTTTTAGTTCACTGTCTATAAATCCTATGCTCATTTAACTGTAGCTGGCATTACTCCATCACCGGAAACATGGAATCCAACAACTCTATATCCAGTTACATCGCTCCAAACAACTCTATATCCAGTGACATCGTTCGTAACACAATTCTCCACAACACAGACCTCATCGCCACCCGTTGTAGACCAGGAACTCCATTGTACCTTTGAAATTGGTACATCGTGCTTCCTGAATAACATCAAAGATGATGATTTTGATTGGCAGATTCAAAAAGTAAGATTTGGTATTTTGATCTGTGTGCTCTATATCAACATGCATTTACAAGTTTAATTCATATTAAAAACGCCATTATGGGCTTTCAAGGAACAATGTATTTTCAGGGTAACACGCCGTCTTATAGTACAGGTCCTAGCTCAGCTTACGAGGGTCAACTCTACTCATACACCGAAGCCTCTGGAAAGCGAAAGGATTATGTAGCCATATTAGAGAGCCAAAATGTCTTTACAAGTAGGTTTCTAGTTAATAAAATATTCGTCAATGGTCGTTTTATTTCTGATTTTAACTAAAGAGATGTAAATGTAAATAGTTATCTGGATTAGAGACAAACACAATTGTTGTTCATATGAGCATTTTGACCCACGGTGCACTTGTGCTGTCACATGTTGGACGAAAAAGGAGATTTTTTGGTCACGTTGCACCTAAATTTTATAGTTTCTTCTTTTGAAAATTTGATTACATCAAATTACTCCCCTCTATCTCGCTGATTTACACTATACGGATAGTTGTGGGTTTCGAACCCTACACACCTTATGATTAGCTTACGTTACAACGCGAATGAAAATACAGAAAGCAGAAGAAATTTGTTTGCTTGAACATTCCATATATTTGCTAGTGTTTATTTCTTATTTACATTCCAAAATGGTTTAATTAGAAAGGGTCGACGTCTTGGAGAATAAAATCACAAAAATAAATTAAACTCATTGAAATAAATGTTTACATTGTAGCTATGACATTCTGCCTTTCCTTTGCTTACCATATGTATGGTGCGACCATTGGTGCCCTGCAAGTGGAGATAAAATCTCCTAATGGCGACCAATACTTATTCAGCAAAAAGTACGACCAAGGGAAGAAGTGGATCGTCAAAAGTGTCGATGTTCCACCTTTAAATGGAAAGGTACCCTAGTTATCTCGTCTCCACACATGAACAACTCGCTTGAAACATTAACGAATGTTAAGAGAAGCAGGCCATTAACACTACTTACAAAGCATTTAAAGGGACATGAGAATGGTTTTTGTTCAATTTTGTTTTCTAATTTTAATATTTAAATACTTAACTAACTAAGGTATTTCGAACGGTCAGCCAAAATGTTAACGACAATTCTCAAGTTATCAGCGAAACAGAACTCAATTTCTTTGCATTGTAATCAACTCCAGTTTTCTCGTTTGGTGCATAACTATTAACCTAACTATAGGAAATATCACCAATATTAAAATTAACCAGTACTTTCCTGAAATCAGTGGTATTGTGTATATAAAAATCAATATCTAATTCTTTTTTTAATTATAAATTTTATCAAACTCGACATCTGACGTAAAATGTTTGGTGGCTATTCGAAAAACCTTAAAGTTAGGCAATGTAAATGATAAAATTGGATAAGTAAAATTTGTAAAAATCGTGGCCATGCCTCTTCAAACCTTACTTAAATGCACATGTTCTATTCAGTTCAAATTACTTGATGTAATAACACTTATCCTGATTAGTAAAGTAATATAATTATATACATATATGTCATACAGTAAGTGTACGTACATCTCCCAATATAATAACGTTTAAATGTAATGAAACAAATTTTGAATTTTTAAGATGTGCAAAAGTTGTTTTATTTGAAAGATTCGGTTCACTGGTGTCCGAGGAAATGGCTACTGGGGTGATATTGCTATTGACGATATCCACTTTGTGGCTGGCAGCTGTAATACTGGTAGGTGTCCCAATCATATTGGGTATAGAAACACTAATTTAAACAGTATTCGGTAAAAACCATGAACACTTCAGTTAATATTTGAACTTATGCATTATGCAACGGAAAAAGCGATATTTGCCTTTGTTGAGAATAATAGCATGGGTGATGCATCTAGAGTTCAATTGCACCAGTTAGTTTTAAGATGTTACATTTTCAACAATGTTTCGGATGAATTACCAGTAAAATATTTAAGGAACAGGTTTGGTATTAAGTATTTATAAGAATATACTTGTTAGCTATATTTTTGGCTAAAAAAAACCGAAAGAAGTGTACACCCGATTCCACATAATGCATGAGTGTTCTTCTGTCTTTGTATTTTATATCGTATTTCAAATCTCTTAGATAATAAATGATAAAAGATATCCATGAGTGAAAGCAGTTTAACCGAATTAAAATGCGACACAGACCTTTGATTGGATATAACATATCGCTTTCTCGTTTAGAATTTACTTAACTTTAAAAACAATGATATTTCAACATTTTCTTTTCAAACCACATTCAACAATTAAATTATCATTTTCTTGAGTCTTAACCCTTTCTCTGGTTCTTAACATCATTATTTGACCATTGCATAGACTTGATATCTTATTAGCATGACAACTTTTATGTCACATTTGCATATTTTGAATGTTTCGACTGATGAAAGCTATAGTTCATGTTTGCAATACCCATGTTTTAGTTCACTGTCTATAAATCCTATGCTCATTTAACTGTAGCTGGCATTACTCCATCACCGGAAACATGGAATCCAACAACTCTATATCCAGTTACATCGCTCCAAACAACTATATCTCCAGTGACATCGTTCGTAACACAATTCTCCACAACACAGACCTCATCGCCACCCGTTGTAGACCAGGAACTCCATTGTACCTTTGAAATTGGTACATCGTGCTTCCTGAATAACATCAACGATGATGATTTTGATTGGCAGATTCAAAAAGTAAGATTTGGTATTTTGATCTGTGTGCTCTATATCAACATGCATTGACAAGTTTAATTCATATTAAAAACGCCATTATGTGCTTTCAAGGAACAATGTATTTTCAGGGTAACACGCCGTCTTATAGTACAGGTCCTAGCTCAGCTTACGAGGGTCAACTCTACTCATACACCGAAGCCTCTGGAAAGCGAAAGGATTATGTAGCCATATTAGAGAGCCAAAATGTCTTTACAAGTAGGTTTCTAGTTAATAAAATATTCGTCAATGGTCGTTTTATTTCTGATTTTAACTAAAGAGATGTAAATGTAAATAGTTATCTGGATTAGAGACAAACACAATTGTTGTTCATATGAGCATTTTGACCCACGGTGCACTTGTGCTGTCACATGTTGGACGAAAAAGGAGATTTTTTGGTCACGTTGCACCTAAATTTTATAGTTTCTTCTTTTGAAAATTTGATTACATCAAATTACTCCCCTCTATCTCGCTGATTTACACTATACGGATAGTTGTGGGTTTCGAACCCTACACACCTTATGATTAGCTTACGTTACAACGCGAATGAAAATACAGAAAGCAGAAGAAATTTGTTTGCTTGAACATTCCATATATTTGCTAGTGTTTATTTCTTATTTACATTCCAAAATGGTTTAATTAGAAAGGGTCGACGTCTTGGAGAATAAAATCACAAAAATAAATTAAACTCATTGAAATAAATGTTTACATTGTAGCTATGACATTCTGCCTTTCCTTTGCTTACCATATGTATGGTGCGACCATTGGTGCCCTGCAAGTGGAGATAAAATCTCCTAATGGCGACCAATACTTATTCAGCAAAAAGTACGACCAAGGGAAGAAGTGGATCGTCAAAAGTGTCGATGTTCCACCTTTAAATGGAAAGGTACCCTAGTTATCTCGTCTCCACACATGAACAACTCGCTTGAAACATTAACGAATGTTAAGAGAAGCAGGCCATTAACACTACTTACAAAGCATTTAAAGGGACATGAGAATGGTTTTTGTTCAATTTTGTTTTCTAATTTTAATATTTAAATACTTAACTAACTAAGGTATTTCGAACGGTCAGCCAAAATGTTAACGACAATTCTCAAGTTATCAGCGAAACAGAACTCAATTTCTTTGCATTGTAATCAACTCCAGTTTTCTCGTTTGGTGCATAACTATTAACCTAACTATAGGAAATATCACCAATATTAAAATTAACCAGTACTTTCCTGAAATCAGTGGTATTGTGTATATAAAAATCAATATCTAATTCTTTTTTTAATTATAAATTTTATCAAACTCGACATCTGACGTAAAATGTTTGGTGGCTATTCGAAAAACCTTAAAGTTAGGCAATGTAAATGATAAAATTGGATAAGTAAAATTTGTAAAAATCGTGGCCATGCCTCTTCAAACCTTACTTAAATGCACATGTTCTATTCAGTTCAAATTACTTGATGTAATAACACTTATCCTGATTAGTAAAGTAATATAATTATATACATATATGTCATACAGTAAGTGTACGTACATCTCCCAATATAATAACGTTTAAATGTAATGAAACAAATTTTGAATTTTTAAGATGTGCAAAAGTTGTTTTATTTGAAAGATTCGGTTCACTGGTGTCCGAGGAAATGGCTACTGGGGTGATATTGCTATTGACGATATCCACTTTGTGGCTGGCAGCTGTAATACTGGTAGGTGTCCCAATCATATTGGGTATAGAAACACTAATTTAAACAGTATTCGGTAAAAACCATGAACACTTCAGTTAATATTTGAACTTATGCATTATGCAACGGAAAAAGCGATATTTGCCTTTGTTGAGAATAATAGCATGGGTGATGCATCTAGAGTTCAATTGCACCAGTTAGTTTTAAGATGTTACATTTTCAACAATGTTTCGGATGAATTACCAGTAAAATATTTAAGGAACAGGTTTGGTATTAAGTATTTATAAGAATATACTTGTTAGCTATATTTTTGGCTAAAAAAAACCGAAAGAAGTGTACACCCGATTCCACATAATGCATGAGTGTTCTTCTGTCTTTGTATTTTATATCGTATTTCAAATCTCTTAGATAATAAATGATAAAAGATATCCATGAGTGAAAGCAGTTTAACCGAATTAAAATGCGACACAGACCTTTGATTGGATATAACATATCGCTTTCTCGTTTAGAATTTACTTAACTTTAAAAACAATGATATTTCAACATTTTCTTTTCAAACCACATTCAACAATTAAATTATCATTTTCTTGAGTCTTAACCCTTTCTCTGGTTCTTAGCATCATTATTTGACCATTGCATAGACTTGATATCTCATTAGCATGACAAATATTATGTCACATTTACATATTTTGAATGTTTGGACTGATGTAAGCTTTAGTTAATGTTTGCAATGCCCATGTTTTAGTTCACTGTCTATAAATCCTATGCTCATTTAACTGTAGCTGGCATTACTCCATCACCGGAAACATGGAATCCAACAACTCTATATCCAGTTACATCGCTCCAAACAACTCTATATCCAGTGACATCGTTCGTAACACAATTCTCCACAACACAGACCTCATCGCCACCCGTTGTAGACCAGGAACTCCATTGTACCTTTGAAATTGGTACATCGTGCTTCCTGAATAACATCAAAGATGATGATTTTGATTGGCAGATTCAAAAAGTAAGATTTGGTATTTTGATCTGTGTGCTCTATATCAACATGCATTTACAAGTTTAATTCATATTAAAAACGCCATTATGGGCTTTCAAGGAACAATGTATTTTCAGGGTAACACGCCGTCTTATAGTACAGGTCCTAGCTCAGCTTACGAGGGTCAACTCTACTCATACACCGAAGCCTCTGGAAAGCGAAAGGATTATGTAGCCATATTAGAGAGCCAAAATGTCTTTACAAGTAGGTTTCTAGTTAATAAAATATTCGTCAATGGTCGTTTTATTTCTGATTTTAACTAAAGAGATGTAAATGTAAATAGTTATCTGGATTAGAGACAAACACAATTGTTGTTCATATGAGCATTTTGACCCACGGTGCACTTGTGCTGTCACATGTTGGACGAAAAAGGAGATTTTTTGGTCACGTTGCACCTAAATTTTATAGTTTCTTCTTTTGAAAATTTGATTACATCAAATTACTCCCCTCTATCTCGCTGATTTACACTATACGGATAGTTGTGGGTTTCGAACCCTACACACCTTATGATTAGCTTACGTTACAACGCGAATGAAAATACAGAAAGCAGAAGAAATTTGTTTGCTTGAACATTCCATATATTTGCTAGTGTTTATTTCTTATTTACATTCCAAAATGGTTTAATTAGAAAGGGTCGACGTCTTGGAGAATAAAATCACAAAAATAAATTAAACTCATTGAAATAAATGTTTACATTGTAGCTATGACATTCTGCCTTTCCTTTGCTTACCATATGTATGGTGCGACCATTGGTGCCCTGCAAGTGGAGATAAAATCTCCTAATGGCGACCAATACTTATTCAGCAAAAAGTACGACCAAGGGAAGAAGTGGATCGTCAAAAGTGTCGATGTTCCACCTTTAAATGGAAAGGTACCCTAGTTATCTCGTCTCCACACATGAACAACTCGCTTGAAACATTAACGAATGTTAAGAGAAGCAGGCCATTAACACTACTTACAAAGCATTTAAAGGGACATGAGAATGGTTTTTGTTCAATTTTGTTTTCTAATTTTAATATTTAAATACTTAACTAACTAAGGTATTTCGAACGGTCAGCCAAAATGTTAACGACAATTCTCAAGTTATCAGCGAAACAGAACTCAATTTCTTTGCATTGTAATCAACTCCAGTTTTCTCGTTTGGTGCATAACTATTAACCTAACTATAGGAAATATCACCAATATTAAAATTAACCAGTACTTTCCTGAAATCAGTGGTATTGTGTATATAAAAATCAATATCTAATTCTTTTTTTAATTATAAATTTTATCAAACTCGACATCTGACGTAAAATGTTTGGTGGCTATTCGAAAAACCTTAAAGTTAGGCAATGTAAATGATAAAATTGGATAAGTAAAATTTGTAAAAATCGTGGCCATGCCTCTTCAAACCTTACTTAAATGCACATGTTCTATTCAGTTCAAATTACTTGATGTAATAACACTTATCCTGATTAGTAAAGTAATATAATTATATACATATATGTCATACAGTAAGTGTACGTACATCTCCCAATATAATAACGTTTAAATGTAATGAAACAAATTTTGAATTTTTAAGATGTGCAAAAGTTGTTTTATTTGAAAGATTCGGTTCACTGGTGTCCGAGGAAATGGCTACTGGGGTGATATTGCTATTGACGATATCCACTTTGTGGCTGGCAGCTGTAATACTGGTAGGTGTCCCAATCATATTGGGTATAGAAACACTAATTTAAACAGTATTCGGTAAAAACCATGAACACTTCAGTTAATATTTGAACTTATGCATTATGCAACGGAAAAAGCGATATTTGCCTTTGTTGAGAATAATAGCATGGGTGATGCATCTAGAGTTCAATTGCACCAGTTAGTTTTAAGATGTTACATTTTCAACAATGTTTCGGATGAATTACCAGTAAAATATTTAAGGAACAGGTTTGGTATTAAGTATTTATAAGAATATACTTGTTAGCTATATTTTTGGCTAAAAAAAACCGAAAGAAGTGTACACCCGATTCCACATAATGCATGAGTGTTCTTCTGTCTTTGTATTTTATATCGTATTTCAAATCTCTTAGATAATAAATGATAAAAGATATCCATGAGTGAAAGCAGTTTAACCGAATTAAAATGCGACACAGACCTTTGATTGGATATAACATATCGCTTTCTCGTTTAGAATTTACTTAACTTTAAAAACAATGATATTTCAACATTTTCTTTTCAAACCACATTCAACAATTAAATTATCATTTTCTTGAGTCTTAACCCTTTCTCTGGTTCTTAGCATCATTATTTGACCATTGCATAGACTTGATATCTCATTAGCATGACAAATATTATGTCACATTTACATATTTTGAATGTTTGGACTGATGTAAGCTTTAGTTAATGTTTGCAATGCCCATGTTTTAGTTCACTGTCTATAAATCCTATGCTCATTTAACTGTAGCTGGCATTACTCCATCACCGGAAACATGGAATCCAACAACTCTATATCCAGTTACATCGCTCCAAACAACTCTATATCCAGTGACATCGTTCGTAACACAATTCTCCACAACACAGACCTCATCGCCACCCGTTGTAGACCAGGAACTCCATTGTACCTTTGAAATTGGTACATCGTGCTTCCTGAATAACATCAAAGATGATGATTTTGATTGGCAGATTCAAAAAGTAAGATTTGGTATTTTGATCTGTGTGCTCTATATCAACATGCATTTACAAGTTTAATTCATATTAAAAACGCCATTATGGGCTTTCAAGGAACAATGTATTTTCAGGGTAACACGCCGTCTTATAGTACAGGTCCTAGCTCAGCTTACGAGGGTCAACTCTACTCATACACCGAAGCCTCTGGAAAGCGAAAGGATTATGTAGCCATATTAGAGAGCCAAAATGTCTTTACAAGTAGGTTTCTAGTTAATAAAATATTCGTCAATGGTCGTTTTATTTCTGATTTTAACTAAAGAGATGTAAATGTAAATAGTTATCTGGATTAGAGACAAACACAATTGTTGTTCATATGAGCATTTTGACCCACGGTGCACTTGTGCTGTCACATGTTGGACGAAAAAGGAGATTTTTTGGTCACGTTGCACCTAAATTTTATAGTTTCTTCTTTTGAAAATTTGATTACATCAAATTACTCCCCTCTATCTCGCTGATTTACACTATACGGATAGTTGTGGGTTTCGAACCCTACACACCTTATGATTAGCTTACGTTACAACGCGAATGAAAATACAGAAAGCAGAAGAAATTTGTTTGCTTGAACATTCCATATATTTGCTAGTGTTTATTTCTTATTTACATTCCAAAATGGTTTAATTAGAAAGGGTCGACGTCTTGGAGAATAAAATCACAAAAATAAATTAAACTCATTGAAATAAATGTTTACATTGTAGCTATGACATTCTGCCTTTCCTTTGCTTACCATATGTATGGTGCGACCATTGGTGCCCTGCAAGTGGAGATAAAATCTCCTAATGGCGACCAATACTTATTCAGCAAAAAGTACGACCAAGGGAAGAAGTGGATCGTCAAAAGTGTCGATGTTCCACCTTTAAATGGAAAGGTACCCTAGTTATCTCGTCTCCACACATGAACAACTCGCTTGAAACATTAACGAATGTTAAGAGAAGCAGGCCATTAACACTACTTACAAAGCATTTAAAGGGACATGAGAATGGTTTTTGTTCAATTTTGTTTTCTAATTTTAATATTTAAATACTTAACTAACTAAGGTATTTCGAACGGTCAGCCAAAATGTTAACGACAATTCTCAAGTTATCAGCGAAACAGAACTCAATTTCTTTGCATTGTAATCAACTCCAGTTTTCTCGTTTGGTGCATAACTATTAACCTAACTATAGGAAATATCACCAATATTAAAATTAACCAGTACTTTCCTGAAATCAGTGGTATTGTGTATATAAAAATCAATATCTAATTCTTTTTTTAATTATAAATTTTATCAAACTCGACATCTGACGTAAAATGTTTGGTGGCTATTCGAAAAACCTTAAAGTTAGGCAATGTAAATGATAAAATTGGATAAGTAAAATTTGTAAAAATCGTGGCCATGCCTCTTCAAACCTTACTTAAATGCACATGTTCTATTCAGTTCAAATTACTTGATGTAATAACACTTATCCTGATTAGTAAAGTAATATAATTATATACATATATGTCATACAGTAAGTGTACGTACATCTCCCAATATAATAACGTTTAAATGTAATGAAACAAATTTTGAATTTTTAAGATGTGCAAAAGTTGTTTTATTTGAAAGATTCGGTTCACTGGTGTCCGAGGAAATGGCTACTGGGGTGATATTGCTATTGACGATATCCACTTTGTGGCTGGCAGCTGTAATACTGGTAGGTGTCCCAATCATATTGGGTATAGAAACACTAATTTAAACAGTATTCGGTAAAAACCATGAACACTTCAGTTAATATTTGAACTTATGCATTATGCAACGGAAAAAGCGATATTTGCCTTTGTTGAGAATAATAGCATGGGTGATGCATCTAGAGTTCAATTGCACCAGTTAGTTTTAAGATGTTACATTTTCAACAATGTTTCGGATGAATTACCAGTAAAATATTTAAGGAACAGGTTTGGTATTAAGTATTTATAAGAATATACTTGTTAGCTATATTTTTGGCTAAAAAAAACCGAAAGAAGTGTACACCCGATTCCACATAATGCATGAGTGTTCTTCTGTCTTTGTATTTTATATCGTATTTCAAATCTCTTAGATAATAAATGATAAAAGATATCCATGAGTGAAAGCAGTTTAACCGAATTAAAATGCGACACAGACCTTTGATTGGATATAACATATCGCTTTCTCGTTTAGAATTTACTTAACTTTAAAAACAATGATATTTCAACATTTTCTTTTCAAACCACATTCAACAATTAAATTATCATTTTCTTGAGTCTTAACCCTTTCTCTGGTTCTTAACATCATTATTTGACCATTGCATAGACTTGATATCTTATTAGCATGACAACTTTTATGTCACATTTGCATATTTTGAATGTTTCGACTGATGAAAGCTATAGTTCATGTTTGCAATACCCATGTTTTAGTTCACTGTCTATAAATCCTATGCTCATTTAACTGTAGCTGGCATTACTCCATCACCGGAAACATGGAATCCAACAACTCTATATCCAGTTACATCGCTCCAAACAACTATATCTCCAGTGACATCGTTCGTAACACAATTCTCCACAACACAGACCTCATCGCCACCCGTTGTAGACCAGGAACTCCATTGTACCTTTGAAATTGGTACATCGTGCTTCCTGAATAACATCAACGATGATGATTTTGATTGGCAGATTCAAAAAGTAAGATTTGGTATTTTGATCTGTGTGCTCTATATCAACATGCATTGACAAGTTTAATTCATATTAAAAACGCCATTATGTGCTTTCAAGGAACAATGTATTTTCAGGGTAACACGCCGTCTTATAGTACAGGTCCTAGCTCAGCTTACGAGGGTCAACTCTACTCATACACCGAAGCCTCTGGAAAGCGAAAGGATTATGTAGCCATATTAGAGAGCCAAAATGTCTTTACAAGTAGGTTTCTAGTTAATAAAATATTCGTCAATGGTCGTTTTATTTCTGATTTTAACTAAAGAGATGTAAATGTAAATAGTTATCTGGATTAGAGACAAACACAATTGTTGTTCATATGAGCATTTTGACCCACGGTGCACTTGTGCTGTCACATGTTGGACGAAAAAGGAGATTTTTTGGTCACGTTGCACCTAAATTTTATAGTTTCTTCTTTTGAAAATTTGATTACATCAAATTACTCCCCTCTATCTCGCTGATTTACACTATACGGATAGTTGTGGGTTTCGAACCCTACACACCTTATGATTAGCTTACGTTACAACGCGAATGAAAATACAGAAAGCAGAAGAAATTTGTTTGCTTGAACATTCCATATATTTGCTAGTGTTTATTTCTTATTTACATTCCAAAATGGTTTAATTAGAAAGGGTCGACGTCTTGGAGAATAAAATCACAAAAATAAATTAAACTCATTGAAATAAATGTTTACATTGTAGCTATGACATTCTGCCTTTCCTTTGCTTACCATATGTATGGTGCGACCATTGGTGCCCTGCAAGTGGAGATAAAATCTCCTAATGGCGACCAATACTTATTCAGCAAAAAGTACGACCAAGGGAAGAAGTGGATCGTCAAAAGTGTCGATGTTCCACCTTTAAATGGAAAGGTACCCTAGTTATCTCGTCTCCACACATGAACAACTCGCTTGAAACATTAACGAATGTTAAGAGAAGCAGGCCATTAACACTACTTACAAAGCATTTAAAGGGACATGAGAATGGTTTTTGTTCAATTTTGTTTTCTAATTTTAATATTTAAATACTTAACTAACTAAGGTATTTCGAACGGTCAGCCAAAATGTTAACGACAATTCTCAAGTTATCAGCGAAACAGAACTCAATTTCTTTGCATTGTAATCAACTCCAGTTTTCTCGTTTGGTGCATAACTATTAACCTAACTATAGGAAATATCACCAATATTAAAATTAACCAGTACTTTCCTGAAATCAGTGGTATTGTGTATATAAAAATCAATATCTAATTCTTTTTTTAATTATAAATTTTATCAAACTGGACATCTGACGTAAAATGTTTGGTGGCTATTCGAAAAACCTTAAAGTTAGGCAATGTAAATGATAAAATTGGATAAGTAAAATTTGTAAAAATCGTGGCCATGCCTCTTCAAACCTTACTTAAATGCACATGTTCTATTCAGTTCAAATTACTTGATGTAATAACACTTATCCTGATTAGTAAAGTAATATAATTATATACATATATGTCATACAGTAAGTGTACGTACATCTCCCAATATAATAACGTTTAAATGTAATGAAACAAATTTTGAATTTTTAAGATGTGCAAAAGTTGTTTTATTTGAAAGATTCGGTTCACTGGTGTCCGAGGAAATGGCTACTGGGGTGATATTGCTATTGACGATATCCACTTTGTGGCTGGCAGCTGTAATACTGGTAGGTGTCCCAATCATATTGGGTATAGAAACACTAATTTAAACAGTATTCGGTAAAAACCATGAACACTTCAGTTAATATTTGAACTTATGCATTATGCAACGGAAAAAGCGATATTTGCCTTTGTTGAGAATAATAGCATGGGTGATGCATCTAGAGTTCAATTGCACCAGTTAGTTTTAAGATGTTACATTTTCAACAATGTTTCGGATGAATTACCAGTAAAATATTTAAGGAACAGGTTTGGTATTAAGTATTTATAAGAATATACTTGTTAGCTATATTTTTGGCTAAAAAAAACCGAAAGAAGTGTACACCCGATTCCACATAATGCATGAGTGTTCTTCTGTCTTTGTATTTTATATCGTATTTCAAATCTCTTAGATAATAAATGATAAAAGATATCCATGAGTGAAAGCAGTTTAACCGAATTAAAATGCGACACAGACCTTTGATTGGATATAACATATCGCTTTCTCGTTTAGAATTTACTTAACTTTAAAAACAATGATATTTCAACATTTTCTTTTCAAACCACATTCAACAATTAAATTATCATTTTCTTGAGTCTTAACCCTTTCTCTGGTTCTTAGCATCATTATTTGACCATTGCATAGACTTGATATCTCATTAGCATGACAAATATTATGTCACATTTACATATTTTGAATGTTTGGACTGATGTAAGCTTTAGTTAATGTTTGCAATGCCCATGTTTTAGTTCACTGTCTATAAATCCTATGCTCATTTAACTGTAGCTGGCATTACTCCATCACCGGAAACATGGAATCCAACAACTCTATATCCAGTTACATCGCTCCAAACAACTCTATATCCAGTGACATCGTTCGTAACACAATTCTCCACAACACAGACCTCATCGCCACCCGTTGTAGACCAGGAACTCCATTGTACCTTTGAAATTGGTACATCGTGCTTCCTGAATAACATCAAAGATGATGATTTTGATTGGCAGATTCAAAAAGTAAGATTTGGTATTTTGATCTGTGTGCTCTATATCAACATGCATTGACAAGTTTAATTCATATTAAAAACGCCATTATGTGCTTTCAAGGAACAATGTATTTTCAGGGTAACACGCCGTCTTATAGTACAGGTCCTAGCTCAGCTTACGAGGGTCAACTCTACTCATACACCGAAGCCTCTGGAAAGCGAAAGGATTATGTAGCCATATTAGAGAGCCAAAATGTCTTTACAAGTAGGTTTCTAGTTAATAAAATATTCGTCAATGGTCGTTTTATTTCTGATTTTAACTAAAGAAATGTAAATGTAAATAGTTATCTGGATTAGAAACAAACACAATTGTTGTTCATATGAGCATTTTGACCCACGGTGCACTTGTGCTGTCACATGTTGGACGAAAAAGGAGATTTTTTGGTCACGTTGCACCTAAATTTTATAGTTTCTTCTTTTGAAAATCTGATTACATCAAATTACTCCCCTCTATCTCGCTGATTTACACTATACGGATAGTTGTGGGTTTCGAACCCTACACACCTTATGATTAGCTTACGTTACAATGCGAATGAAAATACAGAAAGCAGAAGAAATTTGTTTTCTTGAACATTCCAAATAGTTCCTAGTGTTTATTTCTTATTTACATTCCAAAATGGTTTAATTAGAAAGGGTCGACGTCTTGTAGAATAAAACCACAAAAATAAATTAAACTCATTGAAATAAATGTTTACATTGTAGCTATGACATTCTGCCTTTCCTTTGCTTACCATATGTATGGTGCGACCATTGGTGCCCTGCGAGTGGAGATAAAGTCTCCTAATGGCGACCAATACTTATTCAGCAAAAAGTACGACCAAGGGAAGAAGTGGATCGTCAAAAGTGTCGATGTTCCACCTTTAAATGGAAAGGTACCCTAGTTATCTCGTCTCCACACATGAACAACTCGCTTGAAACATTAACGAATGTTAAGAGAAGCAGGCCATTAACACTACTTACAAAGCATTTAAAGGGACATGGAATGGTTTTTGTTCAATTTTATTTTCTAGTTTTAATATTTAAATACTTAACTAACTAAGGTATTTCGAACGGTCAGCCAAAATGTTAACTACAATTCTCAAGTTATCAGCGAAACAGAACTCGCATTTCTTTGCAATGTAATCAACTCCAGCTTTCTCGTTTGGTGCATAACTATTAACCTAACTATAGGAAATATCACCAATATTAAAATTAACCAGTACTTTCCTGAAATCAGTGGTATTGTGTATATAAAAATCAATATCTAACTCTTTTTTTTAATTACAAATTTGATCAAACTCGACATCTGACGTAAAATTTTTGGTGGCTATTCGAAAAACCTTAAAGTTAGGCAATGTAAATGATAAAATTGGATAAGTAAAATTTGTAAAAATCGTGGCCATGCCTCTTCAAACCTTACTGAAATGCACATGTCCTATTCAGTTCAAATTACTTGATGTAATAACACTTATCCTGATTGGTTAAGTAATATATATAGGATCTCTCATGATTTGCGAAGGTATATGATTTTTATCCAACGAGTTGTGTGTTTTCTATCCCCGAGCCTTGGCGAGGGGATAGAAAACACACAACGAGTTGGATAAAAATCATATACCATCGCAAATCATGAGAGATTCTTTTTATCACATGTTTTACCATGCATTTTGTTAAACCTAAATCTTTTCTATAAAAATTGTAATTGTGAACCGCACAACACATAAACTACAAGACGTCAACAACTTAACGCACGGAAAATGAGTTCCTTAAAGATTAACAAACAAACATTTCATTTTCGAGCATATTTTTATCAATTCATGAAAGAAAAAATTAAAACAGAATTAAATGTTTCACATTTACAGCTCTATACTTTTCAACTGAATTGTTTTGTTACTTTTTCATTCTACGTCAATCATCCGCCTGAAGCTACGTAATGTTTAATTATGACGTCACGTGGCGTAAGAACACACAGTGGAATATCAAAAACTTATCCCATGAGTGATATCCACCGCATATTGAGATAAACATGTGATAGAATTATATACATGTGTGTCATACAGTAAGTGTACGTACATCTCCCAATATAATAACGTTTAAATGTAATGAAACAAATTTTGAAGTTTTAAGATGTGCAAAAGTTGTTTTATTTGAAAGATTCGGTTCACTGGTGTCCGAGGAAATGGCTACTGGGGTGATATTGCTATTGACGATATCCACTTTGTGGCTGGCAGCTGTAATACTGGTAGGTGTCCTAATCATATTTGCTATAGAAACACTAATTTTAACAGTATTCGGTAAAAATGATGAACACTTCAGTTAATATTTGAACTTATGCATTATGCAACGGAAAAATGGACATTTGCCTTTGTTGACAATAATTGCATGGGTGATGCATCTAGAGTTCAGTTGCACCAGTTAGTTTTAAGATGTTACATTTTCAACAATGTTTCGGATGAATTACCAGTAAAATATTTATGGAACAGGTTTGGTATTAAGTATTTATAAGAATATACTTGTTAGCTATATTTTTGGCTAAAAAAACCACAGAAGTGTACACCCGATTCCACATAATGCATGAGTGTTCTTCCGTCTTTGTCTTTTATATTGTATTTCAAAACTCTTGGATAATAAATGATAAAAGATATCCATGGGCCAAAGCAATTTAACCGAATTAAAATGCGACACAGACCTTTGATTGGATATAACATATCGCTTTCTCGTTTAGAATTTACTTAAGTTTAAAAATGATATTTCAACATTTTCTTTTCAAACCACATTCAACAATTAAATTATCATTTTCTTGAGTCTTAACCCTTTCTCTGGTTCTAAACATCATTATTTGACCATTGCATAGACTTGATATCTCATTAGCATGACAAATATTATGTCACATTTACATATTTTGAATGTTTGGACTGATGAAAGCTTTAGTCTATGTTTGCAATGCCAATGTTTTAGTTCACTGTCTATCAATCCTATGCTCATTCAACTGTAGCTGGCATTACTCCATCACCGGCAACATGGAATCCAACAACTCTATATCCAGTTACATCGCTCCAAACAACTCTATATCCAGTGACATCGTTCCTAACACAATTCTCCACAACACAGACCTCATCGCCACCCGTTGTAGACCAGGAACTCCATTGTACCTTTGAAATTGGTACATCGTGCTTCCTGAATAACGTCAAAGATGATGATTTTGATTGGCAGATTCAAAAAGTAAGATTTGGTATTTTGATCTGTGTGCTCTATATCAACATGCATTTACAAGTTTAATTTATATTAAAAACGCCATTATGTGCTTTCAAGGAACAATGTATTTTCAGGGTAACACGCCGTCTTATAGTACAGGTCCTAGCTCAGCTTACGAGGGTCAACTCTACTCATACACCGAAGCCTCTGGAAAGCGAAAGGATTATGTAGCCATATTAGAGAGCCAAAATGTCTTTACAAGTAGGTTTCTAGTTAATACAATATTCGTCAATGGTCATTTTATTTTTTTATTTTAACTAAAGAAATGTAAATGTAAATAGTTATCTGGATTAGAAACAAACACAATTGTTGTTCATATGAGCATTTTGACCCACGGTGCACTTGTGCTGTCACATGTTGGACGAAAAAGGAGATTTTTTGGTCACGTTGCACCTAAATTTTATAGTTTCTTCTTTTGAAAATTTGATTATATGAAATTACTCCCCTCTATCTCGCTGATTTACACTATACGGATAGTTGTGGGTTTCGAACCCTACACACCTTATGATTAGCTTACGTTACAACGCGAATGAAAATACAGAAAGCAGAAGAAATTTGTTTTCTTGAACATTCCAAATAGTTCCTAGTGTTTATTTCTTATTTACATTCCAAAATGTTTTAATTAGAAAGGGTCGACGTCTTGGAGAATACAATCACAAAAATAAATTAAACGCATTGAAATAAATGTTTACATTGTAGCTATGACATTCTGCCTTTCCTTTGCTTACCATATGTATGGTGCGACCATTGGTGCCCTGCGAGTGGAGATAAAGTCTCCTAACGGCAACCAATACTTATTCAGCAAAAAGTACGACCAAGGGAAGAAGTGGATCGTCACAAGTGTCGATGTTCTACCTTCAAATGGAAAGGTACCCTAGTTATCTCGTCTCCACACATGAACAACTCGCTTGAAACATTAACAAATGTTAAGAGAAGCAGGCCATTAACACTACTTACAAAGCATTTAAAGGGACATGGGAATGGTTTTTGTTCAATTTTGTTTTCTAATTTTAATATTTTAATACTTAACTAACTAAGGTATTTCGAACGGTCAGCCAAAATGTTAACGTCAATTCTCAAGTTATTAGCGAAAGAGATCTCACATTTCTTTGCAATGTAATCAACTCCAGCTTTCTCGTTTGGTGCATAACTATTAACCTAACTATAGGAAATATCACCAATATTAAAATTAACCAGTACTTTCCTGAAATCAGTGGTATTGTGTGTATAAAAATCAATATCTAACTCTTTTTTGATGACAAACTTGATCGAACTCGACAACTGATGTAAAAATTTTGGTGGCCATTCGAAAATCCCTTAAGTTAGGCAATGTAAATGATAAAATTGGATAAGTAAAATTTGTAAAAATCGTGGTCATGCCTTTTCAAACCTTACTCAACTGCACATGTTCTATTCAGTTCAAATTACATGATGTAATAACACTTATCCTGATTGGTAAATATAATTATATACATGTATATCATACAGTAAGTGTATGTACATCTCCCAATATAATAACGTTTAAATGTAATGAAACAAATTTTGAAGTTTTAAGATGTGCAAAAGTTGTTTTATTTGAAAGATTCGGTTCACTGGTGTCCGAGGAAATGGCTACTGGGGTGATATTGCTATTGACGATATCCACTTTGTGGCTGGCAGCTGTAATACTGGTAGGTGTCCCAATCATATTGGGTATAGAAACACTAATTTAAACAGTATTCGGTAAAAATGATGAACACTTCAGTTAATATTTGAACTTATGCATTAATGCATTATGCAACGGAAAAAGCGATATTTGCCTTTGTTGACAATAATTGCATGGATGATGCATCTAGAGTTCAATTGAACCAGTTAGTTTTAAGATGGTACATTTTCAACAATGTTTCGGATGAATTACCAGAAAAATATTTATGGAACAGGTTTTGTATTTAGTATTTATAAGAATATACTTGTTAGCTATAATTTTTGGCTAAAAAAACCACAGAAGTGTACACCCGATTCCACATAATGCAAGAGTGTTCTTCTGTCTTTATCTTTTATATTTCATTTCAAATCTCTTGGATAATAAATGATAAAAGATATCCATGGGCCAAAGCAATTTAACCGAATTAAAATGCGACACAGACCTTTGATTGGACTTGACATATCGCTTTCTCATTTAGAATTTACTTAAGTTTAAAAACAATGATATTTCAACATTTTCTTTTCAAACAACATTTAACACTTAAGTTATCATTTTCTTGAGTCTTGACCCGTTCACTGGTTCATAACATCATTATTTGACCATTGCATAGACTTGATATCTCATTAGCATGACAAATATTATGTCACATTTACATATTTTGAATATTTCGATTGATGAAAGCTTTAGTTTATGTTTGCAATGCCCATGTTTTAGTTCACTGTCTATAAATCCTATGCTCATTCAACTGTAGCTGGCATTACTCCATCACCGGCAACATGGAACCCAACAACTCTATATCCAGTTACATCGCTCCAAACAACTCTATATCCAGTGACATCGTTCCTAACACAATTCTCCACAACACAGACCTCATCGCCACCCGTTGTAGACCAGGGACTCCATTGTACCTTTGAAATTGGAACATCGTGCTTCCTGAAAAACATCAATGATGATGATTTTGATTGGCAGATTCAAAGAGTAAGATTTGGTTTTTTGATCTGTGTGCTCTATATCAACATGCATTTACAAGTTTAATTGCTTTAGGAATGCATTTCTAATGATCAGATGAAGTTTGATAGTCTCAAATCCAATAAAGCCCGAAGGGCTTTATGATAGATTTGATCACGCCCTGAACGAAATTATTACCTCATAATATTCAAAGAATGAATCCTTATTACTTATATTTATATAATTTTCAGCAGTTGTACGATTAAATATCATTAATTATGCAAACCCGCTTGCGTCCACGACAAGACGTCTTTTGAATTTATTGGGTTGTTTAGTCCAAAACCGATTCGTAGTGTTATCACAGACAGAGACACTAGAAAATGTAAATATTTCATATTAAAAACGTCATTATGTACTTTCACGGAACTGTGTAATTTCAGGGTAACACGCCGTCTTTTGAGACAGGTCCTAGCTCAGCTTACGAGGGTCAACTCTACTCATACACCGAAGCCTTTGGAAAGCGAAAGGATTATGTAGCCATATTAGAGAGCCAAAATGTCTTTACAAGTAGGTTACTAGTTAATAAAATATTCGTCAATGATCATTTTATTTTTTATTTTAACTAAAGAAATGTAAATAGTTTTCTGGATTAGAGACAAATACAATTGTTGTTCATATGAGCATTGTGGCCCACAGATCTATTGTGCTGTCACATGTTGGGCGGAAAAGGTGATTTTTTGGTCATGTCGCACTTAAATTTTATAGTTTCGTCTTTTGAAATTTGATTACATGAAATTACTCCCCTCTATCTTGCTGATTTACACTATACGGATAGTTGTGGGTCTCAAACACAACACATCTTATGATTAGCTTACGTTTCAACGCGAATGAAAATGCAGAAAGCAGAAGAAATTTGTTTGCTTGAACATTCCAAATATATGCTAGTGTTTATTTCTTATTTACATTCCAGAATGGTTTAATTAGAAAGGGTTTTGAAGAATAAAATCACAAAAAAAGATTTAAACGCATTGAAATTAATGTTTACATTGTAGCTATGACATTCTGCCTTTCCTTTGCTTACCATATGTATGGTGCGACCATTGGTGCCCTGCAAGTGGAGATAAAATCTCCTAACGGCAACCAATGCTTATTCAGCAAAAAGTACGACCAAGGGAAGAAGTGGATCGTCACAAGTGTCGATGTTCCACCTTCAAATGGAAAGGTACCCTAGTTATCTCGTCTCCACACATGTACAACTCGCTTGAAACATTAACGAATATTAAGAGAAGCAGGCCATTAACACTACTTACAAAGCATTTAAAGGGACATGGGAATGTTTTTTGTTCAATTTTGTTTTCTAATTTTAATATTTAAATACTTAACTAACTAAGGCATTTCGAACGGTCAGCCAAAATGTTAACGTCAATTCTCAAGTTATCAGCGAAACAGAACTTGCATTTCTTTGCAATGTAATCAACTCCAGCTTTCTCGTTTGGTGCATAACTATTAACCTAACTATAGGAAATATCACCAATATTAAAATTGACCAGTACTTTCCTGAAATCAGTGGTATTGTGTATATAAAAATCAATATCTAACTCTTTTTTGATGACAAACTTGATCAAACTTGACAATTGACGTAAAATATTTGGTGGCCATTCGAAAATCCCTTCTTAGGCAATGTAAATGATAAAATTGGATAAGTAAAATTTGTAAAAATCGTGGTCATGCCTTTTCAAACCTTACTCAACTGCACATGTTCTATTCAGTTCAAATTACTTGATGTAATAACACTTATCCTGATTGGTAAATATAATAATATACATGTATATCATACAGTAAGTGTATGTTCATCTCCCAATATAATAACGTTTAAATGTAATGAAACAAAATTTGAAGTTTTAAGATGTGCAAAAGTTGTTTTATTTGAAAGATTCGGTTCACTGGTGTCCGAGGAAATGGGTACTGGGGTGATATTGCTATTGACGATATCCACTTTGTGGCTGGCAGCTGTAATACTGGTAGGTGTCCCAATCATATTGGGTATAGAAACACTAAACTGTATTCGGTAAAAATCATGAACACTTCAGTTAATATTTGAACATATATTAATGTGTTATGCAACGGAAAAAGAGATATTGCCTTAGTTGACAATAATTGCATGGGTGATGCATCTAGGATTCAATTTCACCACTAGGTTTTAAGATGGTACATCTTCAACAATGTTTCGGATGAATTACCAGAAAATTATTTATGGAACAAGTTTGGTATTTAGTATTTATAATAATATATATACTTGTTGGCTATAATTGTTTTGCTAAAAAACCCATAAGTGTACACCCGATTCCATATAAGGCATGCATGTGGTTTATTCTAGGTGTAGCTCCTACTTCCACCACCCTATTGCCAAGCACCCTCCCTTTAAGCTGCACGTTTGAAGACGGAACAGAGTGCTTCCTGAAAGACGATGTAGAATCTGACGACTTTGATTGGACCGTGATAAGTGTAGGATTCATAAAATAGTTCAAAAATGCCAGTTTAATTAGCTTTAAAATTCTTTTACACAATCACGTGTGGGTTTTTTAATGCTTTAAGATTTTACGTTCTGTTCGCTGTACATACAGGACAATACGTCATCATCGCACACTGGCCCTTCGATGGCAGCTGAAGGAATCAAATATGCGTACATTGAAACTTCTGGGAGAAAGCTGGGTGTTAGGGCTACATTGGAAGGAATAGCACAGATTCCTAGAGGTACTAAATTACACATTGAATTTTTGATTTTGACTTCACCTACACAATATTTCCTACTCTATTTAACACAAATTCAATATTACAAGGTAATTGGATGCCATACCTTGTGTTTTGTTTTTATATTTATCTACGTGTTTTTTGACATGATTCAAATTCAGATTTTTTGTTTTAGATAGAAATATGTGCTTATCATTTAATTACTACATGTACGGACAATCGATCGACTCCCTAGAGGTACTTTTCCAAAATTTGACCTATTTTTATGAGGTTGTTAATAAAGGAGACCAGTGGACCAAAGCCGATATCACTCTGTTTAGTCTGGACAGTACAATCGTTCCAAAGGTAAGATTTTTGTCCCTAAACGTACTTTGAAGTCTCGTTATTCACTCAGATGACATGTCGGTCCCGCCTGCCGCCGTGCGCGTGTACCTTTGGCATTGTGTGTCTCGTGTCGGTGGAAATCCTTTGAATACATTTTTAACTTCTTAGAAATTACCATGACAATATTGCTTAAACTTAGTTTTAAAAGAAAATGAAATAAATTGACAATTAAGTACATGGTCCTATTTTTTATTATATAATTTTGATGTATGTATGTCACGAAGCGCAATGCCCAATGATTAAATATTGTATCAAAAGACAAGGTTCTGTACTTTAGATACAGTTTACAGCCACCAAAGGATTTGGTTTCGACGGCTACATAGCAATTGATGACGTACAACTCACAGACGGAGAATGTGGTAAGAGCATTGAAATTATTGTGCCTTTTGACCTATGCAGTTGATATCGAATTCGTATATAAACTATTTAGTCATGGCAGATAACTAAACAGATAGTTCATCAGTTAAGCATTGTCACTGAGTTGATACGTCCACAATTGTGAAATTTCATAAGTAAAATGCATTGAACTGGGACGAAAAAGGTTCTTCATGAAAGTAAATGGAAATATTTATATTTCTAGCGCCAACATGACATATGTCTTATATTCCCCCTTTTGTTCGATTCAAATCTGATTTTTTTAAATGTATCTTGATTCCGAAAAAGACGGGCCAAAAAGCACAAACATGATTTTATGTATCTTGATTTCTCAAGAGACGGTTAAAAAAGCCCTGGTCTGATTTACAAGCACACATGAAATCAATGTAAACTAACTGAGTACACACTCCCATCTTTCCGGATGGTGTTATGTGTCTTCCTCGGACATGTATTATGTTTAAAAAGTATCTTTTAAAGAATTTTTATAAGAAGTTCGGACCAAATTTGCATAAAAATAAACGATTTTTGCAAAAAGTTTGTAATAAACGATATTATAGACCACACTTTTCGAATAATGTTTCGTTTTTTAAATCAGGTCACGACCAAAAATTTTTATTATTCTAACTAAGCGTCTGTACTCAAGTCGTTATAAAAAAAAAATGGATGTCGAAAGCAGTTGATTGAAGGAAAATATATACTTATGAATTAAGACATTTTGCCAATAAACTACGAAATGCCTGCGCCAGAGTAACTGCTTACATCATTGATATTTCAAAAGGTGTGACATGATGTCCGTAAGCTATACTTGAATTTTACCTAATAACTAATTATTGTAAAATAAATCGAAAACCTACTTTCATTTCCGATACACTAGCCCGAAATAGCAAAAATGAGAGTCAGGTGCTGTACACGCTTTGGCGGATCCAAGTCAGTGGGAGTTTGCATCAAAATATATACTTGCAATGAAATAATATTGAATGATTATATGCTAAGAGTGATTATATTTACTGGGAACCTATTTAGGGTAAACATAGAAATTGAGATTTGACCAATGTTGAATAAATAAAATATGCCAAATCGTTTCTTGAATGCGCGATTTTAAATTTTGATGGACAGAACTTTCCAGAACGGGGTAACCAAGAACGCGAATTGACTAATTAACATCATGGCGGAAAGTGTGAGACGAGTTCATCATGCATATCGTTGGCAGATACCTTAGATCGGACATCGTTGGTTGGTACAAAAAGGTTAATAAATGAAATGGACCAATTTGACGCGATTTTAGTTTTGAAGAACTTGTTAAAGAATTTTACAGAACTGGATGTCCAAAAACGCGAGTGGACTAATTAACATCATGGTGGAAGGTGTAGGGCAAATTAATCATCGGGCAGATACCTTAGATGATAACTTTGGTTTAAGATATGCAAATAAATAAGCGTACACGTATTTTTTAATTTGTGAAGCATGAACTCTACGTTTATATGAATAAATGATGTACATGTATGCCTAAAACTGGGAAGTTGAATTCGTTGGGGGGGGATTAGTTGACAGTCTTTTATGTGAAATTCTTATTTGGAACAGTGATAAAAATTATAGTTAAATTGAACTATAGAACTAAATTTAGAAAAGAGATAAGACGCACTATACACCCACTCCCTGGTTTCAAATAAAATAATAGTTTGTAATTTTTCCAGCCAGCTGCAACACAAAGATTTAAGGCCATGTACATGTATATATAATCAAATTCAGTTTAGATTTTCATCCCTGCCTGCTCCTCTAAATATCCAGTCATGCAGTTGCTTTTTTATTTCAATTTACTGAATATGTTAAAAAGCAATTAAGAAACTTTTAGGACACAGTACAGACAAAAATGTACAAAATAATCTGGTTCAACATATTAAGCATTGTTAGACCGTAATTAATCACCTAATTGTCTACGGACTTTTCCGTTTTTTACCCCGATTACGACAAAGAGCACACGGCGGATGTGACCGGTCAGCAGAGGATGCTCACTTCTATATGGCACCTGATCCTACCTCTATGTTTTTTTAAGAGGTCCATGTTTGCTCTGCTCCTGTTTTGTATATTTTCCTTTGGACTTTTGAATTTGAACACTGTTCGTTGTCACCACATGTCATCATTAAGCATTGTATCTTATTAATGTGAATTAGTGTTAATTCCCGTGCTTGCGCCGGATATCATCTAGTAATTAAAATTTAAAAAAGATGCGCAATAAATACATTTAAATTTCTAAATCTATTGCAAGACATCGTTTTCTGTTTTTAATTGGTGAACTCAACACTCATTTTGAACATTTGGTCGAAATATGAGGTTGGCAAAATACATTGTACAATAGCACTCGTGGAATTCTATCGTTTTGATACGTTAACGCATCTAGGTTTAAATGTTATTTACATAATTTCAACAACATTGTTACATATATTGATGCCAAATTATGTCAACTAATTATACTAGATATTTTATTGAAAAGTTTTGAAAATATATTGATGTCATACATTAAATATGTGTGTCATTTGAAATCCTTGGACTTTCAAATAGTTCAAACTTTACTGTGAGCGAAGTTCTGTTTTCTTTTTACGTCATTTTTCTATATTTATGAAACATAAACTGTTGTACACTGTTTTCCAGTGATAGATTGCACGAGTAATCCATGTGGTCCTGATTCCATCTGTGTCCAGGAGACTAACACTACTTACCGATGTGACTGCCGCCCAGGCTTTACTGGAGTGTTCTGTGATGTTGGTTAGTTTATATATTAATTTGTTTATGTTTGTATGTACATATACACAGAAAAAAAATGTAATTATTAGTAATTCAAAGTATACAAACTAAAGGTTTAATTAGATTATAGTTGTAAATTTAATTAATATGTTACTAGTAAAATTAAAATATTTAAATGAAATCTTGTATACTCACTTTTCAAAATTTCAACAATCACACTGGGTTTCCAACATTATAACTGTCTTCATTTAAAATAATATATTAAAACCGTCAGAACGCAAAGTTTTCAATAACCAAGATCTGAAACAATTTGTTAATTTGCCAAAGTTCAATATTTACTATCCAACCTACCTGTAAAATTTCTCTACATTTGTGGCTGTTTTCAAATGCGTGAAATTACAATTTTATGATATTTTATCTAATTGCAATTTTCACAATTCTAACTTATTTAGTCTTCATTTGTTTCAGGAAAAAAATAACCCATTGTTTTGAATTTCAGTAATTGGTCAGGCAAACTGCACATTTGAGAAAGGGGAGGATTGTTTCCTAGAGAACAGTAATGTCGACGATTTCGACTGGTCCCTCAAATCTGTAAGCATTAACATGTATGACAATAAATATTCCAATTAAATACAACCAAATTTGAAATTTTTGAAGACGATCCTTGAAGTATTAATTTTTATTTTAAAAGGGTCCTTTGTTTTTTTTACAGTTAAAACTGCAATATATAATTATATTCTATTCATATTTTATTAATGCGCAATGTAAGTATGAGAGCTCAGGACTATCAAATATTTCAAACAAAATATTCAGCAAGGGCATCTGTTGAATACAGAGAAATCATGTTATTATGTGTACTGAGATGATCTCTGTCATGAATTGATGTTATTTTCCTGATTGATTAACCAAAGTCTTCATCTAAGAAATCTTTGTTTCTAGAGCCAAGAAAAAAAGAAGTCGATGTTTTATGCTTATATTCTTCCAGAAACTGTATAATGCTAAATATCGATTTATATTCTTACTGTCAAAGGTGGGAACTCCAAGCTTAAATACTGGTCCAGGTTCTGCCAAACAAGGTTCACGGTATGCCTACATTGAAACTTCCGGCAGGGTTCTGGATCAGAAGGCAATGTTTGTCACCAAATATATGTTTGAAAGTAAGTATCCTGATCATTCAACTGAACCTTTAAAACATCCCCAAAAGTATGTACTATAATAGTTAGGTTTTGAAATTCTTGAAATGTAATTCGTTTAAGTAGTAAAGTTTCAAAAAGCCAAATACATTTTTGGGGGAAAATGCATAGAATCAAATAATGTTTGGTTGATATTTGATCAACACTATTCTGAATAGTCTAATTACTTGCGAATTTTCATCATTAGGTTTTCCTTTCTCCTTTCAGGTGGAGATCGTTGCCTGACGTTTGCATATCATATGTTTGGAAAAACTGTCGGTTTTTTAAGAGTACTTCAAGAAACAAATATGAATACAACTGAAATATTTTCCAAATATGGTGAACAGAGCAATTCTTATACAGACTGGAAAACTGCTTCGCTTGATATATATCACCACATGAACGATACAGTGAGTGTCGAGCATAATTCTGTATACTGATAAGTGTTTTGTTTAATACTAAATTTTCCGTTTGTACCTTGCACCGTTTTTATGACTGTAGTTATGATTTAAAGAACATGTAGAAAAGGGGTTTATGAAATATGAATTGTTGATGTTACAGATCGTTTTTGAAGCAACTAGAGGAAAATCATTTAGAGGAGACATAGCTTTAGATGACATTAAGTACATTCCAGGAAGATGTGGTGAGAAAATTTATTTACAAATTTCTTAATTATTGTTGAATAGTTTAATTTGCTAATATGGCTTTAAAAACAAAAATGCGAGAAATTGATATCTTTTGTATTGGTGACTTGTTTATCATGTGCAATTTGCTGAAAATAGTTTAGGCTACATGCTGTCTAGATGAAGAAAAGGAAATGAAAGGTTCATTCGACATTTTTGTTTGAATAAGAAAAAATACATAATTATTTAATTAACGTATCTAACAAAAATTTGAACATTTCAGCTTGTGACTTGATAACTTGTAAGAATGGGGGAACGTGTCTGAATAAGCAAAATGGGGGATTTTGCCAATGTCCGCAAGAGTTTACAGGATATCGGTGCGAAAAGAAAAGTAAGTAAGATTAGAAATAAACTACATCAAATAAAAAACAACCATTGTAAGATAATTTGGATTTTTTTAACACAAGAAAAAAACTCATATTCTAAAGACATTCTAAATCAGAACAGAACAGATTCAAAATAAACATTTAATATAGTACACCACTTAGAAATAAAAGAAAACCTTATTTACATTATACTTAATCATGTGCTGGCTCTGTATCAAACATTTATTCAAAAATTTATACATTTCTTTTACTGTTAATTTCTACCATTAATCCATCGAACCTGTTGTTGCTGATGAAATTTCAAACTTTAGTGGGTCTTTTGGCGTCTTGTACTTTCGATGATGGCTCTTGTTTTTTGACTAACGTCAACGGCCAAGACACCATGGACTGGAAGTTTAATTCAGTAAGGTCTTATTCTGTATTTTGTATATTCACAAATATTTATTCAAAGCTTTGTATACAGCTTGTGTGAATTTTGAAATGTATGACAATGTAATGAATATATGCAATTTACGTATCTTATCGTATTCATATGGCTTCTGTTGTTCCACAAAGGTAAATTATCTGTAACAAATGAAATTGTTGTAATGAATTTTGTAAAACCCATTCTGACTATTGGTGAGTTTTGAATGACGTTCTGATTGGTATTGGTTATTTTGTATTCAACAGTGGCGCACTCCAAGCCTTCACACAGGTCCCAGTAAACCCCTGGACGGAAACTACGCCTTCATAGAGGCATCGGGACGTACTAGTGGAGACAACGCTATCCTCAGCTCCGCCACCACGTCACAACTTTCTCTTAGCGGTATGTTAACATAGTATACCGTTGTTGTGATCAGCTTCGGCCTATCACAGTTGTGTCCTTATGAGGCATTTGGCAAACTTAACTATTTGCTCATACATTACGCGCCGGACTACTTTGTTAATGCTGAACACTTCTCTTAAATTGGCACCGTCCCACACCTGAAACTCGTGGCCGACGTGTAGTACTCCTTTCGTGGTATCAGCTTTTGTGAATTTCTTATTTTATCGGCATTTTCTGTTTGTAAATAATGGTTTAATCCAAAATCTGATGATAGTTTTCTCCTTGCTTAGAACATGTAAAATGTACGTCCACACTGGTGAGACCTTTACAGCGAAATATTTTGAACTGTTATCGATAGGAGATCTGCGGCTTATATAGGGGTTGTAGGGAAAGCGGCGATGAAAGAAAACTATGGGGACAATGCCTTTTACGAGTAGTGTTCAATAGTGTTTAGCTTAATATTTTATAACTAAAGAACATTTTTTGATGTATTTGACTTGAATTTTAACATTTATACAGCTACATAACGAATTAAATCTTGTTTTGTTTTTCTTTACATGCGTACGAATTTCGTTCAAAAGTACACTTCGCCTACTAAACGTAAAATTAATTCGTTCCTTGCTATTTCGGAAAGCAACAAAACAACGCGATTTATTCTATTTACTGCATGTTATACTTTTGGCATAACATAAAAACATTTCATGCTGATCACTCCTACAAAGGAATGCTTGTTTTTGAAATGGTCTTAAAATATTTTCCTATATGATTTATTGAACGATTATGGGTTACCTTATATTTATGTATTCGCATATAAGTTAATTATATCTATTCTATGAATGGTTAAAATGACACTCGGGGACATATTGTTAGACACTCTAAACATGACAATGTGATAGGTTTATATCTTAGGTTTTGATAAAATCGGAAAGCATTTAAGATAATCTGGTTCCGTTAACAGGTTCTTCATGTCTTCGATTCTTCTACAATATGTATGGCACTGACATAGGGACACTGAAAGTCTTCGCAGGTGAACGTAATTCAGAACAAAAAGTATGGTCTCTCTCTGGAAATCAAAATGATTATTGGATCCCAGTGGCCGTATATATTCCGCCTGCAAACGATCTTGTGGTACGTTATAGTTTTATTCATGCCTATACATATTTAGTATTTTATTATATGAATAGATACGATCATTAAGGTTAAATTATTGAGTATTATCAGTTGGAACCTTAAGGAGGCTAGATGCACAACCAATCAGATTCACATACACCACACATAGAAATTATTAATCAATTAACCAGAAATTGTATTATTTAATAAAGAACATATTATCCGAAATATCAACACTCAAGTTTAAATATTTTCCAATATCTTTATACAGAGTTCTTGGTGGTAAAGGGGCATGGTCACGATTTTTAGTCAAATTCTATTTTTCTGTTTTTATTATTTACAATGCTTTAGAAATACATTTCTATTGATCAAATGAAATTTGAGAGTCATTCGTAGAGTTATAAGCAAGATACAGGGCTCACAATTCTTTGTCGTGTAAACAAGGCTCGTGCCATGTTTTTGTTTACATACGTTCAATATACCAGTAAAAATCTTTTTCAAGCTGATTTGGGTATCTTTTTTTCTTTTTAAGCATGAATTAACAGTTCCTAGCGTTTAACATGTTTATTTTAGGTCTAAAACTGGAACTTTTACTTCAACATTCAAAATGTAAACAAACGCTTTGTTTACATAGCAAAGAATTTCAAGCTCTGTTACTCGCTTATAACTCAACGAATGACACTCAAGTTATGGTTGCCTATTAAAAATGCCTTACTGAAGCATTGCAAACACTAAAATTGGAAAAAATAATTTTTGACCAAAATCGTGACCATGTTCCTTTAAGGAAATTAATATAGTCTAAAGTTTCATCAATCGTCTAACCCACTTAAATACAGTTTTTTGAATGCTTTCTGTAATATGATTCAATTTTGAAGTTTGTATATGAACGATATGACTCTATTTTGACAGATTATGATTGAGGCTATTCGTGGCAAGAGCTACCGTAGTGACATCGCCATAGACACGATTGAATTTTTTGATTCGCCTTGTTTGGGTAAACAGTGTACACAATGATTGATTCAAACTTCATTTTCATCGTAATCATTAACAGATCACAGGTTTTGTCTTATCTCCTGCATGATGATATTGGGAGTGCCCTTGACACTGGAAATGTATTCTTTTTCAATGAGCAATTTTATGATAAAGTCGCAATAATACGTTAAACAAAATGAGATGTTGTTCCGTGAAATAAATAGTAAAAATGAAACAAAATTAATGTAGAACCAGAGGAGCACAGGGATTTTTATCATACCTAAATATGATTATTCTATATAACGCGACATCTGATTGGTCTACAAAGTCACATGACAGAGCGAATAAAACGTCGTGTCTTCCGGGGAATAAATATCATATTCAACCTCTTCGGAAATCTCGGATTATTTCATTCCAAAGGTATGAAAATGCCGATTTGAGCATACGATGTAGACTAATACGATTAAATCAAAATTATTGATTCCTTTTCGTTCTCTCAATATGACAAAAACCAATTTTGCTATCCATGATTCGAATTTGTGAAAGAAAAGAGAGATAATAACAGAAAATCAAACAATCACGACGTTATTCCTTTCGAAAAGTTGAAAGATTATTAGAAATCGACGTATTTTGTATAATTATATGTTGTTCGGTATAATAAAACGTTTATTGCATGAATGTTCGGGAAATATGAAGATTTATTCCCTCACGAAAAATCATATTTCCCGACGGCTTTGCCCGAGCGAAATTTGATTTTTCTCGAGAAATATGATTCATTCAATAACATTCATGCAATAAATGTATAATACATCCGAATTTTGAGGAATAAAAAAAGAACTTTTTTGAAATATTGTCAAAATATTCATTTTTGGCTTGTATACATTGTTAATACTATAATTTTACAGTGCATGACAATAAATTGGTTTCATTCTGTAAACACAAGAGGTATAGGTTTCCAAATTAAGCCACACGACGTTTTATGCCTAAATCTTGACTATTTGCAAATGTTTGGTATAAGTAGGTCTATCCAATTATAAAAGTATTTTTATTAAAAAGTAGATTTTTAGCCATTTTTATTATTGATTTATTTGAGTGAAGTCTAGATTCATTATAGGTCAAAAAGTTTAATGTATTTTATTAGCGATTACAAAGATTAAAAATTTTGTAAATCAATATTTTGACATAAACTTTATTTACAATACAGTCTTTACTCTTAAAGACCGTTAGGGGATTTTTACTATTTGTCTATTTGGCTAGTGGTATTTCGAAGAGTAAATCATATAACTTATCTTACATGTATTTAATGCATATCTAAAGTAACATTATAATCCATATGATACTTTTTTTATGTTATACGTTTTTCGTCATACTGATCAATTTTCTGTATGATACATGCATGGATAAAACTAACATTTCATCGTCTTGCCTTGGAAACTTTCAAACCTTTGTCATGCAATTAATTTTCTTTGAAGTTTCACTATCCAGTTTCCCACTAAGATGCACCTTTGAAGATGAAACAGATTGCTTCCTGAAGAACGATAAAAAATTCGACGACTTGGATTGGCTGGTTTTTAATGTAAGAGCCATTAAATACTATTATTTGTCCCAAGGTTCTGCCTCCAACACTTTTGAGTTGAACATATTTTATTGTCTATTAAATGCCAAAAGGATCGGACACAAGTTGTAAAACTTAGATAGTCCTCTCCTTATTGTATAAATAATTTATTACAATGCCATACAGTTAACATTTGTACCAACTATAGTACATTTAGTGAAATAGAAATAAAATATTAGTTTTAAATGCTGTAATACTGTAATACTGTGCATATCTAGAATAAGAATTAGGTTGGATAAGAAAATTATGCAAATACATTTAAAAAATTTAGCTAAATCTTCCACAGTTCTGAATGAAAATGTGAACTTGTTTGAATATTTTTACATTTTCATCATAAGACAAAGATTTGTCACCCCAAATTTACACTTTTTGCTTAGTATTTCGTCAATCTTTTATGCCGAAACTATATAGATCCACTAGAATAATTTTTTTTTTTATATTTTCTATTTCGAAACGCCACTCTATCGGTTCAGGTTTCAATACACAACTTAAAATAAAATTCTAGGGGATTTTGCATTGCAAAGGACATGAAAAGTATCTGGATGATAATGTTAAAAAATTGTGCGAAGAGTCCTGTAAATTTTTGAATGGATAACTGTTGTCAGATTTACCCATTATAAATCCCCGTAAGAAATGTAGACTTGTGAGAGACGAAATCTTAGAATTTTTGCCATATTTTGATTTCAATTTTTTTTTCGCCGACAGTATGTATATGTATTAAGAAAATCAACAAAAAGTGATGGAAACCATAATCTGGGGCACACTTTATTAGTCATATTAAAACAGTCTTTGTTTTTCTAATATAAATGAAACGACAGTTTTTGATAAAACTCGATAAGCAATTATGCTACGTATGTTAAAAAGCCAGGTATTAATTCAAAATAAATGAGAAGCTTTAAAATGCCATGCAATATTGCTATGTATTTAGTTTAAACCTTTTAATGAAACTATCGATAAACTTTTAAGATTAGAAATCACCTAGCGCCAACCATCTGAAATCTACGAAAAGTCTCTCGTACGCTTGTTGACCATGGTTTAACTTGGTGGACTTTTGTTTTTCGGTTTCATATTTTAAATGAATTTGTTAATTCGTTAGTACTTTAAATTATAAATGAATGAATGAATAACCTGTGATAGCATTCACGCTATTGGTGCTATTATTTTAACGATTGTGTAAAGGAGCCAAACTGTATAGCACATAAGTTATATATGTCAGTATACCAAGAAAAATACTTCAACTCATATAAAGGTAAAAGGTCATTTATGGAGTAAATAAATGACATTATTAAAAGCAACGTATAAACAAAACATATATATATATATATATATATATAGAGAGAGAGAGAGAGAGAGAGAGAGAGAGAGAGAGAGAGAGAGAGAGAGAAAACAATGACAGAGTCCTTTTACTCGTCCAAAACTAAAATCATTGCAAAATATCAAGCACGATCAAACAAAGATATAATCCCGTATGCAATCGCTAGTATTGTGCATTTCATTAGCACATATTGGCATAACAAAAGGACTAGTCAATAAAAAGAAGCATTGAATTTACATAAAAGACCTGAAAAAATGGGGCGTTCATCTGCCCGTTGAGCAAATAAAACAATAAATGGACATTAAATATCATAAACACACAAATTCTGATATAAGGAGGAGGGTGGGTGGTGGCTAGTGCGACAACAATTATACGAGAATGGATACATGCGCATGGCTGAAAATACCTGAATAGTCTGACTGCGCATGCCTAGTAATACTAAAGATATACACAAATGTAAACATGAACAATGACCCACGTGTAATGGAGATGATGTAATTGGCAGCTTACATAAACATTTTACCTACATAAACTGTCTTTTGTAAGAAGGATCTTATGCGTCACTAGCTGTAGGTTTCTGGTCATGAAAGTAACCAAATCATAAAAGAAAAATCATATGGGCTAGACTTATGATAATTATAGAACTGAATATTTATTTTGTGTTTACTGTCAACTGTTATTGGCCTTAACGTTAAGTTAATATCATAATTTTAAGTTAATGTCATGAATTGAATTTTTGTAATTCTTTTAATGTTATTAACAATGACATTCTCTCTCCAACAAAAAGCGCTCAACATCTTCAACTGGCACAGGTCCGTCAAAGGCAGCTGAAGGGCGCAATTATGCTTTCATTGAAGCTTCTGGAAAACGGCCAGGTGATGAAGCTACATTAGAAAGATTGGTTCCAGTTCCGCCAGGTAAATTACGCATGTTTCAACCGCTCCAAGGCCAGATATTGTACAGTCAATGCCAAAGTACTATAAACGTCATCTATTAATCAGCTACGTTCAGCGTGTAGAATTGAAATAGTTAAACTATATATATTTGAATATATGAACTTACTTGACACAATAGATATTTGATTAAAGCACATCCATTGAAAATTTGTAGGATAGTAATTTTAATTCAATATTCTATCAATAATACAGTTTGAATGTATAGGCATAATGAATGACGAAAATCTTGTATTAAATAAAAACTAAGATTACGGTTTTAAATTGCTCCCTTTTTATCACGTGGTTGTAAATCACGATTAAAAATGATAGGATATTTTGCTAGAAATTAAGATGATGATGATGTTCAAAAAGAGAACAAGGTGCATGTATACGTATTCAAATTAGTTTCAATTGAATCACATGGCAGAATTTTCCAATTTCTTGGGTAGACATGGAAAATAATGGACTTTTTTCATGTATGAATCGCAATTGTTCTTCAGCCCTAATTGTATGTATTTCCGAGGATAAGCAACAAAAATATCCCCTCCCCCTAACCCAAACCCCCTCCAAATATTTGACCTTTTAACACTCCATGTATTTCAAAGTTATTTGTGCCGATTTAATTGTATCCAATGACGAAATAAAGGTAAATTATCTAATAAAAAATATCATAAAGACAGTAAACAAACAATTTATGTGCTATTTTTAGATGGGAAACTTTGCTTGCTATTTGAATACCATATGTTTGGAAGAACAATGGGCTCACTGGAAGTGCTTTTTCAACACACGACGGTTTTTTACGAGTTTGGTGACAAGGGAAACAAATGGAACAGAGCTAAATTGAATTTGAATAGCCTGAACAGTACAGCTGTTGTAAGTAAGAATGTAACAATGTGTTAAACAAAATGGTTTCCCGTTGATTTTTTTTAGAATAGAACTTTATTCTGGTACACTAAGGCTTTAAAGAACATTATATATCTTTATGTTAATTAACTGCAATCGGGAATGAAAAAAAATGATTAAGATGGTTCGACACACATTATATTATTTGATCCATAGACTATACATGTATTTCGGTTGAAATTTGAAATTCATAATTTTTGCAATTTTCATTTTTTGAAAATTTATAATTGTTTGATAATGACCTAATCAACATATAGAATATATTTTATGAAGTATATTTCACGAATAAATGAATAAAAGAAGATATTAGTTCTTAATCATTTTACAAGAATGTTGATGAAAATGGCAAAGGACTATCGTAAATTGTGTTGTTATATTGAAGTGTCATGATTTAAACCTACATCATTTTTTCTAATACAATTTTTCAATGTTGCCAAAGGTTTAAGTACATAAAATATTTGTTTATCCATTTTTGGGAGTTGATTTTTATCAACTATCCTATGCAGTTACTCTGGCAAATCGGAAATGAAGCAGTGTTTGGACCTAAGCACAAATCATGAATGGAAAACCATCACCACTGAGAAGACTTAGTACTTAAAAATAATCGATAAATTCGATGTAATGTATTCAGAAACATTGTTTTCAAGGGAAATCATTTATATATATCTTGATAATAGTCAGATTCTAAATTGTACGAACAATTTAGATATCTTTTGCAGTCGTAAATGTATGTATTCCTACGCCAGAGGAATCAAAGGGCAGACTATTCAATCTAAAGATAGAACCAGTACGGGCGTAGGCTAGATTTAATTATACCCGCACTTTCTAAAGAAAGTTCGGGTATATTGTTGTTACCCTGTTCCGTCCGTCCGTCCGTCCGTCCGTCCGTCCGTCCGTCCGTCCGTCCGTCCATCTGTCACGTTTTACTTTTTCAAACTGCTCTTGCATCTTCTAAACCAGCAAACTGAACTCTTGGAGTATGATTTGGGGTGTCATGTTGTTTTGTAAACAGGTTTCAAAAATCTCTGGTAGTCCTGGGGGTCAAATAATTGGTAAAAAATGACGTTTTTTGACAAAAAACCTTCTTCCTCGAACTCCTTTTACATTTTCAACAGTAGACAAATCATCTCTTGGAATATGTTTTGGGGTGTCTTATATATGCGCAATAAGGTTTCGGAAATTTCAATTTTGTCCTGGGGGTCATTAAATGGCTGAAAAACGACGTTTTTATTTTTACAAAAAGTCTGGTTTCAAAAAACGTCAATTTCTTTTTGCAGTAGCCTAATGATCTAATAGGATATGCTTCGGGGTGTCATGTTGACATGTAATCATGTTTTGGAATTTTTGTTTTTATCACGGGGGTCTGTGGGCATCACAAAATGACGTTTTTTTGCAAAAAAATATGGTTCCCAGAACTTCTCTTACAATTTATGCAGTAGCTATGTCATCTCTTGAGATATGATAGGGACTGTCCTATAGATGTGCAATAAGGTTTTAAAAATTTAAATTTCATTCAGGGAGTCAAATAGTAGCTGAAAATTGACGTTTATCACTCCTAAAAAAACCTACTTCCCAGAACTCCTCTCATGGTTTAATGAATAGCCACATCATATCTTGGGGTATGATAGGGGCTGTCATATAGTCATGCAATAAGGTTTTAAAAATTTTAATTTCATCCAAGGAGTCAAATAGTAGCTGAAAATTGACGTTTATCACTCCTGAAAAAACCTACTTCCCAGAACTCCTCTCATGATTTAATGAATAGCCACATCATTTATAGGAATATAACAGGGGCTGAGCTATAGATATGCAATAAGGTTTTAGAAATATAAATTTGATTCTGAGGGTCAATACTATCTGCAAAATGATGTTCCATCCCATAAAAAAACCTTATTCCTGGACCTCCTCTTATATCTTGTGATTGAAATAACGTACCATAAGATGCATAAGGAGGAAGAATATATAAAATTATGCTTTAGGGGTGGGGATCACAAGCATTTTTTTCAAGTTATTTGATCATTTCTGATTTTGAGAGGGTGGGGTGGGGTTAAGGTGACCCCAAGAGGCCATGACCTACTAATACCACAAAAAGATTTGCCTTGACATGGTCATGGTTGAAGAAACAAAAATATACATGTACATGGTTTAGGAGTGGGGATTTTGAGGATTTTGAGGATATTTTAAAAATATTTAACTATTCATGTTTTCGGGGGGTGGGGAGATTCAGAGTCTCTTCTCACATTTTTAAAGTAGCAAAATCATTTCTTGATTGGTATTTTTCTGTATAATATCAGATGTACATAAAGAGATTTTGGAAATTGCTTTTTAATCTTAATGATAAACAAAATGTTATATGTAATTGTAGAAATTGTAAAGTCAGTCAACAAAAACCTAGAGCTTGCTGTAAAAAACAAAGCAGGGTCATCATTGGGTTAGGTCTAGGAATTACACTACATATGAATAAGATAGATTAATACTTGATTAGTTCTAACTCTGGAAAGTCACTGGGCATCTCAAAGGGGGCATTACCTATATACATGTACTAATTGATGTGCAATGACACAAGGAGGAAGAATAAATATGGTCTAGGGTGGGGATCTCAATCAACAGTTATTAAAATGTATTATAATTTCCTATTTCAGAGGAAGGGGGTGGTTGTTTAAAAACAACTCCAGGGGGTGGGGGAATAACCCAAGGGGCAGGGGCCAATTTGTCTTAACTGTATCTAATGTATCTTGTCATGATCAGCAGAATTGGACAGAATGATCACTATAGGGCATCTGCAGAGTGGGGCCCTAAATAGTTACAAAATCAATCTATTGATAATATGTTATATATGTATTTAGAAATGTCTTTATTTTCAAAATGATTAACAAATTAAGCAGTCAAAATGAGTTATAAATAACCTATTGGCAATTTTGCAATTGATTGCATGATCCCTAGTATAATATTACATGTATTTTTATATATATAATAATACATGTATGTTAACAATATTTAAATGCACAAATTTTCATGAGTCATAAATCTTGACATACCACATATCTCTTGACAAAAAAGAATAAGCAATTTAAAATAAAAGAAAATTAGTCATTAACTCTTATAATGAAAAAAAAAGCTGCAGCATGCCTTCATTCTCACTAGAAATGTATATCTAATCCACACATCCTGGGAATTGGGAACAGTTAAGGCCCCTTCCCCTTCCTCCCTATTATAACTCATATAAACATGATATTTAATACCCAAATTTAATACAAAATAGGGTCAATATGGAGTCAACTCAATAGTGTAAGTCTGACAAATGAAAAAATAAAAAAATTCTGCAATTAAAATGACAGAAACTGTAGATAAGCTTATTTAAATAAAGATGATGATACAGTATGCTGGCAAAGGGAGATCACATTTTAGAAAGTGAAATAAAAACTTAACTGTTTTGTATACCGGCCGGTGTCTCATAATATTGCGCTATTACATGTATTATACTTACCTATATTGGTCAACATCGTAATGATAATCCAATTAGCACAATATGAATTCCATTAGCTGATCACCACAAAAGAAACGTTTATTCGTGTTAATTAATCCTATTCTGCATATCGAAAACACACATGCATGTACACCATGTGATACTCATCAAACCAAAGAGCTGGGTAAAACTAGTACCCGCAAATGCAACCTGTAGACCTGTGTTGTGTACGTAACTTCAGACAAAGATCATTTAATTGTAACATATTGCATGTATTTTCATAACTTTATTCTTTAAAACCCCTTGCACAATTTTATTAGGTAATTAACCATGTAAAGCACAATTTTCAGCTTTAAGGTGGTATGGGACACCCACATTGTGATGTACTCCTTATTGAACGAAACATTAAATAAAGTGTATAAAATATAATATTTTCCCCCAAATAATGTTACCTAACAGTTAGGCCTAAGAAAAAATATTGTGTGTTTAGGGTAACACTGATGAAAAAATTAGGTTAGGTAGGTAGGGATTTTTTTTATTTTATCATATTTTTTTCTGCATGAGGGCACAAATACAAATATAAAATCCTAAGAATGTTTGTTTGTGTCATATTTAAAAACAGGTTTTTAATGGAAATAATATGAAGATCACAAACAGATGCAAACAGATCAACCCCAAATTGTACATAAAGGCAATATGTGTATTATTGGATGTGAACTCATCATTTATGAAAATTATAATTTTTAAAAAGTACCGGAAATTGCATGTGGCCTTCTTTTTGACTAAAACTGGTACAAGAGAGTGTTATTTAGAGGCTAACACTTGGTGCGGGTATTACTGTCTAATGACAGCATCTAGTTATTTGTTTGTTTGTTGAAAAATTGCTTAAATACAATTTTAAAGAGATATTTCGATTTTTGATACATAATGCATTGTAGAGTTTGAGGGCATTAATCATATCTTTAAAAATTACACAACATTATTCATATGGGGTTTTCCGTTTATAGCTCGGAATTTTTGTCGGAAAAACCCGAGAATTCATATTTACAAAAAATGTGGGTAATTATTCAAATACAGCTTTGAAACTATTTGCTGTGCGAAGTCATATATTTTTGATTTTTAGCTCACCGAGACGAAGTCGGGGGGAGCTTATGCTATACCCCCGGCGTCGGCGTCCGAACCTGGTTAAAGTTTTTGGTGCAGGTTCTGTATCTAAGTTATTACTTGTCCTATCTTCACCAAACTTGCATGGATGATGCATCTGGACCTTCTAATGAACTTGAAAGACTTGGATGCTGAATCTGGGCTATAAATTTCAGATGCTAAGGGGATTAAGATTTTTGGAGCTGGTTAATGTTTTGGAACAGGTGCCCTCTGATGATTATATCTTAGTTATCACTGGTCCTAATTTCACCAAACTTGCATGGATGGTGCGTTTTATGATACTGATGCACTTGACAGGCTTGAATGCTGAATCTGAGCCAAAGGTTTTGGATGCTGGATGAGGTTAAGGTTTCTGAGCTGTTTATAGTTTTGGGAGCAGGTGCCTTTTTATCAAAATTGAAGAATGATGCATCTTGTGATTCTGCTTAAAGTTTTTGGTGCAAGTCCTGTATCTTAGTTATTAGTTGTCCTATATTCACCAAACTTGCATGGATGATGCATCTGGATCTACATGGGTGGTGCGTTTAATGACACTGATGTATCTGAGAGGCTTGATTGCTGAATCTAAGCCATAGGTTTCGGATGCTGGAGGAGGTTAAGGTTTTTGGAGCTGGTTAAAGTTTTTGGAGCAGATGTCCTCTGATGATTATATCTTAGTTATTACTGGTCCTACCTTCACCAAACTTGCATGGATGGTGCGTCTTATGATACTAATGCACTTGCCGGCTTGAGTTCTGAATCTGAGCCATAGTTTTCGGATGCTGGAAAAGGTTTAGTTTTTTGGGGTCACGTTGAATAGATAATTGTGCTATTTTAATCTTGTATGGTTGATTGAACTCTATGAATGAATTGCAGAGGAAGCTTCGTATTCAGAACCTAATCTCTATTATCAAGGATGCTTAAAAAACCTCCTACCTCACTCAAACTTGCTTGATGTTCAATGATATAACATGATTCCTATGATATAGGATTGTTTAATATGATACAATATCGTATGATATGATATAATATTAAATCATATGATATTGTATTGTATTGAACTCATATTGTAAAAAGTATATGATATTGTATCATTTTGTTTTGTATATTATGATGTGATATTGTATCATATGATACTGTGCATTTGCTGATACAATATTGTATAATATTATATTGTATTATGAAATATATTATTGTATCACATGATATTGTATCATATGGTATTTTAATATATATAATTGTATAATATGATATGATATTGTATTATATATTACAAGATATTGTATATTAATCTAATTTTGTAATATATAATATGGAATCATATAATATGATATTGTATAATATGAAATAGTATTGTATGATATGATTCACTATTGTATCATATGATACAATATTAAATCATATGATGTAATATTGTAATAAATTATATGATATTGTATCAAATCTTTTTTTTATTTTATGTTATGTTATGATATGATATTGTATCATTTAAATTTGTTATTTATATTATTTTTTACATTTTTTAATAGTTTTACATTATAATACAATATTGTACAACGTGATATTGTATTATAAAATTAAGAATTGTGTTACCTGCTATTTTATCATATGATATTGTAATAATATATAATATTTTATCATATGATATTGTATAATATGATATTGTATTGAATAATTTATTATTGTATCACATGCTATTGTATCATATGGTATTATATCATATGATATGATATCATGTTGTATTCAAATTATATTTTATCATATAATACTATATTATAATTTATAAAACAAAACCATAATATATCATAGAATATGATATCATATGATACAATATGATGATGATATTATGTGATATGATAATGTGTCATATGAATATTTAATCATATTTATGTGATCAAATTCAATAATGTATAACACAATGCAATACTGTATCATATTATATGATACAATATCATATCTTGATATGATGTCATATCATGTTACAATATCATATTATATCTTGATAAATTACAATATTATATCATAGGATATTACATTTCATATGAAATATTTTATAGTATCATATAATGCAATATCATATTTTATAGTAGTCTTGATAAACATTGTATCTTACAATACTGTATGAAATTAGCATATGATTATCAAACAATTTCTTAACATATGATATACAATATTGTGTCAAACCACACTATCCATGAATATACAAGATCATTAACTATGATTTTCATATAATATAATAAAGGTGGTATCATAAAGGTGATGCCTCGTCTCGGTGAGCTTTGTAATCTGTCATTACCTATGTTTCAAATCAGTTATCTGAATTTTTAGTTGCAGTTTACAGCCACCCGAGGATCTGGTTTCCAGGGCGATGTAGCTATTGATAACGTACAACTTGCAGAAAAATGTCTCCCTCTAAGATGCACATTTGAAGATGGAACTGACTGTTTTCTGAAAAACGAAAAAAAATTCGACGACTTGGATTGGCTGGTTTATAATGTAAGAGCCATGAAATACTATAATTTGTCCAAAGCGTCTGCCTCCAACACTTTTTGCTATATATTTTGTTAATCAAAAATTATTTTATGCCCAATCTATATTAGTCCACTAGAATGAAAAAAGTCTATATTTTCTGTTTCGAAACGCCACAATATCGCTTCAGGTTTCAATACACAACTTAAAAATTTTATGGGGATTTTGCATTGCAAGGACATGAACACTTACCTGGATGATGCTGCTGAAAAATTGTGCGAAGAGTCCCGTAAATTTTTTAATTGATAAATGGTGCCATTATAAATCCCCGTAAGAAACATTGACTTGTGAAAGAGGAAATCTTTGAATGTTTGCAGTATATTGATTTCAAAAGTTTTTCGGTGACAGGTTTGTGCATTTATGAAAGATTTCAACAAAAAGGGAAAAAAACGGGTACAAACGACAGACTACAGTATTGACTATAGTCAAAATAAAACTGTTTTTGTTTGTCTAATATATATGAAAATACAGTTTTTGATAAAATTCAAAAGCAATAATGCTAAATAGGTAAAAGAAGACTGGTATTAAGTCAAAATAGATGAGAAGCTTTAAAATGCCATGTAAATATGCTATGTATTTATATTAAACATATATTCTAATAAAACTACCATACCGATATAATTTCAAGATTAGTAATCACCCAGCGTCAACCATCTGAAATCCACGAAAAGTCTTATATGCGCCTGCTAACCGTGGTCTGACTCGGTGGACTTTTGTTGATTTTATGATATTTTATTTGAATTTGTTGTCAGTAATTTCAGGTATGAATGAATGAATGAAGAACATTTTTTGCGTAAAGATGGTCCTAATAATATTACTTGTGATGGATTCACGTTATTGGTGCTATTATTTTGACGATTGCGTGAAGAAGCCAAATGGTATAGCACATAAGTTATTTTGTATGAAGGATCTTATGCGTCACTGGCTGTAGGTTTCTGGTCCTGAAAGTAACCAAAACAGAACAAAATTCTATGTGTTAGACCTATGATAATTATAGGCCTTCAGATTGAATATCTATTTCATATTTACTGTCAATTGTTATTGGCGTTAAGTCAATATCATCATTTTGGATGTTCTGTAATTCTTTTGATACTATTAACAATGACGTTCTCTCTCCAACAAATAGCGCCCAACATTTTCACATGGCACAGGTCCCTCAATGGCGGCTGAAGGGCGCAAATATGCTTTCATTGAAGCAACTGGAAAACAGCCAGGTGATAAAGCTACATTGAAAAAAATTGTTCCAGTTCCGGCAGGTAAATTACGCATGTTTCAACCGCTCCAAAGCGAGATTTTGTACTGTCAATGACAAAGTACCATAAACGTAATCTATTTGCCAGCTACGTTCAACGTATAGAATTGAAATACCTGAAACAATAGATGATTGAATATATCAAAGTACTTGATACAAAAGATATTGTAAGCACATTCATGATAAAATTGTAGGATAATAATTTGATTTCAATATTCTGTTAAGAATACAGTTTGAATGTATAGGCATAATTAATGATCAATTTCTTGAATTAAAAAACTAAGATTTATGTTTTAAATCACTCCCTTTTTATCACCAGGTTGTAAAACACGATTAAAAAAATGTAAGGATATTTTGCTAGAAATACATAGTTGTTAATGTTCAAAAAGTGTACAAGGTGCATTTACACATACATGTATTCGAAATAGTTTCAAATGAATGACATGCCAGATTTTTTCCCAATTTCTTGGGTAAAAAGTGGACATAACAATGAAAAACATTGGTCTCCTTCCCTGATATATTGATTTCAATTGTTTTTAAGTGAAGTTTATGAGAGAAAATAAACAAGAAAAGCACAATGACAATACATTACTGAAAAAAATCGTCTTCTATTTTATGCATAATTAAATATAATTTTGACATCTCTCGAAATTAAAAATCACTATTCTGTGCCTAACCTGTTAAAATGATTACCACATCTTACAAAAAAATATTTTAATATCTTGTTGGAATGTTTTAATACTACAGGTATTTCAAAGTGATTTGTGCTAGTTTTTAAAATTGTATCCAATTGAGAAACTGGTGGTAATAATGTCTAAAGGATATTTTAAAGAGAATAAACAAGGATTCTATATGCTATTTTATTTTAGATGGAAAAATGTGCCTGTCATTTGAGTACCATATGTTTGGAAGAACCATGGGTTCGCTTGAAGTGCATTTCCAAACCAGGACTGTTTTTTATGAGTTTGGTGACAAAGGAAACAAGTGGAACAAAGCTGAATTGAATTTGAATGGCATGGACAGTACATCTGTTCCAATGGTAAGAGAGAATGTAACAGTGTGTTAAAAAGTGCCTGAACAGTACAGCTGTTCCAATGGTAAGAGAGAATGTAACAGTGTGTTAAACAATGCCTGGACAGTACAGCTGTTCCAATGGTAAGTGGGAATATAACAGTGTGTTAAACAATGCATGAACAGTACAGCTGTTCCAATGGTAAGAGGGAATATAACAGTGTGTTAAACAATACGATTTCCCTCTGATCTAGTTTCAGAACTATAATTTGCTGCACTTGACCTGTAAAGAGCATTATCTTTATTTCAATTAATTGCAATCGGGAATGAAAAAAAATGCTCTTTGAATGGGTTGAAAACAGTTAAGGAGGCTCGATACATTGATAAATCATTTGATGCATCTATACAGTTTAGTTCGTTTCGAATTAAAAATTATGCATTGTTTCAATTATCGCGTATATGTTTCAATTTCTTTTCAATATTTAACTTTGATAATTGCCTAATGTACCTATGAAGTAAATATTTCGAAATGTTCTATCACGAATAACCAAATAAAAGGCAATATTGGCTCTCATTTATTTTATTTGAACGTTAATGAAAATAATACATGTAAATTACTTTATTAATTTGACTTTATTATGTCACCTGAGTCACTCGGGTGGCCTTATGCTATCGATCTTCGTCCGTCGTCGTGCATCGTCCGTTAACAATTTTACATTTTTAACTTTATTTGAAAACTAAAAGGTCAATTATTACCATTATTTTTGGTTAAAGCATCTCGCTCTGAAGCATCTGACCATATCTGGGTTAATTAGAGGATTACGCCTTAGGGCGGGGCCATTATGGCTTTATAGTGAAAAAGTATAAATTCTTTTCTTATACTTCCACAGTAGTGGGAGATAAATTGAACGCATGATCATGATGTTCATAAATTTATCTTCCTACATTGTGAAATTCATGGCCCCTGCATCAGGGATTAAGGCCCTATGGCGGGACCAATATGGTTAGAGTGAAACTGTATTTAATCTTAGATTTCTACTCCCATGTATATTTGAGAAAAACTGGATGCATGGTTATGATGTTGATTGAGCTCTTTACCTTAGTTTTAAAATTCATGGCCTCTTGGTCAGAGGTTCAGGCCCTAGGGCGGAGTCAATATGGCCATATAGTGAAAATGTATTTTATTTTATAAAAACTTTTTTCTACTTTCAAATCAGTGGAAGATAAATCGAATATATAATTATAATGTCTAGAAGTTCGACATCAAAATTTTGAAATTTAAGGCTTCTGTGTCAAGAGTTCAGGCCCTTGGACGGGCCAATATGGCCATAAAGTGAAAATGCATTTGATTTAGAATATCTTTTTCTCTACATCCACAGCCGGGGGAGATAAGTTATGATGGTAATGAATGTTATGATGCCCGTAAAGTTCTCTACCTAAATTGTGAAATTCATTGACCCTAGGTCAGGGGCTCAGGCCCATTAGTAAGGCCAATATGGCCACATATAGTGAAAATGTAATTATAATTGTTTGTTCTTTTATAACAGGGGGAAATAAACTAAATGCATTGTTATTTTTTTTACATAATGTCGTCTTCCTAAGTTCTGAAATTCTGTGCCTATGAATATTTTGAAAGGGGAGGGGGGTTTGATAAATATGGCCATATATAGTGAACATGTATATTTAGGTCACTTGAGCCACTTCATATTAAAGTAAATTGTCACTTGGTCATATTAAATTAAATATGTCTTTGATTTTATGAAATCTACTTAACTTCCTGTGCATTGTATGCTTGTAGCAATAAACTGTTTGCATATTGTGTGCATTATAAATGAAACTGTGAATAATTATAAAAAAACATCGAGCATAAAAGGTCTGTAGGTCTCTTTTTATCTAAAAGGTTACAACTTTTGGCACCTGGAGCTAGGGTAAAGATAATCCGAGAATTCGCCTACTCTTGGCCTTCTCACCCCTTCCCCCTCCCCCTTTAATGAATAAAACACTCTAAAATAAAGGCTTAAAATGCAAACATAAGACCCCCTGAGAGGTTCATCTAAGGGCTATGGAACTCGAGTGAGCTTCAAGCATGTAAGCCTCTTGTCTTCATTAATGTTGTTATATACACCAATCAACACATCTTACTAAAGTTATGTCCCTTGGTCGCTATCTTTAGGGAAACCACATGAATTTCTCACAATAGTCTTTTGCAATGTGGATTGGACTATTCAAGTTTCATGATTAAAAGATATATAATTTTTTTCTGATGCAATTTTTCAGAGTTGGTAAAGGTTTAAATGCATAAACTATGTTTGTACAAAACAACTCCTGTATATACGTTCGAAAGTGTAATTCTCATGCATTTAATAAACAAGCAAATTTAATCAGAGTTGATTGAATTTTTAGTTGCAGTTTGTAGCTACCCGAGGATCTGGTTTCCAGAGCGACGTAGCTATTGATAACATACAACTTGCAGAGGGTGAATGTGGTAAGTTTGGATTTAAGACATCAAACAAATAGCTTTGTAATATCTTACCTTATGCATACTCGATGTTGCCAAACATATAAAAAGGTTGTGCTCTCTGATACCCATTGGAAAAAAAACCTGTCAAAATAACAATGAGAGAGTATATTTTGATTACTTGATTATTTACTGCAAAAAGTTGATATATATTCATGTATTTGCTTAGACATATCTTCGTTTGTTGATGGCTTTGTTTCTTTTTCAGCCATTCCACCGCCTACCTGAAGTAACTAGAATACTCCGTCTTGAAGTTTTCTGTTGGACCCGACATTCGACACAATACAAATTGCGTAATCTCGTCGAGATGTTGCAGAACTTATTAAAACAATTTGTAATGATTAGTTTCTGTGATGCTTTTGATTGTTACAGTATTCAATAAAAAGATATTTATTGAAACTGAACTTTGTTATTAGTTGGTTTTTAGCTCAACTGAGCTGAAAGCTCAAGTGAGCTATTCTTATCACTTTTCGTCCGTCGTCCGTCTGTCTGTCTGTCAGAACCAAGTGGCTGATTTTAACCAAACTTTGCACAAAGAATCTTTAGGGGAAGGGGATTCAAGTTTCTTAAAATGTAGAACCAAACGGCCAGAAAAGCTGTAACTTGTGTGGAGGCATCCTCGGTAGGTAGAATAAATTCAAGATTGTTCAAATCATGATCTGCGGGTGTAGGATTGGGCCACTATTGGAAAAAGAGAAAAATCTTTAAAAATATTCTCAAAAACCAATTGGACAGACAGCTGTTACTTGACAGCTGTAGAATAAATTCAAGATTGTTCAAATCATGATCTGCGGGTGTAGGGTTGGGCCACTATTGGAAAAAGAGAAAAATCTTTAAAAATATTCTCAAAAACCAATTGGCCAGACAGCTGTTACTTGTGTGGAAGCATTCTCAGGTAGGATAGATTCAAGTTTGTTCAAACCATGATCCCCGGGGGTATGGTGGGGCCACAATGTGGGAATGGGCAATTTTAACATAGGAAAAAATTATTCTTGCAAACTTAATTTTATAATACATGGTTTGATTAATATTATTGATTCTCAATTGCTAAGAACCTGGACAACTTTTGGGCACGACGAAAGTTTGATATAGGTTTATAGATATTTGTTAAAGACCTTGAGACCTAATTCTCATTATGTGATATGACTTTGAAATCATCCTGTTCAAAGGTGGTTCAATGTTCAACATAATATCTGAAGAAAAATTGAAAATCTTTTTATATCTTAATTCATCTATATTGTGCAGATATTTTGTATATGACTCCATAAATCTGATTTCATTCTAGCTAATGTTTTTCAGGTGAGCGATGTGGCCAATAGGCATCTTGTTGTTTTTAGCTCACCGAGACGAAGTCAGGGGGAGCTTATGCAAAATCCTCAGCGTCGGCGTCGGCGTCCAGACCTGGTTAATGTTTTTATTGCAGGTCCTGTATCTAAGTTATCACTTGTCTTATCTTTACCAAACTTGCATGGATGATGCAGCTGGACCTACTTATGGACTTGAAAGACTTGGAAGCTGAATCTAGGCCATGAATTGCAGATGCTGGAGGAGGTTAAGGTTTTTGGAGAAGGTTAAAGTTGTTAATGCAGGTGCCCTTTGATAGCAATTTCTAAGTTACTACTGGTCCTAACTTCACCAAACTTGCATTGATGGTGCGTCTTATGATACTGATGCCACAGACAGGCTTAAATGCTGAATCTGAGCCAAAGGTTTCGGATGCTGGGGGAGGTTAAGGTTTTTAGAGCTGGTTAAATTTGGAGCAGGTGTCCTTTGTTGTTTATATCTTACTTATTACTGGTCCTAACTTTACCAAACAGGCATGGATTGTGCATCTTATGATACTGATGCGTCTAACAGGCTTGAATGCTGAATCTGAGCCATAGGTTTCGGATGGTGGAGGAGGTTAAGGTTTTTAGAGCTGTTTAAAGTTTTTGGAGCAGGTGCTCATTGATAATTATATCTTAATTATTACTGGTCCTAACTTCATAAAACTTGCATGGATGATGCGTCTTATGATACTGATGCTGAATCTGAGCCATAGGTTTCGGATGCTGGATGAGGTTAAGGTTTTTGGAACAGGTTACATGTTTAATAGAAAATAGTACTATTTCAAACGTGCATAGTTGATTTAACTATAATATATAAATGAATCGCAGAGGTAGCTTAAAATGCAGAGCCTGATCTCCATTATCAAGGATGCTAAAAAAATATATCTCTTAGTTATTTCTGGTCCTTACTTCATCAAATTTGCATGGAGGATCATTTGATACAATAACATACCATACAATATCATACTATATTATACAATAATAACATATGTTACAATATTGTGATGTATTATGTGATATGATATTGTATCATATAATACTATATTGTATCATATATAATATATTATGATATTGTATAAGTGATCAAATACAATAATGTATAACACGATACAATGTCATATCATATGTTACAATATCATATTGCATCATTATTTATTACAGTATTTTATTGTATTATATGATATATATTGTAAGAGAAGGCTTTGTAATCTGTGATTACCTATGGTTTTTTTTTTGCAATTGCCTGTATTCAGGATATGTCCTTTTTTTCTTTTTTTTTTAGCTCACTTTTGGATTTAACAAACTTGAATGTTGAACCGGAACCATAAATTGCAGATGCTAAAGGAGGTTAAAGTGGCATAGTCCCGATTTTGGTAAAAAATTATTTTCCCGATTTTATTGTTTACAATGCTTCTGTCAGGTGTTTTAACAGGCAACCAACATTTGATTGTCGTTCGTTGAGATATAACCGAGTTACAGAGTTGACAATTCTTTGCTATGTTAACAAAGCCTTTGTTTCCATTTTGAATGCTGAAGTAAAAATTCCAGTTTTAGACCTAAAATGAATGTGTTAATCGTTAGGAACTGATTATTTATGCTTAAAATGGATTATAAGATAGACAAGCAGGTTGAAAAAGATATTTTATAGGTATATTGAACCTATGTAAACAAAAACAGGGCACGAGCCTTGTTTACATGACAAAGAATTGTGAGCCTGTATCTTGCTTATAACTCTACGACTGACTCTCAAATTTCAATTGATCACCATAAATACATTCCTAAAGCATTGTAAATAATAAAAACAGAAAAATAGAATTTGACCAAAATCGTGACCATGCCCCTTTAAAGGGACATGGTCACAATTTTGGGGGACTGTTTACATTTTCGTTTGCTTAGCAACTGGCTCGTTGCATTTCGAACCCGACGTAATTAATATGCAGAATAATTGCACGCGAGGGTGATATAACAGTTTAGGGAAGGCTATATAACTGTTTCCTGTGAAATATAACTATTTCCGGGAGGACAATATAACTGTTTTCGGCGTGATTCAGCGGTTTTCGGGGCACAGTAATAAACTTTTTTCATTTGTGACATAACGAGAAAACTTATTCAAAAATGTTATATAACAGTGTGTTAAACAATGCATTGACAGTACAGCTGTTCCAGTGGTAAGAGGGAATGTTACAATGTGTTAAACAATGCCTGGACAGTACAGCTGTTCCAATGGTAAGAGGAAATATAACAATGTGTTAAACAATGCCTGAACAGTACAGCTGTTCCAGTGGTAAGAGGGAATATAACAGTGTGTTAAACAATGCCTGGACAGTACAGTTGTTCAAATGGTAAGTGGGATTGTAACAGTGTGTTAAACAATGTCTGGACAGTACAGCTGTTTCAATGGTAAGTGGGGATATAACAGTGAGTTAAACAATGCCTGGACAGTACAGCTGTTTCAATGGTAAGTGGAAATGTATCAATGTGTTAAACAATGCCTGGACAGTACAGATATTTCAAAGGTAAGAGGGAATATAACAGTGTGTTAAACAATGCCTTAACTGTACAGCTGTTCCAACGGTAAGTAGAACAATGTGTTAAACAATGCCTGGACAGTACAGCTGTTTCAATGGTAAGAGGGAATGTTACAATGTGTTAAACAATGCCTGGACAGTACAGCTGTTCCAATTGTAAGAGGAAATATAACAATGTGTTAAACAATGCCTGAACAGAACAGCTGTTCCAATGGTAAGAGGGAATATAACAGTGTGTTAAACAATGCCTGGACAGTACAGTTGTTCCAATGGTAAGTGGGATTGTAACAGTGTGTTAAACAATGTCTGGACAGTACAGCTGATCCAATGGTAAGTGGGGATATAACAGTGAGTTAAACAATGCCTGGACAGTACAGCTGTTTCAATGGTAAGTGGAAATGTATCAATGTGTTAAACAATGCCTGGACAGTACAGCTATTTCAAAGGTAAGAGGGCATGTAACAGTGTGTTAAACAATGCCTGGACAGTACAGCTGTTCCAATAGTAAGTGAGAACAGTGTGTTAAACAATGCCTGGACAGTACAGCTATTTCAATGGTAAGATGGAATGTAACAGTGTGTTGAATAATGTCTGGACAGTACAGCTGTTTCAATGGTAAGAGGGAATGTTACAATGTGTTAAACAATGCCTGGACAGTACAGCTGTTCCAATGGTAAGAGGAAATATAACAATGTGTTAACCAATGCCTGAACAGTACAGCTATTTCAATGGTAAGAGGGAATATAACAGTGTGTTAAACAATGCCTGGACAGTACAGTTGTTCAAATGGTAAGTGGGATTGTAACAGTGTGTTAAACAATGTCTGGACAGTACAGCTGATCCAATGGTAAGTGGGGATATAACAGTGAGTTAAACAATGCCTGGACAGTACAGCTGTTTCAATGGTAAGTGGAAATGTATCAATGTGTTAAACAATGCCTGGACAGTACAGCTATTTCAAAGGTAAGAGGGAATGTAACAGTATGTTAAACAATGCCTGGACAGTACAGCTTTTCCAATGGTAGGTGGGAACAGTGTGTTAAACAATGCCTGGACAGTACATCTATTTCAATGGTAAGATGGAATGTAACAGTGTGTTAAATAATGTCTGGACAGTACAGCTGTTCCAATGGTAAGTGGGAATATAACAGTGTGTTAATCAATGTCTGGACAGTACAGCTGTTCCATTGGTAAGTGGGAATATAACAGTGTGTTAAACAATGCCTGGACAGTACAGCTGTTCCAATGGTAAGTGGGAATATAACAGTGTGTTAAACAATAAGATTTCCCTTTGATCTATTTCTAGAACTATAACCTGGTGATTAACCTGTAAAGAACATTGTCGTTATTTATCTATTTATTGCAATCGAGAAGGAAAACAAATTTAAGTGACCGGGTTTGAAAAGAGTTAAGGTGGCTCAACACACCAATATATTAAATGACGGATCTTTAAAGTATAATAAGTGTTTGATAATTGCCTAATTAACTAATTAATTTATATTTTGAAATATGATTTCGCGAATAATAGAAGATATTGGCTTTAAATTATTTTATATGAACGTTGATGAAAATAGTAATTGAGTTATTGATTTTATCTTGGATTTACGTTGTTTTATGAAAGTTTCATGGGAAAAATAACTAAATCATCTTTTCTGATATAATTTTGCAATGTTGGCATTTAATATTTGTCTATTCCTTTTTGTCGAAAACCAGTCCTTGGATATGCATATCAAAGTGTTATTCCGATGCATTAAAAAACAAGCAATTTTTATTAGGTACAATGTATTCGATATTTTAGTTGCAGTTTACGGCTACCCGAGGATCTGGTTTCCAGAGCGACGTTGCTATTGATAACATACAACTCACTGAGGCTGAATGTAGTAAGTTTGAGTTTAAGACACCAGACACTTAGCTTTGTAATCTTTATCTTACCTTATGCATATTTCATGTTGTCAAACAATTAAAAAGGCTGTGCTCTTTGATACCCATATCTTTTAAAAAGAAAAACCCTAAAAATAAAAATGAGAGATTTTTTTCATAATTTGATTCGTCAATGCAAAAAGTAGGTATAAATTGTTATATTCGTTTAGACTTATTTTAGTTTGTTGATGGCTTTGTTTCTCTTTCAGCTGTCACCCCGGCTACCTGAAGTATTAACAACATTACACCATTCAGAATCCTCCTTTGGACCTGGTGTTATATAGTGCCTTTTCCCCCTAGCCATCTTTCCCCCCGGAAAAATGGCTATATAGCAGTTTTTCCCCCCGGAAAAATGGCTATATAGCAGTTTTTCCCCCACGGAAAGCTGACTATATAGTGGGTTTTCCCCCTTTTTATAGCCAGATTACCCCCACGGAAAACCTACTATATAGTAGATTTTCCCCCTTTTTTACATTTCGGTCAGGTTTATGGCGGACCATTCGTGGCAATAATTTGCAATAACTGATATTATATTAATTTCTCATAATAAAGGATAATTATGGCATTTATTAATACATAGAATAAAATACAAGGTTTTTTCACCCTTGATATGAAAAAAGGCACGGTCTTCATAACATTCCTGTGTCATCACCATTTATTTCACCTTTTGTTATACCTTTTTGGAACACCTTTTACGCGGATTTCGGAATACCTCAAATCTTTTTCATCTAATCGATGCTTATCTTCAGTTTTGACTTCGACGTTATGACATTGACATTTTTCACAGAACACGTCAGAATACATTTGAGTGAAAATACGCCGGTTTGGAACTTTAATTTTCCCATGTATTATCATCTATGTATAAGCTCCTCCCAGGAAACTAACTGACTAATCTTGACTTAATTTTGTAGAGGAAGGGAATAAGAAGTGGAAATGTATTACTCCCTTCGTCCAAAAGGCTATTAATTTTAATTTAATACCGTTAGAATTGACGATCTTAAATATAATCATATATTTCTACATCTAAATATCAAACGAGAGACAGGGTGTAATGGTATGATAAGGAACTGAAATGTTTTACTTCGATTGATGGGGTTCTAAATCATGGGTAAGGGGTATTATAATTTATTATGTATTAAAGGCGTGTGTAAAGTAGTATTTACAATTTTGTTTTAAAGTCACGCATATTTAAGCACATTTTTTACGAAAAGCGAGGTTTTATGATGTAAACATTTTCTTAAAAAATGAAATGGCTTCACAACCAGAACAAAGTCAGTATCTTTGCTGGTTACTTTGGAAAATGTGAAATGGAGCTTGAACTAACCATGTATATATTATCATTCACTGCGTGCTAATTTTTCCGCTTTTTATTTTGCAACGTGATTTATAAATATACAATTTTGAAAACGATGTCATATAAAACAAGATATAAGATTCACTTACCTAAAAATCTCACCATACTATTTATTTCATATTTTTGCAATACAGATTTACTTGTGTACCATATTATTTCTTCGAACAATGAAACAAGGGTAATTAGAAATAAAAACTAACACATTTTTTGTGATGAGCTGACTTATTTTTTTGAAATATAAGCTTGATCTTCTAATCAATTGGCAAGTAAAATAAAGTCGTATATCAAGTGCGCTACTGTTGGTTATTTATTTTTGTTTTTCGGTTGCTACTTTTATGAATAAAATTTTATTGATTTATTTATCTAGTTATTTAGTATATCATTAGTCATCTTATGAATTGATTAAATGTTTTGCAGAATAATTTACCCGCGTACCTTTTTTAAAATTTTTGTTCGTAAATTTAAAAAGAAAAGTAGAATTAAACGTAATTTTCAACCATTTTGATAAAGAAATATATGAATGAGTGTGTATTTTTAAATGATGTTTTTACTTTTAAATGACCGTAAAAATATGGTGATGTGGTCATCTCTAGTTTATGAGATATGGGACCCTAAAGAATATGCACTATATTCATTATAATAGGATTTTAAACATCGGGTTCTGAAACATCGGAAACAAAATTTCTCTAAAACAGAGGTTTAGCCTGGATAAAATTTGCACAAACAAACAGACGGACTGATAGATTTATTAAAAAATTCTCAAAACATTTTTCACTTACAAATTCAGAACACATAATTATGCATATAAGTGTATATCTTGTAAAACCAAGTACTTTTTTTCAATTAATTACCTAAATTAAATTCCATTACACACGTTTAATTTTCAGCATTGTCTATAAAAAAGAATATATCGGCAAAACGAAACTTAACCTTTACATATGAATGCAGAAATATGCAACCTGGGAGTGTAGAAACATTGATTTTAATCCTTACTGGGTTTCCATAAATATTTTTTATAAAATATGAACCAAAAACGTGAGGGAGAAACCCTACTATGGGGGAAAGGCTACTATATAGTAGCTTTTCCCCCCTGGGGGAAAGGCTACTATATAGTAGGTTTTCCGGGGGGAAAAGCTACTATGGGGAAAAAGCTGCTATACAACACCGGCATACGACCATTGGACACATAAAAATTGCGTGATCTCGTCAAGGTGTCACAGAACTTATTAAATCAATTTGTAATTATTAGTTTCTGTGATGTTCTTGCTTGATACAGTATTCAATGATAATAAGATATTTATTGATACTGAATTTTGTTATTCGTTTTTTATCACAATTACATGTATGGCATTTTTGCTCACTAACAGACTTGGATGTTGAATCTAAATCATAATTTTAAGATGTTGGAGAAGGTTAAGGTTTTTGGAGAGCAGTGGCTTTTTAATGGCCAATTTATTAATTATTCCATCTTCACCAAACTTGGATGGATGATGAATCTTGTGCTATGTACCCACACAGGCGTACTTAGTTTGTCAATGATTTTGTGAAAATTTGTAGTAACTTGGGGTACAGAACTTTATCCTGATTCTAACGGATACCGAAAATAAAAAGAGTTCCTTGTCCTTCCTTAACCATACGTTATTGATGGATGTGCATGTTGTTATATGAAAAGCTATGATTCCTATTCCTATTATAGCGCGTTATAATTTGTTATGTACATGTACAATGATGTGTATTGTAATGGAATTAATCATATGATTGTGTGTGTATAAGTAGCGTAGTGGACAATGCACTCGCTTATCACCACTGCAACCCGAGTTCGATCACCGTGATCGACATTGGTTCTGTGTGAAAGGGTATGTGGTCGCCCGCTTGGACACGTGGGTTCTCTCCGAGCACTCCGGCTTCCTCCCACATCAATGACCCCCTCGCGCTTACATCCGTGCCAACAAAATATATCAATGATATTAATATAAGTTGTAGAACTTGTTTATTAATCGTTGTAAAATAAATAAAGTTCAGGGTTTTTTTGTGTCACTATGTGTGTAAAAATATTTATTGGGTTTGTTAATGTCTACGAACATACGGCGGGTTATTGAATCCCCTTCTATGAACATTAACAACCCGACATATTGCAAAAAACAGACTTAATAAGTTTTAATGCATGTGTGATTTAATATTGTTTAATACGGTATCGTACTTTACGGTATAATATAATTTCATATGATAAATTCCTTTAATATCATATGATATACATTAAAATCGTACCATATAATACAATGATTTATGATAAGATAGTATTAGCTATATACACTGTAGTTTGTAGTTAACCAAATATGGTTAAACCGTGGTCAGGAAATTCCATTTCAGACAAGAGTGTCGTTCTAAACACTATAAACCGCATCGGGTCAACTACAAACCATGTAACGAATATATTTTACTGACTGCTTTTGTTTACATGCGGCACATAATACATAATAGAACGTGATTTTTACCTTTTTATAACATTGATTACCTTTGTTTTATCCATCCTAAAAAGGTATCAAAAAGGCAAAGTAAACTCTTATTTATAAATACTAGAACTTGAACAGTCAATATAATGAAAATAAACATGTTTTCATCAAACTGTAGAAGTTATAATAGTGAAGTTATTTAGTCTTAACTTATATAGTGCTCTAGGATCCAAAATAGACTTGGGGGCATGATATTATAGAGGTTATATATACTATGAACAACCTGTAAAGACCGCACTAATAAAGAACAATTCAATTGCCGAAACATTTAAAATATTCACACAAAACAAAGCTTCCAATTAACAATCAAAACCACAAATTAATATTCTTGTAAAATATAGAAGCGTGTCGCTCATACCTGGGTTAATTTGGTAACCTTGGTCAGTCAGGTGATCTATTGCCATTGGTCTTTGTCTATCATCGTGCAGTGTGCATCGCCTTTTAAGAGGACTGGATGGTCGTGTCCATTTTTAGACTAATTCAATCTCCTATAAACGAAGAGCTCTGTAAAAAGATGGAAAAAAATGTTCAATTGTATTAAACTAAATATTTTTATAGCCAGACATATCATCTCTAAATTTTAAGGTTCCTTAACCCTTGCTTATTTTCAACTTCGTCACTGAAATTACTGATGCCATCTTGATAAGATTTGGCATGTAACAACTGTAGGGAATCATACTCTTTAGTCTGTTTGTACATCTGTATGGAAAATGGGGACATAAATTATAAGATTGATACCCAGAACTCTGGTGTTTGGGTTTGGTTAATCTCAAAGTTAAGTACATTTAGGAGACTGGATGTTCAACAAATTAACCATCAGATCTACCTTATATTTTCAGATTTTGTTTAACTATAAACTATTATTTAGTAAAGAAACATTCCATAAATTTTAGCTTCTAATTTGAGTGTCTTCCAACACCTCTATACAGAGCTCTTCTTATAAAGGAGATCAATACAGTCTAAAAATGGCCACGACAATCCAGCCGCTCTCTTAAGTCTGCAAACACCCTTTATTCCTATAGACATCTAACAGGCAGACTGAGTGAAAGGTTAGGTTGAGCAAGGGTAATTGTGAAATTCCAGACCCCTGGGTAAGGAGTTCTGGTATTTATCAATACATCATTTAAGTGAAATCGAATACAATGCACGAATTATTCTGTGCAAATGTACAGCGCAATCCCACAGGATAATTTTTTCTTAGATTGTTTTCAAAAGGAATTAATCTTCCTGGTCCCTTTAAAAGGTTGTAAAAAAGATTGACGAAAATTGCATAATATAAGTGACATCCAGAAAATTTTGCGGTGTCCTATTTGTTGATGGATAAAGAAAGTGTCATTTACCGCATGCATTATATTGATATTTTATTGACTAGCTATATATAAATATAACATTTAGGTTTGTTTTATAAAAGAATGAATTTTTCTGTCTTTATAATTTTAAATTTCTCAATAGTGTTCATGTCTTAATTTAAAAAAAATCTAAAAAGCAATGAATATTGCTGCTTTTTTCAATTTTGATTTCAATAAAACACTTTTTTGATTCAGACCCATGTTGACCTAGTGGCACACTATTGAAGTCTGTCTTGAAACGGAACATAATAAATTCCCCTGTGTCCTTTCTCATCGTGATTCGTGATCTACACATCCCACGTTTGAAACTAGAGACCGAATTGCGTGCAGGTAGAAGGACTTGTACACGCGTATATGTGTTTTTTTTTTTTAAAACTTGCATAAAAACAGACCCCCTTGTTTAAGTTTTACCACACCTGGGTAGAATGAGTCCCGTGCAGTCAGCTGTGGTGGTACTGGTGTTAGTGGCGGTTTATGGTACTCCTGGCAAAGCTCTGGATGAACAGAATCAGAAAGGTAGACCATTTCTTTAGCCCCAACGAATCTAATATCCGAGACATTATGTGTTTGTCCTATCTTAGACACCTGTCTATCGAAAAAAAATTCTGGTGTATTTTCTGTCAGAAGCCGAGTTCATTTGACAATTATCGGTAGTGCATGCTTGCTAAGTTTGACTTCAGCCAAAGACTTTAGTATCAATAGTTTTTGTTTGCCAAAGAGTTTATTAATGGTTCAAAGGTTGTAACAAAATATGAAGTTTATCACAATGTGTTTCCTTTTTTTATCCAAAATTAATTTACATGTGTTCGCAAGTATATCCAATCAGAGACGCACGACAGATATTTTAAACCTTTTCAAACGATATCGATGTTTCTTGATTATACTTCACCTAAACCACGAATGGGAACATTTATTTGTTGAAAAAGACAAAAATTATAACGTTCTTGAACAGGAGCTATTATCTATTTTGACAAATGTGCACTTTATAAAAATCAGTGAGTTCACCATTATGCCATTTTTCTTCAATATAATTATGATACTTCTCTTTATTGGTAAATATATACTTGTGTCACCGAGAAGATAAGTGTTTTTCTTTTTAAAATTATGAAATTGTGAGTATATCTGATCTCACAATTAAATGGCACATGCTTTTCCTTTACTTTCGGTGCATATTTCCTTGACGATTAATGTGCAATAACACACGTCAAATCTGATCATGGCGTATGGGCATCACGCTTTTTGAATAAATTTATTATTGTAAGATTAAAAAAACGTTCAAACTAACATAACCAATTTGATATGTAATTCTGAAAAATAATCGTGAAGTCATATCTATTGATCTCAAAGAGTTTTCCCGGCAAAGTTTCTGGCACTAGATTTTTAGCCGTGTTTTATGTTTTATGTTTTATGGCGTCCCATCTATTATTCATATCCCTGACAAAGAACGTATATAAATACTGTATATTATTACTTATTAGGTTTGTTACTGACTGACTACAGAAATATATCGGGTTGATCAGTCTCATAGACGGCGAGTCGAAGCCAAGTCGTCTATGAGATTGATCAACCCGATATATTAAAGTTTTCAATCAGTAACAAACCTATATGTGTTTGGTTTTCCAAGGTTATTTAGTGAGACAATTATTTTACACGAAGCGATGATCTACGCAAATTCATGTTAAACTACAAGTGGCCTTATGCGTTAAAACAATGTCAAACTTTTTAAAATTCTCATTCTCACCTTTCAAATAGCGTTTGAAAATCTTCGCTACACCCTTGCTCACCTTCAATGTTTTGTTGCAATTTAATTTATACCCTTTCCTCCGAAGAGAGTTGGGCAAACCTCAACGCTGCCATTTTACTATGCCCCAGACACAATAAAGTGACGTAATTTCAAAGGGCAACTTTTCTGATTCAAATGCAATTTCAAAGGGCAACTACTCCAAATAAAAAGAACTCATATGGAACGTTGTTTCTGTATCAAGATATAAAATGTCGAGATAAGTAATCGAAGCGCGTTTAGCGTCGGCCATATTGTCTAATATTTATTCTCACCAAACGGACATAGAAATATATTCGGCAGTCAATTGTTATGTTTAAACCAATGAAAGTGTGAATTTCAGTCCGAGAGAAAACAAAATGGCTTTAACGATCTACGATCCTCAGCCTCAAAGTATTTTTTTCATCAGAAAAATGTTGTTTATCCTTCAAACTTTATAAATGAAATGAAATAAAAAGAAATTTACTGATGGTATCCATGCATTTTACGAAGCTATTGCAATTTTGCCCACGATGGATATAATGGAATAAATATACATGTTGAGATCAAATTAGGAAAAAAACCCACTGACAGTACAAGTGCAACGGAGGGTCGAAACCCTTTCCCAGTGTGTAGTAGTTCTCCGTGAAACCACTTAATATAAGCTATGCAGTTCGTTGAATAACTGCATGTATTATTAACACTACAAAACTAATTAAATTTATCTATATAAACGGCAGATATATGGTACGAATAGAAAAAAATCCGGAAAATGTAGAGTTATTGAACTTTGCTGACTATCGGAAATCGTTAAAGCGACGATTTAAAAATATTTCAATCAAATAAACATAAAAAATTAATATAAATAAAACGCACGGTATTCATTTTGTCTGCACAATCTGGTGTTTAATAGGACCGACTAATAGGCATCTAACGTTATGTATTTTTCTCATAATTAAAAAAAATACCCTCTTCCTAATGATACATGTATAATTATTTGGTATGGGATATTATTACTTATTATATAGGTTTGTTACTCGGCTTCTCCTCGCAATCTATGAAATTTATCAACCCGATATATATTTCTGTAGTCAGTCAGTAACAAACCTAATAAGTGTTTTGTTTTCCCGAGGACTATCAAGTGACAATTTTTTCACAAAAAGCGATGATCTACGCAAACCTTAGTCCGAAATATCTGACGTTTTCCTGGCTTTTTTCAACGATTTTGATATTTACATGCCAGGAAAACGTCAGAACCGGCGCCATTACGAAAACTGGAAATTCGCCGCCTCCAACTGGAAGCGGCATTCTAGGCTCGATTTTAAATAGGTATATATTTAAACTAAAAAATACAGCTTAAAATATAATTTTACTGCACATTTTAATAATCACACTGATAAACAATAGTGTTGTTGACCTATTTTCTCGCGAGATTTAAAAATGCACGAAATCAAAACAAATCTCAACAGTTCGATAGAATGTGTTCAACAGCATGTTTATGGGATGTAAGGACCCATAAAAGCGATATTAGTGAACAGCAGTATCATCGTTTTATTAATTAGTTGTGAGTGAAACATTTGATTCCACTCGTAAATATTTAAAATCGAGCCGAGAATGCCGCCTCCAGTTGGAGGCGGCGAATTTCCAGTTTTCGTAATGGCGCCGGTTCTGACGTTTTCCTGGCATGTAAAATATCAAAATCGTTAAAAAAGCCAGGAAAACGTCAGATATTTCGGACTACGCAAACCTATGTACAAGTTACCTAACATCTCGTCCAATACGACTCATTTAAACTCTTAATTATTAATCGCACCTTTCAAATACTCTTTAAATATCTTCGCTTAACCAATGTTTGCTTACAATGTTTTGTTGCTATTCAATTTTAAACGTGTTCTCTTTTTCCTCTGCAGAGATTTGAACAAATCTCGGCGCTGCCATTTTGTTCTGCTCCAGACACAACAAAGTGACGTCAATATTTAAAGGGCAACTACTCTAATTTTAAAGAATTTCAAATGGCAACTACTCCAATTATTTTAAGAACGTAAGGATGTGGTTTCTGTATTGCTTAATATGAAATGTCGAGATAAGTAGGCGAAGCATCGGCCATTGACGGCCATATTGCCGAATATAAATTCTCACCAAACGGACATAGAGATGTACTAGGCAGTTACGTGCTATGTTTAAACCAAAGAAAGTGTAACATTTCAGTCTGAGGGAAAACAAATGTATATATATACAATGTATTATGAGAATAATATATAACGACAGATGCCTGTGGACCTACGATATCCAAAAATAGGCAATTAATGCATAAATATTTACATTTCCCAGTGTCTCTGTCTGTGATAACACTACGAATCGATTTTGTACTATAGAGCCCAATAAATTCAAAAGACGTGTATTGTTGGGGGCGCAAGCGGGTTTGCATAATTAATTAAGGTCTTCCGTTTCCAACGGAAGACCTTATAGTGATTGTAATGTTTTTTTTATTAAGGTCTTCCGTTTCCAACGGAATACTTTATAGAGATTGTAATGTTTTTAAGGTCTTCCGTTTCCAACAGAAGACCTTATAGTGATTGTAATGTTTTTTCTTTCTTTCTTTCTTTAAGGTCTTCCGTTTCCAACGTAGAGACTGTAGTGTTTATTATTTTTTTTTTTTACCCTTTTTTTGTCGGCAGAATTTCTCAGAGATCACTGAATAGATTTTCCTGAAATTTTTAGGGATAGTAGAAAATGGTAATACCTCGAGGAGTTTTTTTTTCATTTTTTTCAAAATTTATTTCCGGTCGTCCGTTTCCTGTCCCGCGACAAAAAACCTTGATCCCTCGAGATCTCAGAAACGGCAAACACTTAAATATCTATATTTTGTTGGATGATAGACCTATGTATGTAGATGTGTTTAAACTATTTTGTTTAATTCGTCGTAACTTCCGGTCGTCATCGGAAGTACTTTAAAATTTGATATTTTTCTTCATTTTTCAAATTTTACACACGATGAAAATATCAGTACAAAGCCTGACATTTGTCATCTTTGTAATGTTAAATAAACAAAACAATTCTTCTTCCGGTGAGATATCTCAAATATCTCAGATAGGTTTGTTTTTGAAATGTTGTTCCCGTGAGATCTCAGAAAGTATAAGTGATCAAGACATAAAACTTTTGTGGATGATAGACATTTGGTTGTAGATGTGTTCAACTGGTTTCATTTTGTTGACCGTCACTTCCGGCTCTCACCGGAAGGGTTCAAACAAATCAAGATATGAAAAAGTTTAACTGTTTTTCTTTTACTGTTTTACTTTGACTGATATACAATAATGTACATAAGGCAAATGTTCACAAATGACTGGCTTTTATTTTAATTGAGCACTTCCGGTCTTCCGCTTCCGGTCTCAAGATAAAAAATCCTTGTTTCCTCGATATATCAGAAACGGTAAAGGCTTGAACATCCAAACTTTATGTAATGATAGACCTATGTATGTAGATGTGTTGAAACTATTTTGTTGATTCGTCGTAACTTCCTGTCGTCACCGGAAGTACTTCAAAAATTGATATTTTTATCAGTTTATTTTTATTTTAAATGGGATGAATATGTCAGTATAAAACCTTACATATGTCATCTATGCGATGTTAGAAAAATAATAAAATTCTACTTCCGGTGAGATATCTCAATTATCTCAGGTAGCTTATTTAAAACAAATTTTGTTCCCTCGAGATCTCAGAAACTGCAAGTGATCAAGACACGAAACTTTCACTGATGATAGACATTTAATTGAAGATGTGTTTAACCGCTTTCATTTTGTCAACCTCACCTCCGGTCCACAACGGAAGAGTTCAAACAAATCGAGTTGTTTGTAAGATTAAATGTTTTTCTTTGACAATTTTAGATAAATTGATAGGCAATAAAGTTTTTTCTTCTAACGCTTAACAAATACTAACTTTTAATTTCGTTTAGCAGTCATGTTTGTCCGTTTCCTGTTCCGAGACAAAATATATTAACTCCTAGAGATCTCAAAAACGATAATGACTTGAACAATCAAACTGTGTGGGATGATAAACCTATGTATGTTGATGTGTTTACATTACTTTGTTTTGTTCGGCGTAACTTCCGGTCGTCACAGGAAGCACTGCAAAAATCACTATAAGTGATTAAAACACTACACTTTTATGAATGATAGACATTTGATTGAAGATGTGTTTAACGAATTTAACAGGTTAATACATGAGGAACGGAAGACCTTTTGTTGCTATAGCAACAAGTATCTAATTCTTCTTATTATTTTCCCCCCTTTTTTGTCGGCAGAAATTCTCAGATGTGGCTGGATAGATTTTCCTGAAATTTTCAGAGATGGTAGAGAATGATAATACCTCAAAGTATATTTTTCATTTTTTTCAAAATCCAGTTCCAGTCGTCCGTTTCCTGTCCCGCAACAAAACGCTAGTGACATCGAGATCTCAAAAACGAAAACGACTTGAACAACCAGACTTTGTGGAATGATAGACCTATAGTTGTAAATGTGTTTAAACTATTTTGTTTTGTTCGTCGTTACTACCGGTCGTCACCGAAAGCACTTCAAAAATTATTTTTTTACGTATTGAATTTGTTTTAAAGAGAATGAATATATTAATATAACTCCTTACATATGTCATCTATGCAATATCAAATAAACAACAAATTTCTACTTCCGGAGAGATATCTCAATTATCTCACGTAGATCTCAGAAACTGTAAGTGATCAAGACACGAAACTTTCACTGACGATAGACATTTGATTGAAGATTTAAACGGTTTCATTTTGTCGACCGTCATTTCCTGTCCACACCGGAAGAGTTCAAACAAATGAAGCTGTTTATCAGTTTAACTGTTGTCCTTTGATAGTTTTAGTTAGATAGATAAATAATAATGTATGATAGACAAGTATACAAGAAAGAAAAATTTAATTTTCATTGAGCAATTCTGTTTGTCCGTTTCCTGTTCTGAAACAAAAAACCTTATTTCGACAAGATCTCAAAAACGGTAACGACTTTAACAACCAAACTTTGTGGGATGATAGACCTATGTATGTACATGTGTTTACACTATTTAGTTTTATCCGGCGTAACTTCCAGTCGTCACAGGAAGTACAACAAAATTTTATTTTTAAAAAATATTTTGGTTATATAGCATGGAAGTAACATTTTAGCAATAGAAATACAAAAATTCATCTACACATGGTTGAATAAACGAAAAAAATCTACTTCCGGTGAGACATCTTAAATATCTCAGGTAGCTTTCTTTTATAAAATTTTGTACCCGCGAGATCTCAGAAACTGTAAGAGATCAAGATTCAAAACTTAAATTGATGATAGACATTTGATTGAACATGTGTTTTACGGGTTTCATTTGGTCGTCCGTCACTTCCGGTTCTCATTCCAAGCGTTAAAGCAAAAGAAATTTTTAAAAATTTTAGATTTGTTTAACACTTTACTTAGGGTGATGAAGAGTAACGTACCTTAGGTAAATGTATTAAAATATTTACTTTTAATTTCTTTAATCTTTTCTGTTTGTCCGTTTCCGATCCGGAGACAAAAACATTTTCTCAATGAGATCTCATAACTAACAAAAACTTGAACATCCAAACGTTGAGGAAAGACAGAACAATGTATGAAGATATGTTTACTATGTTCTGTCTGATCCGGCGTAACTTCCGATCGTCACAGAAAGTACTCAAAAATTGACTTATTGTCTTTTTGTTTTGTTTTACATAGAAATAATTACTGGGAAATTCCTTTACAGTATATATTATATCAATTTTCTTTTTACAAGAGAAATGCAATTTTTTGACAGATTAATACATGAGGAACGGAAGACCTTTTTGTTGCTATAGCTACAAGAGTCTAGTTATTATTTTTTTTCCCTTTTTTGTCCACAAGATTTCTCAGATATGGCTGGAGGGATTTTCTTGAAATTTTCAGAAGTGATGGAAAATATTGATATCTCGAGGATGTTTTTTCATTTTTTCAATATTCAACTCCTTTCGTCCGTTTCCTGTCCCGCGACAAAAAGCTTGTCTCATCGAGATCTCAGAAACGAAAAAGACATGAACGTCCAAACTTTGTGGGATGATAGACCTATAGTTGTTGATGTGTTTAAACTATTTTGTTTTGTTCGTCGTAGCTCCCGGTCGTCACCGGAAGTACTTCAAAATTTATTTTATTTACGTAACTAATTAATTTTACATAAAATAAATATATTAGTATTATTCCTTACATAATTCATCGATGTTAGATAAACAAAAAAGATCTACTTCCGGTGAGATATCTCATTTATCTCAGATACATTTTTTGAAACAAATTTTGTACCCGCAAGATCTCAGAAACTCTAAGTGATCAAGACTCAAAACTTACGTGGATGATAGACATTTAATAGAAGATGTGTTTTTTTTGTGTTTATTTTTTCGACCGTCACTTCCGGTCCTCACCGGAAGACTTTAAACAAATCAAGTTGTTTATAAGTGTAACTGTTTTTATTTGACAGTTTTAGTAAGCTTGATTGAAAATAAAGTACGATAGAAAAATATAAAAGAAATTCTTACTTTAATTTTCATTGAGCACTTACGTTTGTCCGCTTCCTGTCCCGAAACAAAAAACCTTTTCTCCACGAAATCTCAGAAATGGTATAGCCTTAAGCAACCAAACTTTGTGGGATGATAGACCTATGTAGGTATATGTGTTTACACTATTTTGTTTGATCCGGCGTAACTTCCGGTCGTCACAGGAAGTACTCTAAAATTTGATTTTTTAAAAAGTTTTTGTTTTTTAACATGTAAGTAAAATTTTTATAAAGGAAATACAATAGGTCATCTACACTTGGTCCAATAAACGAAAAAAATCTACTTCCGGTGAGATATCTCAATTATCTCAGGTAGCATTTTTTATACAAATTTTATACCCGCGAGATCTCAGAAAATGTAAGTGATTAAGATATGAAACTTTCAAGGATGATGGACATGTAATTGAAGATGTGTTTAACAGGTTTCATTGGTCGTCCGTCACTTCCGGTTCTCACCGCAATGGTTCAAACAAATCAAGATGTTTATAAGTTTAACGGTTTTTTTTGACAGTTTTTGTTAGCTTGATAAAAGAAATAAGGTATGATAAGAAAATATTAAAGAAATGCTAACATTAATTTTCATCAAGCACTTCCGTTTGTCTGCTTCCTGTCCCGCAACAAAAAACCTTTTCTCCACGAAATCTCAGAATTGGTATAGATTTAAGCAACCAAACTTTGTGGGATGAGAGACCTAGGTATGTACATTGTTTACAATATTTTGTTTTATCCGGCGTAACTTCCGGTCGTCAAAGGTAGTACTTCAAATTTGATTTTTTAAAAAAGCTTTTGTTTTGTAGCATGGAAGTAACATTTTAGTAATAGAAATACAATATGTCATGTACACTAGGCAAATGTACAAAAATACCAGCTTTTTTTCCTTATTTTCATTAATCATTTCCATGCGTCTGTTTCCCGTCCAGAGACAAAAACCTTGTTTCAACGAGATCTTCGATTTGGCAGAAATGTGAGCAACCAAACTTTGAGGAAGGATTGACTTTTGATTGTAGAACTGTTTGACATGTTTTGTTTTTGTTTGGTTCGGTGTTACTTCCGGTCGTCACAAAAAGTGTCTCAATTTTTTTTTCATTTTCGTTGTTGTTTTACTTGGAAGTAACGTATGGATATTTCATTCACAGTAATCATCATATCCATTTTTTTTCTACGTGAGAGAAGCAATGTCTTTCAGTTAAATTGATTCATGTATATCAGAACGGAAGACCTTTTTGTTGCTTTTGCAACAAGAGTCTAGTATTATAATATTAATCGTACAACTGCTGAAAATTATATAAATATAAGTAATAAGGAATCATTCTTTGAATATTATGAGGTGATAATTTCGGTCGGGGCAAGATCAAATCTATCATAAATCCCTATGTTCTCTTATTTTTTTTTTATCCGAAAAGTATGAATTTATTCAGTAATCTTTGGAATCATTTTAGAAATGTTTTCAAATAATTTTCATCTATTTCATATCAAACATAAAAAATAATTAATCAAAATAATGAATAAAAAAATAGATGAATGGATAAATATATAGATGAATGGATAAATATATATAGAAAAAAACCATCCAATAAACAAACAAACATTTTTCAGTGATCAAAGATCTGTTTTCATTAATCACTATCTTCTTTGTATGAATGAATGAATGACCTTAATTTCAATTCAACCATAAATAAAGAAAGTGTTCTTTATTTATGGTTATACTGAAATTAAGGTCAAAGTGGGCTTTGTCCCTGTGGTACTAACAGGACATGTATACCAGCTCTACTGTAAAAAGTTGTTTATTTAGTATTTACAATTTCACATATCTCGATGTAAACTATGTTTATAATAATTATATATATTAAAAGAACTCATTAAGAACATTTGAAATTATTTTCACTTCTGCAGAAGTATTTTGAACTTGATTTTTTTTTATTTGCAGTTATCGGAAAAAAAGAAGCAAGAATTGTCCTAGACGAATTGAGAAAAAGACATGAATCACACGTTTTGAAGGTTAGATGTCATTATTAAACATTTATAAGTAGAATAAGATGCTTACTTATCAATGAAATGAGATGTGCATGTATGAAGTATTAAAGGTGTTTTATCGAATTAAAAGTGTGTATAGCTGAAATTGTAAGTGTTGTAGGTGTCTGGTTAAAAATATATGCAATTCAAATTATAAGTTGAAATAACTAATGTGTTATAATGATTTTTGGCATATCTAAAGTCAATTTCGTGTCTCGTGATAATACTGCCTTTGTTAGGAATCCGAATGGAAGAGACATTTTCAAAAAATTGTTGAAAAAATACATTGCATATTACATTTCCTAAAGACTTCGTTAAAAATAATAGATTGCTTTTTCTCCCTGTCACTCAGCTACAGCTGTATTGCCTAATTTAAACGTACTCTAATTTCATTGTAATATTACACCAGTAAAGCAGTGTATTGTAAGAAAGGGAATGTAATAGATGACATGTGGTAATAACGAACGGTGTTCAAATTCAAAAGTCCAAAGGAAAATTACAAAACAGGAGCAGAGCAAACACAAACCTTTTAAAAAAATAGAGGTACAGTCAGGTGCCATGGAGGAGTGAGCATCCTCTGCTGACCGGTCAGACCCGCCTTGTGCCCTTTGTCGTGATTCGGAACAACGGAAAAGGATACCTTTCCTAACTTACGTCATTATGGCATGCAACAAAATAACGTAATATATTTAAAAAGAAACCCATTAAATTTCAACGTCAAGCAGTAACATAGAATAGTCACATCCTTTTTCATAAGACAAAGCTCACTTTCTATGGTCTGTGCGCATAGCCCAGGGTTTCACATTAATTTTTTGAATTACCAGACCAGTCGGGCTACCTCTGCAGTGTTCCACTAGCCCTGACCCTTATACCACTAGCCCTGACCAATTTTGACAAAAATAGACTAAAAGTAATAACAAACATGAAATATTAAAGAAATTGTAATGGTTTATCACAATGAATCATTCAAACTGTATTTAAGATTTAATTTATTCAAATCGTTCTAAAAATGATACAAATATTCATTGGTTACCAGGGACCAACCTAGAGCAAAATTTTAGGGAGATTCACTTCTCCTTTTCTACAGAAAAATAGGGAGAAGTTTGAGAAACGAGGGAGTCTTAGATTACTTGACAATGGATAATAATCAACCTTTAATAATTTAAATTAGATTAGAAGCAAGTCAATAAAAAATAAAACAACTTCTAAAAATTTATCCAATTTATTAAATTTAATTTTATTTGATGTATACATTTTATAGATGAAATGTTTTGTAATTGTGGTAGCTAAAGTGACAATATTGGTTATGTGTGTATTTTTGGGGAATTAGTCCACACCTTTGACCATTATGTTGAGGAACTTTTTTTTAAAGATACCTGTAAACAAACGGTGTTATAATTATTTTAGCATCAATTTGGCAGAGGTATTAACTAATTACAAGTTACCAACTAATTGTATTATCGACACTAAAAGTAATAAACATCGTTTGCACAGCATGTGGTTGCATCACCCGTATTTATAACCCCTAATGATTAGAGAGACTCGAGTCAACAGGAGTTAACTGAGGCTGTGAAACGTCTTTAGAATTATCATTTTATTGCCTTTGGGATTAATTTACACGATTGTGAACTCAGAATACAGGACGACTTTAACTTTTCATTCGGAGAAAATTCCGGCGAAGTTACTGATCAAAAAGAGAGTATTTTGCCCAAGTAACCCCCTTGGTTAGTCCTTGGGTTGTACTTATATTACGGTAATTTGTAGAATTTATGTCTATTAGCAAAGAGTGCTTTTATTTCTATTCGATATACGGTTGCCGTAAAATGTGAATCTGACAGACTGTTCAGGTGAATCACTGTTCAGTCTGTTTGCATGCGTCATGCTGTTTGTACCCGGCGGGACACATGCATGTTCCACGAGTGTTATTTCACACTTAAAAAAAAAATTAATTCTATGAATTATTTTACCTTGATTACAGAAACATTATGTGCGCATTTATTATGTTTTTTTTCACACGACCAGTCGGGCTAGTACGCAGACAGGTCTCTTCTTTGTGTTAAATTTGTGCTTTTATTTATGATGTAATATTTGTGGTTTGCAAGTGGTTTGCAATACTTAATTTCTTGTGCCTATGTCTGGTTGCATAATTATGCTCCCAACATGCAAGATAAATTATGTCAACATGCAAGTTACAAATCTTTTAAGAGAACATAATTTTGATATGGGTAAAATCACTTACTTAGGTCCGTATCTGACATCATAGATGCAAGATGCAACATAATTATGGCAACAATTGAACATGCGACTAATTTATGTTGATATGCGACTTATGTGAACATTCAAGTAAATTATGTTAACATGCGAGATATTTATTTCAACATACGAGATAATTATGTTTACATGCAAGTTAATCATAACAAAATGCGAGATAACTTGACATAGATTTCGTGCATGTCTACATAATAAAATGACATGTAGAAATAAATAAGTCGCATGTGGACATAATTATCTCGCATGTCAACATAAATATCTTGCATGTTAACATAATTAACTCTCATGTTGATATAAATAAGGCGCATGTCGACATAAATATATTGCCGTCTACATAATAATTTACTATGCCACCATAATCATGAATAAGTCACATATTGTCATAATTATGTTGCATGCATCGTGCATCTGTGATGTCAAAGTCCAGCATTAGTAAGACAGTTTACCCAAATAAAAATCAGATTCTCTAATAAAAAGATGGGTAATTTGCATGTCAACATAATTATTTGCATGTAGACATAATAATCTTGCCTTTAGACATAATTATCTAGCATGTTGACATGATTTATCTTGCATGTAGGGGGCAGAAATATGCCACCATACATATGACTTGTCATCTCAAATACATATTGTACCCACGACATACCAAAAAGCTATTATATCTATTGACACTCATATGGCATATGTTCTTCTGTTTTTTTTCAGTGAATCAAAGTAATTAAAAAATGTCTGTTAAAAAGTGACAACAGTTTTGCAACTAAGCATCTCAGAAAATATTTGCAATATGAATAGCAGTATCATCTCGGTGTTTTATTATCTCCACAGCCCGTCAACTTTCGATATATAGTGTATTAATACTTGTGTTCAAAAGATTGTCAACATTACATGCCGATGTCTGTAAACAATTTTGAAATGTAAACCGTCAATATATTTATTCACTCTCAACAAAAATGCAACTTGCATGTACAATATACCTAACAACAGCCGTAGATTTAATTATAATGGCACTAAGGTGGGAATTGAGTAAACCTTGCGCCTGGTTTACTGGTCAGCGGAGAAGTATATATTACTGATCTAAACCGATACCTTATTTTTGACATAATTATATGTCAAGATATGTTCGCGTTTGAAGTGCTGACCCCGGGGTCATGAAACAGACGTAGACATAAGATTTTCACCTACTGTAAAATGTTTATTGCTCATAAACTGAATTATTTAAGTTGCGGACAACAGCAGTTTTAAAATGCGAGATTAAATGGCACTTTTATTTTTTGCTGTTTTTCTTCAAAACAATTTCATTATGCTTTTAACCCTTTGTTTAAGCTTAAGATGAACATGATCGTAGGACTTAATCTTAACTTATGTGCTAAATATAATAGAAAGTATTTAATCAAAATTTGTATCGGATTAATATTTTACAGTGGTGTGTTTATGTTCAATAGTTATATACTTGAAAAAATGATATCCCGTTTTAAAACACACTGTAATGATTATATAAACAGGACACAATTTCTTCGTTGTGGGAGATTCAGTTTCACATAAATACTTTAAGTAATAGTTAGATCATACTAATTAAAATTTACGCGATTAAGAAGGGATGGAGGGAGCGAAGCGACCGAGCCCCTTCTTAATCGCGTAAATTTTAATTAATATGATCTAACTTACTTAGAACATAACCCACTTTTTCATTGGCTGATCAAAAGTTTAGTGCCAATCAAATATCACCTCTCATTCGTTTTCGGCTCTCTAAGTTGTCAATCTAAAATGTGACGTCGCTGTGAACTGAGAGACATTCTTAACGATTAAATACACCACTTAATAACATATTTAGCGATTGCTGATTGGATAAAAAAGTGGGTTATGTTCTAAACCTTGTTATTAACCTCACAGTGTATGGGATTGCCGAGGAGGTATCAATAAGGGGGGAAACCGGTCATAAATATTATTACGCGTCTCTTAAATTCATTTGTTGTGTACCCTTACATACCTATTTGTAGACTTGGTTCTTTGTATTCAAAAAGAAACTTAGCATGTTTGCATGTCACTTATATAAGAACATTAAACTTAAATGCAAGCAAATCGGTATCAGAAAACAGATCTCGCATATCTTTTACTGCGTAGGGTAAAAATTGCATTGGCTAATATGAGCGTAATCACGCAAGCAGCAGTAATAAAAACATATAAAGTATAATTTTTTGACACCTAGTAAATTTCAAAATGCCCAATCTTTAGGTGTGGGAAAATGACTCAACCAAAAACTGTTGAATTGAGAAACCAACGAGTATTGGGTTTCAAAGCACACACGAATCTCGATGTACGTAGGCGGAATGCCAACGTGTGAGGTCAGGAATAAATCTGGTCGTCCTCTTCAGATGTGTATAAATGGTTGCAGATAATGGTCCATTTGACATTTCCCCTGTATCAATATACAATGCATTAATTAGTATCACTTGATAAATGTACCGTCCTACATGTGATGTATCTTTAATTCTTATATGTACTGTAAACTTCTTCTTAATCAATGACTGGACATGTCCTTTACTTACACAATGTAGGTTAATTTTTAGGTCTATCTCGAATACCTATTAGTAATTTATACTACAACTCTCGAAAAATTCTAAATTAATGCAGACTTGAAGATAAAATATTTTCTTTTATCTCCTTCCACAGAGGTCAGCGTATTCTGAAATAGAAAGAGATGAGGCGGATATTGATTTTGATTTGATTGCCCGTGCATTAAAGCAATTCGAAGACACACGGCGCAGCTCTGAAGAAGACTCAGCATCCAATCAACATAATGCAACGGACGGGGAAAAACTCATCCAGGAAGCACTGAAGGTGGGATTAAAATAGAGCGCGAAATTCAAAATCATTATGAAGGATCGCAACGAGAATAACGTGTTTTGCTTTGTTTTGTTTTGGGGGTTTTTTGGGTTTTTTTTTTCAAACTATGCTTTCATATAACATGGTAATTGATAGGTAATAAGTGTATAATATATACGAGCATATTTTTCTTTTTTATGTAAAATAAGCTGTGGAGATTTATGTTTGACATCGATACATTATCATGTTATGGATTATAACATATATCTCTTGTACCTTAATTATAATATCAATGAATTTTGAATTAGTGCAATTTATTTTTAGGGTAATGTTGATCCAGACTCTGACGTGGTCAATCTGCTGGAGAGCATGTTTGTGGATGAGGGTTCGAAACACAACCAGCACGTAAGTTGATGAAGACATAAACTTCATATCAAGATAACTAATTATAATAGGGCTAATAAGTGGTTTGTATGAAAATATTCCTAGATATTCTGTTCAGATATTAAGGTTTTATATGATGACAATTTTTTAGTTTCTTTGTACAGGATTATTTAGATATTGCTATATTTACATTTTCCAATGTCTCTGTCTGTGATAACACTGCAAATTGATTTTGTACTATACAGCCTAATAAATTCAAATGACGTATTGTTGGGGGCGCAAGCGGGTTAGCATAATTATTATAATATTTAATCGTACAACTGCTAAAAAATTATATTAAAATAAGTAATAAAGAATCATTCTTTGAGTATTATGAGGTGATCATTTCGGTCGGGCGTGATCAAATCCAATAAAGCCCGAAGGGCATTATGATAGATTTGATCAGGCCCCGACCGAAATTATCACATCATAATATTCAAAGAATGATTCCTTATTCCTTAAATAAACACCAACATGTTAAATTGTGAAACCCAAACTCAGTGTATTCACGTATAAACCAAGTATATCACAAAGTACTTCATTACATGGGTTTTTTCATTTTTCATATTAACGTTTGAAAGACGGAGTATTAACATTATGTTGATGTACATAATTTCTTTATCAATGAATTTATCATAAACTTGTTATTTTATAATAGTTTACGCCCTAAAGCCAAGTTTGGTATTATCTATGAAACTACCGTTTAAATACTTTTAGTTTAACTAATGAAGTTTGTTTCTTCATAACATGAACGATATGAAAACATTATAAAAATTATCGTAAATACTTTTCTCTTAAAAACTTACCAAAAAGACTTTGAGAAATCGTGCATACCTTGACATGCATGGGAACACCTGTGAGTTCTACTGATTAAGTAACATTACTTTCTTCTGGTCATTCGGTAGTGTCTTCGCCTTTAAAAAAAAATATGACATTTTCGCGAGAGTTTTATATTGCCTTCTTTGCTTTACAGCCAGATGGCATCAATAAAGTCGCCTCAAAGAAAGGAAAAGTATTTGGTGACACCCATGACGGCCATCGCTTGACGCAGCAACAGATTGAGGAGCTGAATCAGGTAATTAATCAGTCAGTGTCAATATACCAACCAGTCAGATGGTAAGTCAGTGTCAGTTAACCAATCAATGGTAAGTCAATGTTACATGTAATGAACAAACCAATCAGGTGGTAAGTCAGTGGCAATAAATCTACCAATACTATTCACGAGTCAATATTAGTTAACCAACCAATCAAATTCGTTAGTGTCAATAAATCTACCAATCAGATGGCAAGTCAATGTCAGTCATCCAACCAATCAGATGTCAGTCATTTTATTATTTTATTTTAACATTTTATTCACAAGTTATGCATACACAATGTGTATTTTCCATTTATTTTATTTTTTTATGCTCAATGAATGGTAAGTCAATTGTTTTTAGTACAGTGTAACCAAGTTTATGTTACAAAAAGCTTTGTTAACTTTTCTGTCTTTCTTAATATACAATAGAATGGTGGAAGAAGGAGAAATTTTCAGAAGTCGGCCCGTCTTTGGAAGGACAACATTATTCCATACACCATCGACAGCAGCCTCTGTAGGTTTTTAAAAATGTGTTTGTAATGACATGTTTGATACAGGAGTGTTTCTCGAGTATTGACAAAAGAAGATATATTTGTTTAACATATTTTACACAGAAAACAATACCATTATTGTATCCTTTGATACATGATTAATTATCAAATTGTCAAAAACACTGTACATATAGATTTGACAATTGCTGGACTCACTTTGGTCGACTAGATAATTTCTAGCTGCTATTGAAATTGTAGCTAGCGACCAGAAAAATATAGACGTCATTAATAAGGCCATCAAACAGTTTTCCGACTACACCTGTTTGAGCTGGGTTCCCAGGGGCTCGACTGAGGCCGCGCGAGCTTCTTACTCCTCCTACATTGAGTTCTTCTCCGGCAGGTACAGACCTTTGTTTCTACATTCTTACTTTCTGACTTTGTACAGGTAATATTGATGTCTACAATAAGTCTTGTTATGTGTTACAGTGGATGCTGGTCCTATGTGGGTAGAGTCTTCTCCGACAAACAACAAATCAGTTTAAAAAATCCTGGCTGTATTTCGGTAATGTGGTTAACATGAATTACAACGATATTCAGTGTTATCTTAAAGCTCAGGCGGTTGCGATATACTATGGTCTGATTAATCATATACCTTAAATATGCCTGTAATAAAAAAGATGTAAATTTGCAGGTGTCCACAGCCGTCCATGAAATGACGCATGCCATCGGTCAAATGCACGAACAATCCAGGAATGATCGAGATAATTACGTCACCATGCTTTGGAGCAACACTCAGGGAGGAGAAACTAACAACAACATGGCGAAATTTAACACCTTTGACTATAACCCTTACGACTATGAGTCCGTGCTCCAGTATAGCTTGACAGTTTGTGTTTTAGACAGTCTAAGACAATTTCAGATCGTATTCAGGTTTTCATCGTTTCAGTTCACAATATAAGAACACCATATAGAATATTTAAGTGTTGTTCTTTCAGTCTTTTAGCACAAACGGAAAACCTACGATGGAGTTCAAGGACAGGCGCCTTGATTTCCTGGCTGACGCCGCCACTGGGCTCATGTTTTACGATATACAAGACATCGTCGACGCCTACAACTGTACAGGTTAGATACGTTTTTCCTGGTTAAAAAAGAGTGGCGTCACAATAACAACATAAGAGTGATACCAGGAACAGCTGTTTCAAATGACCGCCGATTTTCTTGAATAAATTAGAGCCATAATCGCGGTTTATTTAGCTAGGTTTTACTTTAATCTCGTCCGAGAATGATCATATATTCTGTTTGATTTTCTGGTGAATAGAATTATCAAGGTTTCTGACTTACTTTGTCATATTCTCAGAGTATACAAAAATGTTGGCGGGTTTATTATCAAGTTTCTTTGAGGTGCTCGTCATCGACACTCCCAATCGTCTTCGAGCGAGGTCGACTACCCGGCAGGTTTCCTGACAATCTATGGCAAAGTCGGCGTACTAAGTCTTTAGATGTCTTTAATATATATATATATATATATATATATATATATATATATATATATATATATAGTTTGCAATATTTATATATTGCTGCTTTTGATAGAAATTTTCACTTCGCCTTGCCACCACTTGTGTAAAAAAATATAGCAGACAAACATTATGAGTCATGGCACACGTGACACATCCTGGCGGTTTTCCACAGCTCCAGATGCCAAATCCTTATCATTTAACGGTGACTTATGTCCCTTTACACGATTCTCTCCTTTGAAGTCCCGGAATTAACAATTCTTAAATTTATTTTTTTTTCAGCACCCTGCAAAGGCCCTCTGAAGCAGTGTCAAAACGGTGGGTTTGTACTTCACAACTGTAACTGTCACTGTCCTGATGGCCTCACGGGGGATCTGTGCCAATCCGTTGTTACTGACCCAGGTAACAAAACTAATTCAATATCTATGAAAATATTAATAATAAATAAATATTAATAATGTTTTATTCGTAAGGTGGCTCACTACACCTTGAAATAGTTTCTCAAATCAGCTGTAAATTACTTGATTATAATAGATATTATGATGGATATTTAAGTCAAATGGGCGAAAGAAATTGCAATTTTGGATAAACAATTATATTTTCAAAAATTTAATTCAATAAATATGAACAAAAGCCCCAAGCAGATTCGAACTCATGATCTGCGGTTCACAAGCCCAATACCTTAACCACTGAGCTATGGCCGATTGATACAAACAATTTAACAAAACATTTAATTTGCCATCTTGTGACGTAGTATACATGTAGGTGTAGTGAGGTACTTTAAGCAATAGATGTAGTTTTTTTTAAGTTTTGAGAATGTTAGATTGAGAAATAGAAACACACGGTTATATGTGTAATAATTCATTTCAAGATTTGACATGAAATCAATTTCTGAAGGGAAAGCAGCGTTTTTAGCCTTCAACAATTTTTTCATTTGAATCTATTGCGGTTGTTTATAAAAAATAGTGTAATGAAAGAAAAACAAAACATCGTTCATGCAGTTAGTAAAATAACAGGTCCTCAATATTCTCAGTGAATTATTATGCAAATATATTACAGTGTGAATTCACAAGCAAAATTTATATATTACTGGTACAATGATTTTAATTTTATTTTTATTAAAAAACTAGTTGTAACAATTTTATGAAAAAAGAATTAACAGTCACCGGTACATAAATTGATGATCAACTAATTTTGACGATAGAGATTATATTACGGTCAGGAACAGGCTGTCAATTCTCAAGCGGGTCTTATGCTTTTGGTTGTTCATAAATATTGACAACATTCAAAGCATATATACGACTTGATAAGCTATATAATTATATATCATTATTATTTAAAATTGTTTCGTACACTGAACAGAATGTGGCCCAGGAATAATAGATTTAGCCGACGGAGAATCCAGGACTATAACTTCACCAAACTTCAACAATGGTGGTCCCTACCCGACCGGCAAAAAGTGTGCCTGGTTGGTGAAGGTATGTTTATACAATTTGGGTCGGGTCAATGGATCATTTTGTTTGAAAACCAAATTTTGGGGGGTTAAAAAACTTTTATTACAAAATTTGCCAGCTACTTGCTAAATGAAACATATATACCCATTGTTGATACATGTATCAATCAATTCGTAGGTTAGCTCAGGGAGAAATATTGAAATGACCATAGAAGAAATGGATCTTACCGCCGCCAACTCTGCGTGCGATCATTGGCTAGAGATACAGTACAATCTGATTGGCCAAACTGGTCCGAGGTAAGGACTGGATACAAAATTGGAGCTTAATATTCATTTGAAAGGTAAACATGTTTGATCAAATTCCATTATCCAAACACACAAGAACCCTTTTAATCAGATCAAATTATTTTTATCACCAACTTTATACAGAGTGGGTTTGATTTACAAAAAATGATTTTCATGTAGAAATTTTCAGTTAATTTGATTAGTGCTCCATTGCTTAATTAACATAACCAAATGCAATGTTTGATCAAATAGTGATGTGATATATATTTACGCTAGACTTTTAAAAAACCCCGATAAATAATTTTCATGAAGATTTTATCGACCACATCATTAATTTAATAGATAGAGAAAAACAGTAAAACATTAAAACTGAAAAATGATAAAATATTTTAGACGATGTGGAAAATTGACCAAAGAGACCTATGTAACATCCGACAATGGAAATCCCAATATAATGTTGCTGAAGTTTGACAGTGCGTTCGCGTCCACGGCCACGGCAGGAAAAGGCTTCAGCTTGACCGTATCGTCTGTGGGTGCAGGTAAAGATGTTTCACACATTGATATAACCTTAATTTTTATTCGCTTATGCAAACGGCACACGATGTTTTCCACATAAATAATACCTGTAAAATTTTCTGTAAAATTTCGTTTATGTTAAATCTTGAAGCGATTCCTCATAAAAAATAATATCGAAAGCAGATACATGTTCACAAGATCAATGGTATTCAGAATATAAAATTTCATTGATTAAATTATTATTCCACAGTACATCATGCATTATAATGTTTCGTACAATTTTAATTTTGATATAAAATACACCTTTAAAATATTGCATTTTGAGAAATATTAAAATATGAGATAAAAATGTATGTATGGAGTTGATATGATATTGCATAAAACCTCAAGTCTAAATCTCTGACATATGCAAAATAACACTTTAGCTTTAACTTAACATTGTATAAGATTTTAAAAAAAACGAAATTAAAGAGTCAGACGCATTACATTATGTAATTTGCTGAAATAAAGTAAGCAAAATATTTAATCATACAATGTCATTCTTCAGAATTTTTTTGAAATGCTACCAATTCAATGTAACAGTTCGCGGGAAAAAAATCGCTCAAGTAGTTGACGTCCATTTGTTACTAAGACTCAAGTTGTTAGTCGGTATTGTGATATCATACCGCCTTAGAATCCTAAGAAAAATTAAAGAACAATGTGAGTGTCAAAACATTGTAAGTATTGCCATGTTTAAAAGAAAAAGGCAACTTGCTGTTTTACATTTTTGTGTAATTCAGGTTGCAAAGGAACACCCTGTGTGCGTGGAAAATGCATTGATGTTGGCAGCAATGGTTTCATGTGCTCCTGTGAGAGCGGTTTCTCCGGAAAATATTGTGACACATATGTCGGTAAGAGGTTCTAACACCACTATCTGGTTAATCTAGAAGAGATCTCTTTACCGTTCACTTGAACACCACTAGTCGGGAAGTCGTCTTGGTCTGTTTATCTTTATTATTTACTGGCACACTTTCGATTGGGAAATTTTTATAGTTGGGAAATCTGTATCTTCAATCGATTATTGCCTGTCGAGAAAGAGGTATAGCGCACTAAATAAATGATTTCGCCTCCAAGACAGCGGTTTTGCAAATGTCATGCATTTTCAGTATTATACAATATTTAGTTCAAATATACATAAATAAATGCAAATTACACATTTATCGGGTTTTAAGATTCCTTTTTATCAAAAATGACATCAATGAAATCTACAGGTTTTGTTATTGATATATGGGGAAATGATGAGTATGCAAAAAAGGCACAGGTGATTGTGGGCAAAACCGTGCATTACCCCCCACCCACCCACCTTTTCCCCCTCAATTTTTAAAATTAGCTCAGCTGAGCCGAAGGCCGAGTAGTCTGAATTGGTTTTTTTTCAAATCTTACAGTTCCTGTATAACTCCGAGTATGAATGACTCCGAGATAAACAAATCTCTTGAATGACATTGCAGTTCTGTTTAGACTAAGATGCATTTTTCTAGAAGTAATCACGATACTGAATATCAACTAACAGTGTACATACAGTTCTATATTAATTTCTTGATACAGGTTTCCTGAGCAAACCAATCATGTGGTCAAAGACACCATTATATATATAAATTCAGTACCTAGGTTTCGTAAATTCTATTTAGACAGGTACCTGTATCTATATTTAGAAAAAGATACTTCAGGTGAAGATGAAAGAAAGGAAAAGGGCGCTATATCTCTTTACATTCCCATTTCTCAAAATATGTTAAAAATATATATCTGAGTAAACTCACAGATATTGTAAACAAGTTCCTTTTTTGTAGATAATGGTGATGTTTTCTGTGGTTTTGAGGGAACAAAATGTATCTTAAAGAACCCCCAGCGCAATAATTATCTCTGGATTATAACAACGGTAATGAGTTAATAATGTATCTTAAGTTTGATTTCTGTCGCCGAGAATCGTCGTTGGTAATGAATATGCCGATGTTCTTCTGAATAAACATTTATCTGAATGATTATATGCTATATTTTGTTTTTACTTTTACACTTTTTATTTTGTAAAAGAGAGTACCAATCAATTTAATTATTTCGACAAATTATGTTGTTAAACTTTTCATTGTATTTTGAATGATTTTGATGATTTTGATTAAAACAAAACATTCAAACTAAGTCATTGTTATAAGGGCTCCACACTTTCCTCTGGAACCGGTCCTTCTGGTGCCAAAACCGGAAGTCATTATTTGTATGTTGAGACGTCACATCCGGTACCTGTGGGAGCTAAATTTCAGTTCGAATCGCCCTATATATCAGGTAAATAACATAATTCAATACGATAATAAGTATTACTCTAAGAAATCTGCACTACACCTAGGGTTTGCCAAGAAGCATGATATACATAAAAAATATAAATATCAGTTTTATGTGGTTGTAACTGATTATATATTCGAGCTTATTATATAATGAAAGCATTTTAAGTTTAAAGATCATTATATCTTTTGATAGATGCAATAAATGATTTTTGGCTTTCGAAATCTATAAAACATATATTGTCCGATATAAAAATACAGTAGTTTAGCATCTTCTTGATGGAGGAAGGTTATATTCTTTGAATTTTAGCATCATAATTAGGTTAACGACATGTTTATATCAGATCGAATGACAACAATTAGCTATTCATTAAGTTTTTTTTTTTTCAAAACGACGACAAAATATTAAATGAGTTTCCTAAAATTATAAAGCTTATAAGATGATGTTGATGTAATTAATTAAAGTAAATGAAAAATGACTCACATATTTTGAAGCTGGTCCTAAATGCTTGAAATTCTGGTATCACATGTATGGCAGCGATATGGGAACCCTCAGTGTGTTACGTAACAACACACAACTCTGGACCAAAACAGGGGACCAAGGCAATACCTGGCACAGGGGTGAAATTGATCTCGGAACATCAGCAAAGAACTACAAGGTAAACGAAATATATTTAATGATGCACATTGTTTGAAATTACCCCAAAACAAGTTGGTATACGCCCACTGACCAAATACAACTCGTTGAACTTTCAATATTTGTTTTATTTTTGGTTTTTAGATTCACTTTTTAGATCACCCGAGTCCTCTACCTAAATTGTGAAATTCATGGCCCCCGGGTCATGGGTTCAGGCCCTAGGGTAGGGGCAATATAGCCATATAGTGAAAACGTGTTTCTTATTAGAAAATCTTCTTCTCTACTCCAATTTATATTTGAGGAAAACTAAATGCATGGTTATGATGTCAACGAAGCCCTCATCAAAGATTATTAAATTTAAGGCCCCTTGGTCAGGGGTTCAGGCCCTAGGGCGGGGCCAATATGACCATATAGTGAAAACATATTAAATCTTAAAAAATCTTCTTCTCTATTCATATATATATATATATATATATATATATATATATATATATATATATATATATATATATATATATATAATAGTTAAATTCATTGACTCGGTCAGTCAGGGGTTCAGGCCCTAGGACGGTGCCAATATGGCAATATAGGGAAAATGTATTACATCTTAAAAAATTTTCTTCTCTACTCACATATATATATTTTAGTAAAAATCTAAATGCATGGTTATGAAGCCCTCTTCCTAAATTGTAAAATTTATGTCCCATGGGTCAGGAGTTCAGGCCCTTTGGGTAGGGCCATTATTGCAACATATTGAAAATTATTAAAATTCAAAATATTTTCTTCCGTACTTTTACTGTCGTTTGAAATAAACTAATTATATTGTTATTATGTTCATAATGTCTTCTTTTTAAAAAGTAAAATTCACTGCCCATAGGGCAGGGGTTGAGGCTTTTTATTTGGGGTGGGGGGTGACAAATAAGGCTATATAGTGAACATGTATTTTTTTTAGGTTAATTGAGACACTCAATGACGTATATCTCTGCTATTTTAAGACCCAGCAACTTGAAATTCTGCATGAGTGTATTTCAGACATCACTTTTCTTAAAACTACATGCATATTGCGAATGTTATAAAACCTAGTTGATTTATTTAGCGAGCTGGTAGTTTTTTTTATCTGGGTCAGAGTTCTTTATTTATGGTTACATTGAAATTAATGTTAAAACGGGCTTGGTCCCTGTAGGTGTAGATAATCCGAGATTTTTCTGATTTTTGTCGCCTTCCCCCCCCCCCCCCCTTCTTCTTTATGTATAAATGTTTTTAAATATCACATATTTAAAGGCAGGGGTAAAAGACAGAGGAGTTTGGGATTAGGGTTTACACTCCAAAATGAATCTTAAAATGCAAAAAATGACACCCTTTGACAGGTCAGTCTAAGAGCTATGGTACTCAGGTGACCGTCAAGGCCTGTAGGCCTCTTGTTTATATTACCGGCGAGAAGGCCTATCGTTTTCATCTTAGTATGCTATGCCTGTTACCCAATCCATATGAATATCAATATAATATGCTTAAGTTATATTTATTTGAGAATTAACAATTAAACAAATATCGATTATATATAAAGGTCACCCTTGAAGCGATAAAAGGAAGTGGATATCTAAGTGACATAGCAATCGATGACGTCATATTAACATCATCAACATGTAGTAAGTAAATATTGTATACATATTTTTTTTCACAGTTTAATAATCTATAGCTTATTAATAACAACATTAAAATTGACAAAACACCTGGCCAACTAACATGTACTTGCATTTAATACTACATGTACTCCAAACTCAAACAAGAAACTGATAAGTTAACGTTTCTTCTTTGCAAAAAGTTTATGACTTCAGGGTATTTTTAAATGCCATTTCTGAACTTCTAAGTTTTGCATTGAATATTACATGTACTCCAAAAACAAACAAGAGACTGATAAATTAAAGTTTATTCTTTTTAAATAATTTATGGCTTCAAGGTTTTTTATGCCATTCCTTAACTTTTCTTGTAGATGGCCAGACCCCATCACCAACAGGTGCTCCGGTTACAAAGGCTCCAACAACTGTTGTCTTAGTAACAAAGGCCCCAACAACGGTTGTCCCAGTAACAAAGGCTCCAACAACGCTTGCCCCAGTAACAAAGGCCCCAACAACGGTTGCCCCGGTAACAAGGACTCCAGCAACTGTTTCTCCTGTAACAAAGACCCCAGCAACTATTTTTCCGGTTACACCGATACCAATAACCCAAACCCCAGATCCTTCTGTCGTTGACCAAGAGCTTCATTGTTCTTTTGAAACTGGCAAAAATTGCTTCCTTAATGATATACAAGAGGATGATTTTGATTGGCGGATACGTAAAGTAAGAGTTCGTCCTTTAAATGTTAAAACTAACCCTAACCCTAACCCTAAATTTATCTTAGTGAATAATATTTAGATATACCAGATATATTTTAGATCAAATCAAAGAGTGATTTTTACATATCTATTTGATTCCAGGGTTCAACACCTTCTATCAGAACAGGCCCTACCTCAGCCTACGAAGGACAACATTATTCGTACATCGAAGCCTCGGGGAGGAAAGTGAATTCTGTAGCCATTCTACAGGGCCCAAGTATCACTACAAGTAGGACTCTACATCTGATTTAAGAAAATCCACATACTTCATGCTTATTAGAACCGTGTCTTGTATTCATATGCTCTTTTAGGAAATTAAAATGAAAAACCTTGCTTTATAGTCCGCATATTTAATAAAATGTTTCATTGCATATTCTTCTCATTTTGATGAGTACGGTCTTGCATTGTAGCTCAAACATTCTGCCTTACTTTTGCTTACCATATGTATGGCGTGAACATTGGCTCCTTTTCCGTCATTATGACGTCTTCTAATGGCGACCAGAGTTTATTCAGTACAAGCAATGATGCAGGGAACCAGTGGATTGTGACAAGTATTTCTGTTCCACCTTCGAGTGGAAAGGTACCGATGTTATTTTTACTAACAATTTATATCGGAGAGAACAGAAATCAGCCTCTCTAAAAGTTGAAATGCATGCCTGTCATAAATATTAAGTCCAATATATTCCATCGTTAATGTACCTTAAAGTAATCGTATTTATCCATGTATTTGTATCCATGAATTCAATGCGTTGATGCAAGAATCATAAATTGTTCTAGTATCACTAAGTAATCATCAGAAGACAACCTTTTTGTGATATTTTACAGATACAGTTTGTTGGTGTCCGAGGAGATGGATTCAGAGGAGATATTGCTCTTGACGATGTCCACTTTTTGGCTGGCGATTGCAGCACGGGTAAAATGACAATTTATTTTGAAAAATAGCATTACAACAGCCAGTTTAGCTTATTAGTTTTTTATGAGAAAAGGCAAAAAAGTAGTATAAATATAAATTACATGTATATATATAGTTGATGAACTCTGCAATTCATTCTTGAATATTTAATTGTTATTTATCAATTACAACTAAATCTTAATGTGATAGTGTATAATTATTAAGAGGACTCGATGGTGTTCTTTTAATCTCCGAAAGAAGAAGAGCTCTATATAAAGATATAGGAAAATTATCAAATTTTAAAAGTTAATTATTTGGTTTTCTTTATTGAGATCTGATGGTTAATTTATTAACCACCGAGCATTCTTAATAAACATGCTTATACAAGGAAAGGGTATGAATAGGCTATGCCTCTTTCCGAATCCCTATTGACTAACGAATACGACTCACAAGATACATACGATGATTTATTAAACAAAGGTACAACTAATACATTTAAGCAGGGACATAGAACTATATTCGATAAGGTCAAATAAACAATGAATAAATATCGTTTCTGATACATATTAAATAGAAAATAAAACGCATGACTGCTAGAACACATTTTTCATATATCTTTTCATTCACACAATTGTATACACTTACAATATAATACATTATATAAATGTATATTTAATTTTAAAGGTAAAATTAATACATAATCCCTCTTTGAACGTTTAATGTTCATTCTGCTAAAATCAGTTGCTATAATTCCTTTTGTGTATTATAATCTGTTTTCAGACATTGACTGCCGGAGTAATCCATGTGGTCCGAATTCCGTCTGTGTCCAAGAATCTACCACCACTTACCGATGTGACTGTCACCCAGGATTTGGCGGATTGTTATGTGATGTTGGTGAGTAAATACTGTTATATTCATATAAATGAGAATTTAGAAGGCTAGTGGTTGTGCCCATTTGAAAACTATATTAATTTCCCTTGAAGGAAGAGCTTTGTAAAAGAATATAGGAAACTGTTAAGTCTTACTTAACAGGGGCAAGGAAAAAGTAATTGTAGAAATTTAAAAATACATTCATGTAAAACATGTCTTTATTAAAACTTACAAAAATAATGGAAATGAGCATATAACATGATCTTCTACTCTTAGGCATCTTTTTAACTAATTTATAGTACTTAGAAGCAATTCTTAAGTAAATAATGATAACAAAAATGCAACTTTGAAGTGGTTTAGGTTATCCCCACAACAATTAAAAAGTCTTCTATTTTGAAAATGGGTTCGATATTTTTCACTCATGTCCATTTAAGATACAATAAACATGCGCAAAAAATAATCTATTAACCTTTGATTGCACGTTTTGATCTTCCGTCTATAGTTTTGGATTTGCAACAATAACTTTTGCTAGGTTCCCACTGTCGTGCGATCTTTTACGAACACCACGATTGACAAATCCTAACCGATCTTGGAACTTCTCTATTATTTTAGAGTACAAGGTGATGTGAGTCGATACTTCCTTTTGTGATTTGTTCAGCTTTAGTATAGTAAGGTAACGATAGACATATTTCGGCTGAAGCTATCTGTCGCGATCTCATTCCTCGTTTGGATACGATAAGATACGTTCTGATAACATTGTCTGGATAGAAGTCCCGATTGAATCTTAATCTTGTCTTAATATTGCAACATGAGTTCCCGATTTGGGACGCTCGCGTACGTGCAGGTGCGTTCCTATAAGTCACGATAAGTTTATTGATCTGTTGCGATGGGGCATTATAATGATGGCGATTCTGTTCACGATCAAGATGGAAGATAATTCCGATTTAAGCTACGATTCCAAACCGACACTGTATTTATATAGCTCGACTGACTATATTAACACATCGCAACTGAATGCGATGATAATACGAATAATCACGATTGAAAAATAATAGTGTCGATCGTAGAAAACTTTTGGATAGTCAAACATTCTCTAAGATTAACACGATTGCCACGACAGTCTTCAAGATCTGATGAGATTTGATGCGATTAGTACGACAACTCCATGATAAAGACCGCAATTTTAATCGTGCTGCGAAACTTGATAGCATTAGAATATAACAATATAATGAATGGTGCTTCATTGCGTTTATGGTATTTTATCAAGCTAATATTTTGTACTTTATTAACTAATCTTCTTATTTATTTGTTATTATTTGTATTTTAGTAACGGTTGAAGTCAACTGCACGTTTGAAAGGAACGAGGATTGTTTTCTAGAAAACAGTAAACTTGACGATTTTGATTGGACCATCAGAACTGTAAGAATTTACGTTTGTCACAATAAAGTAGATTTGATAACAATTCCAGAGATATTGGAAGTTGTGATTTGTAAAATCTAAACAAAAGATAATCAATGTGAGGATGTTTTTGTAATATGCATACATAATAAGACTTATATATACCCATTTCATTTCCCCTGTAAATCACTGAAGTTGGGGATTTTATTTGACAAGAAAATACATATTGCGTATGAAGACAAACCTTTTTTTGTTAAGCTTCTTGTTAGCTTGAATATTTTATCTCTTAATAAATCTTAAAATGGACATTGGTTATGGCTCATCTTTCTCATACAGTATGCTAAAATTTACATAGATACATACATGTAATGGTTTTATGTTAAAAGGAGGTAATATACAGACTATTAAATGGATATTTTACAAATAATAATTAAAACATATCTGATTAGCTATTTTATCGCATTCCAAATTGATAAAATAAAAAGATGGTTATGTTACTAAAGTTTAAATATACATGTAATTATTTTTATAAAACCTTGAATTTCATTCACAGTCTCCAGAAATATAATTTAGCCATTTAAATATATAAATGAAATTCGTTCGAATAGAGAACTGATATTCAGGTTAAAGATGTCAACATTGAGCCTCTTAGGCAGAAGTAAAAAAAATACTTTGATTTAATTAATTTTTCATTAAACTGCCAAAGAAATAACGTCAGTGTAAATGATAGTTATTATCGCTGTCTACATATTTCTATAATATTTCTTTATATTCATCCATGAACAAGGGAAAAACACCGAGTTATAACACTGGTCCGAATTCTGCCGTGCAGGGTTCCAGATATGCTTACATTGAAACATCTGGCAGATCCAAAGGACAAAAAGCATCGCTTGTTACCAAGTACATGTTTGAAAGTGAGAATTAACTCAAATTACGAATGGGATTATATATTACCTTTATATTAGTGTGTGTTTTTTTAAAAAGATCAATCTTAATCAACATTATTAGCACTGACATCTAAACACATTTTCTCATCGTTTTATTTCTAGATGGAGATCGCTGTCTTACGTTTAAATATCATATGTATGGGCAGACAATTGATACTTTGAGAGTGTTACAAGAGACAGCTACAAATACAATTGAGTTATTTTCCAAATTTGGCCAACAAAGCAATTCTTTCACGGATTGGAAAACAGCTTCGATTGATATATATCACAACGCGAATGATTTAGTAAGTATATTATTGGTATATTACTCATCTTAATAATCCTCAATATTTCACATTAAGTAATTAAACAAGACTTTGTCGTGATAAGAGAGAAAACATCAATCATTAAATACCAATCTTATATCAACCCTACGTTGTATTTCTCGTGATTGTATGTGATATGGTTTTATTGGCTTCCTCATGATACATACTGTGTTGTCAAATCATAATCCACACAGAATGAACTAGCATGTGTTTAGAGTAAATGCTTATTTTGAAAAGAGATATACTATAATAGTACCCAAAACGTATGCACAGAAAAAAATATTAAATTCAGGTCGTAATAATTTTAATTGATATTACAGATTGTTTTTGAAGCTACTAGAGGAAAATCGTATACAGGAGACATAGCTTTAGATGACATTAGGTATATTCCAGGACGATGTGGTACGAAATATGTGAATATTTAATACAGGGCATACAGTTGTGATCATTTTTTTATTTACATCTTAAGCTCAAATAGTCTAAACTGATGTATATTGTTAAAACTTTAACGATTTGATATGACAATATTGATCACTTATTGATACTAAAGAGAAGTCGGTTTGCAATCTTTATGACACTATCACAATAACACCGCCCAATAATACCTATGACACTATTACAGTTATCCACCCATGAATCTTTATGACACTATCACAGTAGCCCCCCTCCCATTAATTTCTATGACACTAACACAATACCCCCTCCATTAATTTCTATGACACTATCAAAATAACCCCACCCCCATTAATCCTTATGACACTATCACAAAAATCCCCCTATTAATTTTCATGACACTATCACAATAACCCCCACTCCATTAATCTTTATGACACTATCACAATACCCCCCCCCCCCCTCATTATTCCTTATGACACTATCACAATAACCATGCCCATTAATCTTTATGACTTTATCATAATAACCCCACCCATTAATCTTTATGACACTATCACAACCCCCTCCTTAATCCTTATGACACTATCACAATAACTATGCCCATTAATCCTTATGACACTATCACAATAACCAACCAACCCCCCATTAATCTTTATGACACTATCACAATAACCATGCCCATTACTCTCTATGACTTTATCATCATAACCCCGCCGATTTGTCTTTATGATACTTTCACAATAACCCGCCTATTAATCTTTAGCTTGTGACTTGATAACATGTCTGAACGGTGGTACATGTCTGAATCAACAAAATGGAGGGATGTGCCAATGTCTGTCTACATTTACTGGAGCCCGATGCCAACATTTAAGTAAGTACAATTAGTAGAAAACAATAGTAGAAATATTGATATAATTTGTATGAGGAACAAACGGTGCATCAACGGTCTACAATTTACCCCATTTTTTGCATGCCGTGTTATCAACGCATTTATTTTTCATAAATAAATTATATTTTTCTAATTAACATTCTTATCTCAATTTATTACCTTCAGTTGATTTATAGTACACGTGATTTGTGGATATTTTTAAAGTTCACGCGATTTATGAATATTTTTTTTGAATATTTTAGTGGGTCTTTTGTCGTCTTGTACTTTCGATGATGGTTCGTGTTTTTTGTCTGATATCACTGGCCTAGATAGCATGGACTGGACGATAACAAAAGTGAGGATTACAACACACTACGCATTCAATACATATTCATTATTGAAAGTTTAATTTTAGATTAAAATTTTCAGCAGCAGACGGCAAGTACAGTTTGATTTTTAGTCAATAATATATTTCCCCAGATCTTTCATCTTGTAATGGCGTCCTTTTCACGATCATAGATGTAAGAAATATGTTAAATGTGGTTGTTCGTAGAATTTTATTTTCTTGTCATGCCTGTTTAAGGACTGTGTAGATTATTTTGAAGACTGACGTCTCTTCATGTTAACAGAGCCGCACTCCAAGCTCAAGGACAGGCCCTAGTAAACCTCTGAACGGGAACTACGCTTTCCTAGAGGCCTCAGGACGTACGTCCGGTGATAACGCTATCCTCAGCTCCGTGGCAACGTCACAACTTTCTCCTATCGGTATGTCAATGTAACGTACATATTGCATAAAATGTTTTAAGGAATGATGAATATTGGTCGTTTTCCTCACACACGTTTTTATGACACGAACAACTGTTTTCTTTTTTTGAAAAAATAAGTGTTATTTAGAACATCTTGGTAAAGCGTCTGTACTCGTGACTTTTGATGCATGTTCTGGTACATAAAAGAAAACAGAATGGTTCAAATTGATAACAAAATCGTTTACTTAAACAGGTCCGACATGTCTTCGCTTCTTCTACAATATGAATGGCCGTAACATAGGGACACTAAAAGTCCTTGCTGGTGAACGTACTTCAGAACAAGAGGTCTGGGCCCTCTCTGGAAATCAAAAGGATATATGGACTCCCGTGTCCATCGATATTCCTGCATTTACCGATCTTGTGGTATGTTAAGATGGACCAATATGTATGAGTGTCTCAATTATATTTCAAAATGTAAGTTTATTCCTGGCCTAAATCAAGGTCGAAATTAGATTTTTTTTAAAAACATAATATTAGTAACTGATCACTGAAGTTGTAAGTACTATCATCTCAAGTTTGTTACACTTTTGCTTAAAGTAACAAAACATAATTTTGAAGTCAATGTAAAAAATATATTTGGACAGATAAAGTTTGAGGCAATTCGTGGCAATGGATATCGGAGTGACATCGCTATTGATTCGATTCAGCTCTTTGACTCACCTTGCACAGGTACACTAAAACGGTTACCGAAAATTATCATATTAATAGAGAAATAATTATACATTATGTTTATTTATTTATGGAAAAATCAGGCAGTATAGCTGACCATTACAAAACTTGTATGACGCCAAATTTTCATACAACACATTTATTACGTTATCATTGTTTTCAGATGTTCCTTTACCTGCCTAAAGTGGCACAGAAATAGTTTACCAGTTCTGATCAACTATACTTGACGTTTTATAAACTTTTATATTGAAAGTCGTATTCAACAAAGAATTATGTTTTATAGCAAGATAAACGCTTGGACATCTTTTTAAATCAATTTGAATAAAAATGTAAGCTTATGTGACTTATATACTGGTTACATTATTCTGTATTGATAAATCATTAAAAGCAAATATATTTGTTGTTCAGTGTTCTTCTACATGTTGCTTATGATTTCTAGGTAAATGACCACCTACTTATTTATTTGTTTCCTCCGATTTATGCAAATAACATGGAAAGGGGACGATTATCTAAAATATCAAAATTAAACAATATAAGTATGTGCTTGGTGAAGTTCAACTGAAGACCACTTCCATTAGTGTCCAAGCGAAAATACGAAATCATATTGACAACATTGATCACAAAGGTAATAATTCACAAGCACATGAGTACAGGCGCAATGGCCTACGAGCTAGAGAACTGGACGTGATATTTACATAACCTAATTATCAGCAAAGCAAGTATCCATACAAGGAGTTTGTTATGTCCCTCTGCTATAATTTTACCATTTTAAAAAAAAAATCCTACCTTGATTTAATTTCATAAAAGTCAATAGCAATGGATTCAAATGAAACAACAGTGAAGTGATGAAGCGCTGCTAGATATTTTAAATAATGATAATATCTTGTCTTATCAAGATATAAAAAATAGACATATTTGATAGAAAAAAGTGCAATTTTATATCGCAGCAGGCACCTGGTACCATGATTGAGGTCCATGTTTGCTTTGTTTTTTGACCGTCACGAACAAAACAAATCATCAACGTTTTGTTTTTTCACCTATTATGATATTTTCCCGATGTTGACATTTACCTCGATCATGACATGCCCAATTTTGACAAGGAGCACATGGCGGGTGCGACCAGTCAACAGGGATGCTTACTCCTCCTATACACCTGATCCCACCTGTATCTTATTAGAGGTCTGTGTTGCTCTGCTTTAAATTTGTATTTCGTTTTATGGATGTTTGAGATTACTGACAGTTTGTTATTGTCATTTTTTATGTATAAGTAAATAATTTATAGTTATATACGTTGTAAATTTATATTAGAAAACATAACGAAGAGGTGATTTTTAGTTCAGAATATTACTTTGTTGTAAAGGTTTGTAACACAATTGCTTCAATCAGCAAAAGTTTCCTTTCTTTATCATCAAATATTGAAGGTTTTACATACAGTACATGATAAATTTCCATAGTTCTAAATTTTCTAAGGAAGAAAAAGTTTTTATTGGTTTTAAATTTCATTTGAAAAGATAAATGTAAAATGAATCAATTTTTAGAAATGCTAAAAATGTAAACCAGAACCTGTTGTTATAACACAATAAGGAGATCAAATAAATGGTTGTGTAATTAGAAATTTCCAGTAATCGGTATAATGATGATATAGGGAAATTAAGCTAGGCTTGAACAAAAGAAATATTTTTAAAATTTGATTTATGTGTTTAATTTCCGATAATTTTTAGTTTTCTAGAAAAGCAGGGGGTCAGCTCGTAAAAAAATTCACTTTTCTATATGTAAAATTAAATAAATGCCGCTTTAAAAAAAATAAATATATTGGGACACAGCACCACCCCTAGCCTTGTTGCTAAATGGTTGTAAAAATTGTGATTCAACAAAACAAAGTGAGATTATTTTCTATGGAAGTTATCTCTTTTACCAGGGGGTAATTCTACCTTGAGACACCTTAAGAAACGTCTTTGTTCATTTTGGTTAATTACGCGGTGAGTTTTTGTCTCTACATCAAGAAATAAAAGGGCCGGACATGCGAATCAAATCGAGATCTGACGCATTTTTGAGTCGATGGATAGTTATTGCTAGAAAATGTATTAACGCAAAATTCTTTCTTATTAAATGTTTTTGGTGAAAAAGAAAAAGACAATTTATTTCAATACCTACATATTTTTCATTTTAAATTCCAAATAGTTTACCTTTCTGATTCTGATCACCCGGAGCTTGGTCTGTTATACAATGTGTCACCAGTAACACCAGTACCACCACAGTTGACTTAATGACACCCATTCCTATCAGGTTTGACCAACTTCAAATTGAGGGCCTCCTTATAAAGAAGCTTTCTCTTTCACGCATGTTCAAGTGTTTAGGGATGCTTCTTTAACATTGTAAGCAATTTGATCTCATTTCAGGACATATGCTTATCAGGAATCACGAAGGAAAATAACATAAGGTTAGTAAGGTTGGTTACATTCCATTAAAAAACCCGTGAATTTTGTATCTCGTTTATTATTTGACACTTATAATTAAAATTTGGTTAATAATTAGAAATAAATGTATCTTAGAGAAAACAAGAAAACTTACATTTCAATGTTTTCTAATTCAAATCGTAGCATCCTCAGAAATGAAAAGACATCAAATACAATATAAAATATAGCCTATCCGGAATAAACAGATAATTTAAAAAAGACAATGGAGTGATATTACATAAAATATATTTTAAGCAAATGCTGAACTATTTGGGCCTGTACAACAAAATATTTAATAGGACATATATTCACAGCTCGAGGTGAGACTATTATAGTTCAAAATGCATAACCCTGGAATTTCTTACTGTTTACTCAATATGGAATACAGTTGCCAGCAGCAAGGACTGAAATATATAAAACAAAGGGCATTTACGGTCAATTGAAAATTACCAATTTATCGACATATACACATAGCACCAGATAATGAAAATGTATGTAAAGTGGACAATGCATAGACGTTGGCGGCAAAGGCAGCCTTCACACATTTTCAGTGTCAATTGTTTTACATTTTAACTAGATTATCAAATTGTTTTATTTAAGTGTTATCTTTTGTTATGTGCTATGCTAATTTTCTTAATACTTACCGTGGACTCGTGCCACATTGCTAAGCTTTAATTAAATTGACCCCAAAACCACTCCAAAAAGCCCACCAAACAATAATCAACATACATGTATCGGTATAACAACATTTTAAGCATTTTTGCATTTTCTGTTTATAGGTCCTTTAAATAAATCAGTTGCACGTCTTGTAATCTATATTGCTTATATGCACGAAAATACATGCTCATTTAATTCCTCAAAATCATTTTCATTGCTTAAAAGATTATATATTTAAACATGCAAGCTACATTGGTAAAGAAAAAAAGCCATAAAAAATTCACTTAAATTTGAGTCTGGTCTTTGGCTTCTTTTTTCTGATATATATGCATCAAAATCCCTCTTATTTTCGCCGAGTCATTGACAGTCCCATCTAGTGTCCAATGCATTGTAACAATGTACTTTTGGGTTGTATTATACCCTCGTGTATATACTCTTTCTTCGTGATTCCTGATTTGTATATACACAAAGAAAGAGATTAAATTGCTACAATATGAAATAAAGCTTCTAAGAACACTTAAACATGCGTGGAGGAGATACGTTGAAAGTCTGCTTTATAAGAAGACCATCAACTTGAAGTTAGTCAAACCTGATTTGAATGGATCCCATGAAGTCAGCAGTCGTGGTACTGGTATTACTGGTGGTTCATGGTCTGACCGACCAAGCTCCTGATGAACAGAATGAAGAAGGTAGGTTCAATCTTTAATGACAAATATATAACTATTGACATATTTTTTAACCTAATGCGACACACAAAATTCATTTAACATGAATAAATTTCTAATAGTTTTGTTGTGTTCATGTTCAGGCCTAGAATTGAATCGCTGATTTATTTTTATTTTTATTTTAGTAGAATTATTTGTCATATTATGACGTTCCTTTTAGACAACTTATAAATTGGAAAAACAATTTTTATCAACTATGTAGGGATATGAATAATAATTAAACTATCACATATTCAAAATTTAGTAAATATGTTCAACAAGAAAGTGTTTGTATATTTCAAACTCGAAATGTGTGTTCATCAAGCAACGAGTTTCATATGTACACGTTTCATGTTTTTTTTTTTACAACTCTACGTTAGCTTATAGATATTATATTTTGCCAAATTTATGCCAGCAATTAAGATTTATCAATGCAGAACAAAAACTAGATAATATAATAAATTTCAATTGAAATACCGGTTACCATTTTAATGTTTTTGTTTTAAAATGCTGGAAAAATCCACAGCATTTTCAAAAATCCTGGCTTGTTTTTTAAGCTTATTTTGACATATATCTTTTTTTTTATGATTACTACCTTTTGGTACAAAAACTTTATGCAGACTAGTGTACGCCCCTTCCTATGATGAAAGAAGACACGTGGCATAGTCATAGGATCTATTATCCATATATCATTAAAGTGTATACAACAGCGTATTCGGGATGGGGTGCAGTAAATATATCACAATATAACATTGTTTGACAAGTTATAAAAAGTAAATGTAACAAAAACGTATCGGGCCCTTTGTTTGCTGTTTATTATCTTATTTATTTCTCACTTTTTTTTTCAAAGAACAAGAGTGATAAAATTAAGTTAATTTAGATGGTATTTGTAATTTTAAAATTTTTCAATTTGTTATCATAGAATGCAGTTAAAGTTTTAACAAAATTTAAGATAACTGGGGCCGGATTAGAAATAATGATTTTTAAATCAATAGCAAACGCTTAAAACCAATTAATTGCTTTTACCTCTATTTGACAACAAGACAACAGACTCGTATGTATTTATATTTAATTTTGATATATATATTAAAAGTGATTACATCACAAAATCTAGATGTGCATATGAAGAGTTTGATCCCGACCTTAATTTGACGAGTGTAAACAAATGCATCATTTCAAACTAAATGTACAAAATTCTTAAGCATTGTTTCCCCACCCGCCATCATCAGCAAATAGCTAATTGCTTCAAAAGAATACTTTTATATCTATTCCTTTAATTACCCCCCCCCCCCCACCTCCCCATTCTGACTAACGGGGTAAAAGCAATACTTATAAACTTAAAAATTCGGTTTTACAACCTTATTCTAAGCTATTTTCAGAAGAATTGATTAAGTGTAGTTTTCTATTTATTTCTTTTATTAGCATTGAATTTTTAAGGGCCCCTGTCTGACCCCATGGAGTCAGGATTTGAACAAGAAACCTACCATATACAGTGGGGCTTCAGATATCCGGACGCGTCAGTTTACGGACGATTCTTTTTTGGAACAGAATTTTTATACGTTATTTTGACTCGTTTATCCGGAATTCTGCGTTCCGGATCCAGAAGTCTGTTTTTACCACAAAACACTGTTACATGTAACCTATAAATTTTGCTTTCTTTATAACACCCACAGTTTATTCCAATTTTAAATAGAAGACCACAAAACATATACACATCAAATATTAAAATAATGATAATACTATAAATATTTTAAAAGAATTTTAAAAAGTTAACTATTAACAAATTTAAAAAAAAAAACGTTTGTCAAATGATGGATATTTCTTTCAGACACATAAAAAAAATACGACACTTTATAACATTCAAAAATACTTTTATTGCAATTTTTTAGTTTTTCCCCAAAACATATAATGTTCTTATCTTCTTACTCTGTTGACAAATCATCTGAAAAAAAACTTCTTGATGTTATAACAAAATGTATTGTAATAAATATGACATAAAAATTGAATGAAAATCATTGCAAATAAACACAATTTTTAAAAAAAAAAATTTAATTTGGTATGAACGTTCCTCATGTTAGAGTTATCTTTCCTAAGTTACAAGGCCCAAACACCTTGGGGACTTATTGGTTTCTGTTTTTAAGAAAATTTCCTAAATATTGTTTTGGAATGAAAAATACATACATATTTCATTATAGGCCTATAAAAGTAAATATATTTGCTTTATATGGTGTATCAATGCACCGTTATGATACGTATAGTATGATTTTTAAAAATACAAATTATTTACTTTAAACACAATAACACCAATATTTATCATATGTTTTTCATACCTTCGCTATAACAGTGATCATTATCGGTCGATTTAATCAAAGTCACTGTCCATCTGCATCTTCCGCTAAAGTCATTCAATTAATTCATGTAGAATATTGAAAGGTCACTGCTTCTATCACGCTTCTGGATTTTTTCAATGTTAATTAGTTCTTGTTTTTTTTAAATCGTGCCTTTAAAAAACGTTTTTAAGATTCAGATCAAATAATATTTATTCTGTCCTCCTCTTTGAAAAGAGCTGTTCCCATACAATTCGCCCCGGTTTAAATCATTTTGTACTTTTTTGTGTACTGCGTCATCAAAAAGTGGTGCATAGAGCTACCTTAACCAGACGGTAAAAGACTGTCAATTGAGTTTCGCACTTTATTTACGTGCTAGACCCTCATGAGTAGCTTGTATAAACACTGATTTCCCAAATCAAATTACTGGCAATGCTTAGGATAAGTCACGCTTCACTACACGTGGCTTGGATTTCTTAACCTTTGCACCTGTCAAGTGTCATCGCTTTTTTTTACACATCCCTTAAGTTTATTTGACAGAAATAATGTGCTTACTAAATCAAGAAAACTGGAAAGTTTAACATAGCTTTGTGGTTCTACCGTATTCAAAAGTTATTTTAAATGAATTGTCTCATGTAATCAAGTCATTTAAAGCCCGGAACTGGTCCAGGGGTTTCTCTAATTATGGTTGGTTAAATGTGAATATGTACCACATACTGTAATCATATAGCTTTGTTTTGAAGATGCAGAGTGAAGGTTCATTAGACATTATCATCCGGTGATGTTTAACATTAGTTTGACTTATTTTGCATCTACTGACAGTTATTCGGAAAAGGGATGCAAGAATAGTCCTAAACGAACTAAGGAAAAGACATACAGCACATGTACTCAAGGTATCGACTTAAGATTAATCTTTAAAATCTATTATGCGTGTTAAAGTTAAAATACCACGTGTAATGGGAGTAAAATTGGATGTATATTATGTAAAAATCACACGATTTATTGACAGTGATAACTGTTGCTCATGTTAATTATCGAAACGATTTCTCTTAACTAGAGCGTTGGCCTTTTTGTTCCGTTGTGATATAAGGATATCGCATTTTATATATTTGCATGCTTTTAAGAAACTCTTTCAGATCTTCAAACGGGTATCTTTTTCTAGATATTTAATTATATGATATCGCTTTAAAACTACATATCCATGTCACATCGCAATCATCTACATGACAAAAGTACATTGGCGAAGAGTCTGAATTATGAGATAATGCACATGTTGGAAAATCTTCGGTAACTGGAGAGCTATCTTGTTCTAATCTAGTGATGTCATTATATAGTAATACTCTATATCAGATCTAGAAGTGAACGGGATGAATTATATATCGTCACGCTAAAAGTCGTGATAAGATTACTTGATACACATATGTTTGCAATATCTACATGTCAGATATATAGCCTTTCGTGATTTATATGAAAACATTAGAATATCTGTGTTCTCTTAACAGCATACTGAAAAATAACCTCATAAAGGGGTCATGTGTATTTTCTCCTTGATATCGTGACTACTATTAAAGTGAAGCGTCTAATAGGTATCATTAGGTATCAGATTCTATGAAAGTGTAAATTCTGAGAAAAACATGACTTGCAGAGGTTAAGAGATAAATTCTCAATGTTTATAGATAAGATACCCGACTGTCAGTGTTGGATATTGCATTGTGTGACAAAACCAATGGTAAGACACTTATCATTAAACAAAGTCGACAAACTAAACTTTGAAATTAAATACCAGGGGGAGTAAAAGAAATGTTCTTGCATGTCTTTCAGTGATATCCTAGGTACTCTTAAGTTTCAACCAATATAAGCAAAATCACACAACTTCATGTAATAATAAATACATAAAAGTATCGTATATCGATCAAATATGAGGCCAATGATTACGTGTAGAATTGTTTGGGTTCATGGTAGTGATCAATTACACGACATTGCCTATACTTTGTAGACGGTAACGAAATCGTTAGTTCCTAGTTAAAAATAGAAACCGTTAATATTCATAAAAAACTAAAAATACATTTTTATTTCTAAAATCTGAAATAATAGTGATAATTCTAAGACATGAATAAATAAAATGGTTAAAAAAATAAGTTTTAAATACATTTTTAAAAAAAAATCTACACTTGTCTTGATTTGCAGAAGCAAGCTGAATCGGGAGAGGACAATGAGAAGGCAGACATTGACTTTGATTTGATTGCCCGCGCGTTAAAGCAACTACAAAAAACTACACGAATCATAGAAAACAAGGAAGAGAATCGCCATGAACCGGAGGGTGGTGAAAGACTCATTCAAGAAACACTGAAGGTAATGTAAGAATATGGTTTGATAGTTAAACTAAGAGCTTGAAGTGAATAAACTTCTGTCATTGACTTATTAATTTTAAAGGAATATTGGAATTTAAAGTAAGAGCATGAGTGACTTTATGCCTTTGTACCATAGTTTGGCGTGTTTTCTATTGTTAAAAGTGTGGGTTATCTGTACATACCCCACACTTTTTTTTAAAACTCCGCCCACTATCTCAGGTAAAAACAACGTCAACAAAGTTGTGTTTTAACACGTCCATGATACTGTTCACAGTAAAAGATTCCTCCAGATCAAAATTTCTAATAACTCAACACGGATAACTGATTCAAACTAAGTTCGTCGAATAAATCTCATTTGAAGCTTGAGACAAAACAATATCGGCAATGGCTCTAACAGAATGACTCTATTTTAATATTCTCCTCCATGTGTGCGAACAAGTAACGCGTGTAAGATGAAATAAGGGTATCCTGTAGAAAGGTTTTATAGAAAGTCAATCACGTGATAGGAACGTGTTTGAATAGTAAACTTGTTTTGTAGACAGAGTGAATAGCGGCGGCCAATCGGATTTGACATTTATCATTCACGGTTTTGCGACAGACATTTCTCAATTTTTTTTTTTTTTTTTTTTTTTTTTTTTTTTTTGCTTATTGATTGATTTTTTAAAGTATATAAATGTGTATGTTTATTCAACCATTTTTAAAATCATACATGTATATTATTCAAAAAGAGTAATTATATCATCATCAATTTAATCTAATTTCAACAGGAGCATTGCAAAACTTAGGTTCGTAAACTCAAAATTGTTTAAATAAGTTTAATTATTTGAAGCAAGTATCGGTACTAGAAGTCGGAAAATGAATAAATATGAAATAAAAATATGACATTGAACAGTCGATTTATTCCTAAGCTATGAATTTTTAAACAATTACAGATTATTAATGTATATCGCCGATAGAAAATCATTTTAGAAATTCACGGAGTACAATGTACATACAGTAATAAGACCAACACATTGGCGCCGTATTGATTAGAGGCAAGTGCACGCTCGAAAACTGTAATAATTGTAAACTATGGTACAAGTAACTTACCCCATATAATATTGTTGATTATGTGCAGATACCCGATGGACGTGGCCATAATGACACTCGGGAGCTACGCTCCCTCGTGTCATTATGACCACGCCCATCGGGTATCTGCACATAACCAACAATATTATATGGGGTAACTACTACTTGTACCATAGCTTGGCGTGTTTTCTATTGTTAAAAGTGTGGGTTATCTGTACATACCCCACACTTTTTTTTTAAAACTCCGCCCACTATCTCAGGTAAAAACAACGTCAACAAAGTTGTGTTTTAACACGTCCATGATACTGTTTACAGTAAAAGATTCCTCCAGATCAAAATTGCTAATAACTTAACACGGATAACTGATTCAAACTAAGTTCGTCGCATAAATCTCATTTGAAGCTTGAGACAATACAATATCGGCAATGGCTCTGTCAGAATGACTCTATTTTAATATTCTCCTCCATGTGTGCGAATAAGTAACGCGTGTAAGATGAAATAAGGGTATCCTGTAGAAAGGTTTTATAGAAAGAAAGGAACGTGTTTGAATATTAAACTTGTTTTGTAGACAGGGTGAATTGCGGCGGCCATTCGGATTTAACATTTATCATTCACAGTTTTGCGACATACATTTCTCAATTTTTTTTTTTTTTTTTTGGTTATTGATTGATTTTTTAAAGTATATATATATGTATGTTTATTCAGCCATTTTTAAAATCATACATGTATATTATTGATACAGAGTATCAAATAGTATTTCAAAAAGAGTAATTATATCATCATCAATTTAATCTAATTTCAACAAGAGCATTGCACAACTTAGGTTCGTAAACTCAAAATTGTTTTAATGAGTTTAATTATTTGAAGCAAGTATCGATACTAGAAGTCGGAAAATGAATAAATATGAAATAAAAATATTTCGATTTATTCCTAAGCTATAACTTTTTAAACAATTACAGATAATAAATGTTCGTCGCCGATAGAAAATCATTTTAGAAATTCACGGAGTACAATGTACATACAGTATATAAGACCAATACATTGGCGCCGTATTGATTAGAGGTAAGTGCACGCTCGAAAACTGTAATAATTGTAAACATGGTACAAGTTCTTAAAGATTTGTTGCGTAAGCGGTCCCTTTACGAAGCAGCGAGTCGTACCGCGGTTTATGGCGGACAAATAGTTATAGTTTTTACGGGTACACATTTACGAACATGTGACATAAATGTTGAAGTAAATTGTGTAACTGCCGCGTCAATATTTAGAGGGTTGTTGATTATATTATTCCGATCGCAGTTATATAAATGAAAGAGTTTAATTTTTCAAAATCTGCATCTTTATTTATACCCAAATATTACGCTCGTTTGCACGGTTAAGTTCAATGTCGATAGAAAGGGAAATATAGATAGCCTTGTGGTCACTAACGGACGAGTCTATGTTCGCCTGCCTCGTGTACAATGTACCTTTACAGCCGGTGTTGACAAAACTAGGTCAATAAGTGTGCTCGAAGTGTTTGTGATACGTGTGAGCTCGTTGATATCATTGGACATCATATCGTGAATTACATGTGTTTGTGGAATACTTAACAAGTCGACATTAAAATCTCCTATGATAATAATACTGTTTGAGATTTCTCCGACCTTGTATTTGCTCCAGAAAAGACTATTCCAGACATTGCCATCGGAAATCGGGGGTCGTTACACACAACAGAGAAAATAGCTACAGGTATGGCATTCGATTTCTGTCCATATGCTTTCATTACCTGATGTTTTGAAACTGGGACGCCTTATTATTGCTCGTAATAAATCTGATAAATATATCATTACCCTTTCCCTGAACCAATTTCTGTCCTTACAATAATTAAAGAATAAAGAATCATTTTTTTAGTATTATCATCTATCAATCTATCTATCATAAACCCCTTTGGGCTTTATTGGATTTGACCACGCCCCGACCACAATTATCGCCTCATAATATTCAAATAATGATTCCTTATTACTTATATTTATATTATTTCCAATTTCTACACTTTAAAAAACATTTCAAAAGAACTTTTTTTTCATGTAGCACATGCTTTGATTATTACGCGGCGCAGCCAATACGGTTTTTCGGTTATGTTATAAAACACGCCCATTTTGTGTTGCTCATCTTTCATGAAATTATTGGGCTATAGGCTTCAAAATTGATTCGTAATGTTATCACTGACAAAGACAGTTGAAAATGTAAATATATAGTATTAAATCCATCTAACATTGAGCTTTCGTTAGTAACATTACAATCGAAATGTGTTTCCGTAAAACTAAGTATATCAAAATAATGTACTAAATTGTATTAAGATGCGATACCTTGTTTCTAATACTGCGAATGTTCATGTGTAAAATGTCAAGGACATTGGCCATAATAGGTCCCGGGTGACCTCAATATCACCACAAAGAAGTAGAAGAAGCTTGGAAAACTGTAAATAGAAATTAAGTGTTTCATGGTTAGTGCAAAAAACCAATACTTGAAAACCTAAAGATTTTATAATAAAATGAAAATCAACAAAATTGACCATAACTCTTCTGCATAGACATCTGCACGAAAAATAGAATTTACCGATTGCAGCACGGTATTGTTCTAATGAATTACCCATTGTCAATGATTAACTGTTTGTTAACAATAGGGGGAAAGATCCATGCAATCAGTATAATGTGTCGTATATAGGTAATGATTTAAACCAAAAACCAGTAGATACACTACAGGTAATAAACATACAACTGTATGAAGGTATTCATATGAAAATAATGATACCTCACAAGGACAATTGACAGAATATTGTTCAATGAAAGTGAAAAACAAAACGTAGGAGTAAAATAAATAACAATAAATGCTGTAAAGGGTACAATGACAAAACAAAAGGTAAATAACAATATACAAGGGTGGTTAAATAACGCATAAACGCATTGCGTTAGAAAGTAGTAAATATGACAGAAAATGAAAAAAATATGAGTTATATTAAAAAAGGCACGGAAATGAAAAACAACGAAAATATGTGTACAAAAGGCTGGAAGTGTTTGCTCCTTAGGAAGGAGAAAACGAAAAGTGTACTGGACGGTTTCTGTTGACCAGTACAATGCTAATTAAAGCACGACGATGAGAAAATCATGATACAACATAGTGCAGACAGGAATATGAACACTTCATACACTGTCCCGCAATTAGTGAAATGAGTTATCGATCATAGAATCACACAAGGGAGGTGTAAAAGACTCAAAATTTTTAAAAAAAATCACACAGCTGAGCGTAGTTAGAGGGAATAACCCGTACTAGCGTACTACTTTTGGTGGCGTAGTAATACGCCACCATATTCAGTTCTTTACTTTGCGCTAATTTTTTTTCAGTTGAAAAATTAAAAAAAATCACATAGTTGATGCACATCTAGTTATTTTAAGATTAAGACTTTCGTTCGGTCGGTCATCTTGTGTAGGAAAGCTCTTTACCACGTCAGAATACGCGTTTGATTGGTAGCTTCGGTAGCTTTCTCAGTGTCCGACTCACAGTTTGGCGACCCGCATCGTTGCTTCAAGGCAAACAAGAGAGTCCAAGTCGTCTGTGTCCTGATCAAGACCCGTTTATCGTCATGTCTCTGAACGAAACCTTCCCGTCGGTAGTCCAGCATCCCTTGGCACTTCCGCTGCGAATTGCCTGCCTGGCGATGGCATGAATGACCGAACTACGATTTTACATGCTATTATGTATGAGCGTCGCATATTTCATTATCATAATTTGGTGCGAGTCTTTTCTTTGCGTATATCCGTTTTTTCGTGTGTCACAAAATTTGCAAAAATTGGGAAATGTGTAACTTTTTTTTTATTTGCTTTAGTCATTTTTTGCGTTTCAAAAAGATTCTTACAGCAAACAATACCAGATAAAAATTTTTAAAAGTAAAATTAGATCATTGCGAAAATTACCGGATATACGGTATTGCGTGAACGGAAATGGATTTTCGTAGTTTAAATATTTTACAATCGGTCTCAAACTCCTACCACATGCATTTTAGGCATTTATTTTGGAGAGTAGGTCTAGAATAGAATATCACATCGAACTGCTGCTCATATATAGATCACGAAGCAGCCTTCTATCTGCGATATCAAATATTGTTATCAATTACAATTATATAAACCATTTTAATGTAATTTGGGTTTTTTATCTGTATATAGTTATCTCCAATGGCGGTCTATATATATATATATATATATATATATATATATATATATATATATATATATGTCTATATATATGTCTAAAGCTAGATTCAAAATAGATGATGTACCATTAAAATTAATGCCCCATTGCAGTAATTTCAACATTATTTTCGCAATATATTCCTGTTTGATATCGACATCACTATAAAGCATCCATTTTACTGGGTCTTTATCTAATTTTCTAAAATTTGACATGGTGATTTAATTAGATTATATATAAATCACGAGATGCAATTCAATATATTTGCATAACTAAGAGGTCACAATAATTTACATGTTGACAATACAATAAAAAGAAGGACAGTTAAGAAGTTAAACATATATATTGTATCTGAAGTATAAAATCGACATATTCGCCAACATAACGTGTGACCAACTGATAGCAATGGGTCCCAAGTAATAATTTATTTCCCTTAGTTACATGTATACAACTCAAACATTCTATTAAAAATTGACATAAATCATCGAGTTATTTTGTATTATCTACACGAAGTAACTTAACTAGTTTATACATATTAGTTTTTACATAGTACAATCGCTCAATATATTTCTTTCTTAATTCTTCATAAAATTGACATTTCAAAATTAAATGGAGCTCATCCTCTATATCATTTTGGTTACACATATAACAAAGCTCCATTTGTTGATGTTTGCTGTGATCGTTTCGTATTTACACTTCAGTTATCACAATAGGTACTTACAACCCATTTTTTGGTTTAAAATCATTTTGGACCGTAGGCCAAAATCGTGTTTCTTTGGAATCTCAGTCAGATTTGAAAACAGTTGCCATCGGCAAGGTCTGAAAAATGTAAAGCAAAGGGACATTCACGGTCAGTTTATCAAGATGACACGCTCTATATCTGGCAAGGGGTGAACATAGAAAATTTGAATAATATCTTAAAAATTTTCCCTACAGAGAGTTCCTAAGTAGATTTATACTTTTGTTTTTTTTTAAAGATGTTGTAAAACCTGATAAACCCTATACCATTTTAGAAAATGAGAGTTCTCTATTTTTTTTTTCTAGTTAAAGTACTATAAGAAAGAAATCAGTTAGAGAAGAATTTATATTTTCTTTCAATGTCCACTATGTAGCTCAAATGTTGTTTAAAACTCATGAAAAAAATAACATCTCTTCAGCAAAAATGGGTAAAAAGTACTGTAGATTCCTAATTAAACGCGATGAATTAATTTCCACATAATATCTCAAGAAGCAACCTTCGCAGATTTTAAATCTCGCTTTTATTTTTCAGAAAGTTTTGAATAATAGCAAATTAAAACCAAAAAATTAAATTGGCTCTCATGATTTTATATTACAGAATTGAGTACTCGCGTAAAATAAAAAAAAAAATACAGTATTAAGCTACGATTTTATTCTGTTTTCAAAAATCACTTTAGAGCCAGGCTAAATGTGATATGATGTACATTCTTCTTTCCGGTATACTCAAAGTGTCCATGACAAAATAAAGAGAAATGTCGCCCGCCATAAAATAAATGACAAGATAGACAAAGATTTAGATCTAAAGGGGAAAAATCTTTACAATTGATGTGCGTATATTACTAAATGTTTCGCCATTAACACCATACAGAATCAACACTGTATCAGTTTTACACTTACACACATTTCTGCATCGGTAATGTAAAAACAGAATGGAAGTATCTATATGGATGTTATGCTGACCATGACAACATATAACCGTTGACGGTAACTTGGACCTGAATCTCCGATCCTCAGCCATGTTCGATAACTCTAAATTATCCGGATGTTTTTTTATTCGTACCATAAATCTGCCTTTATAAAGGCGAATTAGTGTTCTAGAATATTACGATCAGTTATTCAACGAAATGCTTGGCTTATATTTAGTGGATCCACAGAGATCTACTACATATAGGTAAAGGGAATCGAGCCACCGATACAACCTTTTTTTTATTTTTATCTCTGAGTCAGCTGTATATTTATTTCTGACCATTAAATCCATCATGGTCAAATTTTCAATAACTTTTTAAAATGCATGGATACCATCAATAAATTTCTTTTTATTTCATTTCATTTATAAAGTTTGAAGGACAAATAACATTTTTATGATGAAAAAAAATACTTTGAGGCTGAGGATCGGAGAACCTTAATAAAAGGCGTAACGAGAGGGCACAGACATGCGCTGCGTGGGAAGAGAGTCTGCTGAATAGACGCTGGTACTTTTTATTTTATATCATATAACTGACCACCTTCTGGCAGCCGGTAACCAAATTCCACAAATTCACATGAACGACTTAATGGGTTTTCCGTTATCATAAAGGATGTTTACATGGCTTAAGCAAAAATCATGAACTTTTAGAAAGTAGGGAACTCAGTGAGTTGTAACGTTACAAAAATAGCCATTGGCGAGGTCTTTCAAAATTATAACTAAATTTGAACCGGAGACGCTTTGTGTAACTTTTTCTTAACATTTCAGTGACAGTTAATGCATTTCTATTAACAGAAAACAATACACAGAAGTTTAAGTTATAAAAAAAAATATGAAATTCTTGAAAGTTTTATGTAAAAACAAAATTGTTTATATTTGCCTCTCCTAGGATTTAGAGAAAGGGAATTTTATTTGTAAAGAAAATAAAGATTTCTTTGTGCAATGGAAAAAATCATGATTGTTTTATTATACAGTTTTATCACATGTTTATCTCAATATACGGTGGATATCACTCATGGGATAAATTTTTGATATTACACTGTGTGTTCTTACGCCACGTGACGTCATAATTAAACATTACGTAGGTTTAGCCGGTTGATTGACGTATAATGAAAAACTAAAAAATAATACAGTTGAATAGTGTTGAGTTGTAAAAGTGAAGCATTTAATGTTGTTTTATTTATTTTTCATGAATTCATAAAGAAATTGTTCGAAAATGAAATGTTTGTTTGTTAAACTTCAAGGAACTTTTTTCCATGCGTAAAGTTGTTGACGTCTCGTAGTTAATGTGTTGTGCGAATTTATTATAATTTGTACAGAAAAAAATTGAGATTAACAAAAAACGTTGTAAAACATGTGATAAAAAGAATCTCTCATGATTTGCGATGGTATATGATTTTTATCCAACTCGTTGTGTGTTTTCTATCCCCTCGCCAAGGCTCGGGGATAGAAAACACACAACTCGTTGGATAAAAATCATATACCATCGCAAATCATGAGAGATCCTATATATATTTTTCTATTATCATAATCAATAACTTTTTTGACAAAAATGAAGTGAACATCATTTTGTTTAAATAGTAAACCAATAATTTTCATACTCTGAAAACTAATTAACTACCTATTGACTTCCAAAGTATGTCCAAATAATTAAACGCTAGTTTACTCTTCGGGTTCGGTATTCTGCACAGTGTTCAATGTTACATCTGTACATGATAAGAAAGCGTTAAGCATAACCAAAAAACCAACAGTTATTCCTTTTAAAGGAATGATAGACATATGATATCGTTGGTCAGCTTCATGTTAACGTAATTGGAAAGCATTTCAAGCAATAAACAGGATATATCGCGACGGTTTGTTGATTTCCGAATAGCAAGGAATGAATAAACTATACTCTTGGTAGGCGAAGTATACTTCCAATTAAAATTCTTACGCATGTAAACAAAAAAAATGATTTGAACCATTATGTAACTGTATTTTTTTTTAATCTCAAGGTAAACGCATGAGAATAATGATTTTTAGTTATCCGGGTGTAATTCAACATTTACATGAAGCTGTCTCTGCATAGTAAACAAAGTAGTGCGAGGCGCAATGCGTGCGCAAATGGTAAAATTTGCCAGGTGCCTCATACGGACAACTGATCGGCCGAAACCGATCACAAAATTACAACTGTGTACAGTTTTGCAAAAGATCGTCATATTTTAACATCATACACGTATACAAGCATATTCATATTTGTAGACTCTTCAACGGTTGGCGATCTAGACTGGGGCAAGATGTTATCATTCGTCGTACCCCTTTATCTCCATTATTCCTGATCTACAATGCCCACGTTTTAGAATGTAGATCAAATTTGCGTGTTAATAAAAATATTTCCACATAAGGAAAAGTAATCAATAACCATAACCAGGCGGGTTTATATAAAGCCCCCTTTGTTAACTTTTAGTCATTTCTGGGTAGAATGGGTGCCATGAAGTCAGCTATCGTCATATTGGTGCTACTGGTGGCTACTGGTATAGCAGACATAGCTCCTGATGAACAGAATCAGAAAGGTATATTATATTTTTAATCTTCAATACTGTTTAATCGTACAAAAAATTTATCTAATTTGTTTTATTGAAATCAACATCTTCGTGAATAAATAGATCATGCAAAGGCATACTTTTAAAGATGGTCAGTTTGATTATTAAAAAAAACCCAACAACTACAGAAACCATTTCTGTAAGTTTTATTTAGGGGAATCCGACGCTCAACCATAATTCAAGTATAAAAGTCTATTCTTCTGTTTCCTTTGCTTATTGGTATGGAATACGTATTGCATAAATATGAATATTGATGGGCTGTAAAGCCTACAGTGAATAAAGAATGAATGAATAAAAGATTTAATGAATAACTAAAGTCGGTCAGCACTCCAATCTATCGTTTATTGACATTGGTTATAATAAATATAACAATAAATTGATATAAAGAAAACGTTATATCAGTTGGTTCAAAATACTTTATATAAACAATGACAAAAATATTGAACACAATCCCAACTCTATACAATCACAGAGTGTTCGAAATGTTGATGTTATCTGAAGGATTTCGTACACATATGCCAATTTGAATAAATAACTTCCAAGTAATGGACTCTAATACAAATTTGTGTTAAGCTTAAGTTGCATCACAAAGTGTTTTTAAAAATATTAAATATGGTAATATAGAAGAAAGTCTTCTTTTTCAACCTCTTATCCGTGCCAATATAAGTGTTAATATATGCATTTTACATGTCTAATTTTTCCATCTTTTTTTTTAATCTTTTAAAGTTAAAATGTTCAAATAAACTATTTCTAGTGATCATACGTAATTCATTTTAAATATATCGATGTCATTCGTCTAGTTTTAAGAAAAACACAGAACTATAATGATTACTTCGGTACTGTTCTTTTAAAGTAACAGCTAGATATATTTTCAAAGATGATATTGAACGATCAAATTGATGAAAAAAAATACACACACACACACACACACACACACACACATGTAGTAGAAACGAAATCGTAAAATGTTAAAATTCTACATAACATTTAAAGCCAAACTACGGTTTTATGTGATACAAAGCTGTTTACAAAAAAGATCAAATGACTAAATATGCCGGGTATTCAGAAAAATTGAGGAAAGAAGAAAATTAATTTTTACAATTTCATTAATAGAAATATTCCTTATTCGATGATCTTCTACCCACATTAAATTTAACATAAAAAAGTAAAAGCGTATAAAGATTAGGAAAGAATCGTCTCTCTAAATGTTCAATTTGTCCACAGACCAAAAATAATTAAAGATAAAAAGTCGCTTATCATGTTGTTGTCTTTTTCGGTTACATGATTACCATTGGGTTTGGTGTTATACTATTAACCGTTTTACTGAACGTGCATTGGCTGATCATGACTTATGCCAATTCATTGACGGTGAACCGATATTTAATTATGTATCATTGTGTTGTTACTAAAATTGTCAAATCATATTGATTAAGCAAGTAAATATCTAGATTCTGGTAGTCTAACACTCCAGTATTCAAAATTTAACACACATGTTGGTACTTTTTGTGATGTTACCTGTTAAATCATGTAAAGCAATGTTTATGCCCCGACAGGTCATTCTCGTTATCTCAGGAGATCTTAATTTATTTATCTAAATATCTTGATACTTGTGTCCAGAAGGCCGATTTTAGATGACCCCTGTCTGATCGGCCTTTGTCGACTCTCCCCGGACACCACGGCCGAGGTGACAGATATGACCCGTGACATTACCCACAAACTCGTGCGCGTTCGTGTTGTGGACCCTGCAGCTGTTTTCCCTTCAGGCATTGATGACAAAATCTAATAAATGATATTGATGAAGCCGATAAGCAAATTTGAAATACTAATGATTTCATAGGCCAATTACAAATTGTTTGTCTGACCAAAACAAAAATTGAACCATTGAACAATGAATGAACTGGCTGATGATGCAAGCATGGTGACAACACAGGTGCTTGAGGACAGGACGGCACCCCCTTCCATCCCCCACCCCCAAGTACATGTATTGAACAACGGGACTTTCCTCTTTTTTTTTTTTTTTTTATTAAATTATCCTCTTACGACATACATGTATTTCTGAATATTTACACTTGCAAATTTTCCCCTTACACAACACTGTTTGCGCAATCCGCTGTTATTCCTGCATAACAGCAGTTTGGGTCAAGAGGTCAAAGTAGCGCATGAATAATTTACATGTAGGTCACTATTTTTTCTACGTGCTCACTAACCGACTTGCGCTAAAACACACCTAATATGAAAACATGATTTAGGCATAAAGAAATAAAACTTATCTGTATTTTGTACGAAGTTTTATTCATTCATTCTTTTTGCTATATATAACATTAATTGCGGGGATAAATGATCATAGCTTAAGATTCACGTAAGATTATGTTTATGGATCGACATCGTAACAAAGCGTTCTTGAAAATTACACAATCGCAATTTGTCAAAGTACATGTAGTTAATTAAATCAGTTATAGTTCATTTCTGACTAAGTCTCGGGGTCACAATCGCAAACGCAATATCACAGACCTTTCGTGTTTAGTCCTTTCACGGTTAAATTTAACTCCTTCTGCTTCTCTGTCCGTTTTGTTCCGTAAAAGAAATTAGATTAGCTTGTCTCTAAAATGTCCGAGGAAAATCATCATGCTCTTGAATCTGATTCTGCGATAGAATTTCATCTGAAAAGGCCTCAGTAGACTCGAACTCGGCTTTCAATCGCTTTGTTTTCAAATTTCCAACCGCTCTGTGACTTCGACGGAAGTTGCACTAATCCGCCAAGCTTCAATCGTTTTTTCAATTGTACAAATCAATTTTCTTTACTGTTTCACTTTATTATAATAAAGAAAGTGTTGTCATGTCAAAGGTAGTGTCATATTTATACCCGCACTTTCTAAAGAAAGTTCGGATATATTGTTGTTACCCTGTTCCGTCTGTCCGTCCGTCCGTCCGTCTGTCGCGTTTTACTTTCTCAAACTGCTCTTACATCTTATAAACCAGCAAACTGAACTCTTGGAGTATGATTTGGGGTGTCATGTTGTTTTGTAAACAGGTTTCAAAAATTCTCTGGTAGCCCTGGGGGTCAAATAATTGGTAAAAAAAATGACGTTTTTTGACAAAAAACCTTCTTCCTCGAACTCCTTTTACATTTTCAACAGTAGACAAATCATCTCTTGGAATATGTTTTGGGTGTCCTATAGATGCGCAATAAGGTTTCGGAAATTTCAATTTTGTCCTGGGGGTCATTAAATGGCTGAAAAATGACGGACTTTTACAAAAAGTCTGGTTTCAAAAAACGTCTATTTCTTTTTGCAGTAGCTTAATGATCTAATAGGATATGCTTCGGGGTGTCATGTTGACGTGTAATCATGTTTCAGAATTTTTGTTTTTATCGTGGGGGTCTGTGGGCATCAAAAAATGACGTTTTTTTGCAAAAAAAAATATGGTTCCCAGAACTCCTCTTACAATTTATGCAGTAGCTATGTCATCTCTTGAGATATGATAGGGACTGTCCTATAGATGTGCAATAAGGTTTTAAAAATTTAAATTTCATCCAGGGAGTCAAATAGTAGCTGAAAATTGACGTTTATCACTCCTAAAAAAACCTACTTCCCAGAACTCCTCTCATGATTTAATGAATAGCCACATCATATCTTGGGGTTTGATAGGGGCTGTCATATAGTCACGCAATAAGGTTTTAAAAATTTAAATTTCATCCAGGGAGTCAAATAGTAGCTGAAAATTGACGTTTATCACTCCTGAAAAAAACCTACTTCCCAGAACTCCTCTAATGATTTAATGAATAGCCACATCATTTATAGGGATATAACAGGGGCTGAGCTATAGATATGCAATAAGGTTTTAGAAATATAAATTTGATTCTGAGGGTCAATGCTATCTGCAAAATGATGTTCCGTCCCATAAAAAACTGAATTCCTGGACCTCCTCTTATCTCTTGTGATTGAAATAACGTACCATAGGATGCATAAGGAGGAAGAATATATATGCTTTAGGGGTGGGGATCACAAGCATTTTTTTCAAGTTATTTGATCATTTTTGATTTTGGGAGGGTGGGGTGGGGTTAGGGTGACCCCCGGATGCCATGACCTACTAATACCACAAAAAAGATTTGCCTTGATATGGTCATGGTTCAAGAAACAAAAATATATATGGTTTAGGAGCGGGGATTTCGATGATTTTGAGGATATTTTAAAAATATTCGACTATTCATGTTTTTGGGGGGCAGGTGGGTGGGGAGATTCAGAGTCTCTTCTCACATTTTTACAGTAGCAAAATCATTTCTTTATTGGTTTTTTCTGTATGATGTCAGATGTACATAAAGAGATTTTGGGAATTGCATTTTAGTCTTAAAGATAAACAAAATGTTATATATAATTGTGGAAATTATAAAGTCAGTCAACAAAAACATTGCTGTAAAAATCAAAGCAGGGTCATCATTGGACTAGGGCTAGGATTTACACTACATATGAATAAGATAGGTTACTTGATTAGTTCTAACTCTGGAAAGTCACTGGGCATCTCAAAGGGGGTATAACCTATATACATGTACCAATTGATGTGCAATGACACAAGGAGCAAGAATGAGTATTGTTTAGGGGTTGGGATCTCAACAATTATTAAAATGCATTATCATTCCCTATTTCAGGGGGGGGTTGGGGGGTTAAAAGCAACTCTTGGGGGGGGGGGGGGGTAGGGGGAATGACCCAAGGGGCAAGGGCCAATTTGTCTTAAATATATCTTGACATGATCAGCGGAATTGGACAGAATGATAACTATAGGGCATCTGCAGAGTGGGGCCCTAAATAAGTTGTTAATAGTTACAAAATCAATGATTTAATTTTGTTTGTAATAATTATATAGACCATACTTTCTATGACATGAAATGTTTAGATTTTCGATTAATTTAAAATTCATATGCAAACAGTTCAAACCCAAATTGTACATAAAAGTAATATATTTATTATGGGATGTGATCTCATCATTTCTGAAAATCATAATTTTTAAAAAGTACCGGAAATTGCATGTGGCCTTCTTTTTGACTAGAACCGGTACAAGAGAATGTTATTTAGAGGCAAACACTTGGTGCGGGTATTACTGTCTAATGACAGCATCTAGTTATTTATTAAGATTACCAATTTTAGACAAATACTTGCAACATTTTGAACTATTTTTTGTTACGTCATGTTTATCGAAGCGGCTTTCTAGGTCATCACAAAAAAGGAAGTATGGAGCAATGTTATCGTCATAATTTGCAACAAATGTAAAAATAAGAAGTAAGGTATCATTTTTGGATGTATATCGGGATATAAATACGGGTTGGTCACGTGATCAAATCCCTTAAAGCCGATATCCCGATATACATCCAAAAATGATACCTTATTTCTTAATTAAATTTATACCTTCATTGCGAAAAATTGCCTAAAACAAACATTCATACAGAGAGAGAGAGAGAGAGAGAGAGAGGATGTCCAGTTTTTTAAAAGTTGTTTGATTAAGGTTATTTTGTATTTTGTGCGTTGAACGTATAAATTAGATTAGAAATTTTATATATTTTATATCTATGTCATAAAACTATAAATTAATGAAAAAAAGGAGTAAAATCTCGGGGGTCAATACTTGGGGGGGGGGGGGGGGTGAGTGGTAAAGGGGTGTCGTCGGTCCTGTCCTCAAGTACACGTGGGCGCCAGTGCTTGCATCGGTGAGCTTTTGTTTAATACAAATAGCAATTTAAAAGATATTTTGGTTGAAGGGTTTCTCTATCTATCTATCTATCTATCTATCTATCTATCTGAAGAATATTTAATTTTGTTTACATTTAGTTATCGGAAAAAGAGAAGCCAGAAACGCCCTGAATGAATTGAGAAAAAGACATGTGTCACACGTGTTGAAGGTAAGATAAATTTAGATTTATAAATACTCTTCTAAAGCTAAAATTAATTTATTTAGATATTCAGAGTTAATATTACACATATCAAAAGTATGAGATAAATGCAAGTAAGTAAAACCTTTTATCTTTTTTCTCAGAAAAAAATAAAAGGCAAAAAAGTTTTCTATTTCGTTAACGTAATACATGAAATTATAGGAAAGTAAGTGGGATTTTAATTTAATTATGTTTGATTAAATTTCTGAATAATAAGCAAAGTCAATCTGAATTAAATTTAGACACACGTCCTAAAGGAAGTCACAATACATGAAGTACATACAAAGCAATTACGTGATACTGTTCAACACATCTTTTTCAGACCACGTGTAATTTACTGACTAATTGAGCCCTACAACGAAATCTAATTAAACAAGAATAAATACATGTACTCTGGAAATGTTCAAATGTCCGATCCAATGTTTACTGATTGGTTTATTCACTCTATGTATGACTTGTTCTCCGCCATGATAATGATGATACCTCATTTGAGAATCTTGTTGAATTTTCAATCAAAATATGATTCGGTATCTTACATTATAAGCTTTATAAAAGTGATGGTAAACCTTGAATCATTTCATGTTACCATTTAATTTTTGATATTCAGATGTACTATTTTTCGAACGGTTAGAATGAACTTTGATGACTATCATAAAAGATATCAAGAAATCGCCAAAAACACCCCAAAAAAATTAAACAAATAAAAGAATCATGTTTACGTAAACACGTGTACATAAGACATCGCCACATCTGTATGTTCCATTGTTGTATTGGTACATGTATTTAACATGTTGATTTCATATGAAACAAAATATTGCTATCAAACTTTGAAATATATGAATTATTTTGTGTTTCATTATCATCCAGGGATATCCATTGTTTTTCTTTAGAATCAATAAAAATAAATATTCGAACATTTTTATTCATGTTCTTCTCGTCCAACGCCACTGAAATATGCTGCCATTCATTCACATTTCCAGATCTTTCAGTGTCATTCTGTTGAATTGATGGCAGAACTTCATCCTGTGAATATTCCTATACATATTGATTTGAAATCCCTTTATCAATTTAAAACTCGCAAAGTCGTACTATCATACGAAATACCTCGTCCCACACAGCGGTCTACGTTGAATTACATACGGAAAGATCAAATACTGATCGCCCATTGCGTCAGATGTACTTTTTATTCACTTCTTTGGCATTGGTAGTTTTTACTCCTAGCCCTTGCGACATTCATTATATATGAGAAGTGTTGCGTTACTCATGAGGTGATCGTTAATTGACCGTTGCTTGTATGAAACGTGTCTTGTATTCGTTTAGTTGTTATTCAAACAATACGTTTACGGGACCGAATGAGGAAAAAGGCACATAATACAAAAAACGCTAAACATTTAGACAAGTACAAAAAATTACGTAATAAGGTAAACAATATGAACAAAATAGCGATATTAAATTATTATAACAATATCGAAACTAATCTAATTAACGCTAGTATCAAAAGTTCCAAACTTTATTGGAAACTTTTGAAAAATGTTTTTAAATGTAAAGGTTTCCTTTTCAATGGAAAATAGCCATTGTACTACCTTTATTTAAAAATGGTGATCCGTCACTGCTATCTAATTATAGACCGGTATCTTTATTAAATTGTGCTGGTAAAATAATGGAACGTGTTATGTTTAAGTATGTTTATAACTATTTTCATTCAAATGATTTGTTTTACAAGTACCAAGCGGGTTTTTTGCCTGGGCATTCCACTGTATATCAACTCATTGAGACATATGATTATATTGTTAAAGCCATTGATGAAGGGAAATATTGTTGTATGGTATTTTGCGATTTATCAAAAGTCTTTGATAGAGTTTGGCATAGGGGACTCATTTTTAAACTACAGTCATATGGAATTAGTGGAAATTTACTAAAATGGTTTGAAAGTTATTTAAGTTGTCGAAGTCAAAGAGTTTTACATAGAAATACCATGTCTACGTATAAATTTTATATGCTGGTGTTCCACAAGGGTCGGTTCTAGGACCTTTTATTTTTGATTGGTTTGGTTTGAACTTATTTATTGTAATATAATTACAATGGGATTGGGCACAAGTTCTAAAACTTATTTAGCCCTCTCCCTATACAATAATTTACATACAAAATTTTCACATGCAAATAAAATGTCATATAAGTGTATATAAATATAAAGATTCAAAATGAATTACAAAAAGGTTTCAGATAACACATTTTGATGCAAATGTAAACACATAATCAAAATCTTTTTGATTTTTTAATAAAAATATGGACTAAGGAGAACAAGTGATCATTGACAGTATTATTAAGTTTGTCATCTCCCCAAAGCAAAATATGTGTATTAACAATATTTAAATCGCCAATGCTAAATACATTATTAAATAACTCGTCTCTGGCTTCAGCATATTTAGTACATGAGAAAAAATAATGATACGCGTCTTCAACCTTACCACATGTACATAAAGGACTTTCAATAATATTATATTTAAATAAGTCGCACTTTAGTATGCAATTGTGGCGTAATTTAGTATGAATTATATTTAGAAACCTGTCTCCAAAAGAAAAATATGGTGATGGAGGTTTTTTTGCGTCTAAAATATCGTCACAGGTGATAGCATTACTGAAGGTCTTGAGTGAGTCAAGCTCCCTAATACTCAAAGGCAGTGAATTCCATTCGCGTATAACAGTTGGAACAAATGATGATTTGTATATTTGTAATCGACACTTGGGTAAGTAGTAATCTTGAGAATCCCTCGTAGTATAGTTGGACATATTACAACGTTTGTCAGGGAATAAATTTTGAATATAAGTGGGTGTGATATTTTTGTCAACCTTAAACATTGTTTTGAGTCTAGCAATTTTACGTCTCGAACTTAGTGTACTCCAGCCTGTTTCGAGATAAAGAGAGTCTTTATTTTTGATCTATGTTATTGATGTAGCAGAAAAAATGTCCAGTTTATGTAGACTGTATGCTGATGATAATTCTTTACAACACTGTTGAACTAATATTCATGACATTGAATCAGTTATTAATCATGATTTGTATTGCCTTGATATGTGGTCAAAGCAATGGCCCTTGAAATTTAATCCTTTAAAAACTAAAACAATGTTATTTAGTACAAGGAAAACCTGCTAAAATTTCAAGACTGTGGTTTGGATTTTGTGTCAACGCATAAGCATTTAGGTATTACTTTTTCACAAGATCTTGGCTGGTCCATATACATCGATTCTATAATTATAGCAAATACCTACAAAAAATTAGAATTACTTAAAAAGTTACAATTTAAAGTCAGTTTTAAAACTTTATCCTTATTATATGCTACTTGTATAAGACCCCAGTTGGAATATGCAAGAACAGTTACAGTGTTGACTTCAATAGCATCGCGAGAGTCTTTATATCAAGAAACTGGATGGGAATCACTTCTTGATAGAAGAAAAGAAAAGTTAAAGACAACTATGTATAAATTAAATCACAATTTAGTGCCTGAATATCTTACTAAAATTTTTCCAAGCATTCGCTCGCTTGACTCTACTTATACTACAAGACAATCGCAAATTTACACTATTCAAAAATGTAGACTAAATATTTATAAATCATCTTTTGTTCCAACAGCCATATATTTGTGGAATGTATACCTTTAGAAATTAGAAACTTGCCAACATTAAAATCTTTTAAGAAAAGTTTTCTGTCTTCTATATCTCAACCTCCGTCATATTTTTCATATGGAGAACGTTACTGGAATGTAATTCACACTAGACTCCTACACAATTGTACGTTAAAAAAGATTTATATAGATGCAAAATTATTGATAGTCCTTTATGTTCATGTGGAAAAGTAGAAGATGCATATCATTACTTTTTTTCTTGTGTAAAATATAATATTCCACGAAATGATTTATTCAATGTTATCTTTGGAATACAAAATTGACACAATATTGACACATGATTTGTTATGGGGAGATAGCTCAATCAGTATTGCAGAAAATGAAAATTTATTTTTTAACGTTCAGCTATTTTTAAAGAGATCTGGACGGTTTTAACATTGTCCAAAATTTGATATATAAACTTATTACAATTTTTTTTTCGTCGATGTATATCTACTTTAGTATGACTTCAATAATGGTATTTCATTATGACCTTTGATATTGTAATTTTTTCGTAATAGTGTAAATTTTATGTCAAAATTTCACAGGAGAGGACGTTTTAAGTTTATAGAACTTGTGCCCGATCCTATTGTATATACCAACTTTACAATAAAATACGTTCAAACCAAACAATAACATTCTTTTTTTTTTTTTTTTTTTTTTTTTTTTTTTTTTTTTTTGAGGATTCATACGGGATATGAAGGTGGCGACATTGCAGAAAATATATATAATCCGCGTTAGCGGGCTATGTAATTTTTTTTCTGCAATGATCGCTACCGTCATTACCCGCATGAATCATCAAAGAAAGCATTAAATTGTTAATACTTACATCTTTCTTTTAACAAATAAATAAATTGATTGTAAAAGTAAGTAAAATTAACATAATTACTGTTAATGTACATCAGTACGTAAGCTAAAAGAAACAGCGAAATCGTCTCCCATTGGAATTCGAGTCTAACATCATCATGATTATTTCGTGCAGTCTGTGATTTTTCTTAGGTCTTTGTAGGTTTCGATCATTCGATAAACGGGGCGTGTAGATCTCAGTCCTGTCAGTTTCTACAGAGCTATGAATTACATATGAATTTCTGTAAGAAATAGAGGGAATCATACTTGAAAGATGTAAATATACCTGTATGTAAATATAACAATTTGACACACTGATCTCGAGAACCTCAATCAACGCCTTACTACAGTATAGCGACAAAGTGGTTATTTATCAACGGCTCACAAAAGAATTTCATTTTGTCATCATTTCTTTTAAGCGTTATTAGTTAGGATAAAAACCTCTATTTTCCTTGATATACTGTACACTTGTTATGTTTTTGTTTTGCAGAGGTCAATTATGCCTGACATAGATGAAGAAGAGGAAAAAGATAAAGAAGAGGAAGAAGAGGGGGAAGAGGAGGAAGAATTTGATCTTGATTCGATAAAGCGCGCGATAGAGCGATACGAAAATAGACAGCGCAGCACTGAAGAAACCGGAGCCGATGATCATGTAGCTACTGGCGGGGAAAAACTCATCCAGGAAGCGCTGACGGTATGGGTGTGAAATTCAAAATGAATGCTAGAATAAAGCAACTAATATGTCGTTCTTTGCCAAAATGTTTTCTATGAGAAAACTTTTTAATTTCATTTTTTTTATAAAAGTGACAATGTTATACTTGCCTCTATTTTAAGCACTCTCTTGTTTTGTTGATTTTGTATCATAACTAGAAAGCCTTCCTTTACTTTAATGATGGAAGGTTGTATGTATTATCATACGATGTATTATCGTTGTTTAATTTACTTTACTGTAATGTCAAAGGAACTATATTTTTGATCGAAGGGCAATGTTGATCCAAACTCGGACGTGGTTAATCTACTGGAGAGTATGTTTGTGGATGAGGGTGCCCTACACAATCAACACGTGAGTGACCGCGATATTGTTATGATATGTCCCAAACAGACACGCTAAATGTTTCATCAGTAAACCCAACCGTGTTCCAAATAATGACTGTCATATTGGTAATAGACGCTATATTAAGCTTTGGACGAAATGGAATTGCCTACCAGTATATTATAAATCAAGTTAAATTCAGATTAGTATTTTGATCCTCATTTCACAAAGTTTACAGCATTTACTTTTAAATTGTTCACGTAAAGCGTGTAATTTTGAGCAAGGCGTGGTTGATTGCACTATTTCACTTATTTTAAAATAAAATAAGAAACAAGAATATTGAAGTTTGAAACCAAATCAGAATAAGTTGAATAAAAAGTTGTAATATACTAAAAAGCTATTAAAATCGCATTTTTATGTTATAGAAAAGAGGAACAAAACCAAGCACAATTAGATACACAAACCTAAACATTCAATCATCTGGTTCTGCTAAATGGAAATGAAATATTGTTTCGCCATATTAGGCTCTTCAGGGAGCTATGAAATACATATACATGTACAGGTGTAGCAAAGTTGATACGGTTTCTTATCAACTAAATATTCCGACATCTAGTTTAAAAAGAAAAAAAGCAAAATCAAATTTATTAACACACACGTACACAGAAATACAAGTATATTAATTTGTGATTAATTAGTATTGATATTTATTTTATTCATTATGTTGTAGATAAATTATACACCTGGTTATTGATACAATCAAACGAGTACTTCAATTCATACATAATCCATCAAATGAACCTTATGAACATTTTTAATTTATATCATTTCAAAACTTACAAAACTTAATATTACAGCGGCGTGGAATGGCCAGATGAAAAAATAAATAAATCTTATTTGTTCGGACTAATAAGTTATTTGTTTGGACGAATTAGGATTTGCTCGGACGAATTAGGATTTGTTCGGACGAATTAGGATTTGTTCGGATGAAATAGCTATTTGTGTATCAAGATAACGCAACTCATTTAAATTAGAAAAGTTTATGCGCATCATGGTATAGACATCATAGTATTTACACAGTAAAGTTACCAAAATTAGGCCTCGGAGCGCCCCCCCCCCCCCCCCCCTCCCGACAAACAGAGATATCCCTCCCCCCCCCCCCACCCCCCGTGAAAAAATTCTGAATCCGCGCATGTGCATGTATAAGCACCAATTATGTCCACGTAAATTTGATTCAACTTATCAGTCTCTGTTGCACTTCAAAAACGTTCAAAAATCCTTAAGGTGGATTGCTACATCGTCACAACATGTCTGACGTCCGTTTGAAATGCAATTTTGTTCCGGATTGATAACATTACCGTGCATGAAGCGAACCGTACCGTTCACAAAACGAACCGTGCCGTTCACAAAACAAACTTTACCGTTCACAAAGCGAACCGTACCGTTCAAAAAGCGCACCGAACCGAACCGTGCAACTGGTGTAGTAGCACGTTTCAGGGTCTGTAGCTAATTTGTCCGAACAAATAACTTATTCGTCCGAACTAATCTTAATTCGTCTGAACAAATAGCTAATTCGTTTGAACAAATAACTAAAAAAATAAGATTTATTTATTTTTCATCTGGCCCTTCCACGCCGCCGTATAATATAGACAACATATATCATTTGTTTTATTTTAAAAAATAATTTGAGTAATTTTACTGATTTCTATATCTAATCTATAAACAAGAAATTTAATGAATATTATATACGACAATAATTTTTGTTTTTTCATTGGCTGAAAGTACAGATCACGTGACAGTCGTTCTTTCCGATATCGACGCGAAAATATGATATCGCAAGACTAGCCAGTACTAACTAGTTTAGAAAATGAAAAATTCAGCAATAATGGCATTGTTTTAAAAATGCTATATAAGCTTATAAATCTTTGAATTTTGAATAACAAAAACATTTGATTTTGTTACGCCAGTGTTCCTCCAAAAATATAGTCCTTGTGAGATACTAAACTTTAATTGCTTTTTCTATATATATATGCCAAATTGTAAGAAAGAACGAAAATTCTGATCTTGAACTTGATCAAATGTACTTTCGATATTTTGACAAGTCGATAACCAGAAAATATAATATCTATATTTTGTTGTGCAAAAACTGCGAATGATTGTTTACTATCTGTTCATTGTGTGCGTCATATAGAAACAGATAAGGTCATAGTAAGATGTGCAGTGATATAGGCCTCTCACTTAAATTTAGTGTGTAAGAATTTTGTAAATGAAACTGGTGATGGTGTTGTAAATAATGTCATTTGTTGTAAGTGATTTTAAAATAGGTATAGCTTGAATTCGCCATTTTATTCATTAATAAGTAATTTAAAGTATTGCAGATTATTTATCTTAGCGACTTTCTTGACAGCCATAACTTTGCTGCGAGTGATTATATAATATAACTATTAAAGACTTCAGTCGATATCACTTGACATGGGTCCACATGACAATCTATAGACCTACAATGAAGTCAATAAATGTATAATATTGATCCATGATTGTTTTCAGCCGATAGGTATCGGACAGATTGCCTTAAAGAAAGGGAAGGTATTTGGTGACACACATGATGATCATCGCTTGAGTCAGAAACAAAGTGAAGAGATGAAACAGACAGTAAGTCAGTGTCAACTAATTGACCAATCAGAGGATAAGTAGATATTCAAATAATAAGTTGGTTTGCCAAAATCACTAAATCAACCAATTGTATGATGTATTGGTGTAAATGATTCAACCAATGTTTTAAACTATATCTGAATGAATTCAATTTATAATCTTTATTTCTTTTATGGATTGGATATTTCAGGTGTATCTTGCCTCATGTATTTATATCCATATTCGTGTTGTAATGTTTTTTTTAATATCAAAGGGTTATGGAAGAAAGAGGAATTTTCTGACGAGTGCGCCCCTCTGGGCGGATTCGATCATCCCTTACACCATTGACAGCAGCCTGTGTAAGACTTGGAATTTAGTAGAAATATTGGAATATGAAGTGTTTTATGAATCTTTTAATGAAATATTTCCAAATACAAATGAAATGTATTACAATGCAAATAATAAATTATAAAATGCATATGAAAATTATCAATGTAAATGAAATATAATATAATTCAAATAAAAATGTATGGTATACAAATAGAAAATTATACAGTACAAATTAAAAATTATACAATACAAATTGAAATGATCGAATATTGCAACGTTTGACATTCCATACAAGAAGCAGCGCTTCATTATGTTTTCTGATAAGAATTCAATACTTCAAATAATACAATATATAATTTTATGTTTATGTATGTCTCATAGTTTAGATTGTTTGCTGTGGTAATAAATAATTACATTTTTTTTATTCTTATCACGATTAGACATAAAACTTATTTTCGAAAAAATAACCAGCGTTTCATGCCTTCAACTATTTTTATCCAAGATTTATCTATTGGTGTTGAGGAAAATCATTTTATGAATTTTTTAAAAAACATATTTGGAAATGTATACCAGAGAGTTGGTAGTCCTTAAATGAGCTAAGGTAGTTGCATGAATTTTTGTAATATTGAGAGGTTTTTATTCACTTTTAAATTCCAGCAAATACTGCGAGTTATGTTGACATCATTAATAAAGCCATCAAGCAGTTTTCCGACTACACCTGTTTGAAATGGGTTCCGTATCTCTCGGCTGAGGCCAATAAGACGACTCATTCAAGCTACATCGAATTTTTCTCGGAAAGGTACAAATATTTGACTTTTACAAAATATCATTAATTTAAAATCGGACTTTTTTTTATAAATGAGATTGAGAAGTACTATGGAAAATTCTCTTTTGTCTACAGTGGCTGCTGGTCATACGTAGGTAGAGTGTTTTCAGGCAAACAACAGATAAGCTTACAAGCTCCAGGTTGTGTTTCGGTAAGTTTCAGTACTGGGTTTTCCATAAAATCATTAATGACAAGCTTTAAGACGATTATAAACAGCAAACCTGTGCGTGACCAATAACGATATTATATTTGAAGCTGTCAACAACCATTCATGAAATGACGCATGCTATCGGTCAAATGCACGAACAGTCCCGAACTGACCGAGATAACTACGTCACTATGTTATGGAGCAACATCCAAGGAGGAAACTCAAATTTCAACATGGCGAAATCCAGCACCCGAGACAACAATCCTTACGACTATGAGTCTGTGCTCCAGTACAGCTTAACGGTAACTTTGTTTAACGTTATGGTACACGTAATACAGAATGACTTGCCGGTAAGTTTGTTTACCATTACCGTGCTCCAATATAGCTTAACGGTAAGTTAAGCTATCGTTACCGTACTCCAGCATGACTTAACGGTAAGTTCGTTGACCGTTACCGTGCTCCAGTACAGCTTAACGGTAAGTTTGTTTATCGTTACCGTGCTCCAGTATAGCTTAACGTTGAGTTTGTTTACCATTACCGTGCTCCAGTATAGCTTAACGGTAAGGTTAGTTTGTTTACCGTTGCCATGCTCCAGCATGACTTAACGGTATTATTGTTGTGTACCGTTGCCGGGCTCGAGTAAACCTTAACGGTAAGTTTGTGTACCGTTACCGTACTCTAGTATAGCTTAACTGTAAGTTATTTTGTGGGTCCCTAGTATGCTCTAAATAGACTCACAAGATAAAGCTCTGCTATTATGCATACTGCAGATAGCCAAATGTTATGAAAAGGTAAGTGAATAATCGAGATATGTCATTTAGTAATAGTTTGATCCCGTAAATGCTCATTATAAAATTACTAGTGATAAACTAAGCTCACTTTTTGTTCATTTCTATACACAACTAATTAATGTTCAGTGATTTTCGCCATTAGCGTATTCCTAAACATATAAAAAACGCACACTGGTGAAGAAAACATAGGAATTCTACATGGATATAAGAAGTAATTTGTAATTCAAATTAATCATTATTTTCAAAGTTTCAACTGCAAACACCATTTGGTCCCAGACTAAATTGCCCAGTTTTGATATTCTGTTTTTAAAACCTTTTTACTCTAATTATTTATTTGCTACAATTTTGTTGTTACTAACTGCACATCTCTATTTTATGATAATCATTTTTTAATTAAAATTACCGATAGACCATTAAAAAGGTCCCAGGATGAATATTAAGAGGCGCTTATAATTAGTTAGATAGGGGTATTTTTTCTTACGACATTTTAAACTTGCATGACTTCGTATGAAATATATGTAAAAACTCATTTTAAAAGTTCATGTGAGAAATGTTGCGCATAGGTCATGTTTTATTTTCATCTTCCTTCAAATCAATACTTTTGAACGAATGATAATAACACTTCATAACTGATGTTATAAAGACTGACGAATCTGATTTCAATTTTTAGTCTTTTTCTACTAATGGAAAACCAACCATTGAGTTCAAAGATCAGCGCCTGGATTTCCTTGCCGACTCTGCCACAGGACTAATGTTTTACGATATCAAGGACATCACGGATGGCTATAAATGCACAGGTAAAGTTTCTAATGTTTAAGAAGACTGAATTTGTTTGGGTTTTTTGCAACATTTAATTTAACGATATTTAACTTCATTGTGTATATTATTAAGTCCAATCATATATTAGAAGTGTCTATGGGTTTTTTTTTTCAGAACCCTGCCGGGGCGCAGATGGAAACACCCCTCTGAAGCAATGTCAGAACGGGGGTTTTGTAATTCACACCTGTAACTGCCACTGTCCTGATGGATTCACGGGGGATCTGTGTGAATCCGTCGCTACTGACCCAGGTAATTTTGTCTTAACCAAACTCTGTAGATCTAAATATAGGTGGTATGCAATTAAACATTCATTACTGATTAGGTGTTATGCAATGAAACATTTATTGCTGATAAAATACAGTTCAGTTCAGTTCTTTATTAACTTTAAGCTGTACAGCTTATCAGTACAAAAGATATATACAATATACACGTACAGGTAGGTTAAGAGGAGAATGTGATATAAGTGTACATAGAATATGACATTAGATCTTCTTCAACCAGGTTGCAAATCTCTAAGCAAGTAAATTATAATTTATGAATTGTCGTTGGCCATTTATTAGAAGGGCGTATCATTTATTTTTATTAAGGATGACATTCACTCAATCTCGAAAATTACACTGATGGAAATAAAAAAAAAATAAATTTTATACCATAGACTTATGATTGTAGTACTATTTTTGACTTTAAAAAAATAGATCAATGACCTAATTATTAAGGTTGCGGTATTTTGATATATTTAATATAGTTAACTAGACTTGTACCTTTGTAAGCATAGATTTATTCAATTTGATAACATAATTTAAAAAATGATGATTAAAGTATTGCCGAACCAAGGCTCTTTTAACCAAACATCACCCCAAAATCAACCAACCATCACCCCAAAATCAACCAACCATCACCCCAAAATGTTTTTCAAATTGACTACATTGTCATACATGTAGATCCTAAAATTAAAGAGAGTGCCCCTTGGAAGGATACTCTTCACAACCCCTTCCACCCTTCGGATATTCTTTGTGTATGGTTTTAAATGATTAATTTTTGTGAGTATGTGGCTCTTTTCTGTTTTGACAGCTTTTTGGACAAAATTCAGGACAAAAAAATTCACCATGGCAAAAATGTTCACACTTCAACTTATCATAAAACACGCTATAAAATCTTTAAAAAATTTCGTTATCGCCAAAATATTTACTGGGTAAAAAATAGAATAATTAACAAATCTAGATGCATTTTTTATTTGATTTTTTTTTATCTAAAAAGTAATCATCCTCGAGCTCGCGATTTTCATTCCTTTATGTTGATTTTAAATTTTAATTTTTGACATTGCACCGCATGTGACACAAGTTTCATCTTCCCATGTCTTCGATTAACTGAATAACGCCACTTGTCTACGCTATTTTGGGACAACCCTCGTACATACGAGTTAGATATGCAAGCTAATGATGTTCTGATGCTTAAAGTGGCCCCTTGACCTATTGTTTATGTTATCATATGAAATCAATCATATCACTAATTGAAGATGCATGGGAAATTAATAATAGATTCTACGGGTTGCCTGTGTGACAAAATGCAGATTTATCTAATCATAAACGTCATCTTGTCTATGTACTGATTCTTTGGCCTGGGGTTTGTAACGTAAAACAAGTTAAGAATTTGACTTTTAAAAGTAGGGTCATAAGTAGGACTTAAGCGGAATCTTAGGACCTGCATAAGTTCTACTTAAGACATTTTTAATGTCTTAACAAAAAGCAAACTAAGCAATGTCTAAGCTAAGTCATGCTTATGTTAAAAAGTAAAAACGAATTGTTCATTTGTTTTAACGAATTTGAATGTTGTGGTAATAAATCACTGTCATGGGTTATTGTCTATATTATTAGATACACGTGCCTGATATCGGTGTAGAAGTAAATATACCGACACAAAATTCAAGGTGGCACGAGTATATATATGTACCTAACATTTTTAAATAAAACTCAAAGCAATGAATCTCAAGCAATGTATTCCGTCTATTGATGTTACTTCTTTGTTTTGACGAATATTCACTAGTTCAGTCATTCTCGAAGACTTCTTGTGGCGTTATATCGCAATGCCGTTAGAACTTAATTGAATAAAATGGTGGATTTCTTAATATCTTTTGTTCAACATCTTACCTCTTCAATACGACAATTCACCTATTCTGAGTATACTAAGTAATTCCTTCATTAAGTCGATATCTTGAATTGAGGCAATCGTTGTCTTTAAAGATCATTGAGGGTTTTTGTGTCTTCAAATGTCATTTTTGTTTTTATTTCTCAAGTTTCGCAAGTTTTACATACATGTATATCGTTAATGTTACTTCTCGTAAACTGACCATTACGGGTTTACAACCTATTCAACAGCCCACTTGCATACTATATGGAATATGTTACAACTCATTACAAACACTGTTGATACATGTCCTTATGTAAATTAAACCGAAACTTTGATATTTGTAAATATTAAGAAATTGCAATAATTAACAATAAAACTTATAAATGTGTGTAAACAAAACTTGAGATGAACTTCAGTCACCTCGACCGGCCGCCTAAGTTTTTGGTAAAATGTCCGATCTAAGCACTTTTCCAGTTAATTACGGACTTAAGTCTATGAATGTACTTTATTCGTACTTAACCACTATCTTAGATTTAATTACCCTTTGTTACGAGCCCATGGTAAATTATCCTTTTCTTCAAATGAGTCCAGAACTTTTCCTTGAGTTCTACTTTAGTAAAAATTACTGACGTTGAAAAAACCGTTTACGAGTTTGTTTAATGATGGCACGTTAATGAACAAATTGATTAACAGAATGTGGCCCAGGAATAATAGATTTAGCCGACGGAGAATCAAGGACTATAACTTCACCAAACTTCAACAATGGTGGTCCATACCCAACAGGCAAAACTTGTGTATGGCTTGTTAAGGTAAGTTTATTAGGAACTCAGTTTTATATCATTTTATTCAAAGAATAGGTTTTTTTTTGGTGTGGAATACGTTCCAATTTTTTTTTTCATATCACAAACATACATTGTACGTGTATTTATGAATAAGTAATGTTAAATCTTGGAAATAGATTATAAAGTTTTTCAATATATCCTTCTTACATGAGTACGAATAATCCAAAATTCGGTGACTGTTTTTCAGGTGTTTAAAGAGATATACTGTTAATTTTAATCATTATATAGGTTAACGCTGGGAAACTTGTTCAAATGACCATAGAACAAATGGATCTAACCACCGCCAACTCGGCGTGCGATCATTGGCTAGAGATACGGTACAACTTGATTGGACAAACAGGTCCTAGGTAAAACTTTGATAAGAGTTCTATATTAGATAGCAAGGAGAAATATATATAAAAACGCCAATATTTTCAGATGCATGCGCTTCCTGCTGAAAAGGACACATATGGCTAATTAACACTTTCAACCTGAAAATCGATATTTTTAAGTCAACTTTCTTTCCATACACTTGTTCGAAGTATATTTGATTTATTTGACCCATATGACTGAATCTTAAGCGTTATTTTTATTCGAAATTTTAATTGATGGAAGCATAAAAAAGTGTAAGGGCTTTTGTAGACGCTGTGGTCAAGTAGGCAAAGAAGCATATTACACAGTTATGTCTGGAAACCCTAGCATGATGTTACTCAAGTTTGACAGTGCATTTGCATCCTCCGCCACGGCTGGAAAAGGCTTCAATTTAACAGTAAAATCTGTAGGACCAGGTAACAAAACAGGATCTCATGAATTATTTTAATACTGAAGAACTCTAACTTTTAGCTTCTAAATATTGTTAAACAAACTTTGAAATAAGGAACTGAGTTATTAAATGAATAATTCAAATGAACCTTGATAAAAGAGTCCTTCTTACAGAGATATTTCTGTTTAAACCTAGGCTGTGCTGCTAATCCCTGTAAATACGGAACGTGTAGTCCTGTTGGCGACGATAGCTACACGTGTTCCTGTAATCCCGGATTCACTGGAACGCACTGTGAAACCTTTACTAGTAAGTAGAAACCATAGGTGACCGTGGCAGAATGAACTTATCCGTTAAGGGTTAAATGTCATGCAAGATCTGCTGACAGAACGGTATAGTGATTAAAATACTGGTAAGTACGTGTTAGATGTCATGACTATCGACAAGTAACACTTTATAAAAATGATAACAAACATATTGTAATTGAGCGTTATCGACAAGTAACACTTTATAAAAATGATAACAAACATATTGTAATTGAGCGTTTGTATTCTCGGTGTACATGTTTAAGTAGTAAATGCACGAACAGTTTGGATGATAGTTTGATTTCTTAAATTTAACAGACATTTGGACTTCATTAAGGTGGTAAGGGACAAATCATGTGGATAAAAGTACATGGTAATCAGAACACTTTCACCGTTTTAGAATTTTCAAATTTTTCAATATTTGACCAAAATAATTGTTTAGGCTTTTTTGGAAAGGTAAAAATTTTAAAAGTCCCAGTGGGATTCGATCGCATGACATATATTCGTAGTTAACGGTCTAGACCATTAAGCTACGCTGTTAGGTAAAAATACCATACCACCTTAATTACAACACAAAAGGATAGAAAATAGAGAAAAAGTACAATTGAAAGAAATAATCGTTTCAAGTGCTTACGATGATTGTTTCTCTAAAGGACTATATTTCTTAATTCTTTATAAAATGGACAAATTAGAATAAAATGAAACTCTTCTTCAATATGTGATAGTGAACATAGTTTACAAACTCTCTCGTTTCTATGGATATTATAACATCTGACAGGCTCAATCTTAAGTTAATGAGAAAATAAACGATATTTACTTGTACATTTGGTATTGGTTTGTTCAAATATGCTTATACTTCAAAATTATCACATAAGTTCTTATATATTGTGCATTTGGGGGAATTTCCAATGTAGCTATGACCTTCTTGTATAAACCTATCGGTTAACCTCTGCTTCACTTCAATAAAAACATATGTTCATTAAATTGTTCTTAACAGTTTCATATGTACCCAAAACCTAAATTGTTAATCAACTATTTTATGTACGAAAGCCAACAATTAGAGGTTACCTGTGTTTCACATACATTTAGCATATCTTGGTATATACTACTTAAAATACCATTCTCACTATTCTTTAATTTTATCCAATATTTCAACATTTTGTATTTTCTATCCAACTGCAATGGTTTACGCCCCAATTCAAAAATTCAAGATATACTAACATAGATGTAACATTTTTCTTAACACATAATATTTTCTTACAAAAATCTAAATGTATACTCTCTAAATCACTTGTTGGATGCTGTCCCAATAATTCACAACCATAATGTACTATACTACCAATATATGTATCAAAAAATGACAATTTTGTATTTACGTTCAAATGCAATGGCTTCATTTTGGACAATAAACAGTACATGGCTTTTCTACTCTGTGATGCCAAGACACTTTGTGTTTTATGAAAACTGCCATTAAAATTCAAAGTTATACCAAGATAATTAAAGTTTTCAACAAGATCAATAAATTCATTATCATAGTTCCAACAAAAATTATTTTTTAACCTTCCGCCTTTTCTAAATACAACAATTTTTGTTTTTTTCTACATTAACTTTTAACTTCCACTTGGATGTGTATTGTTGTAAACAATCAAGCATATCTTGTAAACTTTGCTCTGTCTCTGAAAAAAGTACGATGTCGTCTGCATACATGATCAAGAATAAAGCAATATCTCTAATTTCAACAGGTAAACATATCAATGTCAAAATCATTTACATACAGGGAAAAAGAAAAGGAGACAGAGACTCACCCTGCATCAAGCCCTCCTGACAATCAAAAAACTTGGATATCCGATTTTGATATTTTACATTTGACTTTATGTTGGTATACATAGACTATATAATATTTAACATATGACAATCAACACCTCTTCTTGCTATTTCAAAGAACATTAAATTTCTATCAATTTTGTCAAAAGCCTTTCGATAATCTACAAAACAGCAAAATAAATTTTCCCTTTTGTAATACTTCGATTGATTAACCAATGTAAAATAAAAATTTCATCCGTTGTATCATATCCAGCTTTAAAACATTGAGCGTCAGAGATTACATTATATGACTTGGACCAATTACATAGTCTGTCATTCAATAGAAATGTAAATACTTTAGATAAACAGCTTACAAGTGTGATACCTCGGTAATTAATACAGTCCCTAAACTCTTCTTTAAAAAAAAACAGGAATTATAATACCTTCTGACCATTTTGGGGGAAAGATTACCGAAGAAAAAGCAATATTGAATAAGTCAACTAAGTATTTAGTAAGATAATCACCAAACGCAATAAAATATTCGTTTAAAAGATAGTCCGTTCCTTTTTCAAAGGTTTAATGACGCGAGTTATCTCCTCTGATGTTATTGGACCGTTAAGTTCGGGGTATATAGACTTGTCCGTTTCTGTGAGTGTAGATTCTTGATCGGAGTTGGGGTTGCTATCCGAGGAAGACAGTTTTTTAAAGTGGTCATGGAAATTTAAAATAGTTGGTCCATATATAGGGTTATCCTTACGTTGACGAAAGAAATGGTAGAATTTTTTGGATTCTCCTTTTTTTAAATATTCCATATGGTCTCCATGGTATCGGAGGTAATTACGCGTAAGTTTTCTTTAATATTTTTTATAAGTTCGTTTTGCAGTCACCAGAAGAGTTCTATGATAATGAGTACGTGCACTATTAAGGAATTTCAAATTCCGTAAATAGACTCTCCTAAGGTTTACACATTTTTCATCAAACCAAGGTTTGTTGTCTACAGTTTTGTAACGTTTACAATGTGTATAGTTACTAGTATTATTTACAACAAACTTTTTGCTACTATGCGGTAAAAATACATTGTTGAGTACTTGCGTAAATGAATCTATACAATTATTTACACCGTTTTTCGTTAATTCTACATTAACTAAAACTGATAGTTGTTCGACAGTAAAAGTTTTATACAATGACGTCTATTTGTAGATAATGCTGATATTAGTTGTGATTTTGAGGGATCTACTTGTTTTTTTGATAACCCAGCGACAAGTACCTACGTTTGGAATACACATACGGTATTTATAACAAGATTGGGTTGTTATTCCTGTAATTATTCATATATTTTAATTTGTATTTTGATGTACATTTATTATTTATTACAAACAACTCTTTGTATTAAAAAAACCCGAAAAAAAAATATATTTGTTTCATCTATGATGCACATTGTTATTTTTTTTCTTTAGTATTTTCAGTAATTCAGGAACATTTGAATAGATATTTATTCAAAGTATGCATTTTATTTTGAATTGAAATTTTCTGTTCTGATTTATTCTTTAAACTGATAATAATTCATTGATGTTACAAGGGCAGCACTCCTTCTAGTAGTACTGGTCCTTCAAGTGCCAAAAGTGGAATGACATATTTGTTTGCCGAGGCGTCATCACCGGTTGTGCAAGGAGCTAGTTTCATATTTGAAACACCAAGTGTCTTAGGTAAAGGGCCGATTCATTGATTTGTTAAGACATTACTTAAGTCATTTTAACTGCCTTCTAAAATGTCTACCTATTGTTTAAAAGGTATCTTTCTTTCAGTGTTATAAAGAAAGTGTCATTTTAATGAGGTTCTATAATAAGGAAAATACGATATGAAGATGGTGCAGAACACGTGGCAATTATTAACCATTAAAATGTGCAACGAAATAATTGCTCTCTTTTTCAGTTCTATTTTCTACCATAAAGTTAAGAAGCAAATAAATGATAATTTTTAAAAATTGAATCAAAATCAATATATTATATTTTCGTTTGAATTTACACAATGCAGCTTATCAAAATATGTACCTATCAAAGCTCGAAGGACAGACTGCTTTATACACATAAGTTTGTTTTAGAGTATGTGCATGTTAATGGATTTACGAGAATTCTGGTAAGATACTAATGTTAAATTTCATTTATGTCATACTTGGTACTTAATACAAAGATTAAGGGTTACATATGGTTATGTCAGTGGTCTGGGAAAATATTTTCTAACTTTCATGCGAATACGAATAGTATCGTTTTTACTGTAAGATTTATCCTCTACTAAATGTAGCGATCCCTCCGAACAATGGTCACTTAAACTGTTAAACTTTCCCTTCCCAACAAACGTTTTGTTTGTAGCCAATCAATCAGAAACCGCCTATTTTTACACATTTCGTAGATATCGTCGTAAACGAATGACATGCTACTGTCAAAATCTGCTGTGTTTACAACATACGTAGGCGTCACTTAACTGTTATCAAATCAGATATAAAGACAGTGTCACATGACAAGCAACGTCATGTCTTTGGAATGCAGTCTAAAAAGTGACAGTATCGGTATTTATTAACGTTATCCTGCAGATTCTAGTTAATATACTTCGTTAATAAAAAGAAGTTTTTTAATTTAAAAAACACTAGGAGTTCAAAAAACAGGATAGTTTTGCATTTTAAAGTCGTTTTATCAAAATCGTCACGCTCACGCGTAACTCTATATATACGAAGAGCACGTGCTATTTCCATGTATATTGTACGTACAGGTAAAGTGCAGTTGTCCCAAAAAAAAAAATTCAAAATATTTCTAGTGATTTTGGCACTACCATTTCTTCCTCTTAATATCACCACCTTCTCAGCAATCTACAAGAAAAAAATTAAAAGTAATATAAAGGCAGTTGCTGAGGTGAGCGTCTTTCTTTTGTAGCCGGTCCAAAATGTTTGACATTTTGGTATCATATGTTTGGAGGTTCAATTGGCTCTTTACACGTGAAAGTTAATGGGACTGAGATCTGGAGTAAATCCGGGGACAAAGGCGATGCATGGCTCAATGCTGAAGTAAATGTATCGACAACTGAACAGAATTATAAGGTATTAAAATGATGAGCGAATTTATTGGTAGGTTTGTATGGTAATTTAAAACATTTTTGATATGAATCTTGTTGTATCTCGTGGGTTCATCTTGCAGCTAACGTTTGAGGCAATCAGAGGAAGCAGTTGGAATGGCGACATAGCAATAGATGACATCGTTCTCACATCCGCCGCTTGTAGTAAGCAACAATTTAAAAGAGTTTCAGAGTTAACATTAACTCCTCTTCTAAATATGTTAGGCTTTTTACAAGTATATTGATATGTTTAAAAATTTAATAAACATATTGTATTTAACAATTTTACCGGTACAGTTGTTTTCAAAAAAAGATGCTACAAAACTTACATTAAATGTGCTGTCCTGATCTAGATCCAGAGTGATGTGATCCTGCATTAAAACTCATTACTCTGAAAAGTGACTAGTAATTAATCACCAATTGTTCTGCAATGCTTTCCTAATAAACGAATACATTGGTATAAACTAAAATTATATATTTTGATTACACTTTTCGCAACTTCTGTTTACAATTTTATCAAAACTCATTCCAAGTAGATATTTAATCGAAAAAAAAAGGATTTACTAATCAATAATATGTGCATGTATTTTAAAGGCGTCTCATCAAGAAATGAATTGGTTGCACTCTGAATCTTTAAAAAAAAGTCTTTTTTTAGTGTAATATGTGCGTTCTTAATAGCAAGTTTTTAACATGTACAGAACTGTAGATACAATGTCTGTCAAATTTTAATTTCACATAAGGCTGCAGTTTTGTAGCTATCTTAACTTTTAGCAAAGATTCTTTTCAGCTTATATAAATCTTCTTTTAGTAAATCAAGTATCAACAACACAGTCCCCGACAACACAGTCTCCAACTGTTGCTTCCACGACAACACAGTCCCCAACGACACAGTCAACAACAACTTTTGCCCCTACAACAACAGTGCCCCCAACTACACAGTCAACAACAACTGTTGCCCCTAATACACAAGATCCTAATTATAACAAGGAACTACATTGTACTTTTGAAACTGGTACATCGTGCTTCCTGAATGATATACAAGGGGATGATTTCGATTGGACAACTAGACAAGTAGGTCACAACTTTTATTTTGTGTGTTGTATTTTCTTCAGATCATTTATCTGGTATAGAATCATATAACACAACAACAAATATCCACTGAAGAGATTTGTCCTTTCAGGGTTCAACACCGTCTTCAAGCACAGGTCCTACTTCAGCTTACGAAGGTCAAACATATTCTTACATCGAAGCATCATCACCAAGGTCAAACCTCGATGAAGCCATTTTAGAGGGTCCAAGTATCACAACAAGTAGGCCTCTGCTTATATTGATAGATAGAATCAACATAGACATTTATGACGACAAGTAGTTTTAATAATATTTGTATTGTTCTTGGATCTGTACATCTGCTATTGTAGCCTCATCACACATTAGAAATTACCTAATGTACATTAAACTGACTACAAAATTGATTATCTGTGCATTGTAGGTAGAACTTTCTGTCTTTCGTTTGCTTACCATATGTATGGTTCAAACATGGGCTCATTCTCAGTGAATTTGGCATCTTCTTATGGCAACCAGACTCTATTCAGCGGAAATGGGGATGCAGGAAACAGCTGGTTTGTCACATCTATTTCCATTCCTCCTTCAAGCGGAAAGGTACACATATTTTTAAGATATCTTCAACACCAATATTCATTAAACCCAATAACTGTCTTCAGTTTTTACTCGTACTAAAACCTTTACTGTGTTTTTTTTATTGTGTTTCTTGTAACTTTTGTAGTGCATTCATAACATTTAGGAGCGTTTATTCATGTTTCCATGCACATTCCTCAAAATGCGGTTAAAATATTGAATAGATATGTTGAATATGTATTCAATTTAATCATTAGACTCATGAAATATACATGTATTCATTAAAAGTTTGAATAATATTAAGCTCAATTGAGCTTTCCAGATCATCTCGATCCGGTGCCCGTCTGTCCGTCCGTCTTTCCGTTTCTCCTTATGTAATTTTGTACATCTATGACTTCTTCTCTAGAACCAGAGGGCCAATTACAAGTAAACTTGGCACAAAGCATAATTGGGTAAAGGGAATCCAAGTTTACAAGAAAAATTACAAAAATACATAAAATTTACTCTTCTGAATATAATATAAATAAAATTAGTATATGACCGGTTTGACTGATATCCAACAATCTAATAGAAATAAAACGTTTTATTGACCTGCATGTGACCTGGAGGTTAATATAACATTTGATTTTTTTCTACATTGGATTAAAAATAGGTCAAGAATTTCCAAAATGCTACGATTTGTTATAATTATTCATTTCGTCCAATCGCGTTTTTCAGTTTGTTCGGCTATTGCTTCAAACTAAATGGTAATGAATTATTCTTCCCGGATAACATTCAATTTGATATGTCTGTATCAATTCGTCGCTAAATCATCTTATAAAACAATATTTCCCGGGATTTTATTAGGTCAATACGGTGATTTTGCTATCCGAGAAGTCGAGAAGTATAGTATAATACTCACTGAGCGGATTGCTATTGACCCCTAAAAAAGCAATAATTATATAATTTTTACCCTGAATAACACAACATAACTAGTCGCAAACTGCAGCATCTTAAGCTTGTGTGTAATCAACTTATAACCTTGATGTCGCTGAAAAGACAAGTCCTACAATACAGCAACAATTTGACCATATCGGCCTTAAGTCCGAACTTTTCACATAACTCAACTGCTTTGGGTTTTTTTTGGGGGGGGGGGGGGTTGGGGGGGGGGGAAGTTGGGTGCAACCCGAATGTTTAATTACTCTAGGCCCACCTCAACCGAGCAGTCATTGAGCACAGTTATACCCAGGTACTCCATAGAAACCAAACGATTCACCAGCATCTGGTTTCTTAAGCAAGAGCCACAGTTTTCGAATGCTGCAGCTAAAGATATGCGTTTCATCTTCAACATATCAGAAAGAGTAATACTCAACATCCAAACAACATACAATATGTCGCCATCATTTCACTCATAAGAGGGCCTCTTTGACTGGTTAGGACAAGAAAACTCATTTTGAAAATTATTGATCATGTTATAAACCTTACCTCCCTCAGACACACAAATAGATAGAGAGAATAAGTATTTCATTTCCAAGGATTCATTAATTATTACACCTTCCTTCAGTTCTCTATATTTTTTTTTAAAAATTAATGGATACAATTTTTCAAATGTTGATCACACTGATTTCAATTATACAAAAATAAACTAAAACCGATTGTCAAATTGATATTTATTCATCGCCATAATCTGATAGTTTCCATCATGACAATAATGCTTCTCGAAATATCATGATGATAATACTGCTAAATGTTTTCGTTAGACTCACCTTTTTCAATTCTAACTTAATATTGATTCACTCACTTGGTATACAATTTTTGATTTGATATAGGTTATGTCATGTTTTTGGGAAGTGAACATACATAGCCTCTGATGATTTTTATACCACTAAAGTAAAGTTAATGTGGACATATAGTATCCCACTTTGTGACCCAATATTATAAAAGATACTGTACCAACATTAACCAAACAACATCAATTAATAACATAAATCATTGGTCCGTTGTTTATATTATGAAAGATACTGTACCAACATAAACCAAACAACATCAATTAATAACATAAATCATTGGTCCGTTGTATTGCATAGTTTTAAGGGGGAATTTTTAGTAAAAAAAAAAATAAGTGATTGTTGGGCAAGTGATCCTTTAATAATTATAACCGGTCACCAGATGGCAGTCGGTTTTTCAAATGAAAATGAATCGTAGATGTGCCTTTCTGCATAACTATCATAAACGTCTTGTTCAACCAGGCGCTCTGTCCATACAACACATATTTACTCAGAAAGCGCAAGAAGAACCAATCATGAAAAACATATTAAAAGAAAGTAAGATGAATTATTGAAGGGAAGGTGTTCCTTTTGTTTTAAACAAATATAACATATATTTAAAAAATAGACTTATATTCAGTAAAAACAAATTGAATTGAATTGAATCTTAAATTTTGATGTTCAAGCAAATCCTTTGAAAAACTTGGTTGATTTTATATTTTACAGATTCAGTTTATTGGTGTCCGAGGAGATGGATACCGTGGGGATATCGCCATTGATGATGTCCATTTCTTGGATGGTGATTGCAGCACCGGTAAATTTCAACAATTCCTTATAGAAGTCAAACTCATTTTACTAATACATTTTATGTGCATCTCTTCAGTACAAATAACAGCCTCTCTTGTCATCATGGCTATATCCTTGTTAAGATATATCTTTTTCACGCCAAAAGTACACTGATACATGTAACTGTGTATTTTTATTATTTTATATACTTCAGTACCTTTGAAAACTACAAACACAAGGAAACTTTTAATGTTAATGCCAGTTGTTATCGTATTTTACATGAATTTTTAATGCCGTGTAATTCTTGTAATACATTGTACAATTATTTTAATATCTCGCCTAGTTGCTTTCAACACAAAAAAGTAATGTAAATTAAGATTGGCTTTAACACTCAAAGGAAACATGTCAGGAGAGCCTACGAAATCATGTATATTTGTTACATGAGAACTGAAAATGTAATATTGTTTTTACGAAATTGTGACTATATTTTTTTTTGTCTTTCCCATGTTAGGAACATTTTTTTAAAACGTTTACTTAGAATGAAAAAAAAATCCACTGATGATAATGAAAAACCATCTATTGTGTGACAGAGACCTTTGATTGTCGTATTATTTTTCACTTTCAATAAAGTAGGTCAATGACCTACTTTTTGAGTTAATTGAATAATTTTTTGAAATTTTAAGAAAAATCTCTAAAAATTGTACACTATGATTGAGATTTTCTTTATTGTAGATATAATACAGTCTGTTAAACTCTTTTAAAAACTAAATACAGTTTATAAATCGCAGTGGCACTAAATAGATACAAAGCATTAAGTTTTCATTGGCAATTTTTAAAAATATTTCATTCCGAATTTCCTCTATCAGTTTCCAAATTCTTACCCATTTTTGACCCAATTTAGCAAAAGTTTGAATTATGATAATACTGACACATTTATAGAATTAAACTAATTATATTGACCTTATTCTGCAGACATATAATTTATATGAGGTCAATGATGAAAATTTTGAGATACGGTGTCTTTTATCGTTTTTTTTTTTTTTTTTGCATTTCTCAATATTTTTGTTTTGCGTTCCATATCATAAATAAAAAGTGAGATAAAACCAACAGAAAATAGGCAAATTTATGTTTACTAACAAATAAAATCTTAACTTTGAATATCATAACACTGCAAAAATATTTCAGCGAAAAACAAAATCTGTAAAATTTAGTCCGAACTTCCTCTGTTTTGCTGGAAGTCCATTTTTGTTTATGCCTAATTCCATAATATAGTGAAATAATAATTCATTTCATAAATACTTTTTGTGTTTAGAACAAATTTTACTCATGGCATTGAACCATTTAGCAATCTGAATTTGAGAACTCAAACCCTGAGTAAACAACTTCCTTAAAAACATAGAAAAATATATTCATATTCTTCCGGGGTTCCGTTCGTAACACTAATTGCGTTCTTTTTTGAGGTTGTTCGCTCCGCTGGTCCAAACAATCTTATGAGCAAAATTTATTCAGATTGTACTTATATAACTTGTTTAGTGCTAATGGAAAAATAAAACATCAATATACATTCCAACATTACAAAATATTAAGAATTTTAATCACAATTCCATCAGCCTCTTTGATTTGTGACTTTAACTTTTCGCTTTATATATATATATATATATATATATATATATATATATATATATATATATATATATATTTGAAAAAGTTAACGCAGCTTGCTGAGGATCGGACAATGTTCAATAATTATTTCTACTTAAAAAAAATTAAGGAGTGTGCTAAAGAATGAGGTCAATGATAAATGATAGACATTTTATTTTTATTCACATATTTTCAATGTGCCACAAATAGAGACTCGTTGTCCCGAAAATATGACAATTTTTATCGCTCATTTTGCTCGATATTTCTAGTGTTTCTTTTTTTTAATTATCTGTATAGTAGCATCGACAGTTAACGGAGCCTCGTGTTATGTTTTCTTAGCTTTAATTGGTTGGATGGATGGATAGATAGATAGATCTTAGATAGATAGATAGATAGATAGATGTTTCTAACAGTCATCATTTCTGTTGTTTTATGTAGTTATTACAACCACAACTGTTGCCACGACTACACAAGACCAGGAACTACATTGTACTTTTGAAACTGGTACATCGTGCTTCCTGAATGATATACAAGGGGATGATTTCGATTGGACAACTAGACAAGTAGGTCCCAATTTTCATTTTGTGTGTTCTATTTTCATCAGATCATTTATCTGGTATAGAATCATATAACACAACAACAAATATCCACTAAAGAGATTTGTCCTTTCAGGGTTCAACACCGTCTTCAAGCACAGGTCCTACTTCAGCTTACGAAGGTCAAACATATTCTTACATCGAAGCATCATCACCAAGGTCAAACCTCGATGAAGCCATTCTAGAGGGCCCAAGTATCACTACAAGTAGGCCTCTGCTTATATTGATAGATAGAATCAACTTAGACATTTATGACGACAAGTAGTTATAATAATATTTGTATTGTTCTTGGATCTGTACATATGCTATTGTACTCTCATCACACCCTATATGTATTAATTTATTAATTTTGAACTGACTACAAAAATTGATTTTCCGTGCATTGTAGGTAGAACTTTCTGTCTTTCGTTTGCTTACCATATGTATGGTTCCAGCATGGGCTCACTCGCAGTGAATTTGACATCTCCTAATGGCGACCAGACTATATTCAGCAGAAATGGGGATGCAGGAAACAGCTGGATTGTCACATATATTTCCATTCCCCCTTCAAGCGGAAAGGTACACATATTTTTAAGATATCTTTGAACACCAATATCAATTATATACAATAAAACTGCCTTCATTTGTAACTCTTACGAAATTATTTTCTTTGATTCTGAATTGAGTATTTTTTATTAACGTTCATATGTATTTATAACCTTCCAAAGCGTTCATAACTACCTGTCAGATAAATATCTTCACAAGTATCTTGTCGAATGTTAATTAGGGCTTTTCGACTTTCGGTCTGTTTTATTATTATTATTCTTCTCGACAAAGTTTCGTCGGCGATTTTTTTGAAAACGGAAGAAAAAAATTTAGAATTTAATGTTGAATTTTTTTTAGCAGTTATTTAGTTCTCCCGTATGTCCCTTTTTGGACTTCTGGTCTATATACTTCCGGTTTACACATGCAAAATACAAAATATTAAAAGGACCATTGTATCTATTTTATTTTTTGATTATAAACTACGAAATTTTGGAATTAGATACCTCATGTTATGATATACAAAATCGTAAGTGACAACTTCTTTCTATCTCTGTTTTCGAGATATTATACTTCAAACTTTGAAAAAAAGGGGATGAAAAAAGTAAAAATTGAAATAACAACCTAATTTTTTTAAATGAGACATTGGAAATGTTGAAATTGACATAATTATCCTATATTTTAAGTTTCGTTTAAAAGCATTGAGAACTTCCGGTTTTATAAGTTGATAAAAAATCGACTATGGGAATTTCAATGTTAAACTGAATTCAGGCGTGTCACGTTTTCTCAAACAGTTTTCAAGTAAATATTTTCATATTTAATATTTAAAGTTAGGGATCTAATACACAGACAGAAAATGTTTTTGGATTAAAATTTTGAAAGATAAGGGATCTAGAGGGGTCAGAGCTAAAAAAAAAAAAAAAAAAAAAAAAACCCTTTAACTGTAACTTTTTTATTTTTCATCCGATTTGTAAAATCTTTTCGGTTTTTAGTTTAGAGTAAAGAGTACAATTTAAAACTTATGGTCCGTATGGCCACTTTTTGACTCCTTATAGGAGTTTTAAGGGCATGAATATTGCAACATTTTAAAAGTTGAAAAATTAATTTAGAAAGAGTTATTTCGCTTTAGCTCAATGAATGTAGAACATAAATACTCTAGGCATACCAAGTTTTTTATTCCAGAAATAAATACTTACTTTTTTATGATTTTTTGAAAATATTCTTTTAGGAATTAAAAGTATATTTACTTTTAAAGTTCTGAAGTTATCTTTTTTGTGACATTGCATTACTTATAAGTTCATATTTAGGCAACTGCCAAAGCGTTGAAGAATTTGTTAAAAAAAAAAATAGATATGATTTTTCCTGACATTTTAAATCAAAAAGAGAAAGGGGATGTCGAAAAGTCCTTACTTTTTGTTGAAGACAAAAAAAGTTCTAGTTTCATTTAAGGTTGTAATGTAATGTAAACCTTGTAATAGTTTCTCAAATCAGCAGACTATTACTTGATTATGATAGAATGCATGATAGATAAGAAGTACATGTATATTAAGTCAAATAGTCGAAAAAAATGCAACTTTGAACAAAAAAAATATATGTTCAAAAGATATAAGCACTATATGTGAACAAAAGCCGTAGGTGGATTCAAAAGCATGATCTGTGGTTTGCATGCCCGATACTTTATCTGAGCTATGGCGTTCAGCTAGACAAATTAAGAGCGTATATGTATTTACTTGATGTTTCTAAGCACATTTTTCTATATGAGGTTAAAATATTGATAGATGTGTTGAATATGCATTAAATTCAAATACTGAATGCATTAAGAATATCCTCTGAAAATTTGGATATTTCAGCACAACTGAGCTTTTCAGATTAATTTTTGTCCGATAATATTTCATATTATATACATGTACTGTTGGAAAAAATATGATATCGAATTTTCTGTTAAATGGTAGAATTTACAAAAATAAATATTAGAGATTTTGTTAAAATGTTAAAGTTGAAATTGACCAAATCAGAGATAAAAACTTTAATATTTGAATATAATATCAAGTTGAAAGATGTTTAGCATTTTGAAATAATTATGATATAAATCTTATTTTGACTTTATGTAGACGAATCATTTAGACAGTCAAAGACAAACTTTTATTTGCGTGCGAGGGTTTTTCGCGAGGTTTGCGAGAGCCTCGTCGTCGCGAATATTTCTCGCCACGAACCAGACCTTGTCGTGTGTTTGTTATCACACTGTTATGAATAAGGCTTGGTCGCGAAAATTTAAAATTAATCTGCTGCATCTGCTGTATCTTGCGTATTCAACGTATCCCCTTGATGCCACTGGAAAGATAAATGCCATAACACAGCAGCAATATTAGCACAGCAACCGAATGTCAAACTCATCTGGAGGTTTTTGTTTTGCAACCCGAATGTAGAATTACTCTAGGTCAGTCTCAAACAACCAGTCATTGAGCACAGATTTACCCATGTAATCTGTAGAAGCCCACGTAACTTCAGCATCTCCTTCCATAATTCATGTAAAGAGTTTCAGATTGTTAACGATCTTGTAGAGTTCTAAGGTACCTTTTGGAAAAAGATTCACCAAGATCTGGTTTTCTAAGCAAGAGCTCTCGAAGCTTTTTGCTGCAATGAAAAAATGACAATAACAAACCGTCAACCATCTCAAAAATCCATAAAACGAAATGCAATATATCTTCTATACTGCAGAAAAAAGTTCTACTTTACATCCAAACAACATATGATATGTCGACGCCGTTTTACTCATATGAGGACCAATTTGACCGGAAAACCAATGATGTAAATTATATTTTATGCCAGTAACCTAAACTCCAACATATACATAAATCAATAGGGAAACATGGAAACTTTCCATGGGATTTATCTGTTATGACGGAACCTTTCAGTTCTTTGAATTAAGAACATTTTAAAGGATACAATTTCTTCAAATGTTGATTATATTATCACATTTATACGAAAATAAACTCTTATTGATTGTCAAATTGATATTTACCCATCGCCGTATTCTGATGGGTTTGATGAAAAGTTTTTTTTTACGACTAACGTTATTCAACTATTGCTAATTTTTTTAAATCAAATATAAGCATCACCTTTAACAAAGTACATATTTCATTTCTTACTTAATAATGAATCACTTACTTGTCATACACATTTGGTATTGGTTATAAGGTATGTCATGTGTTGGGGTACCGAAATATACACAGCCTCTAATAATTTCACATTACTCTAATGTTAACTCATAGTATCTCAATTTGTAACCCAATATCAACAAAGATACTTTACCAACCTTAACCAAAAAACATTTATTAATAAGATATATATATTTAGTTACGTTTTAAAGGGGGAAAATGAGTAAAATAAATAGGAGAAAAGATGAAATTCTTAAGTGAATGTAGGCAACAAGGTGATCTTATAAAGATCGATCCTTTAATGATTACCGGCGTCAGAAGGCACCAGAGGGCACCAGAAGGCGGTCGGTTTATGATATGAAAGTAAAACGTAGTTGTGCGCGTTCCTGCAGAGTTGTTATGAACGCCTTGTTCAACCAGGCGCATAGTCCACACAACACAGATTTGCTTAGAGGGAGCACGTGGCAAACCAATTGTTAATTTAGAAAAAAAATTATTTGTGCAATAAACGTATTGTGCTCGTTTTCATAATAACCATCTTCAAAAAATGATAGGCTGATGTTCAGTAAGCAGATAAACACTCTTTTTCATTCCAAATACTTTTGGTTCAGAAAAACAATTAAAATTAATCTTAATTTTAGATGCTTAAGCAAATTCTTTTAAAAACTTGGTTGATTTTATATTTTACAGATTCAGTTCATTGGTATCCGAGGAGATGGATACCGTGGGGATATCGCCATTGATGATGTCCATTTCTTGGATGGTGATTGTACTGGTAAATAACAACAATTTCTTATGGGGATGAGCAGCTATCGTGTACATCTTTGAGAAACAAAGTTCGAATATTTCTTGAACTTGCTTATATCTGCCCAAAACTGACCATGGCTGTTCTCAAAAGTTAAAAAAAAAAGAATACGTGTGAGGCTGTACATAATGTTTTGTCATCAAATTACGCGCCGAAAAGAACAGAACAATGACTTTTTAATCACTTTGAATACAAAACTACGACTCATCTTGAAGATTAAAAAATTTGAAAAAATTATGAAAGAAGACATTAGTGTCGACTTTGACTTTGTTGAGAAAAAGGTCGAAGCTTGCCAATTTAATTTAAAGTGTAACTTTATCTCAAGATAGGGTATTCTATAATTAAAATGTGTCTCAGAAACTATCAGTCAGAACGACTTATTTGTTTGTGTCTTTGGGGGTACATTTAAGTTACATTTCTTAGAAAAATATGTTTATTAAGAATTAATATTTTGGACCCCTATTCTAAAAAATATACTTTAATTTAATCACATAGACCTGAAAACACAAACTTTGGACTGGGATAGAGATGATTGTGACATTCAACACAGATTGTTTTGAATTGACATTCTTTTTCGTCTATGAAAATATAATGTCAGTGGGATTCTATAGACACACTACTTCTAAGTTTAGGCTGGAATTTTTTTTCTTCCTCTAAAAAGGATCCATTGCGGACTGATAAAATTAGGGTACCCTTATTTGAGACAAAGCTACAATAAAATGTGCAAAATTTAACCTTTTTCTCAACAAATGGTTGTCGAGTGGATACAAATAAACCTCTTTCAGATTTTTTTCAAATTTTCATATATTCACGATAAGGCTGCAGCTGCTTCTAAAGGATTTTAAAAAGGTATTAGTCTGCACTTGCATGTGTAATTTGCATGTAAAATAACAATAACCTCATATTTATTGGGTTTTTTATATTATGCCCACAGTGTTGGTCAGTCTTTGGCATAAACTAGTCAGTTTAAGAAATGTTTACATTTTTTGGTCCACACATGTACAAGATGGCCGTACGTCCCCGTTTTAAGTGAAATGGAAATTGATGTGTTTTTAAGTATCACTTCTATATAAAACAATAAGGAATATTCTAAAGATTGAGCTCAATGATTAACATTAGACATTTTGATCTTTTTCACGTATGTTCAATGTTTCCAAAAAGGGACTTGTCCTGAAAATTTGGCAATTTTTAGGTCACCCAAGTCACCTATTGCTATCTGCTTTCCGTCGTCGTTCGTCGGTCGTAAACGTTTGAATATTTTTAACTTCTCTTGAACGAACCAGAAAACCAATTTCAACCAAATTTGGCATTTAGTATCTATGGGTGAAGGGAAGTAGAAATTGTGAAATTAATGGCCACTGTCCCCCTGGGGCCTGAGGGGTGGGGCTTCAACCATCAATATTAAAAAAATCTTCACTCATGGACATCAAGCAGTCATACTACTGGAATGATTGTAAAAAGCATTGAGCTCTCTACCAAAATTGTGAAATTCATGGTCCTAGGGCCAGGGGTTCTAGCGCTAGGGTGGGGCTCTTTTTTGATTTAAACATATTTTATTGAAAATTCAAAGGGATTTGGAAACAGATAAGCCTATATAAACCCTCTCCGAAATGCAAAGTCAAGCAGTGGTTATAATCAATAGTCTGTAGAATATAGTATTACAAGGGATAATTGAATTTTAAATTTTTTAATCTTGACTTTTTCCATACATGAACTGTAAGATAATATGTAAGTTAACATATACGCTTCATATAGTCACACCTACATTTACAAACCCACCAACTCATTAATGCCAACAGACATACAAACTTAGAATGGAGTTTGCATGATGCAGCACATTTGAAAAGAAAAGTAAGTAAAATAATTATGATGAAAAAGCTAAATTTATTGTAATAATAGCTAAAACAATTTAAGCAGTATATCTTTAGAGAGTCAAAAACGCTTAGAAGTTCTAATATACCTGTGAACAGAAGAAAAAAAATTAAAAAATTATGTATGAAAAGTCAGAACTACCGTAAAGAATATAGTTAATATGAAAAGAACGCCTATGTCATTAAGTTGCTTAGAATGTTCATCTGGATGGGGCTCTACTGATTATACCGTGAAAATGCATTAATTCTTTCAAAATCTTCTCTGCTCCTGGGTATTATATAGGGTAGGGTGGTGTAATTTGGCACAATTTTTCAAGACGAGATTTTTATTTTGCACATCAATTATACATCTATCAGAAAGTACAGAACCCTGTCCAGGTCATACTAGTATCTAGAAAAGGCTGAGATTGGTTAAACCTAACAACACGTGAGAGATAAATCCACTGCATTATAAATCTTCAAAAATAATTTCATTTGCCCTGTTATTATAATGCACATGAATATACTTTGCAAACGCCACACTGCATTTACTCAGGTGACCAACAAGGCCCATTGCCCTTTTGTTGTTGTTCATGTTGCTTGATGTTTCTAGTGCTTCAGTTTTTTTAATCTATAGGCTTACCTTTCTATATTGTACAATGTAGTATCGACAGTTTACGGAGCCCCGTGTTATATTTTCTTTGCTCTAGAGGGATAGATAGATAGATAGATAAATAGATAGATAGATAGATAGATAGATAGATAGATAGATAGATAGATAGATGATATATTTTGAACACTCGTTAAATCCATATAATACTTATGTTGGTTTTATGTAGCCCCTCCCACCACAACCCCGACACCTGAGACACTCCCTCTTAACTGCACGTTCGAAGACACAACTGCCTGCTTCCTGAAAGACGTTGTCGGATCTGACGACTTTGATTGGACCATTAGAAGTGTATGTTTTGGTTTTAGAAAATGATGGTTTAATGTTTAGCGGACTAAAATTAAGTACCATAAAATAAAGAAAACCTAGAAAGTGTATTTTAAAATCCAATAATTTGAAATGATTATAAATGGTTTTAGCTTACATGCATAAAAACCTCATCTTTTAAATCAAAGTTATTATTCTGAATACATCCACAGTCATAAAGTTTGTCTACAATGATAAATCATGTCAATGATAGTAGTTTTAACATTTATGCACATGTTAACATACAGCACCGATCAGACCCAACCTAACAGAAAGTAAACCCCAACTAAACCCTGGGTTTACTTTTTGGGTTTACTCCGGGTGTACTAGAGTGGACCCAGAGTAAACCCAAAGAAACCCAGAGAGGACACAGAGAGTAAACCCCGATTAGAAGTATACCCCTGATAGCAGACGCTACATGTGTATTCGGAATATACAAGGGGCAGGAATTACCGGCAGTAAGATGGTAAGATAAAAGACGGGTCTGCTTCACACTTCAGTGCGTACAGTTGACTCCAAAAGCAATTCCCGAGTAAACCCAAAGTAAACCAGAGTAAACCCAAAGTAAACCCCGAGTGATTTCCAAAAAGCAGATCCAGAGTAAACCCCAAATAAACCCCAAAAGTAAACCCGCGGTTTAGTTGGGGTTTACTTTGGTGTTAGGTTGGGTCTGATCGGTACTGTAACTTATTTCTACCGAAAACTTTGTAATGATAGCTACAAATTATTACTAAAAATGAAAGAAACCTATGGTCGTAATAAATGTATGTGCATGCATGTTCATGTACGAAAAAAAATTATGAATAAAAACGTATTGATGTAGATATAGTATTTGAATCCGGTTCAATGAAAATTATAAATTATAAATTAAATATCATGTGCTGCCAACATTCAAACAATGGATTGTTTAAGTATCATTTAGACAAATATTTAGTGCAATTTCTTTATTCTTACTAATTACTAATATTTAGGTCACACGAGACATTCAGGTGACGTATTGCAATTGGTCTTCGTTCGTCGTCGTCCGTCCTGCGTCAACAATTTAATATTTTTAACTTTTTCTTTAAAGCTATAAGGCCGTTAGTTACCATTTTTAGTGTGAAGCATTTCTATGGTAAGAGAAATCGATATTGTGAATTTCATGGATCTACCACCCCAGGGGTGCCAGAGACGGAGCCAAATATACCCAAAAAAGCCAAATTTTCAAAAATACTCTTCTCTACTTCCTCACATATGGGGAAAAACCTAAATGCTTTGTAATGTTTTGCATTAAGCCCTCTTCCAAAATTATGAAATTCCTAGCCCCTGGGTTAGGGGTTCAGGCCCTAGGGTGGGGCTTATATGGCGATATAGTAATAGTGTATTATATCTTAGAAAATCTTCTTCTCTATTCTCATTTACATTTGAGAAAAACCAAATGCATGGTTATGATGTCAATGAAACCCTCTATATAAATTGTGAAATTCATGGTTCCTGAGTCAGGGGTTCAGGCCCTAGGGCAGGGCCAATGCGGCCACACAGTGAAATTGTATTGATTTGATATTTTCTTCTTTACTATCACAGTTGTGGGAGATAAAGTCATGCATTGTTTTTATGTTCATAATGTGTTGTTGTTAAATGGTGAGATTCGGGTAACGGGATGAAACAGTTAATGAAGTTATCTTCCCTTGCTTGTTTATATTTAATAATTAATCATTGTAAAATAATGTACTTAAGAATTTAAAATATTAAAAGAGTTAAACAAGTCGTTTTATTAATTTCAAACAAAACAACGGAAACAGTTTTTAAAGTTTTTAAGTAAACAGTAGACGTGTTAATAGTAAAGTATAAATTGGGTAGCAAAAAATAAGTGTGGTATGTGTACAAAAAAATTTGAATAAATGCCAGATGGTGTCATTCAATGAATGATTGATAACTGAATAGGTAAACATGAGAATTGATATAACTAATTAACTTGCATGTATCACTGGTTTTTGTTTTCTTATAAACGTTCAAAGGGCGAGAGTGTCTGTCTGGCCCCTGGGCATGGTTGTTGTTTTTAATAAAACATATAATCATAAAAGTTACTTTGAAAGTTAACAAATATGGAACAATTATATCCTATCAATGTCCATTTTGTGAGATTTCAGGTAGGAAAGTGGTGGTCATAACTGTATTTTAGATTTTATTTTACTCCAGAATGAAATTTAATTAAATGCATATATGAGAATCCTCAAAGGGTCTGTGTATGGGCTATGGTACTCAGGTGACCGTTAAGGCCTGTTGGCCTCTTCTTAGAGAGAGAGAGAGAGAGAGAGAGAGAGAGAGAGAGAGAGAGAGAGAGAGAGAGAGAGGGGAATGAGAGAGGGAGAGTAAAAAGCTTTCACCAATAGATTTATAATGGGAAACAAACATACTTTTATATAATTTCATGCTCAGATCTAGAGAGACAGTAACGGTGCTCGCCTCTACAATAATTTTCTAGAAAAAAAAAAGAATTTACCGGAAAATCTTATAATGGCGATCTGTGTTCAACGGAGCGACTAAGTGTGTTTATACAAGCACAACTTTGGTGTAGATACCTATTTCTGCATGGTGTGTGTTGACAATTAAATCCGCATGGAACACCCCCCCCCCCCCCCGGAAACGAAATCATCACTTGGATCACCCCCTCCCGTCCCTATAAAAGTTACTTCATTTAAGTTTTAATTAATATATTTATTAACATGAAACTGTTCACTGACAGCTTGAACAAAGTTGACTTAAAGGCAACTCAAAGACGGTGTAAAGATATCTTAAAGGGACTGTAAATACCACTTAAAAATACTTAAAGGTGGCTTAAAGGTGGCATAAAGAAGTTTGGACATTAAGAACCTATAAGCTCTTGCTCAAAGGTGACTTAAGGGTGGCTTAAATATAGTATTACCTTTAAGCTCCTTTATTCACCCTTAAGCCACCATTAAGGACTTGCTTAAAGATGGTTTTTTGCCCTGTGGATGTGATCTGGCGACTTTGATTGGACTGTTTAAAGTGTATGATTCATAATCAAAATACCAATGATTTGAAAAACAAATGAGACAAATAAAGCCTTTTTTCAAATGTTTGCTGAAATATTTATGTTGTTTTATAACATTAATTACACTAAAGATAAATTGTTATGTGTATTTATTCGATAAATGTTAAAACGTTTTTTGTGGTATTGGTGTTATTTATTTTTCATCATTATGTACCCCATGAATGAAAGAATATATGCATTATGCATGGTGGTAGAATGTGTCCTTAAAAATCAAACGAGGACAGAGTTACTAACCTTGTGCACATGTACACATATAAAATATGATATGAGAATAAAAATGTGATTGTTTCTTACTAAACATTAGGATTTCATTTCATAAACATTACCTTTGTTCACTAGAAAAACAATGTGTTTTTTTCATTCACAAAATAGTCCTCTACCCCGAGCAGTGAAACTGGTCCTACGAATGCAATTGAAGGAACCAACTATGCGTACATTGAAGCCAGCGGAAAAACCGCAGGTGATATGGCTGTGCTGGAAAGTTTTGTTTCAGTTTCGGCAGGTAAAGTGCAATTTATCTATGTTTTATTACTATGAATTATTTATAAGTTTCAATGAATGAGAATAGTCTATCTGTCATTATTATTTGTAGCTGTTGTTTTCTTTCGCAACCGGGAATCATTTTGAAAATTATTGAAGTCATTTAAAAATTGTATGTTATTATACTTATACCTGCACTTTCTAAAGAAAGTTCAGGTATATTGTCGTTACCCTGGTCTGTCCGTCCGTCCGTTTGTCCCGTTTTACTTTCTCAAACTGCTCTTATATCTTATAAACCAGCAAACTGAATTCTTGGAGTTTGATTTGGGGTGTCATTTTTTTCTTTTTGTTAAAAAGGTTTCAAAAATTCTCCGGTGGTCCTGGGGGTCAAATAATAGGTAAAAAATTACAGGGTTTTTCACAAAAACGTGCTTCCTCGAACTCCTCTACGTTTTCAACAGTAGACAAATCATGACTTGGGATATGTTTTGGGGTGTCCTATAGATGTGCAATAAGGTTTCGGAAATTTCAATTTTGTCTTGGGGGTCATTCAGTGGCTGATCTACTAGAATATGAGTGGGGGTGTCATGTTGATGTGTAATCTGGTTTCGGATTAAATGTAATATAATCTCTTAAGATATGATAGGGGTGTCCTATAGATGTGTAATAAGGTTTTAAAAATTAAATTTCATCCAGGGAGTCAAATAGTAGCAGAAAATTGACTTTAATCACTCCTAAAAAACCTAGTTCCCAGAACTCCTCTTATGATTTAATGAATAGCCACATCAAATATTGGATATGATCGGAGCTGTCCTATTGATGTGCAATAAGGTTTTTAAAAAATGAATTTCATTCAGGGAGTCAAATAGTTGCAGAAAATTGACATTTATCACTCCTAAAAAACCTAGTTCCCAGAACTCCTCTTATGCTTTAATGAATAGCCACATCATCTATTGGGATATGATAAGGGCTGTCTTATAGATGTGCAATAAGGTTTAAAAAATTTAAATTTCAACCAGTGAGTCAAAAGGAGGTAGAAAATTAACGTTTATCACTCCTAAAAAAAGAACCTAGTTCCCAAAACTCCTCTTAAAAATTTAATGAATAGCCACATCATCTATTGGGATATAACAGGGGCTGAGCTTCAGATGTGCAATAAGGTTTTATGAATCTAAATTTGATTCTGAGGGTCAATATTATAAATAATCTGCAAAATGATATGCCGCTCCAACAAACATAATTCCTGCACCTCCTCTTATCTATTGTGACTGAATTAACATACCATAAGATGCACAAGGAGGAAGAATATATATGGATGAGGGGTGGGGATCACAATCATTGTTTTTAAAGATATTTGATCATTTCTGAGTTCTGGGGGATGCGGTGGGGGTAGGGGGTCAGGGTGTTCCCCAGAGACCATGACCTACTAATACCACAAAATTTGCCTTGACATATAGGTCATGGTTCATGACACAAAATTATACATTATTATGGGTTAGAAATGGGAATTTCGATGATTTTGAAGATATTTTTAAAATTCAGATGAAATTTAGAATCTCTTCTTATATTTTTACAGTAGCAAAATCATTTCTTGATTGGTATTTTTCTCAAGATGTACATAAAGATTTTGGAAAATTGCTTTTTAATCCTAAAGATAAACGAAATGTTATATGTAATCGGGGAAATTATAAAGATTCCTAGTCAAAACATGGTCATTATTGGTCTAGCAATTACCTACATAACTCAAACACTACATATGAATAAGATAAAATACTTGATTAGTTTCAGCTCTGGAAAATCACTGGGTTTCTCAAAGGGGGCATAACTTGTATACTAATAGAAGAAGCAAGAATGAATATGGTTTAGGGGTGGGGATCTCAACAGTTATTAAAATGTATTATCATTTCCTTTTTTCAGAGGAGGGGGAGGGGTGGTTAAAGCCATGAACTTTATACCATTTGATGCATCATAATACAAGAAACAAGAATATATACATGTATATGATTTAATGGTCCAGATCTCAACAGTTTTCAAGATATTTGGTATTTTCCTCTTTTATGGGGGTCAGAACAATCCCATAGGGTCATGACCTACATAACATTTGCCTCATACATTATGAACAAAAAAAAAATATTGGATGTAATGGTTTTCAGGATACTTGGTCATTTTAAAGTGGGGGAAGGGAGGAATGATCCCAGGGGCAGGGGCCATAACTTAAATGTATCTTGACATGATCAACATAATTGAACAGAGTAATCATTATAGGGCATCTGCAGAGTGGGGCCCTAATTAAGTTGTTAATAGTTGCAAAAGAATACTTCACAATAAACGTTTACTCTGATCAACAAGATACATGTAACTAACACAGCTTGTCATTTAAGCAATAAGGAATTATCATAAGTAGACTTATTTTTGGCCCAAACTCAAAATTAAGGTGTTCAGCAAATTTCAGCTTTCATAAAATTCATTAGTCAATATTAGGCACATAATAATGACCCAAAAGAATTATACATCTAAATGTTAAACTCTCATCAGTATTTGTTTATATATATATATATATATATATATATATATATATATATATATATATATATATATATAAATAATCCGGCCGAGGCGGACACTCACACGACCTCTGGAACCCACTTTCCTAGCAATGAGCGGCAACGGCGCCGCTAACCATTCGGCCATCATATATATATAATAATTATACATGTATATTTGTTAACAATCATATTTAAAACATACAAATTTTCATGAGTCATAAATTTTGACCATTCTGTATCCATTAAATACCACATATCTCTTGACAAAAAGAATAAGCAAAATAAAAGAAAATTACACTCGTTCACTTTTTTTTGTTGCTAGTGTGTGATGATAGGGTAGGGGGTTTAATGGGGAAAAAGCTGCAGCATGCCTTCATTTTCACTATTCCACATATCCCTGGAATGGGGAAAGGTTAGGACACCTTCATCTTTCTCCTTATTATAACACATAAATATGATAAGTCTCTACACTTATTTAATACACAATTTAATCCAAAAAAACTACATTAGGAAAGTTAACGATGATAAGCTTATTCCAATAAAGTTGGTTATACAGTATGCTGACAAAGGGAGATCACGTTTTAGAAAATGAAAGTAACCTTTACAGTTATGTATACCGGTGTCTCATGATATTGTGCAACTACATGAATTATACTTACCTATATTGGTAAACATCATAACGATAATCCAATTAGAGCACAATATGGATCTCATCCTTTATGAAAATTATAATTTTTAACTAGAGCAAAGCTCGTTGCAAAGCAACGAATGGGTCTTCCGTTAATGTTGAGAGTAAAGCTAGAAGTTCCTGTAAGGAACAGAGTTCTTAAACCAATAACAAGAGTAACTAAAACAAAAAGATTAAAAAATCGAATAATTCTTGGTACGACTTAACAACATACGAATGATTTTAAGTACGACTTAACAAAACCCTTTCCGATTTCAAGATCGATTAAACAAAAATATAAAATTCGAATGTGTTCAAGTACGACTTAACAATTACTTTTGGTACGAGTTAATTTCACTTTGAAGTTTACGCTATTTTTTACCAACAACGCGGAATCAAAATTTCCGGAAAAATCAATTTTTATACCCAAACATCTCTGTGATGCATAGTCCGACTTTTAAAACGGCTTTCTGTATTAGATTCAGCTTGATGCGTTCTACAAAACACGTATCCGTTTTTAATTTGATCGAAAAATTCAAATTTTTGAAAAATTATATTCACTTCCGGTTTCGACCTGAAATGACGGATTTTCATTTCCAGCCTTATTACAGAGGTAAAATGACAACTCTATAACCATGGAAAATTTCAAGCCTCTATCTTTAAGTTTCTTTGAGAAAAGCCCCGGACAAAATGACTTTTTTAAAATTTTAAAAATGACGTGACGTCAAAACGGAAGAGACCTTGTCATTGAAACTTTAACATCATTGCGGGACGCTAATTTCAAACAATCTCTGTAAGTTTTATTTAAATCGATTGAAAACTTTTTGAGTTATGAGACCGAAAAGGAGTCAGAAAAAAAGAAAAAGTATAATTATAATAATATGTAAAAGAAACCGAAGAATAACAAGAGGGTCTTCCGTTGGAAACGGAAGACCCCAAAAAGTACCAAAAATTACATGCGGCCTTCTTTTTTTACTAAAACTGGTACTTGGTGCGGGATTTACTGTCTAATGATAGCATGTAGTTTATTTTTGTATCGACGATGCCGTGTAAATAAATATATATTATAAACACTGATTTCATTTTGATTTAGGTGCACCAATATGCTTGACGTTTGATTACCACATGTATGGAAAAAACATTGACTCCCTTGAAGTGGCTTTTGACGACATGAGTTACTTTCATGAAATGGGTGACCAAGGAGACCAGTGGAACAGCGCCAGACTTATTCTACATAAGTGCCCGGGAAATTCAGGTTCTTCAAAGGTAGGTTATTCAGAGATGATGATATGTATACGATTGTATTCAACACAATTTCTACTTTACACTTCATATATGAATATTGAGCTAAAAGGTTTTTCAAGATACACTTTTTAGCTCACCTGAGCTGAAAGCTCATGTGAGCATTTCTGATCACATTTGTCCGTCGTCTGTCCGTCCATCTGTCTGTCCGTCCGTCCGTCTGTAAACTTTCACATTTTGAACTTCTTCTCTAAAACCACCAGGCCAATTTCAACCACATTTGGCACAAAGCTTCCTTATGGTAAGATGAATATAAATTGCAGAAATGAAAGACCGATCTTTATTCAAAGCGGAGAAAACCTCGAAACTGTAGAAAAAGGGGGTGCATTTTTAAAAATCTTTTTCTCAAGAACTACTGAGTCAAATTCAACGTGATTTAGCATAAATGATCCTTATGGAAAGGAAAATATGAATTGCAAAAATTATGGGCTAATTATTTCAATGCATTGACATTTTCACTTCTGACGGTGGTTTTAGCTTGTTTTGATTTTCGTTTCGTTTCTTTTATAACTTGAGGGGAACTATCGCCTGTATTTTGAAATTTTTACGTATCGAATCAAATAAAGACTTCGGTAAATCAGTCAGCTAATTGTTTACATGTACCTGCGCAAAATGAGTAAAATCTGATGCACTACTATTGGTACATTTAATTCGGTACGATCTCTACGTAATGATTAATTAATGCAACATGTTTTTTTTTAAATGCTCATCATTTTCATTCTAAACGGAGATTATTTTCGCTGCTAGAAATATATATGATGAAAAATAAATTGTGTTCTTTCTTTGTTCTAGTGCATTTTTCTTTTGTTTAATTTGTTTTCAATTTTATATACACTAACCGTATCTGAGAGTCATGCTTCGAGTTATAAGCAATATACAGAGCTTTGCGCACAATGCTATGTTTGTACACAGAGCTGAGGTCATGCTTTAGTTTGTTTATATTTTATATATTTTAAATGCTGCTACGCTGAATAGGAAATACCAAGTTTAAAAATATTGAGTTGAATGTAATAAACTCATGTAAACAAAAACATGACTCAAACCAAGCTATGTATCTTGTTTATAATTTTACGATTGACGCTGAAAGTTTGGTTGATCATTAGAAATGTCTTGCTAAAAGGATGATATGCTGTAACTACTTTCTGGGGGCCCCTCCTTATTCAATTAATTATATGGAATCTACACCAATTTTGATCGTTTTCCAGACACAAGCAAATAAAACCGACGTCTTTAAAACAGTTTCCATAGTTCTGACACATTACTGTTACGGGGATAAATGCATTATCGCCATTCTTAAGAAAATATTACAGCGGAAAATGATCTTGGTTTGTAGCCATTTGTTGTTTTCTAATAAAGATGAAAAGAATGGGTGGGCCTTAGTAAAATAGAGTGATATACCTGTCAATACATTGATTATAATAGCTCTTTAACATATCACGTGACAACATTTTTCATTCGAGTGTATTCATCGATCAAGTGAGTAAGGTTATAAAACGTCACATGAGTTCTCACCAAGTAAACAACATTATGAATCGTTTATTAATGGGGAAGACCAATTTAATTTTTTAATATTTTTAATTTGAGCGCATTCAGGTACAATTTTCTTCTTTCACATATAGGAATTTTTTTAATAAAATACAATAACTAGTAAGTGGTTGAAGAAGAAAATGTACCTATATGCTCATATATTTTGATCACTTTATAAAATGTAGGTGGGGGGGGGGGGGGGGGGGACAGAACTAAAATAAATGAAATTGGAAGTTAACTGTGTATCCTACCAAAAATTTAATTTAATATCTTGCATAGGATCTTCTTGTGGTAAAAATGGTATTCCATAAAGGTACAATGTCAAAGATTAAGTGTATGCAAAAATTAGTGTAAAATTCGGATACTTTACGGTATTTATATTTTGTTATTCTGCCGAGGGGCCATATGGCACAATATCCTTCGAACGCCCATACATGTATAAAGCCATTTTGCTCAAGTGAGCGTTGTGGCCCCATGGGCCTCTTGTTTAAAATTTGAAATAATAAATGTTTACTTTAAAATTTTCTTTGTCTGGTTTCGAGTTTAGGGTTCATGTGGAGTACAATAACACAATTACCAAAAATACTTTTTCTTTTATTTGACAATTGCTCTACTAGACTTTAGTAGAGGGGATCCTAGCTCCCCTGAAGTATAGCTACTAAACAAGGACTTTGTAAACCGCACTGAATTTATAAGACCTCTAATCAAGGACAACGAACATAATTTTAGTTTGAAAACTTGTATGAACAGTTTAAAATTCAAACAAACTGGAAAATAAGTTCAGTATTCCAGCTTAATGATACAATTCTTTATTGGCGGCAATTGACTGATGAAGCATTTGTCAAGAATGTTTTTTTTAAATATTAATCCATCAAATTACTGCTTCTTTTTGAAGATTGTACAAGATATTGGTGTACGATATAGAACCATAAAAACGACAAGAATGACTGATTTATTTAATTTGTATTTTTAGTTAGAGTTCATTGCTACACGAGGCTCAAGCTTCAGAGGCGACATCGCAATCGATAACGTACAGCTTACGGATGGACTATGTGGTAAGTCTGTTCAAGCTTGAAGTAACCGTTGCTTTGGTAATCTGACATAAAGTTGGCATAACATATTACTACTTTGAAGCCACTAACGTAAGCAATCAAAGATATATACAATTTTTTTATATATTGTCAGTCAATTTTCATGTTATAGAAGAAAATCGATGTAGAAACTATTACTTTTAAAATAAACAAATGGAACTGAAATGTATCGAAATATTTTTATTTAATGTCTGCCCATTTACTTACTGTCAAAATTTTCATCAATTTCTTCCTATATATACTATAATTGAAAACGGACAGCTATGGTAAGAAAGCCGAATAAAACCCTTCAAAGAGCCCTCAAAATATTAGCATTTGTCTTATTATTCAGCTTTCCTCCTTGCGAGAGTTCTTAACTTTTATTTTAAAATTTTATATTGCACAGTTATTATAAAAAGTAAAAACTACGAAGGATAACTATTAATAATATAAGAACTGGATAAGTAAGTTATTATACACAAATTCTTTATTCTGTCATAATTTATACCAGTGGTCGTAGAGAACCTGGCAAGTTAAACTGGCTATATCCAATCTAGTGAATTGACCATATGATTACTTAATGATTCGATCTAATTTATTTCAAGCAAGAGACATGTAGTCACAATCAATGAACTTGTCGGGCCGGATGACTCTGGACTTGGATATGCTCATTTTTCGAATATTAATCATAGATAATAAAAATATCAAAAAATAAGATACACAACATTTATCTCCAATACGTTTGAAAGGTAAAAAGTATATCACAATATATAGGCCGATCATATTCCTTCATTATTTTGTTTATATACTTATATTTCTTTTTTAGATAAAATCAAATTATTTAAGCATTATATTCAAAATAGATGTTACCTGACAATTATACGCAAATATAATTCAAAATTTCAAAAAATTTGAAAGGCATACGTTTTAGTAAATTCAAAACAAATCTATATTTTTGTATTTTTCTATAATAATGGCAAAAAAAATTGTACAGAAGAAACTTCGTCCAATTTCTTTTCTGTAGAATCTATTGTAACAACTGTACTTGCAAATCAATCAGATGATTACATGCAAAACGGTATATTTAGATAAAACTTAAATAGTGAAAAGAAATCCAATGCGTTATTTTAGCATTACATGTTTTATCTTATCAGTTTTTAAACGTCATACAAAGATTCAAACAATAAACAGGCTTTGGAATGACTTTTTCTCCAAAATCTGACATTTACTTTTCCTGTTCTAATCTGTTTATTCTTTTTTCAGTTGTTTGAACACTTGACGCTTGGAAAGAACTAATCCATAGAAATTGGCGCTTCAAAGATTGTATATAGTTTTTTATGGATGCGAAAGACTGCGGGGCTTACGTACAATTACAGAACACAATTTTGTGACATTCACATAATTGGTAGTTATTCCTTTACAATAAAATATATACTCTGCAATGTTTTTAGTTTGTCACTCAAAAATTAATATTGCGAATACAAAACGAGGGTTGCACCCCATATCTAATGAGTCTTCAAAAGCCGTTCTTTTTAAATTTGATTAATTATACACATTACTATATCAACTTAGAGCTATATGGTAGACTACATTTATGTGAATGAATTGACGTTTACAAATACTGACATAAATGACCTTATAAAGACTCTAATATAGCTATAAAAGGTGAAAATAATAAGATAAATACATACAATTAATTAATCAACGAGCAGACAAAACAACCACTACAACAAGTATGGTTGATAAGGTCGCGTATAATATAATGAATTTTATTGGAAACTGTGGAAGAAACCAGTGTTCTAATTTTACTACCCCATTTAACGGACCCACTTGGAGCCTTATGTGAACATAGGTGCCTGAAGACTGAAGTAGTCGCTGCGTGATGCCTGCTCTTTTCTCAAATCTCCTGAGAGCTAACTGGTATAAAATTGATGACTAGGACCAACATGTAGACCGCCCTACCGTGCCCGATAAACATGCATCAGTCTGCAGTATTCCCTCCCTTGGTACGGATGGACATTAGTGATGGGCAAACGTCTGAAATACTTTCAACATTCGCTCTGACTTGTCTTACATTTTAATTCTCTAAATAAAACTTAGATGTTTGAATTTAACTATGAAGCTGCCAAAAAATATATGTATCGAGCATGAATAATGTTAGAATGACTTCATAATGTGAAGTATACTTTCTTTATTAATATTCACTGTAGTACAGGATATTCATAAGCTGCACTATTGTAGCCCTCTCCCTCTTCTTATTTTATTATTTTTAGGGGGGCTACAACTCAATAGGATCTCCGTAATGGTGCAAGTACTCCCGCAGCGTTTTCAGCTAAAATCTTATGCATTTATTAATAACAAATATTTTGCATTTCTTACCTGAATTCAAACATAGTAGTTGCGTAGGGCATTAATTAATCCAAAAATATCAAGTATCGTCAAAATAGCGATTATTTTAATTACATGTATGTCAACAACACAAGTTGAATTTGTCCGCCATATTTACTGACCTTGGTCGGTTTTATTTTGGAACCGCCAATGAGAATTCACAAGCGAATCTTGAAATGAAGATAGAAATTCTACCATTTTAAACATTAAATAACACGGTAAATATGCATTTTCCAGCATAGATACTTCTTTAATCATGATTTAGAAATAAAACGAGGTATGATCGCTTATTTAAACTAATATATTCACGTTATCACGATCATCTAAATCCCATAAAATCACGCTAGAACTGTCAAGACTGCGGAGAAGATTACTGGTAAACATTCTCGGTGTGTTTAATATGGTTTTGATTTATATGTGGTTATTTTGTTCAATCTTTATTCAAAATCATTTTACCTATAGGAAGTCAAAATAAAACAATCTGTGCAGACCGAAGTCAGCCATATCCAAAAAACAAATGGCACAATTGCAGATATCCTATGGAGTTGTAGTCCTCTCCAGACAACTTCAGATAGAAAAAAATCGAAGAGGAGTACATTATTGCAGCTAGATATCCATCAGCATTAATTGCACTCAATTGAAAACCAGGGGCTCGTGATTTTAATAATATTTAATATTTTGACGTATGGAGGTTTATAAGTATATATCTGTTTCAGGATATAGTAGAGTAGAAAGATGTAAATTGAAATATGAACAAGAGGCCCATGGGCCACATCGCTCACCTCAGCAACAATAGGCATGATAAAATCAGCTTAATGGAGTCATGATACAAAATATCTGGACAATGTGGTATAATACATATAGATCCTGTATGAATAAAAATCCATTTTTCCTCTGGACATTCTTATGTTTATAATCAAGTCCCTTTTCTAACATGATGATTTTATAGTCATATCACATGTTGAGCATTGCAGTTCTAAAAAAGATCCTAAACAATTGTTTATATATGGGATATAAACTTACATCAAACTCTGAACCCCTTGTGAGGCCCAATAATCGTCCAAGGGCCAGAGTCTAAACAATTTTAAAGAATCAGCAATATGTAAAAATGATTGCATATAAGTAAAACCATATATGATAACATTTCCGTTTTTGTGAATAATTAAAATGTTTTCTTTGTACAATTGGATCCCCAATGTGGCCCCACCCTACTCCTCAAGATTTGATTTTTACGAATTTGAATGTACACTATCTGAAGTTGCTTTCACTAAAGTTATAGATTTTCTAAACAAATGATTTTTTAGAACAAAAATTTTAAAGATTTTTCTCTATATATTCCTATGTAAAAATTTGTCCCCCCAATCGTGGCCCCACCCTACCCCCGGGGCTTATGATTTTCACAACTTTGAATTTGAATTTGAATTTGAGGATGCTTCCACACAAGTTTCAGCTTTCCTGGACGATTGATTTCTGAGAAGAAGATTTTTAAAATTTACTCTATACAATCCTATGTAAACATTTGACCCCCATTGTGGCCCCACCCTACCTTCGGGGGTCATGATTTTCACAATTTTCAATCTACACTACCTGAGGATGCTTCCATATAAATTTCAGCTTTCCTGGCTGATTGGTTTCTGAAAAGATTTTTAAAGATTTACTCTCTATATTACTATGTAAAAATTCGACCCCCCCCCCCCCCCATTGCCCCCCCCCCCCCTACCCCCATGAGTCAAGATTTACACAACTTTGAATCTACACTACCTGAGGATGCTTCCACATACGTTTCAGCTTTCCTGGCCGATTGATTTCTGAGAAGAAGATTTTTTAAATATTTAATTTATATATGCATATATAAAAATTCGATTCCCAATTGTGGCCCCACCTTAACCCCGGGGATCATGGTTTGAACAAACTTGAATCTACCCTACATCAAGATGCTTCCACACAAGTGTCAGCTTTCCTGGCCGATTGCTTTCTGGGAAGAAGATTTTTAAAGAATTTTCTCTATATATTCCTATGTAAATACCGGTATTCGACACCCTCCCCCCAATCGTGGCCCCACCCTACCTCCGGGGGTCATGATTTTCACAACTTTACTCTCTATATTCCTATGTAAAAATTCGACACATAAGTGTCAGCTTTCCTGGCCAAGTGGTTCTTGAGAAGAAGATTTTTGAAAATTTCTCAAATTTTTTCAATAATTCCTAATTATCTACCCTTGTAAAAGGGCATGGTCCTTAATTTTCACAACTTTGAAACCCCTTTGCCTAAGGGTGCTTTGTGCCAAGTTTGGTCGAAATTGGCCCAATGGTTCTGGAGAAGATGTGAAAAGTTTACAGACGGACAGACAGACATACAGACGGACGACAGACAAAATGTGATCAGAAAAGCTCACTTGAGCTTTCAGCTCAGGTGAGCTAAAAAAGAAATAAAATTTAAAAAAAAGTTTCTATGAAAGCAACTCTATAATACGATAAAAATAAATTTAAAAATCAGAAACAAGTTTCTATGAATGCAACTCTGAAATTCATAAAACGGATAAAGGCGAGAAAATGTTTAATGTGTCCTTTTGGACCCAACAAAGATCAAACAAATATGAAATCTATTAAATTGATTGATCAGAAATAGCTGCGTAATAGTGATACACCTTTTTATTAAATAGTATGCTTTAGTTTCTCATTTTCACGCGGGAATTTAACAATCAGCGAGCTCTCAGTCGGGGGTTATAATTCTCATCTTTAAGAAAATAACAATTTTTTTGTTCTCGATTATATCAATTCGTATATCATATGAATGCAAAATCTACATATATGTATATGCAAATATTGCAAAATAAAACTAGTGAGTAAAAACTAGATTTCAAAATTTGAAAAATAATTTCATTCAAGCTAAATAATATTTTAATTTGAAAATTAAAAGTAGACGATTTGGAAAGATAAATTTTAAACTTTGTTAACAATGTTGTGTATAAAAAGCATCCAATTTTCCAGAGTTACTTTACCTTCAGTTTAAGTAACAAAATGGTCCATCATAAAGGCTAGAAACGCATAAGGAAAAATTTGTATGAGAAACATAAACGTGTGTGTGGGGTTTTTTTTTCTAAAATATGACATAATATGGATCGGTACCTTAAACATAATTCAATCAGTTGTTTAACACAAAACACTGCATTCAACCAGAAACACAATTTTCCTTAACACAACATTAGCGTTTGTGACTATATCCTGTCCTGTAATCGACCGGAACATTCATAAGTACAAGCTGTTTTCATTACAAGGTTCAAGAAACACTCATTCAGAGGAAAGAGGGAAGGAGATTGGGGACAGTCTTAACTGTAACATACAACGATTCATCAACAAATTTATTTTTGAATGTGAACTTTTTCAAGTGAATGTCGCCCTTCATTGGACACCAACAAGATGAAAGTATTTCTGTCATGCATTATCACTGAAATCATCTTAACTCTTCAACTTGCCACAGGTAGGTTTGCAGCAGATTCAATTTACAATATGTTGTTATTTGAGTATTTTTAAACAAATTGCATTGAAGCACTGGATCGAGAAGAAAGATGTGATTGTACGGAAATGTTTCAGTAAGTAAAATATGTGGTAGATCAAATTTGAAGAGTATCTTTTCTATTGTGTAAATGTACAGAAGGTATACTGCTTTGAAGATAAAAAATCATATACAATTTGATTTTGTGAAACTTTCTCCACTATAAGTTTAGAATCGTGTGAAATATTGATGTCTAAACCCTTGATGCTTTCTTCACTGAAATTGCTTCAAATAGGCTGTCTATTTCTCACTTTCTTCTGTCATCTCATACGCGTGATAATAATGATATCAACGTTTACAAGCAATTTCACTTGAAATCAACAATTGGGCTAAAACGTGCACAAGTAATCGGACATTGTAGATTTATGAAAGGAAATATATGTTTTTAAAAGATTTTATTATCTTTGTTTGCATAAACTGAAAGTAAACACGTCATTTCATACACAAAGGTAAACAACACTTTTTAATTATTTTTCCCTATAGAACTCAAAACTTGATCATTTATCTGTGGAGCATAAAGATCAGCTTTATTCTACCCACTTTTAACATTCTTCCTGTTTAAAATCACTAGCTTTAGAAGCTGGAGTTTTTTTTATGTAGGACGTTTTTAATATAATAAACATTTTTAAATCGTTCTAAACTCCTTTACTGACTTATCGGTTTTTTTTTTATTTTGTGCACTAGTCTGTCCCAAATTCCCGTTTCCAACGCTTATTTTCCTGATAAAATTAAAACACATTATACCTGTCAACAAAGAACACTTAAAACTGATTTAAATCAACAAATACAATGTTTGTGTTTTCAAATGCCCCCATTTTACCATATTAAATTGACAGGAATGAACACAATTATCTTACGGACATTTATAATGGAAATTTCTTGATATGATTAGCTTAATCATAAAAATAATTATTAATATTTACATGCTATATAATCAAATGATGATGGCAACGAGAACCTTGTAATACTGTCCTTTCTGATATATTTCATTTTATCAAATCAAATATACAATATGACTACTTAGTACGGCTAATCATTTTATCAAATCAAATATACAATATGACTACTTAGTAGTCATATTGTACATTTGATTTGATAAAATGAAATATATCAGAAAGGACAATACTTTAATTTAAATGTCGCGGTTTGCTCTTGTTGTTTGTGTTGGGTGATATTTTATGTACACATAATCGCTTTCTAACTATATTTTTACAGCCTTACATTATGAATATGTGACGGAAAAAATGACTTTGTCGGATGCCAATGATTTCTGTAGAGAGGAAGAAGCAGAGTTGTCCGACCTTAGCAATATGGCGGCTGTGCTCCAATGTCCTAACATTGAGGGAGATTTATGGACAAGTTCAATAATATATGCAACTCCTTATGTGTCTTTAGTTGGTAAATATATAAGTGCTACATATATTCTAGAATGGGAACAACGTATATAAGGGTACAAAATGTTTGAATTATTTGGGTTAAAAATTTTAATTTGAAATTTAGGAGGCTAGATGGTAAAATAAGTAACCATAAGATGTACCTTAAACATTTAAATATCATTTTATTTTGCCATAAATAATTGTTTTGAAAAGAGATATTTCTAATATCTTAGCTTTCGAAATTGTATGTTTCACCATATTCTCTTCAAAGCTCTCTTATTAAACGGGATTAATATAGTCTAGAAAGACCACGACCATCAGGCCCTTTAAAGTGCACAAACGTGGTATATTTATCATTGTTAACTTTTCACCGAGTGTGTGGATTTACCGCCATCATAATTTACTCACAAACTCATGTATGTCATGTGTACATGTATCTAAACGGGCAAACGTGTTTTCAATAACACAGCGCTTGAGAACAAATAAAAGAGAAGATGAACATTTGTGCTTAAACTTCTAAATCTATTACATGTATATAACTTTACTTTATCCGAAGTTTCTATTTCCTCTACTGTTTGCTTAAATATTTCGATGATCATAAATAATTTGTGCCGGATGAAGTTACGTTCATCCACTAGAATGAAAATATATATTTCTTCTGTTTTTAAAAGCCCACTCCATTTTTCATGTTTCAATACACAACAAAAAATGAACAGTCTACTGTGATTCTGCATTTCCAACGACATGAAAAGTACCCAGGTGATGATGTTGAAACATAGTTCGGGGAGTCCCAAGAATTTTTTAATATAAAAGATGTCAAATTGTCCCATTATAAATCTCCGTAAGAAACGTATAAGAAATCAACAAAACGTGATTGAAATGGTAACCTGGGAGACTCTATATTGTTATACAATGTTGTCTCTCTTGTCTTAAAGTATTCTAATAAGATGTTATAGACTCTTTTCTTTTGCTCTCTCTTATCATCCAACTGTCGTTTCCATTGTTGTTAACATAAAATCAATAGATCCAGTTTCAGAAAGTTTGAAACGTATGTAGTTTGATTAACAAATACACTGACATTTCGTTCTTTACAACCATTGTTAAATCGGCATATAATGCTTTTACAGGGGCATGGTCACGATTTTGGTCAAAATTTATTTTTCCGATTTTGATGTTTACTATGCTTCAGTAAGGCATTTTTAATAGGCAACCAAAATCTGAGTGTCATTCGTTGAGTTATAAGCGAGTTACAGAGCTTACAATTCTTTGTTATGTAAACAAAACTTTTGTTTACATTTTGAATGTTGAAGTAAAAATTACAGTTTCAGACCTAAAATCAATGTGTCAAACATTAGGAAATGTTTATTTATGCTTAAAATGAATACGAAGATAGGCAAATCAGCTTGAAAAGGATTTGAACCTATGTAAACAAAAACAGGGCACGAACCTTGTTTATATGTCAAAGAATTGTGAACCCTGTATCTTGCTTATAACTCTACGACTGACTCTAATTTCATTTGTTCATTAGAAATGCATTCCTAAAGCATCGAAAATAATAAAAACAGAAAAATAGAATTTGACCAAAATCGTGACGATGCCCCTTTAAGGATTTATTACTACGCTGGTGTTTGTTAATCAAGCTTTATACGTTTTGAAAAGTTTGTCATTCATACAATTGTTTGATGAAACGCATTATAGTATATAATAAACCCAAGCAACGTGTGTGTGTGTGTGTGTGTGTGTGTGTGTGTGTGTGTGTGTGTGTGTGTGTGTGTGTGTACTTTAGCTTATCTTTGATTGATCAAGAAACAACTTACACTTTCTAAAATAAATATGAAAAATTCTCTGTGCCTTTCAAAGAGTATAAGCTCTGTATCTCACTTGTTAATTGTTATCCAACTATCGACATTCAAAGTTAGGTCAAACATTAGAAAATAATAAATAACGTATTCTCTACAATAATGGAAAAATAAAAAATGAAAACGTTGAGCTCAGTTGGAGACCATGTCCATTTAAGAAATAGTGCAATAAATGCTTAGCAGATTTCCACACATACAAAATTAATTGGAATCTAAACTCGAGTAATGCTAGTTTTAGAGATTTCCAGGTTTATGCTTTCTTTCGGTTCTTTGCATACGTTTTTGTCATGCTGAGAACTGCACCATACTGATAAAAAAAAAAAAACCAACGTAATCTCTACTTTTCAATCAAATTGCTAGTTTTTATTCAAATTATCATTGAAATAACTTTTACAATGAAAGATGATTTAACATCATTTTGCTTAGTCAAATTAAGAATTAATTTATTATCATTGATATATAGGTTGCTTTGAACAGAAAAAAGAAACAGAATTTTATGATTTAAACGTCACATCTATAATTGGTTGCCAATATCGGTGTTTCAACACTTCAGCTTTTGCTATTGAGGTAAATCGAATTTTCTTTGTTCCCAAAATCAAATTTTATCATCTCACTGAAAACTAGGAATTGGTTTTTTTATAATTATTTGTTATTTTGGTTTTTTTTTTAAATTAATTACTTTTCTAAGGGAAATTATAAAATATTTGGTTATAATTTGAAATTTTATTTTTAGTAATTATATGTTTTACAGATAAAAGCTAAATAAATGATCTTGTTTAATTGTAGGATACAAAATGTGCATGTTTTGAGGATTTGACTTCTTTAGGAGAACCAGTGGATCCCGAATTATGTAACATAACCTGTGAAGGCACTTACTGTGGAGGCAAAAACGTCACAAACGTTTACGTTATCGGTAAAGAACAGAATATTTTTTTTAAGAAAAGTCAAATAAATTTAGAAAAGTTAAATAAAATATAAAACTACCTTATCGATTAGGCAGAAAAACAAATGGAGTCAAAAAAGTGAAATTTTCCAAGAAAACAAAACAAGGACAAAAGTTTGGAAAAGTTGGACTAAATGTTAAATTGTTATCGATTAGCAAAAAAAAATTTATTGGAAACCGCATAGAAAGGAAAGAAGTTAAAATGCAAATCAAATCGATTTACATATATCTTTATACCAATATTACAATAAAAAAATCTTATGATAATAGTTGAGGGAGAGTTCTTCAAAGAGAGAGCAATCCAGAGAGATCAAACTGAATTCACGTCCTGTTTGACCACTCAGTGTATAGGGGGAATCGTACTTTACATGGAGACAGATTGTCAGGAAGATACAGAGATAGAATCATCGTGTAGTGAGTATAGAACTCGATATTAAGAAATGACAGTGGAGTACTTCACTTTGATATAAGATGATATCATGTCTCATCATGATTTATTGTAGGTACTTTTTTCTCATGTACATTTGAACGTGGGGATCCATGTTTCCTATTTCAAAGCCAGGAAGATGATTTTGATTGGACAATAACAAAAGTCTGTATTTTTTTTACAATGCTTGGATTGATTTCTTTATCAGGATACAAATTATAACATTTTTGTTTAATTGCAGGATAAAACAAAATACGGACCTGAGAAGGCTTATCAGGGATCTTTTTTCGCATTTGTTAACGACAGTCAAAATTATACTCTACGGGGGAAAAAGGCTACTCTCGGTTCAAACATCATGATCAATGGTATCTTTGAAGTATACATGCCTTAAATAAAATGTTTCCTGATTGTTTCGTATTCAGTATTTCCGGATAATGTAGGAAAATACTAAAAATGGAGTTTTTTTCAATTAAAAAACAATAATCAACAATTCTAACCGTTATACTCCTAGGGAAAATATTAAAAAATATATCAAATCATTTATCATTGCATTCATTGAAGACTCGTACACAGTTGACTTCTCCTATTTCTTGCATATTTGGAAGTTACGGTCATGGTGTGCCAAATCTAGAGTAATTTGTGAGTTTAAAGTAAATACACCAATACTGATTTACTTTGAAAGGAAAACAAAAACAATTTTTCTTATAAAAAAGCTAGAGAATACAAGGTGGATTGCCTTTGTTGGTCTCATAACTGGATTTTATGTTATAACTAGATTATTAGCATAATCTTGCCACCAGACCGACTTAAACAGCATGATCTTGCAAATCCCATATCTTAAAATATTTTAAACAAACATTCTATCAATCTTTAAATTAATTTAGGTCGTAAAATAACAATAAACATATGAGGGGAAAAAAACTAAAATTACTTGTTTGGTATTAGGTACTTGTTCTTGTCGTTGCAAAGAACATGCAATGAGATTAGGAAATGGTGGAACAAATACCTGAAATGTTTAGCAAGATACACAAGCCAAATTTTTAACTGCAAAGCATATGCAAGTAAATCACAAATAATTGTATACAACTCTTTGCTGAAATAACATAAGCGAATTTTCGAAAGTTTTTGGTCATATTTTAGAAATTCTTTCTGCCTCAGCAAAGGCGTCTTAGGCTAGACATTTATTAAGTGTACAAGTTCATTCCCAATAATTCCAGTTGCCAGTATTTGGTGCCTTCGGTTCCGATACCATCTTCCAAACATCAACACAGGTGCCAGTCTAAATGTCATTGTACAAGCTATGGACGGCATGGTCGTATTTGAACAACAATTCCTCTATGGGCAGTTCAAAGAATGGAATTATACAGAGCTTGAAATTGACCTATCTGAGAAACAAAAAATAAATGTAAGGGATACATGTATATATCTGATTTTGATCACAGTAACATATTAATAATATTTTAGTCAAACCAACAATTTACAAATTTTATAATTATACAGTGTTTCAGAGTGATTCTCTCTAATGGCGTTTCTTGGTGCCTTTTCAGATTTCCTTTCAGTTCAAACGAGGTGATGTTACGTCTAATATTGCCTTAGATGATATAACTTTGACAGAAGGGACGTGTGGTAAGGTTTTATTGTTGCACTACGGACATTAATTGTAATTTGAGTGTATATTAATAATTGACATTACCTCATACAGCATTATTGTAAATAATAGCATTTATGTAATTTGTGATATGTTTTGTCAAAACGATATTTAAGGTATTTTGAATTTTAGAAAATTTAAACCATACTTTTGGGTTTTTAGCATTACCTCTGTTACTTACATGTATCAACCAATCAGAACATGCTAATATGTCAAGTGATGTATATTGAGCGCCACTTCAAAAAACATTTTGTAAACAGAGGATCGTTTATTTAAAATCTAGTTCAAAAAACCATATATTATACAATTCATAATTATTATTAACTTAATTTTCTCATATGATTTTTTAAACATTTTATTTTTCAAACACCCCTTCATTTGTCTAAAAGTCTTGAATGTTCTAAGCACAAAAATTGAAAAGACACTAAATAAATATCACAAACACTTATGATACCAACTAGTCTTCAACGTTTTAATTATTTGTAAGGTCAAAAGAGTCACTCAGGTTGCAATTGGTCTTCGTCCGGTGTCGTGCATCGTGCATTATTTTTAACTTATTCTTGAAAAAAGTACAAGGCCAATTATTACCATTTTTACTGTTAAGCATCTCTATGGTTAGAGAAAACTAAATTATAAAATTCATGACTCCACCACCCCCGGGTCGTTATCGGCGGGGCCATGGTTATGATGTTGATAAGGTCCTCCACCTAAGTTGTGAAATTCAAAATTCACAACCACTTGGACAGGGGTTCAGGCCCTAGGGCGGGGCCAATATAGCCATATAGTGAAAATTTATTTAATCGTAGAAAATTTTCTTTTTACTCCAATACATGTTTGTGAAAACTTAATACATCAATACTTATAAATTAAGACTTTTTACCAATAAACTAAAAATGCCTGCACCAGAATAACTGTTTACACCTTTAGTATTACAACAAGTGTTATATGAAGTCCGTAAGCTATAGCTGAATTTTACCTGATAAGTAATTATTGTACAATAAATTAAAAACCTACTTTTATTTTCGATAAACAAGCTCGAAATAGCAAAAATGAGAGTTAGGTGGTGGACACGCTTTGGCGGATCCAAGTCAGTGGAAGTTAGCATCAAAGTGTATACTTGCAATGAAATAATATTGAATGATTATGTAAACAATGAATATAGTTATAAGGAACTTACTTGGATTATACATAGAAGTTAAGATTTGAAAAATGTTCAATAAATGAAATAAGGCAATTCGTTTCTTGAATGCGCGATTTTAGTCTTGATAGATAGAAGCTAGCGAAGCGCGACCTCTCGCAACAGAATGTAATAGAACTTTCCAGAAGGGGGTTACCAAGAAAGGGTTTGACTAATTAACGTCATGGCGAAAAGTGAAGGACGGTTTTATAATGCATCGCGGGCAGATAGTCATAGCTTGGATGGGACATATTTGGTTAATACAATAAAGTTAATAAATAAACTGGAACAATTTGACGCAGTTTTAGTTTTGATGGAAAGAATTTTTCTTCCAGAACATCATGGCGGAAAGTGTAGGGCGAGTTAACCATCGGACAGATACTTTGGATCTGACAACTTTGGTTTAAAATATGCAAATAAATATGCATGTCTATGTAAATAAATGATGTATGCATTAAATGGGGAAAATTAAATTTGGAGGGAGGGGATGACCACCTTCCCCAAATATTGGGGTTTTTTTTCAAAACAGTCTTTATCTGAAAATCTCATTTGGGACAGCAATAAAAACTATTGTAATGTTTGATCTAACGAACAACATTCAGAGACGTCCTCAATACCCACTCACTGGTTTAAAAAAAAATCATTGTTATCATTTTCCCCTCAGTTGACAAAAAGAATTAAGGCCACGTACGTGTATATCATCCAATTCAGTTTAGATATTTCAACCGTCATCTAAATATCCAGCCATGCAGTTGTTTTTTTTTTTTATTTTAAAGAATTGGTTAAACAAGCAATTAAGAAAATTATCCAACAAAGTGTATACGAAATTGAAAAAAAAAATAGTTCAACAGTTTAGCATTGTGTCATTAATGTGTAAAGTGTTAATTTCCGCGCTTGCGCCGGATATTATCTAGTGGTTACATTGTATAATGTCCACAAACTTCTCTAACTGAATTGGGAAATCCAAGGCCCAAGGATCAGGGGTTCAGGCCCTAGGGCGGGCCAATATGGTCATATATTAAAAGTTTATTAGGTCTTTGAAAATCTTCTTCTCTGCTCCCATATATATTTGAGAAAAAACATAATACATGGTTATAACGTCAACGAAGTCCTCCACATGAATTATGAATTCATGGTTCCTGCGGAAAGGGTTCAAGCCCTAGGGAGGGGCCAATATGGCAGAAGATTAAATGTATAATACAATGTGTTTAATATGGTGTGTAAAGAGGATACCATATGCTAGATTTTACGGTGTGTCCGTTTTAACTAGCACGGAAGGAACACAGATCACTTGCCAAATTGTCCATTAATAGCTCTTATTTAACCTGCAGGCCTTTCCCCACACAAAACAACATCGCATTCTTTCAAATACTATATATAACCCCAAACCAATAAAACCCGACTCACATTAACTCGTTCTCTCTCTCTTTCTTTCTTTCTTTCTCTCTCTCTCTCTCTCTCTCTCTCTCTCTCTCTCTCTCTCTTAAAATTGCATTTATAATCTCAACTTAAAAATGCAAAACAAAGAATTTATTTCTATCCAACTCCATCTATCAATTAAGAGCCAATGATAATCAATTTCAATTTGCTATTTACAGCTAACACGATGACAAAGGTGCTCCTAATGACTGGAAAGCTGAAATGTGATTTTGAAGCAAATGAAGATGTTTGTTTCCATCAATCTGACAGAGACAACTTCGATTGGACAATAACACGGGTAATATTGTGGTAGAGTCATGTATATGACATTTCTACTAGCTCTAGCTAGTGGTTTAATCCTTTAGCTTGATCAGTAGAGTGCTGGATTTGCATGCCAGAGGATCTGGGTTCAAGCCCCAGCAAAGGCAATACATGTATCTGTAGTTCTAATGAAAGTTAACTTCAGTGAAAAATACCTCCTTTAATGGTGATTCGGGATTGTATGAAGTAGGTCAGCAATACAGATACCGGTCATTTAAATAACCAGCGTCAGCTTAAAACGTATTATTGTTTTCTTTAATGACCGCTACCTTCCTAACCAAATGAACCAGAAATGGAATCATTATCTTGTTTATTTAACGTCTGTCTGTCTGCCTGTCTCTCTCTCTCTCTCTCTCTCTCTCTCTCTCTCTCTCTCTCTCTCTCTCTCTCCAATTATCCATATTCAATTATCTATGAAATTAAGCCTTGTCGACCAGTTTAACACAAGAAATAAGTTGACTGAACAGCATGTTGACTGAATAGTTGGTCGCACAAAAACGTAGTTCGATCTTAAAAGAGAACGTAGACTGCATAGCCTGTTAGTTGGTCAGTGTAAGCCTGGTAATATACAGTGTAAGCCTGGTAATATACAGTGTAAGCCTCGTAATATACAGTGTATTTTAACATCATATTGTAATCTTGTTCTTTGTAACATTCTTAACACTTTGAGATTGCAATGTAAATTTGGTGAGCAGCGAAATACAATGTTTACCCTTATAGTCAAACCATCGGAGTCTGCCCAGTAGCCCCGAAGGTTCATTAAATCGAAGGCCCAGTAGTTCGAAGGTTTATTAGTCCGAAACTCGATGTAGTAACTGTTGTGAAGGTTAAAATAACTGAGTCGGGTTTGATCAATCATTTTTCACCTTAACAAGTTCTTAGAACACAAAATATTACGAAAAGATAGTACTATAATATGAATTGTTATGATCTCTATATAGATCTGTAATATTTATTATTTTCGTATACCTGTACGTATAATAACTTTTTTCTGGTATTCGGATTTCTGCCTCTTTAATCTGACTTTTAATGCCCATGAACGTTATTTCCAGAGTAGGAATGATATGTTTTCGAACTGGAGTTTTTCGAATAGGAATAACAAGTAATTTGGTCATAAATCATATGAATAAATGCAATCCTTGGATAACAATGATAAAGTCATCGGAAAAGCATCTCCTGTTTTAAATAGGATTTAAAAAACTATCTCACCATCTCTCTCTCTCTCTCTCTCTCTCTCTCTCTCTCTCTCTCTCTCTCTATATATATATATATATATATATATATATATATAAAGTTAGAAACTCTTCTACGTTTATTTTATGATCTATTTGTAAGCACGTCATATATTTTATAAAATATACAGATGTGTTGGAGTTTGCAAAAAGAAATGTTTTAGAATAACATCTTTCGGAATTAAAATGATAATTTCTCGAGTAATAATAACTTCTCAAATATAAATAATGTTTTATTGAATAAAAGTTGTATTTAAGAATAAGAAGAGTAAAGATTTTGAATAGAGATGATAAAAAAGTTTAATGATGGACGCCATATTTAAAGTACCTACTAACTGCGAAACGAAATCATATTAAAACAAATCCTAACGTACTTATTCAATGAGTTTGTGTCTCCCACTTGGCGTGAACGTTTAAAGAAGGGGGTAAGGGTGCTTTAGTACTTTATCTATCGCTTAGAAATAAAAATTAAGTAGGGGTCAGGAGTTTTTAATTTAAAAGTTCGCTGAAAAAATTATGATAACCGGAAATGCACAAACAGAATGACATACATTCGAACGAACGGTCAAAGCTAAATCAATGTTCCCCACTTAAAGTAAAAGCGGTGAACAACATTTAAACAATAAAATGATTTCTTTGGTGATTCATGCGGGTAATGAAGGTAGCGATCATTGCAGAAATCATCAAAGAAAACATTTTATTGTTTATATTTATATCTTTCTTTCAACAAATTAATAAATTGATTGTAAAAAGTAAGTAAAATTCACTAAATTACTGTTAATGTACTTCAGTGCGTTAGCTAAAGAAACAGCCAAATCGTCTCCTATGGGAACTGGAGTCTGACATCTTTATGATTATTTCGTGCAGTCCGTGATTTTTCTTAGGTCGCTAATCGATAAACGGGGCGTGTAGATTTCAGTCATGTCAGTTTGTATAGATCTCATCTTCACAACGTCAAGGCTTTGTGATTACGGAATCCACACAAACCCTTGACGTAAGTCGCTATTTAAAAGTCGGGCTCACGCTTAACAATACGTAATAATTCTAAAAAATAAAATGTCCAATGAAATAACTCCATTTGAAACGTGGTTTGGGTGGAGCACATGTATGGCAGATCTCGACTGAAAAATTTGCGAAAAATTCAGTATTAATTGTCTCATTGAAAATCAAATGCTCGCGATATCATGTTTACATGTAATAGATAATCGGGACGTATTAATTGGAACTAAGCACATTTGATGTATGGTGACTTTCCATCGTTTTCCAAAGGTATGCAACGTATTTATAACTTCAGAAAGCTGTTCTAACACAGTGAACGAATGTTGATTTAAAAAAAAAATAATCAGCTATATTTGTTTAGGTTATTTATTATCCATACAAATGCGACAAGAAGATCGAAAACTTGCTATTTTCTGGGATCAACATGTGCGCAGCCACATTTGTTTACATCGTTTCTGATATGAATGAGAACCGCATTCTGATTGGCTCCAAATTGAGACTTGAACCAATGAAATACGACGGCCTGAGCCCGACTTTTAAATAGCGACTTATGTCAAGGGTTTGTGTGGAGTTCCGTAATCACAAAGCCTTGACGTTGTGAAGATGTATAGATCTATGAATTTACAATGTTTCCGTAAGAAAGAGAGGGAATCATACTCGGTTGATATATAAATATATAACATTGAAACAAAACGAATCCTAAAGTGAAAAAACAACAAATAAAAAATCTACAAATGTTTTAAAGGGGAAAATATACATTGTATTTTAAAAGTTTTAAAAGTGCGAGTTTGTTATCTTAGGCCTAAATTGGAAAAAACAGATTTTAAAGGGGGGATTAAAACGTTGCACTATATGTACTTTGAGACTCTTAGATAAATGATACTTAGTGTGCATGTGCTTAATTTGAAGTAAATTTAATCCAAAGCATAAATTTTTGGTATTAAAGAACAATTTAATTTATTGTTATATTTAGTAATATATTCTCACTATATAACTCTGTATAGACGAATAGTCAATAATTGTAATATTAGCTCTTTCGAAAAATATTGATCGGTCAATATTTTTTTTAATATTGACCGGCTAAGAATAAAATCTAGAGAATATTCCTATTAATGTGACGTCATAAAAGGCAATCAGTCAAGGCAAGTAAACAACGGCACGCAATGCGACGGTTTGCTATCATAACGGATGTAAGGATTTGCGAATTATTGTGAAGTAAAATCAGGTAGAACATATGTAGTTTGATTCCCATGGCCGTCGGAATATCATCAATGACCGTTTGATGCCGACGATATTTTGGAAATGGGCTCTACGCAAAATTGAATTAATGACTTCTATGTTGAGCTGAGAAAATTGCAGCGATATGTTTTCAAATCATTTCTCTTTTTTTTTTTTTTTTTGAGTTGTTTCTTCATATAACAAAACAAATGTTGACTGCATGTTTTAGGGCAACTTTGATTTTATTAGCCCCCTTGGGACAAATATATTGCCCTCTACTTTGCGTCAGGCAATATTTCGTTCCTCGGGGGCTAATATAATCAATGTTGCCATCAACCCCAGCCAATATTTGTATAATATGGACTGGCGAAATTCGAATCATTTTAGCTACTTTTTGGCATTTAATTTCCTTATGACGAATTCTTACGTGAAAATTGTTTGATGGAATTAATTTCGGAAAGATTTCTCAAACTGATTAAATGTGATGAATTCGAACTAATGAACCTTCGGACTAGTGGGCCTTCGGACCAATGAACCTTCGAATTACAGGGCCTCTGGACTAATGAACATTCGGACTAGGGGGCATTCGGACTAATGAGCCTTCAGATTAGTGGGCCTCCGGTCTAATGAACCTTCGGATTAGTGGGTCTTCGGACTCATGAACCTTCCATCCCAAGTCATTGCTTCCGTCATTTTTTGATGTTTTTAATTAAAATAAACATACATGTCTATGAAGAACAATTCAAATCGATAAAAGGTAAATCTTGGGATTTTTTCATACTATTTGATGAACATTGTTTGAATCCAGGTATTTATAAATATAGAATAATTTGAGAAAATGTGCGGCAAAAATAACTTGGGACAAAGTATAATGAACATTCGGACTAGTGGGCATTCGGACTAATGAACCTTCGGATTAGTGGGCCCTCGGACTAATGAACCTTAGGATTAGTTGGCCTTCGGACTAATGAACCTTCGGACTAGTGGGCATTCGGACTAATGAACATTCGGACTAGTGGGCCTTCGGACTAAGAAACATTCGGACTAATTAACCTTCGAAATACTAGACTGTGGATCATCATATACATGTAATTAGAAAACAAGTTATCAAGCTGAGAGTGCAAATTGTTGCGAGAATAGTTTTAAAAGCGTGTATAACAGTTAATCTTGGTTGGGGTTGTAAATATCTGACCCTCTCACGAATTAGTACATTAACGATATCAATATAAATATGTATATATTCATTTATGAATTCAGATAGCTTATTAATAATAACCCAGTGGCTCTATTTAGTCTATTATAATACGTTTTCAATACACATCAAATGAGCCCGGATATCTGTACTTTATATTCGGGAAGTAAAAGATCAAGTAGCGGCCACATGATTGAAAATGCTACAAAATGGTACAATGTATCACATTGTATTGGCGGAGATTTTCATTTGTATGAATTTCACAAGCTTTCACGCCAATCGACTGGACTCGTGCATTTGCGGTGATGCGAAGTCGTTTACCAAAACGTCCCTACCTTTTTTTCATTTCTTTTTTGCTTTGTCTGCTTGGTGTCTGATTATTTTGCATAAATGCTATGTACATAGTACAACACGTGATTGGTCTACATTCTTACGGTTTTTTTAACTACTGTGACTTTAACTAACAAAATCGTAGAGGTTATGGAGTTCCTTAGGAATTTTACAAAGTGATTTAATAAGTTTGAAATTTCCAGCAATTTTGTTAAAATATGTCCAGGGTCAGTCAACAAGCAACGTTGACATGGATTCATTGGGATTAAATATTATTTTTAAACCAGATAGTTACTGACATTCGGGGTTTTTTCGTATGAAAACACAAATGCTCCATCATACATTATGCATTACATACTGTTTAGCTTACCCCAGTTGAAGGCTCAAGTAAGGTTTTCCGTTGTCTGTCGTCGTCGTTGTCTTTGTTGTCGTTGTCGTAAACTTTTACATTTTAATCTTCTTCTCCAGAACCACTGGTTCAATTTCAAGAAAACTTGGCACAACAAATCCTTGAGGGACGGGCTTTCAAGTTTGTTCAAATGAAGGGCCAGGTCACCTTTAAAGGGTAGATAATTGGGAAAGAGTGAAAATATGGTGGGGCAGTATGAAAATAATCTTCTCAAGAATAAAAATAGCCTGCAATAATCACACTTCACACTTTATTAATATGTTTTACGGTGCTACCGTTGTGGCGAGCGCAGCAAGAATTACACGTACCTTGCATCATTGACAACTTAGTGATATTTTGACAGTTATCAACTAACATCAAAGGATTTTTGAGAGAGAGAGAGAGAGAGAGAGAGAGTGAGAGAGAGAGAGAGAGAGAGAATTATATAATTTTTCTAAGCTTAAAAAAATTCTTACAAAATACAAAGACTTGCTTCCCCCTAAAACCGTTCTTTACTTTTGGAGAGAATTTATCAGTCTGTAAAATGTAATTTGTGTTTAATTTGGTCAAAAGTGTAAACGTTAAATACAGTATTATTTTTCTTTTGTACCTTGTTGTTATCTGACTTTTATTTTGTTTCCTGATTCATAAGTTTTTTGAAATTTGTTTATTTTTGCATTCTAATTGCATACGTTGTATCCATGTGCCTCCAGTCTCTGTTTTTAGGTGTGCAATATTTGCATAGATTTTTAACTGTTTATTTTTTTTCTTTATTCTTCATTTAGCTCAAAATGACCTATTTTTTAAATTTCCTCTCTACTTATACTTACTGTTCATGCATGCAAAAAGCTTAAAATTGGATCGATTAGGCGCACGGCGCATGGCGGGTGTGACTGGTTGGTAGAGGATGCTTACTCCTCTATGGCACCTGATCCTACCTCTAATTTGCTTAGGGGTCCGTGTTTGCTCTGCTCTTGTTTTGTATTTTTACTTTGGACGTTTGATTTAGAACAATGTTCGTTATCACCTCATGTCATCGATATGACAGTAAAGTATGACACTTGCTTGTGTGTGTGTATATATATATATATATATATATATATATATATATATATATATATATATAATCTCTCTCTATCAAAACCAAAACAAAATAAAAAATAAAAACAAATCATCTGAGGCAGGAATTGCAGTTTATACTGAAATAGCTAGTACACGCATTACAGATGTTTGATCCACCTCTAAATATTTCGCGGGAAATATAGCGCGAGATCACTTTGACGTCATACGTTAAAATCTATAATCATTTGTTTACGTATCTCAACTCAATACGAAGGAATGGAAGCATGTAAAAATCTGTTGGGTCTCACCAAAGCTTGGGCGGTACTCAAAACGTGTCTTCAAACCTCAAGGCACCGTAAATTACGCGTTGAATTTTAGCCATGTTGGCATAGCACTACGGGAGAAAACATTAGAGAGCATTATGGGATGTTGCCAAAATATTTTTCTTGATGAATCTGTAGGATAAGTTCGTTCCTTTTCCCGCGCGCACTGGTCCTTTGGGCTCTCTTCGATCGCTATTATCTTTCAGATATATGGTAGATTTTATTTTCTTCAAATCATAACCCCAAGGCGTTAAGAAGGGACCCTAACAGGGGTTCAAAGTTTATCAACGAAAAAAGTGGAAAACAATACCTAAATAATTCTTCTAAAGAACTAACATAATGACTATTATTTGTGGCAATATTATAGGAGAAAGCTATTGTACCAAATTCTATGTTTAGTATATTGCTTTCACTACTGTGGGTCTGTCAGAATGAGGCATGCGGGGGAGGGGGTGTAAATTATAAGGTGTTATATATATAAGACATTGGGGTTAAGGAAACAAGGTATATTGTAAATAAGGTTTGTATTCATTAATGTTCTGTGTCATTATCTCTTTCAATGATTATTAATAGGTAAGAAATATAATAAAGCAGACACTTTTTTCTGAATACTGGGGTCAAATTAAAGTCGCGATCAAGATCCTCAAATGCATAAACAATTATGGAATCCGAAAGTGAAAGTTGCAAAGCTATATGCTATGCACAGTCTCAATCTGTTGATTACAACTATTTTACAAACCTTTCACATTTACAGAGTTATGCTTACTTACTTATTTTAGTTTAATTGTTTTTTGTGCACTTAACAGAAAGAAACATTCAGCTTGAGAAAATTCAAAAAATTCAACTTGCAACATGATAAACATGATAATATGTTTTACTGTTCGAACGTTTGGGCAAGCGCAGCATAAATTTAATTGTAAATACCCACGGTTACCTGATGATAAATTAAAGCGTGGTTTACTAAATGGATGCGTGAACGTGAATAAAAATAAAATATTTTACGCTCCAGTATACATGTATAACGGCTTTGTTTTGCGGTGTGGTGGTCTGGAGAGCGAGGTCATTAACAACGATTACAGATTCACTATCAGGTTTATTAGAAATATACACAGTTTAATCCACTTATCTACTTATTAATTACTAGTACGTTTTATCACGTTAGTAGAGCAGACATCACTCGATAGTTTCCGTCAAAGAAACAGTGTTACGAACAATTTGCCAACAAAATAATGTAAAACAAACAGTTGCAAACCATTTTTTATAATCAGCAGAATGTTTTATTCATCAGTTTACAGTTTATCTGTTCTCGCGAGATCATGACATTGGTATTCATTTGCAATTTACACGGAATTGTGGGTATGAATCTAAAGACAGCATTTTCAAAATGTCAAAGTAATAGTCCAAATTTTCTCTTCGCCCAGGCGTTGTCGTTAGAGCTCGCAGTGCTTTGCGCTCGCTATAATATCTAAATGTTTTAAGGTGCGACCGTTGGGGCGACCACAGCACAAACTTGAATTAAATACACACAGGCATATATGTTTCATAATGATGCATAATACCGTTGTTAACTAGATGGATGCATCAAAGTGATAAAAATAAAAATACATAACATGTTTTACGCTTAAATACACATGTACAAACATTTATGTTTTACGGTGCGGCCGTTTGGAAGGCAGAACCAATAACACGATCAGTTTCACAATCAGATTCAATGGAAACGCAATCAGATTGTTTGGATCCGCCTATCTATTTATTCATTAGCCTAAAGTTTAGACCTTGTGACGTCAATTCAGTAGAGCAGACATCACTCGACATTTTCCGTCAAAGTATAACAATGTTCCGAACAATTTGCCAAGAAAATAAATTACAACAACTAATAGCGATAAAGAAAAAAATAACACGTGTTGTGAAAATACTACTGTGTAGATATAATATATTTATTGGACTGGATATTGATAAAGCAAAGAAACGCATGCCTATTCTCGTAGAAGAATTGCATGTCACCAAAAGTTCAGATAGGTAGGGCCTTCTTTTATTTTACGTAAGCAAATGTGTTGCTTAGTATATATTTTTGAAGCATTTTTATTGATAAATAAAAAGGAGTATGCGATTTACAGAAAATAGACTAAAACAACTAGTAGTGATAAACAAAAAAAACTAACTCGTGTTGTGAAAATGTTATAGTTTAAATATTATATAATTTTTTTATTGGATTGAATATTGATAACGCAAAGAAATACATGCAGTTCTCGTAGAAGTCTGTCAGGTAAATTCGGGGGGGGGGGGGGGAGGGGGTGAATGACGTCACAGAAATGACGTCACGTTTCAGTAAAAAGTTCAGATAGGTACCGTTATTTTACGTTAGCATATGTGTTGCTTACTTTATAAATTTAAATCATTTTTTGGTTAAATAAAAAGGAGAATGCGATTTAGAGGTAAGAATTTCCTTAGATACGCTACCCGATCACAATTCCTCGGGCCTTTCCGGCAGGCGAAAGGCCCGATAAGTTGCGTTAAAAAGCTACCTTTTCCAACATGTTACTATGCACCGCAAAGGATTATTGGGAATTTTTTCACGTGGCCTAATAAAAATTTCTTTGAACTATATGCAGATTTCATCTCGAATTTCCTCCGTTCGTACAGATTGTCAAAGGAGCTCGCCCCCCCCCCCCCCCCCCCCGAAAAAAATGGCTGTATATTAGATTTTTCCCCACGGAAAGCTGGCTATATAGTGGCGTTTCCCCCTTTTTATAGTCTTTTGCTTACTCCCACGGGAAACCTACTATATAGAAGATTTTCACTTTCTTCCTTTCCGGTCATATTTATAGCGGATCATTCTTGGCAAAATTTCTCAATTTATGAAAAAAAAACATTAATTATTTATACTGAAGGGTAATAAATGCCTAGCTTCTCACATAAACTACTTGGCAAATCTTTACTTAATTTTAAGTACATGTGTATTTTATGAAGAAAGGGGGGGGGTGTCAAATGTCGCGAAATTTATTACCCTTTCCATCCTTGAAAGGTTATTCATTTGAGGTATAAATTGTACAAATTGATAATTTTCAAATCTTTATTCTCTACTTTTAGATATTTTGTGCATGGGTGCAATAATATGATGAGAAACTGCAGATGTATTGCTTCGATAGTAGGGGTTTTTAAGCGAGGGTAGTGATTACTACCAATAATGTACTAGAAACGAATTGATTTTAAAAGTTTTCAAATATTTACATACCTATAAATAGCATCAAGCGCATTGATACAATCAAATTATAAATGAAACCCAATATTGCAAATACAATGTAAACAATTTTTAAGCAATTGAAATTCAGTTGCTTTTCTTTGCTGGAAATCCGCATATTTAGTTAAAGTCACGAGTAGAAAGTCTTTAAAATGAGAAATGGTGCCTTCACTTCCATTGTGATCCCACCTGATCCCCGAGGGTCATGATTTAAACAAACTTGAATCTACACTACCTTAGAATCTTAAACACAAGTTTTATTTGTTCCAGCCAATTTGATTTTGAGAAGATTTTTGAAAAATATCAAAATTTTTTCAAACATTCTTAATTATCTCTCCTTTAAACAGGGCATGGCCTTTTATTTAAATAAACTCAAGTTTGGTTGAAATTGGCCCAGTGGTTCTGGAGAAGAAGTCGAAGATGTGAAAAGTTTATATCACGTACGTTCTTTTATGACGTAGGCAACGTGGACTATACATTACTGTACGTGTAATATGTAAATTGTATGACAATTGTACAAACCCAGGAAACATGATTTGATCGAAAAAGAGATAGTATTGCTTGATTATCGTAAACAAAATCAGAAAAAAAACATTCACGTACACCATTAAGTCATAAGCGATATTCATATGACGTTGATATTTCCATTTATTTTCCAGAGCAGAGATATCGCCGGGCAAGATTGCACGAACAGACGGACGGACAAATGCCCTACCGTTTGCAGAGAGTTATTTGCAAGGAAATTTTCATTGTTATATAATTTCAACATTTGTCCTTATTCACGGTTGGCAATATAAAATAAGGCGATGAATATAAAACAAGTTAATTCTATTTAATTACACAATGAAAACGATGGGAAATCTTCACAAACAAGATAGGCAAAATAAATGAAGTTAAAATAATCTGCTGCAGTGTTAATTCCTAGTTTTTCAAACGGTGATCCCTGGACAGTTTTGGGGTCCCAGAAGAGTATGGAAGTTTTATTCAAGAATATCTATTAATTTTTTAACACCTTCTCAAGAACTTCAATGCTATAATATGTGTGATGATAAACTTTAAAAGCATTCTAGTTGATATAGTGAAGATTCTAAATTGTGACTGTTGGACTGGAACCCTTAGAAGATATTCAAAGTATCATATAGAAGTACAGTTTAGAATTTGGTTTAAATCGTGACCCCCAACCCCTCAAAATTTATAATGGGTCTCGGGGAGTTTAAAATAAAAGTATAGGAATGTGTGGGTACACATCTTTAAAATTATTCTTATATAGAACTGTAATGCTACAATTTGCAATACTTTTATGTAATAGAGCATCCTGATCTTAATTGTTGATACAACAACCATTGAAACAACACTGTTTTATATATTTGTATTTGACTTTATGAAGCTGCTTTGTATAGAGTTAGCTGCTTTGATTAAAGTTATGGCCGATGTTACTCAGGTAAGGGGCGTGACCCCTGTGCCTCTTGGTTTTGTTCCCGTCTTCGTGTTCATTGAGCTTGAATTTTAACTCTGTATTTCATTTAAAAAAGTCCGTGATATATAATTGTAAATAACTTTTAGACACTCCATATTTCACAAATAATAAAATAAAATGTTAATAACCACATCATCGTTTTTGAGGAACATCCATTCCAAAATTTTGGGTAACAAATAAGGTATTTTTATTTGAATATGCTATTTTTGAAAGGATGGAAAGACACCAAAACGAAAAACAGGTCCACTGCGTAATATAGAAGGATTCTACTTTAGTTATATTGAAGCGTCTGATCCAGCTAGAAGAAACGGACACGTGGCTGTTCTGGTTTCTAAGTTTGAGTTAAAAGGTAAATGATAAATACTTTTGTAGATAAAGGTGATGCATTTATATAAGCATCGTAGCACTCATATGCAACAGTGTGTACATGATGTAAAATTATCTTTTTGGCACTCAAGAGAAGAATGATCCGTGTATGATTCTGTTTAATCTTTAACGTTTTTTAAGACTACATTTCTTAATTTTAGATGTCAATTGCACAATAAGTCTCTTTTATAATATGAGGGGTGATGATATTAACACTTTAACAGTGTTTTCAACTAATGGAAAGCGAATCACATCACGAATCTTTAGGAAAAAAGGAGAGCAAGGTGACGAATGGAAGAATGCTTCAATTACAACGTTTATACAAGGATCTCAGAAGGTAAGGGTATACATGTAGTAGAGAAAAACCATATCAGTGCGTTCAAACTGACGACTTAACAGTATACTTGACAAATCCTTAATGTAAGATAAAAATTTACAAACATTAGACTTGTGGCGAGCTATTCCTTAACTCGTTAAATTACTATCCTGAAGGAAAACTCGTGTTCTTTTTTCCTATTTAATAAACACACATGAAGATAATTGTAAAGATAAAGATTTAGACTGGAAAACAATAACATGAATAACTAAACACATTGGTAAATAATTCACACACAATACATTCAAACACATACATACATACATACATACATACATACATACATATGCTCACACTGTACTCAATCTGACGCAAGATTTTAACACAGAAAATATATATAGATAATCATATATGTAAAATCAACCGCTCATGTCTCAAACTAAAATCCACTCACCTACCCCTATAACTACTTCCCAACTAAACCCGCACTTTTTATTTACTAAACTACTATAGTCTATCCCAAGTTATTGCTTCCATCACTTTTTGATGATTTTTAATAAAAATACACATACCTGTGAAAGAAATACAATTGAAATCAATAAAACAGAAAATATCCAAGATATCCTCATTGACACATTTTCATTTTTCACTCATAAAAATTCACAGGAACGAAAACAAATTTCTTACGGAGATTTATAGTAGGAAATGTTAACATCTTTTCTCCATTCGGAATTACTCGGAATATCTCGCACAAATTTTCAACATTATCATCCGGGCTATTTCATGGCTGATGCAATGCAAAATCCCCGTAGACTTTCTATTTTGAGTTGTGTATTGAAACCTGAAGCAGTAGAGGGGGCGTTTCAAAACAGATAATCTGGGCATTTTTCATATTAGTGGATGAACGTACTTTGAGCACAAAGGTATATAAGATTATCGAAATATCAAACGAAAACAAAAAAAGGTTGAAACAAAAACTCGGGACATAGTATAATATATCTCTACTACTACACCCCTTTTTCTTCTCTCCTCTCAATCTTCTGCTCATTAACTGTATTCTGCTAAACTTACTTACTCCAGTCATGTACTGACAAAAAGATAAGACTGGGATAAAAAAAAGAAAAAAAAGAAATGAACTAAACATGTACAATATTAAATTCCTTAATCTGACAAAACCGCGCATACATTAACATTACTAGTAAATAAATCAAACTTATAAAAACTAAACGGGTTATCATAAACACTTTTAGACTTGTTCGCTATACTGTCCCAAGTTTCTGCTTCCACCGCTTTTTTACATAATATCTCGGTAATCATAAAGATGTCGTTACCAAACTACATCCATTAACTAGAATACAAGTCTAGATTATCGATTTTGATACGACCCCTCTACCGCTGCAGGTTTCAATACTCAAACAAAAATAGAAAGTCTACTGGGAGTTTGCATTGCAAAAGACATGAAAGTACCCCGGATGATAACGTTAAAAAAATGTGCCAGGTGTCCAAAATACTTCTGAATGGAGAAAAGATGTAAACATTTCCCATTTTGAATCTCCGTACGATGTTTGTTTTCATTCCTGTAAAATTATCCGGGTAAAAACAGATAATGTATCAACGAAGAAATCTCTTGGAATGTTTTCTTCTTATCGATTTGAATTGTACTTCATTGACAGTTATGTTTATATTAATTAAAAATCATCAGAAAGTGTCGGAAGCAATAACTTGGGACAGAGTATAGAAGGAAAAAAGTCCAGATTATCTGTCCTGAAACATCCCCTCTACCGGCTCAGGTATCAATACACAACCAAAAATAGAAAGTCTACGGATTTCGCATTGCAAACAATATTAAGTACCCCGGATGATAACGTTAAAAAATGTGCGAGGTGTCCCGAGTACTATCGAGTGTAAAAAAAAATGTAAACATTTCCTATTTTGAATCTCCGTTCGATGTTTGTTTTTGTTCAAGTGAAATTCTTCGGGTATAGACAGATGATGTTTCAATGAATAAATCTTGAATTTTTCCCTTTTATCGATTTGAATTGTACTTCATTGACAACAAGACTGTCCCACTATCAGTTAAATATTCAAAGATTATGTTTTAAGGTAGTATGAGTGTGAGATCAAAATAATGGAAACCAAATGATTTTGGTATCAGTGGATGCACATATGTATAAACAATGCTTGAGTATAAAATAAATAAAAAGAGTGTAGCCGTTTGCCCCTAGTGGCTGTCAAACTAAGAGAGGTTTATGTACTTTCTATTTCACAACGGGGAATAACTCTAACCGAAAGAAAAAAAAAATATTAACAAAGCAACACGAATCACTTAATCGCTCAACATATCTTGAAACAGCTGATTCCTTGTTAATATATGAATTCCGACAACATTTTTATTATGACTAGATACGTGTACAATGTACACATGGTCTGGATTAGGGATATGTAATTTGGAGCCTCCGTGATCGTCGATGCCGAAATTGATGGACTATAATATGACTTACCGAGTTTTTTTTTTTAAATACAGATGACTCTGCATCCATCTCTGACTGATTAAGTTATCAAAATTTCCGTCGGCGGATAGCAAAGCCGCCCTTGGCACGTCCCATGGTCTGTCGTGACAGTCGTCTGTCAGTTCTGGAAGTTGCGCGCTGTAGTTACTATGTAGATCGGAAACGGGTCAGTTGTCGTAAAACAAACAAGCCGTACTCGATGACAATGCATATATTTTAATTCATATTTTTTATCGAAAATGTTTATGCTCTAAAGATAAATGCACAGCATAATTAATCATTTATTGTTTTAAATACACTTCAACTGACGTTGCATTGAATGCAACATTCATTCCACTTTGTGTTAAAAATCCTCACACTCATACAACCTTAACTATGCTCCTCTAATGATAGGGTGTATGAATCATATCATAAGAAAAAACTATATATTTTCAGGAGAAATATATTCAATCAAGTGTCAATAGCTATTTTAAAATAATTACATATTATTGATATATTTAATATCTTGAATACATATTATGCTAATTTCAAATTTCAAATAATTAGTTTAGATATCTTAAATTCCATATAATAAAGGTCTCATTGGCCGATTCATTTATTTGAAACATTGCAACCATTAAAGATGAAGAAATAAAATTTGAAAATATTCAAATAAATTCATGACCAGTCTCCTTTACTGTGAATATTTAACTATCATTGAATGGTACTAAATATTCCCTGAAGATGAAGCTGACTATTTTTGATAATGATACGGGTTTTTGACATATGGGAATAAAGGTTCAACAAATTTAGTATAAAATGTGCTATCACTGATATTTTTGTTTACCTTCTCTCACTATATATCTTCATATCAGCTGATGATATCTTCTAGCTACCGTATTACTGTAATCCTTTTAATTATATATCGTATACTTATAGAAAATATACCCTTTTCCTCCCTGTGCGATATAAACAGAAAATTCACCTACCCGTGTGATATAAATCCTATATAAACCCTAGGGGGTGAGATATAAGATTTTTATCTCATACGTGTGGTGTATACTACCCGTGTGATAAACCTTTGCTTTATTAAACGGGTGATGCTTTATTTAATACTTCCGGTCCGAACTATTTTTGACACAGCCCCTCGCTTCAACGCTTCTGTGACCTTTTTTCAAAGACTTTCTAGAATTTTCCATAAGCTATATCTACTACCAAAAATTGATTTAAAATGGATTTTGTCGAAGATTTAAATTACAAATATAAAGGAAAACACATAATTGTGGAGTTTATAAAACTGCAAATCACGTTAGCTATCAAGGAGTTCATTCTGACGATTCAATGAAAACAGAACGCTTTGGTTGTGTTTCTATACAAGAACTTACCGAAATAATGTCTCCCAAGACTCCCAAGACTTTTATTTCACCAGCAGGAAGCATCTTTATTCAATATTTTCAACTTCGAATCATTAGACTAGTGTTCGTTTTATCACATTTATCGTTTTAAACATCAACAACTGTTCCTCGTTCGAGTCAATTCAAACTAACGAACATTCTCAACTTTGTGTATGTCAACAAACTTGATTATTCAAGTCTTCTGATCAGTATTTCCATTTAATTTAGTGATTAAGCTCTAAGAAAAATTATTTAGAGATAAACAATTATTTCAAGCTTTATTTCAGTGAAACTTTACATTAAAACAGTTATAATATTTATCTCCGAAATGACGTACTAAATTGTATTGCGCAAGGTCACAATAACCGAATAACACAACGTTGCAGCATCGTTTAATCTTTGGAAAAAAAAATCAATTCGGGTCATATTAGGGGCTGTCTCAAAAGCTTCATAATATAAATCAAATTGTATGAGATAAATAGAACATCTATAATTGTGTGCTTTTATATTTGCTTTATCCAACTTGTTGAAATGGTTATATACACCATTTCAACTCGTTGTAAAATCACACAATATAGATATCCTCTATATATCACACCCATCTTCGGCAATCTTCGGATGTTATATCACACCCCTTTCCGTTAATCATCGGCTGTTATGACGTAGAGTCCGGTATGCGTCGTTCAACTCCGATCTCCGAGTATGACGTGAAATAGTTACGTCGACGTCAACTTGGTATACAAACAGCTGGCGCAAAAATTTCAGAGAAGTTTATTAGAGAGTGAATATTTAGACACGGAGCGATTTGTTAACAATAACCATTCATCACACGACGTTTGTTTTATTGTTTCTTTAATATTTTCTATATTAAGTATATGATATAAAAATCATAACATGGCAATTTTTATATCGCATCCTATATTAGCCCGAGGTCGCTATATATCAGCCCGAGAGCCGTCAGGCTCGAGGGCTGATATACAGCGACCGAGGGCTAATATAGGATGCGATATAAAAATTGCCATGTAATAATCTATATATATCATTCTTTACTTGTCAATAATGACCTCATTCATTGCAACTGTATTCTTTTTATTTATACATTTTCTATTTTATATATAAAATAAGTTTATTACTTATTATAGCTTTCCATTTCTGGAAACGTAAAAGCTGGTAACTTTGGAGATATTGCTATTGATGACATACAGATCAAACTCAACCAGCCTGGTGAGTCTTATATTAGATTCCAGCCTCCTTTTTGTTCTACGCTATCTGCCTGTCGAATGCATCTTCAGCTCAATCAAACAAAAGTATTAATCAATCTCATCAATTGATTTCACATTTCTCTTAAGTAAATTGAGTCCATATCAAATCACCAGTTTAAAAAATGTTTAGGTGTTGTCTGCGCAGCCTGGTGTTATAGGACCGCCGATATTAAAAAAATAATCATCAAATGCGTGTTTTATGTTTATTTATATGTGGTTTATATTGTCGCTTAAAAGACATTACGATCATAGGCTTTCCGACAGAAATATAAATAATAGATGGAACAGTCGTAAACAAGCTAGCTATAATTAGTGCACTTGTGCGGTTAAAAAAATAGTAACAGATACTTTGCGGTAAAAACTATATTTTGAGTATATATATATATATATATATATATATATATATATATATATATATATATATATATATATATATGCACAGATTACCCTCATACTTGGTTGAGAAGCAGTGAGGAATGTGTTCGCAAAGTCTCCTCTTATCCAATCCCTCATACACAGTTGGGTAGCACACACTGTTCATTCTCTGAGAGCAAAAAGAGATGGACAGGAATACTACGACCCCACCAAAAGTCTACAACCTCAGATATCAAAGGTAGGAAAAGGAATATGGTAGATAGTTAAAATATTAATCAGAAAGAGTAGTTTTAATTTGATAAATTTTGTTCTATTTTTTTTCTTTCTAAATTCTACAATTGACACACAAAATGAAATGAGCATGTTCAACAGAATCAAATGAAGTGTATTATGAAGGGGCACGGATTGGTTTTACATGGTCAAAATAACGAAAAAACATATGTTCAATTATATAATATGCAGTGTATGTAAAACATAGTTTGCTTATTTATCAACGTTGTTGAAAAATCATTAAAAAATAATAACCTAACAAACATTGAATTAAAAACATGAGAAAATAAATTGTTCATGGAGTATGACATATATGTAGGAAAAGCATTTCATCTTCGTACTCTATTAAATTACAGTTATACAAATTCTACACTTGCGTAGTATTCCATAATAACTATCTTAATCATCAGAAGAATTAAAATGTAGCGAAAGTACCATTCTAAACGAATATACAGAAATATAAGAATATGATTTTTAATTTACTAACGGATTTGTTCAATCATAATTTTTATTATAATAATAATGCTATGACTAAAATCTTGTATAATCTTGGCATGTGTCTATATCATTAATTCAGCAAAGGGAAGAGATCCGACCTGGATACAGGCTTACAACGTCAGTAAAGGAGCACTTGTATGGAAGCCGTTTAATAACACCGTGATCAAATCTTTTGTTTGTGCCAAAAGTAAGAAAGTATTTTCATATTATTTAATATTTTAGATGGTTACTTTGCATTTATAAAATCTGCAATCCGTAGAATTAGATTTAATGCCTATTAGAGATTATTATTCAGACCCACTGTGATTGTCATAATTAATAATGTAATATATATGAAACAGATTATTAAACAGATTGTCTATATGTAACTTGAAAAATCACAGTATTTTAACTATTGAAAACATCACTTTTAAAAAATATTTGTTTCTTTAAATTTCTTTAATTTTTATCGTTATCTTTCTGTTATGTTGAAGGTCAGTTTTCAACATAGAATTGTTTTGAACATCCATAACGTGGAATTCTAAGATATAGAATAGCAATTTTTTTCTTCATTTTACAAAAAGTCCTTTTTGTAATTCGTTTTGTAGAATATACTAACTTGTCGACAGAAAATGACACATGCATTACCATAAGACACAAAACAGATCCAGATTATGTTGAACTTCTAGATGGTCGACCCAAAAGTTACAGGGGTGTGTATGATTGCCAGGATTAGCACTCAAAATCATAGATAAGTTTATTATACAATTCGGTGATTAATAATGGCCTAACAATAAGTATGAAAAACGTCAGTCAGCACGGGACCTAGCGGAAGATTGTATTTGCTAACAAGGTTGTTGAATCGACTGTAGAATTTACGAAATAATGACTGCAATTGAGACTGTTGATAATCTTGTTTTATCAACTTGTTTGCCAATAGCTTGCCTCGTTTTAGAAATTGTTCATACGTAGAGCATGCCCTTGCAAATCGAATCAACTGAGAGATAAAAACTTCATATGCAGGTGATGAAGGCATATTCCTACATAAGTAAGGAAAGTTGACGATAGAAAAATTAAAGTCATCACGTTTATCATAAGGTTTTGTTGTTAGGTTACCATGAATGTCTTTTTCTAAATAAAACAACAAATGTGTTCGTTTTAGCTCATTTGATTTAGCTTTTCTAATCTTTTGTGCTGTATTTGTACATGAAGTTGTTTTCTGAAGACACATATCAATTTATTTACCTTTATTTTCTATCTTCTGTCTTTCCACAAACACAAAATTCTACGAAATCGGGTGATATGTTGATATGAAATTCACTGTACGTGTATATAAACATATATTTTTTCTTTTGAGGAAAAGTTTTGGAGATCAAAAACTTTAGTTTCTTTAAATTATCATTTTCAGACACAATAATAGGGATCGTTGTGGCAGTTGTGGTGGTTATCATATTGATCACTGTGGCGTTGATTATCTTTAAAAGGTAAATATAAGTATAAATATTTTTCATGTAAAAATGCATGATAGAGATTGAATAAATCAAAACAATGTTTTACGGTTTTTTTCTTTTATTTTGTTAGAAAACTGAAAATGAAAATTCAACATAGAATGAACAAATTGGCAATGACTAACATAACATATGAACGCCAAAACGACGTTATTACCGTCGAAAGGACATTATCAAAATATTCTCAGAACTCTGATGAAGATCCTGATCAAGGAGATTATTACGTGAACCAACAGCCTGTTGAAAGTGGCCTAGCGGATCATTCAACTTTACAACCTACTGAGGGAGATTATGATCACCTCCATGCGACAAACGACACTAAAACGTCATCAAAGGATGACGTATATAGTCACATGACAGACGATCAATATGGTTTCCATAAAAAGCCTGAAGACGATACTTATGACCACTCGTCGTTCGGTCTTGCAGTGGAGAGTGAGTACGGGGCAGCTTTTGTTGAGGACGACTGTTCGAATACATATGACCATACTTCGTCGATCAATACCGCCTCGGGGGCAATTTATAACCCCTTTGATTACGGGCATGATGCTGATCAAGATATATATCATAACACGATAGCTTAATCAATGTATATATTATAATACGATAGCTTATTCAAGATATATATTATAACACGATAGCTTAATCAAGATATATATCATAACATGATAGCTTAACCGCATTACGGGCATGGTGCTGATCAAGATATATATCATAACACGATAGCTTATTCAAGATATATATCATAACACGATAGCTTAACCGCTTCAAATGTTATATTGTACCTGCAAATGTCAACAATACCCATTCAAATTAGTGATAGTGGAGTTTTTTTTATCAGGTGCTGAAAAAGAATTACTAAAATTGGCTTTTATCGGAGGTGAGGGTGAGGGGGTGTTTATATTTTTGTATTGTGGCAGCTGGAAAATAAATGTTAAAGCAATCTGAAGGTGATGTTTATATGAGATTTGTAACCGGTCAACAGAGGATTCTCACTCCTCCATGGCACCTGATCTGAGGTTTTCCAGAGGTCCGTGTTTGCTCTGCTTTGGACTATTATATGAATACCAAATTGTCCACGGATTTTTCTCCTTTTTTCCCAGTCATGATACTTTTCCCAAATTACGACAATATCCCGATAATGACATTTTTATCGATATGACATTGGGCGCACGGCGGATGTGACCGGTCGGCAGAGGATGCTTACTCCTCCATGGCACCTGATCCTACCTCTATTTTTTTTAAGAGGTCCGTATTTGCTCTGCTCCTGTTTTGTAATTTTCCTTTGGACTTTTGAATTTGAACACTGTTTGATATCACCACATGTCATTAAGCATTTTACGATATTTTTTTTAAATGACGGTATATTTGATATTTGTAAACGCATTAAAGACAGATTGGCATATCAGAAAATGGCGTAATTAGTGACAAGACTCAAAATGCAGTTACCATTCAAAACATTTTAAGTGTGTAAATCGCTTTAAATTTTACAATTTCAAATATATATTTTGATTAAAAACGTGGTAATTTATAATATAGCCTATCACTGGAATGTTTAATTAATGGTACTCTTTATCTATGTTTTAACTGTTACAGTTCTGTCAATATCATGTATTTATTTATTTAATTTTAGTTTAACACATGCATCATGTTCCATCATTTTGTAACGGTTTTCTATTCAAATGTTTGTCACATGACCTCAGCATTATACAACCTATATAATGAGAGTCTAAATCATATTATTGATAATAAATAATGGTTTTACATGTATATTTTGTGATAAACACAATTATTTGCTATTTTCCACTTATTATTTACTATTTTACACGTATAGGCTTCTCCAACATTATTAATCGTCCAATAAACATAAAGTGAGTCCTTAAATACTTTGTGTAATTCAATTACAAATACAAGCATTTTAGAGATGACAGGTTTGAGTTACATTTTGTTGCAAGTGCTTGATAATTTTCCCTATACGCCTTTTCTCGCCCTTGGTATCAAGCTGGCTGATAAAATGTATGTTGCTGCCACTTCTGTGTGATTCTTTGACTGGTGTTCAAAGCCATTCTCAAATATTTTGAGAAAAAAAATCTGATTAAGTAAAAATAGTAGAATTAAAAATTCTGGTCTACTGTGTACGTATAATACGTTGATACTGATCAAGTATGTTGAACGATAAAGGTATGGTATGTTATTGATATTTTAAAAGTATTCCTGCTGATACAGTAGCCATTTTGAATAATCAAAATATTTTGTAATTGAAATAACATTTTTTCAAATTTGTAAAAACGAATTTTATTTGTTTATTCGTCTAACTTTTTAGCTCACCTGAGCTGATAGCTTAAGTGAGCTTTTCTGATCACATTTTGTCTGTCTTCCGTCTGTCCGTAAACTTTTCACATTTTCAACATCATCTCCAGAACCACTGGGCCAATTTCAACCTTGGCACAAAACACAAAGAGGACTCAAAATTGTGAAAATTAAGAACCATGCCCTTTTACAAGGGGGAATAATTAGGAATTATTGAATTTTTTTGAGAAATTTTCAAAAATCTTCTTTGCTGAAACTTGTGTGGAAGCATCCTCAGGTAGTGTAGATTCAAAGTTGTGAAAACCATGACCCCGGGAGTAGGGTGGAGCCACAATGGGGGATCGAATTTTTATATAGAAATATATTGAGTAAATTTTCAAAACTCTTCTTAGAAACCAATCAGCCAGGAAAGCTGAAACTTATGAGGAAGCATCCTCAGATAGGGTAGATTCAGGTTTGTTCAAATCATGATCCCCGGGGGTAGGATAGGGTCACAACGGGGGGGGGCACATTTTTACATAAGAATATATAGATTAAATCTTTTAAAACCTTCTTCTCAGAAACCAATTGTTCAAATAATGATCCCCGGGGTTAGGATAGGGTCACAACAGGGGGTGCGCAAATTTTACATAGGAATATATAGAGAAGAAAAATCTTTAAAATCTCAAAAACCATTTGCCTAGAAAAGTTGTGACTTTAGTGAAAGCCACCTCAGATTGTGTATATTCAAATTCGTTAAAATCAAAATTATAAGGAGTAGGGTGGTGCCACTTTGGAGATCAAATTTTACAAAGAAAAACATTTTGATTATTCACAAAAACTGAAATGGTATCATACATGTATATGGTTTTACTTATATGCAAGCATTTTGACATACTGCTAATTCTTTAAAATTGTTTAGAATTGGCCCATGGACGATTCTTGGGCCTCACAAGGGGTTCAGAGTTTGATGTAGGTTTATATTCCATATATAAACAATTATTTAGGATCTTTTTGAGAACCGCAATGCTCAACATGTGATATGACTATGGCATGTATAAAATCATCCTGTTAGAAAAGGGACTTGATTATAATTAAACATAAGAATATCCAGGGGGAAAATGGAATTTTATTTATACAGGATCTACATGTATTATACCACATTGTCCAGATATTTTGTATTATGACTCCATTAAGCTGATTTTATCATGCCTATTGTTGATCAGGTGAGTGAAGTGGCCCATGGGCCTCTTGTTTATACATGTATTTTTTAGCAATAATTTTTAAGATTTAGATTTTTTTTGTGCTGATCTGTTCAATCAGTGAATTGTAAATTATATTTATTAGTTCAATAAATGTTTATAAACTTTTATTTTTCTTTGTGAAGACAAAAAATACTATTTGAAGCAATGACTGAAGCAAAACTACAACGGATTTTTACAAATATTTTGATACCCTTTTCGGCATAGAATTTTGTTTTAAATGCTTTGTTTTACTTTTTTATATAACAAGAAAGATTTATTTACAAACCGAATTATTAAATCTTTAGAACACGTTAAAATATTCAGCAAAATGATATATTAAAGAAAAATTTGGTCATATTACTTTGAAATGTAAACTTTCCTTAATATCGCGCCGCACGATTTTGGTTGTAATGGGCATGCGCGCGCCGATTTCAGACGTCATAAGACTTCACTAGAACAAGTACTAGTAATGTGTGCCTGATATCCCGTTATTTCATGTTCCCTGGCAAGTCTGTCAGATTTTGACGCCAATTGTGAATATTTGCAATCTAGGAATACTTTGAATTTCGAAAGGTAAGAAGGTTGTTTAATCTTTAATTATCATAATGTAATAAATCTATGTGAAGGATATAAGTCCTCGTTAGATATTTTTGGTTGAATTTGAATCAATTATTATTTCTCTTGACAGAGTGCTGTATTTAGTTTTGATTTAATGAATTTATGGCAAATTGCCTTCCATGTAAATGTAATATACATGAATTTTATAGTATTCTATTAATATTTAAGAAGAGTGGCGTAAGGTCAACTGGACAAGATGACAGCAAATGACCCCCCTCCTGGTAAGATTGATCTATTTTACTTAAATTTCGAAGTTTCTTTAAAATTTTACATCACCCACAATTTCTTTTTATTTGCGTAGTAAAAGGTTGTAAAAATTTGTGTCAGATGAAAGCAAGAGAGAGCTGATATGTTAGTTGTAGGTCGTGTATTTTGTTACTAGTTTCCTTAAAAGGTAGGGCCCCTATGGCCATAACAGACCAAGGATTCTTAATGACACTAGGCTAGGGATCCCTCATGAATTGTAAAGCGGACGGAAAAACGGAAAAACTTGTTACAAAGAAAGGAAAGCTTTGTAAGTTGTCAGAAAAAATTACAACGGCAAGGCACAAACTCGTTTCAAGTTGCGTTTGTATGTTGTTAGGTTTTTCTTCGAATATACTAAACTATAAAATTGACTTACAAAACGTTCTGTCGCAAAACAGAACATTTTTTACCGGCAAAATTACGACCCAAGGTGAGAACAATGCACAAAGCGTTAATATGCTGTAAAAGGTCGCTATAGTGTCCAGGTATAATGCTCTGCCTGTCCAGTCACTGTTTAACCTGGAGATAAACAATCGGTCTTTATTTTGACGGACCACTTCTGTCAGTTTTTGGACAGAATAACGACCGCTGTACGTCACAAAAACATCTTTTATTAATATTGACATTTCTATCTTACGCAGAAGCATTTTACCGGGCGAAATTTAACCTGCACATAATGAAAGTCACTGTTTACTATCTAACTAAACCTTCGTTAATTTTAGTTAATTTAAATCAATGCAACAGCAAAGTCATTCTTATACAATACTTCCAGTTCTCGCTGCGAGTTTGTTTATTCGTAATAGTAATACATATAGTAAGTAAATACTAGTATTATACTGTAGTGTAAACCTTGCTGTCTGTGTGATGTATTGGCCTATTGTAATGCCGTACTTTTCTTTTAAAAACATGAAACATTAACATCACAATAATCATCAAAATAAAGACTTTCCGTGTAAACTTTGTTGAAATGAATTAATTCATTCAGAGAATTAATTACGACTACAAAGCATGTTTTAACATTAATTAGGTGAGCATGACATCTTAGGACGTGTAAGCCGCGGGCCTGCACGTGTTTTACTGTTAATATCAAACGGAAATATGGCAGAACATATTTAGTCTGCTGATACGTAGATTATATGTAATTTTTTTTTAAAAAACTGTCTATAAACGGTCATGGTCACAATTTCGGTGAAAAATTATTTTTCCGTTTTTAATGTTTACAATGATTCAGTAAGGCATTTCTAATAAGTCAACAAAAATTTGAGTGTCAGTCGTTGTGTTATGAGCAAGACACAGTCGGTATAATAAGAATAGATTTAAATTAGATATATCAATTCGGGTATTAGATTCAGTGTACTCTGGGTTGGGTTTTTATTTTGGTACAACGCTAGTGAAACCAAGATACTTAGATATCTGTTGACGATAGACTACCGTAGGACAATGCTCCCAGCCAGAGTACAATGCTCCCAGCCAGAGTACACACGAAGTAATACAGAGAGTGACCTAGCTTAACAGGTTATCTAAAAATGCCCAGCCTTAAAATCATTTACTAAAATGATTTAAACATTAAAAAAATATGTATGATAAATATTAAGGACTTTTGAAGGGACGTCTCCATATTGTGATGTGTTTTCTTTCAAAATTAACAATGAAATCAACTCTAACCTCACATATATATTTTCCTTTCGCTATTATTAAAATAGCTAACAGCGTAGAGCAGTTGGTTTACGCCTATTTGTATATAAGAATTTTTAAAATTGCATTTATGGTCAAATACTAAAAAATATGAAATATCAAAAAGTGATTGCATAATAATTACATTGAATGTGTTCCTTCATTTATATAAATATCTCAAGATATATGATATCTTAAGATGTTCCTTACAACCTCAAGTTCCCCTGAAGAGGGAAGCTGTATTTTTAACTGTTTCTATTATTCTTCTATATTGTAGAATATTCGGAAGTAGAGGATAGTTTCACAGATGTCGAATTACACGATGTTAAAGTGGAGAACGATGTTAATGGCACAAAAGAGGACACAATTAAAGTCAAGGACACAGAAGCTCAAAACAAGGACAACGGTCAAATAAAGGGGAAACCCGCAGTGCCAAAGACAAAAACTTCCAAAATGGCCGCCCTCAAACAAACAGTGCGGCCGTGTCTGAGAAAGGCACACCCCTTACCAGAAAACCCTACAGTGTGTGAGAAAATCAAGGACATGTTTCTGCTTCCTCCACACGGCATTGTTGGGTTCATTTTACAAATCACCATTATATGTCTACAAATCTGGGGTATCCTTGCCGCGATAACCGGAAGTGAAGCAATGCCTGGCGGGAATTTCTTTTCCCTGCTTGTTCTATTCGTTCTCTGTGTTATTGGAGGACGTCTGATTTCTCTAGCCAATCTTCCTCCATTGTTGGGTAAAACATCATGTTAGGCTATATATCTTTAGATACAAACATGCATTATTGTAATGTCGTAACGTTCTTACCAATCAATACAAAATATAACATTTTCTTTTCATATTGTCTATCGTATTACAAATACATGCATTCGAATAAATTCTATTGACTTATTTTGATATAACTTCAGGGATGTTAATAGTAGGTGTCCTTCTAAGAAACGTACCAGGAATAAAAATTGTTGGAGAAAGTATCGACGCTAAGTGGTCAGGGCATCTCAGGTAAAACAGAACGGCACATTCCGATATTGTTAAGATATGTTAAGAATTTTTTTTTTAGCACATTCTAACAGGCGTTCTTAAACTTGTAATCAGAATTAAGCTTTCCAAAAACATTTTCTTGAACCCTTAGTTGTCCCAAATAATGGTTTTCCCAACGGTAGTTAAAAAAGTGTATGCAAAACGAACTCATTATTTGTTTTCGAAGAAGAAACTCATGATATAGAAATATTTCCTTTCCGGATATTTTTTTATAAAAAAAAATCTTCTCAAATTGTAACGTTAGTTTCTTATATAAATTTAAACTTGTGAAAAGTTTATTATGGGTAAAATTTGTCGGATAACTGAAGTTCTCTATCATGTCCTTTTGAAATCCTCACAGTCTAATAACATCTAAAATTTCATAATCTTCATTTAGAAAACTTGCTTTGACGGTGATATTACTCCGCGCTGGACTCGGTTTGGATATAGTGAAACTAAGGAAGTTGTCCTTTGCCGTTTTACGCCTTGCGCTTACTCCTTGCCTCTGTGAGGCCATTACGGTGGGAATTGTGTCCCATTTTCTGCTAGGATTTCCTTGGACATGGAGTTTGATGCTAGGGTAAAATCATAAATTATTTTGAAAAAAAAGTGTCCAAATGTTGACATCATATGTTCATTTTAGTACGTGTTCCTTCACGTGATTCATAATTAAAAGGTAACTGCGAAACTCACATACAGAAGATTGAAACTGCAGTTATTTGTTTTTACGTGTAGGTGCATCTTAGGCGCACTTTCCCCTGCTGTAACAGTACCCTCCCTCGTAAGTCTTCAGGACCGCCGTTATGGCGTTGCTAAAGGTATCCCCACCATGTGTTTGGCTGCCGGCGGACTGGACAATGTTCTCTGTGTTACCGGGTTTGCTGTTTTTGTGGGTATCATTTTTTCAGAAGGTTAGTTTTAAAAAAATCAACGGTCTATTATACATGTATATTTTATTGGGTATAACAATACACAAATAGCGGTTGACTAAAGTTATATATTTTATTAATTAATATGATTAAACTTCACTATGCAAAGTAAAGTTTTATTTAATAAAATGTTGTTTCACACTGAAAAGGTGATATGGCAGTTACTATAATAAAGGGGCCACTGGGAGTGTTGCTCGGAATTGTTTATGGATTTGTCGCGGGTATCATGTTATGGTACCTACCAGGGAAAGACTCGGTAAGTAAACTCCTATATGACTAAAATCATCTTTGTTTTCGGTATATAGCCGAATCACTTTAACGATAGACCGAATTTGTACAAACTGTAACTGAAGGAAAAAATATACTCAAAACAATCATTCAAAAGTTGATATATGACGTAAATGTCAATGTTCTAGACAATGGACTAATACTTCTACTTTTCCCTGCAGAGTAATTCCCTATTTTACCGCGGTATGCTCCTGTTCGGGTGTGGACTGATCGCAATATTCGGGAGTTCGGCGGTCAGTCTGTCCGGAGCGGGGCCTCTGGGCTGTCTCACCACCGCCACCGTCGCCGCCTACAAATGGCGCCAACAAAGACAACCAGGAGAACAGGTATGCAGAATCTCCTTAATTCCGGAAAGATTATTTTTATATCCAGATTTAAAGTTTCCCATGTGTAAGAAAATTTATGATTTAATGTAAAAAGGCGTTGTTTTATCTTTGGTACAGGATGACCTTGGTGGGGTCACTGCGCTTGCATGGTTGATTGTTCAGCATTTCCTGTTTGGGTTGATCGGAACAGCAGTTGACATCAGCAACATTCAGCCCAATACTGCCGGTAGGTGTGATTTAGACCATGTACCTTTAAAATGGAATGCCTTCTACGGATCGACCGACTAACAAACAAACGACTGAAGATTTTTAATTTCATTAATGATCTGAGCTTATTTTTCTTTATAAAAAACCCAACATTTCATTATTCCATTTACATGTAACTTTATTCTGTTATTGATATTTTAGGGATGGGCATCGCCACTCTATTCATTGGTCTGTGTGTGCGCAGTGCTGTGTCTTTCAGCGTCACCATGGGAACCGGATTCAATCTAAAGGAGAGAATTTTCATTACACTTACTTGGCTTTCCAAGGCTACCGTACAGGTATTTTCTACATGGTACTTGTAAACTATATTTCATCCAAAATCACATTGGAAAAAAGCTGTTGGAATTTCTATATATTGTTGAGCTTGTTTGTCTTTGTGTTGAAGGCTTAAAGCTTATTTTAATTTACAAAACAGATGTGTGCTTCACGAATCAGTCTCGAAGAGTTTAAATATCCAAAATAAGCATGTAAAACAATCCTATAACTTTAACATTAACTTAAAATTCTATATTTGGTTTAATTCCATTACCTTCGTGTTGTGAAAATATAGATTAGTTTGATGGTCAATTGGTCAATTCAACGTAGAACTGAGTGTCTTAATTTCAAAATTCTTCGCTCGATAAAATACAACATGAAAATAGTTTACCTAGACTCGGTGGGGGGGGGGGTTCTACAAACTGTAGGTGGTAAAGAAATTCTTGTCATTTTCCCCATTTCATCATTTTTATAAGGTATACAATCTATAAGTTCAAACATTTATATTGTTACATTTCCTAATTTCATATCATTGTTATTTTTTCATTATCTTATTACCTGTTCGTTAAAATTACATTCTATTAATCCCTATTTGTTACAGTTACATTCTCTTACATCTTATTTGTTATTGTTACATTCGCTATAGGCCGCCATTGGTGGACTCGCCCTTGACAAAGCATTAGAGGGAGATAATCAGGAGGATATACGCATGGGTACAGACGTCCTCACCATCGCTGTCCTGGCAATCGTTATCTGCGCCCCGGTCGGCGCCACGTGTATGGGGATATTTGGACCTAGATTCTTGGCGCATGGAGACGAAGAGGAAGTGAGGGTAGAATGCGGCGGAAGTGTGACGTCATCATCACAGAGTGCGTGTCATAAAGAAAGTGAAACAAAATCCGAGTGTCGTAAGACGCAATAAAACTAATTTAAAAGTAACATTTCTGTACAGAAGAATGTGCTTTATTACATATCTGACTTTTTGTCATATTTACTCTATAATTTTATATACATGGATACATTTTGTAATTTGGAGTTTTATTTCAGTTTATAGAATTCCATCCCTAAGATACATTTATATATGTTTAAAAATAACTTAAACATGTTGTGAATAATACATTGGAGATTGTAATACATGCCTTTATTTTATTTCACTTTTTGGCACATGCATATCTTTAAAGTACAGAGGTTTCAAGGCTATGATCAAGGATTTTGATATAGATAAACATGTAATCTCTTGCTTAACCTCACCTCAAAAGAATCTAAAATAACGCAAATACAGCAAAGATCAATGCAAAACCATTAATTGTCAGTGGGAAGTCTTGTAGATGCAAACACATTGGTTAGATAATGCCTTGTCCTATTTTATTACAGAAACCTCAGATCTGTTTGATAAAGATTACAATTTCGACAAGTTCATGCATTTAGACATTGGTTTTCGAAATAATTAATCACACCTTCCATACCAGTGAAGGAGTTGTCCAGTTGTTCTGCACAGAAGTTTGTCTTTCGATTATATTGCTAGATAAATTCATTTAACAAAGCTAAATATCAATAAAAGAATTATACAGGTATTTTACAATGATGGCTAAAATTGTACAAAAATCAAATGAATTGTATTTGATGATAACCTTTCATTTTGGATCGCGTTTTTGCATTCACTCGGACAATCGTTCAATAGAATGAATCATAAATAACTGGCATCAATACACGACATTCGTCAGTCATCAAGCTTCGGACTCTGCTATAGGTTCCATCTTTGACCTCTGTGGCCTGTGGCTGCGTAACGCCTTCTCCTCGCGGCCATGTTTCACAGAATGGCGGTTGTTCCGAGTCTGTTGTAACTTTTCTTTTTGTCCGTGTCCACGTGGTTGTTTTTTCACTTTCGTTTTGTTTTGCATGTACTTCCTCACTCTCACTACCACAACAATGATGAAGAACAGAACAAGCACGGCTCCAATGGCGATGGCGGCAATCAACAAGTCACGTGACAGTTCTTTCTGTTCTAGTAGAGTGCGCGTGTCCCGTTTTGGTCGGTAGTGGAAGAAGTCCTTTTCTTCATTGGCAACATCTTCAGAGATAAAATCTTGCATGATTTTCATCTTTGAGAACGTGTGATCTGAAAGAAAAGAAATTGAAAAAAAAATCTTAATTTTGGTTTATCTGTGCATCTGTGTAAAGTATTTTATCTGATTTTCATTAGAGGCGCAATTACCTTTGATAGTTATATTGATTTCAATTATTTGAGTGAATCGAAGATTTCACATTTGAGATTTTATTTAAATTGGTGTTATTTATACTATTGACTATCAACTTATATTTCTAATCATTCAAAAATTCTATTACCATATTGAACTAAGATCTGGGCATATTCATGATCTACATGTAATATTTGTCGATAGGTAGTAAAACTGATATATTTTCTACGTAATTAATCATTACAGTAATAATGAACACATTACGTCAAAGATTAAATCTTAAAAATTACATGTTTTATATGTTTATTCAGAAAGTACAGCTTTGGGTAGTAGAGCCCATCAGTATATTTATAATATAATAATGACTATAATTCACAAGAATACAATATTTAGAATTCCCTTGATTCTAAAATAAGGGATGAAACCCCTGGTCAAGTGTTCCACAGTTCACAATTCATATATAGTTCCTAATAGATAACATATTTTTATTTTGAACTATTTTCAACAAACACTGTTTCATTTTGTTAATACATGAACGCAAATATAGCTAATGTAGGAGTAATACTATTGTAGACTATTACAATGTACAGCAGAGATCAAATAAATGCAATAATATATGTTCATCAGATCAATTTTATTTCATTGTTACGTAATAAAAGAGCAAAATGAATATATTTACAGAGACCAACCAAAGTCGATGTACATGTATGATCTGAACCCAGCAGCTGAATTACTTTAAATGTACTCAATTATTTGAAAACGTATTCACTTAAGTATGTTTTCCTTAGATTCATATAATATAGGCATTGTAGAATAAAATAAAATTCATCCTTTATTTGTTGGGGGTCGCAAACATCATACTGTCTCCCAGATTCAATATTTAAACAAATGTGAGCCTTATCCGAGAAATATGTTTCCCCAAATTATTCTTAATTGGTTTTGTTAAGTATAATTGTCTTTAACAAAAATTATGGAGTACAATGTGTTTATATAAAAAAACATTTTGAAGAGGTTTTTTTTCATAAATGCATTACATTCTTGGAGCTAATTACCTAATATTCTATTTTCATCCACATTTAAATGTACAGAGTTAATAAATTGCTGTCTTGTCCAATATTCTCCCAAACCGATATGATATAATTCATTTTTGATATCCCTCACCCAATTTATGCTAGAAGCTGAACAATAATTTGCATTAAATATTACTTCGTAGGTATTCATATGAAAACTTTAAAATACAAATTTTTGTTTTAATCAATTTAAACCAATATTTCATAATGTTCATTTTTCTATGAATAATAGGAGGCCATCGACCCAATTCTCTGTAAATCATAAAATTACACACAATTTGTCTAACCCCATGCAAAAGAACATTTTAAAAAAAAGATAAATGTAATCGTTTGACTTCATGTGATTTGTGGAAACCCCATATTATATACTATATTATAATACTCTTTATTCATTATATATGAAACTTACCAAGTCAAAATGTTTAAATTAATATGATTCTTTAATATTATGATATCAAAAGTGACACAGAGTTCCGTGTTGCCGGGTATAAAGATTAGAATTATTTTAAATTAATTTATGTACCGTGAAATACTCATGACAGAACAATTAATTTTCACTGACTTGCATGCTATTCTTTACATGCTTGTTTTATGTCATAAAAGTTAATATTTTAATCCCAATATAGTGTAGAAAGCAGAGAAAATAAACGTTCAAGTATGAACTCCAAAAAACAAATTCAATGTTTTTTCAATGGTTTAAAATTACAACAAATATAAGTAAATGTAATTAGAAGACGTATGCATTTTAAGTCGTTTGTGCATATTTTGCAGATTAAAATACGTTTAGATACATATAGTATTTAAAGTTGATGAATATACTAGTAAACTGGTTCTTTAAATTCTGTTAATCTACTAATCGCCCATCTGATTTTGGTTTGGTTTATATATGAGTAAAACGCAGTATATTAAATGTGCAGTAATTTAAAAAAATAAATGAAAAAAGTGAATGTAGAACCAGCTTATTTATATATAAAATTCATAATTACATAGAATATGAATTAATCTTTCTTAAACATAGAGCTTTTCTTTCGGATAATACAAACATTTTTGTAAACATCAATTTTTAAACTTTCCAAGCTTGGTTTGTTATTTTTTAATTAATGTATCTCTATTTGAATCCTACTTACCATTGTCTATGTAGTGACTCGTCTATCATGAACAAAATCTTCCCGTCGTTTGTTCTACTCTAGGGTGGATCTTTTCTTTGTTATTCCGCCAGCTCTGTGAAATCAACACGAAATTCTTCAGTCGTCACTTTCGTGTAGTTATCATTACCCACGTGCAAGTATGATTTATCGATTTATCGATTGGGAACTTCAGGGTGGGGGACCAATTTTAAGTCTACCTGAAGATTATCAAAAAATGCTTTACATCACTGCTACCTGTAACTCTGGGAGTAATCCGGGAATCCGTGTGGTTCCCGAGGCACTGACCCCCGATCGGTCGCTAATCTAGAGTTGCTAAATATAAAGGTTTGATTGAAATGCCTCTCGTGGTTACGATGTTCCTGGGCAGAAACAAATGAGATGGTTGTTTACTTATCGAGGGATCCGTCAGAAAACTGATGGAAAAACAACAACCAAAGCCTAGATTACAGTCCACCCAGTTGATTGGAAAATAGATCCAAAAAAATGATTAGGAGGAATAAGTATAATTTTATTTTAGTGAACGCTCAAGAGATTCTGCGCTAAGCATTTGAATATTATTCAATATATTTTGTAAGTTTAAGAGAAGAATAAAGTGTAATAACTTTTCTTATAAAAAGAATTAAAAATAGTCTTACACAAAATTATCAAGAGGTATAAAAAGCATATGCAGCTTCGATTAACATTTTAAAAAATATTATCCGATTGAAATATTACATTCTCGACATCCAAGTGATAGTCTTTCAATGCAATTATGATTGCATCAGCCGTTTAAACAAATTCTATCTAAATCCTCAAAACCAATAAACACATTTTATCCAACTAATTACAGATTGAAAAAATGTTCTATTCAACTCCTTGCAAAATATGAAAATAGTATATTCAACTTCTTACAAACTATGAAAAAGTTCTGTTCAACCTTCTTTTTTTTTTGGCCGTTCAAACTATGAAAAAGATTTTTTCTTTTTTTGGTTGGGGGTTGTTATTTTTGGGGGGGGGGGGGGGGTGATGGGTGTTTTTGCCGTTCAAACCTATTCTATCCAATTCTCTGTAACAGTTGAAATGTGTTCTAATAAACTATTTACAGCAGTTGGAATTTATTAAATCAAACTCCTTTCCACTTAAGAAACATATTCTTTACAACATCTTGCAGTCGCTGAAAATTGTGTATCAAACTTCTTTCGTTATATGTGAAAATATGTTCTCCAACAACACTACCCCCGTATTTACGTTTTGTATACCCAGTATATGCTTTGAATACTTATTAATCATTATACATGCATTAGGAATATCATTTTGTTCAGATATAATTAATTCACATAACTATTTTTTGTTCATAACTTGGATGGACCAATACCATATCTTCTTGGTGCCAGATTTCCAAACTTTGAGGTTTATGTATATCTGATTTGAAGATACAAAATCGATACTGGTATCTGTCTTACTTTTCACAAATTAGAAAGTAGGACAACACAAAATGTAAATTTGTGGGACAAGTAATACGGTTGAAATTTGGTTTCAAACTATCGGAAAAACACTTTACTAGGGCATTGCATGTTTAATTGAAAAGTTAACTTTAACACCTAAACTAGGGATTGACTTTCAACTTGGGATGGATTATTGTTCTTCGGCGATCAAAACTCTTGATCGTAGACAAACCTTAGACTTTACTGAGATTTCTACTCTATTATAATCAAAGCATAAAGTGTAAGATGTTTACCTATCAAGAAGATTTCGAAGATTTCACTTGTCAATTTCGCATTTTGTACGAATGATTGAAATGTTGACCAAAGTCTACAATCTTAAAATTCATAATCCTGGAACATGAATATCTATTGTATTTTGGAAACCTTATATATTAGAAAACTTGATTTAAATAACCAAACGAGGCAAACATATATGTCATCAGATTCTTATAAACGTTTATTCAAAATTTAATTTCAAATTTTACGCATATTCTGTTTTACTTACTTACAAGGGTATTGTTGTGATTCAATAAATTTGTTTGTATCTTGTAACGGAATCGTTCCATCTGAACTCTTCATCGTGTTGATTAGGGCGGAGTTATGTAAATCATCCGATTTTTTCTTTTTTTTTTTTTTGGCGAGTCGGAAATAAATAATCGTGGACACGATATAGTTGAAACACGATTGAGACCAAATTTTCAATTTGCAGGAATGTTATATCTTAAAAAGTAAAGAATACTGTACAGCATTTTAAAAATTTGATTAATATTATGTACCTCTAGTCATTCTGTATTACTTATTACCTACCAGATGTTTATATCTTGCAAAACATTCATATATCGCTGGTGTGTTATCGACAAACATAGAATGTTGTTATTTAGTGATTTAATAACACGGGATGGCATAAAATCGCTCCCAGTAACGATATGATCTTTCAATGAAAAAACAAGAATGAAATTATCTTCCGTTCAAATAATGATAAGTCAATAAAAATGGGGATGTGGGATTTATCGGTCCGATTTACTGGTACATGTACCGATGAAGTTCAATGGGGACTAAGTCTATAAAATCTAGAAAGTCAGCAGTGAAACAGTTCAACGGTTCGAGTACTCCAGACGACTACATTAAAACAAGCCAGAGGGCATCGCCAAGCTTATGATTCCAGCTCATAGAGTTCAGGAAATGGTTTCTGATGGTGGATATCAAGGTCTCTACCACAGGTATAGCAAAGACCCACTCAAACAAAAGGGAAGCTTTGTGTATACACAGAATACCAGGCCTCAGCTTTATTTACCTGTGTGCAAATAGTTTTATCAACTAATTGTGTTCGGTTACTATCTATGTTCATCGATTTATTTGTATTGTTTATGTAAGTAATGATAAAGATTGAAAAGGATTGAACTCGAATTCCGATATAGAATACATAATATATATATATATATATATATATATATATATATATATATATATATATATATATATATATATATATAAAAGATGCATTGGTTTTTTAATAAATGTACTCTGAATTTATACAGCGATAGTGGTATTCGATTATTTTTTCAAAACCATAGTGCACATACATGTACATGTATAATGAATTGTAATAATATAGGCAATGAATCGGGAACCACAAAAATTGTTTATATCATATTTAGCTCAAAATGATGGGACATAACTTCTTCTTTGGAGCAATTTTCACCGAATCTTTACGATAGTTACCGGATAATGCAAAAGCATTTTCCAGATCTGAAATTGATATCGGTGGAAATAATCTTTCAAAGAAGGATAGTCTCGGGTATATATGAAGACCGGTAAATGTCAGCATATGAGCAGACCGGAGTGTTTTTGGAGTGAATCAATGTCGTATGACCGTAACGGTAAATTCACTTAGAAATCACCGTACTATTCGGACTTTTGTAAAATATACCTACATTTAAAAGCAATAAGAACAAGAATTTAAAGCAAATGTTACGATCACTTACTAACTCGTCTTCATGCCCTAGATAGGTATAAATTGGCTCAGTGGATAATAACAATACTTTGGGGCTAAGGATCAGAGAACCTTAAAACGGGTGCATATTATTATTATTAGATATTTGCAGTAGCCATTAAATAATGAGTTTAGCATTTTTTCAAGCCAGCACCTTCAACACGACAGCTCTGTTTTACCGACTAGGCATAATGTTGCTGGCACCGACACTGTTCTGCTACATGAAACCTTGTTTTTCCAGTCCCAACTTTTCCTTTCAAAATTTCGAAATCTATGGTGTTCAATATCGAAGTTTCTGTTTCTTTACATTTTTATCATAATATTGATTTGTAAATATATAGATTTTGGTTTTCAAATTCCTTTCAGGGTGTTTGACAATACATAATTTTTCCGCATTAAGTCAGAATAGATTGACAATATACAATTTTGAATATGGTGCGTTTCTGTTTCGTTTAAGGTTAAAGCAACATGATGGAGAGACTTGAACCTCCGCAGAATTTATCCTACATGTAATATATGACCATGAAGACACAAGAAAGCTATAAATACAACGATTTTTACAGTGAACTTCCATTTCATTTACTTTTTTCTTAATCTGTTTATGTCCAACACTTACGTGTATTAAATTAAAGAAACTTACCGTGTCTTGAAATTTGAAACATGTATTCCTTTGTCAGCGTTTATCAACATACGATGTGTCGGAGTATAATTAATAGTGTTTGGCGAAAATTGTAAATTCTTATGCCTTCTGGTCCCAAAATTGGAAAATAAATTATCTATCTTATCTTACATATATTACTTTTTATGCAGACATACTTATAACAATAAAATGTAACACACAAAAAAAAAATAAACTTGCATAACAATTTTTCAAAATGCTAAGTATAGTATTATTGATGTATAATGATGATAATAATTTTATTGTTTAAAGTATGACTGTCTACAGAAGAAGTATCATGGATTTCATTCATTCAATTTTTTATTCCTCTTTTCAGAGAGTACATGAAATGTATATTATGGAACAAAATCAAACAAGTATATTATACAACAAATATGAAATAATTATAAAGATATATATATATATATATATATATATATATATATATATATATATATATATATATATATAAATAAATAAACAAGCGTGAAAATGTGAGTATTATAATTGAAACGTAAAAAATGACGTGCTAATTAAATTTGATGAGAAGGTTACAAGAAATGAAATGGTATATATATACACACAGGACTACTGTGCATTATCGACTGTTCTTTTATAGATTGCAAACACTTTAATGATACATTTTCCACATAAAAGTATAAGCTCTTTTTCGTTTTGTTCAGATAATGGGGTGGTTGGAGTTTTACCTAATAGATGTGTGTAAAATTCTTCTTCGTCAAGGGCGCAAAGTTCGGCACAAATGCCCAAATCAAAATTAATTATATCACTCCAGAACTGATCCCTGATTTGTGGAAAAGTACGCGCAACTACAAGCAACATGCTTCAATATGTCTGTGTATTGAGTGTTGCATAGTTGGCAGGTGCTTATATTTTTTGTGGGGGTAATAGTCCAGAGTTTTGTTAAAACTTTGATCATACTACTTTGTTGTGCCGACCACGCAAATTTCCAGATTCTTGGTAAACCCTATCCATTATGGAGAATAATAAATCTTGAAAAGTCAGAATCATGAAGTGTTTGACTGGTCCATTGATACTTTCGTAACGAAAGATTTCCAACTTTATGACTTTTTTTTCCATGCAATTTTGTTCGGAAAGACACCAGTTTCCAAATAAAAAGTTAAATATTGTTCTAAAGAATATTTGTTGAGAATTTAGAATATATCTTTAACATATCCAAACGAGTTATCTCGCTTGTCGTTCAAATATGTAAACTGTCTAAAGAGGAATGTTTTTTTACTAAAATTTCATGGGAAAAATTACATAGTTTTTCAAGAAATAGTAATTTCTTCTCATCAATTTCTGATGTGATGGGTCTTAAACCTACCAGACTTTCACACATATCCGACCGTGTTGATGTTTTCAGGCCTTGAATGTCTTTGACGATAAAGTGTTGAAATTTATTTAATAACTGATAATCCTGCAGTTTCAGTTCATCCCAGACTTCACAGCCATAAAGTGTAGAGGGTAATACCAATTCTTTGTAAAGATTTACAAAGGTTACTGGATTAGAGTTTCCAGACGATAAATTTTTTATTGCGTAATATGAGCGTCGGCATTTGTCGCATGCTTCCTTTGTTCTAGTAATAGACTTAAAATTGCAGTTTTGGATTATGCCAAGATGCCATTGGTGTGAAAGGTCAGGTTTGAGGTTTTTCCAAAAACTATTATGCATGATTTTCCAGCGTTGAAAGAGAATCTCCATCTGCAAGAATAGTTGTACGCTGTATTAAGCATGCTTTTACAGTGAGTTTGGGTTTGAAGATAAACAAGCAATATCGTCTGCAAGGGCTGGGGTTGACGATTTAATTTTATGAATTCCGAAGTTCTCATTTATGCGTTCCAGTTCGTTAAGTAAGTTATTAATGAAAACGGTATATAGAAATCCAGATAACACGCCCTCTTGTCGAATTCCTTGTTCCACGGGAAACCATTTCGATTGTTGATAGCTTTGTCAATCTGATTAAAATCAGATCCTCGATGCTCCTGTTTTTATGATATGTCGCTACAAGCGACATATCATAAAAACAGGAGCATCGAGGATCTGATTTTCGATGCTCCTGTTTTTATGATATGTCGCTACAAGCGACATATCATAAAAACAGGAGCATCGAGGATCTGATTTTAATCAGATTGATAACTTTGTGTAATTAAAGTTATTATTGACAGTTTATATTATCCATTTCCTTAATTTTAGCTTGTATATTGATCGAATTCAAAATCGACACCTTTTGAATATTCGTATCAATGCTATATTTGGAAGGGATTACCCAAAGTATGACGCAATTATGTCAACTTCCGTCCACCCTTTAGCATATCTAAGGCAGTAGATGCAAATTGAGGGGCGATTTTTATTAATGACAGGTGTGACGCGTCGTTTTGGTTGAATCAGTTGTAAGCTTAGATGTTGAATGACCGATCGGGGGACGGAGAAGGTCGCAAAATAAATTTTACCGATGAGTTTCAAGCGAAACTTCCTCCTGATGCGACAGTTCAAGATGGCGGCGATGAGTACCTTATGTATTATTAGGTAATAGGGAATTTATTTTTATTATGAGGAAAATTTATAACGTCAGGTGCCTGTGCTTCAAACTTAATAATTATCGTTCTGTCTTCATTGGACATTAACCAAATTAAGGTGTCTTTCCTTGTTAATAGCATGAAATTGTTGTTAATTATTGTAAAATAAAAACTATTTCTTCTTTATATAATGAACAATCAGTAAGAAAGTTGCACTCGTCTTCTACACAGTTTTGGTTAAAAAATAAACGTGTCCTTTCGTTTCTTTCTAAAGGAATTCTTTGACCATCATTATTTTTACAAGTGCGCACTTATTCTGAATCTACATAGCATTTTTGTATTATTTTGATTTAGTTGGGGGGGGTCGGTTTTTTTTTTTTTTTTTTTTTTTTTTGCTTATTTTATAAGTGAGATTTAATAAATGTATAAGTTTCCAGTGTAAAATTTTATTTATACAAAAAATAAGTATCAAGTTTTCCGAAGTTCAGTCCGTCTTCTCGTTTGTCTATCAACGCATACGGTGCTTTAAAAAGTGTATTTTTTAAAAATGTATTAACTTGTTGCTTAAATAAAGTGGCTTTGCACCTATTACACTCAGATAATGAAATTGTAATTTTCTTACTGAAATAGACTACACCAACAGTTGACATTGGATAGACTAAGATTAGTATTTCTTTATATGCAAATTGTAACGGAAGATTTCGAACTGAATTCCAACTTTTGCCAGTATAGTAAGATGCTTTAAATTATTGAAAAATACAAAGGATATCGTCCCAGTTCAGAGATAATTGCAATATTTGTACTTTTTCCCCAGCTCCCAAGAGATATTCACAAAATTTGATATTTAAGTTTTCCATTTCCCAATTAAAAATTAGTAAATGTATCATACTAATGACATGTAAAGCGTGTACGAAGATACATGTATATTACAGTAATATTTTAACCATGATAATTTAATAGTAAATGTAACTTGTGTTTAAATATCTGTCACTGTCCACATTTTTGTAGGGAGATACATGATATAAGTTCATCACCATTGCAGTCTCAAACCCAAAACAAAACACGAAGAAACTAAAAGAGTTATCTCTCTTTGTTCAAGTTTAATTTTTTATATTTGCAGTGACGGACGTACTTTTGCAAGACTTATTTTGTTCACAAAGCATCATCCGTAATTCAACTGTATGAATAGAATTGAGCATAAAATATCAAAATTTACCATGGCTATATGTTTTATTTAGCTTAGGGTGCTTTAATTGTTCCATTTTTTAGTTATCAAATAAAACAATGAAAATGTGTAAAACGTTTATAAATATTTCCCCCGCTTTAATTGTTTGTTGTTGCTTTAAGTGCTTAGATAAACTTAAACATTTAAAGATCCATGAATTCTTATTGCATAAACAAAAAATTAAGAAAGGGAAATGTTGAAAATTTATTATTTCAGATTATTCAGCAAGATATAAACATTTGATTCAAAATTGACAAAGTTGTAAAAAAAATTTAAAGGATTTCCCCGAAAATATAGCTACCATGTACCCAACATTTTTTTTTTTTTTTTGCTCGGGGGTGGGGTGGGGGTGGCGGGTAGGTCACTCAGTGTTGATGAAAATTAATGTCTTTTTTCAATTTCAAATTTATATTCATGGTACAGGCAGATTTGATTGAAACTTCTACTTGTATGGCATTTGTTATGTTTTGAGATATTATATACAAATTATTGTAAGATATTATCATATATATATGTAAAAACTGTGGGACGTTATATGCTATTGAATTTGTTGTTTTACATGTAGGGGGAGGGCAAATTAAGTTTTTATAACTGATTGTGCCCAATTCCTTTGTAACAATTTAGTACAATAAAATATGTTCAAATCAAAACCCAACAAAAATAACTTATCAGTCATACACTAAGGTTATTTAAATTTTTTTTACCTGTGGTTTTAATGTTTTCGATTATTAGATAAGTATGGAAGATAGTTGAGTTTTCATAATTATGATCACGAAATGTAATGATGTAGTAAAATTAATATGGTATTTCAGTAGAAAACTCTTTGGTAAAACTATGTGCAAAACGTCCCCTCCAATAATATATCCAATTTCAGCTGGAAAATCCCTCCTTTATAATTTTCCTTTTGGATCTGGTATTGTAAACCATCGCAATTCTTCAATATTTACAATACATTATGCAGTTTATGTAACAATTAATTCAATAGATCGTTTCAGCAATATTGTAATTTTGATTCCTAATTTAGGCATTTGTGTAATTTTGTTCAGTTTACATGTCGTAGATTTGATACATATTATAAGTTGTGTTATTTTGTTAGTTGATTTCTATTTCTATTTTCATGTTGCTGGAGTTAATTTGAACATTGTAGTATTATGTACTGTATGTTTAAAATGGTACTGAGAGAATAAATGAACAGAAATGAAAAAATTAATATATCATATATACCAGTAATAAGCTCTTGTGTTGTGATGTTAAATTTAAAAAAAAACTGAACTTTATTTATTTTACGATTGATAAACAAGTTATAACAACTCATATTAAAATCGTTCGTTGGCACGGATGCCGTAAGCGCGAGGGGGTCATTGATGTGGGAGGAAGCCGGAGTGCCCGGAGAAAACCCACGTGTCCAAGCGGGCGACCACCCTACCCTTTCACATGCAATCACTGTGTGGGGATCGAAACTCGGGTCGCAACGGTGATTTTGTATATGTTCACTGTGTTATCCACCCTGTAAAATCTAAAATAACAACATGGTAAAGCCGTTGTGTGTTCATTTGATAATAATTAAACCTCCGCCAGTGGAAAATGGCTGGTTGTTTGGAGTAAAATAAACCATCTGATTTTATCTTTCTTGTTTTTAAATTAACCTATTTTGACTGTTGTTTCTCAATAAGTTGCAAAATTTAGAAATTATTCCTTTATGATAATTTTTTTAATCCTCTGATATGATGAGGTTAAATTCGTCCGCGTAACATCATACAAAAATACAGAACAAACACGTCATGATGAGTGCGCTATTTTTTTTTTTTAATCTTACATTTTATTTATTAACTTGAGTCTCTAATTAAAACAGACTTTCACGTCATACGCCAAATTACTAATTCCAAGATCGAGGATTCAAAACATGCAGCTTTCTTCTATCGCACCTGTAACATTTTGATATTTATTCTTGCCTGTTTATTCAACGGGGGAATTTTGTGGGTTTTCTATTAATGCGTTCTTTGGTTTATCATATTATCAACTGAGTACTTCCTCCCATGTTTCTTAAACAAACTAAATTGCACCCCTTTTCAGTTGTAAATTAAGGAATAAGGAATCATTCTTTGAGTGAGTAAGTAAGTAAGTAAGTAAGTTACTTACTTACTTACTTACTTACTTACTTTTTCTTTGAGTATGATGAGGTGATAATTTTGGTCGGGGCGTGATCAAATCCAATTGATAGATTTGATGACGCCCCGACCGAAATTATCACCTCATAATATTCAAAGAATGATTCCTTATTACTTATTTTTTCAGCAGTTGTACGATTAAAATTAGGATATTGCGTATGCAAACCCTGCTTGCGCCCCAACAATACGTCATTTGAATTTATTGGACTATATAATACAAAATCGATTCGTAGTGTTATCAGAGACAAAGACACTGGAAAATGTAAATATTGATATATACATGTACAGCCTGTTTTACCGGATGAATCCGGTTATGTGTACCTTAAACCTTATTTCACATCGCTGTAAACCATATAACTGCGGCTTTCAGGGTAAGGTGGCAAATGACATCGTATACTTGTATACTTAAATATTTTTTTCTTCAAAGTTATCACAAAACAAAAACACGCACATAGCTCTTCCATCTTTGTACATAACAATCAATACTGCGATATTTACGTAGTTTTTACATACACTGATGTATAATATGAATTAAGGAAGACATGCGAGATATTAGCGGCAGTGTTTATAATCACACCACACCATAGCGGATGCGGTAGTTACTGTTCAGGAGCGGATCCATGAGTATATGTTTGGAGCATTAGATCTAATGGCGAGCCACGGAAGTCCCTGGCTCCTAGAGATTGTGTTCGCTGTAGAATTTATTACATTGTGTGTGTGTGGGGGGGGGGGGCATTATCAAGGACTGTAGAATCAAAAGTTTCAAGTTGATTTTTAACACACCTGAAGATCATTCAGTTAATTTCTGGGTGTCTAATTAAATATTTTAATACCTAGACAGATCGGGGGGTAACAAGGTAAGATTAACCAAGTGACAAAATAAAATGCAACAATTTAATCTCTAATGTATGTATTTCTGAACAAGATGTGATAGATATTATTTCAATCCTTCAATTAAATAAAGCTATAGTACCAGATAATATAAGTCATAAAGTACTTAAAAATACTATGTATACAGTCGCAAAAGCGCTATGTTCATTGTTTAATCGCTCTTTAAGAGACTGTACATTTCCAAGCTCCTGGAAAATATCCAATGTTTTACCTTTATATAAGAAAGTGATGCATCTCAAATGTCAAATCACAGACCTGTTTCCTTATTAAGTTGTGTTTCTAAGATAATGGAGCGAATTCATTTTAGACACGTATATAACTTTTTTCAGGAGAATAATCTTTTTTGTAAGTATAAAGCTGGATTTTTACCTGTCACTCCACTGTTTATCAGCTTTTAGAAACGTATGATCATATTTTAAGAACAATCAATCAAGGTCAAAGTTGATTTTTTGCGACTTGTCAAAAGCATTGACCGCGTTTGGCATACAGGTTTATTGTTTAAACTTCATATCATATAAATAAATATAGTTGAACTTCGATATCTCGAACACAGATATCTCCAATACAATGGATATGTTGAAGTGATTTGTGAGTGCGAACCACTTACTTCTTAAGTATTTAACCATCCATATCTCGAATACTCGGATACTAGAAGTTTTTAAACCTTCCCATCTAGTTCGAGATAACGCAGTTTGACTGTATTTCATTTATAAGGCATCAGTTAGAATATGCATCTGATGTATGGGGCGGATATTCTATTATAATACTGATTCTGAAAAATTAGAGAAAAATACTGTTGATTGCAGCAAGAATTGTTAGAGGTTTACCTATTTTTGCTTCTAGGAAATCTTTTTACTTTGAAACAGGGTGGGATACGCTTAATAGTAGAAGCCATCCAGGCTAAAAACAATGTATAAGGTTGACCGAAACATTTTACCCAGTTATGTAATGGATATCTTTCCAAAGAAGCGTATTAATGCATCTAACTATACTACCAGAAATGCGCAGAATTACTCTATACCAAAATGTCTTTTACCATTGTATAAATCTTCGTCTGTTCCTGCTGTTGTTAATGAATGGAATGCACTTTCAGCGGATATCCCTGAAAGTGACTCAATTCGCATTTTTTAGGGAAAACTACATGTTTCTGTTAAAAATGAAAATGCACTTACTTGCATAGAAATAGACCTATCTTTTTTCCATATGGAGATAGACATTTGAATACTATTCATACTAAACTTCGTCACAATTGTGCACTAAATAATGATTTATTTCGATGTAATATTATCAACAGTCCACTCTGTTTGTGTGGTAAGCTCGAAGATACTTACAATTATTTTTTTTAACATATAATGAATAAACGAAATTTTTCATATTGTAAATTTTAACATTGTCAATGCTCATGTTTCACTATGGGGTGACAGTGTAATAAGTGACAATGTAAACAAATATATATTTATATACTAAAAACACAGTAAGATTTAAACTATCTTATAACTACCTGTACACCATTGTTAATTATATATTACGTTACATGTCAATTGCATATATGTAAACTGCCATTTGATCCACTGACCTTTAGTTATGTTGTGTATACATCAAATTCTTTGTATTGGGAGAAGGGGGTCTAAGTTTCAGAACTTGTACTCAATCCCAATTATATTTATGTACAATAAAAATATGTTCAAATCATTTCATTTAAATAAACGAATAAATGAAATTTAATTACATTTATTTTTCTCCTCTCACTGTTACTTTTCCTTGAATCACACATAGTTCGGGTCTGAATATTCAAATTTATTAAATTCACATAGTAAATTTACCATAAATGTAGGCCTCGGACACCAACACCCTCCTTCCCCAGACATCCCCCCCCCCCCCCCCGGAAAAAGTCTGGATCCGCGCATGCAATATGATTGTCTGAAAAACGAAATGTTCCGAAAGGATTTGATTGACCCTCATCATAATTTTAACGTCATTGTTGTAAAAATAGACAAACTTTACTGTAAGATATTGTTATCTCAAACTTTGATGCACACCGTCCATATTTGAACTGCACGTGTTTGTTTCATATTTACATGATCTAGTTCCGGTCAGTTAATGAGATGAGATATGCATAACAGAACGAATTGATTTTGGACACTGAAAAATTGAACATTATTTCCAGTGGTCAGATCTCTACATGGAAACAGTATGTAAAAATATCTGAGGTTCTTTTAAAGCAGTATATCGCTCATATATATGGTAATGTAATGCTTTTTTAGTTACGAGATATGCAAATGATGTCAATTCCAATATGGCGGCTTGTTTTGTGGTAGGTCAGTGTGAGAAATAGAGATTTTTCTACATTTTGACAAGAATACGCTTCTGTCATTGCTATAGAGTGTTATTATATGAAAATTTGCATTATTTTATTTAAAAAATACACGCTGACAACCCATGGAATCCAACGGTTTTCGTTTGAAATGTAGAAGTTTATTTGTGTATGGTCTTGGCAAATGGTCAAATTGCTCATTGGGTAGTCAGTTCTTTACTGCAGTTCTATTTCTAATTTTCTTAACTAATCTATCTTCCGAGATAAATCAAAGTCAAACTAAGAACGTATATTTTCTATGTCGTATGTATTGTCATCTGTAAAGATACTGACACTCTGCATGGATCACAAATTAGGGCTTGGTCTTGATACTCATGTATCAGAAATTGTTACTTGCTATCTTTTTTTAAGTATGTTAATCTCTCAAAGATGCTAGCAGTGCTTTGAAATTATTAATATGTGTAATTTATGCATTCAGTCTGCTCAGTTTTCACAATTTCAATAAATATGCAGCCAAAATTTAGAGAGACACATATGCTATTGATTGTATTCTTTTCTAGTTATAAATCCAAGCTAAGTTTCCAAAACTGCATGTCATACTACTGTCCTGAGACAATGATACAAAGTGCTTTGTCCATGTAATGAATTAAAATAATGTATGAGAACATAAATTGATATAGAATATCTGAATTAAAACAGAGACATAAATAATTATTTATGTCTCTGATTAAAATTTGTTTTTTGTTGCGTATCACCACTCATGAAATATGCTATAGATAAAGTTAATAACATCGTAAACACAACAGACTCAAAATATGATGATTTTATAATATGCAATAATTTACCCAATGGTCCTAAATGTGTCAACAATTTTCTCAAATTAATCTGCTTAGTTGGCCCTAGTATTATAGCGAGATGTGAGCCTTAAAGAGACATGGTGACGCACAAATCCATGATTTAGCAAATATCAATTTTTTACTGGATGTTCACATTTTTTATTTATCATATGAAAAGGTAAACTTTTGAAAAATTACGGTGTTCAAAAGTAAATAAATCAAATTAAATAGAAAAAAAAAGAATTAAACGTTGGGCCAATTAACACAAAAATATTGAGTTTCCCTTCCGCTACATAGCCAAAGTGTAGGGGAATGTAAATACTGCAGCATGGCATATGTCATGAGCCAGTTGCCTCTCATTGAAACCTGATGTCTTCAAGAACTATATATTTATTAAGATGCACTCTCTATGAATGCATATTTCTTACAACAGACATAGAATAGCTTCACAATCAAATTCTTATTTCAGTGTGTCAATGTTTTTACCCTAGATCTGCTCATGTAAATAAGATATAACAATAATTGTAACTAATGCTTTTTAATAATAATTTTAGGTAAATTATATACATAATAGGCACCAAATGAATTATGATTTTCAGCCCTTAGTTACTACTCTCCCACATAGTTATTACATAAATGGATCCCGTCACTCTGCTGATATTTCATGCTTTTCCACCTGCTATGGAATCCAGCAGATCATTGTTTTTGTTTCAATACATGTCATTGTAAGTAGACTATTTAATGGTTGAATTACATACAATATGATAAAGTCAGGATACATAATACATAAAGATAAGTGTATGTATAGATTATTGCTGTGAAATTTATATCTAGCTACAATGCATAGTGCACATTTTATCTGATTTAAGGTAGTAGTAGGCAGTTATTTGAATTTGTATATTTGAATATTATTTCCACATCTATAAAAATCTCAAATGACTTATCTTGACCAAGTACAAGAAATGAAAATGCCTCCATGCATGAACAACTCACAAAAAAAATTTCATAGAATTTTTGTTTTAATATGATTACATTTACATTCAGTGTATATTTCCCCTTATGTTTGCATTGGAAATCTGCGATGTTTCAATTTTCTATGAATACGCTTTGATAATTCATGCGCCATGTGCACAAATATAAACGTCTTCAGGTGTTTTGAGTATATTTATTTTTTTAAGATTAAATGAAACGTTCAATTAAATTATTAATCATTAAATTATATCTACTCCTCCATAAAAAAGATTTTTCTCTACAAAGTTTCTGGCACTATATATTTAGTCGCGGAAGCGAACTGAATAACATGTTCATATGGCTGTTCCATGTATGTTTCATATCCCTGACTGAGAGCGTATATGATGGCTTAACAGCGACAATACACATATATTTCATAAAAATAGACATCAGTATGAATATAGATATAAGCATTGAATGCTTATTTTTGGATGTCGTCGGTCCTGTAACACACCAAGTGGTGCAGACAAATTATCATACCGCGCTAATGCGCGGTATTCAATTTGTCTGCACCGCTTGGTGTGTTACAGGACCGACGACATCCAAAAATAAGCATTCAATGTTTAAACTAACATGACCAATGTAAAGATATAAATTTCTTGCAAATCTAGCTGCAGGTCTGTAGCTCCCAGGCTGAAAGTATTCGGATGGATGACCTGGGAGCTACAGTTCCATACGTGTTACAAAGTTGCAATTTACGGCGCAGTAAAATTTCCTTTAGATTTTTGAATTATGAACAATAAAGCAGATTAAGAATGAAACATTAAGGATGACTGAATCAGATTTAAAATTTCATAATGTCAATTATGGGCCGACTTCATTTGTCCCATATTGGCGTACACCGAAATGCGCCGATCATGTGACTGGCATTAAACGGCGAATTAACAGATGAAATAAACCGGCGTAAAATGTCATAAATGTTTATGTGACCATGGTAACAGATGTAACAATTCAAAATTAAAAGTAACATGAAATACAGATTTTTTCCCCACAAAATTTTAAAATAATTTTATCTGCCAGAATGATAGTCCAATTATGCCTTTGTCAACATCGTAAGTGAGTAAGGTTGTGTAATGTAGATGAATTAATCGTTATATCATAACGTATTGTATAAACGTGTTTATCATTGCATATAATCAATTAATAGCCGATTTATAAACAAACATTTACATTTATCACCTAAATGTGAATTATACCTCATGATTGAAAAAACGGCGATTTCCTCGCCAGTCTAGAAAGACCAGCGAGATCGGCATACGCCAGCAAACCTTCCCCGGCCAAAAGAAGCAACAGGCTGGGTTAGCAAAGATCAATCGGCTCATTCGGCGTGCGCTGGTTTGACAAATGAAGTCCTATCTATGACAGATTTTGAAATTTAGACACAGTTTTGTAGCTGTTTATGCCTGCACTGCAGAGGTATTGATATTGACATGTCCCGAGTAAAAAACAATCAGAAATATCCAAAGATATAAGGTTACCGCTGTAGTTTTTGGGTAGTATGTATATTTAAAGGTATTAAAGGTATACATGTTTATATTCACTTCCCCATTTTGTTTGGTTTCTATTCCCTTGTGAAAGGGGGGAAATAAATAAGGGATTTTTCATTCCAAAAGTATGAAAAAGCCAATATGAACATAGGGTGTTGAAAAATATGATTAAATAAAAAATATTTAAGCATTTTAAAAATTCTCTTTATACCACAAAAACCAATTTTACTATATTTGATTCGATTTTATTTTATGAAAGAAAAGAAAGACAATTAAAAACACCCAAACAATCATGACGTTATTGCTTTTGACAAGTTGAAAAATTATTAGAAATCGACGTATTTTGTATAATCATATGTTGTTCGGTATAATAAAACTTTTATTGCATGAATGTTCGGGAAATATGAAGATTTATTCCCCCAGAAAAATCATATTTCCTTCGGGCAAAGCCCTCGGGAAATATGATTTTTCTTGGGGGAATAAATCTTCATATTTCCCTCACCATCATGCAGTAAATGTATATTGTTGATATAAAACAAATCAGGAGGATCCTATTTGTAATCATATTAAATATTATGTTTTTTCCCCATTCAAAATAAAACTACCATTTTTGCCATTTCTTTTTTATCGATAGTGTCACGCTTTTTGGGTCCTTGGCAGTGCCTGACCGGTAGATAGAACAAGGTAAGGTGTTTAGTCTGCTGCTCTCTCTCTCTCTCTCTCTCTCTCTCATTTCTTTTCTTTCTTCATTTTCTCTTCAAGTTAAAGAGTTTATTACAAATAATGATATTTACTTCAAAATCACAATCTTTCCCTTCTTAATTATAAGTTTTTTTCATAGGTGCTAATGAATTTGACATAACTGTCAAGATTGTGTAAGCATTGTAAGAAAGGTGTAACTATGGTTATCCATACTAAACAGATTGTAGTCATGTAGAATATTTCATCATTAATAAGTGAATGTTTATTAAACCTGAGAGCCACCTTTCCATGGCAAATTTTTGGTAGAAATAGCACGGACAAATTTACTGAATGAAAGTTTATGATTTTTAAAGCATAGAATGTCGTCAGAGACGGTGAAGGACTCAGAAAATCCTGGAACAGATGAAAAGAAGCAGGTGTTGAAGTAAGTAAATTGGATGTTTGTTCAGAGTGGATTGTGATGCAAACGTGTCACAGGTGTGCTAAACATGAAACATGCACGCTTCATTGTTTCCCCATAGCTGAGGACAGTATGAGAAATCAAATAAAAGCTCCTATTGTTTCGGATTGATAGCATGCATGGATGTTTATCGTTACATTATCATGATTTTCTAGATTTTGGTAACGACATAGTAATGAACTGAAAAAGACAAACTTGCAAATACAGTCAAACTTTGATATCTCGAACTAGATGGGACTGTTCGAAAACTTCAAGATATTCGAGATATCAAGGGTAGAATACTTAATAGATAAGTGGTTAGGACTTACAAATCACTTCGACATATTCATTGTATTCGAGATATCGGTGTTCGAGATATCGAAGTTCAACTGTATGAACATATTTTTTTTTCTACTTCATTGAGTTTGTTTATTGATATATGCAACAGCAACAAAACAAAAAAAATCCAACGTGCATGTGATTAATGTAAGACCAGATCTGCCATAATTGAAACTGGTGACGTAATGGAGCTTTTCTGCATGTCTCGAACAAAATTTAGATTGAGGCTATCGTAATTCATTATATATGAGCTATCATACTGTAGTGTCTTTTCTATGGTTATAATAACAATTTTGCTATGAAAATTTGCAACATGGGAAATGCATTTCGTATTGCTTTTATACTTCTAGCTAACACAGACAGAGTTATCTCTGCTACTTTCACTTTAAACATAACATCCTACATATTGGCCTCTGTATGTTTTAAAAAAATAAATGCTTTCAAATACTAATTCACAGCAGCAATCAAATTTTCTTTTAATACACTGTCCGTTAAATAGAGTATATGAAAAAACTATTGTTATTATATGATTCAGTTGTTTAGGAGCGTTTATTTTAATATGAATACTTGGAATAAAGTTCCACCAGATAATATTGAAATTTTAATGGGGGGTTTTTCTGTATGAAATTTTTTGTACGCTAAGAGGATATCTCTTTGGATATGCATTAAAAATACAATTATGCTGTTAATATCAACTCTGTACAAAGCAATGAACCCTCTCTCACAAGATTGTGCTATTTGGATGGTATGACTGACCCATAATGCACCTTGTCTTGAATTGTGTTATAGTTCATCATAGGCCTATTGTTGACCTAGTGTTTATAAGTCAATTAAAATATCTACATATAGTTATCACCTTGTAGACATTTTGAAGATTGTTGTTTATGAACATATTAAGCTTTTGTGATTGTCACCAAAGCTAAATTATCCTCCCTCTTATTTACATCCTGTATTAATACTTATCTCTTATTGCTCCATTTAAAAATATTTTGCAAATTATGTTTTTCACAGTGTTGTTCAATGTTTTTATATTGTTAATTACAATGTGTGGTATTTATTTTTTAAAATTATTGATTTATCATTCTAATTAAAATTGTACTTGTTAAACTGCTCCTCTATGATACACTATGAATAAACATAAAAATGTTAGCCAATCAGATTTAAGTACAGTAACAATAAAGTCTTAAAATAGTTGGAAAGCTTTATCAATACTTGGTCATCTATTTAGTTTTCCAAACTTGTGTATAATGTCCGTCCGATCTGCTTTTCTTACTTGAACTTGGAATCAACACATGCACTTCGCCATGACTTTGTTTACTGCACGAGATACCTTGGGCATATAGGTTCATCGATGTTTCGTTGTTAAAGAAACACATGTCTGAACTCACAGCTAAGATTTTGACAGCAGTTATTTCATTGGCTGTTTAAAAGGTCGCGCTGAGATGACCCCATATATATGGCATGTTGTGAGATCTTGTTTAGCGTATCATAGAGGAGCCGTTTTACAAGTCTAATTTGAATTAGATTGAAATTATTATTCTCGCGAAATATTGTTTCTGTAATGAAACATATTAATTCAATAGTCATGCTAGCATTTCCATGACAAAATTATTGTTATCCAGTGTAATATGTGTACTAACCAATCAAAACACACACTCTTTCAATTTGCTATTGAGACTTCACCTGTTTTAATATACAGTTCCTGCATGTATACTGGTGAACTCTCAGATATAATATACAATGCTTACAAATATTAATGAGAATGGTATACTTGGTATGTAATTGACCAGTATTGAATGTTATTTTACCTACACTGACTACTAGCTGTCTCCTTAGGTTTTGTGTAGATCGACTGCTTGTTTACATGACGTCATTAAGTTTACAAGTAAATATTTAATAAGTACCATACTTGAACTGTAAATTAGATTGTTTTATGATTTGATCATTCCTGATAAACATTTTTCATTTTTATTGAATTTCAAAAAAAGCAAAAATCCATTCTTTTTTTCAATTTCATTTCCTGGTATTCGCTCAAAGCAATGTAAATATGAGGCACAAGAGAATAACTAAGCTATCATACATTTACATGTGTTTTTACTATTAGGTCTGAAAATCAAAGACTGTTTTGTTTAGAATAGTAATATTTTTTGAATATGTGACAAAGCACTACATTTTAGGATTTAATGAAATGTTGACTGAAAGGTAAAACTGTAAAAATTATAGTTCTGTTGATTATCTTTCTTACTGATGAGGAAAATATGGAATATTATTGAAACAAACTTATTTAATATTGATCGAAGCTTATAAATAAGGTAGACCTTGCTATTTTAATAAGTTTGTTTAAATCTACTGAACATAAGCTGATAACTGATACAGTAGATAGGGATTTGATTGGCCTATGAAAATGATGGTTAGTAACAGATCATAGCAATTCGGAAATTCTAACTCTATTGTTTAATTCAATGTAAGGTTTAAGTCATCTACATTATTCTGGTATTCTAGTGTCGTGTCATGGTCGAAATAGTGTATTTCATAGGAAGAATAAACAATGAAAGTACTATTTAATTAAATAGTATCATTTTGTAAAATGAATAAGTACTTTGACCTAATAGATTTTATACATCACTCTGCAGATTAAATGTTGCAGAAACATTTTGAAAGAAAGGGCACCTGTTACATGTATGATATGACTCACATTTGCTTTAATATACTGTTAGAAGTGCCCCTAAGGCTACTTGACTTAAAGGATTTAGTTGTCATGATGAAATGAAAATTTGAAAAAAACAAAAACAAATATTAAACCAAATTTTATAAGTGGACATATGGGTCAAAATTTTGAGTGAACTATCCGAATGTCAGACAATGACACTTTTGCACAAATTTTGTTTTAACAATGATACCATTAATGCATATACCGAAAGCTTAATAATGAGTACTGATAATTTTTTTATCCAAACTTTTTAATAGTATGAGACAAATAATTGTCTAACAGTTGATCAAAAAACTAGCTATGCTAAAACATCAGATTCCATTGATATGGATGTACTGTAAACTATTTTCTATTTGCGTATGGGAAATTTTTTCCAAGGTACGTGAGAGTTTAATTGTTGCGATTATTTCTCACTGGGAACCATTTTTCAAACGTCTCTGATATATTTCAAGATATTCTACATCTTTATTGTGAAAATCAGTCACCATAAACTAGTTTATCTTTGTTAAATTGTAAAATAAAGTCGTCATGAATAAATAAAAGTTAATTTACAGTAAGCCATGTGAATAAAATCCATGGATCAACTAAATTTGGGAGAATGTTTTGTGGGAAGAATAATAATGGACCAATATTCTATAAAAGTTGTGCATGTGATCCCAGTGGAGACATTACTGCATTCAGTGGTCTGGTCTGTGTGGAAGGCTTGTATGTCATTGTCTAAAATGGTTGTTTCATGTATCTTGTTTGCCTTGATCAATATTGATGGTACAAGAAAACCTCCTCTAGAGTAAACAAGTCATTCTGTGCCTCATTATGTTTGCAAAATGTTGAGAGAGAGAGAGAGAGAGAGAGAGAGAGAGAGAGAGAGAGAGAGAGAGAGAGAGAGGAGAGAGAGAGAGAGAGTTTGTTTGTAAAATGACATCCTTAAAAAGTGAAAATTTTGAATGTTTCCTCCTTTTTAGCTCACCTGAGTTGAAAGCTCAAGTGAGCTTTTCTGATCCCTTTTTGTCCAGCGTCTGTCTGTCTGTCCATCTGTAAACTTTTTACAATTTCAACTTCTCCATAACTGCTGGGCCAATTTCAACCAAACTTGGCTCAAAGCATTATTTGGTGAAGGAGATTCAAATTTGTTAAAACTAAGGGCCACGCCCTCTTTCAAAGGGAGATAAATAAGAATTATTGAAAATTTGTTGGTTTTTTTTCAATAATCTTCTCAACAAAAACCATTTGGCCAGAAAAGCTGAAATTTATGTGGAAGCATCTTCAGGTAGTGTAGATTCAAGTTTGTTCAGTTCATGATCCCTGGGGTTTGATGGAGCCACAATGGGAGTTCAAATTTTTATATAGGTATATTATGAGAAAAATCTTTAAAAATCTTCTTCTCAAAAACCAGTTGGCCAGAAAAGATTGCAGTTTGTTTGAATCATGATCTCCAGGGGTTGGGTGGGGCCACAATGGGGGTTTGAATTTTCATCTAGAAATATATAGAGAGAAATCTTTAAAAATCTTCTCAAATACCATTTGGACAGAAAAGCTTTAACTTGTGTGGAAGCATCCTCAGGTAGTGTAGATTCAAGTTTGTTCAAATCATGATCCCAAGGGATTGGTGGGGCCACAATGGGAGTTCGAATTTTTACAAAGAAATATTACGAGAAAAATCTTTAAAAATCTTCTTCTCTAAAACCAATTGTCTAGAAAAGCTCTATGTGAAAGCATTCTCAGATAGGGTAGATTGAAGTTTGTTTGCATCATGATCTCCAGGGGTTAGATGGGGCCACAATGGGGGTTTGAATTTTCATATAGAGAGAAAAACTAATGTGGAAGCATCCTCAGGTAGTGTAGATTCAAATTTTATTGGGCCACAATGGGAGTTCGATTTTTTACATAGGAATATTACAAGAAAAATCTTTAAAAATCTTCTTCTCAAAAACCAGTTGGCCAGAAAAGCTACAACTTATGTGGAAGCATCCTCAGATAGGGTAGATTGAAGTTTGATCAAATCATGATCCCCAGGGGAGGGGGGGGCAATGTGGAATCAAATTTTTACATAGAAATATATGGAGAAAAAATCTTTTTAAAAAATTCATCCCTGGGTAAGGGTGGGCCACAATGGAGGGGGTCTTACCTGGGGAAAAAAATAAATTATTTTCAAAAACTTAAGGGTGATATATAGTATTACTTATATGCAAGCTTCTTGACATTGTTGATTCTCAATTGTTTAGACTGGGCCCACAAGGATTCAAAGTCTGATGAAGGTTTATATATTTATGAGCAATTGTTTAAGATCTTCTTGAGAAGTGCAATGCTTGATATATGATATGGCTATGAAATCATCCTGTTACAAAAGGGGTTCAGTACTTAACATAAGAATATCGGGAGAAAAATTTATACAGGATCTTTCTTTCTACATTGCCCAGGTATTTTGTATATGACTCCATAAAGCTGATTTTATTATGGCTATTGTTGCCCAGGTGAGTGATGTGGCCCATGGGCCTCTTGTTTTGTTTTCTTTGCACTAGGTTGGTTTTAAGTGAATAAGGAAAAAACAGAATTAAATATTCTGCCTGATGTTAAGGACTCTCCCATATTTTCTTAATTGAAACAAACTTATCCATGTTCACAATCTGTTGGCAAGGATTATTGAATAGTCTTGAATGGGTGAGTTATTATGCACAGTATATCATGTTTTCCTTTTGTTCTATGTGTCCAAAGATGCTGGGAGATCTGGTAGCTAAGACTTCTGTGGTGGTTTCTTTAGCACAGTGGCTAGGATTTAATCAGTAGGCCTGTGTGCAGCTGAGGCCCTGATCATCTCCATTTCTCTCCCGTTCAACAACACAAGGGTTTGAACTGGAGTAACAGTAGTCATGGTAGTTTTCAGATGCCTTGGGGGACACAATCCTTGGTTGCTTGGTTACAAAATACAAAGGTTCTTAAGATTTTTAATGACTTCTAGTTTCTTAGCTTGTAAAGTTGTAAAAAGTAATGTGTGAGCTGTATTAAGAAATTCTTTCAATTGTAAGATGTGCAGTGTTTTCTGCTTTGATAAGATATATTTTCTTTTGCATCAAAATTAATAGTCAATCATTGGTTTAGTGTGCTCATCATGTTTTTTGCTGATGTTATTTTAGACATTAATGTTGATTAAAGATCACTTGCCGAGCTTTTTGTCATTTATATCCATTGTTGATAGGTAATGTAGTTTATCAGACTGTTGTAGACACAGCACTGTGTGTGTCTCTGTGCTGCCATTGGTTGCCTATTCATGTCCCATGCAGCTGTAACTTGTGCTCAGGGACAATTTATCCCCTTTATCACAGCTATTCTTTTTTTCCCATCATCTTAGACAAGGCAACCTGACCTGAAGCAAAAGGATCATGCTTCAATGCAACTGGTCAGTTGTGGCATTCATTATTAGTTTGGGTTTTTTTTTTTTGCCTGCTACCCCCATCTCGTTCAACTTTTTGAAGTTGACCATATAATTGCATGCGCTGGTGAATGCTGTAGTATTAATGAAATATCTTTTGCCAGCATGCACAAAGACAGTCATTGTCCGATTCAGAGTTTATCATTGTGCACTAGAGTGGCCTTTGTTAAGAAGTCAAACTGAATTATAAGATGGCATCAGGATTTATTTCTACCAGCAACAATCCTCAGTAGAAGGGCAGTCAGCTCTAATGAAGACCAGTGTTGGTTGAGATTTTTTAGCCAGCTAGTATACAATCTGTGTTTTAAGATTAGCTTATTCTGTTACCTGAATGCAATTACCGGTAATAAAATATTGCATTCCACTGTTTAAAACCAGAATCCATAGTAAACTGTAGGTTTTGTGTTTTCAAAGGAAATGGTGTCACGTTTTGCAAGACTTATACTGCAGAATTGGTATGAATATCCAACGTTTATGTGATAGGGTAATTGCATATTGCTTGACACACATTTTGAGGAGGAGAAATGTAGATATATTGCCTCCGATCAGTACGAAACTCAGAGTGTCACACACCCTGCTGCCATCTAAACCTGTCAAATGGCTGTTGATCGGAAATTGGTTTCAGTGTGACATGGATGGAGGGAAGGCTGAAGGAAGTGGAGTTTGATTTATTGTTAATATGTTTTACTTGGGCATGAAGATTTCAAGGTTGTTTCTCTGGAACTTGTTGCATATGATACTTGATATAGTTTGAGAATAAGAAGAGAGGTGCAGTGTATTGATCCATTAAGTCCAGTAAGCAGCTTTCTTCTTGTTAGCCACTTGCATCCATGTCAAAGCTTTACTGTGGAATCTTTTTTTTTTGGGGGGGGGGGGGGTGCTTATTTTTTTTTTTTTATATTTTTGTGGATTTTGTGGGTACTCCAAACCCACAAATTATCATCGAAAAATTATAAATAAACATGATCTTTATTCATTAAACATAGGGCATGACAATGAAATTTCATCCAAAGAAACCTTTAAAACCTATAAAAACCCAAGAAAATTGGCCCACACAAATTTAACTATTTCCACAGTGCCCATTTGACAGCTACTAATGAAAAAGAAGACAGATATATCCTTCATTACTCCATCAGTAATATGATTGGTTCTGTCCTCTGGATCGGAATAGACTGTATTGGAGTGGTTATAAGAGTACAGTCAGTCTGTAATAGAAATATGAGTGCAATGACCAAAGGATGACCATGATCCGCCTCTTGTGTGATTGTCATAACAACAAGCTCCACTTATGAACAAAATTGTACATACATTGAAGTAATGGAACCAAAGGGATGATTTTTATGCAAAGCAGACACTCATCGCAAAGCTAAAATAGAAACTGGTTCATTCATGTTGTAGATGCCATATTGGCACATATTTAAGTGACCTTTAGTCTAGGTGGAAGTGTTCATTAGAAATCGCACACTGTCCTTTAAAACAACTTCTCTTTGGACTGGCCTTGAATTCCTCAGAAAAACCTGGAGCTGACTTACCTGTGGAAAATAATTGAATTAATTAAATTATTAAATTTCCCCAATCAAAACTTGATATTAATGTAATGTAAATGAGATCTGTAGAGAAAGTTGCGTATTACTAATGATTTCTTAGGTAGTTAAGACACCTCATTAATAATCGCTAGTCTTGTCATGGGAAACAGTTGAAATTATAGTTGTCTGTACAAAGCAGCAGCAAGGGTTTTTTCCACTGAAATTCTGGAAATGTTGAAGACCAAGGTAGTATTTCTCTTTCTCTTTGAGAGTAATTAAGCTGGTTTAGATAAATAAGATGAAAGTCAGCTGCATGCTGTTCAGTAAAACCTGCCTATTGTCTGAGTAAGCATTGAGATAAAGTAGAAGCAGGATTTCAAAATGGTAAGAAGTACATATTGTGTGCTAATAGCGCTGCAGATATGTGGAGGTGTAGCAGAGACATAAGACTGTGTTTTATAACAGAAAAAGCTTTGATATTTTAAGCAATAAATGTTATTCATTGAATGGAAGAAATTCAAAGATAATGTCATCCTTGTTTAGGGGCAAGGATCCACCTCAGAGATGTAATTAATGCAAGCAATATTTGCATTACAGGGAGAAGTTGTTAAACACTGAAACAGGTGTCTGAATGCATTTGTCCCAGGGTTTTGCCTAGGAGCTAAGAAATGTATACAACTATAAACTAACTTGTTACTCTACAGGATAGAATGGGGTTTGTAATTTTGACTGGAAGTTGATGCAGAATAAACCAACATTGAAGAGGATCAATCAAGAAGAATACTCAACCCTTCTTTTCTCTACTCACTCAAGCCTTCCTTTGAGGCCATTTTGTATGTAAACGGTACAATTTATTCATCTCTTGAACTTGTTTTAAGTGCTAAATGCATGTTACAGCACCGTCTTATCAAGCTCTCTCACCAGAAATTCTGGGGCCATCTGAAATTGGAAAAATGACTCAGAACTAAAAACAGTGTGAAATTATCCAAGGGCAAAACATCAAATATTTCTTCTGGAATCACACATTTTTCCAGTATGTAAATTTCATGAGAATATGATCTATGTCAAGATTTTTAAGATAGGCTTATTAAATACCTCATGTGAGAAAGAGGGAGAAAACTAGGCAAGCCTAGCTATCCCTGCTGATGGCTGATGGTAGAGTTTCTTGTGTTATTGATTGAGAAGAAAGTAAGAAGATGGGAGATTATGGAGAAAAGGGTCTGCAATAAAGATTGATTGAATCATTGACTGGTTTTTCAGGAGATGTACCTGACACACATATATAATCTTTACATGGGGTCAATCACCTAGAGGGTGAAAGGGGACTATTCCCTTTATCTGCATGAGATTGAATTTAGAGCTTATGTCACCAGAGGTCATGTGACCTCGATCAGTGGAAGAGGACCAATAGTCATCACGATCAAAAGGAATCGTGAGTTTTTCCTCTTCCGAATAATGGATGATGGAAGAAATCATCCCCCTGAAGATGATATACATATGCACTCCATGGCATCTGAGAAAGGAAAAAGATGGCAATGCTCCAAGAAGGAATAAAAAGATACATTTTGAATAATTACAGCAGCCGTGGTAAAGCTTTCTCTCGGTTGGCATAGTACCTGTGAGGAGGGGGGCTGTTTGTGAAAAATACGGTAGTTTTTTGCACCAGTGAATAAAGTGTTTATTGTATCAGGGACATGTAGAACCAAAATCTATCCAGCTTCTAATCAGAGGAAATATGCATACTGCCTCACTCAAACACCCCTATGTTTGTACTTTCTCACAACTATGCTTTATGCTAATTTCGTAATGGATAAATAAATTAAAATGATAGAAAATAACGCAAACAATAACAATAACACAAGTGGAAGCTGATTTTACTGTCACTACCAAAGAGGGCCTATTATATTTTCAGAAGACTTTATTGTAAACCCTGTATGTAAATTTGCGAAAGCTTATTTAACAGATGGGCATAATCTTTTAATTATGGCAAATAATTTGCAAACTGAATATTGATAATGTCAAATTAAATCTATACCAGGAAACAGATGTCTACAAATTTTTACTTCTGAAACATATTTTAAAATTATGCTCAAATTTTGCAAAGATGGTGGTGGGGAGAAAAAGCATTATTCCCACCCATCACTGCATGGACTTGCTTGGTACATGTATCTGCCTTATAGTACACTGCATTGCATTTATCAAGTCTGCTCAAGGTTAAAAGTCAGATCTTACAGAAGTAGTGTTTTTGTCTTGAGAGACCGTCTGTTGTAGACGAACGTCTGTTGTAGACGATACTGTGTAATTACAGTGACGATACCGTGTAATTATACGGAGTTTATAGGGACCACTCATAAAATACTTGGATGTCGTTGCTGATTAGTGAATAGTCTTGTGAATTACAGAGCGAGTCGCAATATGTGGGACTTAAGTTAACTTACTCCTAAAGTCTCTATAGTTGAACTGCTTGAAAGATTCGGAATGATGATTGTACTTGAAAACTTGTAAGAAAGGGTAAATTTACAAAAAGTTGTTCTGTTGAAAAAAAGTTGATTGTCTGTTACTATCAACTATTTGTACTCATTAAAACATGGATATTGTAATTGTATAACCATTGTTTGTCTCGTAGCATTCATTAAATGCTTTATGTAATTAATTTTACATGTTACATGACGAAACTCTATTTTTTACACTTGGGGGTGGGGGGGGGGGGGGGGGTTGTAATAATGAATGGACTGAAAATTTAATGTCAGTGTTTAAAAGATCACAATTTAGTGTTCCAGTCTTACAGAAGTAGACGACAAAGAGAGAGAGAGAGAGAGAGAGAGAGAGAGGGGTGCAGGTAATGTCAATGATAAATGCACATGGACTCGCACTTCTTCGTCATATATAATGACTGACAGCCTGACAAAAGAGAATTGATGACTTCAGCTTCTGTCTTGTAGAACTTTTGTCATATGGTGAATAAATATTAATATATAATGATAAGGCATTCAGACAATCACCCACTGTAAATTCAACAAACACTTGATGTTTACTGAAAACTTCACAGCTTTTTATCGCCATGTCTTTAATATTTGTATAATTAACGCAAGACTCCGAAGTTCTTCAATCACCAGCCCAGCCTAGCTATAAATGAATAATTTATTTTATAAATGTGTACAGACATTCATCATAATGGATGTATTTTTACTGAAAACACTTTTCTGTTCTTGCTGCATGGAAGGTTGTGGAGGGTGTTTTAAAGAACTCTTTCAGCCTGTTGAGTTTTAAATGCTCCAGTCTACAACACTGACTCGGAATAATGGCTATTACATTTCAAGTAAATGGTTCAATTTACCAGTAATTCACATGTACTTATAATCAGATGGCAAGTCCCTTGTAAATGGCTCATTGCATGTTTTATCAAGCAGGCCAAAAAACTTGGGCATTTTTATTTATTTGATTTTATATTTTGCGGAATTTGAATCTTTTTTCTTTCTTTTCAATTTAAAAGCAGCTACATAGCTTCTTGTTTTTTTACCATGCTGTGGTAATTTTATGCACATTGTCAAGTCAGAAGTATTTAACAACTGCTAATCCTCTTATAAAGAATGGACAGAGTTAAGTCTGGCTATGTGGCGAGCCATTACACACACAGGACTTGTAGTCTTTAAAAAGCCTTGAATAGTTGTCTTCATTCCAGTATTCAGTCAGCCATACGGTAACTTATTATGCAGCGGAGAGATAGGTTTTACACAAGCCTGTGTTGGTGTGTATACAGTGACGTAGCAAAGACCTTGAAAATGTGTATCTCTCTCGCGGTGTGCTGTGCGCACTGACATAAACAAGAATACACCAAGACACTGAAGTATGGCTCAGCTGTTTTAAGTTTAAGCAGACTGATTCCCAGGGAGGGATTGGATCTCAGTTCTGTTGGGTGTACTGGCACCGTGGAATTAATTGGAGCAGTAATCAATACTTATCTCTCTGTATAACTGTTCCCCTTAATTTTGTGAGGACTTTACTAGTGGCAGGAATTTTCTGGTTTCTCAACCTCTGGGAAACTAAGCATGGTGATCTAGGCTGTATTACACACACCAAGACTGATAAAACTGTGTGTGTGTGTGTGGCGTGTGTTCTGACTAAATTTTTGGAATTTTACAAACATATCCATAGTCATGTAACAAGTAAGTCTATTATAAGTTTTATTTGAACTTAATTTTATATGACAATGCAATAAGATCAAACACATTGGGGGAGGGTGCTGTCACAATATTCAGTGTCACAATGCTTTAAGTATGTCTAAGGGCTATGACCTCTTTTCTCCTGTATGGGTGATATCAAGGAAAAAATGGTAGATTTTCTTGAACATAACAAACTAATTTTTACAATATTCAGGGAAGTTATTATGACGGATGCTTTACTTGAGGTGTTTGTTAGTAGATTTGAATTCCGTGAGCATGCAAAGTGACTTAACATTGTGCTAATATGGTAGGAAATGTGGTATTAATATTTCACCACAATATTTCCTTTTCATGTGCATGCTCTATTCAAATTTAGCAGCGTTCTAACACAAGAGTACTTCATGCGATTGTCTGTTTATTCAAGTTGTATTTTGAAAACATTTCAACCGTATATGAAGCATTTAAACACTTTGACATGTGAAAAGCCCATGCTACAGAAGTCTTTCTGTTTACACGGGCAATTTTCATAAACCCAGCAACATACACGTGTTCAGGCATTTTGATCTGTCTTGTTTTTGCTGTCAGTATAGTCCTATTCAAATAAATGTGAGCTCTTCAATAAAAAGAAAAGACACCAGCATATCTGGGCTGAGAAGGAAGACGAGTCTCTAGTTACAGGTGTTTTTTATGTCAATCAAACTTGTTGTTTAGGGTTGTAAGTGCAAGTCATATTATGAATCACGGGCAAATTTAAAAGCCATGGTCATGCAATTGTAGACAAAGCCCTCTGTACACTTAGATCTTGTTTTTCTCCTGTATTTTATATTTTTAGAAGACAATACAGCCTGCACAACCCTTATTCTAGCCACCTTTTAAAGGCACAAATATTAAAACTGTATGAATTGTACTGTATATGACAATGTCTGTGCAAATTTCGCTCAGTGACAAGGTCCCAATGCAATTTGGCTTCATTCATCTGCTCAACTATTATGGCTCCTCTCTGACTTAATTGTAGCAGGTAGTATTGATTTTTATCAATATTTACATGATAAAGATTCATTTTTTCTTTTTTTATGTACATTATTTAACCATTAAAAAAGCTCTCCATTACAGTAGCTAGCATGATTGTTGAATTTGGTAACAGGTGGGGTTCGGTCAATTGCTGCAACAGCAGGGTATGCTTCAGGAATATGTTGCATTGTGTGTGAATGTGATCGGGACTTTGGTTGTGTTCCACTCATAAACTATTGTTACCTTTGATTCACTTTGGGCTTTACTTTACAGTCAGTTGTAGATAACGATAGATAACACAAAACATTATGTGCTTACAAAGTGCAGTTTTCGATAACTTTTCATTGGAAATATCATATTTCTGGCAGAGTAGTTCTTGGTTAGCAATATTCTGGTGAAATAAATCATAGTATATTCTATTCCTCATGAAGTAAATCTTGCTGTACCCTATTCCTTAAATATTACTAGCTAAGTAATTCTTGGTGTATACCCATTCCTGGCAGTCTTGGTCTTGGTATAGCCCATTCATAGTTGCCATAGTAAATAATTTCTCTAAAAGACTATACTGTAAACCAACTTTTATTTGCCTTGCAAAAGAATACATTGCTGTCACAAATATTTCGCACCAGACACCCTATGTTGTCCTTTGTATTTGTTTTAGATTATAAACGTAGGCTAGATGTTCCAGAAATTACTGTTTCTTATGAAAAATGTCATTGTGAATAAAAGTTGGCTTACATTGTGTGGTCATAGAAATTGTTTAAATGGCCAGTCTAAATGTTTTTACCTGGTTCTGTCACTTCTGTGCATGCCATGAAATCTATAATTTTTTCTCTGTACAGTAACTAATTACAGTACATGTTATAACAGTTGAAATTTCTGCCCTACAACGTATTGGTGTCCATGAACAAGAACAGTGATCCAGGCTTTTGATTTCGTGGCAAGGGATTCATCTATTCATTAAAGTGATTATAATGAATCTTTGTGATGAATGATATAAATAAACACTTCAAACTTCTTTAAATTGGCAATGTGTAATTTCTGAGTGATTGATAACTGCATAAGTAACTGCATAAGTAATGTACAGTCAAAATGGTTGGCTGAAGTGGCAAGTTCCTTTGTTTTATTACATGGAAAAGAACTTCAGGGAACTCTCTTTGACCAGTACTTTAAGACTTGCAGAATCACAGATTTAAGGGCCTTAAAATACCATCTGGGATATATCCACAGTTTTATATTTGTTCTTCCTATGAATTGCCAATTTTTCTCTTGTTTTTCTACTCTTGAGGCCCGAAAACATCCTTCCTTGATTTAGAGACAAGGTTGTTCTAAACAGTACTTGTATATCTTTGAAGGGGAAGTAGTTCATTAACATTTTTCTCTGTTAGGAATGAAAATGTATCTAGAGTACAGAGGTTCTGTACCGTGACACAGCTAGGACTTCGGTAACTATCAGATGGGGGATTACATTATAAAACATAATTACGCAGGCCGGAAATCTGAACTATTTTACATACATGTGTTTTGCATGCACTAGGAGACTGCTCTTGGAGTGATTATGTTGTTAGGTCTGTTTATATCCTCCAGCTTCTGTAATTCTGTAAGTGGTTGACAATTTCAGTTGCTGAGACGTAGTTTGCTTTCATTGTCGAACTCGGTCAAACTCAATCACTGCCTCAGGACTAGACTATGCTAGAAACTCAAAGTTCAGAGGAAGTTTCACTAAGTAAAATATATAGTTCTCAAACCAATCAACACCAAATAATGCAGTAAAACCACTGAGCTTTAATCTTTTCTGTTCTTCATGGGTATTTTTGGTGATGTACCTATAGATTTATAACGTCGTATTATGTATTTTCAATGTGTGATAAATCAATAATGGATATTCCTTGATTTCATTACTGGCTGATGACTAACTGAATGTCGACAGGTCATTCACTTGGTGAGCAGGACGACACAAAATCCAATTTCTTTACATTTTTTCCAAGTGACCTACTTGTATTTCCATCGCTTGCTGAGCACAGCAGCTGAAAGAAAAATGTAATGAAAATTTGGACAGAAAATAAAGAAAATGAGATTACCACACCATTGCCGATGGATTGTGATGATGAGGGCTGTCAGTGACAGGATTTCGCTATGCAGACTCGTAATTTCTGTGTTCTTGCACTCTTGGTGTGTAATTATTCAGGATGGAAATGAAAATATTTGAAATAAACTTTGTGTCAACTAGAGCTTGATGAAACAACAGATGATGCGATCTCAATTGATTTCATTTTGGGTACTAATGAGAATTCAAATGACAAAAATATCAAATTCCAATCAGTTAGAAATTGCAAGAAAAAGAAATCAAGTCCAACTTATTGATTCATGCATACCGTATGTGATCCAATATCAAAGAAGATGTTTTGACTTTAGATCTAATCCATGTTCTTTTGAGGGTTTCTCATGGTAAAAATGAATTCTTAATGTTTATATACATTGTATACTTTGAAGTAAGGGAGCCTTTGTTGAGATGACAATGGTCTTTTAACTGACAGTGCCAGTAGAATATACTGTCAAATAGTGGACAGGAAACGATCAGGATGAAATCTCAGTATGAATGAATACCGATTGTTAACTCAAGTTCACAATGACTCTCAATGGAGATTGTTTAGAAAAATTCAGAAGACTATAATAACAAGCTCTCAAACATTGACTTTTCTGGAAAATGGTCTTTTAATTAAATGTAGGGCTGTTGAATACATTATCAATAGAATCTTTGAATAAATTATCAAATTGATCAGAATTCTGATTATAATTAGCTGAGACTAGTAATTAATATTTCAGCACATAACTAAAATTAGATGCACAGTCGTCATTATGTATGCATATCATATCACTCTTTGAGGATCCCAATTTGTCAATAGTATATAATTAATACAGTAGCACCTCTTTTGATGCCTATTTCCTGTATGTAATCAATGTAAATTTGGTTTGAATGCTGATCTGCTTTTTATGAGTGTTAGTGGAAGTCATGATTGTCTTTGACATTGGCGCTTTTCTTCTAATGAAGAGTCATCAAATGATATCGATATATTATTGCAGACATCACAAATAATGACAGTAAATTGACGAGTTGCAAAAAGCAGACTGATGTAGTCTTCACTGTCTCAAAGATGAGCAGGCAAGCAGCAATTGTGTTACATATATTAATGTCCCTTGTTTTCATTGTCCAGGTCGAGAGTCCAAATTTTTCAGTGGCTTGAGAGGCCTTTGACTTTCCCCTATGCAATATCAGACATATGTCAAGGCATTGCAGTTTCTCCTGTTTTATTTATGCATGCAGTAAGCAGATCATATAAGATGACTTGGGTCAGCGGACAGGGTCTTTATGATAAGGAAGATTGTGCTGACCAAAATATATCTAAATCAGGCCATCAAAACATTAAGAATTTTAATTTTTTCATGATTTGTAAAAGGATTTATGAGGATTTGGGGTTATGTGTTGAACTATTGTGACTATATGCAATGTAAGCTTGTGTTTATTATGTGTCCATAAATGTTTGTGGTTGTTTGTACTATAGGTGACACTTTTAATATCATGTATGTGTGTGTGAAACATTGTCCTGAATGACATGTTTAAACATCTAATTCCTTTTTCAATATTTTCTAATTTGCTTGTTAGATATTGTCGGAATCAGATAGCACTCTAGATTTGTCAGTATTAACAGCGTCTATTGAATTTGTCCTCAGTAATTGATAGGTTAGATTGGAGTCTGTGGTTACAAGTTCTTTTTCTATGGAGGGTAAAGCATTTTCCTTGATAATGCAGTTTGCATGAAAATGTCTCCATCGTAGAATTTTCCCAGGAGACTGATGGGAATGCTTGGTGTCTTATGAAATAGCAAGGGCTCCCTCCATTGTAATGGTAATAGCGATTGACTTGATCTGCTCTTGGTATTCTGAAGCCATTCACACTTCTCCTGCTACAACAACCCACAGAACACACCACAATGTATGTACCATGAGACTTGTCTATTATCACTGGTCTAGAGATGGCCTTTGTGAAAGATAACATTAAAGATATTCAGACCTCCACATAGAGCTGGCCCAACTACTGAAAAAATATAGATGGTATCGCTTTGTCTTTGTTATTTTTTTTAAGTCAAACCTATATATAAACAGATTGAAATTTCTGTGTTGTGGAGCGTGACACAGTGTATGAAGACTTGCCATGCAGGGACAGGCTGAATGGACAGTAACTCAATTGTTGATTTTTACCTGAGAGATTCTGTCCCCAGGACATGATAACAGACAGGTGATTACATAACCCCAGGGTCATGTGACCGGTCTTCACACCTGGCTGGCTGGACGAGACCAGAAAATCGCTAACACTTCATAGAGAGTCTGTTGATAATATTCCATAATCTGTGCAGTTTGAGGTTGTGTATTGCCAGTCTGTGGGTTAGAGGGAGAGAGTTCAGCGTGTGTGTGTGATTCTACAATACAGGTGTATCGATATCTCTAGCCAGGTAGAGGTCAGTCAACTCTGGTGTTTGCATTCAATGGTTTACGGCCAGTGACTTCAAGTCTGTCCGGGCAGCTAGTTACGTGTCCACATATTTGTATGTGTAATAGCCAACATTCCGCTCTCTGGCGTGGATCATGGACACTGTGTGTGCATTACTTCTAATTAACACTGGATTTAATCATGCTCAAGTGTAACTGGGGTGAGTTTGTTCATAACTTCTGATCATTTTCGTAAGGTCAGTTGCATGTAAGCTCTAGACAGCTGACTGTGTCATTATAATTTAATCCAATATGGTAGAGTTTTTCATCATGAATATTTGGTCTTATTTAGGAGCGTGAATAGACTGGAATGAATTGCATGAAGATTTTGATAATCAATAGTACTTATTTTGTAAAGATAGGTGCAGTTGCTTGCGATATTTTATTGTGACCAAAAAAACAACTTTCTCAGTATAATACTCTGACAGTGTGTCAGTAAGTGAATAAACTGAGCCATATCCTCTGTTTGTTTACTAAGATCCATTTAAATGCTACTTTGTCATCAATATGTCCCAATGTATTAAGGTGTTAAGGTTTTATAAGATTTTCCAGTGCGAACGCTCAACCATTGAATCAATGAGAGAGTTGGTCATTCTAGCTGAGGGGATTATGGATTAGAACCGGATCAGTCTGCTTTATTAAGCTATATACAGAAGTTTAATTTTTCAAATTATAACAGCGTCATAATAATATTCAACATTATTATATGATTGCTGGCAATTCTGTTTTCATTTGACCAAAAACATTTTATAGAGTGTCAGGGCAAATTACTTACTTTGCCTGAAGCCTTTGTATTTACATAAAAATGTACATCAGTGTAAACATTTTGTTCATGAAACAATCGCCAAATGTATGGAACTTTTGGGTTCTAACATATTTTATAATTGTCTGTTCTGAGTTATAAGAAAGGTTGATGGGTACAAAGTCATTTTCATCAAATGATAAGATAATTTTCATTTTACTGTTGTTCAAATCAGATGTGAACCACCTTAACCAAAATTGAGAAGATTTTAAATGTTCTTTTTGTCAATTAGTGTGAAGTTTTAGACAGCAGTAACTAAAGCTGTTTTAAATTGATCTGAGCCACTTTAATGGGAAGCTTTTTCATCATTATTGCATGAATTAATGGAATAACATTTAAAGCAGACTCTGTCATGTAGAAAAAAAGTTCTCTATAGATTGTTTAAAGGAGGTGTAGGTAAGATTTAATCACGCCACATGATCAATCAATGATACCAAAAAAAAATCATAAATATTATGGAAATATCTGCCTTCAATTTACAATTTTATGAGGTTTTAAAATGTTTGATTAGAACTTGATAAATGAGATAATTACATTTTTGGAGAAAGAAGTTTATGTAAACTAAATGAATGACAGTGAATAATATTACTGTGCTCAATCCTAATGAACTTATAGGAAAGATGCCTGCAAACATACACTGGTTATTACTGGTACATGTATTGGTCTCTAGCGGTCGCTGACAAAATATTCCATGATGGTATTCAGGATCTGGATTAAAACGAGAAGCAATTGTTGAAAGATTTTATGATGAATAGATTAACTGGATGTTGAAATTGCTGGGTCACCTGCAATTCTGGGTCTGCATGGACAATGGTCAGGAAAACTCCCCCCTCCCAAGATATGCAGTCTCATTCAGAGTTCTTTTGTCATTCAGATTCAATGACAATTTAATTCATCTTTGTTGAGGAAGCAAGGTGTGCTGTTCTTGTGAGCAGGTGTTGTGGTAAGCTAGGAAAGGAAACCTTTGGGACAAGATCTCTACCATCAGTGCTGCCGTTTCCTGTTCCAGAGATATCAAAGGAATAGAATAAAAACCTTCAGGATCTTCTCCACAAAGAAAATTATACCAACGTAATTGGATTATCTCAGTTTTTATGCAATTGTGTGGATGTTATTTAATATTGCAAAGAGAGCCAGAAAGAGGGAAACGTTGTTAAGGAGATGAAGACCCGAGAAGAGACTAATGGCTGAGTGTGGAACAGACTGTCTGTCTGGATCTATGTGGTTTATAGAAAATTCGTTTCAGAGACTGAGAAATACATGGGAGTATTGATCTGTTTTTCCTGCAAGCTTTGTAGAACCAAAGCCAGGAGAACCGACACTTGTAAACTTGCAGACCAAAACATAGCAACAAAATGTCGCCTGTCCTTGTGTATATGTCACCATTGACAGAATATCATATAAAACTGAAGTGAACAGATAAACACACAGCCCCAGTTGTCATAACGTGTCCAGTTTTTAGCTGCCTGCCATCAGTCGCAATGCATGTAATACTAAGTTGTTAGGCTGCCGTGTTTTGTTTAACAAGCCTATGTATTGAAGAAACACAGAACTATTGATTTTAAAACCCTTGAAAAAAGCCCACAATCTTGTGATTGACTTTTTTTCGCACAAGATATACTGTCAGGTCTTTTGAATAGTAATTATTGAACAGGAGAATAGTGTATTGCTGGTTGCAATTTGATCAGCCATTTCACACCTTATGGATGAATCTCTTCCCAATGATCTGGCCATTTTGTTTATAGCCCAGATCAGCTGACTTGTTATTTGTACACGTTAATACACGTGCCATGTTACTCAAGTGCAGCACAGGCTTTACAGGTGAAAGCGTCAACTGACTTTCTCTGCATCATGAAGGTGAACTTAAATGGATCACCCGTGTAGGAGTATTCCCAGCCCAATGTGACAGTTCCTGTTGTTGGTTCCAGGGAATTTTAGCTTTCTTTCTCCTGCCATAAACATTGATAATCCTTCAGATCTGATGGCTCCAGTGTGTTACTGAGATTGGGGATTTTTTTCTTTTTGCCAGCATCTAGAGGGAATGTAGTGGAGCTTAGAATGCTGAAACATCTCCTGACTTCTGAGAAATCTGGGTGAGGCTTTCTATAATGTCACTAGCAGCCAGTGGTGCTACTACATTCGCTGGGCTTGGCAAATAAGTGTCAGAATAGAGCTAGGGGATTTGAAACATACATGTGAAAAGAAAAATGGATTTTTATTGATGTAGACAAAACACCAAATGTACAATACCAATGTAATATGTTTGCTATTGGTCTCTTTTAAAAGGTTGTTGTTGTAAGTAACAAGTTTGATTGTTTTTTGATCTGGTAGACTCTTATCAAATCGATAGTGATGTTATCATGAAGATGAGGGAATGTCTTATAGATTTATGGCACTTGCTAATATGGGAGCTTTAATCTCTCTGGTATTTCATCCATGGTGTAAATTGTACGTTAATACGAATACACAGAAAAAAATTAAATGTAAGGCACAACCTTAAAATAGAAAAAACTAAATATGCAGTGTGCGTCAATTATTGATGTTTTTAGGTAGAAATGGGTCAATATTAATGTGTTTTTATTCTCAGTTTCTAAATTCAATTTAACCTGACATAATTTTTCTTGTATTCTTTATAGAGTACATCTATAGTACATGTATTACTTCAGTGTTATCACTGGCAATGTCTGACATGGAATTCTTCTAAAGAAGTCTGTCCATGAGACATTGCCTGAAGTGGTCCAATGGTCCAAGTACTTCAGTAAATGTTTAATGTGTTGTCCTAATTACATGCATTTCCACCTAATTTAAAGTCTGAAGCAGGATTATGTTTCTTGATAGGAATGTTTAACCAGCAGACAGGTGTGTTTTTTACAGGTTGACTGAAAATTAAGCCAAAGACAATATCCGATCTTCTTTGTCATGTCAGACTGCTTAGTTTTCACATCAGTAACTTTATGACATTTGTTAACAAACCTGATTGCCATCAAGAGGAAATGCAGATTGAGTGGGGCTTTCATCTTGTACATCTTGTCATTTGTACGTATCTGTAAGCAATCACATCAAACCTCAGTGAATTGATAACACGGATGGTGGATTGAACAGGTATATTGGATGTAACTGGCACCTCAGATGATATAACATTGTTGTCAATGGCATTTTATATGTATGATTTTCTTCCAGTTTTTGTTTGGTGTTACCTTCCCATATATATCTACTAAGCTTCTTTCTTGCAATTTGGTGAAGATGAATCTATATTTGTAAGTAGTAATTTACCTCAACTTTTCAAAAAACTATGTTGACTTCGGGACAATTTTAAGTTAAGCTGTGGTCTCAAAGGTGTTCAGTTCCATACAAAATATATCTCTCTTTGATGATAGGAACTATAATGTTCCATAACAAACCCACAGCAAATTGTGATCATTAAACAAGTGTTGGGGAATTAGAGGTGTGTTGGTTGAAGATTTTAAGATGAAAGAAATTGATGTATGTTCTGCTTTGTCTTTTATAAGTTGCACTGCTGCTGTGAAATAGTGTGTTGGCTTCTCAGCAGGGAGCTTAGCTGTGTGGAGAGAGGTTTTGTGGTTTATTTACCACTAGTGGTATGTGGATAAACCTGCCTGTTTGTGTAAACAGCTTTATTGAACAGCATGCTTAGGGGCTGCAGTTATTTTTTCATTACCAGAAAATGGCCTTGAATATTCTATGTGTTACGATAACTGCACACACAAATCAATGCAGTATTGATTTCTCGCTGTGTTTCTTTTTGTTCAGTATGTACAGTAAACAACTTGCGTTGCATTCATTGCTTCTAGTAAGTGCCTTTCTACACATTGGGAATCCATATTTCTTCACTCTATATTCCGCCAGAATCACGGTCCCTGTGTGTGCTCTAGGGGTACAGGGATGAAGCGCTGTGCTTGGTTGCTGTCTCATGGAGACTGTTGGTACCTACCCCGGACAGCTGTGACAGTCCAATAAATGGCAGGCATCCCAGTGGGCCAACAACAGACTTAAGTCTGCATTATTGATGATCCTTAGGTCTTTTCTGTCTTGGATTCAGAAGCAATGAATTTTTCTCCACTGTTTTTCTGAAGCTGTAGGGAATTTAGAGACCATCTATGCTAAGGCAGACTGTCTGCCAGGAATTACCCAGGAATATAACTGATCATGCCTTTAACAGGTAGGCTGTATTCTAAGTAGTTCATTCTACAAAATGGTCAAATCATACAGACTTATTTAAGTTGTGAGATGGCCTGGAATATTAAGGAAAGTCTTCAGTGTATTATTGATAACAACTAGTTTTAGGATCTGAATTTTTTTTGTAATCCCTGAAGCGAAGGGTATAGTATAATGTGTATTTTGATAGAATGTTTTAACTTTGAGTGTTTAAAGAATTCATGTAATAGAAAGATGCCTTGTCAAGTATTTTATTCCTATATAATTGTTGATTTACTGGGAATGGATTAAGTATGTTTTGGAGACAGCTGATGAGACATATGATATGCGTTGACTTGTAGGCAGACATGACTACACATGACATCAGTGAAGACACTGGGCCTAGCTAAGTTTTATTGTAGCCAGTCTACATGTTTTTTAAATCCAACACTTTGATTCTGGATTTTTAAATCGATCTAACACTGCAAGTACAACATGGTTTGATTTTCAGCATTTTAATCTGTTTTCCAAATAGCCCTCTAGCTTAAAATCACATCCATGGTGAAGGTTCTGTTTTTCCTATTTCCCCCTGTTGCATTATTGCCAATTGTTTCCATCAGATTAGTGTAACAATAATCCTTGCATTGCAAGCTGGCACAAGCCAGAACATCATAAAACAGTTTGCAGTACACCTTGCATCCCAGGGCTCCTATCAATGGTCTGTCTATAAGGTCTTTTTTAAAAAACTGTAGAGTACCTTCAATTTTTATTTTCTGTCCATGTGAATGCTTCATTGGCTTCACTTACAGACAATTAAAAGTTCAAAAGACAGAGCTACATAAATATGATCCATAATTTTGGCATTAATTGGATATAATGACTGAGTTTTAATTCAATTTATTTGCACCTTTACTCTTCTTTTCCTTTACATTAGAATTGGTAACTATTCAATTTCCACACCATTAGTAAGAAATTACGCCTTTAATATTCACATATATGTAGATGGTTTGTGGAAATTCATCAGGATTTCATAACAGCTGATTGTTAATAGTGTAAAACAGCTTAAAAAACAGAATATTAAAGTTGATAGGACTGCACACTGCGGTTTTGTTTAAATGATTCTTGCTAGCACTTCAAGGTTGGAAGTTGAGGGTGAATTTTTATTAGATTTTAATCATCACTGTTGATATACAGACCAGGTATAACATGATGGATTTATAGTTGTGTATATAGTTTCAATTATTTGGCTGTTGTATTTATACAGAGCTACTGGTCCTACAGAGAGTACTAGTATTGTAATTGTAGTTACATGGGTGACCATTACTGTGGCTGAATTCCTATTAAATTTGTGGGTACTACTTACCCAAGAATAAACATTCTCAACAAAATATGAAAATGCATTATTCATAGAATTTAATACACAAAGTTACTTCTGCAGGAATTTTAAAATTAATGTTGGTTCTCATGAATTGAAGTGATTCCTCAGTATGTGTTACTTTTTACTGCAAAAACAGACTGAGTGCATTATTTGGAGACCTCAGAGGTTGTCCATAAACTATTCCTGTGGTGGACCTTTTTTTAAAGCGAGAGTATTATGTATGGGAGATTTTATGTGGTTAATTTGCCCAGGTTCTTTTGATGTAGTCTGACACTTGACATATCTGATGGATCAAAACAAACAACAACAAATCGGGTTGTAAAACATTGTTTTCACTGCTCCATGGAAAGTAAATGGTCTTGTATTATTATGTACAGCTTTGGGGATGGGGGAGGTGTCAATAATTTTCTGCAAAAAAAATGTCACATCACCATTGAAATCTCAAAACCTTTTGAAAGAAAGATTTTCTAATTCTTTCCATGTTGTGTTAAGAAGCCCAAATTGTACTCTTTAAAGCTGCAATGTCTAGAATGTATCCTCTCACAGTAAGAGCCGATATACTGTATCCCTGTACCCTTAGATTAAGCAGACCTTCATCAACTGCCAGCTGAGAGTCGGAGGAATTTCTAGCGGAGATGAAGCTGTGTGTGCCCACGATGTGTTCATGTGTTTGTTCTGAAATGTTTTGTGTATGTTTCCTAAAGTTTTGCGTATGTATTGGTAAGTAGGCAATGTATTAAGAACAGGTGTTTGAAGTTGTGCTTGATTATTATACCAAGGCATTCAGTAATAAGATCTCTTTTGAAGGACTAGGCTGTTTAGAATTACATAACTTGGCCTCGTGGTACTACGCTTAATAAGGAAAAAAATGCATCAACTTATGGTGGATTTCGCATTAAGCTAGCCTGTGTTACAGTAATCCGACAGTTTGAACCATTTCAACCCTACCATAAAAACAATCTCTCATTTTCCTGTGGGTTTCCCCCATCATAGAATTAGGAGGGAAAATTTGACATTTATTAACTTTTTCTATCTTTAATCAATGCACATTTTTTGCGTCTCAAATTGCAAAGCAAGCAATGTAAAAATGTATACATGCATAATATTTGTCCCCAAGGGTCTAAAGAGTAGTAGAGAAAATGGTTGAGATATTAGACCTTGTTATTATGGATGAATTTAATGCCTAATTAAGGTCAATTATCTCAGAATGGATATCTCTGGGCTCTATTGTTTTTCACTGATTATGGCAGCCACTTGAATACAGGGAGGGTTTTTTTCACTGAAATGTTTTGAGATGATGATTTGGTTTTAGCAGGAAAGAGTCATTTAGTCTCGAGTAAGAAATAAAATCTTTCATGGGATTGTTTTCCATGCAGTTTTAATCAGGTGTTTAAATGGATTTTACAGTCGTATCAGATATGTGTCTTCAAACAATTCCATGAGATACACTATATGTTGCTTTAACTATTTTGTAACTCAAGAAATCCAAATTTTAAGAGATTGGGTCTGAACAAATTGTTCGTATGCCTCATTATTTCTTTCACTGAAGACAACATATTTTAGTTCAGTTTGTTTATTATATCTAGCATCTACAATGTTTGGCTGAAGTTAATTTTTCAGCAAGGAAAAAGTGAATTTGAAAAAAAATATCATTTTATGTAATAAAGTAGATATTTGATGTTAATTATGTTACTGTTTAACATAAGCTGTGTTCCACCGAAGGTACTACATAGAATACACTATTGGCTATAATACATTTACAGTTAAATGTAAGGCTTGCTGTAATACAAAGTCATTCTAAATAAAATAATCCTCTTACCATGGAATGGTATAAGAATCTGATTTGTGATGATGCAAGAATTGATTTGTATTCTTAACAAAACCAGATATAATGTATTTTAAGAGTATATTTAGTAGTTGTATTCTTCAGCTTTATAGAAGAGTTGTACATGTATTTGGAATTGGTTTTAATAGGTATACAGATCTATACACACCTTGGGTATAATCTGAAAGATCTCTTAGCATAGACATACACTTGTATTTTTTCATCAGCCTATATTTATCTGAAACCAACAACCATCTTACATTTACATGCTTACTGACTATAGAATACATTTTATTTTAATCTTTATAAATTTTTGCAAAGCTCTTCTTATGTGTTGGCCCAATGCACTTTATGGTATCTTTTCGGTTATAAAGTTTATACAAGGAATTATTGTATGGAGAGATAAACTTTTATTATCACACTCAGAAAAAAAGGTGTTTCACATGTATATGTATAAGTATGGGTTGAAACCAGAGTAGCAAGAGCTTATCATATATGTTGATGAATGTGAGTGGGGCATCATATTGGAAATATTTATCTCACATCTTGAATTTTATCTAAGTTGGGTAACACAGTCAGAGGTGTTTATTTGAAGTCGAGAATTCGAATCAGTCTTCCTATGACACATTTATATCTTATATTTATGCAGACATATTGCTGTCAAGTTTATGAAATATTGACCAAACTAAGATAGCAAAACTTTGTTAGCAGTCAATGGAGGGAATCATCATTTTAGAAAAAGATTGCCACTATAAGTTTTCATTCAGATACCTCATGCAAAACACTTCTTAAAATAATTTTTTTTTTCTTATCCCAGAGATGTAAGGGGGTCACACTCTGCTTAAATTATTATATTATTATAATATTAGTAATTTGCATTTTTGCATTGGATCTATGTTGGTTGTCTGTTGTTGATTTCCAGAGTATTAAACCCAAAATTGTTTGTTTTTTGACAGAAGCAAGTGCCTACATGAGCGTCGGAGGCGTGATCAGGAGAACGCCTATTTCGAGGAGTTGGCGGAGCTGATCTCGGCCAGTGTGACGGATATGAGCGCCCTCTCAGTCAAGCCGGAGAAGAGTGCCATTTTACAGGAAAGCTTAAACAAAATCAAACAACTTAAACAAGGTGTGTAATGCTACTCTTTTATCAGGGCTATATAATACCTGGGGATCTCAGGTCTCAGTGTTTACTTACAGTCAAACCTTGACATGCAGGGAACTGCATACAACCAGTACCTGCATTGTACATTGGGATTTTAGATTTTATTCTTCTTTTGTCTCTTTAGTCAAGTTGATTGATGTATTTCTTAAGAATTATTTAAATAGGGGGTGAGGATGTGCCTCTCTTGGGTTTCATGGATTTGTGAGCAGATTGAGAAATAAAAATGTAAATGAGCAGTGCAATTTCATGGTATCCAAGCTTAATCACACAGCCAGCAGCCATGACAGTTTGTATCTCATGGCATAAAATTTATGGCACACACTAGACTTGTAGTAAAGGTGTATAAGAGATAGTCCAATTAAAGTATCCCCTGACAGTATTTCATAACATAAAGTCAGTGCTAATGTTCCTAATATAAAAGTGTAAGAGGTAGTCCAATTATCTGTCAGTATAACTGGGAAGGATCATTTTCGGAACATAGCCGTCCTTTTTAGGTTATCATCATACCTCTGTGGGCTATTTGAGCCCAAAGGAAATGTGACATTGTTGGGTAGGGAGGGTGGGGGGTTGGGGGTGGGGGGGGGGGGGGGTATAGGGAGGGAAGAAGCTCAATCCTTGGGTTTCTTATTCTTTGGAAAGAGGGCAAGCCAAATGACCCTTCCTTGTTATATTAATATGCTGACTCTATGACCCAGAACTCTTTGAAGATAATTTGATGTAATTACCAATGATAGTACCCAGTCTTTTTTATATTGCTTTGTCATCTGAAATGGGTATTTTGTCAATCCCGAATGATGTGGAGTTATTGACCTTGGTTTTTAGAGGTTTAGACAGGGCCTCGGGGCTACGAGGACTGGTATCTCTGTACAGGAAAAAACCTGACATTGATTTTATGACAGAGTTTTGTTACATAAACACATGCTGTATTTTAACGCAAACACACTATCAAGCTATAGATGAAATAAATATTTAGGCCTGGTGTTGTAAATGTTGTCCCATTAAAGTGTGGGTCTGGTGCCTCTGTTGGTAATACACTTTTAGTGTTTCTTGTCAGTGTTACAAGGCAGATCTTGTGGTGTAACGCAAGGTTCACAAAATCAGAACAAGGACAGCACTGTTGTACAGCTGATAACACCAGATTCCATCACCCCGCTGAGTAGTTGCTACTTCTGAAAATGCTTGCAAGCAAAAATTGGTTTCAATCCTTCAGTTTTTTCACAGATCCATATGTTTTGTAGAGTGCAAACAGACAAGTTATGTGTTTGGGAAGGGAAGGTAGTTCCCTCAGATTTGTGTTTTGTGTTGGATATTGCATTGTAAACTGAGTCATGCAGAGATATATTGTATTGGTTTTGCACTTCCTATTTTACCTGAAATATTGAAGGTTTATTTACTATTCAAGGCCACCATATTTTTACAAAAGGATTTTAGACATAAAAAACCATATGTTCACTTTTTAAATGGTTGTTTGTAGTGAAACTTTTTCATGGTTCGTAATAGGTTGTACAAAGGCAGGTGGAAGGAACAGTACTTTCCCAATAAAAGGGACTATTTTTTTCTTACTTATCAAAAATAAGTTCTCATTTTGCCCATTGTTCTAATGAAAGTATGTAATCACAGCCATTAAGATTAGATTTTCAAAACAAATATTGGATGAGGAAATAAAATGAATGTTCGAAAAAGGAAAATAACTCTTTCTTCAAATTACAAAGTAGAACAGGTTTTTATGTTATATGTACTTCAGACTAAAGAAATCACAGAGTTTGTGCCAGAGCAGTACTTAGATAGATTTTATTACAGCTTTTTGTCATTCATTACCTTAGAAAATATGAGATGGAGAATAAGAAATAAGATAGAAACTTCACTATTTTGCATAGGTTTTCTACAGCTGATGAGAATAATTGCAGCTTCTGTATCGTATAATTTTTATTCTGAGTGATTAAAATTGTTGTTTAGTCTTACGGTACTATTTGAGTGTCAGTACTGTTTGAGGAGATAGGTAGGGAGGGGAATTGCTTGTAAGTGCATGGTAAATTAATTAAACAGCATTTGTAGCTGGTGCAGAGGGTGGTTGTTCAAAAAGCAGTTAAAGATCAGGTATAGCCAATATCTCAGTCTGGGCTTAGCTGTGATAAAAGCCAAGAATTGCTAATGGCCTACCTTCCCCTCACATAAGTTTACACACTTCAATGAATACTTGTGTTTTTGTTGATAAACAGATGAAGTATTGCAGGTCTGCACCAAGTCATATATTGATTGAAGCTGATTGAAATGATGATAACTACAAATCCAAAGTGTAAAAGCTTGCATATTGATTAAATAATGGCCTGTTTTGAACACAAAAACGATAGCTGGGCATGGAAGGGATTTGACTGCCTAAAGATAATGCAGACTTCATGTAGGGTGGATTGACTACACTTTTTTATTCCCCTGAGAATTGACATGTTACATGGTTTTAACAGAAAAGAAATTTTCCAAAGTACAACTTGCCATTCCATCAACTAACTTGTTACCATGACCAGTTCATCGACTTATTCATTACCATGACTGGGCCAGGCTAATATTTCTAATGTATAAAAGTTACCAAGATAAATTACACTACATTTTGCAAAAGAAAGGACTCTAATGTTGAGAAATTAAATGCAGTTCCACAGAAACTAAAAACTTTTAACTTGTAGTTATAGTAATGACTTATCTATACAAATATAAAGTGGATTTTTGGTGTTGTTTTTTTTGTGTGTTTTTTTTTTTTTTTTTTTTTTTTTATACATCTAAACATTTTGAAAGAGGTACCAGGCATGAGATGAATTACAATCAACTAAAGCATTGGTAGATGAAGGCTAAAAGGACAAATGATTTGATGGCCATGCGATGTCTGCTTTCAACTCATTAGTTCTGATTGACCATAGTTTGAAAGTTTTTGATTTCCCAATAAATTATTGATATTCGTTTTTTACTTATTTGATGTGTACCTAATGTTGTCCTTCCCAAGGCAAGATTTGATGTCTTTAAACATCAGGAAACTATTTGTTTATGGTAATTTGGGTTTCAATGTTAGAAAAATATAGTAATCTATGATAACCTAAATATGAGATTTGGAGAGATCAAACCTTTGCTAGCTATCACTAGTTCAGCAACATGCTTATTGCAATGAATTATTTACTTGTGTTTGCAGAAAAAGCGTCTTCAGACGCCGTTCAGCAGAGTCAAGTGTCCTCGAGCAAGCCCTCTGTCCTCCCGACTGAAGTCCTCGGACCACTTCTTCTGGAGGTAGGTTAATACATCCATTGCATCATGTCACATTCCTTGATGTCTAGTATATCGACCCTAACAGTAAAATCACTTGCTAGACTTTACAAACAAGCTCCTGCAACAGATATCCTAACTTCTTTTGGTTGAGGTTATTCATGAGTGAATATTCCAGACCTTTGGAAGAAATTACTAGATTTTTTTTAGTAAACTGTAAAATATGAGTCCTGGACCCTTTATGTGAACATCATACTTAACATCCTCAAGCAAGTCCCAATGTTTGCATTAACTTTATCTTTGACTCCCTTGTGCTATTTCTTTGAATGTTGAATCTTGGTTTCTTAAGAATGATATTAAGTTGTATAGATTAATCAAAACTCCATCTCAGTATTTCAATGATTATGTAGAATATTGTGGTTAGTTTGAAATGATTGAATGTACGATTTACTGACTATCAGACATTGGGGTATGTAATAGTTTAATGACTAAGTTCTTTGATTTCAGGCTCTGGACGGGTTTCTTTTTGTTGTTAACAGCCAGGGAAAGATTGAATTTGTTTCTGACAACGTTACAGAATATTTACAGTATTCCCAGGTAAGTTGATTCCCATGTTTCCTTCTGTTGTGATTCACCCAGCTAATACCCACCTGTAACACATTCAACTGGTAGATACAGATTATTATTTAAAAATGTCAACCCTCATTCCAAAGTCATCTTCAATGAATATACCTGCATGTTGTATGAATTTTCCACTCTTGTCAAAAAATATTTTCTTCGAAAACAGCGAAAAACAGATGTAGATGTGGGACCATGACTATATTATACCTTTAGAAACATTCAGACTATCTGACCACAACAAACATTTGTCAGGGGGTTGGTGTAGTAGTGTTTTAGATGATAAATTTGAATATGCCTCATTGCAGACAGGTATATATCCAATTTATCTCGGAGAGCAGTAAAAATTTTGGTACATTAATATATATTGTGATGACACATTTTGCTGTTTGTCATGTCGGACTTCAAAGATTTTGCCAGCGACGGTTAGACATGATAAAAAAAATTAATGACTATTAAAACAGTACAGTGGTCAATTGGACAATAGTTGTGTCACATGCAATATTTTACCTGACAAAATATGCTACCTAGATAAATTGCATGAAAGCACACAATAACCAGGTGTTAAGGATTTCCACCTGGAAGCTTTCTTTCAGCCATTCTGTATCATCATTACTGTCTGCATGTGTAGTGCTAACACGCATGTACCAACGCATGTACCAACGTAACGGCACAGAAAACATGAACATGCTTTTGGTCTGGTCTTGCCATGCTTGTCAGATAGGTGTTAAATTCATTGCAAGTTGTAAATTACCCAGTGACCCACTGACCTAGATTTGTGGGTCAGTCTGTGCAGCTAATTCCATGCGGTAATCTGTACTCCTTCTGCCACCACTGGGGGAACCAGCTCACTGACTCCCAACCAGCTGAAGGCAACTGATAAATATACCAGCTTCTATTAGGACGTGTTTTGTCTCTATCACCCACAAAAACAAATTGTAGATATATATATAAATACATCTGGATGTGAGCTGTGAAGGATAATGCTCTGTGATTCAGCAGCGCTGTACAATCAATACAGCTATATGTGTATATACCACCGTGTACTCTCGTTTTCTCCGCAGAGTCTTCCTTTCTCACTGGCTTTCAGTGGGATAATTCTTTAAATCTCTCTTTCTGTACACAAACCCACTAAGCTGGGTTTGGAGGATGTAGTTGATGATTCTGAGTTGTTTATTGTTTACACATGGGTATATATGTAGTGAGGATTTATAATGGTGGCTACAGAGATTCTGAAGGTATGTAACACACAGAATACATTTATTGTCATAGTTTTCTCAGGAGAACTGAAATCTAACCACCTCTAGAAAAGATAGTTAATGAAGCTTGCATTAAAGATTTTATCAAAAATGACCTCAAACCTCTCTTTCATTCATTCTTTCTCTCTCTTTCTTTCTCTCTCTCTCTCTCTCTCTCTCTCTCTCTCTCTCTCTCTCTCTCTCTCTCTCTCTCGTGCATTTGATTGGTGTGTTTTGTTTGTTATATGTCTAGACACCCACCCACCATTCCCTTATAACAGGAATCGCATCGTGTGTTAGAGGTACTTTCAAATGCAACAAAATGCATTGTTTTGGATTTTTGGCCATTTCTTTAGCCTCCTACCTAGATATATCTGTGGTAGAAAATAAATTTAAGTATTGAAAAATGATCATACCAAAAGATTCTTGTAATCTTAGAAATCTGAATGTTTGATAGCCCTGTGTAACCTGTAAGTGAGTCCTACAGAGAGTCCTTTATTGTATCTACTAAAGATACTCTATATTACCCGTTAGCTTTTCCTTCACTAAGGATAGCCATGTATCCTTCACTAAGAAAAGCTTTTGAACATCATAACAGAAAGTTGTCTGTTTTTTAACGTAAAATAATGCAGGAAAAATAATCATTCATTATATACTTGTGTGGGATAGTGAAATTCCACCTCGGGGCCAAGATTCATGGTCTAGGACTCGGCAAAGCTTCGTCCTAGACAGTGAATCTTGTCCCCTCGGTGGAATTTCAATATCCCACACTCGTAATAATGAATGATTCTATTAGTATCCTTCAATAAGGATAGCCATGCACCTCACTATAAATACTCCTGTATTTTTCAATAAGGATAGCCATGTGTCCACCATTAAGGATACCCATGCACCTTCAATAAAGATACCCCTGTATCTTTCAATAAGGATAGCCATGTGTCCTCCACTAAGGATAGCCCTATATCCTTCAATAAGGATAGCCATGCACCTTCAGTAAAGATACCCTTGTATCTTTCAATAATGATAGCCATGTATCATCCCCAAAGGATAGCCCTGTATCCTTCATTAAGGATAGCCTGTATCCTCCAATAAGGATAGCCTGTATCCTCCAATAAGAATACCCCTGTATCCTTCACTAATACCTCTTTATTACCTGTCGGCTTTCCTCCATAGAGGTTCACTAGTTCTCTTTTTATTGATTGATGAAACATGCAAAAGAATATTCAAGGACTGCTTATTTGAATAATTAAAGGCTTTAACCTTTGGTAAATTTTTATGCTTAAAAAACTAATGATAGTTTGTAATAAAATAAATTTACATACAAAATGCTCTTTAAAACATTTTTTAAAGGCATGGAACTCTGATAAAATTGATTAATATATGATTTTTACTCTCTTGTACTTTGCTTTTAGGGCAACTATCTGTTGATCTGTTCATTTGCTATGGAGTAGGGGATGCAGTTATTATCTTGTAAATACAATGTTCATCATTGTTAGATATGTCTAGTATGTGATAGCTTGTTGGGATATTATATGAATTGCACAGAATGTGTGAAAATTGTAATTATATGAATGTGAATTAAACATGTAATTTTTGTATTCCGATGTGTCTCTGTAGTATGTGACTCTCTTTTTCAGGATGATCTGATTGGAAAAAGTGTTTACAACATCATACATATCGGTGACCATGATCAATTCAACTACAGCTATCTTCCCATGTCATTGGGTGGGTACTTTGCTGTTTTAATTCACTGTCAGACTATTCACAATTATACAGTCATATTGAACAGCCAGAAACAAGGAATGTTGATTTTTAATAGATGTAATTCATTACATCTGATCAGTTTGTAATACATATACATTTTTTGGAATTTAGGGGAATGAAAATTACTTGACTGTAAGCCTGAATTTGTTATAATCTTGAACATTCACATGTTTTACTGTACTGTGCTCAGTACATTGCCTTTGGTAAACTCTGTCATCACCGAATACAATTGTTTTACCAGACATTTCCATCCTGCACTGACCTGTAGTTTACTAACCGGTATTCAATTCAATTATTTTAATTTGATCACTCATCTATAGAGGGCCTGTTTCATTTGTATTATTTTTTTCATGGAAGCTAGTGGTTGAGACATGTTAAGAGCACACCTATTCTTTTGAACATGTTAGAGTCAATGTCCTGTGTACTTAACATCCAGCTCTAAGTGTTGGTATAAGAGGGAAAGCTGAGTCGACTGATGGAATCAGTATAATTAGACACGGCTTTGTAAGAGTGCAGTCCAAGTCGGGCAGCTATAAGAGGGACACAGGTTAACAGTCTCACAGTACAGTAGAATCAGCTAGAAATAGCATTGTCATCAGTCAAACTTGGACCTGCTTTTAAAAACTTTGATGAACTTGTTCCGCTGATGAAATGGGACAAGACCAAAATTCAGCACATTTCACTGATGTAGCAATACAGATAAACAAGCAAGCTCCTTCCTCATTAGAGGTCTCATAGAGACCATGCTCGTCTCAAGTGTGTTTGAACTTAACATGTACTAATACATTATCGCCCAAATAAAGTTGCAATAACGGGTTCATATCATAGATAATTCAGCACACAGGAACATTGTTCATTATTACTTCTCTTTGATGTCAAAACAGAAGTACAGCGAACACTAGCATGATACTGAGAAAAACAAAATAAAAATTATTCTAGCCTACCTATAGAATTATTTTCAGATAACAAACAAAATCCACGGATATATCTGGATTCATGAGATTTTTATCTGACAATTTAACTTTGTTTTTCATGGAACACAAAGACAAGTATATGTGTTTGTTTGAAATTCACCTATCGGATAACGTGTATTGATTTGACAGGCGATTTTTGTTTCATCTTTTGCAGGGAGTTTGATACCATGGCCCAGTGATTCCACAATAGCAAAGGGAAGAACATTTAATTGTCGCATGCTCATTAAACCCCCATGTGAGTAATTAAAACTAATAAGCACACAGAAAAAAGTCATTATCCAGGATTTGGATGATGGCTTTTAATCATCCAGCACTTAGATTATGGTCTGCTTCTGTTCTCATACTCTTTCCGATGGTGGTAATTTGTAAAGATTGGGAAAGATCTAAACAAAGCAAATTGCTGGAGGGGAAAATTCCAGGACAAACGCTGTTACATCGTTTTATGTTTTTTGTCTGCAAGTTATTGAATTTAAAATACATTTACATAGGTAATTTAAAAAAAAAAAACCTTTTGTTTGATTAAATCTTACCCTCACATAACTGTTTGGCACTTTTAGTATTTTCTCCATCCAGTCAGCTGGGATTCAATGTCCATTTTGAGAAAAATTTCAGATGTATAAACATATAAAACTATTGGTTTTTGGATTTAGTGTTGTCTCTATTTGCAAATTACAAATATAATTTTCTGTTCATACAGTAATTCCATTCCAAAAGTCCATCATTAATGAATTACTGCATAGCTGCTGAAATAATAAGGAATAGGTCTTGATGTCCGACCCAACGAAATGACATAATAATAACGACTGCATCTTTGTTTTAGATGATGAGAATGATGATGTAGAAACTAAACAGACTTACGTGTCACAGTATGAAAATCTTCAGATCTCTGCCATCTCTCAACCCGGGGAAAAATTCTCAGATGGTGCTGAACACTCTGGTAAATTCAAAGAAAGATAACTCTGGTGTATTATCAAAAATAAGAGTCTGCACTCAAAGATGTTTGTGCAAAGATATTTTTGAGATTTTATTATGATGCTTTTAATCAAATTTTGCTCTGTTCTTTGAAATAAAAAAAAGGATACCAAGAAAAATGTCCTCATATGTTCTCGCATATATTATATATTTTTTGTTATGCCTGGAAAATGCTGTACGGTATATAAAATAAACGTTGTTTCGTTGTAGAAGGGCTATCATGCCTAGTGTGTATTGCACGTCGCCTTTCTTTCAACGAAAAGACAAATACGATGCTGGGGATTGAACAGTTTACAACAAAACAGGATATCAATGGAAAAATAATCTCTCACGATACCAGGTACTGAAAACATCCTATAGGTTTTGTAACAGTTAATAGGGAAAGAAGTCAGATTCCTTGATTCAGCAAGCTTTGTTTTATTAGCAAGGGCTGCAGATTGTGTTAAAGATTTATATTTAATAGCTGTGACAGGATGTTGTTTTGCCTTTTTGTAAGAAGTGTGATCAATATCAGAAGATCTGATAATTTCAAAGTCATCTCCTTTAAAATTTTGTTTAGGAAAATAACTCTGATCAGCATTAAAAGGATTTTTTCAGAACATCGTATTTATGGTCAGGGTTCATGATAGCATTAGATCATGTACAGAGGAGTGGGTGGTAGGGTTGGGTTGAAGATGGGGGGGGGGGGGGGGGGGGGGGGGGGGAGTTTGGTGGGGCAAGGTGGGGGTGGGAGGCTCTTTGTATATCAGAGTATTTATGTACCCCATAGACTGCCATAACACAGGAAATGTAGATCATAAGAGAAATGAGGACTAATGTTGACTTTCTGGTGGTTAAAGTAGATGTATTTTGACATGTTTGTTGGGTAGCCCTGAGACATGGGATGTTACAAGGTCTTACCTATACAGTATAGCCAAGGTTTTCCTATATTGCATAAATTGACAGTAAACAGGGATGATAAGACAGGACTTCACTTCTCTGTAGGAATTCATTATCAGCTGTCTCAACTGTTTTATTTCATTCAGTAAAATGTAAGGAGTCGGGAATTTAGAGGTATGTATGGTTGACCAGTTATGCGTTATATTTTTCCCACATGTAACTGTTTCTAATCTAGAATTAATATGTATATGATAGGTGGTAAGCTTTGATTTGTGCATTTTTATGTGCTGACATTTTTTCCAGATTTTTATGTTAATTGACCAACTGAAAGAGGGTTGCTAAAAAAAACTGTCTTAGGTGCATTAAATCAACATATATTATTTCGTTGTATGTTACGTGGTAACTGAACTTTAATTGGTTGGACATAGGCAGCCCCTGTATCAATAAGCACCTTTTTAGGTTTATTCTTATTACAGAGGCATATCGCTTCAGGTGAGATAAGCTTGTCAAACCGTGGCATCAGGTGTCAACAAGGTGTATTAGAATTACATCAATGGTCACAAACAAGTGTTTATAGTAATTTATTTATATATACCGAGTATGATTCCCTCTATTTCTTATGGAACTTATTGTTAATCCATAGCTCTATAGAGACTGACAGGACTGAAATCTACGTGCCCCGTTTACCAATTGGTCGAAACCTACAGCGACCTAAAAACAATCACGGACTGCACAAAATAATCATGATGATGTCAGACTCAAATTCCCATAGGAGACGATTTGGCCGTTTCTTTTAGCAAATGTACTGAATTACATTAACAGTAATTTAGTTTATTTAACTTACTTTTTATGATCAATTTATTAATCTGTTAAAAGAAAGATGTAAATATAAACAATAAAATGCTTTCTTTGATGATTCATATGGGTTATTAAGGTAGCGATCATTGCAGGGAAAAAATGTTTATAACCCGCTAACGCGTTTTTTCTGCAATGTCACCAAGGAAAAAAACCCTGTTCAACTCTGCCACTGATCTGATGGTAGATGTTAGTGGAAACAGTGAAAACAGATTAGTGACGTATCATTCATTAACACTATTATCACATGCTCTAATTTAAGAAGAAATATCTATATTTGTGGAGGCACATTGTTGAGTTAAACAAGCACTTTTTCTGTGCTACAATGTACTTGAACATTATTTCTTGCCCAGAACCCTGTCCAGGGCATGTAGAGGTCTCAATTTGTGTTTTCCTCTTGTGGTAATTTCCAGTGCCAGGAAAGTAAATAATTTTAGATTTTTTGTTGATACATTATATGTTGTGATGTAGCATGTAATTTATTTATATTGTTATATACTCAGTGATTAATAGTTCAACTAACAACTGGGTTGATTCACTTACTTATTTATTTTTCTTTTTTCAGTGGCATTGTTCGAGGTCATTATTCATGCCCAGACTTTACTGGACAAAATATTCAAGATTTCTGTCACCTTAATGATGTTCAAACATTGTCAAAACATTTCCAAGAAGGTGGGTACATGTAATATAATTAAATCTGATGGGAAAATTTTATATGGAATTGATATTTCATAAGTTCTATAACCAGGATGTGAGAGATAAGAATTGTCTTAAATTTAGAATAAGAAATATGTCTAAGGCTTCGATAATGTAATTTATTGCAAAGTCAAATAACAGTTTGATTAGCACCTAATTATATTATCTGTGCTTTAAATATAGTCTTTAACATGTGCTAGTTTTATAAACTAGGACGGTACAAATCTTATATTGACTTAAATTATGGTGACCTCACATTACAACAGTTAGCTGTAAACCAGCTTTAATTTTTGCCTTAGAAATAGTTGTGACATGTTCTTAAGTAACTGTTAAATGTAAATTAATGTCTTTGCAGACCACTGCATGTTAATGTTATAGTGTAATAACTGCTCTATGGAACTGGTTTAATCGCTAAGCACATATATATTGGTGGACTAGGTATAAAGTAGTCTTTGAAAGAAGTTGGTGTACAATGATACTGTAGATTCTTTATTTTAAGTGGGTACTTAATTCCACGATTCAACCGTTTTGCATCAAACCATGAGAATGTAAAATCAGGAACGTCAAATTTTTCTCACGGTTTCTGTTCTTCCACTTCTCGCAATTTTAAGCGGATATTAATTCCTCGCGTATAAATAGGAATCTACAGTAATGGTGTGACATTTCTCATCAGGAATCTTTGTGAAATGGAAAGAATACGTTATGCTTCATCCCTTTGATTGTGCAAGGTTTTGATGACCTAAATGACTTTTTACAATAAATGAAAAATATTTGACAAAAATTTTGTTTTTACAGTGCTGAAGACAAAGAGCAATACAAGTAGTGTGTACCGTTTTAAACTACAGGACAATCGATACGTATTTGTGCAAACACGTAGTCAGCTTTATGAAAACGGCAACAATGGAGATCATAGCTTTATCATGTCAACCCACTCCATCATACGAGAATGTGACTCCGACGTTGAGCTTAAAGGCTCAGCGTCCACAAGTTTAATGAAATCCATTATTGGACAGTCGAATACTTCGGTGCCCAATAACCAAAGAGAACAGAACTCTGTGCGTGGATTACCAAACAATATATCTCCAATGGCAGTGTTAAGTGCTATAAATCAACCTTTTCAGAACTCTCTGACCCAGGCTATAGAGGATGTTGGGGATCAGTTTGATCTCTCATCCAACAGCTGGGATTTTTTAGAAACTCCGTTCCCTGGGAATTCTGGACTCAGTGGCTCTATTCCTGTTTCCCATAACAATAACAATGGATTTTCCTCGGGAAATTCCGCCAATCTTAATAGTTGGAATAACATGCAGCCACAGATGAAGATAGGAAACTCCCAACAACAGCAGCATCTGGTGCGAAATGTGTTGAACATGCAGCCACAGCCTAACTCTGATAAACAGAGACAACTGTCGTTAAACTTTCCCAGAAGTAACTCTTATGAGGGAGGAGGTCAGAAAAGCCCTAGTTTTGCTTCCAGTCCTAGGGGTAACCAGTATCCTCCATCGAGTCAGAGAGGCATGCATGGTACGATGGGCATGAGTAGTCAGAGAAGCCCTGGGAGCAGCATGGGTCAGAACCCGCGCATGTCTCCAGCCGCTGGGGTAATGAACTACCCCATGCAGCGTACCCCACCTATTTCAGGTAGATACTATTTTTCTCTTCTCAGTAGGGTCAGTGGGTCGGAATTTTTAATAAAAAATGTTAGATAGTTTTTTATGGCATCGAGCAAAGCTCGAAAGCCATCTAGGGATCGTACGTCCGAAAGTTGCCAAATTTTAAGGAGCTGAACAACTCATGCTATCAATAAATCTGCGGAAATGAGTGCAAAGTTTTCTCATGTGTTTGAAGAATAAAAGATGACATACTTCCATTTAGAATAGAACTGTACGTCAATATAACAAGTTGGCAGATAAAAAATAGTTGATGTCTTTGATAATGTTCATATTTTATTGTAAAATACATGTACATGACTTGGTTTCAGCGGATGAATACACTTGCACCGAAACACACACATGCGATACCTACACGATTTGTTTATGAAATATACCTGCCTGCTAAACAGATTATTTTGTATCCATATCGAATGTTGACAATGCACAAATGTTTGAACTTTAGAAACAAAACTTCCTACATCGAGCGATAAGTATATCTACAACCAAAAGTAATTTTAAACCAACTATTTTCACTTTTAATTTGTGAATGTAAACAATGTGAATGGGTGCTTTCTTATATCTACCCCTGATCGTTTCGGTCCATGTCATTTGGACCCATGTGATTTTTAAATCAATTGATAATAAGAGACAGTGTTTTTATCAGCAATATGCAATATATAGAATTAAATTCAATCATACTTTTAATACTAATTAATTCTATTTGAATAGAGAAAAAAAATATCTACATATTTTTTTACTCCTAAGATATTTCTAACATAAGATTTTTAACTAATATTCAAAACTTTTTAGGAATTAGGTGATTCAATTTGTAATGAATTGTAATTTAATTGATTATGTGATAAAAACATAATTTTTATTTATTTGAAAGTAGTCGACTAATGTATTTGTCTTTATATTTGTTTTTTAAAAGTAAGTATTATTGATACCAATTTCTAAATGAATTGTCAATAACCAAATTGGAATGATTTCTGAAAATAAAAAAATAAAAATCACACTTCATTTTGATATTTTTAATATTTTAGTTGACTGCATAAAATCCGTATTAAATTTTATTTTTGTTAAATTGACCGCCCGACTCAATTTTTATAAAAATTAATCTCCATGAAAACAATAAGAAAAGTTGATCTCATGTTAATGTAAATACATTACTTAGAGTTACAGAATCATACATGTAATTTGTTTTAATGATTTTTTTAATTTATAGTACCTAAATGTACATGTGATCAATGAAGGAGAACCATAAATAACACAAATAAAAAAAAAAAATATGCATTTTTGTTAAGTGGAGATTATTTTGACTGTTCAAAAAAATTATTCAGGTTTTTTTCAACTCGACGCCATTGTGGCCCTTCAGGCCTTTGATTCTTTTATTGCAGTATGAATTTTATCTATCTGTTTATAAGTGCCTGTTTGACACTGCAGTGTATAAATGAGAAATACTTTTAATCTTTCATGATAAGTTAAACAACACCTGAATTCTTTGATACATATAATTATTTTCATAACGATACATGCTACATGCATATACATCAAACATCCTAGCATTGTGGTTCTAACGAAGTTTATTATGGGAAGCCATTGTCTACTTTTACCTAAAAAAAAAACAATGTTATCTCACTTAAAAGAGAGTGTCATTGTGTGGTAATTTTGTGGATATATCGATAACCCATAAAATGAAGACCAGTGATCACTTGATAGGGGCTGAGGATTTTGTGGTAGTGACCAACAATGCGTGAATGTTGACAGAAGTGTATGCTGAAAGTCGGATATGCAAGACCTTTCTATAACTATCTTCTCATGGATGTCACCTGACTATTTAGATGGCCTAACGAAAGCAAAAAACGATCTTATATCTCAGATGTGCCAGCAATGAGATCATTAATGATATCTACAGCATGTGGAGACATACAGCCATTTAAAAAAAAAAAAAGCGTTTGAGTAACACTTAATTGACAAGAAACTGCTTTAAGCGTTTTTGTGACCAAAATTTCGACAGAACAGACGAAAACTGAAAATGATGGTTTTTCATTTGGAAATCTTTTTTAAAAAGTTTTGGGTCGGCAGTTAAAGCTAGGGTCGGTCGGGAAAGCAGAAACAAACTTTTTTTTCTCTTTGTCCTTCGACAAAATTTATAATATTTTATGATTTCTTGGTATTCTTCAAATCTTTGTAGAATGTTTAGAATGTATTTTCTATTTGAACAAATTTAAGGAGAATTGTATGAGTATATTATGTCAAGAGAATGCGTCAAATTTTTTATTGCACATTTATATCATACATAAACGATACGAGATATAGATGAAGTCATGAATGAAATCTCTTGTAGTGAGTCAGAACTCCTGGGGGCGTGTTCATCACAGTGGGGGACAGTTCTCGGCCCCGCAGACACCGACCAGTAGCATGATGTCTCCTCCCAATGATGGTCACCATCAGGCCTTGCAGAACTTGGGGGGTGGAATTAGCCCCTCCCCACGGAGGTCTGGAGAGTTCACATTTCCATCGTCAGCACGACCGGGGAAACTGAGTCAGCTCTTGTCTGGGAGTAATCTTGGCTCGGACCTGTTCAAAGGGAACTCTACAGAGTCTGTCCAGTCCTCAACCAAGGACCGCCCTAGCGGTGAGGGGGTGGTGACCAAATCCCCAGCGGACAGCATGCATCAGTCGCCGCAGCCCGGGCCAGGCCAGAGTCCCCCCGAGAAACCACAGAGCACCACAAACACGGACGACTCAGAAAAAGAGGCCCACAGGAACGTGATCTTGAAGCAGCTGCTGAGTACCGATGACGACGAGGAGGATTGTAATGAGGCAGCCCCCACAGAGGACACAAAGGGATCAGACAGCAAGACCGACATGGAGAAAAACGAGGCCGAACCAAAGAAACCCTCAAACGCTCTGCTAAAGGTAGATCCAATGTGTAAACCATCAAAAATCATTTTGGTAAATCTTCTGTATCTGGTAATCCAGTAAGTTAGTCTTATGTTGGGTATAGTTTTTTTTGTCAGTAATCCAACGAGACTAGGTATACTTTTGTTTGTCAACAGGAAATAATTAAGTTATAATTATTACCTTGTGTAGATTTGCAATAATGGGAGATATATGGCATAAGTTTTTATCATTAACATTGCTTCCCATTGGCTCAGACTTTACTTATTTTGGTTTCATTGCAAAAGAGAGTAAAACATACATTTTAACATGAAAAGAAATGTTTTTTGGAGCGAGTCTGATGAATCCAGCACAGGTTATTTGTTTGATACAGCATTTCATTGGTTTTTTATATACAGCATTTAATTGTTTTTTTTAATACAGAAATTACTAAGTGATGATGGAGAGAAGAAAGATGGCAAATCTCGAGACCGCTCAAGACAGACCTCTGGAGATCTGCTGCAGATCCTTCTGAATGAAGAAGAAAGTGGATCCTCTCCAGTCATCGCCACAGCTGTAAGTGGGGAAAATAAATTCCCTTCTTCATTATCATATTTGTTTAATCCTTGGTAATTTTGTGTAACTGACAATTATTCAATAGTCTCATTTTAGTTTAGCTTGTGTGGATTGAGAAACGTACTTTAAAGTTTTAAAATCACCCTGATAGCATTTGTTGTTTTGCAGGAGAGCACTAGTCATGAGAATGATCTCTTCTCGCGCCAGAGACATCAATCTGGGCCCCAGGAGCCCCAGTCTACGACGCCATCTACCTCCCTCCCACAGCCCTGTCTGCCTCCCTACTCCCAGGAGCACCATCCAGCCACCCCCGTCAGTGCAGCGCCAAGTGAAGCCGGCAAGAAATCGGATGCCATCGCTGACAAGGCACTGAACTCTCTACTGAACTGTCTATGGGAAAAAGGGGACAACGACCCCCTCCCGAAGCCCAACCGAAAGAGAAAGGCTTCGGGCACGGATGGAAGTGTTGATAGTACAGACATGGAATTGGGCATGTCTAGTCAACAGCAGGGAAAGATGGGTAATAACTTTAGAAACAAGAATGTGTTACTTGCTCAGTTGTTGTCAAAGCGGACACCCAATGAGGCTGTGGTGAACACTGGCCGTCTGTTGGTGAGTAGTGATCCCTGTGAATCACCACAAAGTCGCTTCAGTGTTCCCGAGAAACAAATGAGCTTAAGACTTATTGATTCAAAACGTTTGTCAACGGAAAAAGAAAAGGAAAACCTGAAAGATAGTTTTCAGGGATTTCCCAATTCTAGCCAGTTTGGAAATATGGACAATTCGGTTAAAACTAGTGTGGGAAGCAGCTGTGCATCTAGCATGATGAGCACTGTAAACACTAGTTCATTCAATGGAATTAGTATACCAAGTTCCAGCACTAATGTAACTTCTGTGTCTAGTGAATATGATGAATTCCAGAAGATTCTGGGATTTGGGTCCAACATTGGTAATTGTGATTCAATGAATAATCCAGTCTCAGGGATGGATATAGACTCCTCAGGGACCCCCGACCCGCTACTGGCAGAAATTCTGAAGCAAGCAGCAGACTTGGAGCAGGAGCACATCCTGCATACAAGTAACAGTATGCCAAATCTTGGCCAGGACATGAGCTGTTTGACCGGGGGCAGTGGAGGCGACTTGAATCATGTGGCATCGTCCGAGGACTTGCAGCTGTTATCACAACTAGAGCAGGTGATACAGGACCCCAACTTTATCGGATCTTTCCCCGGGCTGGATCAGGAACCCCAGCAGTCAGATGACCGGGCAGCCATCAGGAGAATTCAAAACCAGCTGATGAGTGAGGACCCCTTCCCAGCTGTTTCATCCATTGGACAGATGAACAACTTGGGACAAAACCTCTCCTCCCAGGCTCCTATCCCACAGCAGAACAACTATGGGATGGGCAGCAACCCACAGCACCCAATGCCCAGTCCGATAGGAGGTGGGGGCATGGACATGCAGTATCAGCATATGGCCAATCAGCAGTCTCCTCTGCCCACTCAGGCTGGACCTCGCTTCCCCCAGGGGGCGCCAAAGTTCCTGCCCCAGGGTCCTCGCCACTCCAACCCACAAGGTGTGTGAAGTCTTATTTTGGATTAATTTTATTGTGTTTACTCATTCAAGATCAACGAGCTACACATAATTGACAACATTTCATATAGAGAATAAAATTGACACTTGAAAAGTATTATGATTACAATTGGTTTTCTTTAAATTATCTCAATTTAAATACTGTGGAATCATTAGATTTCGTGGTGGCTCAATTTTCATGGAATTCGTGGGTACCTCTCATCCACAAATTAACATCCTCCATGAATTAATAAATAGGGGTTATAAAGACATATTTCCTTTTGTAGGTACATGTATAAGAGAATACACGAAATTACGTCCCCATGAACCTGTAAAAATCAAGCAATCCACGAAAATTGGCCCTCTCAAATTTTAATGATTCAACAGTAATGCTATTGAAAGTAATTAGTCTTTAAATGATGTTGGTTTTTTTAATCATTTTCAAGGAGGGTCCTTAAACAGTGCCTTACAGAGTGGAGGTCCCCAGCAACAGCAGAGGCCCATGGGATACCAGTCTATGGCCAGTCAAGTACGACAGTCACTCCTACAGCAACAGAAGCTTAAGCAGCTCAGAGAGCGCCAGGCTGCTCAGCAACGCCAGATGATGCAACGCCAACTCGGTCAGCAGTTCAATCAGAGATTTTCTCCGGTATGTTGCCATGGTTACAGCTAATGAACTGATTATTGTAGTTGATGGTTTATTCACTTAAAGAAAAGTTTAATAGAACAGTGATATTGCATATTGAACTCTGTTTATGACACTGTTTTAATTAAATATTTCTTGATTTTAAGAACATAGACAATAGCCCCATGCAGCCTTACACTGAGAATTTGAGCGAGCTGATGAACAGTGGGACAGTGCCTAATGTCACGTTACAGGTATGATTCTAGGGTAGAAGCAGGTCAGCAAGGATATGACCTGTTTCACTGTAAATGTCATTCTCATATTTTGACGTAGATTGTTAAACTGATTAGTTTTTCGCAAATTATTAATAATTCAAACTCCTGGCAATGTTAATTTGAAATTGCTTTAGACAACAGATAAAGAAGTGAGTGTTTGACAGTATTTCATAAAAATCCCAGTGTCTTCACTAGATCAGCTAAATAGCTTTTACTGATTTATAACACAGAGAAACCAGATCCCCGGTCCCATGTCGCCCAGGTTTTCTGGGATGCAGCATCAGCAGCACCCGAGCCTGAGTCAGCTTATAAGGCCGGGTCCCTCCACCCCCAACTCTCAGATGTCACCCCACTTCAATCAACAACAGAATCAGTGGAACATGAGGCAACAGCAACCTCAGCAACCAGCCATGCAGAGCCCCATCAGCAACAGTGTGCCTAAGGTTAGAGCAACATGAGACCATTAGTTCTAACATCAGAGATTACTCAAGCATAACATTACAGTATAGGGAAATGAGATGGCCACGTATGAGAAATAAAGCTACTTAATTTTTGAAGGTTGAGATTCTTATAAGTAAAATTAAGTTATTTAAAATTAAAATTGTAGGTGGCAAATTTAAAAGGGGGTCACATTTGAAATATTAATTACAATATGAATTATTGCTTTTAATACATCTAAGTTAGGACAAAATTAAAATGGGGCGAAATCTTTAAAGTTACAGTAAATGGCCAAATAAGGATAAGCAAAATTAATCCTTTTTACATTATTACATTTAATGTTAGACTTAATATGCATATGCAGTGTGATATCATATAAAAAGAACTACATTAAGTCAGGTGAAAAGAATCTACCTCTATTGATAATTGGTCATTGTAATTATCCGATTAGAATTTTTATACTTCAAAGCCATAACAGATATAAATATAATGATGTACATGTAAGAGAATAATAAATTTTCAACTTACATCCATTTTTTGCAGAAAAAAGATAATCAGGTCATTATTTCTTACAGTCCAACCAGATCCTGATGAATCGTCACCGCTCGTTTTCTGGAGGGACAATGACCACAAATAACCAAGGGGGTCACTTCCAGTTCCCTGACCAGATGGGGAACTCTGGGCAGATGGGTCTGCTCCAACAACAGCAGCAGCAGACGATGATGGCCCAAAACAGAATGATGAGACAGATGAGTCTACCACCAGGTCAGTGTGCTGGGGTAAAGTGGGGAGGGGAAGACTCAACCAGAATAAGCCAATGATAATTTCAATGATAAGGTTGGAAGTTCATAAAGAAATGAATGATATTGGCATTGTTATAGATGGAAGTTCTTAAAGAAATGAATGATATTGTTATAGATGGAAGTTCTCATCAACAAGAAATTAATTTTTTATTTTCAGTGATATAGTCTGACATTCTTAAAGACAGGAAATTAATAATATTTCTTCCTTGAAAAGTGGTAATCAATTGTTTATTTCTTTATTTTAGGTCACTCTTCCCCAAGGGCACCTGCTAGCCCCTTTGGGAACAGTCCAGACCCACTGTTGATGTCCCCTCATTCTTCTATATCCCCCCGTCAGAACCCCCAAACCAGTCAGGTCAGCCCGCCCTTCAATCACACGTCTTCATTGGCCAGCTCAGTCATGCCACCGTCGTCAATGGCAACCAGTCACCCCAGCATGATCAGTCAGAACTATACAGATTTTGATTTACTAGACAGGTAACTCACATGCACAATTATGGCCATGTTGGCATTAACTCATTTTTCTGTAAATATAAATAGATGTGATAGATTCTTATACCTTCAATGAGTGTCAAATCATGCAAATGAAACAGAAATGAGTACATTGTAAAGGATAAGTGATGTTTAAGGAGACACCAAGAACTAAACCTATTATCTAGCATATACTGGTATGTACATTTATTTGTTTCTATATCAGCAGTAAGAATATGCCAATGCAGCAGAAGTCGACCTCTCAGTACGTCAAGGAGGAGCTGAGGAACATATGTAACGCCCGGTCAGAGAAGCACCTTCAGCAGCAGCAACAGCAGCAGCAGGGGATGTCCCAGGGGCTCCCCCCACCCCCCGTCTCCCAAACCACGCCCTCCAACCCCCAGCCACCCACATCAGTGGAGTACAGCGAGCTCCCCAACTACATCATAGAGCAGAGTTAGTTCTGTAGTCAACCTTGACATTCTGTTCGTCTGTAGAGGAATTGCTTTGGAAACACCATAGATGTACAAATATTAGTGAAATCAAAATTGTTTCATTTTATTGTTTCAGTTAGCGAGATGCAGCAGGAACAGCAAGCTAAGACAGATTTTAATTTTGATGATTTCAAGGAAGCAGATGTTCTAGCTCTCAAAAGGAAAGAGGCCAAGGAAATCTACCAGCAGTTCAGACAACTCTCTGAGAAAACGGAGCCAGGTAAGATACAACATGTGTGAAGACAGGCAAAATCTACACATGTAATATTTATTCTTTTGGTATAGATCTAGGTATTCATCATTGTATACCCTTTTGATGGAGATTGAATGATTGACTATTGGTTCTCTTCCTGTGAGTTGTTAAGCCTTGCATCTACTGTAGTTTTGACTTTGTCATTCTGTTGTTTCAGTGGTGCCGGAGAACCCTGAAATCAAGGCCTCAGCGGTGTTCCGCAGTCAGCTCATGACCCCCCACAATGCCAATGGTCCCAATCTACCACTGCCCGACGACCTGGCGAGACTAAAGCCAGATCAAGTTCAAGTGGTTGCCAAGGAACCAAGGGTAGGAACTCAATCTGAACTCATGAGAGTTGCTTTGTCACTGAGGATTTTGCAAGAAATTCAATCTTCATATTTTACTATTACTTATTATTGTAATTTCATTTTTATTGATTTTTTAATATTTTTTCATTTGCAACTGATTGTCCCTTAAGAAGTGTGAATGCAAATTTTTCAGGGGAACATTGAAGACATCAAGCCTGCAGACCACAGTAAAAATAGCCTTCTGCAGCAGTTGCTCTCAGAATGACATAGGGCTCCTGTGTAGGAAAAACCTCACCAAATATGTATAAAGACTTCAGGGAGTATAAACCTCTGTGCCTGTGGCACGATAAAAATGGCCAGTGTTAAGCGCCGGATCTCCATGGAGGGTTGCCATGGTTACAAGGCTGTGATGAGAAAACTTTGATCTCAATTTTCTTTGTTGGACAGCTACACCCGGAATCCCAGATACTTTTCTGTTTGTTTTGTGCAGTTACTTGTGAAGAAATGTGATTTTTTTTCTGGAGAAAGACTTTATCTAAGCACAAAGTGCCTGCCATATTAAATATCCAGGGAATTTCTCACATGTGACTTCAGTAGACCTCAAGTGAGCTTGTTTGATGAGGAGAGTGTTTTACAATGGACCGTTGCACGGCCTTGCTGGGATAGATTTAATCTATGTTGGTGTATATCTGGAAGACTTGGAGTTGGGGATTTTATTTTTGTAAAAACATTTAATGAACTCCAGATACTACGACATACCTAATTGTTTTTCCACCAGAAAAATGATCACACACGTACTCTCTCAGAGGAAAGGATTTATTTTTATCCACACTGCAGTGGAGTGGGTTTTTATTTGACGGGTAACATAACTAAGATTATAGTCCCATAATGTTGTAGATGGGACTAGTGGACTTTTTTTTGTTAAAGAGACACAGATTTTAATGTTGTTTTGTTCACTGTTATGACTGGTGTATCATTGTATATTGTATACAAGCATAATGTTTCAGATATATAAGCTTCATTTCATCGTTTTTGACTCGTCACAGTACTAGCCAACACAAAATGTTATTGCACTATATATAGAAATATATGATTATGTATAGGCTGTTTGAGATGAGATAGAGTTGTTGTGAAATTTGTGCATAATGTCAATTGTTAATAATTGAAGTATACAATGTGTAAATAGCTGCATGTGCTGAACTCTAGGAATCGAGCCCAGAGAATCGACAGACATCCTTTTTTGTTGGGGTTTAGGACAGTATAAATAATGGAGGAGACTTATAAACATTGTATTCCTTATTACTGATGTCTGGTTAAGGAGCACCTGTGACCTTGACCTGTTGAACCCTGGTGGTGTACATGCATACTTTTTTTTTTGTATTTGTATATATACAATTCATTTTTAAATGTGTCAAACTGCATCGCCCATATATTGATAGACTTATTAATGCCAGGGGAGATCACTCTATTTTGATGTTGTTATATCATTTTACATGTAGAAACTATACTTGTACAATATTTTTAATACCAGGCATATTTCGTGTTGGAGGAGAGACAAGTGGTTGTATGAATCAGAATTTTTCTGAATGAAGAGGCTTGACTAGATCAGTTGTTCCACACCAGTGATTATCTAGTGAAGGTCCAGTTCTGTCTGTCTTGGCTTTGGAGTGAAGAACATTTACTCGAAACTTAACAAGACATATTCAAGTGCAATGTGGTTAGAATCAAATAGTTTTTATCAGTTTTGAAATGTGAATTTGTACCAGCTGCAAATTGTCTGGATAGGTAAGCTGTTGATGGTTGTTCGTTACTTACTGATCCACAGCCAGATGTATGGAAAATTAACTGACATTTATCACATGGGTTTAAAAAAATGATAATGGAGTTTATTTTGTTAAATTCACAGTATTTTTTTCTGCTAGAGTTGTGTGAAATTTAAATCAAAACTTTGCAGTAGGAAATCTAGTGAGCCAGGCACTTAAATATTTTTTTTCATCATGAAACGGGTTTACAGATTTGCTCAATTTTTAGAGTCCATCTAGCAATGAAAACATTGATTACCTTGTTTCAGGAGATATTTTGACACTTTATAGATAAATATTGCATTGCCAATATCATATACTTGATAGGGGACACTTCTAACTATGGCCTTTCCTCAATACATGTATTTCTTTTATGCACACAGAAAAACTTTAGGTGACTTTATGCAGTAGGGTTCGCCCTTTCCTTGAAACATTGGTGATTTTATCAATCAAATCCAGTCCTTTTGCATGGATTATCAAGAACTGAGAGGACAGCGCGGTGGACTTCCTCCCAGGGCCCGGTGACAGAGACTTCTCAATTATTCCAGTGCATTTTTTGAAATTTAAACAATGTTAGGCTTCATCATCATCCCATCACTTCTAGATATAGACATGATGTAATCAAAAACTGACTGGATTTCTCTCACTTTCTTCTCTTCTCTCCCTTTGATAATTTGTCTTTATTTTATCCACTTTTAATAAAACAGAGCATGTGGTTACATTTCTTCATTCATAAACTGATGTGTTGAGAATGTATTAAACGTCTCAAGGGTAAAATTTCTTGTGGAATTTGTGAAATATTTGAGGTGTCTGTGAAAACGAAGCAGAGATGGTTACAATGATATGTGGTCTATTTACTGAGCACAAGTGTTACAGTTTTACAAAACTTATTTCATTTCTGTCAATATTTTTCTTAAACGCTGTTTTCCATATAATGGTTGACCATGCCTCCATTCCAAGTCCTCTTATCTTAAACGGTTTTTCAGAAAATGTTTAATTGAATTATTCATATATTTGATAAGAAAGTATTTTTGTATAATTGAAAATTTTGAACTCTTTTCATTTTAGTCCTTGTGATATTTTTGACATTTATGAATCTAGTGCAGAGAAATTTCAAATTCTTTTCAATTCTAATTTTCTCAATAATAATTACATGTACGGTATATTCAAATCATTTTGATTACAGTAGTGTTAATAAGTGAACTTTTGAAATTGTGTGAAACAATTTGAAATTTTTCTGCAACTAGTCACCATTAATATTATGAAAATGCATTCAACTCGGTTTTTAAGAAAGAGAGGTAATAAAAGTGCTATTGTATTATTTTTAAATATTCTATTCTATACATTTTGACACTGTATGTGTTATATATATATACCTTCAGCCCTTCTGTTTACCTCAATACAGTTGGAAGGCATGCCTTATAGAGCATTGTACAGATGTTGATTGTTAATTTGTTTCTCTGGTTTTGTGATTATGAGGGACCCTCCCCCGGGGAAGGCTCTTTATCATCTTTAGTTGTTTCAGTGTTACCTGTCTGTTTATCATGAATTAGTGTATCCCATCTTAGATGACTGGAAAAATCAGGAATATGACATTAAACATCAAATACAGAAACACGTCTTGGTTCTTACTGTGAAAAGATTTGAAATATAGAATTGACAAAACAAAGTTTAATGTTTCTTGTTCATGGAATTTCTCTGGTGGGTGTTTTCAAGACTAGAATGAAGAAAATAAGATAATGGAAGGCTTGATATTTGATGACTGTTCTTGGTGTATAGTAAATTACAGAATCAGACGGATGCTGATGGCTATTATGTTGTTTTCAACTCTTGTGTCGTTAGACAAGACACTATATCTACTTTATCTCAGTCGACCCAGCTGCTGTAGGTACTGGCCTATGCTGTGGGTTAGGATGTGGTGGACTGGTTAACAAGTATGCAAGTCAAAAAGGCAAAAAATAATTAAATTTTAAAAAAAACCAATGATTTTCAGAAATTTAATTCAGTAAATATGAACAAAAGCCCTAGGCGGATTTGAACTCGGGATCTGTGGTTCACAAGCCTAACAATTTAACCACTATCTTATGATGATATTCAAGCACATCAATCGATAAAAAAAAATGCCTTGAAGTGGTGACCTACCTTAATTCTGTTAAGATGAGGATGATTTATCAAATGAATGCTACCAAAACTGTTTAAACCTTTCATGTGGCTATTAACTTGCACAGATTTCATGTGAACATTTCAAAAGAAGCATGACCAATGATCAGTGCCAAATATACTACCTGGTAGTTTAAAGTTGCAGCAATACTAGTATTGTCCCAACATCTTTCCCTTAAGCTGTGTTTTGAAGTCAAGGACACTGGTCTTTTGAGCTTATTATTACAGAATTATTACTTGTAGTGGAGAGAAACAAGTCAGGAGAAAAAGGCCAGCTAGGCCAAAGGGCACAGGAGAGGAAGACAACTTTTAAACTCCCTTCTTTGAAGGCTTATTGAAGGAATCAGATTTATTGCATATACTGGTAGGACCTATTAGACATAAGACGTGTATTCACAATGATAACTTGATCACATCCTTAAAACACTAATTTCATGCCCAAGGCCAAGGTAACTGCTATAGCCTCCAATTTAATAACTGTTTTGTCTAGCGCTATCTGTGCCATCTGCCAAATACGGCCGGCAAGACAAGGATAAGTACGAAAGCCCATTGAGCTTATCACCAAAAAACCCAAAACTTATTACGCGAAATATTTGCGAACAAACGCGAAACTTTTACGAATAAACGCGTAACTTTCGTGATATAACACGTTTTGTTCGCGATATAACGCTAAACTTTTGATTTATACGGTACTGATTACATTAAACGCATTTCCAATCAAGATCACTACAATATCCTATGATATTTTTTAAAAGCCTATTTTCTATGACAGAATTTAATAGATAGATGGTAAACTATTGATATTTTTCAACATACGTATATTTTAAGTGCATCCAAAATATAAAAAAAAATATGTTAGTAGTAATCTATGAAATTCAGGTGGAATAACACATCATCAAAAAATGGCTGACCTCTGATCGAAACGACATTTCGTTTCATTAAAAGGATTTTATCGACGGCATGTAACTTACTAAATAGCCGAGTGGATAAAGTGTCGGGCTGCTGATGCGTACATCCCCAGTTCGATTCCCGCAGGGGCTTTTGTTGTTTCTTACTGAATATAAATTTTTTAGATATTCATTTTTTTATCCCCAAACTGCAAATTTTTCGCTTTTTGATACATATACAGTTTTTGTATCATTATATCTTTCATAATCTAAAAAATCACTGTTAATTTGAGATACTATTTCCAGGTGTGTTATTCCACCTTAAAGTATACTTTGTCTTTGGAATATGTAGAAGTAATGCATACTGGTAATCATGTAGAAAGAATTTCATATACACTTCGAGTTATATAAATCAAGAGTGAAAAACAGTGAAATATGTATAACAGGACCCATGTTTTACTTCGAGGGATCAAGAACTTCGAGATATCGGAGTTCGAGAGATCAAGAGAAAATTTGCTTGGTTATATAGAGAGAAAAAATTGGAACCGTGATTTCACTTCGAGAGATCAAAAACTTCGAGAGATCGAAGTTGGAGCCATCGAGTGTCACCTGTACAAAAGGGTGATTTAAGTATATTCACCTAACGCATCGCGAATACCATTGTAAAATTGATATCGATGCAACTTGAATAAACGTCTACATTGAAGTTTTTATTTCAGAGATATAAGACAAATTGAGAATTTGAAAAAGCTTCAATTTACACATTTTTTTCTAGCTATTGTTCAAATTTATAGAACATAAGTTTATTATTATTATTATTATTATTATTATTATTATACTATAGATAGATAGATAGATAGATAGATAGATAGATAGATAGATAGATAGAGATATATATATATATATATATATATATATATATATATATATATATATATATATATATATATGTGTGTGTGTGTGTGTTTTTTAAGATTTCCATTGTTTAAATTTATAATATAAATCAACATAAGGCGGAAAATATTACATCTAATTTATTCAAAACTAAAATGTATTCGTTTTTATCTCATTGTTCTTTTTAATGTTTCTTGTTTGAAATAACAATATTTATATTAAAGTTTCGCGTTTATTCGCAGAGTTACGTGTTTATTTGCGAAAGTTTCGCTTTATATCGCGAAAATCATGCGCGGATCCAGAATTTTTTTTCCAAAAGGGGGGGGGGGGGGTCCGAGGGATATTTGAGTTTGCCGTGGGAGGGGGGTGGGGTCCAGGCATATTTTCGGTAATATTACAACATAAATTTAAAATATTTAAAATTTCAGGAGGAGGTCCGACCCCGTCTAGATCCGTGCATGGAATCTAATCGCGAAAAATTCGTGGTTATAACGCGAAAGTTTTGCGTTTATTCGCGATTAATTTATGGGTTTTTTTATGCCTATGAAAATGAGTTTAGTGGGCTATCGTATATAAGACAGGTCCAATATTTAACAGATAAAAATATTCAAGATAAATCACCTGATCTGTTTACACAAGATGCATCCGTCTCCAAAATGGGACATGAAACATGCACTTATATAGGCAGGTATTTTATCCCAACATCCTCAATAATGGGGGTTGAACTTCCAAAATTATGTTATTTATACCAAGTGAAACTAAGTATCGTGTCGTGTGGGCGTTTCATGTTTTTCAAATAATGTGTATTATACGTACATGTAATACACACACCTCGATCGTTTCTGCAATAGTGTGTATGTGCACATGTTACTGGCATCGCCCACCGCATGCGGCCAATCGCTTCACCACTATAACACCTGCTGGAAGGGCAGATAGGTAACGGAGACAGGCTAGACAAAATACTGACCCTGACTTTATACTGAAAGATAGATCTGCCCTCTGTAAAACCATACAAATCAAAAATTACACTTAAAAACTGTTTACTTCAACACTATATCAAAGAATGGCATTTTCAACTTGGAGTACACTCTGATAAAAAGCTAAGGAGCTACTGCACTTTTAAACAAAATTTTTGCCTTGAGAATTATTTAAGATCAATAAAAAACTTTGAAGATAGAAGAAATTTTATTCGTTTCCGTATATCAGCTCATAGACTTCAAATTGAAAGAGGGCGATATCAAAACATTCCCAAAAATGAAAGGTTTTGTCTTAGATGCAACAATAATTTAGTTGATGATGAGAAACATTTTTTATTCATCTGTAGTCATGCTCAGGAGGAAAGAGTTATTTCATATAAGTTAATAGAGAAATATTGTAAGCACTTTGATAAAATGGGCACTGACGAAAAACTCATATGGCTAATGACCAATGAAAACATTGACATTCTCACCCAAATATGTAGAATGATTCAGGACAATGGAATATGATTTTAACAAGTATATCTTATAGCATTTTATTCAACTTATGTTTATCATTTTGCACTCACAAGCTGTGTTGACTGCATAGGGTACAAGACTGACTGTCAAGTTGCCAACACTGCACTGAACTATTCAATAGGCATTGTCCCTTGGTGCCCCTTGTAGTCAAGACAACAGGTCAAAAACTTTTGCTCCTCTAAGCTGGCCTGAGTGCTTAGGGTGCAAGACCGCACAGATATGTCTCTGTCGAAATGCATAGCCATATGCTGCAATAGGCATTGTCCCTTGGTGCCCTATGTGGTCAGGCCAACAAAATACAGTTTTCACCCCTCTATATAAAATTTATACTTCCACTCACTGTCCTACCTTGAAAATATATCACAAATGTATAACTATATAATATGTCTACATGCAATTGTATATGGAATACAAATACAAATTGGGGGCTGTATATAATGTGTCTGTATCAATACTAACATATTGCTTTGAGGGATTGTGTATATTTATAGCTGTTTATTTCTGTACTTGCAAATAAATGTATACCCTTGCATATGTATGACAACTTGGTATGTGTTATATCAGATGTACCTTCCATTGTAACTTACTATGCTTACTTAACAGTACAATATTTATATATTTCATCCATTATTTGTTATAATCATGTTGTTTTATTGTTTTAATGTATATGCCCCCGAGGGCCCTTGATTGGTGAATAAACATATCATATATACCCTCATATATGCCGCACGACTCTCTCTCTCTCTCTCTCTCTCAATATATATGGCAATATTTAGGTCTCGTTTATTTACATGTCGTCAAAACTAGGTCGGATCCTAGTCAACGCCTCTGTTACCAACCACATGATTGGTTAATCAGGACGTGCCCCCCGACCACATGAAAATACACGTGAGACAGCCTCGTACTTTTCCCTTGTACATTTAACGAAAACTATAGAGACTGTTGCCCGTTATCTTATTCTGGAATTAGGTAACCGTGTCACGCACTTCTCGGTACAGAATGCATAGCGTAAACAAGACGTTGTTGTGAATGATAAAATATCGCGTAGATATATAGTTACACAATAGTTGCAATCACGAAAGTGTAAGTATTATTTACATTCTTAATAACATTGTAACTATTTATTGTAAATATGATACGATTTATTATAATACAAGCATATATTGTACATGTCAAGTCTTATGATATAGTGGTAAATCATTACATTCCCGCAAGTTGCTGCTGTAGACTGAACTATAGGTCGATATGGTTTTTGTTTTTTTTAATCAATAAAGAACCTTCTTGGGGCATGTAATACAAATAATAACTAAAATTCTATTCGGGGACTGCTATTGCACATTTTAGAATTTCAAAAAATGATTTCAGATGATTGATAAATAGATCTTTATTTAGCTGGACTGATTGATCCCTCCTCTCAATCTCTATGCATTTAATATTATTATTGCTTGGGGGGGGGGGGGGTGCCAAACTTTTTTCTCGTCGCAAATTTTTCGGATGAGTGCATCCCCCCCCCCCCAAAATTAATAGAGAGAGAGAGAGAGAGAGAGAGAGAGAGAGAGAGAGAGAGAGAGAGAGAGAGAGAGAGGAGGGGGAGAACCTAGTAAGTTGCAAGAACTTGTTTTCGAATCCTTTGTATATTATATATACAATAAAATATTTCAAACCAACCAGAAAGAGAGAAGACGTGCGTTGGATCACATGGTCATGCTGGCCATCATTAAAATACTTGTTTAATTGTTTGGAATTGCCGCCTGGAGGTTTCTAGACCCAGGAGGGGGGAGGAAAATTTTTTTCAAACTTGAGCAATTGAAAATTTGTTTAAAAAAAATGCTAATAAAATTTTATCAGCCGGGGTATTTCAATGAGGCGGGAGGCAATTCCAAACAAACAGTAGTTTTATTTTGGCTCCACAAGAAATATGGTTATTTGTGAGACATCTCTTACATCGTGCGATTAAAAATATGGTGTTATTTTTAGAATTCCGCATTTAATCAAATCAACATAGATAGCGACAATACATGTCAACTCAAGTACGTGCAACAGGTATCATCACTGTATATATATTAATTCTTGTCGTTCATGGAAGATTTTTTTTAAAATAACACTTGGAGATCTATATTCATAGGTTACTATATATTACGTGATATAAAATGATATTCAAAACATTTTTTTAAACACAATAGATCTTAGATCTGGAATACCGTATTGTTTTGGTATACGTTGTCAGAAAATTATTTTACGTATGTTGTAAAAATATCAGATACAGTAAAAAAAACTTATATATTACATGACTCATTGGACTATACATGGAGGTGATGTTAGCTCAAATATAAAATTCAATGAATGAAACTAAAACAAGAATGAAAAAAAACGCAAAACAAAAAAAACGAATAACTGCATGTCTTAATTCATTATGGGAGCCCCTGCATGTAGATATACTTTCGATTCGGTCGTTATATGCATGTATGTTAGATTTATATTTCTGGGGAAGGGGATATGCGTGTATACAATTGCGCGAAATACCACTTTCCTTCAACGTCATACAAATCTTTATTGGATGTTGTATATCTATAAGAACTGATCCAGTATAAACATAAGACAGAGCAACAGATAATGTTTTAAAGAAAACAGGTGAAAATATAAAGTTTGATTTGTTTTATCTTTTAAGTTAAATATAAAAAAAAAATAAGATACCGTAAAGAAAGATTTTAAGGCTATTTGTAAAAACCCACACTGTAGTTATACTCGAATTTTCGACCAGCAACGAAAGTACGCTCATAAATGATCCGCCAATGTATTCGTTGACCTCTCGCCTCATGCGTCATGTGATCGGGTGATGCAAAATGGTGGACTGAATGCAGACTTGATACAATCATAATATTATCTGGTTCCCAAACAGGCAAACTGCGTTCTTTTATAAGTGTATACAGTTCTTATTAGAGTCGCACGGGATAAGGTAAAATTATTATTTTATTTTAAAGCTGTACTGCTATATATTGATATTTTATCATGGAAAAGAAAATAAACATGCACGGACTTTTACCGGCAAACCTTCGGATGCGTGAAATATTGATTTCAATGCAATAAATGCTTGTACATGTTACAAATCTATGGAAAATGATTTAATTATAAAAGTTAAAAGCGACAAAAACTTTAAAAGAGAGTAACAATTCTTTAGGAATTGCGTCACCGTCAGTTGAGCTGTAAATTGACTGTTGTGATTGGGGAAACCCTCGGGCCATGACATCTGTCGAATGGGCCGCCACGGTGTATCACACAATACATGATCGGACGATACTGAAAGAAGATTGTGTAATACGAACGATTATAAAACTCATAAATATAGCCCTGATCTAAGCACGCAGTTTTATTGGATCAACAAAACTGAGGCCATGTACTGTACCATATATGACCCATAGTGTGTTCATAACTAAGCATTGAGTAAGTTGAAATTCTTTCCATAGTTTTGGTAATAACCAGAATGAGCAACCCATTTTAGTTTGACGTGTGAATGTATATTTTAAAAGAATTTAAAGAAGGTGTATTGCATTGATTGCATGCAATTTAATTCGGCCAAAAATAGTGCTGACAGATTTTTTTACTAGAACAGAAAGAGAGCTTAAAGTGTCTTTAACACTTGGATGGAAGAATGTGAAGGTGTGGATTTTTTTAAGCATAAAGGTGTGTAAAATCACTGTTAATTATTTCATAGAGGAAAAATGGATTTATTGTGTACTTACAAATTTGAGAGATTATCCTATAATGATGAGATTCTCATATAACCTCCTTCCTTAAAAGTTTGTAAAAAAATATATACAGTAAAACTTGGTTATAGCGAAGTCTTAGGGACCAATCAATTTACCTTGTTATATCCATAATTCGTTATATCCGTATAATAGTGATGTTCCAATCATCGATTATAATCGAAAATCAGTCGAATGTAACCGCATTCTAAGCGCTCGATTATAAAAGGTTTAATTACGTTTAATCAGTAGAGTTTTTTTTTTCTTTCGACGAATGCATATCATAAACAGAATATTCTAGACAAGAACTATGAAAACCCCAAAAAGGCGCGTGGTCTGAAAATGGCTGACATGTCAGATGAGCTATATCCCTACCCAGGAAATAAAGCACGTTCTCGGGTTTGAACGTATTTTGGTTTCAAGAAAATTAACATTGGACCGCCTGCTAATGAAAATCTCTCGAATACAGCATTGTAATGGCAAGAAATATTAAGTAAATTAAAATACAAAAGGCCTTGTAACAAGTCAGTTAATTGTATCTTGTTTATTTATTTTATTAAGCACTAAACTATAAAATATTATATATTTTGATTATAATCGATAATTAGTTAGTTGAGGGACACCGATTATCGATTATGAAAATCTTGCCGGTTTCCATCACTACCATATAACGAATTTGTAATAACAACTATAGCGAATTAACTATAGATGTTGTCTTTCACCAGACTTATAAACAGTTTGCACTACCATTTAACATAATAGTTTGAATGAATTTATTTTCACATAAATTCTTCAATTTCAATCTGATTATTAAAGGTATCAAAACAATGTATTTTCATTCTAAGCTCCAATTAGAAAAAATTGTAGTCTGTAAAGAAATTCATTATAAAAGTGCTAAATTTTGTCATTAGTCACGTATCTCTACAGGACTCAAAATCAGATCGCTATATCCGTAAATTTGTTATATCCGAATTTGTTATAACGGTAAAATTTTGCAAAGATTTGTTAAGAATTTCACTGGGACTCAGGAAAATTTTGTTATATCGGAGATTTCGCTATATCCATGTTCATTCATTTTACTGTATTTGCATATGCAAATATGTTTCATTACATGAACCTACAGAATAGTGAAAACATTCATTTCTGTGAACTTTTTAATGACGTCTCATTGATTTGCACACACACTTGATGGTTGCAATTTTTTAAAACATAAAAACACTGTTACATGAATAATTCTGAGTGATTTGACTTTTTCTAATTCAATTACAGTTAATGATGGCATATTAAACTTCAAATATGTAAATCAAATTTTATTATTAAAGGTGCATGTTTAAACAAAGTTCTGATCTCTTTTTTTAATTACTGTATCAAGATAAATGAAAATGGGACTTGGAATGTATTGAAAGTAGAGTATACATTTTTCAGGAAAGGATAGTGTGTGAGCTTTTATTGATTATCGATAATCAAAATAATGTAAACATTATGTATTTTATCTAACCGCCTTTACTTTGTATTCATTTGATATATTTAGAATACTTACGATATGTTTACATGAATTGTTAGAGGAAATAGGAAGAGTTATATGATAAAATATTTATCATATTCCCTGATTATTAAGGAAATGTGTCAATTTAACATGAGTAATACACAATACAGACCTGTTGATAGTGGTGCAGTGTGACTTACTGAATAGATAAACTAAGTGTATTGTACTACAGCTTTATGATTTTTGTTTTGTAGAGTGCTAAAAGTGATGATGGTCAAGGCTCTCTGACTGAGAATCCCGTCCCAGGGTTCAACGGAGAATCCCGTCCCAGGATTCAACGGAAACTCGTATCCCAGAGTTCCTGAGAGCAGCTGAGTATGAGTTACTTCAGCTATGTGGGAAGAATTTTCTCCAATGTCAAAGGTTTCTACAATGAGATCAATGCGGCTACCCTGACCGGTGCTATTGATGCTGTCATCGTCCAGCAGGAGGATGGGTCGTACCTGTCCTCTCCGTTCCATGTCAGATTCGGGAAGTTGGGTGTTCTTAGAGCTAGGGAGAAATTGGTAAAAATTTTCACATTTTTTTTATCATGATGTTTTTTGCCTACGTTTAAGTCTGAATGAACTTGTTTTAAGATTTGTTAACAATGAGCCTTGTGGAATTTGAAGAATTTATTATTTTTAGATCTTTTATTAGTATTATCTACCTGTTTATTATATCAATTCATTGAAAACATGTTTGACATGCTGTGCAATTTCCCTGTCCTTTTGAAAGGTTGACATAGAAATCAATGGGGAGCCAGTGGACATTCGCATGAAGCTGGGAGAGTCAGGAGAAGCTTTCTTTGTGGAGGAACTCCCAGAGGAAGACAATGAAGTAAGCTCTATTCTGTGAGGGTTCTATTGTAGTGAAGTGCATCTTTGCTAGGCAAGGGTCCTAAATCTGCTAGGAAAGTTGAGTCAAGTGTTGTGTAATATAATGATGATGTTATGAATGAGATTTGATCGAGGATCATGATTGACACTGCCTTGATTCTGTGTAGGATTTCCCGGCTTACCTGGCTACTTCCCCACTGCCTTCTTCCTCCGACCTGATGAGGGAGGGGGTCGAGGAGATGAAGCAGGACTACCTCCACACGGGGAAGAACGAGGAGGAGGAGGAAGAAAATACGGGAAAACATGAGTATGTGAATACTGCCGGCAATACTATTGAGGTGATTCCCCCAAAGTCCCCCGACCCTGACAGCAATGTCAGCATCACCATTGAAGACGAAGAGGGGAGGAAGAAAAAGGTCCGCAGGAAGAAGCGACCAGTGAGGAGGACGTCCTCCAATGAAGAAGGAGTGAAGGTAAAGTTTTTTACTATATAGTCAAAAGGTATATCTTTGCAAGATTTATTTATTTCTTACTATGAAATATAGTGGTGTCTTGTGTATCACATATGGACATCAGAAAATTCCAGCATGTTGAATTCTAGATTTTAAAACAAATTTCATAAAACTGGTAGATTTTGTATTATACAGTTTATATACTTAGTAGGCTTGCCATTTCTGAATCATATTTTGGTTATCTACAATGGCTGTAGACTGTATTGTGACTATTTTGTTATAGAAAGGAGGGGATAAATCAGATGAGATATTCAACATGGATGATGTTTCCACTGATGATGAACTGGCCAATCTTCCCACCATATTACCAGATATGACCCCCAGGATGGGGAAGTCAGTTAGCCTCCCGGTGATGGACGAGAGCCAGGAAAGCCGTCTAGAGAGAACCAGCCAATGGGCCCAGTCCCAGTTCTCCTTTAATCACCCGTTCAGTGACACAGATATGTCACCAGTGGCAAGGTTAGAAAGAGTGTGCTCTCATTTTCTGTGAAAGTTGTCTAGTCAAACATCTGAAATTATGCATCTTTATCTCAGTGATGAATTGTGAATTTACTAGAGCACCTTATATATATTTAAAATAACCTTGGCATGGATTACCGAAAAACTTACAACTAAAAAAGTTATTGTTAATTACTATTAAACTAATCAATGTAATCAATTTGATGTCTGTGAAATTTCATCATAAAAATTAAAAGAGATGTGAACGAATGGTTTTATATTTATTCTTCTTTTAAAAGATCAACCTATGTGACTGAAAATATTTAAGACTTTGTCCTCAGTTCTTTTGTAAAACACACGTAGAATACTATTTACCTTAATACCTGCCTTGTTTATACCTTGACCAAGACTAGCCTACATCAATGGAACTCTTGTTTCAGCCCCACCAACACCCGCCCTCCCTCCCCGAAGAGTGACACGGAGGTGGACCGCCAGAGACAGGGTCAGGTGGACCGGTCCATCCTGTCAGAGGAGGACAGCACCATGTGGGAGTGGGGGGACCTCCCCCGCCGCCCAGAGGGAGGGGAACCCCCCACTGAACCCAGCAAGGAGGCCCTGGACAAAGAAGGTGGGTGTCCATTGTGTGTCCTGTTCGTGTTTCGTCTGTATTGAGTGTATGTCCAGTGCTGGATGTGAAGTGGTGTGATATTGTAATTGGTGGCTTGTTTGATTAGTAATGAATATCAGGTTATTTTGTTGTCAAGAAACTGTAGAAGATTTCAGGATTGTATATTTTTGAAACCAACTTTAATGCAAAACTTTTGCAGGACAGCCATATCTTTTATGTAGTTTTGTAGATTTAAAGGATTGGGGTAGAAGTTGTCCCAAGTTGTTTAGAAAATAAAGAAAATCACAGTTTATGATGTGGTGTTGTTTGTAGGAGAATCCCAAGAGAGCAAGGGCCTGTTCCAGTTCATGAAGAAAACAAAGACTGTGAGGCACAAGCCTGAGGGAGAGGGCATATACCTGGACGACCTCAACCTGAAGGAAATGGATCCTGAGGTGGCCAAATTGTACTTCCCTAAAAGGTAACACACTACAGAGAATTGTCGGCATATATATATATATATATAACACTTGTAATTGTAAAATCTCATTAGGGGGTTGGGAAGAGAGGGGGTGCATTGCTTCATAGATGTGGTTTGAACAATATGTTTATGAAAGAAGGATTTTGTACAACTTCTTACAAATTAGAATGCCCTCTTCTATATTTTTGTTTACATGTATATAGGTGTCCACTAGTTGGCATGCTCTGCTTGTACTATTTTAACGCATTAATGCTTAAGTTTGCATATGTACAATTTATTGTATTTCATAAATGTTCAGCTGTACAAAAACTCTTGATGTATATGTATATCTCCAATGCATGAGATCTCAGTCCTTGTGAATTACCGAGCAGCACGGTCCTTATGTATCTTGTTTTGCAGGCTTTCCTATCAGTAAGTACATATGTACTGTGTAGTAGTCCCCGGTCTATACAACCATTACCCTGTACCAGTCTCAGAGTGTTGTATGGCTGTGTTCTCTTTCTGTCTTGTATTCTTTGCACCTTGCATGTGACATTTCTACCTCTGTATCTGTGTAATGTATAGGGGTGGGGGGGGGGGGGGTGCTGCTTGCACAAAAGCTCCTTAGATTGACACACTTTTAAAGACACAGTTAATGAATCTTGACATACGTGTGCTATAAAGTTGACAAAGTATGTGTATAGTAGAGTTAGTGCAGAATTTGTATGTCTTGACTGCATGTACACATTTATTGTAGATTTTACGGAGTGTCCACTTTTACTCACTGAAATTGTAAAGCCAGTCACTGAGTGAACACATACATTGTCGTCATACTAACTGACTGCTCAGGGTTGAATTGAACATTTATAGTGTATGGTAGTAGGGTGATGGCAATCAGCATCTATCATACATCTTATCTTATCCATACCTACCTATTCTTACTACCATTTAGTTAGATTTGTCTGCTATTACTTTGGTATCATCTCGGGGGGAAAAAAATTCAATGACAAAAAATGTTTCATATCATACTTATCCATCAATTTAATAGCCGAAATAATATAGCAAAAATTAAATATAAATTTTTTTGGAAACAAAATTCAAAACTTTACTCACAGAATAGAGCAATTAAAGGGTACCAGTAATTTAGATATATTTTTTGACACTGCATATCTATGAATAGATTAAACAAACTAAGAAAGATGTTTTATTCCTGGAAGTGTAAGGAATTGTGGTTCAGTATATGTTTATTTTAATGTTTGTCACAGAGCATGAAATCTATCTGTTTCAGATTTCACAGCTCAAAGTTTGTGTCCATCAAAGAACGCATTGAGCCTACAGATGAAGACGCAGAATCAGGGCGAGGGGCCTCGCTTCCTGTCTCGCCTCACTCAGTAGAGGGCGCCATCGGGGGGCCTCCGTGCGTCAGCTTCCTGAAGTCTGAAGTCCAACATCTACGGAACTTCTCCCTCTCCCTTTGTGGGGGCCTCAGTGATCCCGATGGCATGACCTTGGAGAAGTTCATGACCCACATAGTGACATATGAGGATCTGTGTGAGAACTACAACATGGTCTCTAACCCAGAACTGGTGGTCCGAATTGGAGAAAAGTAAGATTCTAGTCAGATTACGCTCAATAAGATAGAGGACTGGAATATGACTGCTCAAATCTTTTATCAGGTTTACAAGGCAATATCAGGCAAAATTACCTGAAACTTTTGTGAGAAGATGTCCATGAATTATTTGCTATAATATCAGCTGAAATTTTAAGTGTATGGTTTGCATTTCATCAACAATTACAAATAAATATAAACATGAACTAGTTATTAAATACTACCATAGTCTTTGATATTTTTATTACCGGTATATCATTAACTTCACTTTCATGTTTCTACATAATATATTATGATAGTATGTTAACATTTAAATTATATTATTTTCAAATTATTTTGTTAAGTTTCAATGTAACAGTTTGTTGAAATTCTATTGGCTTTCATTTCTTTTTCATTGGTTCAATGGTGATACACTGTTCTGTAAAACTGGTTTTTTTTGTTTTAGCTACTACAACTGGCAGACAGCGGCCCCCATTATCCTGAGTCATGTCTGCTTTGATAAAGATCTTCCAGAGGTGAGTAACTTTAAAGATCATCCCCCAGTATTGGGATTATTATTGGGAGTTGACTGCGGAGATTATCAATCGCCCACTCTACCATCACACAGATGCTGTGTAAGGATGCTGTGTAAGGATGCTGTGTAATGACTTTGTATGCAAGCATATTCACACCTCTCCTGACATTTACTCATCCCTAGATTCTGAAGTAATTATATACCTATGCAATCTTCAGTTTATTCCATTATTTTTGTGTTCAGAACTAGGGTAGAAAAGTTATTTTCAACTTAAGAGCGGGAAACTCTAGCTTTGGAGGTATGATGCAGAAATTGTTAATCATGTAAATAAAAAGAGCTGAATTCAATTGGGTGTAAACTACTTGTATTCATGAGAACAAGAAGAATTCCAGAGAGTTGGTCCAGTCAGTAAGCTCACTGGTCCTGTGTTTCTGGTAATGTGCTGATTAGATGGAGGGGGATTGAATATATTTGTTGCATGATTCTCTAGGTTACATGCATTGACTTTAAACAGGGTTATTTATAAATTGTTTCATTTTTGTTGATGACTCTCATTTATAGATGTCTTCTTATTTTGATTTTGATTGTAAATTTCCATTTATATGAATACCATTTTAATTTTACCCCTCTTACAATGAGAGCAAATAGGGCCAACAACCTCCCTCTATACAGCAAAACTCATGTACTTATATTAATGATTTACAGCAAAACATGTACTCTATATGGAACCCATAAATATTGACAAAGCTGAAGTACTTAATATGAAACCTTACAATGTACCTGGGTAATATATGTATAATTTATATTACGGTATATCAACATTTGATGCTTTGAAATTTTAACAAAAGCAGCTTGTATCATTGCCCTTTTGTCCATGCAGTATTATTTAGAAAAATTGTATTGACTGCTTCACAGAAAACCATGAATGATGTTGTAAAAGAACATATGCCAAAAAAGAAAACGAAGAAAGGGGGCATGTCCTCGTGGTTCTCATGGCGACGAACAACAGACACGGCCAACCCCGCGGCAGAAAGCACTCCTGGGGAGGTAGATGTTGCGGTTGCTAAATCGGTGAGTGTCTAGGATTGTGTACAGTGGGACTGATATGCTGTGGGAATTGCAATCTTGAAATTTTTTTTTAAAATATTCACCTTTTTTTCCCCTCTGTATTTATAATAAAATTAGCTTTTACCAAGTTGTAATGAGCTTTCATAAAACCTAAATATGGTAAAAATGAGAAGTCATTTAGCTTGTAGAAAATAATAAAGTCAACATGGTCAAGGGAAAAACACTTTCAGCATTCTATAAAATACATCAAATTGTGTGTGACTATAATATTCTTTGCCAAAAAAATTACATGTATAATACATAAAAGAAGACTTGCGACTGACAATGATACATTGTTAAATTCAGTACCGACTTGTGAGTCAGCTGCTTAACCATTGAAATGAAGCTAATAAAAGGCAACAGACTTACTGGCCAGTATATACCCCAAATATATATGATTTATATATTATTTTTTTTACAGACGGAGAGCTCGACAACATCCATGTCTCCGCCCATCAGTCAGCCAGGCAGTCCTCGCAAATCTCAGCGGAGGATCACAGATGAAAGGTAAACGATGATCTCTATGTGGATAGTACAATTCTCGAAACAGCTGTGATTTATACTGCTACTGCTTACAACAGATGCATGACCATAAGCATTAAAATCAAAATAACTTTGACATCCAGGTGTTTTACAAAGTTATAAAATTATTTCTTGGCTGATTTGTAATGGAAAATAAATGAAAAGTGTGTAACAATTTTTAAAGGGTAAACAGAGGGTCAATCAACATTGTTCTGACCAAAGTACAGTCAAAACTGCCGAAGCGGTCACCCCTATTAAGCAGTCACCTTTCGTATGCAGTCATTTTATTTCCTCCTGATTAAAAATCCTATATGATTGCCCTCTAAAGAGCGGTCACCTGTCTAACGCGGTCAGCGGTCATCGTATTTTGATCCGAAAATGTACTTTCGACATGCATTAGGCGGCTATTTTGGTCGGTCACATGATTTACACCCGGGGATTTTAAACATGGCTTCCGAAAGTCAGGTAACTAATGTACGCAATAATTATACGCCTGAGGCAAAAGAAGCCAAATTGATCGATGTAGTTATATAATTGGCAGTTCAGATACGGATGGCAAAAAAGTAAATTGTTTAAACATGTATTTACAGTGTTTGTTTTATATATATAACTTCATGAAATAGGTCTCAAAAATGACCGCGACGAGGCTAGAGAAAATCGATCAATTTAATAATATGATTTTGAGTTCAGATACGGTCGGTTAAGAAATATATTGTTGAAAAGTTTATGCAAATGTTCATGGCCATGCCCAAATTTTGGATAAAATTACAGATATTAATGATATGATAACAGAAGACTCTATCAAGTGCAAGTCTGGAGTGCATGTAGACGAAAATAAGTGATTTTTTCAAAAATGAAAAAGAAATAAACAATTGGATGCACAATTCTTTGTTATGTAATTGCACTTATTTTTAAATATAATAAATGCTATTAAATTCCCAATCAATAACTTTATTCATTATTTTGTCATTTTGATCAGTATGCTAAATTGCAAGTATATAAAAACTTCCAATAATTGTTTTAATAAGGTAATTGATGATAGAAAATTCCTAAGTCTCTATTCAAAGGTTACCTCTGTTAAGAGGTCACTTTGGGTGCCTCCCAAAGGTGACTGTTTAATACAAGTTTGACTGAGTGTTTCCTGTGATACCACTGAGTTTGTGATGATTACACTGTGTAATTAAAACAATATTCTATTACCACACATATTCCAACATGAAAGCAATATCTATGATACGAACAAACATTTCCCAATTTTTTCAGTGTCATGGTAACAAATGTTTTAAAGTCATCATACATACCCAAGGATTAGACATTGTCTCTTTACATCAATAACAATGTCAGTGTTTTTGTTATGTGACTTACCTGACTACCCATTCTTTTAGTCTAAAGAGTGAAGGAAATGACACTTCTTGTGATGACCTTGACACGGAGGACTCTGACCCCAGTGTTCAGCCAGCAAACCCCACCCCCGAGAGTCGGTCAAGCAGTAAGCCCATTGATGTTGCCCCCTCCAAGGAGAAGTTCAAGAAGTCTCTCCGTCTCTCATCAGAACAAATTGTAAAGTTTACATTAATTTGATTTAATTTAAAAAATCACTTTAATTTATATCTCTATTAAATGTTTTACAGTAGGTTTACAATTTCATGAATAATGATTCCATGACGTTATTCAATTCTTCCAATTGTTTTTTGCAGAAAAAACTGAACTTGCGTGAAGGCCAGAATGATATATCTTTTTCTGTTACGACGCAATATCAAGGGACGACACGGTGTATGTCACACATATACCTGTGGAACTATGACGATAAAATTGTGGTTTCTGACATTGATGGAACAATCACAAAGTAAATGGTTCATGTAAAAGAAATACCTAAATAGACCAAGTGATGTGAATTTTATCATCAGGTATTTAGAATATTTGCATTCTTTTACATAGGTCTGACGTTCTGGGACAAATCCTTCCCATCATTGGTCGCGATTGGTCGCAGTCCGGTGTGGCTCAACTCTTCACCCACATTAACAACAATGGATACAAGTTCCTGTATCTGTCGGCTCGAGCCATTGGTCAGTCGAAAGTGACCAAGGACCTGCTGCGTAGCATTAAGCAGGAGTTTCACGTCTTACCTGACGGACCTTTGCTCCTGTCCCCCACCTCCCTCGTTAGTGCCTTCCACAGGTAAGAATACAGTCTCAAAGTTTAATACTTATTTTCTGTTTTAGATGCTAATATATATAGTGCAATACTTGCATTCCACAGGTCAGACGAAAATTAGAGAGAATTTGTAAAGTGTATACATTTAGTGAAATTGGCAAAGACTCAAAATTTGCATTGGTCAATAATGAATATTTTGGATACAAAACTCACGGTGGTCAATATTCCTTCCATGATTCTTAAAGCAACCGAAGCTAATACATGTAAAATATCAATCATATTTGCTTTCAACTAGCTACATGTATCTATATATGATACAGGAGATTCTCTGAATTTTCAGAAGTCTTCACAATTGGTTGCTAAAACAGAAAGGGGTGTATGTTTTGGATTTTGTTACAGGGAGGTGATAGAAAGAAAACCCCAGGAGTTTAAGATCGCCTGCCTGCGAGACATTGGGGTACTGTTTCCAGAGCATAAGCCATTTTATGCAGGATTTGGGAACAAAATCAATGTAGGCTGTTTGAATGAATATATATCTATTACATATATCTATACATATATTAAAATTTTATTCTCTGAATGCAAATGTTTTTACTTTGTAGAGAATATTGGCACATTTGAATTTATGATTTTTTATCTTTCAGGATGTCTGGGCATACAAAGCCATTGATATTCCTGATGTACGGATTTTTACAATAAATCATCGTGGAGAGCTGAAACAGGAATCTTCATACACGTTTCAGTCCTCGTATGTAGATTTCTCAAATTGATATCTGTTAAGACTATGAGCTTACCAGAGCTATAACTAAGTAAGCTTTTGCTAATCATTGTTTGGCATCCATCCGTCTGTATGTAGGTCTATTAACATTTCACATTTTCAACTCCTTCTTTAAAATAATTGGAACCAATTTCAAGAAACTAGGCACAAAGCATCTGCAGGCGAAAATCATTTGTGAATGTTAAAAGAAAGGTCACACCATTTATTCATAGGGAGATAATTTTAAAATTGTGAAATTAGGTTGGTGCCTTAAAATTAGTTTTCTTAATAAACACTAGAAATGACCATATTTAAATCAAAGCCTCTTTTTATAGTTAAGATTCTAAATTGTTCAAATTGTGATCTCATAAAAATCTGAAGAATATCTTGCTCAAGAACCACAATGATGCAACTAATGCCTTAACTATGCAAGTATCCTGATTTTCTTATTTTGTGTAAAATCAATTTTTCAAACACCAGCCTTACCTCCTTTCTTAGTTCAGAGTTTTAAAAAGCAATAAAAAATTCCAATGAGATCTTTTACTCACATGAGCAGTTTAGCACTTAGCTCATTATTAAAAATAGAAATAATTCAAACATAACTCTTATGTCTTATGTCACATTAATGTTAATTGGGAATTTATTAAGGCAAGTCAATTTTTTTTAATATTTATCATGAAATATGGATATACACATATAAAAACATTTGTCTTTCCTGTCCGATTGATAGCACAGCTACATGTATATACTGCAGGTACTACAGTCTGTCGGAGATTGCTGACCATTTCTTTCCTCCGCGGGAGCGCCTAGGGGTTTACGACAATCACTTCAGCACTGTCAAGTACTGGAAAGACCCTCTACCCTTGGTGACAGAGACTGAGATACTGGAGATAGACAAAGACGACCCGGCCGCTAAATGACAACCACCGTCCACAGACAAGCAGCCCGTCTCTGCTCCAGTAGATCCAACATTGTTGCGCTCCGACAGCGTTCTCCAGAGTGATAATAGCTACGACCTCTTGGACACGTTCTCAGAGAGCGAGACAGAAGAAGATGTTAAGTTAACACAGGCCTTGGAGCCGAGACGTGAATTTCAGAAAACTGGGAAGTACTGGCTAATGCCTTTTAGTCTCTACATGTAAAAAGGAAGAAAAAAAAAGACTTGCAAAATTATCCAATTTTCAAAATTTTGTTTGAAGGTTTTAGTAATTTTTAGGGTTTTTTTTTTCATAAAAATTACATTTTTTAAAAAGCTTTAATGGATAAATTTGTTGGCATTTTGGTGCAGAATGCATGATAATGGCTGATTGTTAGGATTTTTTCACCAAACTATTGTTAGTTTGAGTTGGTCTCCTTTTGTTACAATTTACATTAATTTCCTGTTCAGTGTTCAAATTATCCCCTTTAGTTGTATCTTCCCATTCCCCCATGGAAAAGTTGTTTGTCTGTGGCACTATGCTGAATTACTGTGTTCTGTTGTTTAAAGTAAGGAAGCAAGGGAACAAAATCATGTTTATATACATATATATTTGTTACAATTTTTACATTTATATTTGTTTTCATCCATCAGCAGAATGATCAGATTTGAGAAATTTGCTGCTAGAAGAAAGATTATGAAATTATTAAAATAAGGCAGCAAAATGTGATTACTCTGTGTTGATACTATTAGATGTGATTCATTGTGTATCAAGGTCTGTATTGTTTTGAAATCTGTCAGAAATTGGTGCATAGTACAGTTCAGTCTTGGTACCAATATTTATTTTTGTTGTTTAGAATTCATTTCAGATGACCATGTTTTATTTTCTCATTGTCTGTTTAAAATTGTTATTTGTTCAAGTATGATTATTTTTGTTTTTGCACCATTTTCAACATTTCCTCTTTTTTTTTTGACAAGGATTGTTGAAAACTTTGACTCACTATTTAGTGTTCTTCATAATTGAATTGATTTGTGATTCCTTTCCCATATAGTTAACAAAATCCCCACAACTTCTCTATTTTGCTATGGATCATTTAACTCTCCTTTAGTAGTTCAGAATTTAGTGCTTATAATTGAGTATGAGTCTTGTGAATGCTGTGATAATTAGAAACATAAAAAGAGTATAAGATATTTGTATTTACCCATTTTATGGCTGAAAGCTTAGAGTAATTTGTAATTTGATATGGAATAGGATGTACTAGCAATTTAGATATACAATAGAGATGAAGCAATTCAGGTGGGGTAGTTATAGATTAAATGTTTTATTTAGTCTCCAGTGATATCTAGGTAAATGGAGCCAGTTGATTTACACTTGTGATACCTAACACTTCTGTATTGATAAGCTAGTAGATAGTTGAGGGAGTTGTAGAATGTTACAGAGTTCTTCCACTAGTCCAGAAGCTACAAGTGATGTATGGTAGCTAGATCCTGTGATACATTAGATCTGGGTCCAGAAACAAAGTGATGGTCATTCTGTGATGATGTAGCTACAGCCAAGCTTCACCAGTTCCTTGCAGTCAAGGTCACTGGTTTAATACGTATGTTACAATACGTACAAGATATAATACAAGAAATATAATATCAGGGATATAGTCAAAAGTGAATGTGGAACTGATGTGACATCTGAATATTACAATTTAATAAAAGTGGTATGTGTGTAGATTCCTTTTATGCCCATGAATTCTGTGTAAAAGTGTAATGGTCATTTGTTTAGTGGATTGGTCCAAGTAGATGGAATCAGCAGTATTAGCTGTGTATAACTGGGAGGGTATAAGTGGTAGACTACACTTGAATCAGGTGAGTGTTACATTGTACATGTGATATTAAATCATCTTGTTGTCAGTGTGTAACCATGTACCGGGGTATGTAGAAAAATGTGGCATTTTAAAAATCAGTATGCAACGATCAGTCTTTGTCTACAGAGGTTGACATAAGCCTTAATCACCCCCTCCCCCCTTTTTTTTCCATTTTGTAAACACTTGTGAATGAACAATTTCTGTTCACTGTTTGATTAATTGTACATGCTGTTTGTGTATAATTAATAGACATTTGTACAAGGGTGTATACGAAAAGGTGATTTTCGAAATATTTGCACATATTGTGTTGAAATAATTGTGTTGTAGGATGTGTCAGTTTAAGTACATGTATATGAAAACCTTACACTTGTGCCCTTTGCACACAAGTTTTGAAATGTTGGTAAATAGATGTGTGTGTTCCTATTGTGAAACTATTTGTGTAAGCATTGGAATATTTGTACAGGTATTATAGCTGTTGTAAACAGTATTTTGGAGCAGGGCTTGACTTTTGTAAACAGGCACCTGTATTTTGCTTGGCGACTGTGTGCTACCTAAGTAATAATGAAAGTTGTAGAAAGAAATTATGTAACTGATCAGGACTCTCTTTGATTAAGACGGTGAATGGAATGTAGATCCATTTATTGTTCTACCTCATTTGATTAGCTCTTGTGTTCCATTCTATTTGTAGCATATGAAGAATTGGTTGTCTTGTTAATTTATTTTTCTTAGATTTTAAAAACAATTACAATTAATTACCATTTGGACAAATAAATCTCCTGAGCTCTGGGAGGCATAAATATTTTCTGTAAAAATATTACTGATATAAACCTGTCATACATAATTCTGTATGTAAATACCTATGAAGGTATATAGGTACAATAACTCTTTGGATTGTCTCACTGTTATTGTATGAATCATAGGACATTGGATATCTTGTTTTTATAAACACTGTTATTGCAATAAATTACTTTAAAGTGAAGATGTATGTATTTTTGTTTTTAGAGATAAAAGAGGTCTTTAATTAGTTTTATTTAATTCACAGGCCACTAAAACCCTGGTAATGAGTTTTATTTAATTCACAGGCCACTAAAACCCTGGTAATGAGGTTTATTTAATTCACAGGCCACTAAAAACCTGGTAATGAGGTTAATTTAATTCATAAGCTACTAGAATCCTGGTAATCTCCATCCACAGTGTACAGTGAAAATATAGTGTAGGTAAATTAAAAATGTGTGTGTGTGTGTGTGTGTGTGTGTGTGTGTGTGTGTGTGTGTGTGTGTGTGTGTATATATATATATATATATATATATATATATATATATATATATGACAAACTTGTGACTAGATATGTACACATTCAATGTTACATGTAAGGCAAGTAACAATGCCGATCAAAGAAAGAAACTCGTCAAATCTATGTCATAGGTTATCCAATGATCGCATAAAATAAAAAAATAAACAATACATAGACAAATTTTCATACATTGAGTTTCCCCGTTCAAAAAAAAAATCGAGAATCTAACAGTCTGCTTAAAACAAATAATAGACATACAGTTTTAAAGTAGATTCTTCGTTGTCTTTTGCAAGATGGATAAGTATAGCTATAGTATAACGCCCACGGATTACGATTTTCAATTTTTTAAAAAGAATTTCTGGGTTGTTTTTTTTTATTTTGTTTTGTTATACCCATCACCAGGGTCTCAATACCTATCACCAGGGTCAGAGTTCGAGTCACCAGGGTCTGTATGGCCATCACCAGGGTCTGTACACCCATAACCAGGGCCAGTATACCCATCACCAGGGTCTCAATACCTATCGCCAGGGTCAGATTCGTATCACAAGGGTCTGTATGACCATCACCAGGTCTGTACATCCATAACCAGGGCCAGTATACCCATCACCAGGGTCGGAGTTCCTATCACCAGGGTCTGTATGGCCATCACCAGGGTCTGTACACCCATAACCAGGGCCAGTATACCCATCACCAGGGTCTCAATACCTATCGCCAGGGTCACATTCCTATCACAAGGGTCTGTATGGCCATCACCAGGGTCTGTACATCCATAACCAGGACCAGTATACCCATCACCAGGGTCTCAATACCTATCACCAGGGTCAGAGTTCGTATCACCAGGGTCTGTATGACCATAACCAGGGCCTGTATACTCATAACCAGGACCAGTTTACCCATCACCAGGGTCTCAATACCTATCACCAGGGTCAGAGTTCGTATCACCAGGGTCTATATGGCCATCACCAGGGTCTGTACACCCATAACCAGGGCCAGTATACCCATCACCAGGGTCTCAATACCTATCACCAGGGTCGGAGTTCCTATCACCAGGGTCTGTATGACCATCACCAGGTCTGTACACCCATAACCAGGGCCAGTATACCCATCACCAGGGTCTCAATACCTATCGCCAGGGTCAGATTCGTATCACAAGGGTCTGTATGACCATCACCAGGTCTGTACATCCATAACCAGGGCCAGTATACCCATCACCAGGGTCGGAGTTCCTATCACCAGGGTCTGTATGACCATCACCAGGGTCTGTACACCCATAACCAGGGCCAGTATACCCATCACCAGGGTCTCAATACCTATCGCCAGGGTTAGATTCGTATCACAAGGGTCTGTATGGCCATCACCAGGTCTGTACATCCATAACCAGTACCAGTATACCCATCACCAGGGTCTCAATACCTATCACCAGGGTCAGAGTTCGTATCACCAGGGTCTGTATGGCCATAACCAGGGCCTGTATACTCATAACCAGGACCAGTATACCCATCACCAGGGTCTCAATACCTATCACCAGGGTCAGAGTTCGTATCACCAGGGTCTATATGGCCATCACCAGGGTCTGTACATCCATAACCAGGGCCAGTATACCCATCACCAGGGTCTCAATACCTATCACCAGGGTCGGAGTTCCTATCACTAGGGTCTGTATGGCCATCACCTGGGTCTGTACACCCATAACCAGGGTCAGTATACCTATCACCAGGGTCTCAATACCTATCACCAGGGTCAGAGTTCGAATCACCAGGGTCTGTATGACCATCACCAGGTCTGTACATCCATAACCAAGGCCAGTATACCCATCACCAGGGTCTCAATACCTATCACCAGGGTCGGAGTTCCTATCACCAGGGTCTGTATGGCCATCACCAGGGTCTGTACACCCATAACCAGGGTCAGTATACCTATCACCAGGGTCTCAATACCTATCACCAGGGTCAGAGTTCGAATCACCAGGGTCTGTATGACCATCACCAGGTCTGTACATCCATAACCAAGGCCAGTATACCCATCACCAGGGTCTCAATACCTATCACGAGGGTCAGAGTTCATATCACCAGGGTCTGTATGGCGATCATCTGGGTCTGTACACCCATAACCAGGGCCAGTATACCCATCACTAGGGTCTCAATACCTGTCATCAGGGTCAGAGTACGTATCACCAAACTCTGTGTGCATATCACCAGGGTCTGTACACCCATAACCAGAATCAGTAAACGTATCACTAGGGTCTGTAAGCCTATCACAAGGGTCACTATACCCATCACTAGAATTTGTGTGCCTTTCACCAGGGTCTGTACACCCATAGCCAGGGCCAGTATACCCATCACCAGGGTCAGTAAATCTATTACCAGGGTCAGAGTACATATTCTGAAACTCTGTGTATCCATCACCAGGGTCTGTAAATCTGTCAGCAGTGTCATAATACCCATTATTAGCGTCTGTGTGCCCATCACAGGTGTCTGTTTGCCCATTACCAGGGACAGTATACTCATCACCAGGGTCTCAGTACCTGATACCAGTGTCAGTGTACATATTACCAAGGTCTGTGTGCCCATCACTAGGGTCAAAATACGTATCACCAGAACGGTAAACCTATGACTTTGGTCATCATACCTATCACTAGTGTCCGTGTTCGTAGTACTAGGGTCTGTGTGCACTTTACCATGATCTATATATCCTTAACTAGGGTCAGTTTACCCATCTCCAGGTTCTTAATAACTATCACCAGGTAGTGTACGCATCACTAGGGTTTATGTGCCCATCATCAGGGTCAGTATACCTATCACAACAGTCAGTGCACTTATCAACAGGGTTTGTACATCATATACCTTGGTTAGTAGACTTTCATCATGATCTTTACACTTATTACCTATTACTTATCACCAGAATCAGTTTACCTAACGTCCGGGTCAGAATACATATCACTATGCCCATCATCAGGATCAGTATATCTATCACATAGCTCTGTGTGCCCATCACTGAGGTCTAAATACGTATCACAAGAGTCTGCAAATCTATCACAAGGGGCAGTATATTCATCACTAGAGTCTGTGTGCCCATCACCATAGTATGTATGCCCATAACCAGGGCCAGTATATACCTATCACCAGGGCCAGAGTTCGTATCACGAGGGTCTGTATGTCCATCACCAGGGTCTGTACACCCATAACCAGGGCCAGTATACCCATTACCAGGGTCTCAATAACTATCACCAGGGACAGTGTACGCATCACGAGGGTCTGTGTACCCATTCTTAAGGTCAGTATACCTATCATAAGAGTCTGTGTCACTGTGTATACCTATCGACAGAGTTCTTGTACGTATCACAAGGGTTTGTGACCCATCGTCCCTGGTGATAGGTACTAAGACCTTGATGATGGGTATACTGACTGTAGTTGTGGGTACACTGACTCTGGTTATGGGTATACAGATCATAGTGATGGACACACAGACCCTGGTGATACAAACACTGACCCTAGTAATATGTATACTGACCACGGTGATAGGTTTACAGTTCTGGTGATACGTACTCTGACCCTGGTAATACGTATACTGACCCTGATGTTGGGCACACAGACCCCACACAGGTACTGAGACTCTGTTGACGGGTATACTGACCCTGGTTATTGGTGTTGGGACCATTGTGATTTACAGACCGTTGTGATACAAACGCTGACCCTGGTTATATGTATACAGACCATGGTGATGAGGACACAGACTCTAGTGATACGTACTCTGACCCTGGTGATAGGTATTGAGACCCTGGTGATGGGTAAACTGGCCCTGGTTATGGGTGTACAGATCCTGGTGATAGTCATACAGACCCTGGTGATACGACCTCTGATCCTGGTGATAGGTATTGAGACCCTGGTGATGGGTATTCTGGCCCTGGTTATGGGTGTACAGACCCTGGTGATGGCCATACAGACCCTGGTGATACGAACTCTGACCCTGGTGATAGGTATTGAGACCCTGGTGATGGGTATACTGGCCCTGGTTATGGGTGTACAGACCCTGGTGATGGTCATACAGACCCTTATGATACGAATCTGACCCTGCTGTTAGGTATTGAGACCCTGGTGATGGGTATACTGGCCCTGGTTATGGGTGTACAGACCCGGGTGACTCTGGTGATACGTACTCTGACCCTGGTGATAGGTATAGAGACCCTTGTGATAGGTATACTGACCCTGGTTATGAGTGTACAGACCCTGGTGATGGCCAAACAGACCCTGGTGATACGAACTCTGACCCTGGTGATAGGTATTGGGACCCTGGTGATTGGTATACTGGCTCTGGTTATGGTTGTACAGACCCAGGGGATGGGCACACAGACTCTAGTGATGGGTGATTGATAGATCTACAAGGGGTCAATGATATGTTCAACCTTAATATTATCTCCCAAAATAGCTTTTGAGAAAAAGAAAATCAAAAAAGATTTTTCCTGTCTCCCCCTACTAGGCTTAGATTTTTTTTTTGATTTAATATGGACTAAAGTGTTTGTATAACCTGGTAAATGGCACTTTGCACTAGGTAATATTGGATTACATAAATCCAATCTTGACCTGCAAAAAACAAAACAAAACAAAAAACAACCCAGAAATACTTCTTAAAAAATTGAAAATCGTAATCCGTGGGGGTAGGGGGGCTAAATGTACCTTTAGCTTCAATTTCACAGTTTATTTCCTCCCTTTCATTTCAATTTTTACATGGTACCCAAAAACATTGGGGGGGGGGATTCTATGTTAATTCACTTTTTTATAAGTAAATTCAAGAAAATGTTTGCTGCCAGAAAACGTGTACGGGGGGGGGGGGGGGGGGGAGGGGGGGGAGAGGCAGTCCCGTCCCCCTGTCCCTGCCCCACTCCACCCCCCCCCCTCCGATGTTAATTAAATGCCTGTTGTTTTCCTATAACATTACTTTTTTTGTTCTCTGAATTATTTATTTAACTTTTTGGTGTAAAATCTAATGTACATAACTACTTTTAATGAAGATTTAATGTAAAAATCGCATTTTCCTGTAATTTTTAAATTGTACATATATCAGTTCGAAGTTCCTCCAAATAGCTTTCGAATTTCCTCCCAAACGTATACCGATCCCGATAGAAAGTTGGTTCACGCATGCGCACATCCTGGTTATAGTGCCTGGTTATAGCATATAAAAAATAGCCTATTCTATACCTCCTATAGCCACATAATAAACAAGGAAAATGATGGCAGACTCTGGCCTGCTGGTCCTCCACTTTAAGTATTTTACTCACTTTATATATATAAAGTTTGAAGAGAGATGTAAAACTGTGCTTTTCCTGATGGGTCTTTGGGATAAGTGGACAAAAATATCTGTCGAATAGTTAACATTACGGCTGTCGTGGATAATATATATTTTCAATTCTGCAATTATACCCAAGACCTTCATACCCGCAGAACCACCTAATTAAGTACAGTGTTACTGTTCAGTGGCGTAGCTAGACATGTTTTTAGTGTGTTCAAAATCGACAGGGAGTGCAGGGGGCGAAGCCCCCGGGAAGCCTTAAGACCCATGATTTGCAAAATTCTGTGTATTCATTTGCGTTTTTTGCGTAAAGGGCGCTACGCCACTGCTGTTTTAACCACTACAAAGTCAGCTATTGAGACTGCAAAATTAGTAAAATTTCTAATCACAAAGAAAAGAATACTTGATTTTATAAGTTTATCGGTTGATTCTTGTATATCATAATTTCCGTTTTCTGTCCCGTTCCGTTTTCCATTCCACTTTTCACGCACACCTGAGAAAACGGCGATTTAAATATTTCAAATAGTACTAGATTTTCACCCAGTTACAATAAACACCAGTAAAGAGGTTTTGTAATCCAAGTTAGAGTCGTATGGATGGTATGTATGCATGCTTATTTCTATATCTCTCTCCAGGGAGGTATATACTAATATACATCCCTTCTCTGTCTGTCTCTCGAGTTTACGGTAACATAAGAAAAGTACACTTACAGGTACTGTTAAAAATCGATGCTAATTACTTATTTCAATTTAAAGACATGAACCTGTTCGTCTCTTTGAATTATATGATATACATGTTCTCAAAATATACTATTTCATGTTCCGATTTTTATAATAACAGAAAAGCGACCAGTGATATTGTAAGCACTATTCTACCTTCCCCGCCGTCTGTCGATGACCAGTTCGATGAACATGAACGTGTACGTCCACTGTAGGCAGAGTTAAAGAACTTGGTTCATTAAGTAATACTGACCCCTCCATTGATACATACTAAAACGATAAGATTTTGCGGTTTTTATACTGAATTTAAAGACACGACAAGCGAGTTGGCTATTTGTAGTGCTACATTTTTTCGGGTGTAGTATTATTGTTTAATTTAAGACTTTAGAAATACAATGCAAGACACATTTCCTTTTTGGTCAACAGTGGCAATTTCGCAATTGACTTGCTAAAGAGAAAATTAGGAAAGTGTAATATCACCATTACAATTTTTACATGCACTGTCCTTATCATTTCGTTTAGTAAAATTTAAAAAATAAAATATGCTGCTAAAATATTAAAACAATTGTAATCACTAAGAAAGAATGCGCAGATATTTTAAAGAAGTTACTTGGGAAAGAGAGTAAATAAATTCAAATACATACAAGTATAAGGACCAAATAAGAATGTCGCTGTATATAAACTACCATGGCATTTTTACCGATGTTAAAATGTTCCTTCATTTAATAATGTATGATAAATTCATTGTAACCAATGTGATGCTTGCAGCTACCAAAGATGACTCTGCTTACTGTGTCCCTTGCTGCTGGAACTGTGTTCGCTCTACTCAGTCTCTGTAATGGCAAGGACGTCCATATTGAGACTAGACTCGGCCCAGTGGTCGGGATCAAGAATGACGACGCAATGGTTTCAGTTTTCTACAACATCCCTTTTGCCAAACCTCCCTTGGGGAGCCTACGATTTGCCAAGCCCGTGCCTTATGGAAACTGGACCGGTACCCTAAATGCCACCACGCCTGGAAAGCGCTGCATGCAGGTTGCAAGATTCCAAAACTTTGAAATATCAGAAGACTGCCTACAACTCAATATATATGTACCGAACTCGGTTAATATATCGTCTATGGTGCGGACACCAGTGATGGTTTACATCCATGGCGGGGGATTTACCGGCGGAGGCGCTGACATGTTTGATTCCAGCGAGCTGTCTCGGCAAGGAGACGTCATCGTCGTCACAATACAGTATAGACTTGGTATCTTTGGATTTTTCTCGTTAGGAACCGTAGAGGCGTCAGGTAATTATGGCCTATGGGACCAGATGCTGGCGCTGAAATGGATCAACCAAAACATCCACTCTTTCGGAGGAAATGCGGGCGCAGTGACTGTATTTGGCCAATCTGCTGGCGGGATTAGTGTAACGTTCCTCTCTCTGATTCCAGAAAATAAAAATATGTTTCATCGAGTAATTGTCCAGAGTGGAAATTTGTTAGTTAGCAATTCGACGCAAGCTTCATACGCCATTGGAGAAATGGCGGGTTGCTCAAACAATCTCGGAACATCTGCATTAGTAAGTTGCTTGCGGAATAAGGCCCCGAATACCATTCTCACTACTGCTTCAACTTATACATTCACTGCTTCAAGCACATCGGATGTGAGCGCAGGTTTGCCGTTTGGTCCCAATGTTGATGGTGAACTGTTAAAAAAGACACCTGAAAGTCTTTTGAATGACATTTCATCAGAGGAATACAAATTTTTCTCATCTCTTGACCTCATGACAGGTACAGTGAAAACGGATGGAAATATTTTCTTGTTAACGTTTTCAGAATCTATACAAAATGCATTAGGCATCAATATAACAACAGGAATATCAGCCGAGGCGTTCTGTAACAATCTTATTCCTGCGGTTATAAACGTTCCCTATAATAACAACACTTTGGTATCCAGAAAACTTTGTGAAGAGTACCGGGTACAGAACAACGTCTCGGAGCAGAGTCGCCAGATGCTGCAGTTCGTCACAGATTATTTCTTCGCTCATCCAGCTTTTGGGAGCCTTCGTGCTCACAGTAGTCAGAACCTCGTTTCAAACACGTACCAGTACGTGTTTGAAGTAGAATTAGGGCGGTCCTACCTGTTACAGCGGCCCCCGGTGTGGTACATCGGCCCAGGACACGGCGATGAACTCTTCTACCTGTTTCCTAGTATCCCTCTGACGCACTTGCAGAAAAACGTGTCTGCTTCCATAATAAAATACTGGACCAACTTTGCCAAATCTGGGTAAAATGACAACTTATTATCAAATTAATAATACAAGTTTGACTTGCAATATTTCTATGAACCTTTTTGACATCATTTACAATATACATACTTATCCTTTCAGTAACCCTAATCACCCTGCACTGCCACACTGGCCATCCTACAACCACGCGGATCAAGGATACTTGAATTTTGGTGATGTTATCCAACCTGGTATGAAGTATAAAATGAAACGAATGAAGCTCTGGGATGAAGAAATTCCACAAATTTTGAAGCAATCACACCCTACTGTTCATACACTATCTGGACGGATAAAAGGAATAAATAAGCAAATCGGAGAAGAACCAAATAAAGGTTCTGTAAGTGCTTTCTACAACATTCCGTACGCAGCGCCACCTATCGGAGAACTGCGATTCAGCAAACCGCAACCTTTCGGTAACTGGTCAGGTACACGCGATGCCACACAATATGGTCCCGAATGTATGCAGGCTGAGATCACAACCTTCCCTAAGAGTGAAGACTGTCTCCAGCTGAACGTGTTTGTACCAGGTGTCCCATCCCCATCCTCCAAGAAGTCCGTGATGGTTTGGATTCATGGCGGGGGTTACCTTGTCGGTTCAGCATTAATCTACGATGGCAGTGACATTGCCCACCAGGGTGACGTCATTGTTGTGACAATTAACTACCGACTTGGAATTTTTGGATTTTTTTCACTAAACGATCCCGTGGGAAAAGGAAATTACGGGCTGTGGGACCAAATCCTTGCCCTTCAGTGGGTCCAACAAAACATTGCTGCATTTGGGGGAGACCCGTCCTCTGTTACTATTTTTGGAGAATCTGCTGGTGGGTTCAGTGTTTCCCTTCTCTCCCTGATCCCCTCAAACCGGGGCCTGTTTCACCGTGTTATTTCACAGAGCGGCGTAGCAGCCTCACGATGGGCCTTCGGAAGCTCGGAACCAGCCACTAGATCAGTAGGAGACATGTTAGGATGTTCCAGGCAATTAAGTTCTCAGCTTTATAGAGATTGCTTACGCATGGTTAATGCTAGTACCTTGAATGACTTTACACTTGCATACCTCCAAAGAGATCCCTCGACTATTCGCCAATTACTTGAATTTACTCCTTATATTGATGAAGAACTGTTTCACTATACCCCTTCAAAAATTCTGTCGAATTCCTCTTTACCGGAGCACGAGTTTCTGATGTCCCTTGACCTTATCAGTGGGACTGTTAGGACGGAAGGTTCGGAGTTAGCAGGCGTTATCAGCCAACCAGTTGTCCAGGAGAAATTCAACATCAATATAACCGCGGGCATATCGACTGAGTTTATGTGTGAAAATTTTACGAAAACACTCGTTTCGGACTTTTTCGATGGAAACAATCGAGTTAAGGAGCTCATTTGTGAAAAATACACCGTACGGAACAACATGACTGAACAGGGACGGAGAATGCTAGACATATTTACAGACTTCCTTTTTGTGGCACCATCTTTTGTCCAGCTTCAGTCGCACAGTCTTCAAAACGTGCGGTCCAAATCTTTTCAGTTTGTCCTTGAAAGACAGAGGGTGACGTTCGACTGGACGCTGAGTTACTACCCACCCTGGTACCGCCCACCGGGGCACACCGAGGACTTGTATTACCTGTTCCCACAATCCTTTGGGCTTACGTCCCCTGTTGACCTCCAGTATTCCAAAGTCATATTGTCATACTGGACAAACTTCGCTAAATACGGGTAAATATAATTTGCACAAAGGATATATATTCCTCTGACGATTTGCAGAAATCCACAATAAAATATATACTGTCGAATTTAGCCAAATTTCGGTAACATTTTAACAATTTCTGTAGAACTTCTTTATTCAATACTTTTTTTATAATTAGTTTTAAAAAAATGAATACGTATATAATCTTTTTACAATTATTTTCTATTTATTTATATACCTATCATTTCAGTAATCCTAATCACCCTGCACTGCCACACTGGCCATCCTACAACCACGCGGATCAAGGATACTTGAATTTTGGGGAAGTTATCGAACCTGGCATGAAGTATAAAATGAATTCAATAAAACTTTGGGATGAAGAAATTCCACAAAATTTGGAGCAATTTTATCCTATCGTAAATACACTATCTGGACGGATAAAAGGAATGAACAAGCAAATCGGAGAAGAACCAAATAAAGGTTCTGTAAGTGCTTTCTACAACATTCCGTACGCAGCGCCACCTATCGGAGAACTGCGATTCAACAAACCGCAACCTTTCGGTAACTGGTCAGGTACACGCGATGCCACGCAATATGGTCCCGAGTGTATGCAGGCTGAGCTCACAACCTTCCCTAAGAGTGAAGACTGTCTCCAGCTGAACGTGTTCGTACCAGGTGTCCCATCCCCATCCTCCAAGAAGTCCGTGATGGTTTGGATTCATGGCGGGGGTTACCTCGCCGGTTCATCATTGATTTATGATGGCAGCGACCTTGCCCACCAGGGTGACGTCATTGTTGTGACAATTAACTACCGACTTGGAATTTTTGGATTTTTTTCACTAAACGATCCCGTAGGAAAGGGAAATTACGGGCTGTGGGACCAAATACTTGCTCTTCAGTGGGTCCAACAAAACATTGCTGCGTTTGGGGGAGACCCGTCCTCTGTTACTATTTTTGGAGAATCTGCTGGTGGGTTCAGTGTTTCCCTTCTCTCAATGATCCCTTCAAACCGGGGCCTGTTTCACCGTGTGATATCACAGAGCGGCGTAGCAGCCTCACGATGGGGCTTCCGAAGCTCGGAACCAGCCACTAGATCAGTAGGAGACATGTTAGGATGTTCCAGGCAATTAAGTTCTCAGCTATATATAGATTGCTTACGCAAGGTCAACGCGAGTACTTTAAATGACTATTCTATCGCATACCTCCTTGAATTTACTCCTTATATTGATGAAGAACTGTTTCACTATACCCCTTCAAAAATTCTGTCGAATTCCTCCTTACCGGAGCACGAGTTTCTGATGTCCCTTGACCTAGTTAGTGGAACTGTTAGGACGGAAGGTTCCCTATTAGCAGGCGTTATAAATCAACCTGCTGTCCAAGAGAAATTCAACATCAATAAAACTGCGGGCATATCAACTGAGTTTATGTGTGAAAATTTTACGAAAACACTCGTATCGGACTTTTTCGATGGAAACAATCGAGTTAAGGAGCTCATTTGTGAAAAATACACCGTACGGAACAACATGACTGAACAGGGACGGAGAATGCTAGACATATTTACAGACTTCCTTTTTGTGGCGCCATCTTTTGTCCAGCTTCAGTCGCACAGTCTTCAAAACGTTCGGTCCAAATCTTTTCAGTTTGTCCTTGAAAGAAGAAAGGTGACATTCGACTGGACGCTGAGTTACTACCCACCCTGGTACCGCCCACCGGGGCACGCCGAAGATTTGTATTACCTGTTCCCTCAATCCCTCGGGTTGACGTCCCCTGTGGACCTCCAGTACTCCAAAATAGTGATGTCGTATTGGACAAACTTCGCTAAATACGGGTAAATATAATTTATTCAAAGTAGTAACTAAATAAAGTTTTTCTGCGAAAAAGTACTAAAATGATAAAAACTTTTATCTGACCGAGTAATTGTGGTCTATGTCTTAAATAGTTCTTTGTTTGTCACGAAATAATCAAGCAAGAATATACTCAGTAATTTAATTTAAAAATTTTGAAAAATATATGAATACACTGAAAAGGGTTGAACAGCAGGCAATATACAGATGCTATATATATGTTCACTTTTATACTAGTAATAACTTTGCATTAAACACTGCATATTTAACAAGATACACTATACCACTGCATGCCACGCACTGTGGAATTTGTTTTTAGAGTTAAAATGAATATATAATTATAGAGAGATAAATGATTTAAGAAAAGGGTGCATAATTAAAGAATAGACTCAATAGAGTAAAGAAGATTGAAAACTGAATTTTATAAAACAATTATAATTTACCTTCTAATGTTGAGATAAGGAAGGTGAACCACCTCTAAAAGTAATCGCTTAAGTCTTAAATGGTTCCACATTTGCCACGAGGTCACAAATACAGACAATAATTTGATTGTTGTCTTGAATAATCCAAACATTTTACCCTGTACATGTCATTGTATATTAATTCTTAAAGCTAACAAATCAATGTAATGCACAAGAGCTTTAACCCGATTTGTTAAAACAAGTTTGTAGTTTTAGATTGGATCAATATGATATCATTTTGTTTCGTTTTACTTTCAAAATATCTTAAATTTCATAATACAGGATTATCTTAGTTTTTATACTTTAAGCATTATTTTGGTTTATACACTGATTTCTGTAATGAATTGTTTTAGTTTCCTTTATCCGCTTTAGTGACCCCAATGAACCCTCGCTGCCGTTCTGGCCTACTTACGATGCATCAAAACAAGCCCACCTAGTGTTTGGCGACAATATTACTGCAGGAGTGAAGTACGAGGAAGACAGAGTAAAAACGTGGGTGGAAGACATCCCGCGGATCATGATGGATACAAACTACGCCGACGTAGAGGTTCAAACTCCTTTGGGCAACATCCGTGGAGTGAAGAGAAATGTTCTTCACACGTCTCCCAACGATAAAGTTTATGTCTTCTACGCGATTCCATTTGCTAAACCGCCTGTCGGGGAATTGAGATTCGCCAAACCGCAACCGTATGGTAAATTCAATGGCACCTTTGATGCTACAAAAATGGGAAGCGCTTGTGTTCAACCACCGGTCTTTCCCGACATAAAACATTATAGCGAGGACTGTTTACAGCTAAACATATATGTTCCAAACAACATATCAACCTCCAACAGAAAGTCAGTAATGGTCTGGATTCATGGGGGTGGATATGCTCTTGGGTCCGCCATTCAAACAGACGGATCAATTTTGGCGACCAAAGGTGACGTCATAGTGGTGACGGTGAACTATCGCCTGGGTGTGTTTGGTTTCTTCAGTCTCAATAATGACGTATCACGCGGAAACTACGGGATATGGGATCAAATCCTTGCTTTAAAATGGATAAAAAATAACATCATGTCTTTTGGTGGAAACCCCGACTCAATTACGATTTTTGGAGAATCCGCAGGAGGTTTCAGCGTTTCGCTTCTTTCTCTTATGCCACAAAACCAGGGACTCTTTCATCGAGTTATAGCACAAAGTGGAACGGCTCTTGGTCCGTTGGCGTTCGGTGATTCGCGTCCAGCTACAACAGAAATTGGCAATTTATCGCAGTGTAATTACAATGATAGCAATAATTTCATAAAGTGCATGCGCAATAAAACTGTGGAAGAAATATCAATATACTATTTCACATTTGTCAGCAGAAATACGAAACAGTTGGCTCCAGTTATTGACTTTATGCCAAATGTTGACAACGAGCTATTCTATCAAACGCCCACCGAAATCATCAGAAACATGTCATCTGAAGGGTTTAAGTTCTTCGCCTCGCTTGATCTGATGTCAGGAGTTATGAGACAAGAGGGATCTGTACTTTTTGAAATTCTTAATGCTGAAATCCAGAAAAAGTACAATTTTGACATAGCAGCCGGAATTCCAACTGTGTTTGTCTGCAACCATTTCATCCCAGCCGTCCTCGACTACATCCATATTCCTGGAAATCAGCAACTGATAAAATCGGCTGTCTGCGACAAATACCGAGATACCAGGTCAGAGGCCAAACAAGCGACATATGCTTTTGATTTCGCGGCTGACTTGCTTTTCACAATTCCCTTGGTGAAGGTGTTGGATGCTCACAGCACAAACAACGTACACACGAGGACGTTCCAGTACCTAATGACGGAGGAATACCCCTACCCGTACTATACATTACCAGGCTGGTATGAAGGTCCTAGTCACGGAGACGACGTTGGTTTTATCTTTCAGTTCTTTATTCCTCCCACTGACAATATAAAGAACTATCTAGCTGTATCTGATAAGATGATTGCCTACTGGAGTAACTTTGCAAAGGAGGGGTGAGAACTTTTAACGAAATTGTTAATAAATTAGTCATCAAACTTATTAGGAACATATCCTCATTACTTCTTGGTGATATCTTGTATTTCCGAATCTTATAAATTAGTAAATATTCATTTTGTATTTTACAGTGACCCAAATGACAACTCCCTGGAGAGATGGCCTGTATACAACAATCAGACTAGAGGCTACATAATCCTGGACAGCGGCACCAAATCTGATCTAAAGTACGCCGACTCTAGGGTCAAGTTCTGGTTGGAGGAGCTACCCGACAGACTTGCGTATAAACCGACAACAACGCCCATAAACCCATATGTTAAAGATGGAGCGGTAATGCTAGGACAAAGACCTGAATATTTTGGTTTATTTGTTTTTCTTCAATGTTTAATTGTGTTAACGATTTAAAAATTAGTAAAAAAAAAATGGTTATCGAAATCTACAATTATATGGATGCCATTGGGTTGAGAGGTGTGTGACATTCAGTCAATATTAATATCGGGCCTCAATAGCTCAATGGTTAGAGCTCCAAGTGTCTCGGTTGGGATTTGACTTTTTACCACCTGTTGAATGAATTTGAGATGTATTTAATAATGGCTTTTTTAAAAATTTTAATTATCATCATAAATAAAATATTTTAAGACTATGCATGGTTTCACATGTGCTTTGATATGAAGATGTTTACTTGTATAGAAATAATACGGTGCTTTGAACTCTGTCAACTTACTGGTTCCCGGCATGAGTAGCTACTTAAATACCACTACATTAATATTAATTAGTACGTAGATAGATATAATGATATAAACAGATTTTTTGGAATTTAATTTTAGCAAGTATTAATAGAGAAAAGTGTTAGTCTTTAATAAGTCGTTAAAACAAGTGAAAAATGCACTGTTTGATTTTTCACCCCAACTTCCAAATCAAACGACAATCAACAATGTTTTTTAGTAGAATTTACAAGATTTATAATCAATGCATTCCGTGTATAAGTATACTTGCGGCATACAAAGAGTTAGACCAAAGGATAGGGATATAAGACGAAAATTTATAGAACTTAATATTTCTTCTGATGAGATTGTAGTTCACAATGCAATATGAATGAGAATATTATGAAATGAAAATTGTATTTGCTTTAGGTGAATAACGCTATTAAAACTTTTGAATGATAAATTAGGCTGCCCAAAGTTAATTCTACGTTTAACGTCACCTTCAAAATACCAAACCTACGAGGGAGGGCGATAAAATTAAAACAAACAAAATTTTCCAGCAATGATTTTTATTCATTTATATTAATACAAATGCAGTGAGCGCATTCATGCTTAATTTAAACAGACTGTTCAATGATATATCCTATCAATTTTAAAGACAATCCTATTAAGTATCGATGTATAATTAATAATGTGCCCTAGATATTTCGACAGACTGTAGTTCTAAAAATAAAATCAAATTGGGAAAAATAAAACTGAAAATTGGGGTTTGTTTGTTTTTTTTAAACAACAATTTCTCCAAAACCTACGCGCGCGGGTAACGTTAAATATATATTTAACTTTGGACAGCCTTATGTCTAGTTAATATCCATTGAAGCATCCATTTGTTGTTTGTATTAGAAACGAGATGGGTTTTTTTTTGTTTTTGTATTTTATTGATTTGTATTGTCTAACTGGAGTTTACGTTTTGGAATATAAAAGTTTTTCCGAGTATGTTTATTGTTAGGAAGAGATGCACGCAAGGTGGATATATATCTATTTTAATATATTTTGTGATACATGTAATATATTAATGTTATTTTTAGAATAAAAAAGGCTTAATTTTTTTTTGTCAAGCATTCTATTTTTGTATGAATTATAGCTTATATCTTTACGAAGAAAATACATTATTTAATATGTAAATTGTTAATATTACGCATCCCTTTTAAATGGAAAGAAAAAAAAAAGAAGAAAAGATATTTAAAATGGCTGAGTAAACAGTTTCGAAGTAGACTTCATCAAAACGTTTTAACACATATACTTTAGAATACTATACTACGGAAGTGCATTTTTGCCAATTTATATTAATTTTACGAAGTCGCATGAACAATATTCTAAATCGTCTCACGAGATAACATGCCGTACGAATGAGATTGTATGTCTTACGTACGAGATAATAATTCGTCATAACTAGCTTAGTCGTACAAACGACATAATTAAGTCGCACGTACAAGAAAATGTATCGTACTTACGACATACCTAGTCGTTAAAACGAGATAATAACGAGATAATAAATCGTACGAACAACATACCGGAATCACCCGTACATACGATTGGTTTATGTCTTTATTAGGACTCATTACCACAGACTCAGTACTACCTCGTTATTTACGACTTATTATCTCATAAGTATAACTTACTTAGTTTACTTTATATTATTATATTATTAGGACTTATTACATTGCAATAACGACGTATTATCTCATACGTACGACTTATTAGTTCGTACGTACGACTTATCATCTCGGACGTGTGACATACATGTAGTTTCTCGTTCGTACGACTTAGTATCTCGAACGTGTGACTTAGATTCTCGTTTGTACGACTTAGTATCTCGTAATTACGAATTAGTTTCTCAAATTTTCATCTCGTTAGAGCGACATACCGGTATTATGATGTCGTACACGTACGACTTAGCTTATGCCATTTTAAGATTATCTCGTTATAATATAACAACTAATTGTATCGTACTCACGATTTTAAATTAGTATCTCGTATGTACGGCATATTATCTCGTACGTACGAGTTAGTAACTTGTACGTATAAATTAGTAAAAATATGATATCAATTGGCACTAATACTATTCCGTACAATACATATTGTGGTTTTTGAAATGTGTTTTGTATCAATTATTTCTATCGTAAGTTCAGGCAGGTAAAGGGTTAATCAGATAAAGGGATATTTTTCACGACCTGTCAAAAAACTCCTCTTAGATTAATATCGCTTTTACCCCAAAGAAATACCCATAGTTGTTAAATACCCCGTATCCATGATAGGGAGAGCAGGTACTTGGTACCGACAGCCCACAGCCGTTGCAGCTGACCGATCGCTGGGGTTAAATAAATGCTTCACTGTATATTTGCAAACGTAGGGTTTTATTTTTAATATTATAAATTGTAAAAATATCATTACGAGATTCAATACAAAACAGTCGGAGATTCAGAGGATTCGACGTTCAAACAACTCAGGCAAATAACTAAGGTATATATGTATATCATTATCTAGTATTGATTGTGATTGTATGGTTTCCTTTCATTTTACATATTTTGTATTTTGTATATTTTGTATTTCATAAATAACAAAGTAAAATTGCTGCTCATTGTGAATAAAAGAAAATAAATACATTTTTTGCAATACTTTTTTGCATCACACTCTACATGTAATGTATGTCCACTACAGCCGGTTAGACTTGTTATTTTTTTTTTTAATTTCCCCGTAGCTTGAATCCGAGTGTTTTAAAATTATTTGTATGTTGGTGTAAGGAATGTGATTAACATTATGTTAATACTCTTTTCAATATGTTGGCCTTCGACCTACATAATGTCATTTCGTTTTGAGAAAGGGTGTAATTGAATATTTTGTCTATTTATCAATATAAAATTCGTTTAACAAAAATCGGATTTTCTACTCTGTATAATTATATAGAAATTTCTAAAGCTTTCAAATACTCAAAATTAAGATGCTTGCAATCAACATGTTTATGAGTACATGCTTTTACCGTGTACATTTCATAATAACTAAGTAGCCAAATACTGTATTTCCTTGAGACAGGTGAATGTACTACCGTGTACATGAAGCGACATCCTTTACTTCATCTATTCTTACAGATATATAAATATGTACATGGATACGTAATTGAAACTTTTCTTATAATTAATATGCGAGAAATATACAATAGCTGTTCCTGTAAAACTATTTACATGATAGACTGATTTGCTTTGACCATACTGAAATAGTAAGAGTCTCTCTCTCTCTCTCTCTCTCTCTCTCTCTCTCTCTCTCTCTCTCTCTCTCTCTCTGTGCTATGTGTACCTGTTATTCTTCGTTGCAGATGGAGTGTAGACCATTGGTTTGGGCGTCTGTCTGTTTGGTGTCTGTTTTCGTGTTGTGTGAGTCAAGGACTCACTACACAACCAAACAATGTCTAGAGAGTGTCAGGTAATTCATTTCTTAATTTAATATCAACAAACATTCTTTCTGTACAAAAGGAGAAAAGGTTGGGGTTAACGGAGATTGGTTTATCGAGCGAATTAATCTTACTTAACTTTCGACGTTTACGGAGACTGTGGTACTGTATATTTCCAAAGGTACAGTGCTCTTGAGACTTACACGACTTTGGTGGAGTGTCCTTACTACGTAAGGAGATGTAAAACGAACTGGATGGGCAATCGTGTCTGTACCACGGAACGAAGGTCAGACTTTTATATATTACCGTCTCTTAATTATAAATAAATTTTAAAAGCCAATATTTGTTAACACACTTTTAATAAATAATACTTTAAGGATATCATTTGTACATACATGTTGTACATGTATATATGCAAGTTTTTTTTAACTTGCATATTATATGTATTTATACGTAGAAAATTCAATTAAGTTTGAACAATACAGTATTTAACTACTTTAATCGAAATGTGATTAATATGTGAATTATAGGATCGGACTTTGCTCGAAATTGTTAACAAAAACAGTTTTCAAAAACAAAGACGTCCCGGCCTGTTGCACTGGGTACACGGAAACAGCCGACGGTAGATGCGCGCAAGGTAAACCGACACACTTACTAGCCTCCCATATATTGGGAAATAAATCTATTTTGTTTTAGAATCATTTTTTAAAGTTGTTGGTTGATGCTGTTTCAGATTGTGACGACGACAAATATGGTTTCCAGTGTCAGAAGAACTGCGCTTGCCCCACAAATGCGAATCCTTCTTGTGACGTCACAGACGGAAGTTGCACGTGTTATCCAGGCTGGCAAGGCAGTGACTGCAATACAGGTATGTTGACACTGATTGATTGTTTCATTTCTTAAATTTCAATGCCATAATGGCTTGGATATATGTTAGAGATATTAGAATAATTAAGTCTGTTGGTGAACCAACGTGATGAACCAGAATGTGCAACAACAAGATCAAAGGCTGGTAGACTAAGAGCTAGCAATCTCTGATTCTTGGAAGACCATTTTAATCATTATCATTTCGATTAAACATCTTAATTTTTGTAATATATTATTATCTTATTGGCAACAAGATCAAAGGCTGGTAGATTAAGAAAGCAATCTCTGATTTTTGGGAGACCCTTTAATCATTATCATTTCGATTAAAACTCTTTTTGTAATATATTATTATCTTATTGCGGTATGGTTTTCGTCTCTTTTTTTTTTGAAGTGTGTCCATCTGGTACTTTTGGACAGGACTGTAAAAACACTTGCTCATGCGCAGATAATGAGTCGTGCGATTCTGCTAACGGAAATTGTGTCTCTGTCGTGGTGTTGAAGGTAAACATCGTGTTCTATCTACTTCTGGAATACATTGATATCAGCAGCTATAGCTTTACAATGGTTATTTTTTTAAATATGAATAAAGACTATACCATTAGGTGTATGCACTAAAATTCGTATTTAGTTTAGCCTTATGTTATCTACATTGTAGTAAATCAAGATGTAGCACCACAAAAAGAGGAAAAGTAGTCACATACAAAGATGAGTAGTTACATACAAAGAGAACAACTAAACTTTCATCTTTAAAAAATATCTACAACGAGAGGAAGTCTATGAACTTCGGTAAAATTACTGAAGTGGGGGTTTTTTTTTATCAAAAAGTTAAAATGATTTCTTGAAATGGTTTCTGTTTTTGGCGTTTTTAAATAAATATTAACTTTACGATTATCTAAGCTTTTGTGTTACTTTGTATGTAGGTTTGTGTGGGTTATTTTTTTGTGCAGTCGCTTATGACATTAAAAGTGTCTGGCTAAACGAAGTCAATCTTGTATATTTTTTAACTTAAAAATGATTATAATTATGAAGAGCCATTTCTATATATCTAATTTAACAAAAGACTGAACGAAACAAAAAATATATTGCAAACACACAAGTTTGTCGTCAATTAATGTCAGTTAAGTACCCATTCTTTCTTGAACGATCGTATGTTGAAGGCGAAAACTGTTTTCATAGTTATAAGAGACCCATATCATTAAAAAAAATTGACTTTTTTCATATAAAAAAAAAATCAAATGAATTGATGAGGCTTGAATTTTGAATTTTAAACCTCATTAATGCATATGTATGTATTCTTACATGATAAAAATTGACATCACCTGCAACAGATACACGAATACCTGATTGTGCATTCTGCTCAGGTGAGCTAACCTAGGGAAAAATTACTATTAAGGTAATGAACATGTCTAATTAAGATAATAAGGAAGATGTCAATTTCTCCTCATAGTTTTATTGTTCATTGGTTTGAACATATTTGATTGTATATATAATATACAAAGGGTTCGAACACAAGTTCTTACAACTTACTAGGTTCTAACCCTAATACAAATATTTACAATTGTCATAAAACATGAGATATATATATATATACATATCGAAAAGGAATGGTGAAGAACAAAAATATGAAAACATAATAATATTTATATAAATCTGCGAGAATTGGTTATAAAGTTTTGCACAGCAGTGAATATTCTAACATTAATTTTATAATCTAAGTTATCATTACCCCATAGTAAAGTATGCGAATCTATAATACCCAAATCGTTCATTAAATAGGAAGGAAAATACCATGTAAACGCATTAAATCCTATGAGTGTATGCTAAAATTAATCAGAAAGCATACCATGTTGATTTACAGGAGCAAAATTTGGAGGACTTGCTTTTTTCCACCATCTTGAAACTACATTGACAGTCTCTCCGCTGGTTGGAGAAGCAGTGAACACATAGGAGCGGTCACAATTCAATCTGTATCATATACTTAAGCATGTACTTCATTCAGTTCAAGCTTCCGGTAACAGAGAATTGAGTTTACTTAATAACTGGTCCTTGAGGAAAGTCACTACAATAAAGGGTTGTTTGTAAATACTTATACCAACAGCAATCTGGTCATCAGGAAATAGGAAACAATTAGTCATAAGGACGATTTTGATTTGATTCAAAATAGATAACGGGCTGATGTAAGTAAGTCTCGCTCTCATACATGCTGATATTCACAGATGGGTTTCCGTCGGTTGGTTGGTTCATTTGTCTGTGGAATTTACGGGATAAATTTAATCTGTTTCGCTTGGAGTGAATTGACCACTAAGAACTGTCAATCGTCGTATAAGTGAGTATATTTATTTAATATACTCCTAAATTTACATACGTACTAACACATTGCTCAGTGAGCAATATCAGCTGTAATATCAGAGTACCGCCAAACGAAGTACCCCTTGCGACAGGAAATGTCTACCGAATGAGTTGCAATACGGACACACGCATTTAATTGATTGATATATATTGTGAACATAGGTCACTTTATAAAACAATGTCAAACATCAAATTAAGTCTTCTTAATGTTCTTAATTTTAATTGTTGTATTGATATTAACATACACGTGAAATACATATAATTTGAGTGGTATCTAATTGATAATATTGGATCTTGAGAAATATGAATTAAAACGTTCTGAAATAAATAAGCACATAATTAATTTTAAGAACCTATGATTTATGTGAAGCTTGACAGTTGTAAATAAAAAGATTCATTCAATCTTGACTGCAACCTATTGTAGACTCATAAGCATAACCAGTTAGCGGTACTATGCACCCCCCCCCCCCCCCCCCCCCCCCCCCCCCGTTACAAGTTGCACCAGGGCATGATAAGATATTAAACCCTTTTCTTTTGGATATATCCGATTAAAACTGGTCAACATTCATGAAACCAAAAAGCCAGTACTGTTTCGATCGATCGAGAAATATCCACGCAAAGCCAACATCCAAAGTATGACAAAGACAACGAGGAACAGTGTAAACATTATTTATTATAGCTATTTGAATTTAAGTTGATATTTAATTAGCCAAAGAAAGCAATTGAAAGCATTTCATTAGAGTTCAAAGTTCAAGGAATACATTTACTTAAACTGTCCTTCTTTCATATTATAATTTTAACAATAAAAATTTACATTATGACTATACTTTGTAAGAAGTAAAATACGCAGACAATTCGTTTTATTGAATCGCGTAGATTTCAGTCTTGTCAATTTATGTATGAATTACAATCAATTTCCTTAGATAAATAGGAATAAAACATTGTGGGTGTTAAAATTTAATTTTAAATATATATTTTATTCCGAATCACTTTTTACAACTTAGTCGCAAAATCTCTCTCTCTCTCTCTCTCTCTCTCTCTCTCTCTCTCTCTCTTACTTATATGTATTATCAATCTGTAATCATAGGTTATAGGGATTCGTTGCAAACTGTACAATATCGTTTTATTAAATTAACAGTAACTTAGCCAAATTTGCTGGCACTCTTGTTCATAATGATTGAATGCCCATTTGTCTTAAATTTTGCCCGGATAAATGCATTTCGGTTTGGGTATAGATGGCCATAAACAAGATGTAAGTGGTCAACAATATAAAAGAAGATGAAATATGTAAATCTACCACTGGACCAGCTACTGCAAAACAGATTGATTAAAAATATAATACCTGGCCAGAGAGGATATAAACATGAATGCTAATAAGATTAAAATGTCTTTAATAAAACTTTTCTGTGAATTTTTAATGGACATGTTAAATTTTGTTCGGGCTGGTACAATTCATTGATACGCCTGCCGGAAGGGCATGTGGTGAAAAATGTTTAGGTGAGGACTGCTGTTTTGGCAATGTGACTTACCTTTTGAAATTTCCTGTCTTCGACAGGTATTCGTACGTCTTTCAGTACGATGGTTATACATTCTGTCCTTACTATGAGGAAGTCTGCAATGGATGGTTCTTAGGGAAAAGATGCACCACCTATACAAAGTAAGACGAATATTAACTACAGACGTGATCATTATAAATCTGATTCTCTTTCCTGCATAACTTCTGTTTTACTCAGATATTATAGATGTGTCAAGAAAATGTCGCGGGTGGATTTCGCTTACCGATTCTTTGATGTCTGTTGCCCTGGTTACATAGAACTAAACAACGGGACTTGCCTAAGAGGTCTGTAAAATAGAATTCTCTTACTCAGAATCACAGAAATAGAGGGAATTGGTTGATATGGTTATTTTTGTTTTTTAGGCTGCGCGGAGGGTAAATATGGCACCGAGTGTGAGCGCGATTGTAATTGTAAAGGCCACGCCTACTCTGGGTGCGACATAGATACCGGAAACTGCGCGTGTCTTCCTGGCTGGACCGGAAGTGATTGTAATGAAGGTATGATACGCAATAGATGAATGCCCATCTTACGTTCATGGTGATCTAGAGAATCGAGTCTACAATAGACGAATTAATGATTGCATTTATATACCAGCCTCATCAGGCCAATAAAGAGATTTAGGTTCTACTTTGACTTAAGTAAAAGCCTGCATTGTGATAATCAGAAGAAAAGCTGCGGTTTTAGAATATGCTGACATAGTTTGGGACAATTGTACAGATAGAGAAGTTAAAGTTTTAGAAGATATTCAAGTAACTGCTGCAAGGATTATATCAGGTCTAAGAATTAACTCATCCAGGTTTGCTCTGTATGATGAATTGAGTATTGATCTACTATCAGATAGAAGAAAGGTTCTCAAACTCACACTATTTTATAAAATGGTCCATGGACTTGCCCCCAAATACCTACAGGATTTACTTATACCATGTGTATTACCGCAAAACAATTACTCACTAAGACACCAAGATGATTTTAAATTTGTCTGACCTCAGATAAAAACAACTGCTTTTATGAACAGTTTTTTTACCTTCAACCATAAAATTATGGAATGAGTTACCTCTTCAAATTAGAATTTTACCAACTGTGTCTTCATTTAAAAAAGCCATAAAAAACATATTTTTTAGAAAGCCAAACAAACTTTATGACTTTTGAAACAGAGAAGCAAATACTATACATTGTCAGTTAAGAAATAATGCTAGCATTCTAAATGCTGACCTTTTCAATCATTTTTTGTGTGAAAATTCCATTTGTTATATGTGTGATTATGTACCTGAAAATGCTTATCATTATTTCTTTTTCTGTCCACATTATGATTTACAGAGGCAAGTTTTTATACAATCAATGAGCAACTTACATTTCCTTGGACTTATTGTTATATGGGGACTGTAGTTTGTCTTGTAATAAAGATGTTGCTTTATTCAAGATTGTTCATGATTATATATTAGCTACCAAAAGATTTAAGTCTTAATATATTCTTCATAGTATCATCCAAACAGCTGAACTTCTAGCTTACTTAAAAAATGTTTGTTTTGTTTTGTACATAAATAATACCCGGTACCAATCTTTAAATTCCAGTTATTTTTCTTTTGTTTTTTCTCACTTATATTGTGTTGTTACATTGTACCATCACTGTTTGTCAAATTGACTGTTTAAGGAGAGGGCTCAAAATGGCAGATTGCCTGCTGCCCAATCCTTATTATGTAATATTTTTACATAATAAAATATTGTTTAAATTAAAAGCTGCGGTTAAAGGTGCAAGATATCAGTATGCTAGAATGATTTCATGCAATAGTTTGGCAGATTTGATAAATCTATGTCTTTATGTTTTAGTTTGTCCCACTGGATGGTTTGGTTTAAACTGCAGTAGCGAATGCCTGTGTAAAAATAATGCCACCTGCAGCCCGATAGATGGCGCATGTAACTGTAATTACCCTGGATGGGCTGGTCAGTACTGTCAGGCAGGTATGTAAAGGGGTTATTGAATTAAATATATCTTAAACATCAAGGACTTCCTAAGAATGTAAGCTAAAACATTCAACTGGACATTTACGGCTAGTGCAGAAGCAATAACATCCCTCTCACTCTCTCTCTCTCTCTCTCATCATCTCCATGCTCTCTCTCTCTCTCTCTCTCTCTCTCTCTCTCTCTCTCTCTCTCTCTCTCTCTCTCTCATTAACAGATGCATCTATTTTAGAATGCAATTCAACACGTTTTGGTATGAACTGCCAAGAAAATTGCACATGCAATGTCAATGAAACGTGTAGTCGGTTTGATGGCCTCTGCATATGCATTGCGGGCAAAACAGGAGTGAACTGCTCTGAGGGTAAGAACATGCATGACATGCACAGAAAACTATATCATCAACATCCATCTTGTTCAGAAATGATATCATCTAAAAAATATTTATGAGAGACTAAAGGTAATTGCCCATAACAAACTTCATTATTTTTAAGGGAATAAAATTATATGTATGATGACATAGGATATTTGGTTGGATGTTATTGCAGATTGTCCTGCGTACAGATTCGGACCAAACTGCACCAATTCCTGTTTATGCGCACATTCCACTGGTTGTGACGCAGTAACGGGAAAGTGTATCTGTGGTGTTGGATACACAGGAGAGCAATGCAAGGAAGGTAATTATCTCTTACAGTACACCAGATTGTTGTTTATCCACCGTACATGTACCGTCAGATTTAAATAAATGTTTGAGATATTACTTTATTTAACCCTTGTCTTACCGGGGCTGCGTCCTTAAGGCGATCCTAAATTAATGTAACACGCCATGGTGCATCCAACAGAGTGTCCTGCAGCGCCGAGTCAACACAGCGGCATCTTCATTTATCGCGGTAGCATCGCCTAGAACGCCATGCGACGGCGCGCACTTTGAGCATGCACAAGGTACGCGCCGTGGCTCTGCGTTCTGATAAACACGCAGTAGAAACGAAGTGGGTTCGCAGCGACAGCGCTGTAAGGTCTCCAATAGCGCCAGAAGAGCTCCGCGCATAATCGCAGTATAGACCAAGTGGTAAGTCGATTGCGCTTTCACAGAGACCTCTCGGAGTCCTTTGTGATGCCACTGCGTCTCTATCGCGCTCTCATTGTGCAACAACAGCGTTTGAACCTGTTGCTTTCATTTTGCTGCGTTCACACAGCGATCCTAAAGACCTGTTGCTGCAATTATCGCGCTCTCTTGGCGTTTCTTCTGCTTTTATTGACGCCTATAAAGCGCCTCCACGGTGTTTCTAGTGCGTTGTCAGCCAGACCACAAAAACTTGAACAATGGCTGTTGTGCAATAGCAAGCGATATAGTATTCTCAAACTTGATGTGGATGCCATGTAAAAAGAAGCATTTGCGATTATTTTAGGACCTATTCCCGGACGTACATGTAACAGACACGTTTCAATTACCTAATTTCATTAAAACAAACAAAAAACAATGTTTTTATCATATATTTATTAGTAATAAATTTCAGAATTCTTGTTTGTTTCGCGAACTATTGTACAAATTAAGATTGACAAACCCATGGGTAAAGAATGTCTTGTGCACGCAGTCAGCGCACTGAGCACGCTGTGAACGCGAGGTTAAAACTCAGCACGTCATAAGTGCTCAGCGAGAGCGCAATCGATCGCCAAAGAGAACTCTGTGGAAACGCAGTTACACGCCACGGAAGCTTCGTAGAAACGCCCCCAGGATGCCTTGACATCTTCACTTGTAAATGTTTTTTTTTGAAAATGTACAAGTTTTCTGATTTTTTCCTGCGATTCCAGGAATTTTATAACGCCGTGAACACTCTGTAGGAACACAACATGGAGTGACAGGGCTTTCAAGACAGTGTATGTACAAATTATACATTCTGACGCTTGATCTTGGTTTGATGACTTTCAGTGTGTAGTTCCGGTACGTACGGTGTGGGGTGTAACCAGACCTGTAACTGTACGGGGGCCGAGGTCTGTGAGCCAGATACGGGGGAATGCATCTCACGTGAGTACATGCACACATGATTATTGATCTAAGGCTGGGTTGTTCCGTTAATTAAATCAAGAAAGAGTTTCCTTAAACTTCAATGATATAAAACATGCACCAAAGAAGCAAAATCAAGAAAACGAAAATTTATTTAGATAGCCGATTTTGTCTGCTTTTATGAATATATTAGAAAATACGTTTCTTATCTTTAGTATATTACTTGTATAGTATTTCTTGGCTTTTAGGGTGTGTATGCCATGAAGAGGGTACAGCTAACTGTAACTCCTTGTATGATTCCTGCAGATGTTTGCCTTATCACAACCACACTTGTCATGATGAAAATATATTCCTTGAAGAGAGATGCAGAGGTAAATCTAACATCTTGTGATTTGAACTTTTGTAATACATATAAAGTCTCATATGCATATATTGATTCAGTTTTGATTTTTTTAACTGTCTTTTTTAAACCTTGCAGATGTATGTGAATGTGCTTCTCCAACCGATACTTGTTGTGTTTCGAACTCGTCCATGTGCCAATGTAAGGATGGCTGGACCGGTCGGAAGTGCTCTACAGGTAAACTTCCTTGACCTTGAGGTCAAAAAGTGTTCGGTCAAATAAAGGATAGCAACAACATAGTGGAGTGTCACGTGTTACTATGTACACAATTATGCCATAGTCTCATTTTTCTCTAACATTTTCTCTTACAATTGTTCCCCCAAAACAATTTTTTTTTCGATAAATTACTAACCGATTCAGTAGCTGCTTGTTTTGTTTGTTTTTTAGAATGTCCACCAGGAACTTTTGGGAGAAAATGTTATGGCGTCTGCAATTGTTCAGCAGACGAAATGTGTCATCATGTGACCGGAAAATGTATTTCTAGTGTTACGGCAGGTATTTATATGACGCACACGCGTACAAACACACGCATGGTTATACAGAAATTACACTTACTTCTTTAAGATATAAGATCACTTTTGGTTATTCGGGTATTTAAGGTGGTAAGGGAAACCTCCATGTTGTGACATACTCCATATCGAAATAAACGATAAAATCCCCAAATCGTTACCTAACGATGACAATGAACTTTATTCTCGTAATTGAAGTTACAGTGTAGAGAAAATACTTATGTACAGTATTTACAAACTTTATAATAGATGAAAATTATTGGTACAAGCATGGTGAAGGGATGACTGATAATTGATACAAATGACATGTGGAGATAACGGACAGTGTTCAAATTCAAAAGTCCAAAGGAAAATTACAAAACAGGAGCAGAGCAAACACGGGCCTCTAAAAAAATAGAGGTAGGATCAGGTGTCATGGAGGAGTGAAAATTCTCTGCTGACACACCCGCCGTGTGGTCTTTGTCGTACCGGTAATATGGAAAAACGGAAAAGTCCGTAGACAATTAGGTGATTAATTATTGTTTAACAGTTAGTGTGAAAAAACCAGTCATCATGCGATGTGGCAACGCACTTTGAAAAAACTACGCACTTTAATTTTTTTTTCAAAGTGCGTTAAATTTGGGACCAAGTCAACGCACTTTGCAAAAATTTTCAAAGTGCGTTATGAGTGTACATCAACATTTTTTACTGTCAAGAGACTTAACGCAGTTTGAAAAAAATGTATAAATCACAAAATATGGACTCCGTTCCTAACTGTTTTCGTTTTATTCAGATTAAGTGTTTATATTTCTTTGTAAACACTCTTTATGGTCTGGCATCATTGGGAATAGGGAGGATACAACCAAAGATGCAGTACAATTTCCAATCAAATATTTATATCATATATTATATGGTCGATACAGCGACCTTGTCTTAAGCTTCCTGTGGGTCGCATGCTTGCTGACGTTTTTCATACTAATTGTTAGACAATCGCCCAATTGTCTACGGACTTTTCCGTTTTTCCCGATTACGACAAAGAGCACATGGCGGATGTGACCGATCAGCAGAGGATGCTCACTCCTCCATGGCACCTGATCCTACCTCTATTTTTTTAGAGGTCCTTGTTTGCTCTGCTCCTGTTTTGTAATTTTCCTTTTGACTTTTGAATTTAAACACTGTTCGTTATCACCACATGCCATCAATTACTTGAAGAATGCATCTGTATCATCTTTTCTTCCCAAACATTAAATCAATTCCATTAACATATATATCTGCAGGTTTCTAAGCATAAATCCCTTTCTGAAATTCAAACCAAATAAATTATTTCAATATACATGTATAAAGTAAGATATTTTGTAATTATATTTGTTCATAACCGTATAAACGCCGTATATAGGTCAGCTATTGTGTCCCTCCATAAATAATATTTTCTTTTTTTTCTTTAGAGAGTAAGTAATTGGTGCAGTTCTTGTAGTATTTTAATTTACATATCGCAATTAGATTTTGAACTATTTTTCTTCATGTGTAAATTATTACATTAAATGATCTTATCGACAAGCCTTTTCATTGCGAAATGGTTATTTAGGAAAGCTAAAAATTTCATGGGTACCAAGTTTAACGCACTTGGAATTTTTTTTTCAAAGTGCGTAATTTTTCAAAGTGCGTTGTAACAATGCGACCCAGTGGAGGATTGTATTTGCTGACAAGGTCGTTAATCAAGTATAAAAGAGAGCTAACTCTCTCAAATATAGTATCTGATAGTTTACAAATATTGATAAGTTAGTTTTTTGTTTGTGACATTGAACAGTGTTTCAAATTTTACAACATGTGGATTTGATATGAAATATTTTGGTAAATACATAACCCTTGAATTTGGTATACATATATCAGTACATTTGAAAAGATAGTGAAATTCATGCCCAATTTCATTACAAGCACATAATTAACAAATTCTATCATCTCTAGGAATATTAAACTATATAGCTGTCTCAATATGTAATTTAGCATTACCCGTTCTCAAAATATGATATTTCTTACATATTTTTGTTGGCAAAATCAATAAATATCTCTCAAAATCCAGTGATTTTTTAAAAAGCCTATCATTTAAACGTTTTGGAGAATTTTGTACCTCGCAATACCATGATTGCTTAAATTGGTCTTATGAAATATTGTATAACTTAGATTTTAACCAGGGTATATTTATTGAGTTTTCATACCATATATATGTCAACCCACATTGGTTGAAAATTTTCCTAATGGCTGCACACCTTGGGTTCTTAATTTTTTTTAATACATTAAAAAGTTTTGCTGACAATTTTGACAGCGTAGCGCAATGGATTATAGCGTTAACTATATGTACGAATCTGTAAATCTTGTATTCTAATTTCACTGGAATTTTTGAAAATTTTTACCTTTCGAAAAATTTTTAAAACGTATTTTTTGGTCAAATATTTTAAAATTTGAAAATTCTAAAGCAGTGAACGTATTTTGATTATAATGTACTTTTATCTAAAATGATGTCACCTGGTGTCCCATACCACCTTTAGTACAACTCTACAACAGAATCAGGCAGCCTATGCAGAAAAAGCAACATACGAATTACATAGTATGTAGTATAAAATGTAATATAAAATATTTATTAACATCATGGAATTGCGCCAGCAGAGTAAAGGATATCGCAGTGCCTAAATGTTCTTTCCGTGTTGACGGTATTTTTACGTGAAGAAGAATCATCTATTGGAAACAGTACTATTAGTCCGCCAGGTAACTTTTCATATTATTGAGGTTGACAGAGGTAAAAAATATAACCCGCCGCACTCGACCAAAAGCTTTTGCAGGCTTTTTCGTTTTCATGTAGTTTTCCTTTGAACATATCATTCTTTCAGATGAAAGCCAGTTTTGCCATTTTTTTTAACCAGAAAACCATGAACAAGTCAATACAAAGAAATACATTTGTATGAATATTGATGAAAAAATCAATTACGTACTATATTAACTGAAACATTTAAACTGAATCACTTAACAAAATTCAGGCGTCAAGACCACAAACTGAAAAAAAAACTTTAAGTCAAATTCAATAAATTTGGTTAGCATGACTTGTAAATAATAAAAGGTACCCTTTAAAATTAATAAACAGCCATTAACCCCCACAAGGGAAACTTTGTTTATTAAAAGTATTTCAAAAGTTATACTAGTATCTATTCTAAAATTTTGAAAAAAGGATATACTAAGTTTAGTGTCTCGAGTCCAGCAATGGAAAAATATACTTACACACTGGCTAATCCGAATACTAGTCGATTTGTAAAATGTGGGGATTTTTTTCGGCTTTTTCTCATTCTTGAATTCTGACATACTGAATCTTTAAAAAAAAGAATACAAAAAGCTGCAGGTCTGTATCTCTACGGAAATTCGGGTTGCCATAAAATGTACGTCATGTAAACCCCGATTTCTTTCCTTAGAGTTACAGATCTGCAGTATATAAATTTCAGCCTATGAAATTACGCTACTTATAGATACACAGACATCAGCCTACCCGATGAAGGGATACACTTTCTGGATCATCTGCGGGGTCCTGTTTGTTCTACTCGTTTCCTTGACAACAGGACTTGCCATTTACTTGAAGAGACTCCGTCCCTCCCCAAAAGCCACAAGGTCAGACATGATATCACAATAAATTTAGTGAACGTGGATAGTTTGTTTAAAGTAAACGTTTAAGATTTTGTAGTGTTCGTTATATTACATGTAGGAGGCAATGCAAACTTTCCATAATAACAAGATACTGATTTTAATTTTCTATGTAAAGTCAGTTTTAAAAAAATACATTTGGTTAATGTGAAAATCGCATGATATCATATACCATCCATATTTCAGTACAAAGAATATTTAGCATATATAAAAACATTTTTTTCTAAATAATAAATCTAATAAATCTTGCATTTCAGAAACCACTCGCCTTGTAAAGACACGTCATGCTGTGAATGTTTCAAACCCCATAACAAGAGAGCATCAATGACTAGAAGATACACTGAGCTACAGGAGGATTTGAGCTGGGTAACCTCCGACAGCGACTACGACCACTTGTCCAGACCAGGTCAGGCCAAATCCAAGCTCCAGATCGACTTTGACCCGACCTACAGCAGAACAGGTGAGACTGGTGATGAGTACAGTTCTACAACCCTCCCGTTTGGTTCCAATATAGTGACATCGGAAGAGTACAGTCATATCAAAGGAAATGAACAAGCAGAACACAGTTCTTATGATACTTTACAAAGAACTAGGGTGCGAATGGACGGAAATGTGTACGGCGGTGACAATGATTCTGTGATTTTCTAATGCAGTCTGTTACTATAGCTCTGTGATCTTTCGCCTATGTGCATGGTATTTTCCCCTAATATATACTTGATCATGTCGTATGCATCATATCTAAATGAACTCAATCGGATTAAGGCGACAAATCTATGTTTTGATGAATGTGTACTAAACGTGGCATAAAATCTTTGTCGTGGCACTTAGTTTGTGATGTCATTATTGTGTTTTGGTCATAGCAAATAATCTATGCAATTCCGGTATGACAGTATCCAGAGCGTGTTCAGCAGAGCGAGTGCTCGCGGGCGCTCGTCAAAATTTGTGTTGCAGGTATAGGGAATTTTGGCAAGCGCTCGCGAGCTCCCGCTCTGCTGAACACGCCTCGATTCAGTGCGAATACCCGTGTTTTCGTGACTGTGTATTGGTCATGGCAACTAAATTACATTCTCTTAAAGAGACATGGTGACGCACAAACCCATGATTTAGCAAATATCGAATTTTTACACGATTTTCACATTTTTTATTTATCATATGAAAATGTGAACTTTTGAAAAAAATACAGTGTTCAAAAGTAAATAAATCTAATTAAAAAGAGAAAAATAGAACTAAGTGTTGGACCAGCACAAAAGTATTGAGTTTCCCTTCCGCTTCATAGTCGCGCAAGCGCAGAAAGGGAATATAAATAATGCAGCGTAGCATACATAATGAGCTAGTTGACTCTCATTGAAACCTGATGTCTTCGTGAACTATAAATTTATTAAGGTGCACTCTCTATTAATGAATATTTCTTACCACATATATCGAATAGCTTCTCATTCAAATTCTTTTCTCGGTGTGTCAATCCCACTGTAACTATTTTTAGACAGCAATCGGAATCACGTGACACTAAAATGAATGTCCAAAAACAACTCGGTTTGTTTACATGTGCATTTTCCGGATGAGTTTTATTGACTTGTAAACTGATAAATGATGACTTATGATGCGTGAAAAATCCGTATGATGAAATTTAGTATATTTCTTCTGATTTCCGTTGTCATATTCAAAAAGTAACACATGTATTTTGATTCACCGTGTCACTTTAACAATATATCATTGAGAGACTATAATTTTAACATTTGAAAGCCAGAGAAATCCTATTTGCATTTCGCTAGAAAATTTGTTTTTAATTATCGGAAAAATTTATTTAAACAGTCATTGATGTAAATGCATATCTAGCATTGAATGAGTGATACATTTTTCACAGAGTTTGAGGTAATAATAAATGGTAGGGAAATATTTATTCTTTAAATTGAAGTATATTGTTTGTAATGCATATTTTTTTAAATGTGCATTATATTTAATGCTGATGAAATGTAACACTTTTTATTACAGTACACATGTCAAGCTGGCGTTTTTGGGCATTTGTAATGATCGTGTTCTTGAAATAAAAATGAATCAAAGGTAGACATTGGGATCAATGTTGAGAAACGATATTGTTATAGTTTGTTAATTAAACTTAAAGTGACACGGTGAATCAAAATACATGTTTTACTCTTTGAAGATAGCCCAACACTTAATTCTATTTTTCTCTTTTTAATTTGATTTATTTACCTTTGAACACTGTAATTTTTCAAAAGTTCACCTTTTCATATGATAAATAATGTGGAAATCGTGTAAAAATTTAATATTTGCTAAATCATGGGTCTGTGCGTCACCTTTTTCCATGTATATAGATGAATATCCTGTTAAAAGTTTTACTTTTTAGAAATTATGTTTAATACTTTTTCCGAAAAGTTGATTCTCCCCGGTTTGCACGTTACCAATTTGAAAATAAAGTACACGTGAATAGGAAAAATTAAGTGCTAAACAGGTAATCAGTACTTTTTAAGCTAAGATAGTTATTACATTATTTTAGTATGTACCAGATGGTTCAAAGTATTTTTGCAAACATTGTTAAAATGGATACAACATTGATTTATTAAAAAAAAAACTACGGGGAATTGAGAAGAAAAGATGGTGCTGAGCAAATCCAGTTTTATCATGGGATCGTTTTAATTGACTGGTTTATAGTGTAAAAGAAAATAATCATTGGAAATTTTGTACTCATAACCACCTCATAGATTTGTAAATTTCAATATGATAGTTTCTTCTAAAAGCATGTTGTATTTCGTTGGCATTAAAATGAAAAATCTGAAAAGAGGGCAGGATGTTCGCCGCCGTTTTAAACTACATGTATAATTATCTCATTGAGAAGAAGAGCTCGGTATAAAAATATATGGAAACATTCCAATTTTAAAGTTAAAATATTTTGAATTTTTCTTTACTCACTAGATGACAAGCGCGGGAAATATATGTGTACGCAGTAACTCTGGTGCATGCATTTCGCAGTTTATTGGCAACATGTATAGATTTAAAGTTTATAGCTAAAGAATTAATATCTAAAAATTTTAGGTAGATCCGATGGCTGACGACCCACCCTCCGAGGCAACTGTTGCGCTTGAGAAAAGTTTGCCTTCCAACATTTGATTATATTTCTTTTTGTTGAAATCATCCTTCATTTCCATCTGAAATATATATCTGCTATTATAATTTCAAAGCGAGGCCACTCTTTCTTAGTTTTAGGTATCGTTTGTATACTGTTATAGAAGAGGTGGGCTGTTAAATTCTTATATATTTAAGAAATACATGTACATGTTTATGAAATTAATCCTAATAGTAACACAAACACTAAAAGATGTACATTTTTAATCTTAATACACAGAAAGCTAGAGACATAGACAGTATAATCTATAAAACTTTTCTTCAAATTTGATACATTTGGCCTGATCACCATATTTGTTCGTTCTATTTATATCACCAAGAAGTTTGATGTTTCTCTTGCCACGGTATTCAACTGTTGTCTCAAATTGAGCACCCCCGGGTGTAGTTTTTAGGCTCACAAGGATTCGGGTTTTCTCCTCGATTTTCCACAGATAACTTCTAAATGAGAAGTAACTCTCCGCATTTTGGTCTCTCTCCATATCAGCATACACAAGTGAGGCCTGCTCCACGGAGCCCAGTGAAAGCTTAGCGCACCTGCCTGGAATCTCCCCCAGAATGGTATTAATTCTGTCAACTATAAAGAGTGAAATGGCGCGAACTCTTTCGTCATTAGGAGAAAGCTGCTTAGACGTGTAGCAGGGACAATAATGCTCAGAAATATCAGCTGTTTTACAACTTCGAGATGAGGGGATTTCTTGGAATAAACTTATTCCTCTAGGAATGGCTGTGCTATCAATGGGGGGTTTCTCCGCGAAATCTGAGTTTAAAATGTCTTTCATTGTTTCAAAGAAGTCATAATGAGTCGATAATCTCTCTATGTTTTTTTGAAGGTTCCGATGTATATGAGGGAAACGAGATTTTATATGATCAGGTAGCACTATCGTAAAAAGAGGAAGAAGGTTTGAGATCCTTCCGACGGCAGTGTTCTGCATTTCACTGTATCGAGGGCCGTGGTCGCTGAAGAATATCAACACGGCATTGTCCAGTCTCTTACTTTCTTTCAACCACTTGAAAAAATTTAGAATTTCTTCATCTGCAAGTTCTACAATGTTGATAAAATCGTGAGTGATTTCATTGATCCACGTGAAAGAGAATTTCAAGTGCGAGCCGTAGGTCTCCACAAACCGCCGCGTATAGTCCATAACGTACTTATGCTTCAGCTGATTCCCAAAGCACATAGGTGAGACGTTGTTTTGTAGGAAGTTTCGGTGCTGAACGAACATATAGGCATTGTTCAGGACACTTCGCGGACTGACGATTTTCTCCATCGCCATGAAGAAAGGACGTAAATAATGCGTGACGGGAGGGGAGTTGAACCCTTGGAATGAGGCAAGACCAGGGTGGTCTTCAGACAAGTGATCAATGTAACCTTTCCGGGAAAAGTTCTTCCAGATAAATGGGATGTTATCGATTCCGGGAGGAACTTCCTTTGTGTACGCCTTTAAACCCGTGAACACAGGAAGTAGATTTGGGAAAGAATTGTCTGCGACTTTTGTATATCCTTTAAGAACATACGCATCCAATTCTTCGCGGAGATACCGCATAGTGTTTTTCAGTTTCCTTTCGGTGATTAACCTCGACATGGAGTCAATCCCAAACAAGTACACGCTCAGTTGATCGTTACTCTCTGTTCCGATTTCTCTCTGTTTCTTTATACTTTTGATATCAACGTGCATATGAAGGTTATTATATATTTGTTTCTGGTCATCGCTGAAACACTGCACATTCACGAAGTCTGTGTCTATGTATTCTGGCTGTTTGAATTCGGTCAGATCTCCAATGGTTACTTTGTAATCACCGTGCAGCTCAATTTTCCCGAACTTACAGGTCACATGACCATGTCCACCGCGGCTAATGGCGGTGTCGTTTATGTGAAGGATTCCCGCGGAATCTATGAACACGAGGTTTTCCCATGTGTCACATTTTAATGGAACCTGACTCCAGAAGAACCGGTCGAGTTGTGGATCCTCCAGGTCATATTTAGGTATGATGCAGGGCGCAAGAATGTTTTTGTTCCGGAAAACGTGAAACACGGGCCAGTTGTACTGAATATTGAAATGGACTACAGCTGTTGCTGCTACTACCAACAGCACCAAGTTCCGTAGGTATCTCTTCAGTCGCCGCTGGTGGACCATGCCTATTACCTCTGATCACCACCCTACAACACAGAATACAAGGAAGATCATTATTACAGAGGTGTCATGTTGGATTTAGATTTGATTGATGTAGGATCGAAGAGGCTATCGTATGCATGATATTTATCGCATGAAGATAAAATTATGCATGATTCAGACAGGTACATTGAAATCACAAGTACCGCACAATTTAAAAGTAGAACCATTTTAACAAGGCCTTGGACTTTCGGTAAGATGTAAATATCTTTTTCTTGCGTCAAAAGTTAAAAATGACGCTGGTTTCAAGTGAAATAAACACATATTGCGTAGTCTTAGCTCAAAAGCCAGACAAATCTTGTTGATTTCAAAGAGATATGGCTGAGTGGCCATTAGTGAAATAGACAGACCTACGTCACATTGCTGTTTTACACAACAAAGTCCAAGCTCCTGTTAAAATGGTTCTATGTTCTCCCTGTGTTTTCAAGCGTGTATAACTATTACATAACACTTCCTGTCTGTGAAAGCACCCGTGCTCTGACACGTGCCGTGAGAAATCTTCGCATTTTGGACCTCTCTCTCTCTCTCTCTCTCTCTCTCTCTCTCTCTCTCTCTCTCTCTCTCAAATCAAAATATAAATAATATGAAATTTGAGAATTAAAACTTTCTTAATTTAAGCATTAAAATTCATTCAAACAATCGCATTTTTACCATTTTAAAGATGAATTTTCTAAACTCTGTGTTATAAGTACGTAGAAGAAATTAACTTTTAATTTAAATTAAATACAAATTTTCATTTGTTTGAAATTAAATTATTCTATTAGGAAAATTTCGCTGGTTGTAAGAACAGACTATACACTTCTATTAAGCGGACCCCAAGTCACAGGTGACCAATCCCGACGACAGCCACCCAAATTCTGTATACACAAACTGTATACATAATGTTACGCAATTCTCCGTCCTCAGTTGGTCAACAGACACTTTGCTAAATTTTAACAAGTGATGAATTCCCAAGATTATATGATCATACATATCCCGGGTTTTGAACGATCAACATATATTTTTGGCGACCAACTGAACATCATGCTTTTGTTAAATCGGATAGGAAAGTCAGTTTTAAAATACACACGATTTTAACATTAACATTATTTATCTACATGTACTTTGTTGTTCATTAAACGAATTCTTTAAACGTATTTAAGAAAAATGATAATGTGTAAGAAATGTTTTAAAGCTAAGGATTAATTATGCAAATGAAACGCCAATTATCATTCCCGTTCCCGAGGCTAAATAAGATATTATGGTGAAATGTTTTATTAAATAAATTAATTGATAGCCGATAATTGTCAACGATGAATGTGCCAAAAACAAATATTTAACGCTATCGGATCTAAACAAAATTCTCTATTAGTATAATTAAACGTTCCTTTTACTTTCCCCACTTTTTTAAATAGTAAATTGAACAATCAACTCCATTTATAAAACAAATGAATATCAATTAATAATCAATAATTCCCTCAATCACAATACCCCTGTTGGAAGAAATTGGGGGAGGTAACTCGCGTTAAAAACAAGAACACTGGTTCCACAATACCGCGACGGTGAAGACAAGGAGGGATGCAGTACCGCGAGGATGCGCGGTTTTACCTGAGTTACCTGAGCTAAATCAATTTCACACCACGAAGACTCGCGGTAAATACATTTCATTTATCAATTTATTTTCAGAAGAATGGTCGGAAAAATATAACCATCATCAGTCCGAATACATGTACAGTGGTAGCAACGTTATTGTTGACAAACGACACGCACGATTCTGATACACGAACGATCACGCACGATACACGAACGATCACGCACGATACACGAACGATTACGCACGATACACGGACGATCACTAACTTACTGAAATTTCACGATACACGAACGATAACGATAAAACACGCAAACAAACGATTCTACACCATTTAAAACGCAAAATCAAAATTAATCTTTAAGATTAGAATTAAGAAAACGTATTGCTTTAATTTGTATTAAAATAAGCTTGTGTTTTATTGAAAAGCGACATGAACAGTGGCCATGCACTGTTATAGTTTTACGAGTAAACGATATGATAGGATCCATACACTAATTAAATTGTTTTGTTTCTATAACGAATATTAACTTATATCATAAGTTAAAGAAATGTAAGTGTAAAATAAATGAAGATAATGCATAGACCACGCAAAATTATTTACATACGAGTTGATGTTTATTTAATCCGATTCCATTGGGTACGATTTAATTGTGCGATATACAAATAAATTTGTTACCTTATTCCAAAGTATTTCGACTTAGCTCATCCCATATTTCCATAATTTAAGGTACAGAATTGATTGAATTCTATTTATTCTAAATTTTAAAGCGTCTAAATAAATTTTAATTCTAATGAATGTTTATACAATGTAACAGAGAGGAATGCACATCGTAATTTCATTTGAAAGAAAACTCAGTATTTAATTGTTCAGTTTTAAAAGGGAAATGGGTAAGCATGACCGCTTTCAATCAACGTGTCTCTCTTGCTAATATGATAAGAATTGTGTTAAGATACGATAGATGCTTGATATAGACTGATTACAAAATCATGTGAAGCTAACTCGACCGATCAAAGGATAAAATCAGTTGTTGAATATACTTACTATTTAACGACGAAAGATAGAATATTTTTTTAAAATAGCGCTGACATGATACATGAATGTAAACAATTGTCAATATTCTTCTATAAAAAAAGTTTTAAATTCACATTGTTGTGTTGGTTTAAAAACTACTCTTGATTGTTTTAGAATAAATCCTGGCATTCCGTAAAAAAAGTTACAAAACGAAAAAACCGCACGATCACGAACGATCACGCACGGTAAAAAACGCAAACCAATTTTTCTGATACACGCACGATCCCGCACGTTACACGAACGATCACCCACGGTAGACGAACTATTTAACACGATTGGCTTGTCAACAATAACGTTGTTTCCACTGTAGGTCGCCTTTGCTCTGAGTGACCAAACAATATCGGTAGCATACCTACAGTTATCCTGTTCTGTATATATCTCAAGTCGTTCTCATCACTTTTTTCCTCATAACCAACCAAATGAAGAACGAGCTTAGAACCGTGACACCAACTCTACACTATGTACACAGTATGCTGGGTGAGGCGAGTCGACACATGTGTAATCGGTAAACGGGCTGTTAACAAGGTAAACAAACAATAGACCTCGTGATCCGTACCGAGGGTGTTGTGAAATGAATAAACACATTCATCAATGAATTCCCCCAGTCATTCAAACTTTCAAGATATCCCCCTCCCCGTGCCCGAATCCCCGTGCACTTACCTATAACCCCCTCCGATCTTTCTAATAGTGGTCTCCGTTCAGTACTGTCTTTAGGTCTTTCCGGATCCACGAAATATTCCTGTCCTGGACATGGCCGTGGTATCCGGTTTTCGGCCTACACACTAAAAACGATTTCAGAATGTATAGGCGTATTCAGCTCTTACTCTTCGCAAGAACGGAATCAATATTTAGAAAACGCTTCTTCATGTAGACACGCAACTGAAATAAACTAGCTGCGATGTGACACCCACGCTCTATTTATAGAATGGACAACACACAACAATGACGGCTTATCGCTTTAGATTACCTTGATCACCTGGCGGTCTCGCCAAACAACTCAGGTCAACGAGATTCTGCGAGACTTGTCTGTCTTGCAAGGGTTCCAGTTGACAACGACGGCGATACGACTCGTTCCTGAACGATTGATTTTCTCATATATTCATCTGACTGACTTGTTCCTGGCATAATCCATCAGGCGTTTAGCGTCTCACAGAAACATGTGTGCTATGAAAACACGTTTGTGCTCAATCTGCGTTTGAGCTCTGGGTGTCTTCCCACTTAGCCAACATTTTGAAAAAAAAAAAACACAGGTAGATCTGTGTTGGCTAAGTGGGAATGGGGTGCAGGTGGAGAACAAAAAGAATTTAATTACGGGTAAGCTATAGTCTCTTTTCATATATAAGTTGGAGAAATAAATTATTTGTAAGCCTTAAGAAGAATAAATATGAATTGAGCTTCTGTCCCAGTAAATTATTTTATTTAATTAATACAAATGAAAATGTAATTTTAAAATTGTGAGTTTTAAATAATTAACTGTTAAATATTCCCCTTTAATTTACGCCTTTAATTGAGCTATAAATACCATGTTTGTCTATTTTCATCATATTTTGAGTAATTATATAAGTTGACTTAACTTAAACTTAGCCTTGAAAAATAATGTAATTACCCAGTTAGCACAACAACGTTATTAAAACGCTATGCAAACGTTATCAAAATGATGCAAAAACGTAATCTATAACGTTAAAATTACGAGAATTTGTATGGTTTTTTTAACGCTGTAATAACGTTATTTAAAATGGTGTTTTTATAACATTAATATTACATGAATATTAACATTCTGATTTACGTTTTTAAAACGTTGAAAAAACATTCTTTAAAATGTTAAGCTAAGGTAATTTTGTATGGTTTTTTTAACGCTACCGTAACGTTTTTAAATATCTTTACATACTGTTCTGACAAAATAAAACAAGAATTGTATTAGAAGACCAATAAATGTATTTAATTGACATTTCCAAACAATGATTACTGTTATTATTAAACATTTATAGAGCGCCCCATATATTAAACTCTAAGGCGCTGTACAAACATATGTAAAACAAATAATTTTTTTTAAAAATTACAGCAGCCATATATGAAATCATGAGATAAATATATTAAAATTCCAGTGTCCATAATATCAATAAAAGTACTTATTACAGGTAAATAAATAGGATAAATATATAAAATGCAGTTTCCACAATTAAATAAAAAGTTTTTTACAAGACATAGTCCTTTTTAAAAAGAAAGGCTTGTAGCTTTTTCTAAAAAAATTCCTATTACTCAAAAAGAGAGTTACATAAGGTAGATGCAGTTTCGTTGAATCGTCCATTCCCATATGAATGCGCAGTATTCAATTTGTCTGCACGGCCTGGTGTGTTATAGGACCAACGATATCCCAAAATAAGCATTCAATGCTTAAATGTCACAGTCCTTGTTGACGGAACAACTTAAAGATTTGATGATTCAGAGCGAAGGCTACGCGAATGTATGTATGGCTCAAATTTAATTAGTTCACTAATATACGATGGGGCTTTTCCTTGGAGTGCTGTGACAACAAGTTTCGTCTGAATCTGTTGAAAATTCATTGGCCTATGGTCTTCGGCTTCCTATTTCTGAAACAAATACATACCAACTCATTATTAGGGGATATCTGCCTAGAAAATTACATATCAATGAAGTTGAATGAACATTCCTAAACATATCAGATTAATGATGGCACAGTTTCAGTGTGGGGGTACTACCGCTGAGGATAGAGACCGAGTGATTTCGGGGGATGGGGGGGGGGGGGGGGGACCTGAAACTGAGGCTAGAGCGTACATGCAAATGCAAATTCTGTAACTTGGATGAAATAGAGGACAAATTCCCACATTCCTCTAAAATATACACAATATATTAACAATCTCAGAAGTGAACTTTATCAACTTTCCAAACACTTCTTATTCAACTCAAGACAACCTATTTCGAAACTCTCGATTAAAAATCTATTATGTAAGAGCACATAGACAGACATTTTGTAAAAGATTATTGTCATATCAAAAGAAATAAAAAAAACAAATAATGTTAAAACAATCCTTTTTTTAACGTTTTAAAAATAATTTTGAAAATGTTTCTGATTAGTCATATCTAATGTTGATGACAATGTTTTAGTAACGTTATAGAAAGTTTACAATGTTGATAATATCATTTTAAAAATGTTTTTAAAACGTTTTTCAAACATGTTTTAGTTTGGATCTACGTAATCTATTTTACAACGTTATAAAAACATTTAAAAAATGTTATCATTACGCAATGAAAACATTTATATAGAAACATTTTATGAAAACCTCTCTACAACTAGAATATAATGTTATGAAGACGTTATGTGCTACCTGGGTATAAGAAGCCCGATTGTAATTATAGCTATGAATCATATGGGTCATATGTAAATTCTTTTCTTCCATTTTCTATGGTTTTTATAGGTATATCGAATATTTCCAATCTACATAATATATGCAAATAACAAAACACGAACACGCTTGAGTATAGTGCTTATATTTTTCAATGTTTTATACTTCACATTAATTTAAATAAGATTGTTATACTTAAGAAGGTTAAGAATTCCTCCTCTGCCGTATTCTAAAGTTGACTTGCATCCGAATATTCATTTGGCCAAATTGATTTGATTTAGTTTTTGATGATATCACTCAACTAACAGTACATAAAACAACCAAGATCTCATAATTTTCAGGCTTTGATTTTGTAAACTAATGACCATAATTATGCTTATTTATCTAGTCTGTATTCTTTAAAAACAGCTGATCGATTTCATTTATGTAATTAAACATCCAATTTAAACATTTTATAATTATATAATTCAATTATTTAATCATGCATGAACCAGTATTGGTTTATACATATAAAAGGTTTTATGTAATTATCGTGCAGAAAATTACTGATTTATATTTTTGTAAAAATATTCTATGGTTATTTTGATTACCAATATAGGCAAAATTACGGCTTTTAAAAATAAAATAACACAACATATTTAAAGATTTATGTTTAAATTAGTATTAAAAGTATAAATATATTTTATATAGTATTACCAGTATTTCTCTAAATTTTTTATGCATTATATTTTATCATTTTTAAAAATGCTATCGTTTATTTGTTTTCATCAAACTATTCTCAGGTAATTTGTGTCATCTACATTTGTTTGATAACTAAAGATTGTACCATCCATTATTTTAAATGGTTCTGAACTATGGGGATTTTCAAATAACGCTATCATAACGAGAGTTCTACTGTAATTTGTAAACTTCTTCTTCATCTTAAACAATTCACTCCAGATTTTATGGTATAAGGTGAACTTCAGGCACTTAGCATGGGGGGGGGGGGGGGGTATTTGGGGCCTGCCTCCCCCTTACACTTTTTCTCGCATCAAACATATACTTAAATTTACATATAAAAAAGTGAATTACCATGGCAATGCCCCCCCCCCCCCCCCCCCCCCCACTTTTTTGGGAGTATGTAAAAAATTGTATCGAAATGAAGGAAATTAACAGTAATATTGAAGTTTTGGTACACTACGCTAGTCCCATCCCCTCTCTCTCTCTCTCTCTCTGTTAAACTGAAGTTACCACTGTACTTGTAAATAACGACAAAATGCTTCTTCTAATTACAGTTTATATACACACATACAGACACACATTGCTGACATTTGAAACTTGAAAAATACAGCAAACCTGGGTTTTTTTTTTTTTTTTCATTTCCATATTTAGATTTATAGTACAGTCATATATGTGAGGTACCCCTATAACTTGAATGTGTTGTCCTTATATTATAGAAACTTAAATACTCGCTATCACTATATAAGGAAACAATCAATAGTTTGTTGGATAGTCAGATACATGTAACTATACTGAATTTTGTCATCCACTGCGTTCTTTGTCACCATCCCACCCACCCCTTCCTCCCGAGAATACACATCGCACCATATATCGTTAAATACACGGCTTGGGAGAGGGTTCATTGCTTTTCGGTGAAATTGTTGGGCGAGTACAGGAGGAATTTCAGATAGCTTGCCCCTTTGTCAACTATAGCCCCCATCCAATACACTTCCCCCCTCCCCATCCCAAACAACATCAACTCCTCTAAATTCTCAAATTCATGCATCAAGTACCGGAAAATAATGTCAATTGGTCACAATCGAAATGTACCTATTTATCGATAATAATCAAACTTTAATTCTAAAAATATATTAACCTAAATATCAAGACTTAAAGCTGCATTTTCAAAGATACGAATCTGTATTCAAGGATTTCATGTATAAACGGGTTGATGGAATAATGTTTACAGAGAGGTGCTGGACTAGTGCATTTTTTTGTGTGAAGAATAGCATCATATTATAGAGAGTAGATTTTTTTTCAAACTGAAGAGACACGTTTTTATTCAAAACCCCCTATCATTCATGAGCTCATCATATGTACCGACAGCGAATATCGTAATATACTTTAGCAAAAATAATTAGAAACGGGGTGATATTTTATCTTTATTCGGGTTTTTGCACGTTTACCACTATTTTAATTGTAGTTTAGGAATTATAATATTTGCGGAATTTTCATGCTATAATATTTGCGAAATAGTTAAAATATTTGCGGAACAGCACCACATTTTTTCGAAAACGTTATAATTTTATGTGGATATACGTGGTGCGCTGGTCAATGTAGAAATGCCAAGACGTTCCAATTTAAGAACGTCTGCTTTTCCTGCGCCATTAACAACTAATGCAAGTGCGTTTATCTATAAATAAGAATTCTGTACATGTCGCTATAATTTCTATAACTCAAGTTAGAAAATTATTCAATAATCAGACGATAATAGAAAACGATATTCCATGTTAGATTAACGATAACCAAAACTACATAGTAATAGATGCAAGATCTCTCATGATATTTGTGATAGAATATAATTTTTATCCAACGACCTCTAATCACATCTTTAATCTCATTTTAATGGACTTTTCCGCGATTAAAAAAGAAATCATAGCTCGTCTGTCATTCCTACTTTAAAAGAAGAACAAAAAATGACTTTAAATTGCTAAAATTCGTCAAGTCAAATTCAGTTTCGACTCTGGTCTTAAATCATTTTGTACATCACACGGTCTCGTGACATTTAAAAAAAATCAGTTTTTTTTATTCAAGATAACAAGCAGAATCGCCATTAAATCATGTTTCGTAGCAAATTAAATTATGAATAATACAGTTTATATTTATCTATAAGTATAGAATGGCAACTTTGAATTTGCCAACAATGTGAATGCAAATTAGTACACATGTACATTTTCAATTACCTGTAAATTGTATATATGACACTTTTAGGTAGTTATACCAAATATATAATAAAATACAGTTTTCACCCCTCTATATAAAATTTATACTTCCACTCACTGTCCTACCTGGAAAATATATCACAAATGTATAACTATATAATATGTCTACATACAATTGTATATGGAATACAAATACCTATTGGGGGCTGTATATAATGTGTCTGTATCAATACTAACATATTGCTAGGGATTGTGTATATTTATAACTGTTTATTTCTGTACTTGCAAATAAATGTATACCCTTGCCTTTGTATGGCAACTTTGTATGTGTTATATCAGATGTACCTTCCATTGTAACTTACTATGCTTACTTAACAGTACAATATTTATATATTTCATCCATTATTTGTTATAATCATGATGTTTTATTGTTTTAATGTATATGCCCCCCGAGGGCCCTTGATTGGTGAATAAACATATAATGAATGTATTCACTTAAAATCAGTTCATTGTGGTTCATTGCGGTTCATTGTGGTTAAAAGACGCGCCCGTTTTAAAATCATTTTTAGAAGCCTGTGTTGTATGTGAAATCACGTACCAATTCCTCACCCGCGACCGAAGAGATTTTTGATCGGCTGCTAGCTAGCAGTTACCGGTTATCTAATACACAACATTCGCGTCTTGCATACATAAGTTTATTTATATAGCGGCTTACACAAAGAACTATGGTATAAAGATATATTGTGTAAATTAAGGAGAAAAGAGTAACCTCTTAACCCATAAATTTAATGTTAGCTCTGTTATTTGAAAAACGGGGTCTTTATGCGTGTAACTGACATAAAGCTACCGTAGACAGTGTACCAGCTTACATACGGAAAGTGTATAAACATTCTCATTCTCTTCTAGTGAAACACATTATGGATAAAAGAACTAATACTATGCAATACATTTGAGTCGCATTTAAAATCTAGCTGGATTCCGAGCTGTGTATGTTAACAATTACGTATAAGAAATAGGTCGCGGCTGGACTAGCGAGCGGTCGGCTGTTTTCCAATACACAAGATTTGCGTTTTGCTGTGATGCACACATGGGTTTATCTATTTAGCTGCAAACACAAAGAATTCCGATTTTAACGATATTAAAGAGTAAATACAAAAAATTATACCTTAACTATGGAAAGCTATGGAAAGCCGCAGGGTACCCCCACATAATTATTATATTTTCCTATATAATTGACCAAAATAATAATTGATGGCCCCGATAAAAAGTCGGTCCCAAACAAGTTCTTTCCCAGATATCTAAAAAACGGTCACTTTCTCAAGGCTTGTTGAATAAAATTTGCACAAAATAAAAAAAAAAGTCCTTTAATTTGATATCATCAAAAATGGACAAGCCCCTAAATTAAAGGGCCAAAAGGGATCTAAAGCTATTCATCAATAGCTCTTACACTTCATACAGAAACGTCTCAGATCCTTTAACTGTAGCCCCACCCACATTTCCATGTTTCGTTGTCGAATAGCAAAAGTCAAGGTCTTATCACATCTGATGAGAATCGGACGGAACACCTCCTCGTTGCTCGCAACGAGATCGTGTCTAGTATTATACCTAAATTTCTTTACATGTAACGAAATATACAGTGCATGCAGATTTATTTTTACATGGGGGCGGAGGTCTGAGGCCTATTTTCGGGAATTTTACTGTGTGTATTTTAGAGGGCCCGATGGTCATGGCCATTTTAAAGGTATTTTAATCTCCCTTGGAAGAAGAGCTGTGTATAAATCTATAGGAAAAATAATCAAATTTAATTTTAAAGCTAAAATATTTGAATTTTCCTTGACTAAATGTTAGTTTATGGCCCAAAATATCACGTGATAATGTCAAAGTTTAAGCCTCCTTAATAGATTTGAAGTTTTCGGGGGGGGGGGGGGAGGTTCCAGACACCCGAACCCCCTCTAGATCCGCCCTTAAATGTGGAGTTTGCAATCGGAACATCGCTCGGCCTTTTCCGTCAAGTCGAAAAAAACCTCTCGACTTGACGGAAAAGGACGAGCGATGTTCCGATTGGTAGAGTTTGAATAGTATACGTTCCTAATGTGTTTCGAGTTATCTTTCTTGATTGACTTAACTGTAAGAATGTATGTCGTTTAATAAGAAAATCTAAGAGTCAGATATCATAATGGCTTTATTAATATTTTCTTCATCATAGAAAAGTTATAGCATATATTATTACTTTTGCGCATCTTCTTCTTAAAAAAAAACCTCAAACATTCTAACTTTGTAATAGCTTAAAGCGCGTATTTTAAAAATACAAACAGCATGAAAACATGTAAAATACTTTTCATATCGTGCGAAAAAATGCATCGTACCGTTCGAAAAGATCGCAGGCACTTTAAGAGACAAATTACGTGAATTTCTACCGGTTCAACAAATTAACCATCAGAATTATTATTTTTTTTTTTTAAAGATTTTTATTAAACATATATAACAATAAACTATTACTATACATGTATATAGTAAAGAAAAAAATCTAATATTTTATGAATATAATTGTTTATTGTTATACAGAGCTCTTCTTCTTAAGGAGATTAGTAAAGTCTAAAAATGGCCACGACCATCCAGCCGCCTGAACGTGAACATTCATATAAATCTGTAAATTCCTTTTATTAAAACTTTTGTCCAATTTCTTTCGTAGACATTCAAATGTAGTTTTTTTTTTTATCATCATTCCTTTCGTAGACTTTCAAATGTTGTTATTCTATCATCATTCCTTTCGTAGACTTTCAAATGTTGTTATTCTATCATCATTCCTTTCGAAGACATTCATATGTAGTTATTTTATCATCATTGTTTCGTAGACATTCAAATGTTGTTATTCCATTCGAAGACATTCATATGTAGGTATTTTTTTAATTCCTTTCGTAGACATTCATATGTAGATATTTCATTATCATTCCTTCGCCTAAATCGTCTTATTGTCACCACGTGAGAAAAAGTTATTTTGAGTGTCATATTGTTTCTTGAAACCAGTACTTAGTTTTTAATAGAACTTGAAAGCCGGACAAAATGATGTCACCTTTAATTGAATGAATTATTAATACTCAGTAATGTTGTCAACTCATTGTCAGTGAATCATTTAACTTACACCTTCAAATGTTGTTGTTAATAATTAGTCGTTGTCTGCGATGATCATCAGTTGGAGACTGGACCTTGCATGGTCCATGCCGGGTACAAACGTGTTGAGCGTTATGATGAATAGTCATACGATGTATCGACCCGTGAATTTCTACCGGTCATCGTATGTCTGACACACAGGACAAATCTAACTGACATTTTTTACTACTGTTATAAATATTACGATCTACTATGCAAGCTTTATTCTTTTCTTCTCAGCTTTCTTTAAAAAAAACAACAAACCTCATTTTAACTCTTCATGCATATTCAAAGGTGCTTGGTCTGAAACATGTGGTGAACCTTATGTGTGACAGAGACCATAGCATTAGATGTTTGTAGTATTGGGGTACGAGTAGAACTCGCAGATAGAAAGAGATTATTAACATTGAAAACTCAGGTGTGGAAATCAAAATTTTAAGATAGTGGACAAAAAAGACATCATAATTTGAGTCAAGTTGTAATAGGGAACAGTAGGTTCAGAACTCTGGCTAGGAATGAATCTCTTAGAGTCTTGGCTAGCTGAGAAAAAAACTGTAAGCCGAGAGAAATACGGGTGGATAAACTCATTATGTTGACGAAAAAGGAATTTACCACAAAAACGAAGTAAAACGCAGTGGTGGAGTAGAGTTGGTTGTCCCGATTATTTTCAAAGTTACACGTTTTTAGTTAGTGGTCAGTAAATATTGTAAAGGACTAATACCTCACAAGGAACCAATTTTAAAGCAATTTCGAATGGGGTGGGGGTAGGTGGGTAAGAATAAACGTCATAAAACTCATAGGGAGTTAACTCTTATCTTGTGCTTTGTACGGAATATATAATGTGATCGTTCTCCACGTGACCACGATGCAGTAGTATAAATTTTTCTTACATATACTGATAGTCTGTCCCAACGCGAATATATGTATGCAGCACATTTATAAAAAATCGAATAATTTAAGAAAATATGCTGCATAAATATCTTGGGACAGAATATAGGAACGTGATATGGTCAATATCAATCAGAAGATCAAACAGAATACTAAGTATTGCTACAGGTCAACGACATTCTTAAAGCAGCGAAACCTTGATATATCAAACAATCAATCTACATTTTTGTAAGGAAGGAATATTTAAGTCTTGAATGCGCGATATAATTTATCAATAAGTAGAAATGTTCGGATATTTAGTGGAGCAAATGTCGACCCTATTCCCAATGCTGATACATTCTCACAAAAGTTTGCTGCATCAAAGAAACTAAATCAGTATGGTCCATTTTCTCCCTAACCAATTTAGATGTAAAACAAATAATATTCTTCAAAACGGTCGTATTTTCCCTCTGTATAAATATTCTTCATAATGATTCCTCTATTTATTACAGTTTTAAAATACGAAGCACATATATTGGAAGGTATCCGGGTTCGATCCCAATCCCATAGTATATGGGATTTTGTCAAAACTACAGCTCTGGTGAGGCAGAGGATAAAATTCATTTCCTTTCAAAATGAGTAAAATTCAAAGAAGAAAGAGAATATCTAATTAAAATCCATATCTGGATTATTCATCTCTAACCTTAATTATAATAACAAAAGTAAGATGGCGATACTTGTTATATCGAACAAACTGAACAAATCTTATTTACAATCACCGCAGATAATGTTTTTTATTTTAAACTTTGTACTGATATAGCTTGTCTAGACATGTGGAGGAAAGTTGTCCTCTAGGGAAACCACTTAAGATGAAGATGAGCATTTTCTAGAGCACCTTGATGTCTCCTGTTGACTGGAAACCCACGCAACTATAATCATTATATTTCTTTTACATATATTTGTGTTGAGTTGCTGATCTACATTTGATGCGAGGAGGAAAGCTGTCCTGACAGTTTGTAACTGCCGAGACAAGCAAATCCTATAGAGCATTATCCCTGGACTTGTTCTGTAGATAAACAACATACCAATATAAAACTATTTGCATGTATTACCTCACTGGGTCATCATTACTACATATTAATTGTATTCTTCAGTTGTAACTGATGTTTTGTTATGTCTACAAATCATATTTGTGTTTTATTATGCTCCTAGTGGATTCATGATTAGAATATAAACTATATTCTATTATATACTATTCTATTCTATTATTACTATACATGTACTATTGAATTTTCCAGCTAGTTGTTCAAGAGGTTTAAGTTGTATATCTGAATTTGTTCTCTAACAAAATGGATTTACGAAGCATCTAAATGCTCTAATCTAAATCATTGCGTGGACCCTGACGTCGACGCAGAAAATATGTAAGCGAGGTAAAATCGGATGCGGATGGGGAAAATTCAGCTTGTGCATGATGTAGCCCGGTTCCTGGACGTGATTATGGGTAGGCCAGGCAATTCATGCCATGAGCACATGTTAAATTCAAACGCACTGAGATTGTAAAGTTGTCGGTACACAGTACAGAAGCAAAGAATTCCTTTTAAAAAAAATCGCGATGGTTTTTTTTAGTTTTCCAAAATAGCTTTACTTTTAGTCGGGAGGCTAGTGTACTACCGAATAAAAAATTTACGCTTTTAAAGCAAATCCCGATTGAATAATTATTTGACTCTAAACATGATTGAATAATTATTTGACTCTAAACATGATTGAATAATTATGCGACTGTATAAAAGTTTAAATATAAAAAAGTGCATCAAAAATTTTTCACGAAGCTGTCACTGCATAGTTAACAAAGTAGTGCGAGGCGTATTGTGTGCGCAAATAATGAAATTCGCCGGATGCAATCTTCACTAATATAATTCATAATTTTTTTTAGAAGTATGAATTCTTTAAATTCTGAGGCAAAATGATCATAACTATACTTGATACAAAGCACAAATTTAGAGGTTAAAGGCAATTTCCAGGCTTGCTTCTATTATCCATCATAACAGTTTTGCAATTCGAGGCTCTCCAGCACTTGTCATAATATAAAAGCAGGGGGTTAGAGTCGATGGAATCTCGGATAACCTTAAGGCATTCACATTTCCGTTAAAACACATGCATATGGTTGCAGTCCATTTTTAAAGGACAGCAACTTGTTGGTTTTGTATATACATTTTTCATTTCGATGATATCTAATGACCAGAAAAAGCCTGCAATGCATATAACTTGTCGAAAAAGGGATTGGTAGTAAATCGATTCATTTGAATTAAATATTTCTTGTAATTTACGATAATCTATATATACAATATTCATTTTCCCAGTTTAACTTTACATTGAAGATTAACTTGCAGCTCCGAATATTCAACCTGATACAGTATCAATAAATCTATTTTTTTTTTTTTTACTAATGTACATATTGCATTGACCATGCTGAAGATAATGAACTGCATAGTTGGTGTGTATTTTGATATATCAGTCCTATCTTATTTTAACATATTTTCTCAAAAAATCCTAATTTGAGCGGTCCTTGCCATTGAATTTATCGTTCATTAGATAGCTTAATGTCTTGATAACACATCGATAGATTTACAGGTAAAAATGGAGAAAACGATTATATAAAGGTTAAAGACACAGATTCTCTGACCCAACATCGGCCGATTCATAGTCATTTAAAACCAGCTGCTTTAGGACTTAATGTCACATTGGCAGCGGCATCCCTTTCTTCCCGTAATTGGTCTTTTGCGTCATGTGGTTTTTCAGAACGTACAACAAATATTTCAAAAAGATCCAAGCTGCATTTTCCTGTATCAGCTGTCTCAGTCCATTGGCTGTCCCATTGAAATATTGTTCATTTATTTTGTTCAATAGGTTTAATAATTCTCTTTCAGTCCGCTTAAAATGGTGTATTAATGCTAGAGGGAAAAACAACCGAGGTAGAAAAATCGGCATCTTTCATAATCTGAATACATGTATGTCGATGGTATATTTAGTTACCGCAAATAATTGAGTATAATGAACCTGTTCTCAATAAACTTAATTGTAATATTGCTAACGGGCAAGCAAAATATTAACCACACATAATTAAATTTAAATCTATTACTAGTATTTGAAACGAGGACTCCGAAACGGCGAAATATTGATAAATCATTAATCTATTATGAACTGGGTTTCTATTCGGAAATGTATGGAATCTAATAAATAAGGGCAAACAAAAAAATAAATGTACTGTATTATAAACTAAGCGGGGGAAATAGCCATATTACTGTATTTGGAAAGGTATATTTTGAATGGATAGTTCACTCTGTGTATGTAGATGACCGCGTATTTGGTGTATTTCTGGAGAATTGGCTTGATGTATCTGTTTCCCTGAAATATGTTTGTTCACCAATCAAGGGCCCTCGGGGGGCATATACATTAAAAACAATAATAGGTGTTACACACATATTGTATTTGCCATAGATAAGTGAATGACAACGTGGAGAACACGTGTTGTCAACAACAAACGGAGGAATTAATTTGCATGCGCTTTTTTGACGGCTCATAATGATGGCTTCCGACACGGTGAGAGCCGATAGGTCTTCCTGACCGCTCACTGTAGTATGCCGCTAAAACTGTGTTCAAAATGGAGGCGGATACTATTCCAGAAGTGTTGCAAAAGGTAAGTTAGAAAAACATAATTTATGAAAAGTTGACGTTGTCACTGGATAACAGAATATCCGGTGTAATTTGTCAGCCATTTATAAATTTTCTCCGTCAAGTGTAAGTCAAGACCGCAATGTGAAGATTAATTGTATGAATACGTACCGTTCCATGTTTACCGTCGAAAAGGTATACATTTTTTAAGACGGGCTAACCTTACCTTACATGTGTATACAACTTTGCATGTACATGTATTCATATTTATAACCTGCATTAAACGACTTAAGCGCTGGTCTTAAGGATTAAAAAAAGACGATGGACATTTAGAACTGTCTTCACATGATGACACTTTTCAATGATTTGTAGTCTCGATTACCTGCACCGTTTTTTTTATGCACAGCATAAACCGTTGACAAGACTGGTGCCCTAGCCGAGGTGAAATCTTTGCATTATTTCGGCACACGTTACTACTAAATATGTCACTTAACGGGATGTACAAACGATGTCGCGCCTTGAAATGAATGCCATTGAATTAACACAACCTTTTTTGTACACTGATTGTACACTGCAGGCAGAATTCACCTCTCTGACAATTACATCTCCGTCTTCTGACTGTTGTCACCGACTGACAGAATTAACATCTATTAAATTTAATATGTTATCGGGGCGTAAGGAATTAATTCTTATTCAATTACGTCAGCATTTCGTCTTTTGTGAATCAAAAACAAAAATTCTGTAAGTGGCGCAGAGAATCAGATGAGCAAGTGATAGATTAAGAAAACTGCAGTATTGAGACTAATAGGGTATATATATATATATATGTGTATACAGTATCCAAACACCAGTTCGGGTATAACAAACCTCTTGGCATGCAGGGTCAGAGTTTTAAAACATCAAAATTCCATAACTTTGCTGTACATAGAGTCTTGACTGCTTAGATTGCATTGGCTGGCTCAATATATTAGTAAAACAATTTGAAAATTGGATGGCCAGATATATTAGACCATCGTTATTGGCTTTTAAAAAGCAGAAGTTTTTTTCCTTCGCCATCGAAGGCTAATTTAGCATAAAATGAATCAGAAGTATTCAATCACAATGAATGAAAACTATATGTTTGTACAGATGTAATATAATGGATTTTTTTTTCATCAAAGATGTATATTGCATAAAAGTGAAATAAAACTCCTTTATCCCAACAGAAACTGCACTGTTATCATTTGGGGTATCATCTGTATTCTTATTGTCTTCAACATCTTTCTACGTACGCGACTGGAAGATTCCCTCCATCCTAGAAGTGCACGCTTGGATTACCATTGCAGACTACAGCGGAAGCGGAATCTACCGGAAGACCTTCTCTGCCAAGTGTGTATTGCACAATATGACCTCCAGTTGCCAATGGAAATATTTTTCTTGTATATTTATCGAATTGTCTTTTATCATCACCTTACTTGTAATAACTGTCTCACGTGTACATGTATATTTCAGCGCAATTTCAATTGGTCGATGTTTTTGCCTAAAAACAGGTTTCAAGTAATAAATCAAATCAAAACTTTAACTTGAAACGTAAAAAAAAAGAATCCTTAGTTATGTTTAATGTTAAGAATGAGAATCAAAGCCACCCAAAAGCATGAAGTCCGCTTATGATGAATACATAATAAATAATAATCGCTACGGTTTTGTTGCAGGAGAGGAAAAAGTTCTTGCCCAATTTCAAGAACCCGTGTTGGTACGAGTTCACAGGAAACACCTCCTACAACCGCCTCAGATGTCTTCCCTATTTTCATATTTTTGGGGTGTGTAAGTCTGGCACCACCGACTTGTTTTCTCGACTTATTCAGCACCCCCAGATAGTCAGAAACAGGGGTCTAATGTCCAAGGAGACATGGTTTTGGTCTTGGCATCGGTACGGTTCAGGTGCGTCACGTGATCTACTTTCTATTTCGTCTGCTGGCTTAACGATTTCCGTTGAGACATCGATATTTCTACTCATAAAGAATAGCATAAATTCAAATTAGAGCCAGATTCAAATTAGAGCCGTTTTAACAAGAGCTTGGACTTTTGGTGGGATGTTACTATCTAGTTTGTTCATCAAAACAAGCTGTCAAATATTGACCATCTTTCTTCTAATTCGCTTAAAGAAGGTCATTAACATTCATAGACTGTCAAAATCAGATTTTTTCCCCCGTAAGAACTGCTTTCTTCTGTGAAATTGACGACGTATCAATTAAATATTTACATTTTCAACTGTCTTTGTCTGTGATAACATTACGAATCAATTTTGAAGCCTATAGCCCAATAATTTTATAAAAGATGAGCGACACAAAATGGACGTGTCTTACAGAACTGAGAAACGGTATTGGCTGCGCATTACATTCACACTTAATCACAGCCTCATCACGGTGTTCAAATAGTAATGATATATATTTGTTATTTTATAATTTCGCTCAGTAATACATAGCATGTGCTACATAAAAAAATAGTGCATTTAAAATGTTGTTTTTAAAGTGTAGAAATTTGAAATAATATAGATATCATCTTCTCAAGTCAAGGGTTTCTGATCCGCACCTCTCCTCACAAAGTGGAGCAGAGTGGACCGAAAACATTTGGCTAGCGAAGATGTATAAATATAAGTAATAAGGAATCATTCTTTGGTCAAATCTATCATAAAGCCCTCCGTGATTTTGTCACGTACTGCCCAAAGTCCAAGCTCTTGTTAAAACGGCTCTGTTTTTTTTTTGTTTTCGCGAAACTTATCCAGATTGCAAATGTTGGGCTCAAGTTTTTTTTACAAAGTTTTTAAAAGAAGAAGTAAAATTTGATTCGCAAAGATTTTGTACAAACGACAAACCATGATTCAGGAAAACTACAAAATAAACCGATGTACGTCACTGTGCGCAACTATCGTCATAGAATGACGCTATATCTGTGACGTAATTGAGGGTCCTCCATCAAATGGACCTGACCCGTCTGATCAAAACCATATATTAGGCCCAAGCGTCGTTTTTAAAAGTAGTGATCCAACTGGCTTGTTCTTTTATATATTTATAAATAAGAAAAAGGTCCATTTAAAAAGATGGAAGGAATCACCCCCCTCCCCCGCCCCTGCCGCTACGTGCCTGTATATCATAACAACTTGTCATCCCGCGACTAGAGTATCTAAAGACTGTTGCAACTGATTTGCAATATATTTTCATAAATTAATTTGAATTGAATATCACTGTGAAAATATGAATTATCTAATTCATACGCAGACAGATTAATTCAGAGTGTAAATTTTAAACGGACAGCCGATATTCACTAAATTACCGGTATATCGATTCATATAATAGGCCGTTGTTAAAAAAGAGTCGATGTACCAGCTAATACATACAAACAAATTATCTGTGGTTTATATATAATCAGTCATACTTTTAATTAATAATTCACTTTAAAATGCATTAAAAACAAAAATACACGTCCTTGTATCTTCATGTAACCTTAAACCACAATATGAGTTTATTTAAACAGTAAAATGCTTTCTCTGGTGATTCATTTGGGATATGAAGGTGGCGACATTGCAGAAAAAATACATAACCCGCGGTTTTTTTGTTTTTGTTTTGCAATTATCGCCACCTTCATAACTCGGATGAATCATCAAAGAAAGCATTTTTATTGTTTATATTTACCCTTTTTTTTATCAAGTTAATAAATTGATCATAAAAATTAAGAAAAATTAACTAATTTATTGTTAATGTACATCAGTACATTAGATAAAAGAAACAGCCAGATCGTCTCCTATGGGAAGAATTTGAGTCTGACACCAGCAAGGTTATTTCGTGCAGTCCGTAGTTCTTCTTAGGTTGCTGAAAGTTTCGACCAATCGATAAAAGGGGCGTGTAGATTTCAGTCCTGTCAGTTTCCTGTCAGTTTCAGTCGCTGTAGGTTTCGACCAATCGATAAAAGGGGCGTGTAGATTTCAGTCCTCTCAGTTTCTACAGAGCTATGAATATATAATCAATATCTGTAAGAAATAGAGGGACTCATATATTTGGTGGATGTAAATATATATTTGTAGCTCATTTGATTTACATAGATTCTACTATTGATATAAAGTCCCCCGACGAATATCAAAATTGTTATTTTTCTTTTTTCTTTTTTCAGAACTTTGGAGTGAAGGTACGGACCTTTTTTCCCCCGTACAACTTACTTTTATGGAATAAGACTTTCCGGATTTTGAGAGAAAAAAAAACCCTCGTCAATTTATCATCATTAATTTTCCTAATGTGGCTATGTTTGTTATATTTGTATATTTTGATAATCCTAGCGAATCCAAAGAAGTTCAAAAACTTGGACCACTTTATAGATTTCTTTCAAATTCCGAAAATATCGGAATTTAAGGTATCTTCAAACGGCTCTCGGCATTCAGAGATTATAACAGGTAACAGAGAAATGTATTTATAAATCTACCACAGGTTACAAAACAATTTGAAATCTATCACCATAAATCTAATTGAGGAAACAAAGTGAAAAATACAAGTCATCACTTAAAAACATCGAAGTAAACAATGCGAAGTAAAATCAGTATAGCTTACCCAACAATGTAAGATACACCATGCTGAGAGAGAGAGAGAGAGAGAGAGAGAGAGAGAGAGAGAGAGAGAGAGAGAGAGAGAGAGAGAGAGAATATATGTGTGCACGATTCTTCCATGATTTTTCCTTAAAGGTCACGCTGACCCCATGGACTTTTGGGACCACACTCAGTGGCGGCTCATCCCTCAGAACAACGAGAACGCGTCGGAGCCGGTGTTCACCACCCCTCACCTCATACACCACGTACAGCCAAACATTAAACTAATCCTGCTGCTACGGGAACCAGCAGAAAGGTGAGAACCAGCAACGTTTGTTGATTGACATCACATCAAAAGATTTAGTTGATTTGATTCCAGTGTATACCATATCGAACACAGTGTGTTCAATCTCATTTAACAGTGCTTCTTAACAAATCAGCGATCAATTTCTTCATTGTAACGATAAAACCTTTGCCGAAGCAATCGCTTGCTTACTACGTTCTTTCTTTGTCAACTTTTTTCTATTGAAAATGCTTTTTAGTTTTAACACTAATTATTCTAGCTGATATATCAATAAAAATTAATCCTGAGTTTATTTCTTCTCCTGCAGATTATACAGTCACTACCATCACCTCGGCTATGGTTCGTCTCCTGAAGATTTTGACGTAGATGTGTCTGCTTCTATACGGTATCTAGACCGGTGCCAGGCCAAGTCTAGCCTTCGCTCCTGTATATACAACAGCACGCTCTTCAAGCAAATGCCAGTGAGTACTGTAGGACCAAGCAAGATAAAATAGCAGATAAACGCTACACCAGCCAATCTTAGATTGACAAAGATAGAATGATCAGTGTCAGGGGAGAGGGGCAAATCTTCAAAGAAATACCAGTGTCATTTTTCAAATGGTAAATATACAGATAAAGAGACCTAAAGATATGTCCGAGGGAAGTGTACGTACAAAGGTACATCATTCTGAACCAGGAACTGCTAACTAAGACGTAGTCACCATTGTTTTCAGCATTTATTTTTTATAGATTGACCTTTAATATGTAATAGATATATGCCTCCATATATCGTTCTTAAAACACTGACATTGAATTTCACTGTTGATTTACCTGAGACAGTCCGATTTTGAAGGATATCAGTATTGTAACCACTGTATATTAAGGGGTCATCTTACACATTTGAGAATAAAAATGTAAACATTTCTTGAACTGGCTTGTTTCTGCTCAGAACTGACCAAAACTGTTGTCTAAAGATGAAAAAGCAATACATATGAGGTTCTACATGTTGTTTTGTATGCAAATTACGCATACAAGAACAGAACAATGTCTATTTTTATCACTAATAACATACTTATTTTGAAGGTTTAAAATTCTGAAAAATTAAGAAAGGGGTTCATTGATGTCTTCTTTGCAACCATTTGTTGAGAAAAAGGTTGAATCTTGCACATTATTGTAGTATTTTTGCCTTAAAATAGGGTACCATATTTTTACCAGTCGGCATGGGACTGTCTTAACTGAAAAAGATACATATATTTTTCAATAGAAATATAACTTCAATGAACTCCCATAGACACAGACAAAATATCTCGTGCAAATTGATGGTTTTTGAGACCCATTTTAAGAATAGGGTACCCTCTTTTGAGATAAAATATCAACTGAAATAAGCAAGTTTAGACCTTTTTTCTCAACTTCTCAACTAAAAAACACATTGTCAAGTCATTCTTATCTCATGTTGAAAAGCATCCTCTTATGTCAATAAGAATATATTCTTATTCTCTTACAGACCCCTATATTTGCCTCATTTTATGATGTTCACATGGCCAACTGGTTAGAGGTCTTTCCTAGAAATCAAATATTCGTCATGCGAACCGAAGATTTCGACAAAAGCAAAAAACAGCATCTCTTACAGTTGTTTAAATTTTTGAAAGTAGGTGAGTACAATATTTAACCGGGATTTCCCCCCAAAAAATCCAGTTATTGAAACGGTGAAAATGGCGGGCGGGCGGACAGCTACCAAAAGGGTACCCATATTGTACGGATAACTCCTACAGTTTTCAAGATAGGAAGTTGTTGTTTTGCAGATCAATTGGACATATATCAGAGATGTGCATATTATACTTGGATTTTGATTTTTGATAATTTAGGGAAAAACTACCAGCTCTTGAATTTAGTTATTTTCTCAAAGAATACCGAGGTATTGCATATAGGGTGCTCCATTTCTCTGGATAGATAGTGTTTATCAATTCAGGGTTGACAAATGGATTATGGATACAGTTCACATAAAAGAAAATCCGGTTTGCTGTCACATTGACAGCTTTTCACTTGTTTATCATAAAATCGAAAATTGCACTTTCAGAATTTTAATACCTTATACCCATAATCATAATATATATTCCCTTCTCAGCGAAGTTGCTAGAGAAGAGAACTCTCAACATTATGTTTTATAAATTGTTATACTTATTAAATAATTTATTGTGTTTTTTATTTTGTAGGTGATGTAGAAGAACGGGTTCTAGACAGAATGTCAAATTTGTCCCATAAATACAAATCAGTTAAAAAGGATAAAGCAGGTCCCATGCTAAATCACACTCAGCGCACACTCAGAGAATACTTCCGGGAACCCATGAAGAAGCTGGCCTCTCTCCTCCATGATAAAAAATATACATGGGACGATATATACATAAGCAACTGAATCCATCTTGTAGGAAGGGGGGGGGGGGGGTGTTAAAAAAATCAAAGATAATCCATCTTGAATTTATTATAATCATTGAAACGAGAAGTAGATTATCTACAAACATAATCTGAGGAAAAATTACATATCATTTAAATCAAACACCTATTAAAGTCATTTTTCATTTTTCTTCTGTGTTCTTTCTTGATGAAAGTACAAAATGTATACATGATAATTGTTATGGAATGTCAACCATTCCTTCGTTTGAGGGGTGGGGGTAATACATGTACGTGGTTTATATTTACTTAATTATAACAATTCATGTTTCATCACTCTGGAAAGAGAGATATTTTGTTTCAAGTCGTGGCCAGATTAAACTAATTGAAGTTTTCTGATGAAATTATCTAATCCTTTTTAATAATGGAACTTCTTTTGTTTCCAAAAATTATTACCTAACATGATGTGTTTTGGTGCATGATTCAATGAAATAAATGAGTTAATGCTTCTTTTTGTTCAAATTTCACTGTTGAATTTGGTTGGCATAAAATAAAACATGCAAGAGTATGATTAAAGCGGGAATGTGTTTAGCTTATCAAAATCAATGAACAAATGATTGATTCAATATTTGGAAAAGTTTGTTCTGCCTTAACGATCTCCGATCCTCACCAATGTTCGATAACTCTCGGGAATTTTTTATTCGTACCATAAATCTGGTTTTTATATAGACAAGTTTAATTAGTCTTGTACAGTAGTGTTAATATTACACATTGCTGTACTTGTCTACATCATGATATGTTATATGATGATAAATAAATCAATATACCAATTTTAAATGAGCATGGTCACGATTATTGTTATTGTTTACAATGCTTTAGTAAGGCATTTCTAATGATCAACCACAATTTGAGTGTCAGTTGTAGAATTATAAGCAAGATACAGAGCTCGCAGTGCTATGTAAACAATGCTCGTGTCATGTTTTTGTTTACATTGGTTCAATATACTGCAAAAAAGTTCTTTTTAAAGCTGATTTAAATTCTATCTGCCGATTAGTTTTGAACATAAATAAATTCCTCGCATTTGTCATATTCATTTTAGGTCTAAACCTGAGAAATTTGAAACGTAAATAAAACATGACCTGAGCTTTGAATACATAACAAAGAAATGTGATCTTTGTATCAATGACTTACTGAAGCATTGTCAACTAAAAATTAAAAACGGCATAACCAAAATCATGACCATGCATCTTTAAATTATATACAATAGCATAGACATACGATCCAGAAAATTTTCCCCCGGGGGGGGGGGGGGGGGGGGTCCGAGTGATATTTATGTTTGCCGGGGGGGGGCTTATTTTGGGTAATTTTCTATGTGAATTTAAGAAATTTTAATTTTCCAGGGGTGGGGTCCGGGACAACACCCCCCCCCCCCCCCGATCTCCCCCTAGATCCGCGCATGGATGAAATAGATTTGTTCTTTCCAATCATAGACAAGATGCGGGAGAGTAACACTGATGTGTAAAATCACGCAAAGACTGTGCATGTAGTCTGAGATTTTCAAGTTATTTCTATAAGATTTAATATACTAAGGAAATTAATATGTTTATTTATAGGCTAAGTTCTAAAACACTTGGGAAAATAAAACATCATAATGATTGAGAACGCATGAACTCGTCAAACTCTACATGTGTTTACAATTTCCGACTTAAAAGTTTACATTATTATTTTATATAAGACAAAATCACTGCAATAACATTTTGTTTCACACGTTTTTTAAAGTTTGGTTTTTTTTTTATTGGTGTGTGGTGGATCTTTCTGTGTAATTTATTACTTTCTGTTTTTGATTTTGTTTTGTTTTGGTTTATTATTTTGATTTGTTTTTGTTTATTATTTTGATTTGTTGTTGATTTTCGTTATATCATTTGCTTTATTTGATTAAGTTTTCTGAAGGTTTTCAATGAACTGAAGAAACAGATTTTTTTATGAAAGAATATTCGGCTATGCATTGCCAGATAGATTCTCCCTTCGCGCCTCTGTATCGTAAAATAATCGTCTATTTGTTACTAGACATATGTATTTTTTTATATAGTTAATTTTGTAACTAATAGCGTTCGTTCGAGGTGGCAATTACGATTTTGATGTATAATTTTGTATATTAATATTATTTCAAACTCAGATTTCACCACATTCACAGACTGAACTTTTTCGGAATAGTCAATGGGTTTTAAATACTATACATACCGGAAGTTAAATAAGAGGCTGGGGGAAAGCAAAATACTCGAAATCTGAGACATATGATGTTTTTGGTCGTGTGTTTGTCAAAGAAAAGGGGAATTTGACCGTTTAACTGTCAACAAACGTTTCATTCAGTTTTGTGACACTGAAGGTTCATCCTGTTTACTGCGCAGACACGGAAATCGTCAGAGACCCGAGGCATCCCCAGCTTGGCTTCTTTGTTTTCCTTTTTTGGTCCGCGCGGTCCAGTCCGCATAAATTAGAGCGGTATCGTATGTCAGGGCTGGAGTCTTATCAGGATCTTTGAGCTCGAGGGTACCCAGTACATATCTATGACTGCTGTAGCACGTGTAGAGGATCTGTTGACAGAAGGACCTTGGCTACAGTAATTATTGCGGTCGATTTAGGGGGAAACTTGACTACTGAGTGCAGCTAGTGTGTGCCATTGAGAGTCAGCGTGGCGGATCCCACAAAAATGTAAGTTGTGTTTGTCTGTTTCTTGAGGTTTTATACGAATCTGTACTAAGTTCATTTTAAAGTATCAACTGTTGGCATCTATAAATTATAAGATTCTTTTATCAAAATCAATTGGGGTACCATGATGTTTTATTTTTTTTTTAATTTTAAAGGAGAATAGCTGATTTCGTTTTCATTAAAATATTGATGGTTTTAATATTTATTAAGTTTCATTGATTTAAATTTAGTTGAAATCAACAACACTGACGATTAGGTTATAGCTAGTTTCTTATCAATGTTACCCAACACAAATAAGTATTTTTATTTTATGATCAGCTGGTATCTGGAACTCATGAAGTACAATTTAAAATACCAAATTATTTTAATGATGAACCTTCACTTCATACTGATTTCAGATTACTATTGTCAATCATTAAAAGTATTTGAACATTAATTATATTAACTTGATTTGCACACATTCTCTTGCAGAAGTGTGTCAAAGGATTTCTATTTATCTGAATTTGTTTTCTTTTCAAACATTCTTAATTCCTTTAAAAAACATTTTTCATTAGTATATTTAGAATGTCCTGTACTGGGGGTCTAGAGTTTTGCATGTAAACTGTTAATAACAATTATGTCATCTATTTGACATGAATGGACCTCCAACTCTCACAGAATTTTAATATAATTATGGTTGGATTAATTACAGATGTAAACACAGCAGTCTTATAAGGGAATTGAAACAATTGAACCTCAAGGAAAATCCAGATATATTGGAACAGTGAACGGAAGACAATGACCCAGCACAAAGTGTATATGAACCAGATTCACTGCAGCTCGCTGCTGTGTGAGCTGGCCCAGATGTGGAGGAGTCAGGCACTGTGTGATGCCATTATCAAGGCAGGAGCCATCACAGCCAAGGTACACACATGTTTCCTGTTTGTGAGGGCCAGCAGCACCACTAGTCTACATGGAGGGGTGTTGGGTGTTGTTGTCTGGACTGCTCTGTCTGTGTGGCTTAATTCTTTGCACATGCTGAGAGGACTGTGTTTGTAGTGTTAAGATGCTTGAAGCCACATGGGGTCGGCATGTGCTTCAGATGTGGGATTTAAGATACCACCACTGGTCAAGGTTTTTTTCTCTGACTTTTGAGTTAAATTTTTATTCACTTTGCAGGATGCCAATAACGTTGTTTTGTTTTTTTTCATCTGAAAGTAAAAATTAAAAAAATGAATAAGCGTAAGGCTAATTTTATGGCTAATTTATGAAAGGCAAATACCAGTGTTAGAGCAGGATATATATGAATTGATATATATATAAATTGAATCAAATTATAATCATATAAGGTCAATTATTCTTTATATGATCTTTTTTAATGTTTGAATGTCTTATATCATGCAATGACATGCATCAAAATCATTAAAAATGATTAAAAGCACTGGAAGAAAACCCCAGTGTCAGCAAAAAAAAAAGTACATCGCATAAGATTATACTGTCATTACAATGGTTCATAATTCATTTTCAATCAACACGCAGCAACATTATGATTCTTTTAAAAAACTATTTTATATGAATAATTTATCTTGTTAGCACAAGTCGTTTGTTTTGACAGCTAAGAAAGGTTTTGTTTTTTGTTTTAGGCTCATCGGCTGGTACTGGTGGCGGCGTGCCCTATGCTCAAATCCATGGAGAGTGCTTCTGTAGGCTCTCACCTAGAAATCCGCCTGGCCTCTGACATCAAAGAGGAATCTATCAACACATTTCTACAATACTTGTACGAAGGCTGTATGGTCCTGACAGAGGACAATTACAAGGACATAGAGAAGATTGGTCGAATTCTTCAAGTTGACAGCGTCATTAAATGCTGCTCAGACTTCTACAAGTGTCTCAATTCTTCCTCGCAGTATAAGTATGACTATTACGATCATGTGGAGTTCAAACATGTCAGACAGACAGATATGTTAAAGTTTAGTGAAAAGTCCAACAAGAGAGCTACAGACTCCAAAATTACAGGTCATAGTGGAAAACGACAGAGGATTCATAACTCTGACTCCCCCCTGTTTAGTGCTACTCCTAGAGTGGACGATAGATCTGGATCCTCAAATTTTAGCAATCTCAAAGACATCCGTCCATATAAAATGGGTCCAGCCAGTGTGTCCAGGCGGACTAATGGTAGCATGGACGTCGTGGAGGATGGAGTACAGATCCAGCATGTGGATAAGGATGCATCATCGGGCTCTCCACAAGTGGTGGATACCTCATCCTCCATGTCCGTCTCTATAGCAAGTCAGATACCGCCTGATGTCAATGTTCAGGTTTTGAACATGATGAATACACACTCTACCTCTTCCTCCTCTGTGGGCCCCCGGATCCCCAATAAACCCCCTCTGACTGGCCCCTTCCCCACAGAGTCCACTGACAGTAGGTCTGATTCGCCTATCTTTATAACTGGAGCTGTTTCAAGGGGGTTTGGAGCCACAGTGGTACCCCCCTCCAAGTCCTTTGCTATGGGGAGCCCCACTATGGTTCCTGTAGGACCAGCACAGTTCCCTACCTTTGTAAAGGAGAACTTATCAATGCCCACTAACACTGAAGAAGATGTTGCTGGGTTAGTAAATACCTCTATCAGTAATATAGCTCCTGAAGATAAAACACAATGTGTTTTAAGTTTAATTTGAGAATAATGTAAATTTAATTGTTACATGCAAAAACAGGTCTTTAAAAGCATCCAATAACCATTTTTCCTGGCTGGTTATTTTTATTAGAATTTGAATTATAAGCAGGATATGAAGAAATAAGTGGAATAATTATTGTTGAATCATCTTTGATAATCAGACTAACTTTAATTGTTTCTTTTTCTAACATTAAAAAAGAGTTTTATCTGCTAATGTCAGCAAACATATATATGTAGTCTGCCATTTTGTGCCTTTCTTAAAATGGAACTGAAAATTTTTCCATCGTTTTCTGTACACTTTGTTCTAACTATACTATATTTTTTTGAAAAGCTCCATGTGATTTCTTCCTTGTATGAAGTCTGTAGTATCTATAAAATCTTAAACATTAACAGGATAAAAACCCGATCGGACTCTAGATCCAGCCTTGCCACTAACAGTCCAGACCCGTCCATTGTGAAAAAGGAGCCGGGAACCAGTACACCGTACGTGGAAGTCCAAGAGCAGGGCATGGTGATGGTCCGTCGTACGGACGGCCGGGACACTGACACGGAGCAGCAGGAGGAGGTGTCCAGTGACCTGGAGATCGAGGAACCCCCTCCGGACGACAGCTACACAGGCGAGGCCGGAAGCGAGGCGTCATGGATGGCGGGACAAGCTGGTGAGTTTCAGATGACAGGAATGAATACGTATCCTGAATGTCAGTGTATGAAGTGGACATTTGTGCAAGTCCACAATAGGAAATAGAAAGAGAGACCAAAATCTGCTGTAGGAAAATACTTCCTCCTTATAAGGGCAAGGGTGAAATGAATTTTATTTTTAGTTTAGTTAAATTGAACATTAAGAGCCTGTATTAAAGAGTGTTAAAATTTGGGAATGGGGAGAAAATTGTTATTGTACTACATGAAGAACATTAAAGAATTGTTTTATATGACCACTATTGATCTCTCTTTCTTCTATTCAATAATATCTTGTTTTGATATATCTGACTAGCATTTTTTTATCTGGTCATCAACTTTTTTTAATTTGACTGAACAAATAGAGGCATGTGCATGCATGATTTATTCCAGTCAAATGTTAACTTTGATTCCAATTTAAATGATTTTTTTCTGCTCTTTTGTTAGTACATGGGAATAAAAAAACCAATTATTAGTTAAAGTGTCCTTATACTAGGCTGCACCATACAAATAAAGTAACTTCATGTGTTACAAACATTTTAACTTACTGCTAATGCATGTATGATCTGAATTTGACTATAAAAGGGGTTTTGTATCATGCAAGCTAAGCCCGGTGTATATGTACCAAGTTTACTTTATATGTAGAGTCTGTTTATCTTTTTATTCAGTCCATAAAATATTGAATCAATTGAATATGCAGTTAAGAGTATCAAATACAGTTGGAAGGATCAGATGGAGGCACGTTTTATTAAATATTAATAGCCTATACCTACATTCCAACCATCTGACATTAAGATACCGTATATCCGATAATTTTTGCGATGATCTAATTTTCTTCTTTTTTTCGTGATCACTTTTACATGGCAAATTAGAAATTATATCCTGTATTATTTTCTATAAGAAACTTTTCAAATCACAAAAAATGACTGACGCAAACAATAAATGTTACACATTTCCCCTTTTTCGCAAATTTTGTGACACGCTAAAAAAAATGGATATATGGTAGTTTGATCAGAGATTTAAAGCTTTAAAATCAAAACCAAGTGATATTGTAAACATAACCAGGATTGATTATGTTCTTTCTGTGGAATTTGTTGTTGTTTTTAGTTATTCAACTTTTTCAACTTGCAAATATTTTCTAAATTAAATCCCAAAAGTGCTTATTATTCAAGCACAGTCTTGCAAATTTGCCACTGAATTTTGACCAAAACTTAATTTTATATTATAGTTCTCAAAAGTTTTTTTCAAGTATAAATGTACACATATAGATGAATGAAATAATCGCTACATGTATATATGATTGAAATGGTGTGTTGGAGAAATGCAATATGAAATTTTTTGAGAAGTGTTCAAGCATGTGGTGATATGCTTGCGCGCTGTTTGTGAGACAATCGTGCATTAGCCTGCGCCAGGATCGAAGTGGATTAGTACCATTGCAAGAAGCTGTGAATTCTCAGTGCATGAACATTATACCAGCAACCGTCTGATGTGTGTCTCAAACGAATACTAACTCCGCATGATCTCTTCCTTTGTCACTTGACCAGAAGAAGGCAAGTCATAACTGTAATTCTCCCTGTTTCTGTCTCTTTTCTTGATATTTTTCTGAAGTCTTTGGTAATATCTGTGTTGCATATGTACTGTATGTAATTCATATTTAGCATTTGAGAATGTAAAATTTGTAAAGTTTTTAACTTGCATTTAAATTATCTCCTCTGTTTGTGTGAACTTATTACATATCAAAACTTAAGTTTCTGTGTATTGCTCACTCACAACAGATATCTGTGTAATTATTTTTAAGACATCTTCTTTTTAGATCTTTAAAGTGCTGAGGTCTGTAGAATTTGATTTGTCACATTTTTAGTTTTCTTTGCATTTTCTAACAGGTAATGAAAGTTTAACAGAGAAAGGTTCCTGGCACAGCATTGATACGGGAGGGGGTCCGTATGCTATGGGTGAGGAGCAGGGGGGAGAGGCCAAGTTTGACCGAAGTGAAATGAAGTTTGATGGAACTGATCTGAAATTCTATGACGAGGTGCTTCCTGGTCACAGGCTTATACGAATTGAAGGAAGTAAGAAAGCTTGTGCATATTGTGACATTCAGCGTTTGAAAACAAAATCAGGGTGGCAAATCAAGTCCTACTTTAAATGCCTTGCCTGTGACATCCCACTCTGCAAGTCTGATAAGGAGTGCTTCCTGAGGTATCATGAGCTGAGGCTGGAACAACCCAATGTTCCACCCAAGGAACTCCATAAAAGACTGAAAACCAAGAACAAACCGCTGCTCCTACACAATGTGACCCCCTCGCAGATCAAGTCTTCCAACACTTCGTCGCCTGCGGCTAATGTTTCTCTGGAAGAGTCGGTTACCACTGCTGACATTATCAGGGCTCACCTATCCCCGTCGGACTTCTCGGAACAGAACCCGGCCCCTCCACTTCTGACCCCTTACCTGTACAACACCTCAAACGTTCCTCCTTTGGATGTGGATTCACCAGAGCAAAGCAATAGTGGTTCTCCAGAGAAATCTGACGTGCTACCAAAAAGCAACAAGAAAGGGGAAAAGCAGCAGAATTCTAAAGAAGGAAGCACCAGAAAGTCTCGAAAATCAGTGAAGACCAAGCCAATGAAAATTGTTTTTAATGAAGAAGAGAATGACATGCTCGCGAATGATGATTCCAGCGAATCTAACGTGGAGGAGGATTTTTCAGTAGATGAAAGGGTACCAATTGATATGGCAAAGAATGGAAATTCACTGGGGACTAAAAAAGAGAAAAGTCAGTCTCATATTGTTATACAATAGAAGTTTATTGTTGTAGAATTTATTTACCCTATGGTGTGGACAGGAGTGCTGTATGTATTTTTGTGATTTTTAAGTACATGTTTATGTTCATGTACCGGTATACTTGTAAATAATTTGAATTTTGTACAAATGAAACTGATGTTTTTTATTAAGTGAAACAGGTAAAAGGGGGCATGGTCATGATTTGATCTTTAAATTTTATTTTCACTTTTAATTTTTAAGAGGTTTCATCTGTATACGTAATTATAATACTTAACTAAAATCTTAATGTATGATGTAAAGTTACAAATGAGAAAAGCTCACAGAAAATCTTATGTAAAGAAGGGTAGTGCCATGAGTTTGTTTATAGTACTTTATATACTAGTAGTAAATGTCTCAATTAAATTATGCTTTCTTTTTTGTAAGTTTTATAATGAATATGACCCACAGTTTCTCATGTTTTTCACCAGTCATTTGGTGTTAAATAACAATTTTTTTTCACCATTTATGATCTTTCCCAGATTTCTATTTCAGTCTTTTTTTAATGATTTTCTTCATAAATACATTTACACAAACCTATCAAAGAATAATATTATTGTGTGAGCTTTGTTGGACAATAAGAAAGAGTAATGAACCTGTGAACTTGACTAAAGACATTGAAATTTTGCTTAAGCTTGAAAATGACATGTTTTTCCACAATTGAAGAGAAATAAACCTTAAAATTGCCTCAAGAAAACACTAGCATTTATATTTTAATTAAGTAGTGACCACTGGTAAATTATAGAGTTTGTATTGTTAGCTGGATATGAGCTTTCAGAGTTTGATTTTGCAATGTATTATGTAAATACATGTACATATTTCTAGTTCCAATCCACAGACAATTGTTTCACATTTGAAACAGTTGCTAATGGTCAGTACTCAGTATGTATTATTTCTAAAACAGTCCATTTGTACAACTATTTTATAACTTGTGCCATGAATATTTTCCTCAAAAGAGATAATTCAATACACAAATTAAATGGAATAACACATAACAAGTACTGATATAGTTCAAAATTTATTTGTTTTGTTTTTAAAAATACTTGTCAATGTATCATAACTCAATATTGGTTTAAGACATATTCTGATCTTAAAAATGTTGTTAAAAACTGAATAACTAAGTGATACTGTGTACAGAAACTAATAGTTATGCAAATCGAAACCTGATGTCATGGAGCGTAGATTAACTCATGGCAGTGTACATAGAGAAGATTTTGTGCCTTTTCAGCCAAATGTCTGTCTCATATCAATTACTAGAGGTGCTAATTAAGGACCTGAACTATTCAGAGTGCATGCCTGTATGTAATTTATTTTTGCATGATGTGTAAAGTGACTTTATATATTTATATGTTTACATGTAGTCAACAAGTGTGGCATAGTAATCAGGTTTTCAATAAAGCTTTCTTTAAAAAAAAATTAACAATATATATTGTTTTGTTTTCTTCCTTGATATCTCTGGCTTATGTCGGAGATTGAAAATTTTTTTTGGGATACGTGTAATGAACATAGTCATGGGGTTGTGTTTAAAATGAACTTAGCCCGGGAGAATTTAGAGAATTAACACTGATCACTGGTTTTGTCTAAGATTGAAGAAAGTCACTGGTTCAGCACAATTAAGGCACTGTTTTATATATGACATTGAACAGGCTCAATGGTTCAGCACAAGGCACTGGTTTATGTCTGAGATGATGTTGCATTGAATTTTGTAAAAATATTTGTTATTTATGAGGACAGTTAATCTTATTTTCTGTAATATTGATTGAATAATTTTGATTTTATAATGGGTAAACTGTCCCAACCCTGTTCATAAATTTGATAGCTATTGATTTCATGTATATTATATGCCTAGTTTCCTTATTGAGTGGAGGCTGATTTTCATAAATTGCCATTAAATGGTTTGAAGAAAGGTACATGTACATGTGGTTCTAACAAGCTTAAATAAGGAGATATTGTGTTCAACAATTCGCTGAGGACTTCTCTTGAAGCTACCAAAAAATAAGCCACCTTGAATTTAATGAACAGAATATATATTTCATGTCCTGTCATTGAAAAAAAATCAGCATAATGAGAATTATATAAGCATTATAATTGGCATGATATAGATATTAATTGCATCTATAATAAATAATGACAATACTAAATTTCCACCTATGTCCTATATAGGACTTTACTTGTAACGTGATAGAATTGTGCATCAATGTCTAACTGGGTCTTCCTTTATCCTTTCAGGGTTCAGGAAGGCCCAGAGGTCTGTGCAGTCAAAGAAAGGAAATCCCTCTCCCCCCAGTCGACCGGTATATGAACAACATAACCTTGAGTCCTCGGCCATTAACACATTCACCAACGAACAGTTTCTAAGATTAAGCGGTCTTGTAGACACCCAACCAAATCTTGAATTGTTCCAAATTGATCCCCTCAACTTGATAGACACCAAGGATTTTTACATGACCGATGATGATGGAGAGGTACATAGATTGATAGGAAACCCAGGGCATAAAGCCCTCACCTGTGCTTATTGTAAAGCCAACGGGAATAAAACGGCCTGTGGGTGGCACATAAAATGCTACTACCGATGCAGTGTTTGCGATGTGCCTTTGTGTAATATAAAAAGAGACTGTTTTATACAGTTTCACAATAAACTAAAAAAAAACAGTGGCCCTTCAAATCAAGGAATTAACGGCTAATTTAGTGCATTGGATGTGCTTGAAGCTTGCTTCTGTTCATGGGTCTTTGGAAAGGTGTGAACATTGTTTATGTACTATTAATAAAGTTTTAAAAGATGAAAAGAAATTGTTTTGATTTATGTACAAAATGTTAATGCATAAGATTTTGTGTTGTGTAATGTAATTGTAGTTTAAATGTATTTTACAGATGCTTTTTCAAATTACATGGAGCTTATGATGGGACACGGTCGAAAGGCAGGCAGTTCGCGCGTTTATCCTCGAGTTCAAGAGGATGAGGGTTTTACTCAGTATTTGTTGAGTGGAACCCTGGAAATCCCAGCATCTGATTGGACGGTTGATCCAGCTCATCGTCTCGTGTCGACAGACGAACGTAAACTACGTCCGTGTTATTACTGCTCTCTAACAAAAGTGAAAACCAAGTCAGGATGGCGAAAATACACCCGACATAAGTGTGAACTGTGTAACATACCATTCTGTAAGCGACAGCAGGGATGCTTTTATTTGTATCACAGAGCTTTAGAGATCTTTAACGAAGAAGAATCTGGAGGTCCACCATCTCAAAACAGAGAAAATTCAGACCAAAAATAGCAATGTAAAAATGTGTTGTACCTTTGTTTGACTCAAAACAGCTTAGAAATGCCAGTAAAAAGTATTATAGAATCTTTATTTTTTATAGCTTTTATTATTTTGGGGCATAATTGTTTAATAAAAGGGTTTTTTTGGTTGGATCAACATATATGTTTAATTGGTCTTACATTTACACTGTATTTTTGGGCAATTTAAAATTACAAATTCATCAGATTATAGTACTTTTAAAAGTTCATGATAAGTACATTTTATTGATTACTTTATTTTTTGTCAATTTTTGGTCTTTAACATTTTATTGTAAGCATGGAATGTTAACTAATTTTGAATTTTAAAAAGGTTTTTGACACACTCAGGTGACCATTTCATTGATAAGTACATTATTTGTTGTATTTTTATATTTGTTTGTATTAAGACATTATGATATAATGCTAGTATTATGCTGCAGACTGTACTTGTGGCAGTTTACATGTATTAAAAAAATGTGTGAAGTTTGTGTGTTCTCTTCTCTAATTACACATCCAGAAATATTGTTTATACACTGTTATATAGTCACAATGCAGTTGTAGGTATTATATGGTTTCCCTTAACACTGATAAATGCTGCTAACAATACATCATCATTATTTTGATGTTTACCTTTCAGAAAACCACCTTTTCTATATTTAGATAAATTTTATTAAATTTGCTCAAAATTAGGCAGTCAACAGGAATTCTATTCAAGCACAAGCTTTCTAATATAGAAAAATGTTATAAAGATAAGCTTATAAATGAAGATTAATTTTTCCCTGGTCACTATGTGGACAATCTGATAGTTTAAGGCCTTGATCTCTGTTTCCTTGACCTGCAACTTAATTTGTGAATGTTTACCTGTAGCATGCCAACCTTTTCCATTTCAATCCATGACCAAAATCCAATGCCTCTAAACGATATTGAATGGCTAATGTGTATTGTATATGTTTAAACTCATATCTATTTTATTCGGAAATTTTAGAGTCCAAATATGTTTAAAATACATTAGTTACACGCAATATCTATGTACCAGACTAGGGCACTATAGTGATAGATATCTGATCAACCGTGTGCCATCTCTTTTAGAGTCGTTCACTGCCGTTGGAGTTTCAACCTTTTAGATCTAACAGCTTCTACGTAGTTAGCTATAATCTTAGGAATAATAATTCTTAATGATATTAATATAGGGATGATCACTAGCTCCAGTACATTATAAGGTTTCCTGCTCCTCAGCAACATTTGGTAACTCTTCAATTTGCGTTAATATTTTTGTGTATCAATGTCTTGAATGATGTTTTTTGCATTAGAAAAATGATTGGCAATATGAGTAAATAAACAAAACTAAAAGCGCCGTTTTAATCATTTTATATTTTAGGCATCTATATAGAATAAAGGGGATGTGAATTTATCAGTTACATGCAAAAGGCAATCTGATTAAAATCAGCTGTTCCACAGTAATAACGCATCAGAACAGCTGATCTAAGCGAGATAGGTGTAAAAAGATGTCCATTATTAAAAGAAAATAATGGACAGTATTTTACAAGAAATTTGGTAATCATTATTATTAAAGTCAGACCTGGTAGGCATTCAAGGTAAATATTGGCTGTTACAGATGAGCTAAAAACGAGTGAGACGATGAACTAATTAAAACAGAAACACGAGGAAGCCCTGAAATGGCACAGATAGAGTCACTGAAACACTACATTATTTTCTTATTTTCCTCATCACCCCTCCACAAGCGCTGATCCAGAAATTTTCCCGGGGGGAGGGGGGGGGGGGGGAGGCAGAGGTCTGGACCGACCCCCCTCCCCCCACCCTGTCTAGATGCAGTACAATAACAAATTGAAATATTTAATATTACTATTATTTATTGATAAAACCCACACATGCGCGGATCTAGTTCGAAAAAAATATCTGGCCCCAGGATCATGAAGCAAACTTAGACTTAAGTCAAACTTGTACACTGTCTTTTGAGTCACTTGATTGAATACACTGACAAAATTAATATGCTATTAAAAGTGTCTTGATATAACGTTGTTAATTGCGAATTTCAATTGTCATTTTATGATAAACAATTATTTTATAACTTATTGAAATTTTGAATTAAGTCTGAAATTGCTTCATGATCCTGAGGCCTGCTCTCTCTCTCTCTCTCTCTCTCTCTCTCTCTCTCTCTCTCTCTCTCTCTCTATATATATATATATATATCAGTTTTTCTGGCACGTCAAATATCAAAATGGTTTAAAAGTAGATTGGATTAGTAAATTCTGACTACACGCGTAATATTTGTATTCATTATTGTTTTAACAACAGTATGCCAGCTATAACAATTAATATCTCGAAATCGTCTATTAGTTGGATAAATTGGATTACACTATCTATCAACCTCTATTTGAAATATTTTTGACGAACTTATTCTCTTTGTTGATTGAAATAGGATACGCTTTCTGTGTTGGAAAAAGTCATAGACGGAAACGGATTAAATTTTGTTTAGATAATGTAAACTAATTATAATAACTATAAACAAGATTAAACTTCAATTTCCTAATAATTTTACTTTGAAATTTTCAATCTCTATGAATACTACATGTAACCGGCACATTCTCGAAATACTCTTTCAAACTATTCTAGATATAATTATTAAGTATTTGCATATTCTTGCAAGTTTCGTTTTTAAAACTGACATGCATTATGTTTTAGGCCTAATAATACCGTTACAACAATTATATATTTCGATAATACTGGGAAAGGTACCAACCCCTACTTTAACTGTTCATTAATCAATGTAAGACTCATTATAATCCCCTAAAATGTCTTTTAAACTGTACAAATTGGATTTGTTATTTGTCAATCGATTTTAAATTTGTCCGGAATGCATTTTGGATATTACAATTTTCTAAGGGAAATCACTCTAAAATAAAAACAATAACCGGGTGGACATTGAACGATCCGACCTGTTTATTCCTGGTTTATGGATGGACCGCGGGTAGAATTTCAAAATGGATAATCTGAACTTGGTCAAAACTGTTGCTGAAGTTTTTCTACCATTCGTCGGTAAGTGATTGCTTTGGTATCGCAAGTAAACAAATTATATACGTTGCTGTGGTCAGCAAGTTGAGCCGAGCAAGCGGTCACGGTAGATTGTTTCATGTGGAGTGTATGTACATTAACAACAGAAAGTAGAAAATAACATTCAGTTCAATTATGATTGTATCCTCTGTGCTTTTTACAAGGACAAAAGTGGACATTTTGCAATTCATTTTCCAATTTATTGCCTTGTTGCGAACGAATGATTTAACATGTGATCGTATACATTATTTACTCATGCGTGAAATTAAAAAGTAACTTGAATCAAGAGATAAGTTGACTTCTTCTATCTCATTTCTGTGCTATATTTTTACACAATATTTAAATGTATTTTTTTTAGAGAGAGAGAGAGGAAGAGAGAGAGAGATGTTCTTATAAATTATTCTACTTCAGTATTTTGATATGACTTGGCAAATATGTCCGCGATGTATACACAATTTTAGTTTGTATCAAATCAAATCCATCAATTAAGCATGTCATGTCATTTGATATGGACACTCGATCCTTAACTTTTATTCATGTACAAGCAATATACACATTACTTAAAAATAGGACCGTCCTCTTTTTAATAGCAACCTAATTACATTGTATCAATGTATAAATTCACACTTTGTCCTCCGCTTTGATTTAAGTATACATATATATATATATACTTTATCAAAGTCCACACAATAGTCATTGTAATGTCAAACGCATTCAGATTGTTGTTTAAATTGAGTCGGGATTGACAGGAGCAGAGACCGATATTTAAGATATTGACGAGCGTTATCAGATTTCCGTGTCAGCCCGAGCCTCATATTAACCCCAAAAAAGCCCCCCCCCCCCCCCCCCTCTTCTCTATCCTATATACATGTAATAGGATCAATGTGAATCTTACCAGGATCAACGCGGAAATGTACTAATGCACTTAAATATATTTTAAGTTTTCGAGGGGTTGAGCATTTAAAATAAGTTAGAATTCTCTCTCTCTCTCTCTCTCTCTCTCTCTCTCTCTCTCTCTCTCTCTCTCTCTCTCTCTCTCTCTCTCTCTCAGATACTTAAACAATGAGTGTAAAGTTTTTACTTCTCTTCATACATGCAAACATTACTTTTGATAATTAATTTTGAAAGACGGGATGAATGTGTAATATAAGAAGTTTTTATGGTTTTATGAGAGAGAGAGAGAGAGAGAGAGAGAGAGAGAGAGAGAGAGAGAGAGGATTTAAGGTAAAAACAGTTTGAGGTAAATTATGTATACGTGTAATCCTTCCAAATCCTATTAATGTTTTGTTTATCATTATTATACTGATTTCACAGAATTGTCAAATTAATGTCTAATATCATAGTATTAACATTCAATGTATCATTGTTCAAACAGCTTACTTTTATGTATTTCAGCTTAAGCTCCCCTTTATGACATGAATGCCAAAGTCTAACGTGTTTGATTTTCCTGTGTTTCAGTTTTATACTACGCATTAATTACAGAAGTAATCGAGCCCGTTGCGGTCCAGGGGTTCTATTGCTCAGACAAATCCCTGGGCCTTCCCTACAAGGAGGGCTCGATTAGCAATAACGCTGTGTACGCTACTGGCGGTCTGCCGCTTGTATTCGTAAGTCTGGAGGGTCATTGTAACAGACATGTTCTTTCCCACTTGAGAGCTTCGATCGTATCCAGTCGATCATTCTCGCTTTCTTCAAGAACAAACCTGAATATTATCTTCCACAGAATTAAGCAAAAATGAAGTGCTGGAAAAATTTCATTTTCAAAAAGTATAGACATTTTAAAAAATATGATGCAGAAAAAATATGCTTTTCCAAAAAAAAAATATAAAACAAAAAAGCACACACAAATAAACGCAATAAAGTGTTCCAGTGTTTTTTCGACAGTATCGTTTATACTATGGAATTAGGATCGAAGCTTTCGAAAATGGAAGAACGTGGACATGCTTTAACTTCCTTTTATGCATGCACCTCATCTTTTTTGTTTTCAGTTCTATATTTTGCGGTCGATTTGGAAGTAACGGAGCCGTTCATCATCCGGGGCTTTTTCTGTGGGGAGCAGAGATTAAGCTATCCCTATACCGACAGCACTGTCCCTAATTCCCTTATATACGGCACTGGCACATTGCCCTTGATTTTTGTAAGTAGTAGAAACATAGAGCACTAGAGTCTGTATTCTACTCTACTGGTGGCGGAGGTCTCATACATAAACGGGAGAGAGAGAGAGAGAGAGAGAGAGAGAGAGAGAGAGAGAGAGAGAGAGAACTCGTAGTGTATAAATTCATATTCAGTCATAAATGAGTGTATTTTTCCAATATTTTATAATTGCAGTCGTTTGATGCGAAAAAAATGAATAGATGACATGATATTTTACCTTTGACCTCAAATATGACTGAGCTCTATCGTGCGTAATGAATAATATAATTTTTATATTCAAATATCATTTCAACTTTTAAGAAACGAAAGATACACATTAAAATGCAGCATTAAATTTGAAATATTTAGGCCCCGAACTCCATTATAATATCTCAAATTTTTGTTTAACATAAATACATTTTTATGCATCAATGTCTTTGAACAATCATTTGATATTGAAATTGTAACTTTTTTTCCCCTACATCAACACGCCATTAAATGCAACGTTTCAAAAATCGGTCTACCGAGGAATAAACTCGAAACTTTTTAAAAAAGGAAGTGTTACCTCACAAAAAGACATTGGAAAATGTACTTGTGGATAAAATTCATTAATAAAGCCGACTGCATCGACTCAATATGACATAATGGAGAAGTCTCGTGGTCGATGGTTTGATGTGCACCGACTCTTCCATCTGTTGAACGTAGTGATCGACGATACCACATTTACGCACCTTGAATAATTTAAAAAGAAAAATGTAAATATGAACAATAAATAAAATGCTCTTATACGTGTTACGAGTAGGAAAAATAAATTTTAAAATCATGTACTTTTTCAGCCGCTTTATCGATTGAAAACAACAAAGAAAGCATTGTAATGATAAAAACAACGTTGTTTTATTATAATGAAGGTATTGCGCTCACAGCAGAATGTAAAATGGCCATCATACGTTCACGCTTATCCCCTTACACAATACAAGCTTGCATACTTCCGCATAATTATGGGGGGGGGGGGGGGGGGGGGTATTGTCAGAAACCAGGCGGACCTCCATTAGTTACCGTACCGGTTGGAATTGTTTGCATTTTCCAATATATTCTTTACCCCGAGTCTCAATCTGTACAACTTTTTCTCACTTTGAAGTTAAATTTGCATGTGAAATTTACTAAACCATGCTTGTTCATGCATTATGGATGTTTGAAGTGTAAATACTTTTAATCGATGACAATTTTGTTTAACGAAACAAACTCAAATTTTCTATTTATCAAATCAATGTTTAAAAGATAATTCATCGATTTATTATCTATGAAATAGAAAAAAAATTAAATACGAAATTTGTTTAACAATTTCAGGTAATAGTAACTGCATACAATGTGATACCTTTAAAAAAGCTATACCGAGTGTGGGTATCGTACGCATTCGGAATATCCTCGGTTTATTTATTCATGAACATCATGAAACTGTTCTACGGGGAGCTAAGACCAAACTTCTTTGAAGCATGTAAACCCGTGTGGCCAGGCATGAATTGTAGTGGTTACGTCTCCGAGTTCAACTGTACGGGGACTAACAGAAAAGCTGCCATAGAATCAATGTAAGTAATTATTGCAGGGGAGGGGTTAACAGAAAAGCTGCCATAGAATCTATGTAAGTAATTATTGCAGGGGGGGGGGACTAACAGAAAAGCTGTCATAGAATCCATGTAAGTAATTATTGCGGGGGGGGGGGGGGGGGGTAACAGAAAAGCTGCCATAAAATCTATGTAAGTAATTATTACAGGGGGTGGGGAGAGACTAACAGAAAAGCTGCCATAGAATCCATGTAAGTAATTATTGCGGGGGGGGGGGGGGGTTAACAGAAAAGCTATCAAAGAATCCATGTAAGTTTTTACTGGGAATGGGGCACCAGTAAATCAGCAAGAGAATCCATGAAGTACATGTATGCACTGCAGGGGAGGGGGAGGGGACAACCAGGAAAACTGTCATAGAATCTGTAAGAATTTATTACAAGGGGGGGGGGGGGGGGGCAAAGAATTTTTGAAACTTTTATTGAAAAAATTAGTTACATTTTTTTGGAATTTTTTTTAAATAATGTTAGTGGCTGCATCTGCGAATTTCCTTTGAAAATTTCAGGCGGAGTTTCCCGTCGAGTCATGCCGGTATTACCGCCTTTGGAATGCTGTACTTGATTGTAAGTAATTACTTTATATAAACCTTGTATTTGGCCAGAACTCCTCATGGATAATAGATACTTAATCTTGATTTGCTTTTACAGATTTTTACACAAGAAGTTTTTATAAACAGAAATAACCGGTATCACATCGGATGGGCCACATTTCAGTGGGTGGGGTTTCTGTGGGCGGTGTATGCTGGGATGTCACGCATCACTGACAACAAGCACCACATACAGGATGTGGCAGCCGGGTTCTTTATCGGCTCAACCACTTCTTACTGGGTGGTAAGTTATATTGACTCAACCATTTCTTACTGGGTGGTAAGTTATACTGACTCAACCATTTCTTACTGGAAAGTAAGTTATAATGGCTCAACCATGTCTGAATTGTAAAAATCATTATTTACGCGTGGGGGAAATTTACACTTGTTACGCTGCTAGCTTAAAACAGCATAAAATACCCCAACACGTGTGGTAAAAAATTAAAACTTTAGAGTGGTAAATAACACATCTGCGTATTTAATGCCCACGTTTGCTATTGTTTGACTATAGAAAACGCGTACTTTTACGGTAAGTTATATCGAATCAACCACTTACTGGGTGGTATGTTGTATATCATTCACACATTTTCGGAGATAAATTAAAAACATCTCTACGTGAAGGGACGGTTGAAACTTGGTCCCCCGCTGAGAACACCATCCCAGGCCACGCCAAGTGATTGTGTATGTACATGTATCTATGTTAGGATCTACATATGGACCGCCCAGACACCCCCGGAAGTAGAAAACTGTTTTTTTGCAGATCCAGATTCCTGAACGTTAGCGTTTCATGGGGGGTTAAATTCTATTTGAGTGTCAAGTCTAATATGTCGTTCATTCAGCTAAATGATATGTAAGAAGCACGAGGTCGGTCATTTGTCTTGAATTTTGTTTTTGTCCATGTTGTTTATCTTCGGCTAGTCCAAACTCATTTATAAAATGATTTATATCATAAAATGATAAAATCATTTATAGTTTTAAGATGGATTCAAAGGAGGCGTGTTTTGATTTTTGGGATTTACTCCATGTTATTTATGAAATGATAGAATTCTAGTAATAGAATCGGAAATGAATACCAGTGATTGTAATATAAGAAGAATTTGTCATTGCGGAATAATTCTACACTAGGTTATTCCATTAGGGATAGTTGAGTTTGGGAGTTTGGTATTTATGAGGAGAAATTCTATGACAGGCCCGTACTTTTGTGGTGGAGGAAATCTGTGTTTTTTTCAATAAAATAGATATAAAATAATCTAAAATTATCTCATTCTGACATCGAAGATCCATGTGCTTTGGCTCTATGTTAGTTTTGTGTTAGTTCTTATAGTGATACAGCTGTTATATAGCTATTGCTTTGTTTACTTCTAGGCTTACCAATGGTCAGGGCTTGGCGAAATCGGAAATCCAAAAATAGAGAATGATGGGAAATCAAAAAACCACGTGATTACTCATTGCTCTTGCCAGAACGGTATTTCAGTGGGAAAGCCAAAGGAAAGTTAACACCGATCAACGTTATATAAAAAAAACTAGACTGTATTTTGATGTAGTTTGGAAAGATAGTGTGGTTATTTGCCCTGGAGTTCAATATATATATACTTGTACTTTCTGTATTAATTTTTGAAATTTTGCAATTCCCAGTTAAGCTACTACATGTATTTAGATTTATAACTGTTTAAAGGAAATGAAGAAACTTAAATTTTTATGACATCTTAAAGTCTTAATAATATACTTTTCTACAAAAGTTCCTTAACCTGAGTCCAGTTTTATATTAATCTTAGTCTAATGATAACCTGAACAAATTAAGCCATAGTTATGAAACTAGTCGATATCTTTATTAAGATTTTGGGGAAGAATTTGAACCCTTTTTAGTATGCAGATTGAAGTTTGACATTGTGAACGATGAAGTGAATTGTTTTACAATCAATGTTTTGTTACTACATCCCCCATGTTCATTGCCATGTATAACATTAATGATTGCCACTGATGCCTTTTTGATGCTGCTTTTTGTGATCTTGAAATCCATACACTGTGGGCGTTCATAGCAGAAAGGTATTAGTATTCATATTGAGTGCAATATCTATTTTCCAAAAAAAGAGCATTCTTTATTCCAGATTGAGGTGTGTGTTTTTGTGGTTTGAATTTTGAGTAATGTTCTTTTAGTGTGAGAGATATTGAGAATAGGCGATCTTTTCTTTTAAGTTATCTAATTAGAACAATCTGAAGTTTCAGATTGAATTGCTATTATTTGATTTTGTGATACATGTAAATGGCTCATAATGGTAAACTGTAACACAAAAACATTGTTTTCGCATCACGTTTTTTGAACTAGACACTGAACAAAGTCCAGTAGATATACTATATATACCCTGAATGTTATTTTTACTTGTCACTGTTGATATCGTGAATGTCAGAGATCAGAAAAAAGATGAAATATAAGACAATCATTGTCTTAAGTCAGTACATTCGTGTACTTCACTGAATCACTGTTGCGTTTAACAATATGTAGCCGCGAAGTCAAAAAGCCTGTGCTTTTGAAGAGTTTATCGGGTGCAATGCCCTAGTTTTACATGTGAGCTTATTTCTATTACAGGATGTGTTACGTAAAACAAACTGATATGTTCCCTGGTGAGAATTTACTGTAGATTTTAAAATACATGTATTGTATTATATTGTTTTTCTTCAATTAATTGATATATTTACATGAACTGTTTCCTCAACAATTTTCTGACTTCAATGTGCTTGTTTATAATGGGTCCTCGAGTTTGCTCAAACCTTTAATGGGCACATACTTTGAAAACCTGTAATGTGAAAAAAAAACAGATTCCCGTATAAAATTATTGGAATAGACATTTCAGATATATTTTTGAGGATTGTACTTGTAATGTGGGAAATGCGTTAACACTAGCTTTATATTAGAAATATACCAAAGTGCGTATTTACTACAATTTTTATACCAAGCAGAACCAGATCAGAAGAATTCTTACATGTATATTCATGGAAATCTAAGAGTTTATGAACCTTCACTAAAATATAATAATATATATTAATAAAAAGGTTAAGGTTCACAATCCCTGCAATATAGATGAATAATAAAGGTTCATTATATCTATACATGTGATAACTGAAATACCGGTAACTCTTTCTTGGGGTGAATTAGATATGTAGATTTTCTCTTAAAATTATGAAATATCCAAAAGGGATGTTTGAATTATGGGAATTTACATTATGATTTGGATTCCTTTTGACAGTTGTTACGACTAAAGCTAAGATGAGTGTACAAGGGGGTTGATGAACCTTAAAAAGTACATGTTATACTTGTTTTCTCTTGCACAAGATTTTTGCAGAAGATATAATGTCCTCAGCGTATACATATATATATGCTTTGTATTTTACTTGTACGATCGCTACTTATCAAGTTTGGGATTTTTATTTTAATTTAACAATATTTCATTTGAATTAACAGAAATGAAAAGATTATTCATTTGTTTTAAATTAAAAGATATTTACAAGTTTTGATTTTTTTCCTTCTTGATTTTACCATGGAGATTTACTACACCCTCGCTGTATCATGAGAAAGTGACTTTGTACCGCAAAAATTTTTTTTTTCTTCAGATTATTCTACCATTTTTTATTTCTCAAAGTATGAAATTTTGGAAAATGACGACAATCAAAAGTAAATAGAGATTTAAAAATCGCTTGAAGATCACACATGCGCGCCGCGGTCGTCCGTGAAATACAACAGCAAAGTAACTGTCAAGTCTCCCGGCTAGATATCCAGCTTGAGGGGCTTGTTTTAAGACCCCGATTTCCTTTGGTTTGTATATTCTTTTAGGTGACTTCCTACTGATTGCAGATTGTCCACAGTTGTTATAAACCACACTTGTTCAAGTTCAAGTTCATTTATTACACTCAAAACATATATTATGTTACATGAGTTACAGAAAAGATTATTTTCAATAAAAAAATACCTTCCTAATATTTACCTAGGAGAACCGACCATATCAACAATTTTGCTTATTAGTTTACATATTTTTGAAGAGTTGCGGGAGTTGATGATGACATAAGTAATATAAATTTTAAAGTAAGATCTAAGATCGTAGTTATTAAATAGCTTTTTAGTTCACCGAGACGAAGTCGGGGGTACGTTATCCTATACCGTCGGCGTCCGGACCTGATTAATGTTTTTGGTGCAGGTCCTGTATTTAAGTTATTACTTGTCCTAACTTCACTAAACTTGCATGGGTGGTGCATCTGGACCTACTTATGGACTTGAAAGACTTGGATGCTGAATCTGGGCTGTGAATTTTGGAAGCTATAGGAGGTAATGCTTTTGGAGCTGGTTTAAAGTTTTTGGAGCAGGTGCCCTATGATAGCCGTATCTAAGTTACTACTGGTCCTAGCATCAGCAAACTTTCAATGGTCTTATGATACTTGTCTTATGCAGTTGATAGGGTTGAATGCTGAATCTAAGCCAAAGGTTTCGGATGCTTGATGAGGTTAAGGTTTTTAGCTCATCTGAGCTGAAAGCTCAAGCGAGGTTTTCTGATCACATTTTGTCTGTCGTCCGTCCGCCTGTCCGTATGCGTCTGTCCGTCAGTCTGTAAACTTTTCACATTTTCAACATCTTCTCCAGAGCCACTGGGCCAATTTCATCCAAACTTAGCACCCTTAGGCAAAGGGGATTCAAAGTTGTGAAAATTAAGGACCACACCCTTTTACAAGGGGAGATAATTAGGAATTATTGAAAATTTTCGTGAAATTTTCAAAAATCGTCTTCTCAAGAACCATTCGCCCAGGAAAGCTGAAACTTATGTGGAAGCATCCTCAGGTTGTGTAGATTCAAAGTTATGAAAATCATGACCCCCGGGGGTTGTGTAGGGCCACAATGGGGGGTTGAATTTTCACATAGGAATATATAGAGAAAAGTCTTTAAAAATCTTTTTTTCAGAAACTAATTGGCCAGGAAAGTTGAAACCTGTGTGGAAGCATCCTCAGGTAATGTGGATTCAAAATTTTGAAAATTATGTTCCCTAGGGGTAGGGTGGGGCCACAATAGGGGTCAAATTTTACATAGGAATATATATCTTTTAAAGTAATTCCCGGGTATCTCTACGTCATAAATAGTTATAAATGTCAAAACCGATATTGATACGGAATATTGTTCCGGATTGACATGTTTCGGTTCGAATTTTACGCTGCAAGCTTAATATCCGGTGGTGCCAAATAATGGCGCGACATAACGGAAAGTTTTGCAAACTTACAAAGGCAGAGCGACTGAAAAGTTTAACGAAGGCTAGAGAAGCAAGGTGGAAAGAAAATCAAAGTTCTCAGCCAAGTTGTAGTGCCCCCATATCGGATATTCCATTACCTTACGTCGACCATACCTACAACCAGTTGGATATTCAACCTGTCGTAAGTCAGCAAGAAGAAGTTAAAAGTGAAGACGTTGACGAACTTGGGTGGCGTTGTGGACGCCGAATTGTAGAGCTAGGTAAGAATCTCTAAACAATATGAAAAGGGTGACATAGCACATACAGGATATGTTTTTGAAATAAAGGAAATTCTCGAATCTAACAATTCTCCGCATGTGTACTGATTAACCAGAAGTTACTGATCCGTGAGCATATGCCTATATACATAAGGGAATTTATTATTGAAATAGAAAAATTTGTATTTGCAATGTAGGAGTCCTTGCTGATGGGCTGAAAGCGTGCCAGTTATGTGGCCACCCTCTCCATCTGACAGATTGTGTAGGGGAAAAGAAGTTTGGGCTGGCTCACATTTTGATGGTCAAATGTCAGTATGTAGAATGTGGGCTTGTGAATGATGTACCCACAGGTAGCCGGCATAAAACAACCAACTGTGCAAGCGCATGGGATGTAAACACAAAACTAGCTGCAGGTAAGAATTCTTTAAATAATAAATTGGTTCAAGTATAATGAATTGTACAAATTTTTCATAGCATTGTTGAGCAAAAAATATTAAACCATATTAATTATTAATATTTTTTGGGGGGTACAGGTATGATAAATGGAGGATTTGGGGAGTCCCATGTTAATGGGTTTCTATCATCTCTTAACATTCCAACTATTACCCAGTCCACTTTGAAAAGCCGAGAAAGAGAAATAACACCTCACCTCCATAAGATGGCTGAGGACAGTTGCAATAAACATCTTAGAGAAGAAATCAGCATGTAAGTAGTCTATCACTTCCATGTAGATATAATTGTGTGGTGTGTGTGCATATTATATATATATATACTTGCTCATTAAAAAGGTGGTTAAGCACTATTGAAATGACATAACCAGTTCCATAGTTTACTATTTTGATGATTTTAATTTTAGGAGTGATGGCAACCTCACAGCTGGATTTGATGGGGCCTGGCAAAAAAGGGGAACAGGTCGTGCATACAACAGTCTAACTGGTTAGCTCCTCTTTACATCAAAACCCTATTAAAGCGCTTGTTTAAATAAACAGGAAAAGAAAATGTCTGATTTATTTTGACAGGGCATGCATCCCTTATTGGTAACAAAACCAAGAAGTGTATTGGAATTTCGGTTATGGGGAAACGCTGTAGAATATGTGAACATGCAGAAAAGAAAGGTGTTCCTCCAAGGAATCATAACTGTTGTCGCAACTGGTCTGGGTCGGCCAAATCAATGGAGCCAGCAATGGCATGCGAGATGCTCCAGGGCATCAAAGACCAAGGGAACAGGGTAAATTTAATTATATAAGCAGATTTTTAGCCAAGTTTAAGCATGACAATTTTATTTTACGTAGGTAAGTGCAAGTTTAGCTAGTAAGAACATGTAATATTATTAAACAAAGTCGGTTAAAGAATAAACAATTTTTTAAATGAATTTTATCATTAAAAGATTTTTAGAATATTATTAAATTATTCAGGCATATCGTTAGTTTTGAATTTCAAAGAAATGTATTTTTTGAATTTGTGTTTACTTGTAGGTGCAGACTTTGGTTATGGACAATGATTCGACGACCATAGCTAGGGTAAAGGCAACCGTTGACCCAGCAATAACAAAGAAGTCGGATAGCAACCATACACGCAAAGGGTTCACAGGCAGCCTTGTAGAACTTGGCAACACCTACAAAGTCTTGAAAAATAACAGAGTACGTTCACACATTGAACGCTGTTTCATGTACTGTGTGAAACAGAATTCAGGCAACTCTACAAAGCTTGCTGATGACTTAAATAAAATAGTCCCCCATTTATACGGTAAGTGTAAATATAAATTACTAGTACCATAAGCAGTACATGATTTATATAAAAAACAAATCAAAGAATATTTTAATACAATGTATATGTAAAATTGTGTATGTTTAAGGTGAGCACAGTGAATGTGGAACATGGTGTAAGAGTGACAAGACCAACTATAAGCCGAAGAATCTACCATATGGGAAGCCGCTCTCTGATCAGTCACTGCGAGTAGCTTTGGAAAGTCTGATGAACAAGTACACCCAGAAAGCTGATGAACTTGTAGATTTAGGATCAACCCAGAACAATGAAAATTTCAACCATATGGTTGCCTCTAAAGCGCCAAAACGTTTGTAAGTACTTAAGGTATTATTGTATTGAGAAAAATTTAATTGGAAATATATAATTTGGGAAGTTTTGTGTTATCTTTAAATTTTGTAATAAATGATGACAGATTTTATGGAGGTTCTGAGAGTCTTAAAACAAGGGTCTTTGCAACGGTTTGTCAAAAGAATGAGGGCTACAGTTATGTCTCAGAGGTAGAATAGATTGTTTGGAAACATTTTCCAGTTGTGTTTTTTGTTATTTTTAGTTATTCAGTTTTAAAATATGTTGTTTCTCTTTTGGTAAGAATTGTTTAATTTTGTATTTTTTTTTAGTTTTTGTTCTTTTTGTTTTTCATTTTTTACAGGTTAACTAATCAGACAGAGAGTCATTTAGTGTTTAACTAATTTTTCCAGACATCGATACACCTTGAATTTTACTATATATCTTTGTATAACTAAAACCAAAGTGAAAATAGTCCAAGGGGACATCCATTTGAATGTCTATCTTGTTTTGATGTACAAATTTGACAAAGTTTGCATATTTTATTGAATATTCAATCTGTTATAATTTCAGCTGAATAGGCGATGTCAGCTGTCCCCTGGGAGGTTTACAGAAAAATGGACTTCAAAGTTAGCCAGGAAATTAAAAAGACAAAGATTGGCACAGGCTCAGAGAAGTGTTAAACGGCGCCGCCTGGAATTGAAAAATGAAAGATCAACAAAAGATGCTTCCCAGTCTGTATTAGAGGGTAATATTTTATATCCAATTGTAATAAGTTAATCTGAAAATATAAGTGTCTTGTTGTGAAAGTAATTTATTTGATTAACAATTTTATATTCAATTGTAATAAGTTAATCTGAAAATATAATTGTCTTCTTGTGAAAGTAATTTATTTGATAAAAAATGTAGGTGCAACATATAGTTCAAAGATTGGATTAGAGGAGTCGGTGGATTTGGAGGACATCAGCATGCCAAAGTCAGTGTGCCTGCAGAGAAGTCAGTTTATAGTTTTTGATCTGGAAACCACTGGACTAGGTATGTGTAATATGGACTTGTCATTTTTCCCTTGTCAATTTTGTAAAGGTTTCCTTCGATGAATTTTCTTAAATTTGAGGCCTTATCTTCACCTGTAGGCAGGACTTCAGATATCCTCCAGATTGCATGTGTTTGTGGAACAGAGAGCTTTAATGTATACATGAAACCAAATTGCTGTAACATCAGTATTTCTGCATCTGAAGCAACAGGTTCGTATACAGAATTTATCGTGAGCAGAAATAATTTTGTGATTGTCCCTTACAAAGTATTTACTTATCATTTCTAAATGTTTTATTAAAACAGGTCTTACTTATATTGGAGGTGTTTTAAAACACAAAGGAAAAGCCGTAGAATCATTACAAGCATCTGACGGACTTCAAAGGTTTCTCCAGTTCCTTTCACAGTTTCCTGATTCCATTTTGCTCGGACATAATATCCAGAACTTTGACTTACCAGTTCTGATACACCAGCTGTCCAAATACAACCTTCTGAAAGCCTTTGAAACTGCAGTCACTGGATACCTTGATACTTTGAAGCTTTCAAGAAAAGCCTTCCCTAAAGCTGATGTTGGAAACTACAAGCAGCAGAATCTTGTTCAGAAGCTGATAGGAGAAACCTATGAAGCACACAATGCCATCGCAGATGTTTCTTCTCTTCAGAACCTGTTTAACCTCAAACTGAAATCCCACTGTGTTAGCGATGACATATTTCATTTGTCATATTACAGTTGTAAGGAATCTTTGGATCCACTTGTAAAAGGCAAAGTTATTTCTTCTGTTACATTGAAGAAACTTGTTAGCCTCTCGTTAACCATGGCAAAACTGCAGGTTATCCACCAGCGAGATCCCCAGAACGGGATTCACAATGTGTTTTGTGAGAACATACCAAACTCTAAGAAACCAAGAGTATCAAAATCAAAAGCTGTTATTAGCAAAGTTGTCCAGTATCTTTCAAATTTGTAATTTTGAATCTTAACACAAATCAGAAAGCTATTTATATAACGCCTATATTAGACCTTCGATTACATTACACATGATTGCACACCTAGTCCCCATGTCTGACATGCCATGTTTCATGTGTTGTCCAATTGTTAGGCAGATAATATGTACCGGGTATTTATGTTCAGCTTTGATTATTTGAGCCCATGTTTTATGCTATTTTTACATGTGTCATCAAAACTGTGTTAATTAAAGTGAGTTCTGTAGTTAAAAATACCTTTACTTCTGTCGTCACACGAGGCATGTACGCACTATTTGACTTCATTATCATGTGTAACTTTCACATTAGCAATTTGATAGGTACATTAATATGTTAAATAATCTATTCTAATGCTGTATTTTACAGCTGTAATGAGAACTTTGAGCAGGTAAAGACTGTTTTGACATAAATATGCGATTTACTCATGTTTTTCTGTATGATGTTGTATAGGGTACCCAAAGTTTTTTGGGTGTGGCTCAAAATTTAATGTGATGATAGATAAGTTTTATTTGTTTAATGTGTTCAGTAGATGTCTGTCTTTCTTTTAGACATAATTTAAAATGTTTGGCTCAGAGGAAATTTTAAAAAAAATTGTTTTGAAAGTATTTTTTTGGTTCAGATTTGATGATTTTTTAAGGGGGGTATGTTGTATAAATAGTCAAAAAAGTTCTCTAACTGCATCTCATCCATAAAAATACACAATTTTTGTCATAAGGATATATTAGAGCATTATTCTGCAAACTATGGACAGTGGTTTTTAATTTATAAACTTTTTATACTTGAAAATGTAAAGGTATGCTTATAGCAGTGATTGAGGTACAACTGAATATATGAGGTATGCGTATATGATGGACTGTTACAGTAAAATTAATCTAATTATATCAACATTTTTTGTGTTTTTCTTTTTCATGAGATGTTTATTAGTTGATTAAAAGCAATTTTACTTGCATTTCTCAGATAAATTTAAAAGGCAGGAGCTACCTTAAAATCTTTTTCTAAAAACACCATTTGCTTAGAAAAGCTGTAACTTTAGTGAAAGCAACTTGAAATAGTGTAGATTCAAATTAGTTATAATCAAAATCCAATCGTACAAAGGAAAACATTTTAATTATTCACAAAAACTGAAGTGTTATCATATATGGATTTACTTATATGCAAGCATTTTGACATATTGCTGATTCTTTAAAATTGTTAAGACTCTGACCCTTGGATGATTCTTGGGCCTCACAAGGGGTTCAGAGTTTGATGTAGGTTTATATCCCATATATTAACAATTGTTTAGGATCTTTTTGAGAACTGCAATGCTCAACATGTGATAAGACTATAAAATCATCCTGTTAGAAAAGGGACTTGATTATAAACATAAGAATGGGGAAAATGGATTTTTATTTATACAGGATCTACATGTATTATACCACATTGTCCGGACATTTTGTACTATGACTCCATTAAGCTGATTTTATCATGCCTATTGTTGCTAAGGTGAGCGATGTGGCCCATGGGCCTCTTATTAATTTGGAGCTGGTCAAGGTTTTTGGAGCAGGTGCCATTTGATAGCCATATCTAAGATTCTACTGGTTCTTACTTCGCTAAACTTGCATGGATGGTGCGTCTTATGGTACTTTTGCCCTTGACAGGCTTTAATGCCGAATCTGTGCCAAAGGTTTCGAATGCTGGATGAGATTAAGGTTTTTGGAGCTGATTAAAGGTTTTGGAGCAAATGCCCTTTGATGATTATATCTTACTTATTACTGGTCCTTACTTCATCAAACTTTCATGGCTTTGTGTGTCTTATGATACTCATGCACTTGACATGCTTGAATGCTGAATCTTAGCTATCGGATGTGGATGCTGGGTGAGGTTAAGGTTGTTGGAGCTGGTTAAAGTTTTTGGAGCAGGTGCCATTTGATTGATAAATCTTAGTTATCATTGGTTCAATCTTGATTTATCAAATTCGGATAGATGATGCATCTTGTGATACTGATGCACTTGACAGGTGTGTATGCTGAGTCTGAACCACAGGTTTCGGATGCTGGAGAAGGTTTAGGTTTTGAAGCAGGTCACATGTTTATATGAATAATACTACTAATGATCATTCAAAGTTGCATGGTTGATTTAGCTATATAAATGAATCACAGGGGTAGCTTTATGATACAGAGAGTGATCTTGATTATCAAGATCACTCAGGCAGGTTTTAGATAATTGTGTTAGGGTATTGGGGCTGGTTATAAAATTTAAGTAAATTCTGCTTATACATAGTAAGACTTTAATAGTTAATATAACTACGGATGTGTAAATAGAGGTAACTTCAGATACAGACCTTGGTCTTGATTATCTTGATGCTGGAGGAGGTGTAAGTTTTTAAGTAGTTAAATGCAGGTTTAACTGTTGATAAAAAGTTGTCGTCACTAACTTTCATGGATCATGTAACTTTGGATTTAACCATAAGTCTAGCTTCAACTCAAACTTGCTTGATGGATGTGTTTGTTGTTAAATGATACATCATGATTCCTATAATATTGTATTGTATGATACTGTGATAGTGGGTTGTCCCAAAGATAAACAAATCCACTTAAGGGTTCTTCATTTATTCAGATATAGGGATTAAAGGATTAAACCCTGTAATATAATTAATAGATATCAGCATTAAAAATATTCATGTACAATCATACTCAAATATACATACAAGTAATACATCACTTCTCAGAGTTCACTAATCAATCTATTTATAAAGAAGGATAACTCTGGATGTAATACATGTTATACTTTCAAGGTAAATCAGAGTTACTGCCCTTGAACACAATTTACAAAAATATAGAAATATGCTCCATATTATATTCAATATAATATTTGATTAAATAAAAACATACTTTCAATGTACCTCCTTTCAGATTACATTATTGTAAGATACAAATTATAAATGTAAATAAAATATAACTTTGTCACGATCACCTGTTTATGGAACAAGGTTTCACATCATGCTTATAGCTGCTGAATATGGTACTGCTTAACTACAAGTAATATGGTTACAATAACTAACCTTTCATATATATTAGAAATGAAATATTATAGCTTAGATATCAAGACTATGAATTACTGGGATGTTTAATAAAATACATTCTTTCATAAATTAAGATATTATAACCTCAAAAAGTAGAATTAGCCAAATGTAACAATTACAGAAAATATCAAATGAGTATTTATCAAAGTTTAAGAATACCAAAAATAGTACACTTACTATAACTGACTTATTCCAAAATGTAGGGTTCAAATATTAAGTCTCTTGTTGAAAACATGTCTTTCTCAAATGAAGCCTAGCCTTGGTCTGTCACAAAGGCTACTCAGTTAAAGCAGGAAAAGTTATAAAAACATACTATTGGCTTTAGTAAACCACCTGATCATGTGCACATGTATGAAAGTGACCATGCAGGTGAAATGGCTTAAGGCTATAAAATACCAGAAGCCACTAGAATAAATACCGGTAATTAATAATTACTTGATAGGTGCATAAAAAACAGGGAGTTATAGGGATAGTCTGTTTCTAAATATGTACATGTAAAATATAGATGAAGTGTAGGATGATGATGATGTAGATGATGAAATTTGAATACCGGTAATGCATGAATGTATTTATCATCATAAAATGTACCCTATTACAATACGATACAGTATTGTATTATATGATACATTATAATATTGTAAAATATTATTTGATACAAAATGTAATTGTATAAAAATATTGTATAATATGACATGATATTGTATCACATGATATTGTAATATATGATAATGTATGATATGATCTGATATCGTATGTCAAGATGTTGTTTTATATGATAGTGTATTGTATCATATTACAAAATACAATGTTATATCATATAATATTGCATCATATGATACAAAATCAAAAACATATAATACAATATCATATGATACAATATTGTAGTATATAATACGATATCATCTAAAATAATACAATTTCACATTATATGACACAATTTCATATAATATGCTACAATATTGTAATGTTTCATGTGATACGATATTGTATTATATTGTATCATATATATATATTATATTGTATATATATATATATATATATATATATAGTATCATACATATATACATTTATTTAGATGTATATATATATATAAGCACAGGGAAATTCACTATATTGGAGCTCCACCTCCGCCCCGGCCGGGGCTTGAACTCACGACTTATGGAACCCACCCTCCTAGCAATGAGCGGCCACCCCTCTAACCACTCGGCCATCTAGGCAACATAAATAATTTGATTATCATACAATTTTGTGAACTCACGACTTATGGAACCCACTCTCCTAGCAGTGAGCGGCCACCGCTCTAACCACTCGGCCATCTAGGCAAGACAAATAATATGATTATCATACAATTTTGTATCATATGATATACGATACTCTGTCAAATAACACTGGTACAGTATCCAATATTTTATTAAAGATCATTAACGATGATTTTCATATAGTATGATAAAGGTGGTCTAATAAAGGTGACGCCTCGTCTCGATGAGCTTTGTAATCTGTGATTACCTGTGTTTTCTTACTGATAGTAATGCACTGCATTCCAAAACGTAATGATATACGATATATGATAAGATACATTTACTGTCTTCTCTTGATATACATGTATTACCCATCTGCCATTTTCTATTGGGAGGTGATGGTTTGTGGTTCTATATTTAACAAATTAATTTTCGTGACAATAACTTTAAATAGTCTTCACAACATAAACGATATATAACACCTTTTATAGTAATAGATAATTCAGAGTTCCATTTTTGAGTAAACTGGTCTTTTAAAATTTGATTAACAATACTCTCTAACCATTTAACATCGATATCGTTTTGCTGGTGACATATATAGGATAAACCACATTTGTTGATAATATTTTTTATACCGGTTAACCAATTATTATTCATTTAACCTCTTGTGTAACAATTCAAAAGATACATATACATACATTAACATATCTAATTTGAATGAAATAAAATCTACATTGTACTTTGCCCCAAAACCACCCATTCTTGAATAAATGGTAATATATAATGGAAATCGACCTGTTTCTCCACATGCCATAAAGTTCAAGGTACTACTTTTTAAATTAAAAATGTGTTTGTGAAATCTAAGGTAAACACGCTCAATAACATTAATGTTTCCGTAACTTTAAAAATTAATTTTATTGCTAGATTATTTAAGTAGGCTTACTCAAGGAGGGTAGTGGTTCGACTATTATTTTTTACCATACTTCATTTAACCAATTATAGCTTGTGAAATTATCATTATCACTGTATTAGGTTTGATAACATATACATTTGTGTATTGTATAGAATGCATAGGGATATCATCATTCTTAACACTACGTGTAAGGCATCCGTCTCAACGGACCCAATATCCCTGTGGTTTATTTTTATTAACATAACATGCTGTGTGCACGTGCACAGGTATAATTGTTTCGAGAGCATATACATGTACACGTAATTGTATCTCTTTTATCTTTTTTAGTGTATTTTTAAAAATAAAATCCCAAGACAATCTTGTGTCGAGTAAATAAAATGTTTATTTAGAGTCACATGGGATCCTGATTAAAGCCTACTTTATAAAGAGTTTTCAGTGAACGGAAGGTGAGAAACTGGACCGTTTAATTCTGGAACAGGTGAGAATGTAGAACTCCCACACTGGTATAAAAGGCCTGAGTGACGGAGTACTTGTTACTGGAGAGAAATTATTGTAAAAACCAATGCCGACCCAAAAATCATTTGCTACAGGTAAATCTTAAACTGATAACAATGTTGAGTGATTTCTTTCTTTCTTTCTTAATTTCTTTCTTTATTTATTTCTTTATTAATTTAATTCATGTTATCGATACTCCGATATACCTAGTTTAAAGTGAAACTAACACGCCCATTATGCTTAAGGTTGATGTACAAAAAATTGTAAAAAACAAAACTCAATTTTTATTTGTTTTTAATTATCGAGGGTTTCTTGTGATTTCATGATATCAATTGAATTAAAATGAAAATATAAGTAATCAATGATTATAAGTTAAAACAAGAAAAGAAATTGTTTTTCTTTTTCTGAAATATCTACATCTAATAAGATTTGTTTTGAGGATACTGAATTCGTATCGTCGTTTGTTTGTTATGGGTTTTGGTTAATCGTTTTTTATTGGTCCTTTTTGACAGGTTCCGCATGTCCGGACTTGGAGGCCGGGAAACTCCGAGTGTACAGCATGCGGTTCTGTCCGTATGCTCAACGAACCCTGCTGGTCCTGGCTCACAAAAATATACCGTAATAACTTAAATCTCGTCAGAGAGAGAGAGAGAGAGAGAGAGAGAGAGAGAGAGAGAGAGAGAGAGTCTGTCTTCATTAAATGCTACATATATTAAAAGCTAGAGTTTTGAGTTAGGCATACCGACATTTAGTTTTTATCTATCCATATATTCTCTCATCTTTAGACATGAAGTGGTCAATGTCAATCTAAAAGATAAACCGGAATGGTTTCTGCAGAAGAACCCCCTGGGGCGGGTCCCCACCCTAGAGAAAGATGACAGAATCGTGTACGAGTCCGCGATCTGCTGTGACTATCTGGACCAGGTGTATCCTGACAACAAGCTGACCCCAGATGACCCTTACTGCCAGGCCCGGGACAAGATGACCATGGAAGTCTTCTCTCAGGTAAAGTGATGACGTCTTGACTTTTCCCAGGTAAAGTGATGAAGTCTTGACTTCTCCCAGGTAAAGTGATGAATTACCAGTGACGAAAGCCTCGAGCTCTCTGAGATAGAGTGGAGTAATCCCGTTTAGAACTATTAATAAGCTACATCGACCAGTGAATCAGTCAATCCAATTAATTAAGTGTACGCAGTTTTTAAACAATCGTGAAATTAAATCAAACGCCAAGCTCTGAAACTCTTTAGAATTTTCATTGTAAGACAATTGGGTTTTTTGTATCTAACGAAATATAAACTGAGATGATGTGTGTGTATGTTTTTCTGATATATTTCATCTTTTCCCTCAGTTTGTGTTGGTTCTTCATAAAGTGACGAATTCAACACCGCAAGAGGACCCCGAGATTTTGCAAAAGATCAAAAACCTCTTATCTCAGTTAGAGGGCGTCATAACAGCGAGACAAGGCGGCTACTTTGGGGGTAACCTTCTGTTTTAATCAGCGACATGGTCCCTTACAGACACTGTCTAAATCTAGTTTGGCTTAGTGGCTCCTCGACATTTCTTTTTTGAAAGGGAATATGCATGATGAAACTTGATATATTTAATATAAATCCCGATCAAATGATAACTTCAAACACGATTATCCCCAGTAAAAACAGAAGTGTCACATGATTCTGGACTAAATTTATGTTTTCTTTTAACAATGTTTTTGAAGGGAATGCGGTGCAGATGCTGGACTTCATGCTGTGGCCCTGGTTTGAACGTATTCTCATCTTTGCAAAAGTTGTTCCTCAGAAGTTCTCTCTGGAGGATTATCCAGCTTTATGTGAATGGACAAAGAAAATGCCGGAATGTCCGTCCGTCCAAAAATGTCGACTGGATTCTCGGCAGTTTTTGGAATTTTTCAAGAGCACCAAAGCTGGCGCACCTGATTATGACGTAGGTCTGGACCAAGATTCCTGAATTTACTCAACTATAAACAGAGAGTAGTTATATTCATTTTAACCTGATATTTCTGTAACTCATTATTTTACAATCTGTTCTGATTTCAAACTTAAAATTTAATGGATGAAAACATGAACAATTATGAATATATAAGCAATTATAATCTATTTTCTTTGTTTTTGACTTTTTGTTTCAAACTCAAATAAATTAAGATAGAATGAAAGTTCTGACTTGAAATATGTACATTTATTAGTGTTTTTGAATCGATTTTGTAATGTACAGTCCAATAAATTCAAATGAAGTATTGTTGGGGCCCAAGCGGGGTTTGCATAATTAAAAGAATTGAAAATCAAATAAAAATGTCAATATTCTGATATCAAATAGTACAATTGCTTAAAATTATATAAATATAAGTGAAAAGGAATCATTCTTTGAATATTATGAGGTGATAGTTTCGGTCAGGGCGAGATCAAATCTATAATATAGCCCTTCGGTCTTTATTGGATTTGACCACGACCCGACCAAAATTATCACCTCATAATACTCAAAGAATGATTCCTTATTCCTTAAATAATTTTGAATTGAAATACTCTAAGGCCCTAAATTTGATTTTGGGCTTTAAGCTCAAATGTGCTTTTCTAATCCTGGGTTGTCCAGCGTATGTCTATCCGTCTGTCTGTGAACTCTCAACATTATATTATTTTTTCAACTTCCATTGCATGGACCTGTTTAAAACTAGACGCATAGCATCATTCAATGAATAACGAGAAATCTCATTTCATAGAATGAAGGACCACACTTAGATAAGCAGCGGTATACGAGTAAGATTTCGGAATGCTTCAAAAATGCCACAAACCCCCCGAATACCCTTAATTAACAGGGAACGTCTCACAAGTACAGACAACTTGGGGAAACATGTAAAAGGAAGATAGCACACCAGTTGTCGCCCTTTAAGAATAACGTGATCTTAATTGTCTATTCTTGGCAATTTTACATTTACATATGTGTACTTGATTATAAACACTGTACGTTACGGGGGTATGGTTATAATTCGCCAACGTCTGTGTATTGAGAAAACAAAATATATATTTATTAGCTAGATTTAAGTACAATAATTTGATTGTTATTTTTGGCGGTTTAGAAAAAATCCTCGAATTTAAAGAATTATCATAAACGGAAACTTTTTTAAAAGAAAACAGGAACGCTATAGAAAAAACGGCTATTTAATACATAGAGAAAATTATTAACGAAAATACTGATATTTCATTTTTATCTGAAAATGATAAACTATGGTTTGACAAGGAGTTGAATAATAGAATCATTCATTATTACGAGTGTGGAATGGTGAAATTCCACGGAGGGGGACAAGATTCACAGTCTAGGACAAGACTCTGCCGGATTAATGCAGGGCGAAGTTCTCTCGCCAATTGCTGTGCAAGCCAGAAAAGATATGTTATTATTGAAGAAAAATGTCAAAAACATGTATCTAAATCGTTTTGATTATGGCTCCGAGATATGGAGCATACAAACGGGTTTAAATTTTGAAAGAATGCACTTAGACTTTTGTAAACAGATATTGGGTGTTAAGAAATATACATGTACAACAACTGTGTATGCAGAGAGGGGAAGGTTCCCATTGTTTTACCTTAGAACATTTGCATTAATCAAATACTGGCGTAAATTACTAGATTTCAACAACTGTATTATGTCAAATTGTTATGACAAATTTTTTGATGATGTTGAGTATCATAAGAAAATCAATTGGGTGTCTGATGTTAAAAATTGTTTGATTGATTTAGGTTTAAATGACATAATTGTACAGAGATGCAATGAATGTACATTATGTGTTATTAAACAAAGAATATTGGACCAAGCAAAACAAGAAATTTTCGCATGTATTGAAAATTCTAGTCAATGTTCATTTTATCGATATTTAATAAGTTTGAAAAATGTATTTCTGAAATTAGATTGTCTTCTCATACTCTTGCTGTTGAGACTGGTCGGTGTAAAAGAACAATCCAAAATCAGAGAAAATGTATATATTGTAATATTAGGACCATTTTAACAAGAGCTTGGACTTTCGGTCAAACAGCAATGTGATGTAAGCCTGCCTATTTCATTGCCTATCTAATTGTGTGGAAGATGAATTTCATTTATATAGGTATGTCCTTTAAGATATTTTTCGTAAATTGTTTTACTAAACCTTATTTTTGGAGGATGTTCAAACTTGTGCAACTTTTAAACTCAGAAAATGTAAAAATTATGAATAATCTGGAAAGTATATAAATGATAGTTCAAAATTACGAAATGATTTGTTACCATCATTTAGGTATTTTATATATTCTCCTGTTCCATTTGTTTATATGTATGGGATATATATTGTATAAAACATGAATACTGATGGGCTGTAAAACCTAAAGTGTAAAGGGCTAACCCAGAGGACAAACATCCATCTTATGGTTCCCAGGTGTAGCACATATCAGTGTCTAGGGTATATAAATGTTTGTTTATTCCCAAATCAAGGGCCCTCAAGGGGCATACACAATAAAACAAAAAAATATAATGATGATTATAACAGATAATGGTTGTAATATGTGAAAAGGATTGTCCAGATCCACATTACAAGCTTATTATCTGTTGCAAGTATATAAAACTATTTTTAGATACAATGAAACATATGTGTCATAAGGAGCAAGGATATTAACTGCAGCTATAACAATAACAAGGATATCAGAGAGCAGTGCAAATATAAATATTGTATTAGTTAAGTAAGCATAGTCGATTATTTTATTCATTCATTCATTTATTCTCTCAAAACCATGTAAATGGTACAACAGGTACATTACAAATATATAACATATATACATATATACAAAGTCTGAGTGAGCAGAGCTTGCTCATTTTACATATGGAGAACAGATCTCATAAATTTTTGTAATGAATATACATAGTTTTTGTAAAAATAAAGAATTGGTATTTGTCAGTAACTTACTGAACTTGATAATATTTGGTTGGACATAATATTTTCTTGCTAAATATTCTTTTCTAATTGAGGCTAATGCATTACATTCTAACAAATAATGAAATTCGTCCCCAATTTGGTTATTATTACACAGATTGCAGATTCTTTCGTGGCGTTGTAAATTATTCCAGCGACCAACCTCTATCGGAAGACGGTGATTACTTGTTCTAAATTTTACAAGAATATTTCTAAATTTTCTAGATAGTGTGTTTAAATATTTTTCACAAACAAACGTTGTTTTAAAAATTCTGTAACTGATTCCTTTACTAGAGTTGTTGATATCACTGTACCATTTTTGAAGAAACTGATCTTTAAGCTTTTGATTAATTAAAGCACTTATCCACTTTACATTGTAAAAATCTTGATCCATCCAAATATTACTCATTCCTGTTGTGTTAAAAATATTATGTATACATGATATCCATGGATTGGTGGACTGGTTTTTGGTATATCTATTATACAAATGCTTATAAACAATTCTACACAGTTTGTTATCATTTCCATATATCAATCTCCCCCAAAATGATATCATTCTTGTAAAAATACTTATATAAAGAGGATAACGTCCAGTTTCTCCATACACCATAAAATTTGGAGTACTAGATTTAAGGTTTAAAATATATTTCAAAAAACGTAAATGTAAACGTTCAATTATATCAACATTTTCAAAACCCCAAATTTCACATCCATATAACAGGACAGGAGTTACAACTTTGTCGAATAAATCAAGCTGACAGTCAAAAGGTAAATTATATAATCGTATTTTTCTAATAATGCCGTACATGGCCTTTTGTGCTTGGTCACAAAGATGTTTTTTTGCCTTGCAGAATGATCCCGATCTTGAAAATAAAATACCCAAATAGTTAAATTCTTTGACAATTTCTATAACTTCGTCGTTAAATTTAAATGTATGTTTAGGAGCTGGTCCTTTCGAAAATATGACAATTTTAGTTTTTTTAACATTAACATGGAGTTTCCATGTTTCACAATATACAAAAAATTCGTTGAGAGCATGTTGAAGATCACTTGGGGTTTCAGATAAAATTACAGTATCGTCTGCATAGAAAAGTATAAACAGTTTCATAAAGATACATAGATCATCTTCAATATCTTTAGAAAAATTTTCTAAACCACTTATTCCTTTTTCAATAAGATATTTCTCTAAGTCGTTAATATAAAGTGAAAATAAAAAAGGTGATAAATTTTCCCCTTGACGGACCCCGGCATTACAATTAAAAAAATCAGATGACATGCCGTTCACAGTAATTTTTGATTTAATACCAGCATACATATTTTTAATAAAGATAAAACATTTGCCGGTGATGCCACTTGAAAAAAGTTTGTACCAGAGGCCATCTCTCCAAACAGTATCAAAGGCCTGTTTGAAATCAATAAAAGCGCAGTATAACTTTTTTTTACAATTAATAAGCGTTTGAGTCAAAAAATGTAAAATCAGTAAATTATCTAATGTAGAGTATCCTTTTCTAAACCCTGTTTGGCTTTCATTGATTAAAGTATTGCTTTCTGCAAATGTCTCTAAACGGTTTCTTAGAATGCTGGTAAAAAGTTTCCCCAGGCAGCTTAAAAGGGTAATCGGGCGATAATTCTCAGGTTGTAACGGGTCCCCTTTGTTTTTATAAATTGGTTTTACAATACCTATTAACCATTCTTCCGGTACTATTCCAGAGTCGTATATAAGATTAAACAGTTTCTCATATATAGGTAGGAAAATAGAAATTGTATTACTGATGTGTTCATTAACAATGCAATCACTTCCGGGTGATTTGTTATTTTTAAGTTCTTTAACTGACAATAAAATTTCGTTTTGCGTAATTGGACAATCAAGGATTTCATTATATCCGGAATATTGCGTCTCGGTTTCGTCGGGTGTAAGAGTGTCCTCTATATCGACATCGTTAAGATTTTTTAAAAAGTTATATAAATCACTAATATCAGCCGCACAGTCGTTGTTTTTGTTGTGGCTATTTAATATTTTCCAGTATTCTTTAGTATTATTCGTACGCAAGTTGTTTAACTTATTAGTAAGCTCTTTGCTGTAGTATTTCATCGATTCATCCATGACATTTTTATATTTTTTGCTCGCTGCTTTCAGGTTTTCTTTAGAGTCTGCAGATTTAATTCTACTGTGTATGCGTTTATTTAAGTGAAAATTTTTCCTCGCCGTTCTACATTTATCATTAAACCAGGGCTTTTCGGATTTTTTCTTTGTATGTTGTTTTGTATGTTTAAGTCCAAAGGCGTCCTTAGATGCACTTAGAAAGACATCGCAGAGTTTTGTAATAACGTTGTTTAAAATATCTTTATCCACCCCGTTTTTTATAATATATTGAAGTTCTTCTTCTATATTCTTAATATTAGAATTATGTCTCTCAATACAACTACAAAAAACGTTTGCCTTGTTAGAACACCATAATTTCACACTCGACTGATCCTGAGTTTTTACCTGTGTGTTGTTACGTGGGACACTTTGATGTACCATTATACTAACTGTTAAGGGGTTGTGTGCATCAGAGAAGAGGTTACAAAAATCTAAGATTTTAAATTTGCTAAGCATAGTAAAAAGATGTACACTACATATTACATAATCAACAGTGCTGCTACTCTTGCATGTAAGAGCGCCTATAGACTTATCGTCTCCATATCGACCATTAAGAATAAAAAGATTGTTATTAATACAGAAATCTACCATCTTATAACCAAAATTATTGCTTGTTACATCTTTAACTGTTCTAGTAAGAGGAATACCCAAAGATTCTAATACACAAACATCTGTGTTTACAGCTTGGGTTATATTACAATTTTGGCTATTTGCTAAAAAGTCATCAGTAATAACAAAATCTCGTAGACTTCCAACCCTGGAATTAAAATCCCCTAATAAACAAACGTATTTACTATCTTTAGTAATATCATGTAATTCTTGTTCAACTTGTAAATAACAGTCTGGGGAAGAGTATTTACTACTTTCGGGCGGGATATATACAATGCCACAGAAAACATCTTCATCAGAATTAAAAAGTAAGTAACTAATTTTAAACCAAAGAACATATTCACATTTAGTATTAACAACAGTTATATATTTTAAAAGAGTATCCTTAACCAGGAGTCCGATGCCACCTGAACGTATTTTGGCTAGCTTTGTTCTGTTCTTTAAAAAGGAAGAATAGCCTGGGACTTGTATCACGTCCGAATCATCGGTCTTTGTTTCCACAAGACACAGGATATCGAATCCTGAGATAAAGTCAGTGAATTCCTTATATTGTAGTCTTTTATTTAGTCCGCATGTGTTTAGCGCGAGGAATTTGATTTCCTCATCTGTCTGCTCTCCTGACTTCTCCTATTTGGTGGGGGTGGATCCTTTTCGGAACCGCTTAGCCGCAGGTCGTCGTCGATCACCGCGCTGATTGTAGTCCCATGCCCCGCGATCATTGCCAGAGGTGGACGGTACACTGCGGTCGGATTTTGCATCCCCTTGTGCCCCGAGGGTTTCTTCGGCATGTTCTTCAGGGTTGTAGAGTTTACCGTCAATGTATAATTTATCAACCACAAGCCTAACGTGACTGTGTTTTTGTCGTGCAACTCTGAGCACTGGGTAGAGTTTCTTACGTCTCTCCTCAATTTCCGGTGGGAATTGCTCGTTAACCCAAATATTTGTATTTTTAAGCTTCTGTGGCGCACGACGACGGACAAATTCCCTGTCTTTAAAGAAACTGAATTTGGCAACGATGTTGCGGGGTTTTGTTTTGAATTCGTCAGGTTTCCCCATGCGATGGACTCTTTCGAAGGAAATATATTCGTCAATTTTCAGTTTATTTTCAAGAAAGTGGTGTAGGGCTGCTTCACAGTCTTCATTTGGAGTTTCTGGAATGCCACTAAAGATCAGATTGTCACGCATTGACCTACTTTTTAGATCAGTAATTGAACTTTGCAACTCCTCGTTCTTTAGGATAATCGAGTTAACACTTTTTTTCAGATTTTCATCAAGATTTCTGGTATCAGTTTTTATGGACTTTAACTCACTTTCGTGATTTTTTTTCACATCATCAAAGATTTGACTCATTGCTTTTGCACTTTGTTCTACAGATGATATTGTCTGTTTCATTTCTTTCATTTCATTTTCACATGTGTTCACTTTACTTGTTAATGATGCAACAGTGACTGTGACGGCTTTGATTTTTGATACATCGCTCTCAATTTGACTAAGTCTTGACTCTAAGGCTGCGTTATTACCTTCAATGGTGGTAAGCTTTGTGTTAATATCAACAAGTAACGAGTGGATCGTGTTTAGAGAAACAGCAGTTTGGGAATTGGGATCCATTGTTTCCCCATAGATGATTGAGTGACTTTGGGACAGAATATTGATAGTATCACTGGTAGATGTTTGTAGAGTCATTTCTCTGTAGAGGTAAACAACTAGTACACAACATGTTTATATATAGGCACACAGTATAAGGGTGGTGAACACTTCTCACTGAGTCTCATACACAGGTCTGGAGTTGGATAAATTCACTAAAAACTCACTAAGTTTTTCACAATCTCAGATATTTATAATACTAGTTAAAGGTTCAAATACATATATACATACATATATAGATACATACATAGATAGATGGTTTTCGGAATCTATCTCGTTCTTGTCTACTGTGGGCCGTCGGAGCTAGCTCCGACACGTCCGCTCTGCTCGATCGACCTTCAAATTTTAGCATTGAATGATTTATTTTTGACGTCGTCGTGTTAATAACTGCCGTCAGGTGAGCAGGCAAATTGAACAACGCGCGCTATATGCTTTAACAACATGTATGAAATGATATTTTTAAACTGATAACATAGAAATCAATGTTTGGGAACTTCTTATGTAAACTCAATGTAAATTCATACGCAGTGATTAGGTTGCTGCATTTAGAGGCTTTTAAAGATCACAGAATTTATTGGAAAAACAGTAGAAAGTAAATATATCCGATATAACACATTCCGAGTTGTTATACATATAAGCGAGGGTACACATTTATTTTCAACTACAGGGATGCATTTATGTATGCACATTTCCTCAAAGCAGTACGTTAATAATATCTATTCAGACACATTATATAAAGCACACAATATGTATTTTAATCCATATACAATCATATGTAGACATATCATAGAATTATACATTTGATATGTATTTTTCAAGACTGGACAGTGAGTGGAAAAACAGAATTTTATATAGAGGAGTGGAAACTATATTTTGTTTGCCTGACCATATAGGGCACCAAGAGACAACACCTATTACAACATATGATTATATCCATATCTGTGCGGTATTGTACCCTAAGTACTCATGCAGCTTAAAAGAACAAAAGTTTTTGACGTGTTGTCTTGACTACAAGGGGCACCAAAGGACAATGCCTGTTGAACAGTCAGTGGAGTGTTTTTTTCTCTTTTATTAAAATCAAGTTCATTCATAATCATCATCAACATACATAACACATTTTGCGTCTACAAATAATCACCTTTATCGTGGTAAATATCACTTCTAATACAACCAGTCATTTTTAGAACAGTATTTTGCATACAGAGATTACTTTTTAAACTAAATTCAAGGTTTTTCTCTGACATTTTCTCATTTTTTTAATCTATATTTCATCGTATACTTATACATAATAGAGGTAATAATAGCTATTAGATTGTTTAGAAGCGGTGTTTTATCGCTTATTTCATTATAGAATCCAAGTACAATGATTTTCCAAGTAATATCAAATTTTAGAAAGGAGCTGACTTTCTCCCAAATAGACTTGATAATTTTACAATCATATAATAAATGTTTAATGTTTTCTTTATCTTTACATATTTCACACAAAGAGGATACATCTTTATTCCACTTGCTTACATAAGCATTGTTGTTCAAAATACCATGTAACAATTTGTAGTTAAATTCTGATATTCTTTTCTCATACATATTCTTAATTTTAGACATATCTACATTTTCCCCAAATATAACCTTCCGTAACGTTAAACATCCTTTTCCATTTATTCTTTTGAATCAGTTTATGAAATTTCGTATCAATAAATATAGAGTAGTAAAAATTGCTTTTTACATTTCTTATTGATTCTACAACATTGTTATTGAACAAAAAATGTACATCTTTTCTTATGTTAACATATTTTGCATATGAACGATCAAAATTTTGTCTATACATTTTAACAGCTTTCTTAAGCATTAAATATTCACACAGGATATTATTCTTTTTAATCAGTTTGTTTGAGAAGTACGTAATATCATACAATTTCCCTGTCTCGTCAAAAATATCTTTTACATATAACATACCACTCCTTATCCAATTGTTAAAAAACAAAGGTTTTGAATCATATTGAAAAAGTTTATTATCTTATCTCTCGTTAAGTTATCAATCACTTTTTGCTTTTTACAACTATTGAACGCAGTAATCACATTTCCATAAAATTGAGGAAGTTTGAGCATTTCCAAAAATGTCAAATCATTTAATTTACTCTCATTAGTCTTGATAATGTCAAAGACCAAAATATTATGTTGTTGTAAAATACTACTGAGTGTTCTGTATGTAATGCTCTCTATGTTTACTGTTCGACTTATCCATGATGCCTTTGCAGCATAAAATTTGCTCTCAACATCAATTATCCCAATCAATACCACCTTTTTCAATATTACAATTAAAGTGTTTCTCTTAATTCTATCTCTTTTTTTTCCTTAAAAAGTTGTATATATATAGGATCTCTCATGATTTGCGATGGTATATGATTTTTATCTCATACGTGTGGTGTATACTACCCGTGTGATAAACCTTTGCTTTATCAAACGGGTGATGCTTTATCAAATACTTCCGGTCCGAACTATTTTTGACACAGCCCCTCGCTTCAACGCTTCAGTGACATATTTTCGAATACTTTCTAGTATTTTCCATATAATAATATATACTACCAAAATTGATTTAAAATGGATTTTGTCGAAGATTTAAATTAAAAATATAAAGGAAAACACATAACTGTGAAGTTTATAAAACTGCAAATCACGTTAGCTATCAAGGAGTTCATTCTGACGACGCAATGCAAACAGAACGTTTTGGTTGTGTTTCTATACAAGATCTTACCGAAATAATGTCTCCAAAGACTTTCATTTCACCAGCAGTAAGCATCCTAATTCAATATTTTCAACTTCGAATCATTTGGCTGGTGTTCGTATTATAAAACATCAACAACTGTTCCTCGTTCGAGTCAATTCAAACTAACGAGCATTTGCAACTTTGTGTATGTCAATAAAGTTGATTATTCAAGTCTTCTGATCAGTATTTCCATTTAATTAAGTGATTAAGCTCTAAGAAAAATTATTTACAGATAAACAATTATTTCAAGGTTTATTTCAGTGAAACTTTACATTAAAACAGTTATATTTATCTTCGAAATGACGTACTAAATTGTATTGCGCAAGGTCACAATAACCGCATAACACAACGTTGCATCATCGTTTAATCTTTGAAAAAAATCAATTCGGGTCATATTAGGGGCTGTCTCAAAAGCTTCATGATATAAATCAAATTGTATGAGATAAATAGAACATCTATAATTGTGTGATTTTATATTTGCTTTATCCAACTCGTTGAAATGGTTATATTCGCTCGGCAAGCCTCGCGAATATATACACCATTTCAACTCGTTGGATAAAGCAAATATAAAATCACACAATATAGATATCCTCTATTTATCCAACGAGTTGTGTGTTTTCTATCCCCGAGCCTTGGCGAGGGGATAGAAAACACACAACGAGTTGGATAAAAATCATATACCATCGCAAATCATGAGAGATTCTTTTTATCACATGTTTTACCACGTTTTTTGTTAATCTCAATTTTTTCTGTACAAATTATAATTGTGAGCCGCACAACACATTAACTACGAGACGTCAACAACTTTACGCATGGAAAAAAGTTCCTTGAAGTTTAACCAACAAACATTTCATTTTCGAACAATTTCTTTATGAATTCATGAAAAATAAATAAAAAACATTAAATGCTTCACTTTTACAACTCAACACTATTCAACTGTATTATTTTTTAGCTTTTCATTATACGTCAATCAACCTGCTAAACCTACGTAATGTTTAATTATGACGTCACGTGGCGTAAGAACACACAGTGGAATATCAAAAATTTATCCCATGAGTGATATCCACCGCATATTGAGATAAACATGTGATAAAAGTTTTGATACGCTTTTAAAGAAATTAACATTTGGGTTTTGTAAAATAAAGACATTGTACAATATCTTGGAAATAGCTAAAGCGTTAATGATTGTACATTTTCCAAATATTGTAAGATTTCGTTTTTTCCAAACACTAAGTATTTTTTCAAATTTTTCAAGTTTCCTTATCCAGTTTAGCACACAGTTTTATCATGCCCAATATAGATTCCCGGAGATTTAGTGCAGGTTTTCGTAATTCTTATCCCATTGATAAGTGATTCATTAGCGTATTAGTCTAGGTCCGGCAACTCTTGTAAATTCTGAAACTGTTTTTAGTATCTTTGTTAGTGATTCAGTATCTTTTATCAATCCTGTGCAATCATCGGCATGTTGAACGATTTTTATAACTTATCATCAGTTGTATTATTTCTTTGAAAGGAAAGTCCTCTAATCTGATTATCATTTCTTATTAGAATAGCTAATATTTCTATTACAAATATGAATAACAATGCAGACACCGGGCAGCCCTGCCGAATTCCTCTTGTCATTGTACATGGTTTTGATATCCAAGCATTGTTTTTCAATTTAAATAAGGGTTTATTGTAAAGTGTTTTTATCATTCCTAATATGAAGCTTGATCCAAAATTGAACTTTTCTAGAGTCTTGAACATAAAATTGTATTCGACTGAATCAAACGCTTTTTCGAAATCGAGAAAAAGAGGTATTCCGTCTAGATCATTTTGTGAGTAGTATTCAAAAACATCTAATATTAGTCGTGCATTTTCGCCGATATATCGACCTTTAATATATGCACTTTGTTCACGTTTGATAATTTTATCAGCTACGTTTTGTAAACGTTTTGCTAATACATGTGCAAATATCTTGTAGTCAACATTAGTTAGGCTTAAAGGTCTGTAATTTTTTAAGTTATTTTTTTTCTCCATTTTAAAAAACTAGTGAAATTACAGCATTTCTATGAGAAAACGGCAGTACTCCTATTTAAATACTTCTAAGTAGGGATGCATAATACTGTAGGGTGTGGGTACTTATATTTAAATAGGTCAAAATATATGTTTTGACACTTTCAGTAACTTATTTCATGTGAATATATATGGATATTGTTATTAAAATGACTATAATTAGATTATAAATAAATAATCTTGTAGAGTTTAATCCTTTATTTAGGGTTATTATAAAATTACTTGCTATATATGCATTTATTGTTATAAATTGTTACCGTGTTTACTGAACAGAGGAAATTCGAAATGACATGTTTTATACGATTACAACCTATGTGTTTGTTTTTAAAAGGCTATTTATGTACTTACGGGGTTGAAATATCATTATCTGTTTGTATCTTTATCATCTCGTTTCTGTAATTCCTCTTTATTGAGTATTTTACTTGTTTTCCTTGCACATGTATGCATTTCTGTTTTGCTGCTCTGAAGTTTGACCTCTACTTCCGGGTCAAACTTCTTATTTTAGAGTTCACCCTCATAAATATTCATACCCGGTGAATTCCATCGAAATTGGCATTGTAAGTAAACAAAATCGTATTTTTATATTGATACTAGATATGTTGAATGAAAAGTAGTGTTTTAAAAGTTTAACTTTGATTGTTTGTGATTTTTATTCATAGAACTATGTTATTTGAGAGGTATTCCGTTTACTGTTAACAAAATCTGTTTTTAGTAAACGAATTTTAGAAGTGATATGGTTTAACGGATATGAACGGGGTATATATAGCACGAATCCGTTAATTTTCGTTAGTCTGCAAATTTGGGGGTTTTAGAGATGTAAGTGATTTATTTAATTGGAAATTTAATAGGGTTTAAGAGACTAAGTTTTGGTCACATATTTCCATAAATTGGAAATCTTATCAAATAATTTACAGTTAATTAGTTAATTACAATTAATTAACGTCACATTTTCAGATTAGTATCTGAATCAGACTTTACAACTTCTTTTGGGGGGTTTATTCAATATTTATGGTTTGATTAGACTAAGTAGTTTTAGTATAGTCACATATTCAGAAATTTCTCTGAATCAGACTATTTAAACATTAATTAAAGTTGTGAATTTACTGGAGTTATGAGGGTATTTCAGGGAATTTAAAGGGCAGGAGTTAAATTAATGTTGTTTTGAGGAGGCTATCTATTTATTTATTTTCTGGCTTGTAAGAAATAGTTTGTGTATCAATAAATTGTGAAACTTTGCAGCAGACTCTTTATTTACTTATATTTGGGTTCGGTACTTGCCAGTAAAAGTACCTGGTGTCAGAAGAACAAATCAATCCTAAAGTGTAGCGTTAGCACGTTACATATTTTTGGTGTCAGAAGTGGGATCCTATAGCATTTTAACTAGGATCTAGTGAAACGAACTCACGGAAACAATGTATGCAACAAGAGCACACAAGAGAAAAGTCCACAATTTTGAGATAGGTGACAATTTAGAGTCCAGTGATGTAGACCCTCAATTAGACGGTGAGTCAGCTGATGAGATATCAGTAAAACGAAACATAGGAAATAGTCCAAAGATAGCAATGACTGAAACAAGAGATACAGCAAGTACTTTAGACAATAATGGTCTACCTACTCAACAACCCTCCTTTGTCGGTAACACTAATACATGTAGGGTCAGCTCTAATTCCCAAAGAGAGGCAAGTGCAGAGACGGACTATAGTAGTCAAGACGAGGTAAGATTCATAGCTCCATCTGTAAGGAACACCCCTATCTCTACTCGTGCAAGATCTCCACTTGTCAGTTCACGACCACCATTCTATCGAGCAGAGACGGAGAATGACGAGGCAGCTGTTGAAAGACACATGGAAAAAGCAGGGATTGTAGGTACTTTTAAAGCTCTCATTGAGGAAGTGACGACCACCATGACAGAGATGAAGTCCATGATACAAAAGCTAAATGGAAAAACCAGTAAGAAACCAAGTCATAAAGTTAATAGTTCTACTAACTGTCATTCCTTTACCACCAGTTCAAGAATAAAACGTCCTTTTACTTCAAGTACATGCAGTAAACTTGCAAGGGAGGTAAGTACAGACTCTTCATCCACTGAAGATGATGATGGCGGAAGCTGTGCTTCAACTGGAAAAACCTCCAACATAATAAAGGACGAAAGGTATAGTAAAACCTTTGGGGCCAAGTTACCCCCCTTTACAGGCACAGAGCAGTGGAAAGTTTGGCACAACAGATTTGAATCAGTTGCTAATCTGAATAGATGGGATGAGCATGAAAAAATGCAACAGTTATTACCCAGGATACAAGGTAAGGCTGCAGAATTTGTTTATGGCCAACTAAAACCAGCAGTTACATCTCAATATAAAATTCTTGTCCAGGAGATGAGAGAAAGATTTGATGTAGTTGAAACAACAAAAGCATATGTGACGCAGTTTTCTCGTCGTAATCAAAACTTCAGAGAATCTGCGGAGGAGTACGCAGCAGAACTCAAGCGTCTTTATGACAGGGCATATCCAAAGAGAGGACCAGAGACAAGGCAAGAAGATCTGCTGAGGAGATTTTTGATGGGGCTGCATAATAACAATGCCCGGATGCATGTTGAGTTGAACAAGGAGCCCAACACTATTGAGGAGGCGGTTCACCATGTAGTTCATTACTTTGAGGCTGCTCGAAACACCAACATCGGGAATCACCAGGAGGAAGACCGTGATAGGTACCAGAGGACAAGACAGGTGAAACCAACTAAAGACCACACAGAGAATGACCATGACGTTGGACAAAAAATGAAAAATGAAGAGACTGCACGACAAGGAGGAAAGAAAATTGAAAAACCTACTGGTAATCAAATAGAACAGCCAAAGACAACAGAGATGATTTGTATTAACAAACAAGACTTGGAAGGAATGCTTAAAGACATGTTGGCTGATTTGAAAGGGAAAGAGCAGAATTCAAATGACAATAACCAGTTCTCAGGTAAGCCTACCAGTACTAACAATGAGAATAGAAGGAGAATAGTTTGTTTTACCTGTCAGGAGCCTGGTCACATTTCAAGGAACTGTTCACAGAGGATGAACAGAAGAACCGATGAGAGACAAAGAGGATTTTCATCAACAAGATTGGAAAATCGTACTGATTACAACACCAATGCCAGAGATTTTATGCCAAGACCGTCACAACAGTTAAACTGCAGCGGGTCAGCTCAGTAGGCCATGAGCAGACCCGAGGTGATGAAGAGGGCCTGTCTAGACTTACAAGTGGATCATGTAAAAACAAGAAAAATCATTTGGATGAAAGTAATGTCTTAGGTTCAGGTGAGGTTGAGGTGATGGACTCAGGGACCCAAGGTCACTCCATGGTACATAATGCAGAGGAAGCCATTATGCCAGGGATGGGGGATGGAGTGGGTCAATGTGATGGAGTCCAGGATCAGGCGATGGGAAGCTTTAATATTACAGGTGCAGGTGAAGTGAAGGACTCAAGGACCCGAGGCCTTTCCATGGGACATAATGCAGAGGAAGTCATTATGGCAGAGATGGGGGATGAAGTGGGTCAAGGTGAGGGGGTCCAAGGACTTGTGCCTGATGATAACACCTGTAGGGAAAAAGTGACAGAGCCAGAGAACCTCATTCCAGCTAAGCAATTTTCAATCAGTAGACAGCAACCAAAAGCTGACGGGATTTATTTGGAGGGCAAAATTGAGGATATTAAGATATTCTTCACCATAGACACAGGGGCGGTGAAGTCAGTGATTTCAAGGAAGATTTATGACAAAATCCCAACAATGCAAAGACCATTATTAGAAAAATCTTCAATGTTAACTACTGCCAATGGAGATCCACTTGTTGAGTTTGGAAAGGCTCTTTTCAATATTAAACTCCATAATGTTGAATTGAAATTTGAGTTTATTGTTGCGGATATCCAAGATGACGGATTAATTGGAATAGATTTTTTGATGTACAATGATATAGGGGAGGCGGAGATCAACCTAAAAGCCAGCTCTTTGGAGCTAGGGCATGAAAGGATACCAATCATCAGAGTAGGATCACCCTTATTGGTGCGCAAAGTTCTATTGGCAGACAACTACACTATTCCTCCACTTAGTGAGAAAGTTGTTGATGCATATGTACAACGTGTCAGAGAGGGAGATAATTCATCACAATTTTTAATAGAACCAAGCCGCAATTTTTTGGAGAAAAATTCAGTAATGCTCGCGAACTGTTTAGTTGATACAAAAGAAGAGGTAACAAATAAGGTAAGGGTATTAAATCCATTCTGTAATGTTGTTCAACTCTATCAGGATACTTGTATTGGCTTTGCGGAAGAAGTAGAAGGGGAGGTAATCCTGATCCCAGAACAGAGAGATGATGTTAATGAGTCAACCCTTCGCCAGGTCAATACCATAGAGACCCCTAGTATAGTTCCAGAACATTTAAAAGACATATTTAACCAGGCCTCTGAAGGCAAGAGCTCAGAAGAAATAGAACTGATAAGGAAAGTGTTATGCAAATTTTCAGATATTTTTTCCAGATCCGACTCTGATTTAGGATTAACTGACCTTGTCAAGCATTCTATAGATACTGGGAACACTAAACCAATCAAGCAACCTCCAAGGAGAGTTCCCTTAGCCTATGCAGACGAAGAAAGAAAAATTATATCTCAAATGGAGGAAAATGGTATAATAAGAAAATCCAGATCTCCTTGGGCAAGCCCTCTCTGTTTGGTGGTGAAGAAAAATGGAAAGATTAGACCTTGCGTTGACTACAGGAAATTAAATGCAGTCTCAAATCCAGATGCTTTCCCACTTCCAAGAGTACAAGATTGTTTAGACGCTGTTGCCGGAGCCAAGTACTTTTCCACATTTGACCTCATTTCAGGCTACCATCAAGTACCTATGGAAGAAAGCAGCATCCCAAAGACTGCCTTTGTGACCAAGTATGGCTTATATGAGTTTCTTTCTATGCCGTTTGGACTTTCATGTGCACCCGCAACATTCCAAAGACTGATGGAATTGGTACTTCAGGGTCTTCAATGGAAAATCTGCCTTATCTACTTAGATGACGTAGTTGTATTTGGATCATCTGTGGAAGAGCACATGGAAAGAGTATCACAAGTCTTTGAATGTATCAGACAAGCAAAATTAAAACTTAAGCCAGAAAAATGCCGGTTGCTACAAAAGGAAGTTACTTTTCTTGGTCATGTAATAAATGAAAATGGAATTTCACCTAATCCTGAAAATGTTGAAAAACTGGTACAGATGAAAGTTCCTCAGAATGTACGGGAAGTCAGGGGATTTTTGGGGTTGGGCAATTACTACAGGAAATTTATTGCAGGTTTTTCCCAAATAGCAAAACCCCTGGTTGACTTGACTCGCAAAAAGGCTAAATTTGATTGGACAGAGGAATGTGAGCAGTTCTTTAATCAATTAAAACGAGCATTGACTGGAGCTGATATAATGGCCTACCCAAAAGACCAAGGGAGATTCATATTGGATACTGATGCCAGTGATTATGCTATTGGGGCGGTACTCAGTCAAGAACAAGATGGACAAGAAAAGGTTGTGGCTTATGGAAGTCACACTTTAGGAAAATCAGAGCGGAATTATTGCGTCACAGATAAAGAGTTGCTGGCTGTGAGATACTTCATTGAGTACTATAAACAATATTTACTAGGAAGAGAGTTTATTGTTAGGACCGACCATCAGGCTCTGGTTTGGCTATTCAGTCTCAAAGAACCAAAGGGGCGTATCGCACGTTGGATAGAGATACTATCCCAATACAATTTTAGCATCCAGTACCGGCCAGGTAAAAAGCATGGAAATGCTGATTCCCTGTCTCGAATGTGTATAAATCCTAGGCATTGTACTTGTGAAAATAATGAGATTGACAATCTGGAGTCACTCCCTTTAAAGTGTGGACCATGTAGTAAATGCAGGAAAAGGACTAATGAAATGATGAGCCAATTGCTGAAGGACCAGCCTGAACAAGAAATCACAGAGTGTAAGAACTCAACTCCTGGAGTATCAACTGACTTAATTAGAATGATCACAACTAGATCAAGGGGAAATAACCCAGCTCCACTTTCAGGTGAGATCAATGTCACAGAGTTGCAGCAAAATGATCCTAATATAAATATTGTTTACCAGTGGGTAAAACAGAACCAGAGAATAAGTCATGCAGAGGTAAGCAAATTAAGTCCTGCTATCCGTCATTATTGGCACCTTTGGAACTCCCTTTGTATTGTGGATAATGTTTTATGTAAGAAATTCTATCGACGATGTGATAGTGACATACACTTGCAAATCCTAGTGCCCCAATCCTTAAGAGGAACCATTCTTAAACATATGCATGATAGTTTAATGGGTGGGCACCTGGGAGTCAACAAAACCTACAGCAAGTTGAAACAACGGTTTTATTGGTATGAGGCAAAAGAAGATGTCCTGATATGGGTAAGAAAGTGTGACACGTGTGGACGGAACAAATCAGAACAAAGAACCCCTCGAGCTAGATTGGGAGAAAACCAAGTCGGAGGACCAATGGACCGTTTGGCTACAGATTTACTAGGACCCCTCCCTGAGACGCCTCGTGGAAATAATTATGTCCTAGTGATCACAGATCATTTCACCAAGTGGGTCGAAGCCATCGCTGTTCCAGACCAAACAGCCCAGACATGTGCGCACTATTTGTTACAAGTAGTCTGTCAATTTGGATGTCCCCTTTCAATTCTTTCAGACCAAGGTAGGTGTTTTGAAAGTAATTTATTTCAGGAATTTTGCCATTTACTGGAAATAAAGAAGTCAAGAACAAGCCCAAGGAACCCTAGGTGCAATGGATTGGCCGAGAGATTCAACCGGACACTAGTGCAGATGATCAAATCTTATTTAAAAGGGGAGCAGACAGATTGGGACAAAAATCTACATTTTATAACAGCAGCCTATAGAGCAACGCCACAGGATTCAACAGGGCTAACTCCAAATCTTCTTATGCTTGGGAGAGAAACCAGACTACCAGCAGATTTAGTATTAGGAAATACAACTTCAGAAGGAATATTGTGCAATTATGGGGACTACGTTGAAAGCTTGAGACAACGCATGTGTAAAGCTCATGAGATTGCAAGGAAACATTTAAGACAAGCTGCACAACATCAGAGGGAAATTTATGACATAAAAGCATGGCAACATCGTTATGATGAAGGACAACTGGTTTGGTACTTAAATGAGAACAGAAGGATGGGCATATGTCAAAAACTACAACCAACGTACCTCGGTCCGTTTGTAATTACGCGGAAATTCAACGATTTGATATTTAACGTTCATTTAGGTCCGAACGATTCTCGCGTTGTTCACCATAACAAGCTGAAGAAGTATGAAGGAGAAGACAAACCAGAATGGGTGAAGAAGCTATTAAAGAAGCTGAAGATACCATGTCGATTTTAAGCTACAGTACTGGTAGATTGTACAGTCTCCTCAAAACAGAAGTTTTATAAAGATATATACTAGCATAGGGCAGATTTGAGGATTTATATGGTTGGGGGGTGACTCTTTAGAATTTTATTAAGTTTCTTATTATTTGTGTGTGTACTTTACATGTAGATGGCAGATCTAGAGAAAGAGATCCTGAGACGAGGAAGGGCCTATCAGTGTCTTCTGTGCGACCAATACCAGGGAGAAAAGAGACATGTGATTCCTCACATTTATAAGTATCACATTCCCCTGGACAGTGCGCCCTTTTATTGTAGTCTCTGTCATTTCATAGCGACAGAGAAGAAGAAATTAGTAGACCATGTCACTCACTATGCTAAGCATACTGAGGCAGCAAAGAACCTGGCAGATAATGGGAAGAGTTACCTACACGAGAATAAAGACCCCATACTACTGGTGGAGGGAAACCACTTTGCAAAGATGGGCAGGAAAGAGTCCCATGACCTGTGGGCCAGTAGGATAAGGCGGACAACTGTCATCCCGGACTTAGGATCCCCACCAAGGAATCCTACTCCATCGTATCCTGTGGTAGATGTCGCACCAACTAAGGATGTCCTGAGAACACCAGAGCCCCTGTTGGCTAACGAGTCTGTAGGAGCTGCTGCCATTCCTATAATAGACGATTTCCTCAGCTGTGAACCGAATCTTGATTTCCTGGACAGGATTTTAGGGTACGATTCCCCTCCAAAAGCTGCAGAGTGCTTGAGCATTCAAGGAGGAACACCGGTAAGTGCTGGAAAGGGGAAAGGAAAAAAGGAAGAGAAAGAAGAGAGTAAAGAGGAAAATAGAGAAAAGGGAGGGAAGGCAAAGATTAATGAAGAAAACAAAGGTGAGAAAAGGGTCCCGAAGAAGAGGAAGAGGCGAGATACCAACAACAGCAGCAGCTCTGACAGTGACACTAGTGACAGCGAGAGTGAGGAGGAAGAAGAAAGAGTGAAGGAAAACCAATCACAGCTAAAGACAACCTTGATTGCAAAGGTAGACACCATGAACAATCATCTATTTATGATTCACGATGTATTGCACCATATGATGGGAGAAATGAAGCGTCAAACAGCAGTGCTACAAGAATTAAAGGATGCTAGACCACTGGAAAAAGAAGAACCTGTCATCAAGAGAAGATCAAGATCACCAAGACCAAGGGAACCAGCACCAAACAGGCCAAGGACACCACCCAGGAGATGGACACCACCTAGACGGAGAGGATGGAGGAAGTGAAAGACTGTAACCATGAAGTGTTAATTATTTTGAAAATCAATTGTTAATGGAATGACCCTAGGAGAAATGTTAGTATATTGTATGAGTTGTCTTATGTATAATTACATGTATATTTGAATATTTGAATGGTTTGTAAGTTAAAAGTTGTATTTAAATTTCAGTTTTGTGTATATTAATCTTATTAAGTTTCCGTGGGGACACTGGAAACTAAAAAGGGGGATAAATGTAGGGTGTGGGTACTTATATTTAAATAGGTCAAAATATATGTTTTGACACTTTCAGTAACTTATTTCATGTGAATATATATGGATATTGTTATTAAAATGACTATAATTAGATTATAAATAAATAATCTTGTAGAGTTTAATCCTTTATTTAGGGTAATTATAAAATTACTTGCTATATATGCATTTATTGTTATAAATTGTTACCGTGTTTACTGAACAGAGGAAATTCGAAATGACATGTTTTATACGATTACAACCTATGTGTTTGTTTTTAAAAGGCTATTTATGTACTTACGGGGTTGAAATATCATTATCTGTTTGTATCTTTATCATCTCGTTTCTGTAATTCCTCTTTATTGAGTATTTTACTTGTTTTCCTTGCACATGTATGCATTTCTGTTTTGCTGCTCTGAAGTTTGACCTCTACTTCCGGGTCAAACTTCTTATTTTAGAGTTCACCCTCATAAATATTCATACCCGGTGAATTCCATCGAAATTGGCATTGTAAGTAAACAAAATCGTATTTTTATATTGATACTAGATATGTTGAATGAAAAGTAGTGTTTTAAAAGTTTAACTTTGATTGTTTGTGATTTTTATTCATAGAACTATGTTATTTGAGAGGTATTCCGTTTACTGTTAACAAAATCTGTTTTTAGTAAACGAATTTTAGAAGTGATATGGTTTAACGGATATGAACGGGGTATATATAGCACGAATCCGTTAATTTTCGTTAGTCTGCAAATTTGGGGGTTTTAGAGATGTAAGTGATTTATTTAATTGGAAATTTAATAGGGTTTAAGAGACTAAGTTTTGGTCACATATTTCCATAAATTGGAAATCTTATCAAATAATTTACAGTTAATTAGTTAATTACAATTAATTAACGTCACATTTTCAGATTAATATCTGAATCAGACTTTACAACTTCTTTTGGGGGGTTTATTCAATATTTATGGTTTGATTAGACTAAGTAGTTTTAGTATAGTCACATATTCAGAAATTTATCTGAATCAGACTATTTAAACATTAATTAAAGTTGTGAATTTACTGGAGTTATGAGGGTATTTCAGGGAATTTAAAGGGCAGGAGTTAAATTAATGTTGTTTTGAGGAGGCTATTTATTTATTTATTTTCTGGCTTGTAAGAAATAGTTTGTGTATCAATAAATTGTGAAACTTTGCAGCAGACTCTTTATTTACTTATATTTGGGTTCGGTACTTGCCAGTAAAAGTACCTGGTGTCAGAAGAACAAATCAATCCTAAAGTGTAGCGTTAGCACGTTACAATACGTTTCTTTTATATCCCTCCAAAACTTTGTAAAATTCTGCCGTTAGTCCATCTTGCCCTGGAGATCTATTATTTTTCATACTTTTAACTGATATATCGCATTCATGCATTGTGGGCAATTCATCGCATTCTCTCTTTTCGCTATCTGTAATTTTTTCACATTCAATATCTTTAAGAAAATTATCAATATCATCGTCACATATATTTCACAGTTCATTATACCTGTATTGTCTGTATGCTCTATTTGATTTTCATCTTTTACCTTATTGATTGTATTATTTGACTGTTTTTTTTTTAAAGATTTAAAAAATAAAGTGAACTTTTCTCTCCTTTTTCTATCCATACGCTCTGGAGCGGATATATACACAGCTACATTTTTTTTGTCAGTGCAATGTTGGCAACTTGACAGTCAGTCTTGTACCCCATGCTGTGAAAGACAGCTTGTTTGTAAAATGATAATCACAAGTTGAATAAAATGCTATAAGATATACTTGTTAAAAGCATATTACATTGTCCTGAATCATCCTACATATTTGAGCAAGAATGTCAATGTTTTTATTGGTCATTGGAAATATGAGCATTTGGTCAATGTCCATTTTATTAAAGGGCTTACAATATTTCTCTATTAACTTATATAAAATAACTCTCTCCCTCTGAGCATGACTACAGATATGTAAAAAATGTTTTTCATCATAAACTAAATTGTTCTTGTATCTAAGACGAAACCTTTCATTTTTGGGAATATTTTGATATCGCCTTCTTTCAATTTGAGTGCTATGAGTTAATATACGAAAACGAATAATTTCTTCTATACGTAACAGTAATCACAACATTTTACCAGGTTTTTAAGTTTCGGTGTATATTTCGATGATATTTAAAAATACATTGTAATGTAATTCATAACTCCTTTTAAGTATTTCTTTACATACTATCTCAGACTTTTTCATTTTCATTTTTCGTTTCAAATCTGCATTACATTTTAAATTTATAAATTCTAAAAACAACACAAGATATAATGTTTTTAAATAATTGTACTTTAATAAAGCTTATTAAATTAAAAGAATTGGAAAAGCAAAGTAGAAACGGAATAATCTATCCAATAATCCTTTTAGCCAAAAGAGAAATAGACAGTGGTACATGCAAAAATTATAAAATCATATCATGAAGGGTCAGGATTCTGACCACTAATGGAACTTTATATCAGCTTTATATATTGGTGGATACTGTATCATTAGAGGTTGCTGGTTTAGTTTAGTTCATTCACTCAAACTAAATAATTTGGTACAAGAGGAACATATATACAGAATAAATCGTCAGAGTTATACGTACATTGTCATACAGGAAAAATATAAAAGTAAAAATAGACGTATAACAGAATCCATATTTATGCAAGACTTTGGTATAGGGGATAAGACGGATAAAAGAGATCTGAACAGGGGGCAGACAGCATCGGAAATATTTGAAATAAATACACATAATTTTCTTAAAGATTTAGAATTATAATTTGACATTAGTTTAGAGAACTTTTAAACATAGATGTTGATTAAGTCTAAGGCAAGAAAAGTGACGATATCAGTAGTAAATTGCCAATTCAATGAATTTAATAGTACTATTGTTCCCCCACTGAATTTGTGTGGAAATAAGTTTAATCAGACCAAAATTAGCGCAATTTTTTGTGCACCGTAAATTGTAACGTTTTAACAAGTACGGAACTGTAACTCCTAGGTAGTCCATCCGGATTTTTTTCAGACCGAGAGCTACAGACCTGCAGCTAAAACAATTAAGAACTATTGATATTGATCTACTGAAAAACACCAATGACTACTTATTTCTGTAACACAGAAGGATACAAGGAGCAGAGATTTACAAATCAAATACAGGTTCAACAAAACCGTAGTTACCACCCGTAGAAACATACATAAATACATGTATGAATATGAGTACGAAAAATTCTCGTGGAGAAGCATTTTAAAATGTTATATGATATTATTTCTACGAAAAAATAAAATGGGCTGACCGATTACATGTATAAAAAAATCATAACCGCTTATTTATCCACCATTTTATCGTAGACCCGTTGTGCTTTCTGTTGAGTCTTCTAAACCATTTGAGTCGGAACTACTTCCTGACCTGCGCAACAACTTTTCGAGCATGTTACTGGTGCTGCTTACTGGAGACAAGCAGTCTTGTTCTGTCAAACACTCTCTGACTGGAGCCGAGCTTCCCTGTTGTATCATACTGTCGCTGTTGATCAAGATTTCGTTAACACTACCTTGGTTCTCGAACAAATCCAGCAAAATGTTGCATTGCTCTGTTGTCAGCTCTATGACTTCCTCCGTATTCTGCGCACCAACATTACTATTCTCACCTGTTTCAAGGGAATTATTTTCGTTTGGATAACTTTTTGGGGTATCTTTTGTGGCTTGATCATTCTTCTTGCTAATCATCATAGGCGATTTTTTCTCTTGAACCTCGAATAGATTTTCAGGATCAAAACAATCAGACGTTCCAAAGTGTTTGTCGTCTGCTTGTCTTCCTGCGGCCATCTTTTTACTAAGGTGTTGTCGTAAGCCTTGCTTGACATTTGGTTTGCTTTCGCGACATTTTTGAAATACAGATACTTTATTCTTTTTGCAGCTTGGTGAGGTTTTCTCCTCGGTTTGTTGCAGGGAGAACATCGTATTCCTCTTGCAAAACCCCTCCACCATGGCATTTATTTCTGACAAGCGTCGTTTAGGCTTCTTTTTCTTGGTTTTGACGTCATCCATATTCTCTGTTAAACCGTGCAATTTGATTGTTAGTTCAAGTTGCTGAAAATATAAATTAATAAAACATACGTTTAGCATAGATGATTTCTGGATGATATTTTGCCAATTATGACAATGTTTCATTACCAGATGCCCTAGAAGCTTTTATTTTGTGAATTTGATTTCATGAAAAAAGGGTCCATGTCTAAACATAGGAGGCCACATACTAAAATGAGTAAATGTTGTTCTATTTTTTTAAAATCATTTTTTAAATTTCTAAAACATGTATTGAACTCTGAACTGAACTGTGGCCACACTTTGCCTTTCGAGAGCATTGATCTAACTGAATGTCTGTTTACCATATTATTTATCTTTGATAAAAGTATTCCTATGTTAGCTTTTACAAGATTTTATCAGAATATTTCAATCTACATATTATAAAGAGGAATATTTTGGAATAGCACCCCCATTTGAATATGATAATTAGTGTTATAGGATCCACAGTATCCAAAAACAAAAATTCGATGCCTAAATTTATATTAATTCTAATGTTAATTTGTACAAGTTGTTTATCAATCCATATCAACGCTCTTTGACTGGCAAATGATATAAACCTGAACATCCATAAACCATGTTAAGCGCGCTTTGTTGGGGGAAAGTATCTGAGAAATAAAAGATTAACGAGGTAATGATCTACAGTGTAAGACTTAGACGCATCACATCAGCATATTTCGCGCTTCATGCTAAATAAAGATGCCGATCGGAAGCATCGATGTTTAAAACAGTGAATCTGCACAAAGTGAAATTTATTTTATATATGCATAGGACACGCGGAAACCGAAATAAAAGCGTCACAGATTTCGAATATAAACAGAAGGAAAATATACTCTAAAATTCAGGGCCTGAATGTAAAATGTAAATATCATCATATTATAATATTGTTATAATTATTAAATGATAGTTAAATGTTGCAAGATTACAGGAGACACGTTTAGCAACAGTCTCATGATCGCCAAAAACATCCATAGACAGCTGAGATTCATCTTACGACCTTTAATCACACAACGTTGTAAGACGTTCATACTTTTTTTGGTGCGTTGCATTGCGATAGTTTAAATGGCATTCAGTCTCTTCTGAATAGTGTGCATGTCCACTATTTTGAGGAGACTTGACGTGATCACTAAAACGCATGCAACGAATGCGAGAGCTCGTGCGAAGCTAAAACATTCCGATTGCAAAGTGTTGTAAAGTGCTCGTGTGCCAATTGTGAAAGGGTCTTTACATTTTAGCAAAGCACTGCCAATATGTACGATCCACTTATCCGGTTTTTAATACAGATTTCAAAGATTTTGAATGCATTACCAGTTATGTAACTGATATTTATTTCATGATCATTTTATGAATACTTTCAAAATACTAATTTGATTACAATTGATATGGATGTACTTACAAAGATCCTAAAGAGCAGTTTTTGGTATTTGGAGTCCATGGTTCGCTGGTTCTCCTCCAGTTTATGTAGCTTATACTTGTCTTTCTTCAGCTCCTTCATGTATTCTACGGATGCCTTTAATATGGAACCTTTGTTCTGTTTGAGGTCACTGCAAGAAAAAGCATTGAATAAATGAAATTCAATATACCTGTATAAAACCGTTAGAATACTAGTACATATCTTTAACATGACTTAAGGAGGCTCGGTGGTCAACAAATCAATAAAGTATTATTTAGCGAAGAAAAATTTCATTTATTTTAACTTTAAAATTTTAATGTTTTAATATAACTTTATATAGGGCTCTTCTTTTTAAGAAGATTTATATAGTCTAAAAATGGCGACGACCATCTCGCCTTCTCAAAGACATACTAGCGTAAACATTCACCGTAGAGTTATCTTCATTTTTTAATGAAAATGCCATGACTTCCTGTGTTATATATTTATAATTAAAAAATCATGATTAATTTGAGGTTTTTTGGTTTATTTTGGTTTTTTTGGGGTGAGGAGGTGAGTGATTGTTTCACACAGCTGCGCTATTGATGTATTATATTTATTTTTGTAAATTCCGTATCGCGGTTTTTAAGTACCAAATGCTACTTGCCCCATTAAACTTTCTACTTTTTAAACAAGCAAACTTTTATAGGAACTAATGGCTATGCGAACGATTGTAGGGGAGCGATGTGTTTACAAACGTTTCGAATCGTGTTTTATATGACAATCAAATTACAATAGCCTCGCCGTCTATGAGATTGATCAATTCGATATATTTCCATAGTCAGTCAGTAACAAACCGATTAAGTAATAATAGCTTATAACCATTGATTTATTGTATTTTCTGTAGCTAGGGGAGCGCATGAATAATTCTAAGCAAGATACTTTAGATATCTAAGTTAGCACTGCGATAAGAGGAATTACTCTTGTTTGTAAACTGTGCCTGGCAAAATCATGAAATGGATATTTTGAATCTTATACAATGCAGTGATATATTATGTGTGATCTATTTTATTTTTATGATGATGTAATATTGATAAATTACTAAATGTGATACATGTATTGTTAAATATTTCAGAGTTTAATATAAAGAATAATATATTGATCAAGAACCCTACGTTGGAGTTGTTGTCTATATATCTACAATAAAACAACCATTACATTACCATTTGTGATCGCTACCTCAAGCCAAAGGTAATATGAAGATAAAAAATCTTGGAATGTCTTCAATGAGTAAACGCAAATGATAGCCCCATTGTTGGTTCTTGTAATGAACCCCTGACCGTCAGGGTTATTGTATAAATGAAATTGGACTTTTTTAAATGTTTGCAGCAAATATTTATCTTATAAATGATAGCCATTTTTTATCTAAAGAATATTTTTGTTTAAATCAGATTTGAACGCCCAATTGAGGTCACTCTCCGACTACTCAAGATCTGATAACAATAACATTAACATCATTTATTTTCTTCAATACATTTATAGGACCCCATCTTCTTCGTGTGAACTTCAATCACAAGGACCATTAAGTGTCTTCTTACTAGTTAATTTCCATTTTTATTTTGACAAAAAAGAAGATTGTGTACTATACATTCTATCTATAAACAACACAAGCTGCATTCTTTCCGGAATGTTGTCCAATCCAGATCCCAGTGGTAGCCATTTTTTTCCTAAAGAATGTTTGGGTTTTTTTTTAAATGTGTATTATTTAAAATTAGAATTGACCGTTCAATGAAGGTCACTCACTGACCACCCAGGTTTTGTTAACAATAACTTTAAAATTTCTTTATTCTAGCTTGCTTTAAATGACTTCACAGATGATGGTCCCCAATTTATTTTCTTCAAGACGTGTACAGGACCACACCTTCTTCGTGTGACCTCAGATCAAAGAGACCACTAAGTGTCTTCTTACAAGTTAATTTCCATTTTTATTTTGACAATAAAGGGTTTCAGTATAATTCTTAAGATTGTGTACAAGCCGCATTCTTTCTTTGGAATGTTGTCCATTCCAGACCCCAGTGGTGTAATATTAATTGTGACTTAAATGCTTCGCCCGCACTTGCTTTTACATTAAATTCGCAAATAACAATGACAAGAAATCGTGTCTCTTTGAATTGAAGTAAATAAAAATGATCCCTCTTTGTTGATCTTTTTAACTTCAAGGAATCATTGTGCAATTAAGGTATTCAATGTATCATAACGTACATTTGACCTTTAATCAAAAATATTTTAATTATAGAAATATTTCAGATTTTCTACATATTGTATCTTTATTATTGTATTTGATATTCGAACTATTTCTTGAACAACAAACAAAAAACTAAGATCTTAGATGTCATTATGAAACTTAATTTGCCAAAAGGAAATATTTTCTATAAATTGATAAAAAATAAATAGAGTTAATCTGCTTCTTAACTATTCACACTTATCACAGCCAAGTAGTATCTATCAACGAACTCAAAGAGTTAGCAGGACAGGAAGATATTGCTGTTGAAATTGCTAGAAGGAAGTGGAGATGGATTGGCCATGTGCTGAGAAAGGACCAGCACGATATTACCAGAGAAAGCATCTTGTGGACGGCCGATGGCAAAAGGAAAAGGGGGAGGCCAAAAACAACATGGCGAAGAACAGCAGAGAGTGAGCTAAAAAAGATAAAGTTATCGTGGAGAACAGTGGTGGCAAAAGCAAAGGATCGGACTGGGTGGAGGAAATGTATGTCTGCCTTGTGTGCCGCCTGGCATAAAGAGGCATAAGTTAGTAAGAAAATAAGTATCAAAGCGACGAGTGAAAGATGAAAAAATGACGATAACAAACCGTCAACCATCTCAAAAATCCATAAAACGAAATACATATTCAAAGCAGAGCAACACGGACCTCCAACAAGATAGAGGTAGGATCAGGTGCCTAACAGGAGTGAACATCCTCTGCTGACCGGTCACACCCACCGTGTGCTCTTTGTCGTAATCGGGGAAAAACGGAAAAGTCTGTAGACAATTAGGTGATAAATTATGGTCTAACAATTAGTATGAAAAACGTCAGTCAGCATGCGACCCAGTGGATGATTGTATTTGCTGACAGGCATACTCTAAAACCTGGCCTGGCCTGGCCTGGCCTGGCCTCATTGGCCTGGCCTGGCCTCAAAGTTGGCCTGGCCTCACTTTTGGCCTCAAATTTGGCCTGGCCCCAAATTTTGGTCTGGCCTCAAATTTTGGCCTGGCCCCAAATTTGGCCTCTTCAAAAATTTTTGGCCTCATATTAAAAAATTTTTCTCTCACATTTTCAAAGAGTTTTCATTGAATTTTTATTGATTTTCAAATGTTTAAGAGAATTTTTTTTATAATAGGTGACCTGGCTGATTGAGTTTTAATTGATTTTTTTCAAGTTTGCACATAGGATATGCATGTGCAACACTGCTCTTTTATTGCCAAGGAATGGATTATGCCCAATACTGAAGCTATCGGCATTAAAATTCAGAGACGCAACCCCCTTCCCCACTTCAAAAAGTAGAATAGAGATATCAGAATAATAAAGTAAAACATCATTTTAAAAGAGACTGACCTGTTTGATGGATAAATAAATATCTCAAACATTTGTAAACTGATTCATAACATCAAATCTCTATCCACATGCAATGCACTTTAAAAACGCCAGACTGAGTTCGCTTACATTACCTGTCAACACCAATCAAACCCAAATTTCCCTCCCCAGTAGAAATTCGATATCAGCCTCCTCTGTCGCTTTATTGGGGTCAGATTAATTGCCTGCACTGCCGTTCAACATTTCACACGGTCTAATTTAATTAATGTCATTTGTGAATGACTGCAACATTGTATCCTCCGATAACTTGATTCAGTGATGGTCATTAATCATCACCCCTATATTAGAGTAGTTTCATGCATGTGTTGTTTGTGTATTTAGGAAACAACTTTTCCCCTATAGGGTAACTTCGATATCAGAATTTGAACACAGCATAACATGTTGTGACCTTTAATGTTGGTTAGAATAAATAAATTGGTCTCTGTCATTATTTTTTTTCTCACACAGGTATTTGTCCGATCCTGATAGCAGTTTAAGTTAATTAAGTACATTGAAAAAAACATGCCATGGTGGAATACAATGGCAGTAATACATTCTTAAAGTACTTTGGAATTTAAAAACAGACTGTTTCAAAATCTGAAGAAAAAATTCAGAATCAATCACTCATACCTGTAGTCATATTAACATGTATGTTTCAAAAAAACTATCACAATAAGACTCTAAAAGCTATTTAGTGTGATGTTTTAAGTGTATTAAACATAAATCAATAAAAAATCAATACAATCAACATATGTGTAAAGAAAATAAAAAAATAAAATTGAGGCCAACAATTTTTGAAGAGGCCAAATTTGAGGCCAGGCCAATTTTTGAGGCCAGGCCAAAATTTGGGGCCAAGCCAAATTTGAGGCCAAAAGTGAGGCCAGGCCAACTTTGAGGCCAGGCCAGGCCAATGGGGCCAGGCCAGGCCAGGCCAGGCCAGGTTTTAGAGTATGCCTTTGCTGACAAGGTCGTTTTATCGACCATAGAACTTACGAAAAGATGACTTCAAACGAGCCTGTTGATTGATAGTCCTGTTTTATCAACTTATTTGCCAGTAGCTTGCCTCGCCTTAGAAACTGTTCATACGAAGAACATGCCCTTGCTTATCGAATTAACTGAGAGACAAAAACACCATATACAGGTGATGAAGGTATATTGCTACATAAGTAAGGAAAGTTGACTATAGAAAAATTGAAGTCATCACGTTTATCATAAAGTTTTGTTGTTAGTGTGGTATCTTTTATTTCAAGTTCACTGGGATATATCGAGTCGACATAAGTATGGAAAATCTATTTATTCAAGGTCAAACAAAATTTATGTAACAAATCACTTTTCAATTAGAAATTTCTTTGGTGTTTGATCTACCCAATAAATGTCCGGCGTTGTATAATTAAAGGTCCGCCCCGTAAAATAGTCCGGGGCGGACCCTTAATGTTAACATTTAAGGTCCGCCTTTGCTCTAAAAGGGTCCGGCCCGTATAAGAAAAGGTCCGCCTAACATAAAAGGTCTGTGGTATATTTTTCATTTCTATCTTTTCTATTTCGAGTATATTTTTACAAAATAAGTGGTATTATTTTGTAATTCGTTTAAAGGAGTACTTACCCGAAGTGAGTTCATAAATATCCAGCACAGGGTGTGAATGAAATACATATAGCTTGGTCAACACAAATAAATTATAGTAATTTATACAGTTTAAAACTGGTTTTTTTTTCATTTAAACTTTAATTTTGCAGAGCGACCTTAAACAAACAGGAAATAAAGCTGATTGGTGTCATTAATTAAACAATGGCTTGAACCAGGTGTAATATACACACACCACCCTGCAGGTGTGAAGGGTTCACAGCTTCACGTGTTTGACCGTTTGAAATCAAGTAAACAATGGACATTTCACACGTCCTCTTTTTGTATATCTTTCCAATATGATACACGTTTAAAAACTTAACCATTTGAAAATCAAATATTCTTTACAATTCAATTATAACGATACCTGCAATCAATATCATTGCTATTTTTTATATGCACTATGGCACATGTGTAAGTTATGCTAATTATTATAAATAGTTCAGTTCTTCGATCCTTCTTTTCGGATTTTTGGATCGGACCTTTGCCTTTGTAGTATCCAAATGAATTAATTTGTTTATAAGAAATTAAATGCTTGTAAGATTAGTAAAGAGCCCTATTCCTTTGGCTGTATTACCATTTTGCATCTTGCAAAGAATAAGAGGTAATTTAAAAAAAAAAAAAAAAAAAAATATTCGTGTGAAAGAGGCAAATGTTGACACCCCTGGTAAAATTTTATGCTAGATTCCTGCCTGCTATACCCACATATAGCATTAATTCTTTTTTTTTTAATCACAAATATCATATAAACATCATGCCCAGCATTTCTTGACCCCTCCCCCAATAAAAAGAATAACAAGGTCATTAGATGAAAATCAATACCGTCCGACAAATATGACTAATCTACCTTATTTTATGATTATTTTAAAGAGACGGACAATCGTTTGCTATGAATTCCAGGCCTTTTTCACATTTTTTAAAAATCGTCGGATAAAACTCAATTATAAATATGTTTTACTACTTCTCTTACTTAACATTACACTTATTTTGCGATCTTTTTAGGGATACAACATGTACATGTACCGGGTCTCACTCCTTTAATTGAATGATTTTACGATGAAAATCAATTATACAAATATAATAATAAATAATGTGTAACTACTCTGAATACATTTTTAAAAATAAAAAGTACGCTGAAGTCAATTTCATGTCCACTTCAACATTAAGAAGATCAACTGAAAAATATCATTACAAGAATCTATATTAAACTCACTATATCAATAAATGACGAGTTCTTTCAACAAGACGGACCTTTTCTTGGGTTATAATATTGGGTCCTACCTCAATAAATGGTCATCGGGTTAAAATACTGACTGTGAATTATATGCATCAGCATTTCAAAGGGGCGCACCTTTTCTTGTGCTATGATAATGGGTCCAACCCTTATATTTACCACAGTTACGTATAAACTATATGTCAATGTATACCATCCGTCCAGGTAATGCACATATGCGACCTTTTATTAATTATATCTATCTTAAAATAATGATAAATCTACCAAGAGACGTATAAATTGTCAGACGTATAAATTATCATACATTCCTGATCTACTGAAAATTAAACAAAGCACGAGCTACATGTAAAAAAGACAATCTCAGTTGTGTAGAACACTATAGCGGAGACATTTTTTTCTTTCTCAGCTCAGAGGTGTACTCTGATTAGCACAGGTGTAAATGCCTGCAGGGCTTCATTTACCCGTGTTTACCTGTCGTGTAACCCTCTGCTAATACGTATACACCGGAAGAGATTTAAAACAAAGGGACTAATTTGTGTGTGCAAATCATTGTCAAAAATACTCATGGTTTTCCTTTTTTTCAAATTCTTAAACAATTGGTCAAAATCTAATCCGCTATCAATATTTAATATTTCATAAAGTAATTTAGTCATACATGTACCATTCGCATATGGCCGATTGGATTAATATGTAAACAAAGATATCTATTAGATACATGTACATGAGCAAAAAAGATAATAACTTTAAGGGAAATTTTAATAAGTGACTACAGGTAGGACCTTTTCTTATAAGGGGAAAGCCGGACCTTAAATGTTAACATTAAAGGTCCGGCCGGACCATTTTACGGGGCGGATCTTAAATTATACGACACCGGTCATCGGATTAAGTCCCTTTGTCTGTTCCCACGCTCTACCTATTCTTTTGTCATGAGGCCCCAGAAAGGTAAACTTTCCTTATTATCATTAATATCATAAGTTATTAACCTTTAATCAAATTAATGTACCTCGCCTGGATCAGTTCGATTTTTGTTTCAAGATCCCAGTGCGTCACTTAATACTGGATCCTTGAAGATTAAACGCCGTAACTTTACATCGACTTGATTATCAATTTCAGGTAGAACATTATTTTATATACATTTTTTATTACGACTTCTTGTCTTTTTAAACTGTAAAACATTCAATTTTTAATGTTTTCAAATTACATTTATAACTATACTTATTACGTGCTATGATATGTAATTGTTGTTAGGCAGAAATATTTGTTATAATTAACTTGTATGTTTATTTCTAGGTCATTTTATGTTCACAATCATTTTCTCATCTGTACTTTACGTTTTTTTTAATTTTATTTATTCTTGATTTTATGAGTAGTCAATAATTACTATTTCCCGTTTTTCGCACTGATCTTTGTAAAAGCGTCTTCCGGAAATACCACGTCATTGGTTCTAAATTTACGCAATATTTACACTTCCGCCCATAATGAAATGCAGGTTTTACAAATTTACTTCGCTAAGAATATGCGTGTTTCGCTAAAGTATTCCCGCTTTCTAAATTATATTGTAAGTGTATAACATGTTAGTTTTACTAACGCTTTCTTTTATTTCAACTTAAGATCTATATTTGACTTTAAATCACTTATATTTTTATTCGGCTCGTCAACAGTGTACTCGTTTTAAGAATAGGTGTATAGCATGTAAAGCTTGCTATAAAATATAGTTGACTTTTCACTGATTGTGGTCCTCATCATAGCCAAGCGATCTCTCCATTTTAGTTAATTTTCCCCTCATCTATTAGTTTTTATTTATAATCACTAGATAACATCCCGCGCAAGCGCTGGAATTAACACTTATTCACATTAATAAGATACAATGCCATATATGTTGAACCAGATTTTTTTGCTCATTTTTGTATGTACTGTGTCCGAATTTTTCTTAATTGCATTTTCTAACCTATTCTGTAAATTTGAAATAAAAAAAACAACTGATGACTGGATATGAAGAGGAGCAGGCAGGGATGAAAATCTAAACTGAAATTGATTTTATATATATATATATATATATATATATATATATATATATATATATATATATATATATATATATATATATATATACACACACACATGGCTTTAAATCTTTTCGTTGAAGTTGACTGAAAAAAAATAACATTTTTATTTAATTGAAACCATGGAGTGGCACTGTGGGTGTATAGTGCGTCTTATCTATTTTCTAAATTTTGTTCTTTAGTTCAAATTTCACTATAATTTTTATCACAGTCCTATATAAGAATTTCAGATAAAAGATTGTCAACTAATCCCCCCCCCCTTCCCCGAATTCAACTTCCCCGTTTTATGCATAAACATCATTTATTCATACAGACATAGAGTTGTTAACACAATTTGTTCATGGTTCATGCGTTAGCGCGTTATGATAATTTGTCTGCTCACCTGACGGCATTTATTGACACGACGACGTCAAAAATAAATCATTCAATGCTTATATTTACATTCCCTTATTTTATTACATAAATCGGTATAAATTGCAGATCACGGAGGGAGTAAATTAGTAACAGCAAATACAACTGTTCTCTAAAACTGGTTTAAATGGTTATCACATAAACTGTTGAGATGAGTCTAAAAATATAATCCATGAAAATAACTCTTAAAATTTTGCTTTCAACAATAGAATTAACTTTAGTGTTGAATAATTGTAAAATATAAAGTTTTAACAACGTTTGAAATATATTTTTAAACCGATAACATAGAAGTCAATGTTTGGGAACTACTTATGTAAATTACATGAAAATTCATACGCAGTGATTCTGTTGTTGCATTTAGAGGCATTTAAAAATCACATAATGTAATGGGAAAACACAGTAGAATGTAAATATAAACTAGATGCTGACATTAGACAGTAATACCCGCACCAAGTGTTTGCCTCTGAATAACACTCTCTTTTTAGTCAAAAGGAAGACCACATTATAAATAAATAATTTGATGAGGTCATCCCATAATACACATATTACAATGTACTTTTATGTACAATTTGGGTTTGAACTGTTTGCATGTGAATTTTAAATTAATCAAAAATCTTAACATTTCATGTCATAGAAAGTATGGTCTATATAATTATTACAAGCATAATTTAATCATGCCCCCCCCCCCCCCCGGTTGCCTGCTTTATTTATGCTTTTGTGTGACAGTATGGTCTATATAATTATTACAAGCATAATTTAATCATGCCCCCCCCCCGGTTGCCTGCTTTATTTATGCTTTTGTGTGACAACATCACATACTACAACCCCCCCCCCCCCCCATAGGTAAATAAAAATCAGAATAATTTTATAACAATGAAAGCCTGTACATGTAATTGCGATAAAGAATATTGTAAACAGTGCAAAATAAATGTCATATTGCGCAATGATTTTCACTGCAGGACTGCCTTAACGATTTTAAAAGGTGGTATCAGAAACATGTCGATATTTATGTAAATAAAAGTGCGTTATTTTATATTATATGTAGTTATATTATAATTTAATAAATTACTTTCACCGTTTTAGAATTAAAAAGTTTTACAAATGAATATTTGGGCCAAAAAATAAGTTTTTAAAATTTTTTGGAAACTTAAGGTAAAAATAAGATAAGCCTCAGCAGGATTCAAACTCTCTACTTACAGACACATTGTTCACGCTCTAACCCATAGCACTATGCTGTTATCTAACATTATTTTGGGGGAAAATATTACATTTTATACTTTGTTTCGTCCAATAAGGAGTACATCACAATATGTAGGTGTCCCATACCACCTTAAAGCTGAAAATTGTGCTTTTCATGATTAATTACCTAATAAAATTGTGCAAGTGGTTTTAAAGAATAAAGTTGTGAAAATACATGCAATATGTTACAAGTAAATGATCTTTGTCCGAAGTTACGTACACAACACAGGTCTACATGTTGCATAATTAGTGGGTACTAGTTTTACCCAGCTCTTTGGTTAGATGGGTTTCACGTGGTGTATATATGCATATGTGTTTTTGATATGCAGAATAGGATTAATTATCATGAATAAACGTTTCTTTTGTGATGATCAGCTAAAGGAATTTATATTGTGCTCTAATTGGATTATTATGATGATGTTGATCAATATAGGTAAGTATAATACATGTAGTAGCGCAATATTATGAGACACTGGTATACAAAACAGTTAAGTTTTACTTTCACTTTCTAAAATGTGATATCCCTTTGTCAGCACACTGTATCATCATCTTTATTTAAATAAAATATCATGTTTATATGAGTTATAATAGGGAGGAAGGGGAAGGGGCCTTAACCGTTCCCCATCCCCAGGATGTGTGGATTATATATACATTTCTAGTGAGAATGAAGGCATGCTGCAGGTTTTTTCCCCATTAAACCTACCCCATCATCATACACCAGTAATAGAAAAAGAGTTAATGACTGTAATTTTCTTTTATTTTGCTTATTCTTTTTTGTCAAGAGATATGTGGTATGTCAAGATTTATGACTCATGAAAATTTGTGCATTTCACAGATATACATGTATAATTATATATAAAAAATACATGTGATATTATACTAGGGATGGCAATCAATTGCAGAATTGCTAATCGATTATTTATAACTCATTTTGACTGATTAATTTGTTAATCATTTTAAAAATATAGACATTTCTAAATACATGTATAACATATTATCAATATTTTTTGAAGATTGATTTTGTAACTATTAACAACTTATTTAGGGCCCCACTCTGCAGATGCCCTATAGTGTTCATTCTGTCCAATTCCGCTGATCATGTCAAGATACATTTAAGACAAATTGGCCCCTGCCCCTTGGGTCATTCCCCCCCCCCTCCCCCCAAGAGTTGCTTTTAAACCACCACCACCACCCCCTTTCTCTGAAATAGGGAATGATAATACATTTTAATAATTGTTGAGATCCCCAGCCCTAAACCATATTCATTCTTGCTCCTTGTGTCATTGCACATCAATTGGTACATGTATATAGGTTATGCCCCCTTTGAGACGCCCAGTGACTTTCCAGAGTTAGAACTAATCAAGTAAACTATCTTATTCATATGTAGTGTAATTCCTATCCCTAGCCCAGTGATGACCCTGCTTTGTTTTTTACAGCAAGGTTTTTGTTGACTGACTTTATATTTTCCACAATTATATATAACATTTTGTTTATCTTTAAGATTAAAAGCAATTTCCAAAATCTCTTTATGTACATCTGACATCATACAAAAAAAAACAATCAAGAAATGATTTTGCTACTGTAAAAATGTGAGAAAAGACTCTGAATTTTCCCACCCACCTGCCCCCCGAAAACATGAATAGTCGAATATTTTTAAAATATCCTTGAAATCATCGAAATCCGCACTCCTAAACCAGATATATTTTTGTTTCTTGAACCATGACCATGTCAAGGCAAATCTTTTTGTGGTATTAGTAGGTCACCCTCTCTGGTGGTCACCCTAACCCCACCCTCCCAAAATCAGAAATGATCAAATAACTTGAAAAAAATTCTTGTGATCCCCACCCCTAAAGCATATATATTATGTATCTCATGGTACGTTATTTCAATCACAAGAGATAAGAGGAGGTCCAGGAATTAGGTTTTTTATGGGACGGAACATCATTTTGCAGACCCTCAGAATCAAATTTATATTTCTAAAACCTTATTGCATATCTATAGTTCAGCCCCTGTTATATCCCTATAAATGATGTGGCTATTCATTAAATCATGAGAGGAGTTCTGGGAAGTAGGTTTTTTCAGGGGTGATAAACGTCAATTTTCTGCTACTATTTGACTCCTTGGGTGAAATTTAAATTTTTAAAACCTTATTGCACAACTATACGACAGCCCCTATCATACCCCAAGATATGATGTGGCTATTCGTTAAATCATGAGAGGAGTTCTGTGAAGTAGGTTTTTTTTAGGAGTGATAAACGTCAATTTTCAGCTACTATTTGACTCCCTGGATGAAATTTAATCATGTTTCAATTTTTAAAACCTTATTGCACATTTATAGGACAGCCCCTATCATATCTCAAAAGATGACAAAGCTACTGCATATATTGTAGGAGAAGTTCTGGGAACCATATTTTTTTGGCAAAAACAACATTTTTTTGATGCTCACAGACTCCCTTGATAAAAACAAAAATTCTGAAATTACACATCAACATGGCACCCCGAATCATATTCTATTAGATCATTAGGCTACTGCAAAAAAAGAAATTGACGTTTTTTGAAACCAGACTTTTTGAAAAAAAAAAAGAAGAAGTCATTTTTTCAGCCATTTAATGACCCCAAGGTCAAAATTGAAATTTCCGAAACCTTATTGCGCATCAATAGGACACCTTAAAATATACTCCAAGAGATGATTTGTCTACTATTGAAAATGTAAAAGAAGTTCGAGGAAGAAGGTTTTTTGTGAAAAAAAACGTCATTTTTTACCTATTATTTGACCCCCAGGACTACCAGAGAATTTTTGAAACCTGTTTACAAAACAACATGACACCCCAAATCAAACTCCAAGAGTTCAGTTTGCTGGTTTATAAGATGTAAGAGCAGTTTGAGAAAGTAAAACGTGACAGACGGACGGACGGACGGATGGACGGAACAGGATAACAACAATATACCTGAACTTTCTTTAGAAAGTGCGGGTATAATTAATGTTAAGGGTTACTAACAATATGTCGTGTTATAAAAATGTATGTAATTTAAAAAACGTGTACGCTTATTTATTTGCATATCTTAAACTAAAGTTGTCATCTAAGGTATCTGCCAAATGATTAACTTGCCCTTCACTTTCCATCAAGATGTTAATTAGTCAACTCGGTTCTTGGGCACCCAGTTCTGTAAAGTTCTTTCCATCAAAACTAAAATCGCGTCAAATTGGACCATTTTATTTATTGAACTTTTTTGTACCACCCAAAGATGTCCGATCTAAGGTATCTGTCCACGATGCATGATGAACTCGTCCTACACTTTCTGCCATGACGTTAATTAGTCAATCTGCGTTCTTGGTTACCTCGTTCTGGAAAGTTCTATCCATCAAAATTAAAATCACGCATTCAAGAAACGAATTGGCCCATTTTATTTATTCAACATTTGTCAAATTTCAATTTCTATGAAAACCCTAAATAGGTTCCCAATAAATATTTAACACTGTGCCGGATACTATGCCAATGCCAAGGTGCATTTTTGCACCCACTTAAGATGCAGTTTCGGAAAAATCCATATATAACAAATGATAGACCATTGTCTAGAGAGTATATAAACACTTTTGTTTTTAGTTTGTTTCACCTGACAGTTGAGATATTTACCTTTGAAAAATAATATCCCATAGGAAAATGATAATTCCCATAGGAGAAATGATTCTCCTACAGGAAATATTGACAATCCTATAGGATTTTCTAAAAATCCTAGAGGAATTATATTTCCAATAGAAGAAAGGTATTTCCTGTAGGAATTTGATTCAGACAGGTAATTGTCCTATAGGAAATTAAGATTTCCTCTCGGATTTTATCAAATCCTATCGGAATTGAAATTCCTAAAGGAAGTTCTTGTATTCCGATAGGAAATTTCAAATTTCCTATATGAATATTGTTTTTCGTATGGGAAAAATCATTTTCCTGTAGAAATTTATTTTTGAAAGGTAAATAAATACTCCACAAAAGGAATTATAAATTATCAAATTATGAATTATAAAATTTATATTTTGACAAAATTAATTTTTTTTTCATCAAGGGAAGATATCTCTTCACAAATGTTTTAGGTGCAAAATGACCGGCTTCTTATATGTTGTCAGTCATATGAGTTTGGTTCGTTTGAGTTTCATTTTGATCTAGCAATACATTTTTAACTTATTTGAAACAATTCAAAATTGTTCAATATTCCTTCATTATGTTTGCAGTCTCCCTTTTGTGGTGGGGGTTTTATATGGAACGCTATTAACATACATTAAAATATTTGTACCTATCTTCAAAAACATTATACCTATTTTCATATAATTATGTTTTCATTATCGTTGCTAAGTATGTAATAAATCCAGAGGTGCTCGAATGAAAGTTCACAAGACTTTGCCGAGATTTGTTCAGTTCCTGTGAAATTTCGAGCGAAGTATCAGTGTTCGGATAATATTCTCGTAAGTACTGGTCGTTTTTCGTATCATATCTTACTTTGATGTATGTTAAAATATGAAAATCTATTAAGATCTCTGTCTTATTTCATCATCTAGCGGTTATTTAAACTAAACGATAATAGTCAGAAAGAGTTATCGTTCGTGTTGCTTTGGGTTGCTTGACCGGTCAGCAGAGGATGCTCACTCCTCCTAGGCACCTGATCCTACCTCTATCTTTTTGGAGGTCCGTGTTGCTCTGCTTTGAATTTGTATTTCGTTTTATGGATTTTTGAGATGGTTGACGGTTTGTTATTGTTATTTTTCATTCTTGATAAAATCATAGCCACGTTTGATGCTTTTTTGTGCAATACCTTGCTTTTTAAAAAAGAATGGGTGTCTGTTTTGTGTAAAAAAAATAGTATATCGAGCCATTCTCAAGGAACATTCAGCATAAAATAGTATAGTCTGTTTCACTATTGATGCTATTATCATGGAGTGAATTTTGACAAACTCTTGTTGAAAACATTTTCCTGAAATTTGACTTACTATTATCTATTTTCAAAAGAATTCATTAATGTACCTTTCCCTTTGTACAAGACAATAATTCATTTAGTTATAATTGCTTAATTATTTTAACTCTTACATCTCACCTTTGATTTAATTGACTCACTCAAATTGAAGTTTTACTCTATGACATATGTCACTCGTGCTTAAGTGCTGATTTCTATTGTTTTCAATTCTTATTTATATTGTGATATACATGATTGTCCAGAGAGAGGAATTAGGTTTCGGATTGTTTGGGTGTAGTTTTTGGATTCCCAGAAATCACCCATACCGACCTAAAGTTTAAATAAAGTGCTTTTTACCATCTCGAGCATTTTAGTCTTATTGTCGCCGGATATATAGAAACACCTTATTTTCCCCGGTGATACTATTACTAGGTCAGGCGCGGAAATTAATTCTTAGGGGGGATCGCTACCAAGCATGTTAATTGTTGCAGCATCAAAAAATAGCTAGATTTTCTATTGTTACATTTATTTCTAGAACTCATTTTATCTTCCAATTAATGAAGATAAAGTTTAAAATCAATGCACGTCTAGATTTTATATTTGACTTCAAGTACCTAGATTATAGGAAATAGACTGAAGGTTAAGATGTACGTGTCCGATGTATGGTGAACTCAACATGAACTTCCCAAATACACATGCTTGTATATTTAGTATATTGAATAAGGCTTCGTATAAATTTTGGGTTAATAAAAAGAAGGTGTATGTAACCTACGAAACCTATTGAAACTGGAGTCAGTGTTTTGTATTTGTCGTATGTTTAATACGTAATCTAGTATTTAAAAAAAAATAAGGACTTCTGACAAGTCTGAAACACAGTTGGAGCTTTCATCATATTTTAGTATTACATCTTATCAATACTGAAAGATACATTTGTGATTTACCTTTAACTACCTGAGCATGACACCTTTTACTTATCAAATATTAAATAAAAAAGAGGAAAAAATGGAAGCCAATAAATTCATTTAGTGAGTTTTAAATTTCAAAATATCCCGTTCACACATATATGTATTTTGCGTGGAAGTTGGGTAAAAATGAAACGCTACACTATTCTTATACAAATACACCTTTGCACTACATGTACATCATACATGTACACTTAAATTATTCATTACTCAATCTACTAAAAGATATAAAACGTAAATCAAATTACTGAATACAAATAATCGAATAAAAAGTATCGATTGTTTGTCTAAATATGTCGTTTTAACGTGTATAAGGCAAGTGCAAATATAAATAACGTGTATAAAGCATGGTAACAAAGTTTCTATGCGATAATTAATACCACCTATCAAAACTCTCTATTTTCTTAATTTCATATGAATTTAATCAAATTTCAATAACAAATTGTACAATTTAACATTATGGTCAGCGACGATATTCTCAGAAACAGAATTAGCAATCATTTTATGTTTACGCCAAAAGTTACGACTACCCTTGGCTAGGCGTAGATTTTTGGCTTAACTTAGGTCGGGTGCAAAGTTACGCCCTTTAGTGAAATGGACCTTAGTCGAAATATTTGACTTAAGTCCGGATTTACGCCAGGCCTAAGGTTACGCCCGGCGTACGCCTTTTAGTGAAACGGGCTCTTGGTTTCTTGCTACACAGGACAGTCACACAACGGTGTGTTTTCTTTGTTTTATAAGATATTTACATGTAATTAAAGGAACAGAAGGTCATGTGTATGCCACTATGGCACGATATTCATTGTCTGCATATGATAAAACTTGAATAGCTTTTACCTAAATACTTTAAATCTATAAAGTATATACCGGTATGTTTTTGAGTCGAGGGGCTCCATATGGGGTAATTTTGATGTTCTATTTTATAATATATGTTGTAATTTATGCAAATAATGGTCAATGGCAAAAGAGCGCTCATCGATTGTAATCGACACCGATACGCAGCCTCCTCATGAAATGCAGATGACAATATCTGATATTTTTCTATTTACACTATAAAAACCTGTTTATTGGAATTCAAACAACTAGTATCTTGCACAAATGCCTGGTAAAGTACCCTAATTGTTTGGAAGAAAGCTTGTCCAAGTAGTAGTAAATTAAAGTTCTGGAGAAAGTTATATAAAACTGAGGAACGTCGTCTGACCTATAACCCTTCTACATGTACTATAATGTCTGGTGTCCATAAAGTCAACCAGGGTATTAGAAGCCTAGAAAATGATAAGAATTTAATTATGGTGTTGATACGAATGACCCAAATTTGATCCCGGCCAGAAAATGAAGTACGTCATCAAGTGTTCGCTATTTGTTTAGTGTTGTAGACATCTTGAGTGACATTATTGTCAGGCCTCAAGTTACGAATTGCAATATAATGTTATCGATTAGTAGCTTTTTTTGTTCTTGTCTTTTACAAAATATAATGCCTCATATTGCTGTTAATCCTCGTGGTATATTATACGATTATTTAATGCCTGGGCAATCAATATACCAGAATATATTGCCTGAGGTGCAGGGAACAGTTCAGTGTGTTCTATTGGTCGAGGACAATATCTAAATGATTTTTTTTTTTATCATAATCCAATTTCTTGTAATTAGGATCATTAGTATACACTTGTTCAAAACTTCACACCAGCCTAGAGCTATGACAATGACAATGAACTTTATTCTCAATAAACTGTGTTTACAGTGTAGAGAAAATATATACAAAATTCATTGTGAAGAAGGAAAAGTACATTAACCATTATGAGAGAGGACAAGCTACTGTCCTTGCCATTCGGTACGACGCACCTTGTCCACAACACAGCAAACAGGGCTTTATACCTTGGTCTGTCTATAATGATAGCCCCCGCCTTGTTGAACAATATTTATCGTGTCATTATCAGAGACTATAATTCTATCATCTTATTAATAACTTACTATTACAAATGAGCTAACATTGTCGACAGCAAAATTTACCGGCACTGCTAACATTATATGACGTATCAGACATTATTAGAACTAATTGAATATCATTGGCTTACATACACTACTAGCATTATATCAAGTATCATTTATATTTAACTGGAACTAATTGAAAATCATTGGCTTACAGACACTGCTATCGTTATATCAAGTATCATATATTACTGGGACTAATTTTATATTGTTTCAGTTATCTATTCTTACAAATCACCAAATTGAAAATCTCATACGACAAATGATTTGTTCATAAACAAATCTGCTATCAAAACTCCTCTTCCATTTTCCGAAATCTGTCAGTGCACTTATTTAAAGTTATTTGGTGTGATATGTTACTAGTAAAATTGTTCTCTCCGTTTATTACTTAAATTTGTTGCACTATATGTGATAGGAGTGCCTTGGGAAATAAGTTATATCTGTTACAAAACCAACAAAAACAACTTGAAAACAAAAATGTATTTTACTTACGGTGGGACACTGGAAGGTAGGAGGGTGCCTAATTCTTTAATCCTATCATTAATGTTATAACGTCTCCGCCGCTCAACTAAAAAAAAAAAAAAACAACCAAAAAATACATCAATCAAATGTACTACATTTCCTTATGAGTGAAATGTAGAATTGTAATCTCATAAAAAAGATTACTCTTTACTCCCTTGCAAACCAAATATTCCTGTGCCCCTCCCAGGAAAATTGGTTCCGCGCATGCATTATTTATTCTGTTTGGAATAATATGACGTTGTGTTTGTTATGACATATTGTTTGTTATGATATGACATATTTGCCTTAACCTTAGCAGACCACCCCAAAAAAAACCAACCCAACAAAAAATAAACAAACAAACAAAACCCCAGAAGAATAGTTCAGCTTGCTCACTTATATTGTGGTTATCCTTTTTTCTTCTGTCTTTTCTCCAGCTTTCCTCTTGGTCTGACGTCACGAACTGCTTGGCACTGCCCTCTAGTGATCTCGGGTCACTCCCACTGACTATCGCCGATGTTAATGCATAATTCGCCAGACTTCCCAAAGGATCGACCTGGGACGGAAAGTTTCTAAGCTTATCCAGCTGAGCATCGGACTGCAGTGAAATTGAATACATCGTCTTTTTCATTTATTCAGTTCTCTTAACTTAACCGTATAAATGCATAGTTGAACTTTTTTCTATTATTCAATGATTGAAAAGAATAAAATTCAACTATTTAAACAGAGTTCTATATTTGCTGAAATCTCAACACTTACGGATGATGTGTCGGGTTGTTCCACCGTTTCTAAATCCTGGTCGAAGGAGGCGTCTTCCTGAACGGCGTTTAATACATTTCCTATCAGACAGTCAACCTACAGATTAAAACGCGCGTGGATGAAGTTCCACAAGCTTGGATCATAAACTGAATGGTTCATCATATACTAAGATAATTGTTTAATGGTATTGTATTCAAAGTAATAGTGTCAAATGACCTGCTTCAGCGTGTTCGTCTGTTTATGGCCGATTGTCAGTCTGTCAGTCGGTTTGGTTTTTAAACCAAGGATTCAAATTTTACCAAATTTCAAAGAAGCTTACATCATCTAGATCTTCCATGTTGGAAATGGCGCTCCGTAGCTCTTCAGAAAGTGGGATATCATCAACTTCTCTACTAGAGCTGCAGTCTACGATTGATCCCAAAACATTTCCGATATCCATGCTGTTAAAGTTTTGTTGATCGTGGGTATCAACAGTCGATGACGCCGAAAAACTGATAATTGAGAAACCTTGAGGGGACTTCTACAAAAATTGACCAGTGTCTTTAGACTTTCAAGGAGCTGTGATTCGAAATTGGCAAAAATATACAAAAATCTGATAATCTGTAAAGAGCTTTTCATTTTTTATTTCAATGTGGAAAAAAGAAACATTTGATAGTTTTATTTCATCTTTGAAGTTACACAGGCTTCTGGATCTGAAACTGATATTTACGGTCAAAAGTGTAAAGTAAAATTTGCTATTTCGATCTATGATTATGCTAAGAAAAGTTTTCTGTTAAAATAATTTTAAAACAAGAGTCCAATGGGCCACATCGCTCACCTGAGCAATGGAAATAATAAAATCAGCTTATTAGAGTCATTTACAATATATCTGAACAATTTAACCCCTTTATAACAGGATGATTTTACAGTCATATCATATATTGAGCATTGCAGTTCTCGAGAAGATCTAAAACAACTGTTTATAATTAAATGGATAATAAACTTATATCAAACTTTGAACCCCTTGTGAAGCCAAAGAATTGTCCAGGGCCAGAGTGTAAACAATTTTAAATAATTAACAATATGTCAAAATGCTTTCATACAAGTAAAACCATATATAACATAATTTTGTGAATAAATCAAATGTTTTCCTTTGTAAAATTGGATTTGGAACCCCCCCCCCCCCCCCCTCATGTGGCCCAACCCTACTTCTGAAGATTTAAATTTTGACAAATTTTAACCTACACTATCTGAACTCACTAAAGTTACAGCTTTCCTATGCAAATTGGGTTTTAGAAATTGATTTTTAAAGATTTTCCTCTTTATTTTCGGATGTGAAAATTAGACCCTCCAATGTGGCCCCATCATAGCCCTGGAATCATGATTTAATAAAACTTGAATCTACCCTAACCGGTGATACTTTCACACAAATTTCAGCTTTTATAACAGATAGGTTTCTGGAAAGAAGATTTTAAAAGATTTTCCCTATATATTCCTATACATAAATTTGACCCCCACCACCAATATGGCACAAACCTACCCCCCGGGGATCATGATTGGAACAAACTTGAATCTACCCTACCTGAGGATGCTTCCACACATTTGTTAAATATTTTTCTCTTTATATTCCGATATGAAAATTCGACCCCCCACTGTGGCCCCACTCTACCCCTGGGGAACTTGATTTGAACAAACTGGAATCTACCCTACCTGAGGATGCTTCCACACAAGTTTCAGTTTTTCTTGCTAAATGGTTTTTTAGAAGATTTTTGAAAATATCTCCCCTTGAAAGAGGGCGTGGCCCTTCATTTTAAAACCCTGAATCCCCTTCAACTAATTATGCTTTGTGCCAAGTTTGGTTGAAATCGGCGCAGTGGTTCTGGAGAAGAAGTTGAAAATGTAAAAAGTTTACAAACGGACAGCTAAAAAGACTCTTTGGAATTCCGGATCTCCTTTCATATCAAGTCTGTGCAAAAAAGGATCTGCAACTCCGAACTGGAACTAACATAAAAATCCACTCCTGCATAACACTGTAATGAAGGCACAATCCTAACGGAAAAGCCTGAGACCCAGACCGGTTTAAAGGTCACGATTTTGGTCAAGTTTTATTTTACTATTATTATTTTCACAATGCTTTAGAAATATACTTCTAATGATCAACCAAAACTTGAGTGTCAGTCGTAAAGTTATCAGCAAAATACAGGCTTCTGGATCTGAAACTGATATTTACGGTCAAACGTTTAAAGTAAAATTTGCTATTTCCATCCATGATTATGCTAAGATTATGCTAAGAAAAGTTTTCTGTTAAAATAATTTTAAAACAAGAGTCCAATGGGCCACATTTCTATGTTATGTAAACAAGGCTCGTGTCCTGTTTTTGTTTACATTGGTTTAATGGTACCGGTAAAAGATCTTTTTCAAGCTGAATTCAGGGTGCTAATTCTGTTTAAGCGTAAATATTTACATTCTTCTGTGTTTTTTCCGTTATATTCGGTGATCTTAAAATGCCTCTAAATGCAACAACCCAATCACTGCGTATGAATTCACATGTAATTTACATAAGTAGAAACATTGATTTCTATGTTATCAGTTTAAAAATATGATTCATACATGTTGTTTAACACTATGTTTTACAATAATTCAACAATAAACTCGATTCTATTGTTAAAAGCAAAATTTAAAAAGTTATTTTTTATGGATTATATTTTCAAGGCTCATCTCAACAGTCTATGTAAAACCAGTGTAAATCGGTTTTAGAAACAGCTGTTCTTGCTGTTACTAATTTACTCTCTTCGTGATCTACAATTTATACCGATTTACTCAAGAAAGTAATACATTTCATCAATAAGGGAATGAAAATATAAGCATTAAATGATTTTTTTGACAACGTCGTGAAAATAACTACCGTCAAGTGAGCAGACAAATTGAATAACGCGCGTTATTCAATTTGTCTGCTCACTTGACGGCCGTTACTGACACGACGACGTCAAAAATATATCTATTAATGCTATAATAAACAGTTACTAGCTTTTATCTCATTCATATGAAGTCTAAAACTGGAATTTTGTAAACAGAAGCTTTATTTACATAGCAAAGAATTGTAAGCTCCTTATCTTGGTTATAACTCAACGACTGACACTCAAAGTTTGGTTGACCATTTAGATTGACCTAGATTTTGTGAAAGACCAAACATCTTTAAATTTTGTGAATTATTGTCTTCAATCTTTAAAACTTAATCGGAACTGCATCTTAAGCGGGAGCAAAAATGCCACAATGGCACTGGCATAATTATCCGGCACTGTGTTAATTTTTTTTATCGTCTATTTATATGTTGTATTTGTATTTTATACTCATTCTTTGATCATTTTATTAGAAAAAAAATAGTCAGAAATGTAGTGCGAGGACAGAAGTACATAAACATTAACTGTCAAGACTTAATGGGGGGGCCAAACTTATTAATCTCCATACGACATGTTTATTTCTTATCTTAACATGTCCCATTTACTCCCATAGGTCACATGGACTCATTAACAATTAGGAATTGTTAATAAGTAAAGGACAATAGTATATCATGTTTCAATTATCTAAATGGGAAAAAAACCATTATGTTAAGATATAACTTTATACAATTGTTAAGGTGAAATTTTATAAACTATTGGATTACCGGGGGGGGGGTAAACATAAACGAAAACAGAAAAGGAATAACAAGAAAACTAAAATTAAATTCACAAATGCATATAAAGTTATACGCGTATAATTTCCCGCGTACATTCAATAGAATGAGGTGAAGTCTGGAGTATTTTAGCTCTGGATGAAACACGAGTTTATCTTCAAAGATTCCATAAATAACAAAACTCACATATTTGATGACAATTTTGCTGTAAATCACGCGCTTTTCAAAGCAGAACTTAATAAATGGCACTTTTATTATAATCATTGTATTCATGTTCAAATTCGCCTTTCGGTCAAAAGTTGTTATGTTGATAAAGAAGACACGATATTTTTGATAAATATCAAAATAAATAATGTGTTGTTAAAATATTCGCAAAGTATTCAAAAATTAAAATTAGCAGAGATATCATTTTCAAATTAAATCCAATGAAGACAAATCGTTTAAAAAGAAATGTTTTTTTTTTAAACTTCGCCAAGTCCCCAAAAGGGGGGGGGGGGGGTCAAGAGTAAGCTTTAATCTTACAATTTGCCACATACATAAACTTTATAGTGATTTTTTTTATGGTGTCAAAAAGAGAAGGAAACTTCATTCTTTAATTTGCAATAATAAGATAAAGACCAGTTGATAAAAACAGTGTAACTACGTACCTGTGCATAATAAATAAGCGATAAGAGATTAAAAAAAATTACTACTGAAACTTTCAAGTCTAGAGCTCATTGGAACTAATGAATCAAAATTTAGCACTGCTAATTAATACATGATAGCAGAATAATTTTTTACCTTTTCCACCAAGTCCTTTGGTTCGTCCTGACAATGATCGGTCTCTATCATCGAGTAGTTGTCCTCATCGTTGTCTAAACCATTTCTGTACTGTTCGTCCATATGTAAAAGTTGTCGTCGAATTGCTTGCAGTCTTTTGCTTGCATTATACATCGTTTATAGAATAGTGATTTCTAAAATTGAAAGGAAATCTTATGAAAAAACCAGCTAAAGATCCAGTTCTGAGATAAATCAGTACATTATACTTTTCAATAATATTATTATGGAGTTAAAGAATTGATGCAAAAAAAAAAAAAAAACAAAAACAAAAACAAAAAAACTAACCGAAATCACTCTCCAAAATGATAATTAATAACAAAAACCTGTAAAGAAAATTGACTCCAACTGTGAAAGTGCACAAGCTGACCAATTTCCTTTCTGTATTAATTTAAATTTATATTAATTTCAATCTTGCGTACCTTAACTGATAAAACTCGGAACACAGATTGGTGAAGGCGACTGGTTTGCATGACAACCTATTTCTGGGAGCCAATATCCTGTCACTTTTTCGTCACATAAACGGACATGCGTTCTGATATGACCCTGAAAACATGAGACATCAAGCGAGCCACTGGACAGAGTATTTACCTGACAGACAAGACAATCTCTTTATTTCACCATTTTGACTTGGAATTAAATAAAGAAGAGTATATAGATGCTGATAAATTATCCATTAACCATATAAGTAAAAAAATCAAACCAAGAACTAATTTTTTATTCTACCTAAATACCAGAGAAAAAAAATATGATAAATGAGGGTTGTTTGGAAATTATGTTGAGACAACACGAATATTTCCCTTTCTGAGTGACAAATCATAGTAAAAATTGGCATAAGATTTAAAGAAACCCCAACAAAAAATTGAATATTAAAAGATATCTAGTAATATTTTGTTTGGGACGTAAACAAGTCGGTGGTCAGGTACCCGGCGCAGGCATAAACTCGGAGATTAAAAAACTTGAACATCTATTTACTATGTGTCGATAGCACACCTCACAGCCTAATATTCAGGGTCATTAACCCTGTGGAGCATCGGTTGTTGTCTGCAAGAGAGACAACTCTTGAAAACTTGCATTAATTATAGTCCGTTTCTTAATCTTATTTAAACAGTAAATAAATAAATAGAGAAAAGTTTTGCAATTATTTTAATTATACGTAATACATATAACAAGTATAACGCATGAAAAATACATATTAAATTTAATTACACTGTAATTACATTATGTTTTTTAATCTCTCTCTCTCTCTCTCTCTCTCTCTCTCTCTCTCTCTCTCTCTCTCTCTCTCTCTCTCTCTCTCTCTCTCTCTCTCTCTCTCTCAGCCTCTCCATTGTATAATGTTATATTTAAATATTTACATTCACTTTCTTTCCCCCTATTAAATTTCATTGATTGATTCGAGTGATATTTACGCATAACACAGAAGACCCAATCACCAAATTTGGTGCGTATGAATACATTCAATCTTCCTTCAGTATTTCTCGAAGAACATGACTGACTCTCTTCGGGACTTCAAACCGGATCACAACCTGATATAATACTTTCGCTGATTAATATTTCATTGATGTAAATATTTTTTAACAGTCAAATGAATTCAGTTTATAAATTTCCTAGTATATCAAGAATTATATATATCAAATAACTGAATGAAAAATAAAATTGTGTTATTGGAATTTAAAGCGCTGTGCACTATTTTTGTCAGTATAAGTCGGCTGTTTCAGTGGCTCTTCCGTTAATTGCGCATTACTCGTTGAATAAGGCAGAGATTTTTAAAAATAAATCATAATTGCGGAAAGGGAATAAATGTTAAAAAACGTAAATATAAGCGTTGAATCATTATATTTTAAAAGATGTGGTCTCATAACTGCAACGGTGTGTCCAAACAAATTTTCATAACGCGCTAGCGCGCGTTATTCAATTTGTATGCACACACCGTTGCACTTATGAAACCACATCATTTAAAATATAATGATTCAATACTTAAATAACAAATGCAGACCCTTGATTCATAAACAATCATAACTGAACACTCTCAACGTTAATAGATAATTAAGACATAAATTTAAAAAAGATACATGTATCAAAACTACATAAACGTGTCGAGGAAATTCTGTATGGCTAAAGGCATGATTGACACAAACACAAAAATTCTATAAAAATATTCTAGGAAATATTCTAGGAAAAATATACAATATTTCTTAACGTATGTCAGTTACCAATATTTCTAGAAACTGACTATAAATCACCTGCATGCACATTTTATACCAAAACATGTCTTTCAACTCACATTTCACAACTATCGTTAATCATTATAACATTTTGGCAACACGGGTAGTAGAATTGATGCTTTGTAGGTTTTTATGAAGGTATTTATCTAGTTTAACAATGTAGGTAAGTATGTTCATACCGACACATGACTACCCCCTAGCACGTTTTAGATTGTTGACAAAATCGAGGACTGCTGGTCAGACAGTTTCATGCTGAACAATATTTAACGAGGTAAGGCTAATAACCCCAAACTTCGAATTCACACTAATACACAATTGTTCTGCAACTTTAAATAATTTAAAAATCTAGCCGATAAAAGAAACATAATGTTTTACTTACTTTTTCGGTCTAAACTCCTCTCTCGATTTTCAAGTGTCTCGAACTGGTCTCGTTAAAATCTCGTGAATGACCTAGTTTAGACATTCTCGGGTTTTTTTTTTCAGTTTGTTGTTAAATATAAAAACCAGAAAGGTTCCGATTATGCTAATAAGGCTGTGAGGTGTGGATAGCCCACTAATTAATAATAGAGGAAATCAAATTGTATATGTTCATTTTTTTCCTTTCTTGTGACTAACTTTTGTGAAAGTTTCACTTGTGTTCGAGTTGAAATACGCAGATAGTACAAATATATTTACCATTACCAAGCAATAGAAATCTGACCATGCAGGACGGTTTATTGAATTTTGACGTTAAGGCGGCGCAGCGAATATACATCAAATTGTTGAGAATCTCGGACGAAGACCTTTCCAGGCAAAGAAATTGCTTAAACAAAAACTATACATTGTAAGGGAGTCAAGAACGTCATTTTACCGGTTTTTTTTTTTACTTTTTTTGACTGTTTAACAAGAATTAAATCAAAGGAAATAAATATCTAGTACTTTTTACACTGTTATGATGTCAACAGTTCTAAAAGATATACAGAATGACTGAAACAGACGTTGCACCGAAGGTTGGCTTTTGGGTTGAAATAACTCGTTTTTGCACAAAAAATCAAGAATGGAAAGAACATTTAAATGTTGATATCTTAAAATGAAAACAAAAGACGAGAAATGTAGAAAAACTCATGTTTTCCGTTCGTGTGTGAAGCGTGTAAAACATAGGAGCAATGAAATGCGTTGAAAATGAAAATGAACGCGATGAGTTTGCGGGTCATTGGACGTACAATTTTTCCCGTTAATAAATGGTTTCTTGGGTAACTTTTTGGTGTCATTTCAATGGTTCATCTTTTTAAACTAAGGATGTAAGAGTGCATGCCTCAATAATTTCCGAACAGCCCTCGTACATGTAGGTTTATCAATGAAACCATGAAATCTCTCGCGATAAGCGGACAACCTACAAACGTCCAGTGACTTTGAACACCCGCAGGTTTATCCTTCATACATGATCAAAGCATACCAACCTTTCTGCACATGTTATCATTTAAGGAAGCAGAGATTAACAACCGAGGGCTATTCATTAAAAAGTGACGCTAAATTTTACACCTCCTGATTGAACTGACCATTATTGAATTGACACGAAATTACAAAATTTAAACAAAGCGATATCCAAAGGAACAAGCTTTTCCGGACCCATCCTTAGGAAACTAAGAATATAAAGACTAAACAAAAGCCCCGAAATGAAATTTGGAACATAATATCGTACACTTATGTCACGGTGTGAAATTCATTCATTCGGACTGATTTTAATTATTGTGTAAATTGCTACAAAAACTTTTCCTCTATTTCGACAATTGTTTTAAAACGTTCTAAATGCCGCACGGCCTTAATCCCTCCTGAAGCATATACGTTTCAACTTCTTTAAGAGTTTGTTACAATGAATACTTTTGTGGGTCTCTTGTTTCTGAATTTTACCCAGACAAAATACAAAGTCAGGACTCAAATCTATAACGTTTATTGAGAGTTCTATATAACGCAACAACAAATAAATTATTAAAGATGATAAATTATGGGTCACTCACATTTATATAAAAGGACCATCGGGAATATAATATAAAGGAATTAGGGTTATTATGGGTCACCCGAAAGTATGAATTTACAAAATCAATTTATTGGGAGTATACCCATAAAAGAGTATACCGCTACACGCTTGTCTCCTCACATACAGTTATATACGCTTGTTATGATTGTTCTGGAAACTTTATATAATTTTCTCAAAATCCATCCGACCAGAAAGGCTTTTGTGAAAGCTTCTATGGATAGTATAATTTTTAGACGATGGCTATTAATAGCCACGGTCTATTGCTACGGTCCTGGCCGGAAGAGTGTTTCTCATGGGGACCCTCGCGGATAAGGGACTCTGTTAGATATTCCTCTGTTGGACACAGACCACAATTGTTTTTCCCTCTTATTCCTTTATATTTACACTCAGTGTATATTTCCCCTTCTGTTTGCATTGGAAATCTGCGACGTTCATTTTTCTATGAACACACTTAGGTTAGATGATGAGTTTTATTATGACGTCACAAACGTCGAAGTGCAACGTCACATGCAAAAATCAGAGTTCCCTCTTGTTGCTGTTACAATAGCTCTTCCATCAATTGAACTTACCCTTATATATAATTAGGATAATACAGTAATTTTGTGGTAAAAATCACATTTGCAGACAAGGCAAGAATTTAAAAGAAATATAAATATAAGCAATGAATGCTTATTTTGGGATGCCGTCGGTCCTATAACACACCAGGCCGTGCAGACAAATTATCATACCGCGCTAACGCGCGATATTCAATTTGTCTGCACGGTCTGGTGTGATATAGGACCGACGACATCCCAAAATAAGCATTCATTGCTTAAATACAACAACAAAAATCATATAAAAAATTCCACCGGCTCAAATCAATTCAAATACGGCATACCTATAAAATGACACTAGTCCAACAACATATCCAAACTACAGGAAAATCAATGAGGGGGGACTGATATATGGCCCCTAAAATATCCTCTACCCGGAAAAATCCACTTTACCTTTGGAATAGGTGTAAACATTGGCCTCTTTACACACTTTCTATTGTGCCTTTCTAGATAATTTTTCTGAATTTTTTCCTGTCTGTATTTTTTTTCAAGCCATCTTTTTCCATCTATGCCCTTAAAGGAACCAAATTCGCCCATTTAGCTCCCCTTGGAATTTTTGAAATGATACATATACATACATTTTTAGAATGGAACTACTTGCGTGGTCAATGAGCATGGGGTAAAAATAGTGGTATGTGACCTGTTACATTGCAGTGTTACAGGCAATGTTTTACCTATGTGTCGATTTTAGTTTGAGAACTAATTTACATCTTATCAGATATTTTAAGCATTATAAATAAATAAATATATAGATAATTATATATCTGTTGATAGAGACAGACCGTGTATCATTAAAAAAAATTATGTCATGAATATTAATGATGCATCAAAAGAATCTGCAAAATAGTGCAATGTTTATAATCAGTTTTATCTATCTATTATCTACTTACATTAGTGTTCAATATTTAATTTTATGACTGAATGTTTTCACGTAAATATTTTAGCATTTTTGCAACAACTAAGGTTAAGCTATTAAAAGATTTTTTTTAATTTTATATGCTCACCTTTTCCTGTTGATATTTTTAAGTTCATTTTTAAGTTTATGTTATTTACGCCTCATTATTAAGAAAACCATAAAATCATTGAATATTTCACTGATGAATGTTGACATTTCGAACATTTATATAACAAGAAAAAATTATATTAGATTTTACATATTTTCATTCTTTATTTCCATAGGAAGTATGTCACAATATGGAAGTGTCCCATACCAGTCAAAGACTAAGTTCAAATTATATAATTCTGGTTAAAGCTGCATTGATTAGACAAAAAGAAAGTTAAAGTTATTACTTGTTTTGCCTATGCTTTAATAGTAATAAAGCCAAAAATAATTCAGTAAATGAAAACAAAATCCCGAGCGGGATTCGAACTCGGGATGTGCGGTTCACAAATCCAATACCTTAACCACTCTGTTATGGAGTTTGTTGAATGGTGTAGTCGATATAATCATTGTAACAAAACTAAGTGGCTTTTCGAATGGAAGTCAGCCATCTAGATGTCTACGTAGATTTAAAAGGTACATTTGTACACGGAATTACATTTCACCTTCAGCAGTAAACAATTAAATTTATTCATAAGAATTGAACTCAATTTCTACACAAGTTAGTGTAACTTATGTTGAGCTTAAGTTAATGTTGAAGCAGTACACCCTATCTATGTTTTGGTAAAAAAAAAAAGTTACTCATGCGAGGATCTAGAGGGGGTGTCGAAAATTGAAGGGAGTTGAAAATTTATTAAATCTATATAGTAATATTATCGCAAATATGCCTCGGTATTTTGATTTTTCAAATTATGATTCCCGGGAGAAAGGTGGGGCCAAAATAGGGGTTGAATATTTACATAGGAAAAAATAGCTAAATTTTTTAAACTTTGTATATAAGAATATGTGGAGAATATTATGAAAAGCATTATTGACAAAAAAAATATACTCCACTAAATTATCAAGTAATTTTGTATTTGATAACCTAAAGCTTCTTTGATCAGAGTTATGGCTATTATTGCTTAGGTGTGCGATGTGGCCCCTGTGCCTTTTAGTTATAGGATCATTTGATATTCTATACACCTATAATATTTGAGATATACATGTGTTTATATTAACTAGGTCGATACATGTATATACAACTTTGAGCATATGTCTGTGAGACGATTTTTCCTAATATGCAAAAAAAAAAACCGATCTTTTCCATTTCAAATATCTTTTGGTGCAAAAAACAAATGGACAGTTTACAGACGTTCTTATGACGCTTGCGTCAATTTTTTACCTCGTCTGTACCGTTTTGGATCATTTAAGGTTATGTCATGTTAAATACGTAGGTTTCATTTGGTTCCTCTCTTTTTATTTTTTATCTTAATTTGTCCTACAAAACATGATTAACTAAAGCTCTAGACCCCCGTACCGTTAAAATGTTCCTTGGTCTGAAAAAGTTTCCCCGAGATCTTCACCAATGATAAATGCCTGCATCGCAGCCTTTGTGCTCAGATTTCTATAACTGTGAAATACCAATATTTTCTCCGTATTTCAATCAAAATGAAATCTGTTACAAAATTTCAGATGATATCTCACCTCGGATTTTAAGTTTAACGCCGTTTCCTGAACCAAATACAACAAACCAGAACTTTTATGAATTAGCTACATGGGAGTTGCAACTATTAGAGCAAATATCAACTTAGTATATACATGTATGTTTGTAAAACCGAATCACAGCACGTTTAATACAGAGAGCAGTGATTAAAGTGATATGTAACCCCTGCTTTTCTACTTTACGTATTATTTATTCAACTTCTGAAATAACTTGAATTGTTTTTTTTTCCTTTGATAAATAAGATCAGATTCCTTATAAATACCTTAAATAGCACCACGTACCTAGGAGTAGATGTTTTATGGTGTGCTTGAAGATGATTGAAGTATAAACAATATTGCTTTTATAATAAGGTTTGCTAAATATATTTTCATGTGTATGGTCTAATAATACATTGTTGATTTGAACGAAATTTGAACCGATATAATAGTTGCTTGAGGAAAAAAATGTAGAAATTTTCTTTAAAAATATATTATTTTTACATTTGGGAATCTTGTTATATTCTTTAGTCGCGATAAAGTTTTGAAAATACCATTAACCTCTCTAAAACATAAATTTTATTTAACAATTCCCATGAACAAATTTGAATTGTTCCACGTATTTATTTATACATTAAAAAGTAAACTATGCATCTGTCAGCGACGCACGTCTACATCTACGATGGACAAAGTATGCCTCATACATGAACTCTGTTTCCTTGTGGATAATCTAACGCATTGAACAGGCACGTGAGAGCAAGACTTTGTGGGGTGAAAAAACAGGACAAAGGTCAGGATTCCTTTTTTATACAAAGATTTACTTTTATTAAATGAATAAAGTTTTTGCGAGACTCATCGACGTCACTCTAGATTTTTACAGAGTTATCTTATTATTTATGAAAATAACTATTATTTATGTAAAATGGGCAGGCAGTACAGATTCGTTTGCCCGAAATCTGCTATTTTTACAAGTTTCTGTGATTTATTACATGAGGGGTCCTCAGGGTTTGGCTGGCTTCTCAGAGTTAACAAACACTTTAGTTTTATGACAGCACAGACATTCATGATCAATTCAAAGTCATTTAAACAGTTCCAGGATATATTACCTTTCAAACAAATCTTAAATGAAACCTCATCATTTTACTTTTATGAATTAAGAATTTAGTTGCTGCAGTCATCAACATTTCATTTTAAACTTAATTCGACAAAAATAAAACTTGAATCATCACATGATGTTTTGTTTAAGAAAAAGGGGGACGAATTGCAAGCTAAGATTTTTATTGAAATTTTGTCGTAAAAAGCTATGAGTGCACCCCGAAAATCTTCATAAGTCTTTTAAGTATCCGTGTGACAAACTAAAAGAGCAATTTGCCCAATCAAGACTCGCTTTTGCTTTGTGTTGGATGATAAGTTATAATTAAATGGGTTAACTAATGTTTGTAAAAGTTGTAAATATTTTAAATACTTTGAAATTTTGCAAATGTAAATGAAAATTCTTTCATGCGGTTTTAATATTTTAAGGTTAATTAGATGTCGTAAAAAAGTAATCTCCATAATTGAAATATGCATTCTCATTACCAAGACCATCAATGACCTTCACTTACCACCTCGCGCTATAATCCGTCCACGAGAGATATTAATAGCGAGCGAAGCGAGCGCTATGAACCATCTACGGGAAAAAGAACGAGCGAAACCTGGCTACAGATTCACCATGAAATTGTTTTTCATGCCTTCTACAGTTTGTCCCAAGTTATTGCTTCCGTCACTTTTTGATGATTTTTAATTAAAATAAAGATACCTGTCAATGAAGTACAATTCAAATCGATAAAAGGAAAAGAAATCCAAGATTTCTTCATTTATACATCATCTCCCAGTTTATACCCGGTGAATTTCACATAGACAAACACAAAAAACCTATCGAGATTCAAAATGGGAAATGTTTACATCTTTTCTCAATTCGGAAGTACTCGGAACACCTTGCACACTTTTTTTTAACGTTATCATAAGTTGTAGAACTTGTTTATCAATCGTTGTACAATAGATAAAGTTCAGTTTTTATTACCAAGACCCAAACGATGACATGGGTGTATATGGACTAACTAAAGCCCATTTGTTTATTATTGAGTGTTGTCGATTCACAGCGATGAAATAATAAATTGGCTTCATGGATATATGATTGCATATTGATGAATGAATTCAACAGCTCCTTAATTAGTTATTTAATTAATTATTTTCATTTAAACTACTTTCAGTTGAAAACTTGTAAAGTTTTTAATAGAGTTATTAGACAATGTTTACATTTGCAAATATGCCTCCTTATATGAACCGATAGGATAGCGAAAACATTCAATTCTATATATTTACATTTTCAAATATGTTTCCTTACATGAACCTATAGGATAGCGAAAACATTCAATTCTATATATTTACATTTGCAAATATGTTTCCTTATATGAACCTATTGGATAGCGAAAATATTCAATTCTATATATTTACATTTGCAAATATGTTTCCTTATATGAACCTATTGGATAGCGAAAATATTCAATTCTGTATATTTACATTTGCAAATATGTTTCCTTATATGAACCTATAGAAAAGAAAATCATACCAAGTTCAATAATATTTATAGCCGTCTTGCTCTTGAACTTTAATTTGTCAATCAGGAAGGTCTCTCAAATCATAGACATATTCCCTCCGTTATATGTCTATGCTCAAATCAATGATACACATTTCAAACGCACAAGTGATCCCAAAAGGGTAACAATTCTTTAAGCGATAACTCTTCAGAAATAGGAGCGATGTCATTTTATCCCCTAGCCCGAATTTACTTTGAGATATATTTGATCAGTACATCATGTAAATGCTTATTTAAAGATAGTGTTTCTGTTTTATTTATTTTAGAATAGACAAGATGGTTACGATGAATCGCCCGCATTTCCTCTGTCGTAATTATACATGTTGTGTACCTGGGTTTTTTTTTTAAGTTACTGCATGCGCCTAGTTAGTATTTTTTAAATTTATTTTCAGGAAGAAGAGAAAAATATATAAGAGCTAATTGTACAAAATTATTTGAGGGGTGGTGTGGTGTGAGTAAAACCCGTCCTAATACATGTAAACAGGCACCTGATGAATTTTTCTCTTAACGGGGCCTATCAAAAATAACCCCTGCCATACAGTATAATGTATTATTAGGTAGGGGGTATGTTTTCATTATAATATTTAAAGTCAGGTGCATGTCTGCCTTATGCCAGCGTGTTATACATCACTGCACGGATCTAGAAATATTTTCCGGGGGGGGGGGGGGGTCCAATAAATAACTTTATTTGCAGGGGGCCACCGACAGAGCCATTTTACTATGTGAATTGTAAATTCAATAAATTAGAATTTTCCAGGGAGGGTGGGGGGGGCTATAAATCTGCACATGCAGATCTATTAAGGGTTTTGGGGGGTGGGTGGGGGTTGTGCGTTGCATATATATATTCATTCACAAAGTAAATTCCAATTGCATATTTTTCATTAGCGAGAATAAAATAGGGTGTGTAAATCCTGAAGGCAATCAAAAGCCATTTGTGATATATACAAATAATTCTAAACTTTCCTATGTGAGGGGATGAACACCCTCTCCCCACCCCTTTACATCCTTTATGCATGCTAACAGCATACAGCAATTTAATTTATATATAGCTGACTTAAGTAGATGTCCCTCCTCCTCCTCCACTTCTTAAACAAAATTATGAATAAAAAAAACAATTATACTTGGTTCATTTAAGAAGATAAAGGACTTTTTGAAAGAATAATAATTATAAAATTTTCTGTGACAACCTTTAAACTTGACATACATGTATATGCATGCACACTAAGCAATTTCAATTTTCGTATACACTGTGTCCGATTTTTTTTTCTTAATTTCTTTCTTAACCTATTATTTGATATTGAAATGGTGAAATTGAAATAGAACCATTTGAACAAGACCTTGAACTTTCGGTAGGATGTAACTATCTTTTTCTTTCGTCAAAACAAGTTAAAAATGACGCTGGTTTCAAGTGAAATATAGATTGCGTAGTCTTAGCTCAAAAGCCAGACAAATCTTGTTGATTTCAAAGTGCCATGGCTAAGTGGCCAGCAATGAAATATACAGACGTATGTCACATTGCTGTTTGACACAACTACCCAAAGTCCAAGCCCCTGTTAAAATGGTTCTAAAAAACCAACTGCATGGCTGGATATTTAGATGACGGATGAAAAATCTTAACTGAATTGGATGATGTACATGTACGTTGCCTTAATTTTTTATGTTGCAGCTGAGTAGAAAATGATCACAATGATTTTTTTTTTCTATACAGGTGAGTGAATATTTAGGACGTCTCTAAATTTTGTTCTTTAGATCAAATTTCACAGTAATTTTTTATTAATAACTGTCCCAAATGAGAATTTCAGATAAAGACTGTCTTTAAAAAAATGAGAAAGGTGGTCCAATATTAACCATGTTAACTTTATGTATAAATATTTAGCTTTAAACATCGCAACATATATCGTTATAAATGGTATAGATTTAATTTGGCACGAAACGTCTCAGCGCGAAAGGTCTTTGGGAGCGAATGGTCTCGGCGGGAATCGTCAATATGGGCGAAACGTCCCGTTACCAGGTGGTCACCCCCCACCCCCCTTTAATTTTGATTTCCCCGTTTAATGCATACATCATATATTCATATAGACGTGCTTATTTATTTGCATATTTTAAACCAAAGTTGTCAGATCCAAAGTATCTGCCCGATGGTTAACTCGCCCAACACTTTCCGCCATGATGTAAATTAGTCAAACCGCGTTCCTGAGCACCCCGTTCTGGAAAAAAAATATTTCCATTAAAACTAAAATTGCATCAAATTGTTCCATTTTATTTATCAACTTTTTTATATTAACCAAAGAGTCCCATCCAAGGTATGACGATGCATGATGAACCCTTCCTACACTTTCCGCCATGACGGTAATTAGTCAAACCGCGGAATATACTATATATATATATATATATATATATATATATATATATATATATATATATATATATATATATATATATATATATATCGAAAACTGGGTCATCGACCTGCATGACATATGTGTGGTAAAATACTTTGTCCATCATATATTATCGGTCATTATTGATGTCATATTATTGTCAGTCAAACCATGTCAAAGCATAAGAGTGACGTTGGAAAGGTTGAGACTGGTGGTCCCTGCTAGCATTTCGATGATTGATGGAGAGTTTATGGAAATTAATGGGGGGGGGGGAGAGTTATAGATGACAATATCTCAAGTTTTACATCAGACATCCGAATGTTAAACATCGTCTCTTTTCTTCTTTTTGCCCTCAAAAAACCACAATGATACTACATAATAATATATTAGTAGTAGGGAATTGGGATCGTAAAATAATAAATCTCCGGCAGAAAATGTCAGTTATTCAGATTTGAACTATTTAAAGGGGCTGGATGGTCGTGGCCATATTTAGACTTTATTGATCTCCAAAACAAAAAGAGCTCTGTGTAAAGAGATAGTAAAATGTAAAAATCTAAAGTAGATCTGATGGCTGCCAGCCTCCTTAATGCACTACCTCAAAGGTTGTTATGCGGAACAAGAGACTTAATATTATTTTTGTTTAAAATCAATATTTGTTTAGATCGCAATGATTTGCAGATTTGAAGAAAGCAGGCAGTATATTTTAAGGTCATTTGATCTAAAATTGAGAAACGTCTCGTATGTCCTTATAGAAACACAAGATTAAATTACTATTTGTTTAGATCGTAATAACTTGCAGGTTTGAAGAAAACAGATAGTATATGTTTAAGAAACACAAGATTAGAAAAAGAAAATAATTTGTTTTTACAAGAGATGGTAGAAAAGACTCAATAAGAATCCATTGATGGTCATCGACCAGTCAGATTTAATATAGCTGAAAGTGATACACCAGGTGTCTTAGAGACAAATCAACCATATGCATACTTTAACATGGAACACATTGTACAGCAGGTCACAACTGTCTTCAAATTTCGTACACAGGTGAATTTCATTATAAAAACGTAAGTAAAGCGTTGAAAATTAACCTAATCCCAAATGGTTAGGGAACGAATTAATTGGTCAGGCATACGTGGATGGAGGCCAGTATACACTTATCCAATGGATTTGAGTGGGATAGCTCTTCTATAAAACCCGAGACAGGAACTATTTCCCGAGGGCTTTAAAGAGCTATCCTACTCAAAGCCAGTGGATAAGTGTTTTAATATCCTAATATTACTACATTTTTACTGTCTTGTAATCAAATTCAGTAAGTCATCAACGCACAGTTTCAATATCAAGTCTTAAACATTTAATTGAATATCTCAGTAACTAAATTGTTCAGGACTCTTCTCTTTTGCTATCTATCGCTTACGTCCTTGTTTCGGAACTCTTTAGTGTTAGAAAAAGCCAATCAACCAATCAAATTACAGAAAACCAAAATTAGCATCAAAATTTGAGTAATATTATTCAGAGGGGTGGATAGCACATGTCATACCCCTGGGTATAGTTTTGTTATATGTTTCAATTTCAATTAATTTTCAACTCTGTTTATCTGTACTTTTAGAAATATTACGGCTACTATAGAATGAATACTTAGAATGTACTAATGTACTTTTTATATAGGTATTTAAAAACTATTTCAGCTACCGTGATATTATTTTCTTATTTATCATTACTTCTACTGTTAAAGACTATTTTAATATTTAATCGTACAATTGCTGAAAATTATATAAATATAAGGAATCAATCTTTGAATTCAAATCTATCATATCAAAATGATCAAAATTAATGTTTTAAGTGCGTTGTAAGAGCTTGTAAGAGATGATATGGCTGTTTGGCACGATAAGAGACTCTCAATTGATGTTTTGATCAGCAGGGGCCAGTTTCACGAACTTTTTTCTAAGTCCATTACTTATCCATTTCACTATTTCTAGTCGTATATTATTAAATTTCTTAGTGCTGTCTTAACTTTAAGACAGGAATATCGACATCTTAAGAATAAACTTAACATGGTGACCGCTTATGTAACATAATAATAAATTATATGCACATTAAAGTTTAAAAATTAATAAATATTTCATAAAAAAAATTCATTTTAATTTTAACTTGAAAACTTTAAAATCATCAAAATATTCATACATTTCTTCTACCCCCTAGCAATCTTACATAGCCCACACGCGGTCGAACGCAAAGACAGGGAGCGGGGTATATACATGTACTTATAACTCGTTTACTGATCATGACAAAAAATATTCATACCTGAGAATTACTTTTCAAAATACACCCCTATCTTTTAAGTTAACCAAGTAAACCATTACAAGAAAACTCTCGTTCACATTGAAATTTAGTAAGAACTTTCCATCTCTTCCCTTAAAGTTCTTCTTGTCACTACATGTGACTATGTGACTATTGTATTCCACTTTGAATATATGACATCATAAAATCGTAAAATTTGGATTTCTCAATTAACAGCACATTTTTGATATAAGACTAAGCAAATATTTGTATTTGATAACACTGACTATTTATATGAATCCACAAGACAAAAATTTCACTCATATCAATTCTTAATGGATTTAGACAGACATATTGAAATATTTTTTGAAACAAAGCGAAATTGATTACATCTAGATTACATATTCAATATAAATTCATATAGAAAACATATTCAATCAAATGTGTTTGCTTTGAGATAAAAAAAAAAAACCAATTAATATACAGTTACATTATGATTCAAATCACGCGCTTCTTTAAACGCTGACGAATTTTAATCGGAAGTACTAGTACTGCGCCTACTAAAAGTAAAGTTTATTTATTCCTTGGTAATTCGGAAATCAACAAAACATTCATTAACATGAAACCGGACAATGATAACACATGCAGTCATTCATTTATAAGGAAGACTTGTCTGCAATGATACCTTGATATCATGCATGAATCACCAAAGAAAACATCTTATTGATTAAATAAACACTAGAAATATGAGTGTTAACCGAGCGTTAGACATGAGAGTAGTTATGGTCGCTAAGTTCTCGAGAACTTAAGCTAAATACTCCAGAACTAATACCGCAAGATTTGTCTGACCAATGAAGGTCAGCATAAGATCTGTAAGTACTAATATTATCCGTTTCCTACATAGGTTAATAGGTTGTTTCTGTTAATGTGAAAAAGCATCTGGTATCATATCTATGTAAAGCTAACAAGATCAAGTACATGTATATGTGTTAGTGTGTCATACATCAGAAAACACAGAGACAGACAGACAGACAGACAGACAGAATACGTAGTTTATGGAGAGATGACGATGCATTCAACACATTCCCAATTAAATCAGACCATTTTGTTTAAAAATATAAAAGTACAAATTCTTGCATTATTCATTGATACATATGATAACAATAATCAAAAAATTGTTTGCCACATTGTCCGCAAAATGGAAATATAGTGATCAGAGAACTAAGGCAGATACACCATATCAAATTAAGAGGTTTCAGAGATTTTACAAAGTTTCAAAATTTCAAACTTTCTTAAAGGGTACATTGAGCTTTAAAAAAATCAAATTTAGAGTAATTATCTTGAACATTTCTTATGCTTTATCAAAAGTTTAACTTAATCCTGTCTTTAAACCCTTAAATGTAAAACATAGATGCATCATTAACCAACCAAATTGAGATGAAATTTAGCGTTGAAAATTTGATCAGTCAATTTCAAGATCGATTTTGCAATATACATATTCATTTCACAATGGATCGGACACAAACTTATAATGCATCGAACAATTTTCATTAAATGGTTTTTTATTGAGCAAATGAAGATCATAATTTTTCAAATTTAAGTAAATATTGAATAATTACGTCAAAGGTGAATATATTTATTTAGACTTTGAAACACAATAAAATCCACAGTGGTCGGTGATTTATAGATAAAAATTAAAAAAGGAAACACGAAAAACGTTCAATATTGAACACTAAAAATTGATAACAATAACCTTGAATATTTTTCGTGTTTTCTTTTTTAAAGTTTTATCTATTTATTTAGACTATACAAAGAAATTAAATAGAAAATAAAATGAGGCAATTCGTTTCTTGAAAGCGTGAAGTTAGTTTTCGTGGAAAGAACTTTCCAGAACGGGGTAACCATCAACGGTCTTTCCAAACCGGCGAGTTCAACGTACGCTGACGAACCTACCCTGATCAAATAAACCAACAAGCCGGGTTACAAAAGGTCAAACGCCGCATTCGGCGTACGCCGTTTGACAAAAGAAGTCCTAAACAGAAAAAGTGCTTGGTTCTTGTTAAGAACCCCTGACCGTCAGGTTAATTGTATGAATGAAATTGAATTTTTAGCGTTCGCAGAAAATATTTTATAAATGATAGCCACTTTTTTCTAAAAAAAAAAAAATGATTGTTTTTAAAAAATGTGTACATTTTCAAATCAAAATTTCCCCCTAATTGAGGTCACTCTCTGACCATCCAGGTTTTGATAACAATACCTTAAAATTTCTTTATTCTAGCTTTCTTTAAACTGACTTCACAGATGATGGTTCCCAATTTATTTTCTTTAATACATGTACATGACCACATCTTCTTCGTGTGACCTCAGATCACAAGGACCACTCTGTGTCTTCTTACAAGTTAATTTCCATTTTAATTTTGACAAAAAAAAGGTTTCAATCAAATTCTGAAGATTGTGTTCATATATTTCTATCTATAAACAACACAAGCCACATTCTTTCCGGATGTTGTCCATTCCAGACCCCAATGGTGTGATTTTAATTTCGACTAAAATACTTCGCCCTCGCTTGCTTTTACATTAAATTCTCAAATAACAATGACAAGAAATTGTATCTCTTTAAATTAAAGTATATAAACATGACCCCTCTTTGTGGATCTTTTTTAACTTCCAGTGGTTATTGTCCTGTGTTCTGGCAAGGATTTAAATAAAAATCATCATGTGTCCTTGTCATATAACTAGTGATAACTTTTTTTTAAAAACTGATTTATATGTTCTTTGTAGTCCCCTTTTGTGGTATACATTCAAATATTTATACCTATCTTAAAAAAATTGTACCTATCTTTGTATAAATGTATCTATCTTTAGATCAATTGTACTTATCTTCAGAAGAATTAAAGACAGGTACAATTTATTTAAAGATAGGTGTAAATGAGTTAAAGATAGATGTAAATAATTATACCTGTCTTTAAATAAAAAACCTTGCTACAAATAAATAAAGCCTATCTTAAATGGATTTACACATATCTTCTATTCAATTAAAGATAGGTTCAATTGAATTATGATATCTTAAATACATTTGAAGATATGTTCAATTGATTTAAAGAGAGGTACAACTGATTTAAAGATAAGTACAATTGATTTAAAGATAGGTACAATTGATTTAAAGATAGGTACAACTGATTTAAAGATAGGTACAATTGATTTAAAGATAGGTACAACTGATTTAAAGATAGGTACAATAAGAACACATCCACAAAGAATTTGAAGCTAGTTTCGATTTAATTATACCTAGGTTCAATTCCTTTTGTGTTATTGAAAATAATACACGCTCCCTCGGAGACTTGCACATGGAGGGAAATCACAGAGCATGCAGATCAACGATCAACGAAAAGGAAATAAAACCCGATCATTGAAGGATGTCAAACGCATACTGAAGAATTGGAACATCTTGGAGACAGACTCAACTTGCAAGAAGCTATTTGATACGGAAGCTATTATTGCTTTCAGCAAACACAAAAATATAGGAGATCGTTTGATAAAATCTCGTTTACAATAGGTACACTATAAATTGGACCCCTGATGAGGCTTACTTTACCGCCGAAACACTCTACAACTAGCATAAGTATCTCTTCAATATAATTATGATGCAACTATCAGGTGTGGTTTAGAGTGTCGGGTCCTAATATCTCAATATCAAGTCTGGTTGATTGATGTTGATTTTTTAAACAACGGATTAATATCCCGATAAACTTTTGCGCAAGTTGTGACGTACCGGAATCAATAAATAACGTATTCAAAATTTTTATGGGGAGTAATTGTTATCGTCACTATCTTACTAATTAATGATACTAGGTTTAATTCTATTGCACTTATCTTTAAGGTCAGACGACACGTTCTTCGAAAATTATAATTATTTTGCAAATTTTCACAGCCTTATAATATACCAAATAAAATTATAATTTATTATCATTTTTAAAATGATTAAAATTTTAAAAATATATATATTTATATGCCAAAAGTTTAAGTGTATTTTCAATAAGATTATATAGGAAATTGCATATTCTAGTATCTTGCGCAAATGCCTGGTAAGGTACCGTATATTTTTGGAAGAAAGCTTGTCCAAGTAGTAGTAAATCAATAACAAATTCCTGGAGAAAGTTATATAAAATTGATCTACATGTACTATCATGTCTGGTGTTCCTGAAGTCGACCAAGGTACCACAAAATGATAAGAATCTAATCATGGGTTTGGGTCGAGGTGACCGACATTTGACCCCGGCCAGAAAATAAAGTATGTCATCAAGTGTTTGCTATATGTTTATTGTTGTAGACATCTTGAGTGACATTATTGTCAGGCCTCAAGTTACGAATTGCAATATAATGTTATTAATTAGTAGGGGGTTTGGGGGTTTTTGTTTTTGTTTTTTGTTTTGTTATTGTCAATAACGTAAAGATAGGTTTGATTCAACTGCGCTAATCTTTAAATCAATTATATCTATCTTTAATTCATTACATTTGTACCTCTCTTCAAACGAATTAAGGATACTAGGTATTATAATTCAATTAAACCTATCTACAATATTTTTGGAGATAGGTACAATTGGTTTAAAGATAGATACAATTATTTCAAGATAGGTACAAATATTTGATTATGTTAATATGGTGTTGCATACTTTTAAGCGTAAGAGAAGTCGCCAACCAATTAAATTACACGAAACAAAAAGAACCATATCCGATAAGGTCTAATTTCTGCCCCCATTTTTTACAATTTGAAAAAAAACCCATCACATCATATAGATATTTTGATAAAATATAAAACTGAATATGCTACTTACAGGAATCTAAAATTTTTACAACATCGATCATTCCTCGTGCTTCTATGACGTCACGTAAATTGGCCATTTCCCGCATTTTCTCAAAAACAGGAATAATTCATCAGTTTTTCTTCATATTCAAGAGTAGGGGGTATAGAGCGCAATGTTGCTCCAAAACCATTTTTACATATATCATTGTTCATATTATTTAGCATATCATATTAAAAATTGATGTTGGAGCAAGCATGCGCTAGATGTTTCCTTTCGAAAAAATGATAGGAAATGCCCCATTTTTGGCTAAAATACGTACTTTTTGTGAAATATGCTCATCAATAAGATATCATATTTCCATTATGACTTCGATTAGACAATTTATCTTTATAAACCTGAACTAAATATATGTTAACCTATCTTTTAGGAAGTTTCTAAAGCTCTATTCATAACTTTGAATTTTGGGGCATAAAAACACTTTATCCCGCACATAGTCCTTTGTGGAAACGTTTTTAGCTCACCGAGACCAAGTCGGGGGAGCTTATGCTATACCCCCGGCATCGGCGTCGGCGTCCGGACCTGGTTAAGGTTTTTGATGCAGGTCCTGTATCTAAGTTATTACTTGTCCTATCTTCACCAAACTTGCATGGATGATGCATCTGGATCTACGTATGAACTTGAAAGACTTGGATGCTGAATCTGGGCCATGAATTTCAGATGATGGAGGAGGTTAATGTTTTTAGAGCTGGTTAAAGTTTTTGGAGCAGGTGCACTTTGATAGCCATTTCTAAGTAACTACTGGTCCTAACTTCACCAAACTTGCATGGATGGTGCGTCTTATGATACTGATACACCTGACAGGCTTGAATGCTGAATCTGAGCCATAGGTTTCGGATGCTGGAGGTGGTTAAGGTTTTTGGAGCTGGTTAACGTTTTTTTGAGCAGGTGCCCTTTAATAGACAAATCTTAGTTATTAATGGTTCAATCTTTATCAAATTTGAATGTGATTCTCATGCACTCCACAGGCGTGGATGCTGAATCAGAGCCATATGTTTTAGATGCTGAAGAAAATTTAGTTTTTTGGAACAGGTCACATGTTTAATAGATAATTGTACTATTTCAAACTTGTATGGTTGATTTAACTATATAAATGAATCGCAGAGGTAGCTTCAGATACAGAGCCATTATCAAAATGCTAAAAAAAAACTTCCTACCTCAATCAAACTTGCTTGATAGATGTGTTTGATGTTAAATAATTCAAAATGATTCCTATGATATAGTATCGTATGATATGATACACTATTGTATTATATGATACTATATGATATTGTATCATTTTTTGCATATTATGAAATGATATTGAATCATATGATATTGTAATCTATAATATTGTATTATATGACACAATATTGTATAATATGATATTGTATTATGTAATATATTATTGTATCACATTATACTGTATCATATAATATTATTATATATACAGTCATTTCATGCATATCTTTTACAATTTCATGCTATGCTATGGTATGCGATTTTAATGATATGCTATGAGATTTCAATGCAATGCTATGAGATTTGTATGCTATGCTATGAGAAATTGAAATGAAGGGACTAATGATATGGTATGCTATGCTATGCTATGGTATGCTATGAGATTTGAACAAAAACACCTCCATACACAGAAGAGTTCCACATATTTCGAAGTAAAATGATAAGAAGCCAAAGTTTACTATTAATCTGCAATGTGAACATTTATTCTTTCAAATAAAACATTTAAAACCGAGTTAAAATCATGTTGTATGCTATGCTATGGTATGCTATGGTGTGCTATGACGAATGAAATTCTATGAGATTGTATGCTATGGTATGAGATTCCAATGCTATGGTATGAGATTCAAATGCTATGCTTTGAGATTCCAATGCTATGCTATGCTATGGTGTATGTTGTAAAAGATATGCTTGAACTGACTGTAATATTGTATCAAATCATATGATATTGTTATTGTATTAAATAATATATTATTGTATCACATGATATTATATCATATGATATTATATCATATGATTTGATATGATACAATGTTGTATCCAATTATATTGTAACATATGATACAATATTATGTTATGTAACATATATGATAAAATATCATAATTTATTAAAAAATATCATACTATATCATAGAATATGATTTCATATGTTACAATATTGTGATGTATTATGTGATATGATATTGATATGAATCTAAATTGTATCATTTACATGTATTATATTATGATATTTTATAATATGATCAAATACAATAATGTATAACACAATACAGTACTGTATCATATTATATGATACAAAATCTTATTTTGACATGATGTCATATCATATGTTACAATATCAGATTTTATCATTATATATTACAGTATTATATTTTAACATATTATATATCATAGGACAAAATATTGTACAGTATCATAGGATGCAATATCGTATTTTATAGTAGTTTATTGATAAACATTGTATCTTACAATACCATATGAAATAACCATATGATTATCAAACAAATTCTTAACATATGATATACAATATTGTGTCAAACCACACTACAGTATCCATGAATATCCAAGATCATTAACTATGATTTTCATATAATATGATAAAGGTGGTCTCATAAAGGTGATGCCTCATAAAGGTGATGCCTCGTCTCGGTAAGCTATGTAATCTGTGATTACCTATGTTTATTAATGTGGCTGGGGATGGGTGGCACATTTTATACCCCGGGGTACACTTTTAGTATATATGTATTTATACACGAACAAATTCAGACTATAATAATGCATATTTTCTTCTTAGTGTTTACATGAATAACATTAAACAGGTGTAAAATAAATGTTGTTTTTTATTTATTTACTCAGCTGTCCTCTATGATAAGAATCAATACTCAATCAAAAGCATCCACCCCTTCAACAAAAATGTAAATTGTACATGTAAAATTTGATATGTGATATAGAAGTTTGTTTTTGATAGACATCAACAGTTTAAACGTTGTCTCTGCGTAAAGTCCAATACCTGATTACTTTTGCGAGTCAAACAGTTACTGGAAGCTTTTCACGGAAAAATTATAATTGTTATAATAGATAAATATTGTTTATGTTAAAAGTGCATAATTGTTTTTGTCGAAGTCAACGCACTTTGAATTTTTTTTTTGAATCTGTCTACCTTGTGAATATAGTAGATGTATGCTGTAAATTAACTCTTTTTAGAAAGATCTCTCATTTGGTTTAAAACATTGGACTATGCCAGAAACAATTGTTCCTTATTTTATGGAAACCTGTTTAAATATATATTTCAAATGGACTTAATTCCTTATATTAGTAATTAATAATGAACAATTATAATAACAAAATCATGTAACATTGTAAATCAAACACAATACTTTATTTAAAATACATGTATCAATGCAAGAACGTGCGTGCCCTAATGCTTATTATTTAAGTTAATAATGTTTTAATGACTTTACAATGTAACTCTTTTACTTTTCATAATGAACTAATTTATTATACCTGCACTTTCTAAAGAAAGTTTGGGTATATTGTTGTTACCCTGTTCCGTCTGTCCGTCCGTCCGTCTGTCCGTCTGTCACGTTTTACTTTCTCAAACTGCTCTTACATCTTATAAACCAGCAAACTGAACTCTTGGAGTATGATTTGGGGTGTCATGTTGTTTTGTAAACAGGTTTCAAAAATTCTCTGGTAGTCCTTGGGGTCAAATAATTGGTAAAAAATGACGTTTTTTGACAAAAAACCTTCTTCCTCGAACTCCTTTTACATTTTCAACAGTAGACAAATCATCTCTTGGAATATGTTTTGGGGTGTCCTATAGATGCGCAAAAAGGTTTCGGAAATTTCGATTTTGTCCTGGGGGTCATTAAATGGCTGAAAAATGACGTTTTTTTTTTTTACAAAAAGTCTGGTTTCAAAAAACGTCAATTTCTTTTTGCAGTAGCCTAATGATCTTATAGGATATGCTTCGGGGTGTCATGTTGACGTGTAATCATGTTTCAGAATTTTTGTTTTTATCACGGGGGTCTGTGGGCATAAAAAATGACGTTTTTTTGCCAAAAAAATATGGTTCCCAGAACTCCTCTTACAATTTATGCAGTAGCTATGTCATCTCTTGAGATATGATAGGGACTGTCCTATAGATGTGAAATAAGGTTTTAAAAATTTAAATTTCATCCAGGGAGTCAAACAGTAGCTGAAAATTGACGTTTATCACTCCTAAAAAAAACCTACTTACCAGAACTCCTCTAATGATTTAATGAATAGCCACATCATATCTTGAGGTATGATAGGGGCTGTCATATAGTCATGCAATAAGGTTTAAAAAACTTAAATTTCATCCAGGGAGTCAAATAGTAGCTGAAAATTGACGTTTATCACTCCTGAAAAAACCTACTTCCCAGAACTCCTCTCATGATTTAATGAATAGCCACATCATTTAAAGGGATATAATAGGGGCTGAGCTATAGATATGCAATAAGGTTTTAGAAATATAAATTTGATTCTGAGGGTCAATGCTATCTGCAAAATGATGTTCCGTCCCATAAAAAACCTAATTCCTGGACCTCCTCTTATCTCTTGTGATTGAAATAACGTATCATAAGATGCATGAGGAGGAAGAATATATATGCTTTAGGGGTGGGATCACAAGCATTTTTTTTCAAGTTATTTGATCATTTTTGATTTTGGGAGGGTGGGGTGGGGTTAGGGTGACCCCCAGATGCCATGACCTACTAATACCACAAAAAGATTTGCCTTGACATGGTCATGGTTCAAGAAACAAAAATATATATGGATTAGGAGCGGGGATTTCGATGATTTTGAGGATATTTTAAAAATATTCGACTATTCATGTTTTCGGGGGGCAGGTGGGTGGGGAGATTCAGAGTCTCTTCTCACATTTTTACAGTAGCAAAATCATTTCTTGATTGGTTTTTTCTGTATGATGTCAGATGTACATAAAGAGATTTTGGGAATTGCAATTTAATCTTAAAGATAAACAAAATGTTATATATAATTGTGGAAATTATAAAGTCAGTCAACAAAAACCTTGCTGTAAAAAACAAAGCACTGGGGTCATCATTGGGCTAGGGCTAGGAATTACACTACATATGAATAAGATAAGTTACTTGATTAGTTCTAACCCTGGAAAGTCACTGGGCATCTCAAAGGGGGTATAACCTATATACATGTACCAACTGATGTGCAATGACACAAGGAGCAAGAATGAATATGGTTTAGGGCTGGGGATCTCAACAATTATTAAAATGTATTATCATTCCCTATTTCAGAGGAAGGGGTGGTGGTGGTTTAAAAGCAACTCTTGGGGGGGGGGGGGGGTTAGGGGGAATGACCCAAGTGGCAAGGGCCAATTTGTCTTAAATATATCTTGACATGATCAGCGGAATTGGACAAAATGATAACTATAGGGCATCTGCAGAGTGGAGCCCTAAATAAGTTGTTAATAGTTACAAAATCAATCTTCAAAAAATATTGATAATATGTTATACATGTATTTAGAAATGTCTATATTTTCATAATGATTAACAAATTAATCAATCAAAATGAGTTATAAATAACCGATTGGCAATTCTGCAATTGATTGACATCCCTAGTATAATATCTCATGTATTTTTCTTTAGATATAATTATACATGTGTATTTGTTAACAGTCAGGATTAAAATGCACAAATTTTCATGAGTCATAAATCTTGACATACCACATATCTCTTGACAAAAAAGAATAATCAAAATAAAAGAAAATTACAGTCATTAACTCTTTTTCTATTACTGGTGTATGATGATGGGGAAGGGGGTTTAATGGGGGGGGGGGGGGGAGCTGCAGCATGCCTTCATTCTCACTAGAAATGTATACCTAATCCACACATCCTGGGTATGGGGAACGGTTAAGGCCCCTTCCCCTTCCTCCCTATTATAACTCATATAAACATGATATTTAATACCCAAATTTAATACAAAATGTTACAGTATGATACAGTATGCTGGCAAAGGGAGATCACATTTTAGAAAGTGAAAGTAAAACTTAACTGTACGTTTTGTATACCGGTGTCTCATAATATTGCGCTACTACATGTATATACTTACCTATATTGGTCAACATCATAATGATAATTCAATTAGAGCACAATATGAATTCCTGTAGCTGATCACCACAAAAGAAAGATTTATTCATGATAATTAATCCTATTCTGCATATCGAAAACACAGATGCATGTACACAACGTGAAACCCATCTAACCAAAGAGCTGGGTAAAACTAGTACCTGCTAATGCAACCTGTAGACTTGTGTTGTATACGTAACTTCGGTCAAAGATCATTTAATTGTAACATATTGCATGTATTTTCATAACTTTATTCTTTAAAACCCTTTGCACAATTTTATTAGGTAATTAATCATGTAATAAAGCACAATTTTCAGCTTTAAGGTGGTATGGGACACCTACATATTATGATGTACTCCTTATTGAACGAAAACAATAAAGTATAAAATAGAATATTTTCCCCCAAAATAATGTTACCTAACAGCATAGTGCAAAGGGTTAGAGCATTAACAATGTGTCTGTAAGTAGAGAGTTTGAATCCTGCTGGGGCTTATCTTATTTTTACCTTAAGTTTCCAAAAATATTTAAAACATTTTTTTTGCCCAAATATTCATTGTAAATTTTTTTTAATTCTAAAACAGTGAAAGTTATTTTAGCATATAACTACATATCATATAAAATAACGCACTTTTATCCACATAAATATCGACATGTGTCTGATACCACCTTTTAAAATCGTTAAAGCAGTCCTGCAGTGAAAATCATTGCGCAATATGACATTTATTTTGCACTGCTTACAATATTCTTTATTGCAATTAGATGTACATGCTTTCATTGTTATAAAAATATTCTGATTTTTATTTACCAGGTATCCATGGGTAGGGGGTAGGGGGGTTCAGAGTAATAATTGTGTTTGCGGGGGGGATTGTTGTAACCCGAGGTTTAGTTTTGGTAATTTTACTACATAAATGAATTTTTTTTTTTGGGGGGGGGGGGTCTGGACTTCTCACCCCCACCCTTTCTTTAAATCCACGCACACGATGATGTTGGCACACAAAAGCATAAATAAAGCAGGCAACAGCCCCGGGGGGGGGGGGGGAGGGGGGTCATGGGCATGGGCATGGGCATGATTTAATTTTGTTTGTAATAATTAATAATTATATAGACCATACTTTCTATGACATGAAATGTTTAGATTTTTTATTAATTTAAAATTCATATGCAAACATTTCAAACCCAAATTGTACATAAAACTAATATATTTATTATGGGATGTGATCTCATCATTTATGAAAATCATAATTTTTAAAAAGTACCGGAAATTGCATGTGGCCTTCTTTTTGACTAAAACCGGTACAAGAGAATGTTATTTAGAGGCAAACACTTGGTGCGGGTATTCCTGTCTAATGACAGCATCTAGTTTGGTTTGAATTTGAGAACTGGATTTATGGTTTGACATCTATGGATTTTACATCATGAGATTAGAGAAATCATTGTTTGGTCAGCTTGATTTTTTTTTTCAATATTACTGTAGTTTATTTGCAGTATAGCCCATTTTCAGTTTGCTGCATGTGATATGTTTAAAAAGGAAAGATCAAGGGTGAGGTTAAAGTGTCTCCATGATAAAATAAATGTTAATGTGCATCCATAGTTCACTTTGCAAAAAATATCGAAGTGAGTTGACTTGGTTCCTTTAACGCACTTAAAAGTCTGTGGCCACTTTGCGCAAAAGGTTAAGGCATTACAGGAGGACAAAGCGAGATAAATCACACGAGCGTGCTGTATGTATATAAATTATCGCGTAGGTATGTATTTTTTATATAAAAAAAAATAGGGGAGCGCCATGTGTCTTGAAACATTTGTCATATTTATTTTGTTGTTATGAAAATTAAGACGTAAAAGGTATCTTAACGATAATAAATCAAAGTGAATATTTTTGTCTTTTATTTTTTAGAAATTTTATCATAAATCATTTTGAACTTTGACTGACCTTTAATTATGACACACGTGTATCTGTCTCACAATGGCCATGTCTTTTGGAGGATATATACATGTATAATTGCACATATTTCATCTTGTTAGTTAAAATGTGACAATAATTATCAAAGCAAGTTTAATGTATAAGCCTTTAATTTTCTTCCATGAATGATTGATCATTACACAATATACATTTGTATCATAGTAATATTCTGAGCAGTGTAGATATTCTGGAAATATATTTGTTAATGGTTGATAATCTGTTTTTATATTTCTACTTCTTTTTCAATTATCAGCAGCTTTAGTAAGGTGGGGAAAAGTTGATGAGGAATAATGAATATATACTGGTACCCGATCGAAATTAAACTACATGTAGTACCAATCAAAATTATTCAAAGAGTCCTTTTCAATTCGAAGTTTGTTTTTTTTCCCCTTTATTTCCTAAATACATGGTCTATAACTCCCATCGGGATCAAATGAATAAACTGATTTGACTCAACTTAGAAACATATTTTTTTTCTTTCAAAATTTGCAATGTCGTTTCAATACTTTTATAATTTGTCCGATATTTTTCTGCTTGAAGTGTTGTTCAGAGGCTTTAAAGCAGTTGTGTTTCAAAGTAAATTTTTATCGTTTTTGTGATATTTTCTTCTAGAATATGGTGTAGTTTGGTATTTTTTAAAAAATGTTATTTATTGCAAAATACAACTTATTTATCACAAAGGTCTTTTTTAAAAAGTTCATTACGATTTTCACAATATTTCTTGTCGATTCTTTGATTTTATTAATTCAGGTGTTTGAGGACAGGAACCCATTCCCACCAAATCCCAACTTATGTTGCGGTAAATGACCCTCCTATTGACAGACATTTCTTTTTAAGTCAGATACTAAATATGAAAAACGCACAACCCTGTTATTTTGAAACTATTTAGCATACTAGCTAAGAAAAACTTTCATGGGGGTACATTTAAGAATTTAAAATTATGGGAAATATTTTTCCATCTTTGTTTTCCTATTAGTATACCTAGTATATAGAAAACTTAATCAGTTTCAAAATGTGACTTAGCCCAATTTTTATTTCAAGGAGACGAAGTCGGGGGGAGCTTATGCTATACCCCCGGCGTCGACGTCCGGACCTGGTTAATGTTTTTGTTGCAGGTCCTGTATTTAAGTTATAACTTGTCCTAATTTCACCAAACTTACATGGATGGTGCATCTGGCATGCTTATGGACTTTATAATCTGGGCCATGAATTTTGGATGCTGGATATGAGTTTAAGGTAGGTTTTTGGAGCTGGTTAAAATTTTTGGAGCAAGTGCCCTTTGATTGACAAATCTTAGTTACATGTATGATTGGTTCAATCTTTATAAAATTTGTATAGATGATACATACTGATGCACTCCACAGGCGTTGATGCTGAATCCGAGCCATAGGTTTTGGATGCTGGAGGAGGTTAAGATTTGTTTAGCAGGTCACATCTTTATATGAATAAGAGTACTCATAATTATTCAAACCTGCATGGTTGATTTAACGATATAAATGAATTACAGAGGTAGCTTCAGATACAAAGAGTGGTCTTGATTATCTAGATGCCTAAGCAGGGTTAATATTTTTGAAGAACTCAAATTGTGTTATAAAATAAAGTAAATTCCACTCATACCTAGTCAGACTTAAACAGTTGATTTAAGTCTAGATTGTAAATAGAGATAGCTTCTGATACAGACATTGATCTTGATTATCTTGATGGTGGAGCAGGTGCAAGTTTTCTAAGTAGTTAAACGCAGGTTTGACTGTTTGAAAAAAGCTTACTAACTTTAATGGATCATGTAACTTTGGATTTAAACTTAAGACTACCTTCAAATACAGACCCCGATCTCCATTATCAAGGATGCTAAAAAAAACACCTCCTACCTCACTCAAACCTGCTTAATACATGTGTTTGTTATTAAATGATATAACATGATTCCTATGATATAGTACTGTATGATATGATACACTATTGTATTATATCATAAAATATAATAATATAATATTATATTGTAAAATATTATATAATACGATGTATTATTTATCAGTTTTTTTGTATATTATGATAAGATATTGTATCACATGATATTGAAATATATGATATTGTATCATATGATACGATATTGTATGATATGATATATCATAAAAAAAACGTATTAATCCGCCTGGTGTTACGTTTGAATTTTGTACAAATTGATGTCATTTTAAAGGTCAAGTGACCGTTCTTATCTACAATTAATAGCAAAGAAAGGGGGGGGGGGGAGGGGGGTCATGGGCATGGGCATGGGCATGATTTAATTTTGTTTGTAATAATTAATAATTATATAGACCATACTTTCTATGACATGAAATGTTTAGATTTTTTATTAATTTAAAATTCATATGCAAACATTTCAAACCCAAATTGTACATAAAACTAATATATTTATTATGGGATGTGATCTCATCATTTATGAAAATCATAATTTTTAAAAAGTACCGGAAATTGCATGTGGCCTTCTTTTTGACTAAAACCGGTACAAGAGAATGTTATTTAGAGGCAAACACTTGGTGCGGGTATTCCTGTCTAATGACAGCATCTAGTTTGGTTTGAATTTGAGAACTGGATTTATGGTTTGACATCTATGGATTTTACATCATGAGATTAGAGAAATCATTGTTTGGTCAGCTTGATTTTTTTTTTCAATATTACTGTAGTTTATTTGCAGTATAGCCCATTTTCAGTTTGCTGCATGTGATATGTTTAAAAAGGAAAGATCAAGGGTGAGGTTAAAGTGTCTCCATGATAAAATAAATGTTAATGTGCATCCATAGTTCACTTTGCAAAAAATATCGAAGTGAGTTGACTTGGTTCCTTTAACGCACTCAAAAGTCTGTGGCCACTTTGCGCAAAAGGTTAAGGCATTACAGGAGGACAAAGCGAGATAAATCACACGAGCGTGCTGTATGTATATAAATTATCGCGTAGGTATGTATTTTTTATATAAAAAAAAATAGGGGAGCGCCATGTGTCTTGAAACATTTGTCATATTTATTTTGTTGTTATGAAAATTAAGACGTAAAAAGTATCTTAACGATAATAAATCAAAGTGAATATTTTTGTCTTTTATTTTTTAGAAATTTTATCATAAATCATTTTGAACTTTGACTGACCTTTAATTATGACACACGTGTATCTGTCTCACAATGGCCATGTCTTTTGGAGGATATATACATGTATAATTGCACATATTTCATCTTGTTAGTTAAAATGTGACAATAATTATCAAAGCAAGTTTAATGTATAAGCCTTTAATTTTCTTCCATGAATGATTGATCATTACACAATATACATTTGTATCATAGTAATATTCTGAGCAGTGTAGATATTCTGGAAATATATTTGTTAATGGTTGATAATCTGTTTTTATATTTCTACTTCTTTTTCAATTATCAGCAGCTTTAGTAAGGTGGGGAAAAGTTGATGAGGAATAATGAATATATACTGGTACCCGATCGAAATTAAACTACATGTAGTACCAATCAAAATTATTCAAAGAGTCCTTTTCAATTCGAAGTTTGTTTTTTTTCCCCTTTATTTCCTAAATACATGGTCTATAACTCCCATCGGGATCAAATGAATAAACTGATTTGACTCAACTTAGAAACATATTTTTTTTCTTTCAAAATTTGCAATGTCGTTTCAATACTTTTATAATTTGTCCGATATTTTTCTGCTTGAAGTGTTGTTCAGAGGCTTTAAAGCAGTTGTGTTTCAAAGTAAATTTTTATCGTTTTTGTGATATTTTCTTCTAGAATATGGTGTAGTTTGGTATTTTTTAAAAAATGTTATTTATTGCAAAATACAACTTATTTATCACAAAGGTCTTTTTTAAAAAGTTCATTACGATTTTCACAATATTTCTTGTCGATTCTTTGATTTTATTAATTCAGGTGTTTGAGGACAGGAACCCATTCCCACCAAATCCCAACTTATGTTGCGGTAAATGACCCTCCTATTGACAGACATTTCTTTTTAAGTCAGATACTAAATATGAAAAACGCACAACCCTGTTATTTTGAAACTATTTAGCATACTAGCTAAGAAAAACTTTCATGGGGGTACATTTAAGAATTTAAAATTATGGGAAATATTTTTCCATCTTTGTTTTCCTATTAGTATACCTAGTATATAGAAAACTTAATCAGTTTCAAAATGTGACTTAGCCCAATTTTTATTTCAAGGAGACGAAGTCGGGGGGAGCTTATGCTATACCCCCGGCGTCGACGTCCGGACCTGGTTAATGTTTTTGTTGCAGGTCCTGTATTTAAGTTATAACTTGTCCTAATTTCACCAAACTTACATGGATGGTGCATCTGGCATGCTTATGGACTTTATAATCTGGGCCATGAATTTTGGATGCTGGATATGAGTTTAAGGTAGGTTTTTGGAGCTGGTTAAAATTTTTGGAGCAAGTGCCCTTTGATTGACAAATCTTAGTTACATGTATGATTGGTTCAATCTTTATAAAATTTGTATAGATGATACATACTGATGCACTCCACAGGCGTTGATGCTGAATCCGAGCCATAGGTTTTGGATGCTGGAGGAGGTTAAGATTTGTTTAGCAGGTCACATCTTTATATGAATAAGAGTACTCATAATTATTCAAACCTGCATGGTTGATTTAACGATATAAATGAATTACAGAGGTAGCTTCAGATACAAAGAGTGGTCTTGATTATCTAGATGCCTAAGCAGGGTTAATATTTTTGAAGAACTCAAATTGTGTTATAAAATAAAGTAAATTCCACTCATACCTAGTCAGACTTAAACAGTTGATTTAAGTCTAGATTGTAAATAGAGATAGCTTCTGATACAGACATTGATCTTGATTATCTTGATGGTGGAGCAGGTGCAAGTTTTCTAAGTAGTTAAACGCAGGTTTGACTGTTTGAAAAAAGCTTACTAACTTTAATGGATCATGTAACTTTGGATTTAAACTTAAGACTACCTTCAAATACAGACCCCGATCTCCATTATCAAGGATGCTAAAAAAAACACCTCCTACCTCACTCAAACCTGCTTAATACATGTGTTTGTTATTAAATGATATAACATGATTCCTATGATATAGTACTGTATGATATGATACACTATTGTATTATATCATAAAATATAATAATATAATATTATATTGTAAAATATTATATAATACGATGTATTATTTATCAGTTTTTTTGTATATTATGATAAGATATTGTATCACATGATATTGAAATATATGATATTGTATCATATGATACGATATTGTATGATATGATATATCATAAAAAAACGTATTAATCCGCCTGGTGTTACGTTTGAATTTTGTACAAATTGATGTCATTTTAAAGGTCAAGTGACCGTTCTTATCTACAATTAATAGCAAAGAAATTAAATTATAAGCAATGAATTCAAAATCCCATTAGTTTTATACGATATAAAATATTCCTTAAACATCGGCAGTAGCTGTCCACATAATTAACAGTGAAAAAAATATGTGGACTGTAAATCTAGTGTTATTACAATAATATCGAAAATTTATTACATGAGTGATATCAACCGCATATTGAGATAAACATGTGATAATTATCTTCATATCGTAAATTATAGAAAATATCAAAGAAAAAATGTTAAACATCATGTAAAGAATGATTATTGTCAACAAATCACTTGGGTTCTACAATACTTGTTTCTTATAAACTTTCATGTCAATTTTGCGCCAGCTGTTTGTATACCATTTGACATCGACGCAATAATTTGATGTCATATTCGGACGTCGGAATTGAACGATGCACACCGATTTCTAGGGAAAGGAGGGGTGATAACAACCAAAGATTTCCGGAAAGGGGTGTGTAATAGAGGGCGAAGCCCCCGAAGGGCCCGTGAGAGCGAAGCTCTCCCTATAGACAACACGTGTATATATACCAAAACTGTAGGAATTACACTCTATGCCTATGAACTTTAGAAACTTTTCCAAGATGGAGGAAAAAAGAATCACTTAGCGTGCAGTGACTTCACCGGCATTCATGTTGAATTTGAATCTCGTCCTAACTTCACGTTTGATGATAATTTGCCAGTATTGTTTAATGAGTGATAAACTCATTCAAACATACCTTGTGTGTTCTTAAAAAAATAATTCCTATATAAGAAAACACATTTTCGTTTCCTATAACTTTCAACAGTTGCATTAGATCCGATCAAATGTATTTCAAGACATCTGATTGGACAAACAATGTGTTTCAACACTGAAGCAGTTTTATTTCATTGATATTAAAACAAAATCATTCATTTTAATTGAATTAAACGTGTTTTCTTGTACTTTCAATTTGAAATTTCGTTTTTAGGTTTCATCTCAAATCGTAGTCTGACCTACTCGTACCCAGGTCAATTCGTACCCAGAATTCAAATTATTCCTCATAACCCCCCCAAAATAAGTCAAGTTACAACCAATAACTAATTCTATAAATACAAAAGATAATCAAAATTTTTAATTTTGTAGACATCATAGTCTTTGATAGACACATTGTAAAACATTTCCCGATTCTAACTCACATCCCCCCTCCCTTGTGTGAACCATTCGTATAAGATTAATAAAATACAATAAATTATGTTCAAATTACCCCCAATTTGCCATGAAAATAAAGGCAAAGAGAGAGATTATTTGCAGTAATATGCATTGAAAATACTTAAACATTATGCATAATAGGATGTACTGATCTGCATTCACAATCATATATATATATATATATATATATATATATATATATATATATATATATATATATATATATATATATATATATATATATACATTACACACTAAATGTAAATGAGACATTTATATCTATATAATACATATATACATATACATATATGTACAATATACATGAAGGACATAATTTGTATCTTATGATGTGAATTGGGGTATCTCAATTCTCTAGTTTTAATGCACAAATCAATCATTGAATGTTTAATTAAATTAAGTGTTTGGATGACAAATTTCAGTGAAAGGGACCAAAAATAATCTCAATTTCTGTTCATACAAGTGAAATATTTTCAAGATAAATAGATTTTTTTTAAAATATATACATTATATGTACTCTTTAATTCATGTTTTATCAAAAAGCAATCCATAAATTTAAAATAAGGGAGTAAAAAGTTAAAATACGTATGCTGAGAAATTATCTGGAAGTCTGCAATGTAGATACTACATGTAGCTGCTAGCTATCCATTATATGTATAAATTAAATTACTTTTCTTATCAATTATCCATTTTATGTATAAATTAACTCTCTTTTTTTTTTATAAATTATGTTTTCCTGATTACGACAAAGAGCACAAGACCGGTGTAACCGATCAGCAGGGGATGTTCACTCCTCCATGGCACCTGATCCTACCTCTATTTTTTTTTTTAGAGGTCCGTGTTCGCTCTGCACCTGTTATTTATTTTTCCTTTGGACTTTTGATTTTGAACACTGTTCGTTATCACCACATTTTAATTTTAAGAATTAATAAATAAAAAAATATATTTTCTTTATACGAGTCAACTGGCCAGACATAGTATTCATTCACTGGATAAAGGTTATGCCTGTCGACTTTTCTACAGACAAAAAAGACATCATTGACAATACAATACACATGTATATTGATGAAATCAAAATAACAAAAAATGCAGCTAAAATATGTCCCAAGACTTTTTGCTTCATTATAAGTTATTCATAAATACTTCCTCTATTTCATCTTCGCTAGCCAAGGGTTTCTGATCCACGCCACTCCTGCGGATCAGAAACCCTTGGCTAGCGAAGATGAAATATTTCAGGGTTCAAACAATATTTATTTACGTACCAGAATAAAATTTGTTTATATGTTTTTGTATTTGAATTTCCCTGCCCTCTCTCTAACTTGTTTGGCTAAAGAAAGCGGCTTTAAATAAAAGTCTATGGAGATTCGCATTGCAAATGATTTAAAATAAGGTTTGTATGATATCATGATAATGTAACGGACCTGAGTGCTTGCTATTGCACAAGTATATACGCAATCCTGCACGAGAATAACCCGTGAATTTATTTCAATCAAATTACGAATTTCTCGTAAATATTGACCCTATTATTTGAACATAAGAATAACCTGTGTTTGGACTCGTATATAGAAAATTACGGAGGGTATTTAAATATAAGACTTATTTAAAGTTTACGTTAATTTATTCAACAATAAAATAACAAGACGTATAACTGATCAATAATAACAAGTACACCTACAATTAAACTCACTGATATTCGGGAATTACCCAAATCAACAGTGAGATTATAGCACAACCTTCGTGTGTACGTTAATTCAACAAAGGAGGGGGGGGGGGGGGGGGGGGCGCACTAAACGAGAATGACCCGATTAGTGTAATAAATATTGCTAAGAACAGAGAAATAATCTAGAATTACCACACTATATCTCACTTAACTGTTCACGTAAAACTTTGCCAATTATTTACTGTAACAAATCTGACGATAACGTTAAATTATCCCTACGACATTTTCAAATATCGATAATTCGGTTATTTAGAATAATAAAATTTCCAAGAACTATTAACGTTTACTATAATTATTTAGTCGGTAAGACTTCAGAGATTCACCCTTAGTCTAACCGTAAATAAAATGAACTATGTCGTCTGTATCGAAATTAATCCAATACAAACTCCCTAAAATATAATAATTTTCGTGTAAACGAGATTAACCCGTATTATCACGATGAAACAATGAATAAAATATTCAAAATCCCCTAAATTCTACCTAGAATAATCAATGTAATAAAAAAAACACCCTCTAACCTCAATAGTAAAACCCCGAGTCCACCGGATCGGGTGATCTCCCCTCTATATAGCTATACAGAGTTCCCCCGGTAACTCACGCGCTTCCCTAGGGATCAACGGCAGATCACCGGCATCACCGGCAGTCACCGGCAATAACATTGACTAATGCATAAAATATAATTCAACAATTACATTCGGTAATTTACACAATATAAGACAAATAAAATTATAGAAATTCATACAACGATACAATATTTTATGTAGCAATCGCAATAAAACGTAGTGCACAAAAGTTATAATTTGCATCGGGCGTGATATTCCGAAATTCCGATACTCTAATGGCGGTATATAAAACGAAAAATACAGCCTTGGAAAAAATCATGAAAGCATTTAAAATAGAGCTTGCCAACAAGAATAAAAGACCTGGAAGGTTGAAATACAATCAAAGAATCATGTTTAACTGATGCAGTAAGTAATTATGTTACAAATCAAGACATTTTGCTGTAAAATACAATCGGTAAATAAGGGGAACATGTCAAAAGCATTACATGTGTGTACACTATCAAAATACAATTCTGAAAAACAGGGCAATGCAATATATAACACTGAAATACAAGAAATAACATTATTTTACACCCATAAAATCTTTCACTCTATGCAAAGCCTTTATCACATCAAGGTAAATAGTAAAATCACAACACATTCATGTAAATTGAAATTTTTTTTACTTATGTGCTCTGTCACAATCATCACATTTTCCCCCTCTTAAAAATTTTTGGTGTCCTCACCAAAGCCTAAGATAATACTAGTAATCAGAATACATTAAATTATATACTTAGGTTAAAATCTGAACAAGACAAGATCCTTAATAGACATACATTCTCATACTTACTTACTTCATATCCTTCATTCAATCAATTCATATGCTATATACAATATAAAAACTATACACACTTAACTCTGTCTATAGAGGAGTTTATTACTGTTGTGTAGTTTCTCCAGCTCCAAAATGAGGTCTCCCTAAGTCTGTATTTGTCTGCATTCCTCGACATCATGTCTGATGGCATCCTTGGCTCATGAAGGTTCGGTGTCATCTCTGTGGCTTCGCAAACACTCAAGTGTTTGTTCCATTTGGTTTCTTCATCTCTGAACACTAAGGAGACATCCCATGGAGGTGGTCCTAGTTTATTGCTGTCTCCTATATTTATTGAATGCTCTAGCAGATTGGTTCTTCCCAAGTCTTCATCATCCCTTGAGAAAACATCTGAATGATTCACAAGTGTCTCAGCTACAGCAACCTTGACTCCATCCTCCTTGTCTTCCTGTTCTACCACTCTCATGTACACTTCTTGTAATTGGCCAGGAACCATTGATAATGTTTGACTAGAACTCTTTTTCTTATATTTTCCTAATCTTGAACTGGTTTCCTCAGGAATTGCAGCTTCAAATCCTGTCTTGATTTGCCTTACACTTTGTAAGTCCTGTTTTTCTACAGTTTCTTCCAATATCAAATCTTCAAATTCAGCCTCACCACATAATTCAGACTGACCAGTTTCTCCGTCTTGCTTTAGACACACATCATTGTCTGATAGATTTAGCGCTCTTTGGGGCATTGCCACTTTGTTTTCATTATTCACCAATGCTGCCTTAACAGCCACTGCATTTTTGATCTCATTAGTTGAATCTGGCTCTGTAAAATAAATCTGCTGTTTAAGGTCAAGTTCCTCTTCCGGTCTAGTGATCATCACTTGCATTATTCTTCCACTCCTTGCGGGTACATGGTAAGTATTAGTCCTTTGACTCACTTTTGAGCAAGGTATCTCAAAACCGTTCATCAAAATTCTGCTTTCATTTAAATCAATTACGGCAGGTCCAAATTGACTGTCTAGTAGTATGTCCAACCCCAGTAGACATTCATCTTCTATACCCGCAACAATTACCTCCCTTTGGAGTGCTAAGTTTCCCAACTGAATCTTAAAAATAGCTTTTCCCATGACCTTCAGTGCATCACCATTTACAGCAACAAGGCTCATGGTTTCTATTAACTCTGGTCTCTTATCTCCAGGAAGTCTCAAATAAAATCTATCGGATAAAATAGTCCTTGCAGCCCCGGTGTCTGCTGTGAACTCTACCTTTATCCCTTGAACCGTTCCCGGAACGCAGATTCCATCCGCCTTAAGGAGCTGTCTCTTAACTTGTACTCCCGGAATACAAGTCCTTAATTCCTCTCCACTAGGAGCGTCCCTGACGTAAGGCTGGAATTACCTGTGATTTTCATCTTTCTCCCCTGACTCATCTTTCTGATTTCTACTTGCTAAAGATTGAGTTAAATTTCCACAGTCATTTTGGCCTTTATACTTCTGATGGGTCATCTCTTGGCCTATAGAGTTGACCCTATCCCATTTAAATGGTTCGCCTTAGTTTCCCCACAATTTTCTTCTGTCACAGTGGTCCATTTTTGTTGATAGTTGGGATGAAACTCTGGTGCATCCGGTGACATGGCGCTAGGAGCTGAGTACTGACTCATTGCTGGTTTCTTCTCCTCTTTTGTTTGAGGTGACTGGTTGGCTGGTCTTGGTGGGAATTTCTTATGACTAACTTTCTCTCTTCTATTCTTCTTTGGACATTCTCTGGCAAAGTGTCCAGGTAAGTTACAGAGAAAGCAGTTTCCCTTCACTGTATTTCTTGGTTTAGGATTTTCCTTTCCAGATATGAAGTTGTCTCCCTTTTCATAAGTCTTAGCTTGCCTAATAGGGCGTCTCTCATCATTTGGGATAGAGTTGGAGGTGACAGACATATACGCTGCTACTTGCTGTACTGCCTCTTCAATTGATGATGGCTCTCTGTGCAACTCTATATATTGTCTTGCCTTAGAATCCCAAAGACCCTGAAGGAATTTTGAAATTAGGTCCTCCTGACGGGTGCTGACGTCTCTGTTAGGATGAGCCCAATCATACAGACGTTTGATGTCTGCGGCATATTCCTCAAGACTTTCACTTCTTCCTTGTCTTTTGTTGTTGAATTGGGTTTTATAAACCCTTTTGTTTTCTAGGGTTCCAAATCTGGACTCAATCTCTGCCACTAGAGTCTTGTAGCTGGCCATGGTGTCCTCCTTGAGTTGACCAAAGACAAAATCAGCTGCATTTCCCTGGATTCTAGGCAACAATTGTTGAAGCTTTTCTCTGGAAGTCCAGCTCGCTAATTTGGCTACCGATTCAAAGCGATTCAACCAAACTCTCCATTTCTCCGAGCCAGTGTACGGAGGAAGTTTACAGTCAAGCTTGTGGTTGTCTGACTTCTTTGACTTGAACAAATCCTCAATGGCTGTAGAGTTGTTTGATTGCTCTATTTCGGACTCGTCTGTACTTTCACTTGATCCCTCATGACAGCTTTTTGTTGACCCTGATTTGTTGTTATTTGAATTTAGTTTGCTCTGTTTGTTTCTCTTGGACTGCTTCTGGTTATTCACCTGTCTGAGAGTCTCTGTAGTGGCTTCCATCATGCCCTGCATGGCTTTCATTGTCTGGGCCATCTGCTCCATCATCAGCTTCATGGAATCTGTGACAGCATTATTCTGTTTCTGTGAAGGTGTGAGGGGTTCTGACAGCTCAGTATAACAGGTGTCTGTAGGAGTTATCCCTCTTTGCTTTCGTAAAGTCCTGGTTGATCTCTTTACTTTGGGTGTAGGAGTTAATATTTCTGACTCATTAATTGGTACATACTCATCTCCTGTTGTTTCATGGTCATCAGAACTGCTGTGGTTTCTCTGGAGTGACCTACTTAATTCAGACGGCGACATGTCTATGAGGAGTTCCTCCTCTGTAGATGCCTCTTCAAAGTGTCCAGAATTTACGGACGGCTCCATGCTAGTCTTGGATCTGGTATTGTACTTGTGCATGGTACTGGTAGTAAAGTATTTCTCAGCACTGTCTCTGGGTTACGTATCACTGGATCCGCCAATGTATTTCCGACAGATCCCACCGCTGCCACCAAATGTAACGGACCTGAGTGCTTGCTATTGCACAAGTATATACGCAATCCTGCACGAGAATAACCCGTGAATTTATTTCAATCAAATTACGAATTTCTCGTAAATATTGACCCTATTATTTGAACACAAGAATAACCTGTGTTTGGATTCGTATATAGAAAATTACGGAGGGTATTTAAATATAAGACTTATTTAAAGTTTACGTTAATTTATTCAACAATAAAATAACAAGACGTATAACTGATCAATAATAACAAGTACACCTACAATTAAACTCACTGATATTCGGGAATTACCCAAATCAACAGTGAGATTATAGCACAACCTTCGTGTGTACGTTAATTCAACAAAGGAGGGGGGGGGGCGCACTAAACGAGAATGACCCGATTAGTGTAATAAATATTGCTAAGAACAGAGAAATAATCTAGAATTACCACACTATATCTCACTTAACTGTTCACGTAAAACTTTGCCAATTATTTACTGTAACAAATCTGACGATAACGTTAAATTATCCCTACGACATTTTCAAATATCGATAATTCGGTTATTTAGAATAATAAAATTTCCAAGAACTATTAACGTTTACTATAATTATTTAGTCGGTAAGACTTCAGAGATTCACCCTTAGTCTAACCGTAAATAAAATGAACTATGTCGTCTGTATCGAAATTAATCCAATACAAACTCCCTAAAATATAATAATTTTCGTGTAAACGAGATTAACCCGTATTATCACGATGAAACAATGAATAAAATATTCAAAATCCCCTAAATTCTACCTAGAATAATCAATGTAATAAAAAAACACCCTCTAACCTCAATAGTAAAACCCCGAGTCCACCGGATCGGGTGATCTCCCCTCTATATAGCTATACAGAGTTCCCCCGGTAACTCACGCGCTTCCCTAGGGATCAACGGCAGTCACCGGCAATAACATTGACTAATGCATAAAATATAATTCAACAATTACATTCGGTAATTTACACAATATAAGACAAATAAAATTATAGAAATTCATACAACGATACAATATTTTATGTAGCAATCGCAATAAAACGTAGTGCACAAAAGTTATAATTTGCATCGGGCGTGATATTCCGAAATTCCGATACTCTAATGGCGGTATATAAAACGAAAAATACAGCCTTGGAAAAAATCATGAAAGCATTTAAAATAGAGCTTGCCAACAAGAATAAAAGACCTGGAAGGTTGAAATACAATCAAAGAATCATGTTTAACTGATGCAGTAAGTAATTATGTTACAAATCAAGACATTTTGCTGTAAAATACAATCGGTAAATAAGGGGAACATGTCAAAAGCATTACATGTGTGTACACTATCAAAATACAATTCTGAAAAACAGGGCAATGCAATATATAACACTGAAATACAAGAAATAACATTATTTTACACCCATAAAATCTTTCACTCTATGCAAAGCCTTTATCACATCAAGGTAAATAGTAAAATCACAACACATTCATGTAAATTGAAATTTTTTTTACTTATGTGCTCTGTCACAATCATCACAATAACATCTGAAAATAGTGCGAGGCGTTCCATGAAACTTCAAATGAAAAAAAGATAAATCTCCATAAGAAATCTGTTTTCCATTCCTGTGAAAATCTCTGGGTAAAAAAAAGAGACGACGTATAATAAATGATTTCAATTGTATTTCTTTTAGCATATATGTGTATTTTTTTTTATAAAACCCGTCAAAATATGATGGAAACAGTACCTTGAGACAGACTATACTAAAGTATATAAGGGCTTGAACAAATTTAACAAGGACCCAATGCTCTTGGGCCAGCAATAAGAAGTCCAAACAAAACAAACAATATATATATATGAGATTATGTAAGCTAGGGCATCTATAGCCCCATTATTGGCTTCGCTTCCAAACGGTTACATCGTAAAACATATTAAAATGTATTATATACTTGGTATAAAATACAGGGTTCTTGCATACCTGATATGAACAGAGGCACGCGCCTTTATTACACACCCCTGTATCATCACCTTTTTTTCACCATTTATCACACCCTTTATTGACGTGCCGTCATGTCTTTTCGATAAACCGTTCCGGAACAGCTTTGTACTTTTTATTCGGGTTACCCCAGATCTTATTCTCTTTTTCTGTGCATATCTGCAGTCGAAACTATGACGTCATGATCTGTTCATTCTAGGGTTTATGACGTCACAATACATTTGAACGTCGAAAATACGCGATAAAGTACTTATATCGGAATGTCGGGTTGATGCGAGATGTGATACAGATTTTGTCATGTATAATTCTCTATTTATTACAAACCCCTAGAGTTTATTACACACATTTATTCAAATTTTCGGTTTATATTGCACACGGCGGAAAGGGGTATATTTCTCTAAGTATACGATATAGGACTTTTAAGCGTTCTCCATATATACTTAAGGAATAAGGGATCATTCTTTGAGTATTATGAGGAGATAAATTCGGTTGGGGCGTGATCAAATAATAAAGTAATAAAGTATTATTACTTATATTTATATAATTTTCTGCAATTGTACGATTTTTTTATTCACATTTATTCATTGTATATTTTCAAAAACAATTTTGAGGTATATAAAGTTTTACAATGATTTTTTTCCCCTTTTTTACCTTTCACATACTCACATCAATAAAGTAATATGCTTTAAATTTATACAGGTAAATGGAAAGTAAAAGAAAAATAAGAGAATCGATAAATGCTCTTGATATAGAAAAAAAATAAGTAAGTATTAAATAAATAAATAAACTATTACATCACTAGTTTTGTTCAAAGATATTTTTCCAAAGGGACCATTGGTTATCAAAAGTCGATCTGCTAATGGAGCAGAATTGGTACCCACGGGAATTCCAATAGATTGTTGGAAGACTTGATTTCCAAAAACTACATAGATGTTGTCTATCAGAAACTCAAGCATCTTTTTAATGTCAACTTCAGAGTACTTGTGTGTTCAGTCAGAATGGTTTTTAACAAAATAATTTTTTAGATTTCCAATGACAAGGTAAGCATTTTTACGACTTCCATTTTTATTGAAGAAACATCTGTCGATGATATCAAAAAGCCTAGAATTTAATTTGTCATATGAATGGTTGTATAAAGCGTTGAAAAATCGAACATATGCTCATTTTGCTATTTATTGTTACTAACTTTTGATCAAGTTTCACTAGTATTCGAGTTGAAATACGGATATAGTACAGATATATTAACCAAACAATAGAAATCTAACAACGACCGTATATTGAATTTTGACGTCAAGGTGGCGCAGTAAATATACATCATATTGGTGGAAATCTCGGAAAAAGACCTTTTCAGGCCACCCAATTGCTAAAACAAAAACTATACGATGGCAAGGGATAAAGAGCTTAAGTTTATTATCTTTTTTCAGTGATTGGTTAACTAGAATTAAGACAAAGGAACTAAATATCAAGTACTTTTTACACACAAACTGATGTCAACAGATCTAAAATATGTACACAGAATTACTGTAGGAGACATTTCACAGCAATTTGACTTTCGGTCAGAAACGATTTTTTTTTCACAAAAATCAAGATTGGAGAGAATATGCAAATGGTGACATCTTGAAATGTTAACAAAAGATGAGAAATGAAGAATAAGTTCTAATTTCTGTTCGTTTGTAAGGTGTTTAAAACATAGGAGCAATGAGAAGCGTTAAAATGACGTTGCGATAATTTTTCGGTTGCTCCGGGTTACTGGGCGAAGGCAAATTGGTAAGTTTACCAGGAATGATCTAATCATGCCATGGGCAAGAAGCTTTGCACATTGATAAACGCGATCCCGATGTACGTTTTGGTGAAATTTCAAGGGTTTTCTTTTTCCCCAAGGAAATAAGAGTAAATGTCTCAATAATTTCCGAACAGCCCTCGTAGTTTCTATTTCAGTGCCACAAAATCTACAACAGTTTTAATTCTGATTTTTAAGGTAGTTACATACAGGGAGAATCCTATGAAGGATTCTGTACTGTAACCATTGTAGTGAGGAATCAAAAGTATTTTTAAAACAAACTTTAAACACATCTTGTATACATACACTATTAAGTCCATGTGGAGACAGCTCTTCATTACATTTGTAAATTGAAGAGGAAACAATATTGTTTTTGTTAATACAATTGTAAATCACTTGTACATTTCTCATTTAATAAAATATTTTCAAAATAAAAAGGTAAAGATGGACTACATCTACTTGCCACAACATTTCTGTTCACTGACATACATTTCAAAAAGCTGGGAATAGCAGTAATAATGCTATTGTATTTCATTACACATATTCTTGAGATATTTAACTTTTGCTGAAACATAGTTTTTGATGAAAAGTTGACATCATTTGATAAAAAAATCACCAACATTTTCAACACCATTTTGATACCACTGTTTGTAAAAATAACACTGTCGTTATTAATCCTTATTTTAGAGTTGTAACATACTGGAATATTATAAAATTTGTTTTTCACATACATTTTATTTTCAGTAATCTTCATGACATATAGCCATGAGGTAAAAACACCACACCCAAACTCATTACTTTTAGGTATCAAAACATCCGAGATAAATGCATCACTAAAATCAAGCATTTTGTTTACAATATCTCTCATATTAATTGTTAAGACTTTATTTAGCCATGACTTGTTGTTTTTTGTTTATTTCCTAATCCAAGAGCATTTTAATGACTTGATAAAAAAGTATACATTTACCATTTTTAAGCCCCCAGATAAGAAGTCTTTAGATACAACAACTCTTTTTTAATTTATCACATTTTGATTTCCATATAAATTTAAATAAATCTTTACATAGTGAAGTTATTTTTTCACACTCTGGTGAGGGAAGATAAATAAATAAATGATGTTTTTTTTTTTTTTTGCAAAATAAAAGTTATTTATAATAACAATTGTAACCAATTGGTGTTAGTGTTCGTTTATTCCATTGTTGAGTCAGTGATTTATATATTTTATAGTTCAATTCAGTAATATTTTCTACATTTACTGAAAAGTGAATTCCAAGCAAAATAAAAGTTGTTGAACCCCAGTCTAGTTTCTATCTAGTATGATGGATAACCTGTTTAGAGATTGTTTTAGAGCCAATCCAAATAATTTTAGTTTTTGAACAATTTACCTTTAAGCCAGAAAATTTTGAAACAAAAAATCTAAGTTATCAAGAGCAGCAAATAAAGAGCTTGGTGAGCCGTCAAGAGTTAGCAAAGTATCGTCCGTTTGTTTTATAAAAATTAAGGACATCTTGCCGTTTTGAAAGAGTTGATAACTCTTGACAGTTCACCGTTGCGATTTTAATACCGTCAGCCATCACCTGTACTTTGTGACGAAAATTGGCATTTACATTCATACAGTCCTTTCATACACACACACATACTAACAGAGTAAAGTAACTAAAAAGTTTTTTGACTTCATGACAGCCTTACCACAGTTTATAAGCAGGGATAGGATGTCCATGAGAATGGTTTACATGCTGATTCTACACCGGAGATATGAATGTTCACAGTAAACATAGAATGAACTTAAATGGAAGATGTTTTTCCAGCGCACATAAACGGTTTATCACGTTGGGTTTTTTTTCCACCTTTTTGTCAATATCGTCAGTGATGTCAAACTTCATTCTTTTATCACCGACTTTTCCGTAGACCGAGCCGTTGAAATACCAGGCGTGTTCGATACCTTGGTGCTCTGAGAGACGCTTGATTAAACTCACATTGGCTTTTGTTACATCGTCCACCAGTCGGAATCCGTTAGCTTTGACCGCGGATCTCTTCTTCATGACTCTGAATTTGACATCAGTGTTGATCACTTTCACCAAAATTGGCCTACCTTTTCCTTTTCCCCTGGAATTTTATGTGCTGCTATGATTTCTTGGTCGTTTAGAACAACTCCCGCGTTTTCCTTAGTAACAGTGTCCACTTTTTCCCTTGTATTTTCCTTCTCTGTTTCTTTTAGATTAATAATTTTGAAAATGTATTTTCTCGAATATTGTTCGTTATGGTGAGATCTTCGAAGGGCCTCAATTGCGGCGTTTTGGGTTTCATTTAAGTTTTCTTTGTATTCTCTTAATTTTTTTTTTTTTTTTTTTTTTGCATTCCTGTAATTTTTCAGTTAGGGTTTCAGCTTTCTTCTCCAAAGTATCTATGTTTCGGGTCATATTATCTATCTTTTCATATTTCTCTTCAATTTGTTTACATTTTTTCTCTACTTTTTCGTCAATCAGTTTTCCTAGTTCTTTGTTGTTTTGTTGCAAAAGTTTTTTTTCAGTTCATCTTTTATTTCTGATACACTGTAAGTCTGTATGTAAATCATCAAGACTTACTTCAGTTGTCTGTTTTCCAGGCGACGCTACCTGAAGTTTCCTCGATCTATTCACATAGGCCATTTTCTCGTACTAGTAGAGATCACTGTTGACTCACTTCGAAACAGGATTCAATACATCGTTTAAACTCCACACTCGTTTATGAAAAAACCCACATACACACGTAGAGATATTCCTTAGTGGTTTTACACTGTTTTGAAGGAGGAAAAGGGCTAAACAACGATTTTAAAATCGGAAAACTGCACACCCTGCCCCGGGACCACTCAATCACGTCCACTATGGTCGGCCGCAATTGTACGATTTAATATTTGAATATAAATAAGCAGAACCCGCTTGCGACCCAATTATACTTCATTTAAATTTATTGGACTGTATAGTACAAAATCGATACGTAGTGTTATCACAGGCAAAGACACTGAAAATGTTAATATTAAAAAATATAACGTCATTTTGATTGCAAATGACTTTTTTGTTATCAAATTATATGCAGATTTTGGTTTTGTTTTCAGTTTAATTGCGTGCAGATCAGAACTTTTTTGGATTTGTGCAATATAAAATTATTGCTTTGTTAGTTATATCAATATGTTAACAATATCATGTTTTCTATGTTCTATAACAAAAGGTGATTTCCCATAAAGAAAATTTTGCATCAAATTGGCAAACATATGCCAACAGATGCTTGAATTGCACCTATAAATCTTTATTTTTATGACAATGAATAAATAAACAAGTGTTCAACTGATTGGGGTTCTATTGTACAGACATTACATTGTTATTGTTTGTTACCTTAGAGATGACAATATTTATTTGTTCCTAGAATTGTATTAAATATTGTGTATTCTAAATAAAGCAGCTTAACATTTTTGCAGAGTTAAAAAGTGCATTATATTTTGATTTCCAACTAAATTTATTATTTTCTATTTTGCTCATGTTTCACACGAAATTGACAGTATATAATTCTTTGTTGTAATTTTTTTTTGAGTTTTATATCTGGTAAGATAGGATATTTATAGTTTATCACAATTATTTTTTATAATACACCGTTACCGGAGGTTAAATTTTCTACTTTTTTTACCGTGTTTACTCAAACAGTTTGCCCTGCTACAATATATTTGACCATGGTATTTCTCAAACGACATGAACATTAAATATATCACCTAACAAAATTCTGATCTTTAAACTAAACTGATTTTAAAGGCAAATTGACTTGTATACTGATTGGTTTACAATCTCTTTTTTCTTTTTGCCCGAGAGACAGACGGACATAACTCGTTAATCAGAAGTCCTTTAGGTTTCTCACGAAGGCAACAAACTCTTAAGTAAAAGTAAAAATGTTGACCACCATTTTCACAAAGTTTCCGCCAATTGAAGTAATTTGGGTATGTAGAATAGAGGATGACCAGTAAATCTTGGTGCGATTTCGCTTTCTCAAAGATTTTTCTTAAAATTTAGATTATAATACTCGTACCGTTTAATGTAATATAAGGAAATCAATGAAGAGAGTCATAATCTGATAATTTAAGGTGTTGGTTTTGTTTGATTTCCGATTCTTGTTTATTGGCATCTCGCCCTTTTGGATGTCACTTTTTAATGCATTGAAATATGATTTAATTCATTCTTTCAGAAAATGCAATTCCAAAACGCTGGAATTCATGTCATGACTTAGCGCTTTGAAGCAGTGACGACAAACCATTATAATGATTAAGACACCAAAGAAAACTGTTGTGACATCAACAGTAATTAGCTTTAGCAAAGAGCTTAATCCTATGTAATCAAAGGGCATTTTTAATTCCTTAAGTAGTTCTGAACAGCCTTTTCTGCTAATGTGTATCTTATGGTAATAAATTATTTTTGGATAATTTCGATATTTTTGTCGTTTCCTTTCAAGAAGATTGCGGAAGCGATAAGGGGTAATCTATTAATCCGGCTAGTAATTGGCTTGTTTATGATGACTGAAATAACGCATTAAATGTGACTAGTTTACACTTTCATTCACCTAATGAGCGAAAGGAGTAAAAATTCAGTTATGAATGTGCTACACCTGGAAATGCAGCAACAATGATTGATGGCCCGGTTATTGTCGATAAGGACCACGGTATTCACACATGAATCGCGTGTTTTGACAGTCCTGGTTTTGAAACTCTAAAATATACACGTTCGTAGTATTATGATTCCATTGTCATATCATCGTCCTTAAATTACATGTAATGTATTGTCAGTAATGATTTGTTGCACCTATTGCACCTTATATCAAAAGCCTAAGGAAAGTTAGACCCTCAAAAGAACACAAAACGTTTATTGTATCCAACGGCCCAAGGTGCGATTTGTTTGAATAAATTTTAAAGTTAAAAGACCCTTTTTAACATTATACGATATCGTGAATATAAAACAAAATTCACGGAATATTAGTGTACAGGATATTGCATGTTACACTTCTGTAAATATCTGTTTATTAGAAATACGTGGGTGTGGGCTTTCATAGTCATAATATATTCACTCAGCAAAGCTCAAATCCTAGGAAAACTACTTGCCCTCATGAAAGTTATAAATGCATAACCTTAAATTTTCCAAAACATTGAAATTAAGAGTGAAACACTTAATCATTAAACAGATGAAGTACAATGTGTATACATCGGGGATATAAAACACTTCACTGGTTCTGTGTGGAGTAACTCTTTTGTCAAACCTTGGACAGATCGAGACTTTCTGACGTGGGTTTGATAAACTGGCTATTCCACTTTAGCCAGTGAATACATTGTAAATGTAGGTATCTATAACACGCTTGTTAAGATTAGAAAAAAGGGTTTTTGGTTCCAAATTAAATATGCAAATGGTAGATACCTTATCTCTCAAGCCTCTATTGGGAATACATCGTATATGTAGTTCTCTAAAACACTAAAACTCGCTCTTGTAGATCGGAACAAAGAGGTCTTTAGTACCACATTAGATATACAAACAGTAGATACTTTATCTTTCAAGTTTCTTTTGCGAAGCCAGTGAATATATTGTAAATGTAGGTCTCTTAAACACTAAAACTCGGTAATTGAAACAAAAAGGTCTTTCGTTCCACATTAGATATGCAAACGGTAGATACTCTATCTCTCAAGCTTCTATTGCGAAGCCACACTATAATGAAAGAAAAGTGATGATAAACATTACAATACAAGAAAAGATGTGGAAACAAGCTTTTAATTCTTTCTATGGACTCAAAACTACCATCAAATGGTAATTTGTGAGACATACTTTATCCTACATTCTGTTTGATAACTAAAATAAAGTGTACAGAGAATTCATCTTAGCTAGTCAAGAGTTTACAATCCACTCTGCTCCTCTACAACCCTTGGCAGATTTAGCCGACAAAATCAAATCGGAATCTGATTGGCTGCGAAGACAGGCAATCTACTAATTGGCGCGGTGTAGTTCGTTGTGTTTTAGGTATAATCAACATGCATTGTTTCCTCGCATATATTATAGAATTCACAATGTTAAGAATAAATATGCAAACTGAAGAAAACAAAAGTACACGTCTGCTAAAAATAGCTTTAGCAGATACGGTAAACATTCAAGAGAATTAAACCCAATAAACTGTATTATACTCTGTCCCGAGTTTTTACTTCCACCACTTTTCGCTTGATATTTCGATAATCACAAATACCTTTTTGCTCAAAGTACGTTCATCCACTAATATGAAAAATGTCCAGATTATCTGATTTGAAACGCCCCCTCTACCACTTCAGGTTTCAATACACAACCCAAAATAGAAAGTCTACAGGGATTTTGCATTGCATCTGCCATGAAATAGCCGGGATGATAACGTTGAAAAATTGTACGAGGTATTCCGAGTAATTCCGAATGGAGAAAAGATGTAAACATTTCCCATTATAAATCTCCGTAAGAAATTTGTTTTCGTTCCTGTGAATTTTTATGAGTAAAAAATGAAAATGTGTCAATGAAGATATCTTGGATATTTTCCCCTCTTCTCGATTTCAACACTATTTCTTTCACAGGTATGTGTATTTTTATTAACAATCATCAAAAAGTGACGGAAGCAATATTTTGGGACAGACTGTAAGTATGTAATAATGCAAAATTCATAAAATCCACCCACTCTAACCCTTTATTAATAAGACAAATAATCAAATATTGTAAAATTGATAAATTCATAATTATTCCTATTCCAAGTCATAACACATCCCCACCTTAGCTACTTAATTCTCCGGAATTAGAAAAACACATATGTGAATTTTCATTTTAAATACAATCAATAATTTAACTTTAAAAATTGTTCATTTGTTCAGTCAGCTAGCTTGAGTGGAACATCAACACTGTCAATTTCATTGAGAGAATCCCAACACTTGTTCCGTTTACACTCTGCCGCCTCCATGAATGCAATAACCTCCTGGTCAGAGGAAGAATTTGACAGACCCCTTGTCATGCTGCGGACCATCTGGTATAGGTAGAATCTACTCTTAGCTGGTGGGTTGTTGCTTTTTGAGGAAACCACTAATAAATCGAAATAACTAATCTTAGGTATTAAGTACCTATCAAAATAAAAAAATTAAAAAAAAAACACATCAAAACGTAGACCAAATTCAAATAAAAAATATCGGAGAATTTATATTTCAGAAACTATGTTGTTTTACGTTGATTTACACATTGATGACGTCATGACCTGAAAGTGGACTGTCGTGTAAATTTGATCAGAAAGCATTGTAAACAGATTCAAAATATAAGAAATCTAAAAACTTTAATAAAGTATTTAAGAAGAACATGTGTTTATATTATCAATTATTCGCTAAAAGGTATGTAATTTGCTTTTCAATTTGTTTCTCGGCCAGGCTTTCCTCTGTCGTTGACTACGGTATAAACATCCGACTATAGAACAACACTACCCCGTTTATTTTTAAGTTCACATTTAACACGTATAAATAGTTTGACCAATGCTTTCCTTGAAAAGTGATGCTAAAATCCCGTCTTATATGTCGCTTTTATGCAGCATGCCATTTTCCGTGCAAACGTTGGAAAGTTGGGAAAGTTTTTAGAGAAGTGAACGAATAACTATTTATTGGGGAAGAATATAGGATTCTAGCAGCAGTTGTTATGATTTTCCTATACTTGTTATGTTTATTTTTTGTGGAAACCGCGGGGTAGTGCTGGTTTGTCTCATTTTATATTAAGGAATATATGTAAGCTATTTATAGTTATTACTCGATAATGCCCCGAGGTGACAGTAATGTACTACCCGATTTCATTGTAATGACATCTATTTTATTGGAAAATAAGTTTTTGGTCTGATTCAAAACAGAACATAATCTTACGATGTTGTGTATTACAGTCAAAATAAGACGCTAAATTGTCCATATGCTTCCTTAACCTTACCGCGCAGGTCAAGGAATCCAGGGCAAGGAAGTTACTGCCTGTGTCCTTTAAGCGTTTGAGGGAGAGGGCAGCGTGCTCAAACCCCAAGAGCTTCCTATCTTTAAACATCGGTTGGAACCCCTTGGATGGCCAGGCAATGGCAACTTGCCCACTAGTCAGGGTGACTATCTGGTCCACTGCCTTCTGACAGGGGGCAACAACGGCATACAACCATGGCCTTGCAACATCTTTACCCTCTGAACAATGGTTCTGTTTGATGTCACAGGCGGGTCATGGGTGAACTTGGTTGGCTGGGAGACAAATTCTGATGAAAGATGGAGCACGGGCACTGCAGTTGATACAGATGGCATGGCTTGCTGGAACTTCTGGGGACCATCAAGGGTCCAGCTAGAGAGGACCAAGAGAGGCAGAGAAGGCTGGCAACACATCCTAATGAGAGGGAGAAGCCGACTCAAGCAAAACAGTCATTGATGGTTCGGGAGGGACCGAGAATAACAGAGAGGAAGTTCTTGAGGACTCTGGAAGCATGTGGTAACTGGATACACTGGATTAGATTTCTTTTCACACAGCCTCAGCCTCTGACAGATCCAGGCTCTCTAAGAGTGGTTCTCTCAACCACTCTTCTCCAGGGCTACATTTTACAAAAGAACTTACGACAAAGATATAAATATTTACAGTCCCGTAGTACGATTTTTAATGAACAAAATTTATATAAACTATTTTTTTACAACTAGTTCAATTCCCATAATTATATTTTACAGCCATAAGAATAAAACATTGATTGGTTAGTGATTAATTAATATTCATTAATTAGGCCATAAGTCGTAAGTTCTTTTGTAAAACGCAGCCCTGGACTCCAAACTGGACGCTGGGGGATATCTCCTAGTCCTACTCCGGAAACAGTTCGATCTCTTCTCCCTAAAGTCTTCCTTTGACTGGCCCATGAATGTTACCGTATAGCCGGTTTTTTGAACTGATGCTTTGGTACATGTACATCTGCACTAACTACTTAGCTGACAACGGCTTCATGACAATTTGATTGGAATACCAATCCTCAAAAGATTTTCTCAGATGATTTTTGACTTTTCTTTGTACACTCACGTCTAGTGGCTGTAATGTGTCCGTACAGCAAGCTGGAACAAATACAACTTTAATATTGTTTTCGGCTAAAAACTCTAGAAAATCTCCCCCATCTGTGCTCAAAATACATCGAAAATACAAAGGGCCTTTTGCCCTTTTGGTATATTTTCTTTAAGTTTAATGTATGGCAGAAATATTTTTTTTTTTATATATTCCATCTGGGTATTAGCATTTGGTTCTCGGAGTGAGTAATGTGCCAGTCAGTGGGAAAATTGTAGGATGGATGGCATTTCTCCGTTTTTCCTGCATAGATTACTTGTGGACGGCCGTGATCTGGCGTTTATCTCAAAACCCCACTATTTCGACTCGCTTTGATCCTTCTGAAGCCATTGTCCAATTTGAAGCAGGGTTCAACTCCAAGGCACATCGCTAGGTTGACTGCTCTTGGCCTCCATGCGGAGTCACCAGAGTATGGGTGCCTCTGGCACGGAACAGGGCTTAAGGACAGCCATTTTTCTGCTTAAACTGGCAATACCTTTAGCATCAAACAGCATTGTGTTGTTCAAATGGACCCTATTAAAGCTGGAGCTGTCATTTAAAATGGCAGATACATCATCTGAAGAGAGGCTTACAGACATCAGAGTGAACAAGCCTGGTGAAGTAGGGTTGTACTCCGTTGTCGCTGTGGAAACAGGAACATCCGGAACTCTGAAGTCAGTGACTGGTTTGTCCCTCCCCTCGATCCAGTCATGTGGTCCTCTCTTCACCAGGGGTAGCCACTATATTCCTTGTCAACTCAAGTAAGAGGGATCGCAACCGAGAGGACGCTCTTGCATTCCTGTATGTCGGTTCCACCAGGTATCTGTAAACTGAAGGATTCTACGACAACCATTGTTGCTTGAGTGGCATTTTTGTGGCGTTTTACGACATGGGACTTCAGGTCGCTTGTCCTGTTACAGCTGTTCTCCTACAAAAAGGACAAATTACTCGCGAGGCACGATGAGGTGCTGGTGACAAATGCTCCTTCAGTTTACGCTTACTGTCAAACAGGGCTCCACACTTCTTCCCGTCGACCATGAGACAGCACTGGAAAGTCATTCTGCAAGTTCAACAGGAAAAGTTGGTAAGGTATGACTTGGGTAGTACATCTGTATAATTCATAACAACTGATTTGAAATACTTAGTTAACTATGTGCAACTACATATATTGAATAAAATTTAACAAAATAATGTTTAAACTTGATCATTTTGTAGGATATACTAAGAGCAAGGCAACACTTGTAATTCAACCAAGGATGGGATAGCGACACCACAGATGAAATTTTTAACAACCACCCAACAAAAATGAAATCAGCTTATTTCCAAATACATCAAACTACGTCACATATGCACTCGGAAGATTCAACAGCAGACTTAAAAGTCAACTTAAAGGAAAAGTTCAACAGTTACAACACCACACTTGTTATACTCATGAAATGCACTGGCCAGCTACATCTCAGTATCAAACCAGGTGAGGGCCATAGATTGCAAACCTCTGTCACCTCGCAACATCAGAAGTGTGGGCCATAGATAGTCACCATTCACCCCCTCCCATCACAACTGATGACTGCCATAGACTGTACACATCCGCCACCTCCCTCCACCTGACCAACAACAATAGAAAAAAAGGAAAATAAAATGACATCTGCTATCATCTTAGTAGTCAACATCTACTGGTACTGGTTGGTTCCTAAAACTCCGTTTCCATTTGGGTGGGTTTCTGCCCTTGTGTGGAAGCAGTCTGTATGTATGGTACACTTTCCCTGGCTGTTTCAGAGACCGCTTTACCAAGCAGGTGACATCATCAATTTTCTTTGAAATAACATAAGATTGACCTCCTGTGGGGATATCATGGTAATGCCTGAGAGCCTGATTCTGTAGGGAGACAGGGACTATCCACTGGAGGTGACCAGGACTACCATCATCACAGGTAAACTCCAACCTATTCCATAGCCTCCAAATGGTTTTCAGCATTCCAGATCCCTGTGAGACTTTGTTCCAATCAGTCAGGACGGGGATTATTGGATTCTCTGGAAGAAATATCTTTGTCGTCAAGCTGTGCCTGTCTGATTGCATCAACCTGCCACCCATCAAGGACCACTCCACTCTCTGGGACAATAGTATCTGTATTTGCTTTACTCCTAGTTATTGCACACACTTTTATGTCTAAATTTGTTTAATAAGTTTCATCATCAATGTTATCTTCTGCATTTTTCAGCTCCTGGCGTTCACATGGTCTGCGGGACAGCGCAATTACATTGGAATGCTTTTTGCCTCTTCTGTTGGTGATGGTGAGGTCATAGGTTTCAATCTCCTGTAGCCATCTTGCAGTTTGACTGGTAGGATTTTTATGATTTTTCATTCAACTTATTGTCGCGTTATCTGTGCGTAGCAGTACCTTCTGGCCATATAAATAGGGATGGAATGCTTTAAGAGCCATGACAACTGCTAGCAATTCTTTTCATGTTACGCAGTATTGCTGTTCGTGTTTGTTCATAGCCTTACTCATATACGCTACAACTTTATCGGAGCCATTTAGCACTACCGAGCGCGTTGTCACTGGTATCAGTATCTAAAATGAAACCTAAATCTGACAACGGGTAGGCAAGAATGGGAGATTCTGTGAATTTTTAAGTCACCCGAGTACATCGAGCGTTAACACTTTTACATTTTAACTTCTTCTTGAAAACTACAAGGCCAATTGCTACGATTTTTGGTGTGAAGCATCACTATGGTAACAGGAATGTAAATTGTGAAATTCATGGCTCTACCACCCCGGGTCACCACAGGCGGAGCAAAAAAACCCAAATTTTCAAAAATCTTCTCTACTCCCAAACATGTGAGTAAAAAACTGAATGCATGGTTATGATGTCCATGAAGCCCTCTATCACAATTGTGAAATTCTTGGCCACTGGATCAGAGGTTCAAGCTCTAGGATTGGGCCAATATGGCCATATAGTAAAAATGTATTAACTCTTAGAAAATCATCTCTACTCTCATATATATTTGGCTATGATGTCCATGTAGTTCTACTTAAATTGTGAAATTCATGACCCTCTAGGGTAGGGACAATATAGCCATATAGTAAACATGTATTAAATATTAGAAAATCTTTTTCTTTACTCCAACACATGTGGGAATGAATTGTTATGATGTCCACGAACTCCCCGACATAAATTGTGAAATTCATGGCCCCTGGGTCAGGGGTTCAGGCCGTAGGGGGAGGGGGGGGGGGCAATATGGCTCTATAGTGTTAATGCATATAATGTTTAAAAACCTTCTTCTCTACTCTTACAAATCTGTAAGAAAAACTGAATTCATAATTATGTTAACCAGGCAGTCCTCTACTAAAATTTTAAACTGCATGTCCCCTGGAGTATGGGTTTTGACTCTAGTGTGGGGCCAAAATGGATGTATAGTGTTAATGCATATAATGTTTAAGAATTATCTTCTCTACTCTTACACACCTGTAAGGAAAACTGAATTCATCATTTTGAAGACCTGGAAGCCCTCTAACAAAATTATGAATTTCATGTCCCCGGAGGTATGGGTTCTGACTCTAGGGCGGGGCCAAAATTATCATATAGTGTTAATACATTTAATGTTTTAAAAATTCGCCTTCTTTACTTCTGCTAAAACCTGGCTGCATAGTATAGAAGAGGATACTCACTCCTCCATGGAACCTGATCCTACCTCTATCTTTTTAGAGGTCTGTGTTGTTCTTCTTTGAATTTGTATTTCGTTTTATGGATTTCTGAGATGGTTGACAGTTTGTTATTGTCATTTTTCATACACGTAAAACCTATCTTGAAAGTTGACAAATATGGAGATATTATTTTCTATCGGAGTCTTGCACCTTTTCAATTTTAGGTCATGCACTCTATTAGGATCTTTAAGTTTTTCGCTAAAATTATAGGTTTCATAGTCCTTTCTGAAAATTTCAGGCAGGGAGGTGGTCATCATTACAATATTATATTTTTCTACTGCAGAATAAAAGTTAATTAAATGCAAATATGAGACTCCTCGACAAGTTTGTGTATGGGATATGGTACTCATGGGACCGTTAAGGCCTATTGGCCTCTTGTTTTAATTGATCAAATGAAGTTTGGCAATCTGCTGGCCGAGGAAACTTGGAATTCTTCTCGCACAGTGCTAGAAGTGGTCTTGCTATTTTTGTAAATTCTTTGACAAATCTCCTATAATAGGAGCATAACCCTAGGAAACTCTTCATTTCTTTGACAGATCTCGGCACTGGTCAGTCTGCTATTGCACTGATTTTGTCAGGATCTGTGGAGATACCAGATTCAGATACTATGCGACATAAGAACTTGATTTCTTTCTGAAAAAGTGCGCACTTTGAAGGTTTTGATTTGAGGTTGACTGATGAGAGACGCTGCAAGATGTGTTCAAGTCTTACAGGACTTTCTGAGAAACTTTGACCAAGAACTATTATGTCGTCCATGTACACAAAACATTCTTGTCACTGTAGACCCTGCAAAATGTGTTCCATAAGACATTCGAAAGTTGAGGGAGAGTTGGCTAGACCAAATGGCATTACTGTAAACTGGTGTAGACCTAGACTGGTGTTGAATGATGTTTTCTCTTTATCTTCAGGTGCCATGGCAATCTGCCAGAATTTAAATCCATTTTAGAGAAAAACATTTCTAAATTTAAATATTTACATTTTGCGTTTTAACTCTTGTCATCCTCGTTATCAAATAAAGTTTTCTTTGAAATTTTTATTGTAATCAACATCTGCGTTTTGGGTTTCAATATGTGATCTTTTCGTACTAGTTTATGCTTTTAATTTCCAGATTTAAAGCTTAGGTCGGATTTCTTGAAGGCAATAGTTTCTCTCTTGTAAGTTTTCTGCAAGGCTTTATGTTTCCAGCAGATACTGGGTATGGATATCTCGATGAATGCCTTACCCATCTCATACAATTTTTAACCTGGTTGGGAGTGGTTATTGGATAAAAGGCCATTCTTGTTTTGTTTTGGTTTTTTTTTTTTAAATTGTGGTGTGTTTATATCAATGTAAGATGAGCTCCATGAATCATCGAAAAAGTTGGTTACATGTATACCACATATATTAACATGAAATCCATCTCTTCCAATATACTAAGGTAAAATGTTTTTTGTTAACGTTGACGACTTCTTTGTTTTGTGACTAACTAGTTCGAGAAAATGGAAAGAGAGCAATTTGTGAAATAGAGAGAAAAAATATTTTTGATTCTCGAGATATTATTGAATTGGCTTCCAAATTGCGTGAATTTTGCACAGTTGATGAATTTTAAATGACTAAATTTGACAAATAACTTGCCACTTAACTTTTGTTTTAAAATGCTTTCAACATGGTATTTGATATTGTTATTTCCTATCTTTAATAAGTGTGCATTCATATTTTGATTTATTGAAGTTATTCGAAATTATAATTTGAAAAAATATTAATTATGTAAAAAGGTTAGAGGCCATGTAAATGAGGAACAGACGGATCAAATAGTCGCTTATCTCGCATCACTTGAGAGATAATTAGATGAGATTTAAAATCGTTTGATGTTTAATTTAAAAGTATTCTAATGGTTCGTAGGATTTTGCCTTCATTAATTCCGCCAGAGATTGAACCAATGACACATTTTGACAAGGCATATTTCCAGGGATATTTTTTCTACGAAACGGAAAATCGCAGAATGTCAATGGACGCTGGAATGATAAATCGACGGAGATAAGTGTTTTTGAGTGAACACTGAAACAATAAAACTCAGGCGTCCATTAGTGACAGAGATTGAGCGCGGGTTCGACTAAACAACGGAACTCCCCGACTGTACATGTAACGACCTGAAACGTTTCTCCAACAACAAACCCAACCTTTGATGGACCAAATTTTATAGTTGAAGGTTTTTGAATTTGAATTGTTCTGTAAGGTTTAATTTACATGATCAGTTAACTATCATGATCGTGGGTGTGCAGGTGGGATTTCTTCCCTCATTAAATATGCAACACAAATTGCTCATAAAAGTATTCAGCTTCGGATTTAAGTAAATCTACATAAATATGCAGGATAGAAGACACTTCCGTGACAAGTGAAAAAACCTCCATTTCTCCAGGGAAACGTAGAAATGAAAGCATTTTCGATTGACGAGCTTCCTTCAATAGTTTCTGAATTCATTTAAAGAATATTTGTATTAAATTTTGATACAAAAGAGGGGCGTGGAATTAGCTAGTGAGTGCAGAGTGAAAGATGGGGATAAATAATACTGTTCATGCACGGATCCAGAAACTTTTTCCAGGGGGTTTTAAAGAAACCTAGATCCGCGCATGCTGTTTCACGTCTCTAATTTTAACAGCGGAGCATACTGAATTTTGATGTGAAATTGCATAAATATTAATGTACAAACGCACATAACCAATTATCAAACGATTGAACTTTTACTTATACATGTATAATACATGTAAAATCCATGGTTAATTAAATTATAAGGGTGAATTTAATTGAATGAATAGATAACCAGATGGCCATTGGCAAGCTAAGTTGACGTTTGTTGTTTTCAGAACGCACACGCTTGATTTGATTCCTCTCGTTTTATTTATCAATTTCTTTTTAATCATTTTAACAATTAAAGAACCTCTGAATTTAAAACGAATCGCAGACCTTGTCCTGACATTTTGCTTTTAAGGGAATGTTATCGTTTGCCAAATAAAGCAACTGACACTTTGAATTTCGAACCCGACGTAATTCATATGCAGAATAATTGCAAGCGAGGGTAATATAACAGTTTCGGGGAGGGATATACAGCTGTTTCCGGCGTTGTTGAGCGGTTTTCGAGGTATAGTAATAAAATTATGTAAGTAAACTTATTCAAAAATGTTATGCAACGTTTTATTTTTTCTTGATTGTTGGATATCAGCCAACCAGAGGGCTAGAAATTAATCAATCATTAAATAATATAGCTTTGAATAATTTATTTTTGACGTTGTGGTGTCAATAACTGCCGTCAGGTGAGCAGACAAATTGAAAAACGTGCGTTATAATAATTTGTCTGCTCAACTGACGGCAGTTATTGACACCACGACGTCAAAAATAAATCATTCAATGCTTATATTTACATTCCCTTATTGATGAAATCAATGATTTTATTACATAAATCGGTATAAATTGCAGATCACGGAGGGAGTAAATTAGTAAAGAACAGCTGTTCTCTAAAACCGGTTTAAACTGGTTATCACATGGACTGTTGAGATGAGCCTGAAAATATAATCCATTGAAATAAATCTTAAAATTTTGCTTTTAACAATAGAATTAACTTAAGTGTTGAATAAATGTAAAATATAAAGTTTTAACAACATGTTTGAAATATATTTTAAAACCGATAACATAGAAATCGGTGTTTGGTAACTACTTATGTAAATTACATGTAAATCCATACGCAGTGATTCTGTTGTTGCATTTAGAGGCATTTAAAGATTACAGAATTTTATGGGAAAACACAGTAGAATGTAAATATAATATCTTATGCCCTGGGAAAAAATTTATATTGTGTCGTCATTTGTGTTGTGACGTAATATTGTGAAACAATAGTATGGCTTCCTTTCATTAACTTCAGCAAAATTGATCAAAGTAATGTTTATAATTGCTTGTCTAACCCTAATTAAATCCACAGCTTAAGGGAAGTACAAATATTTGGATGAAACTATGCAAATATATTAGAAACACTTGGATGTGTTTTTCGCACTTCAGTTGACAATTTCAACATGAGCGCTAAAGTAATACTTTGTGAATCATTTAAATTACATTGAGGGTTTTTTTTTCATCAGACGCTGATCTTCGCTATCGTTAATTGATTTTGTTAATATATAAATTCTGTGGATTTAATTAGATGTGAATCATTGAATTACCAGAATCTTTTTAACACGATAAAACACAAAACAAAGAAACACATTACGCACTTGTAATTGAGTAGATTTTTTTTAAACCATAACCATGTAAAAAAAAATATGGTTATATCAATGTGTTCATGTTTCAAAATCAAACATTCTTATCAAAGCATATTTTTTGGCACCGACCTGAATGCAAGAAGAGAACATTTTAGTAAACATATAAAATATTTTTATATAAAGTCGCTGCATATGAAAACACATACATGTATTCGTTGTCGAGATTATCTCTTAACTTGTAAAAATGTACATTTAATACATTTTAGACAAAACATGCACTTGATTTGATAAAACGTAAATAATAAAAAAGGCTGTATTTTATACAGAATTTATGTATGACTCTGTTATATGATCTTTAAATTACAAAATGTAAACATGACCATTTATTCCGAATAATGCTTATCTACTGCTGGTTTTTAAAAGTTGAAACATTAGTTGGAATGTTTCTACTCTCCCTTTGTAATGTTGCGATTTGTATTGCTTTCTGTTCCCTTTATTTGAAAAATCTCATCTAGATTGTAGTATTCCCTCTACATTTCTTATTCGCAAAAGACTGAGCGATGAATGGATGAATGGAAAGAAGGTATTGGTTTCGCAATCGACTTTGATTGTGCGAAATGAAGAAAACAAACTCTTATTCATATTATCCGTGTCTGCCTGCATATGTTAGTCCAGTAAAATGATACATTAAAATGAACCGGCGGTATTACAAGATAACAGGAACAAATCCATATACAACAATGTGTTGAAAGGAAAATACAACAGGGAAGGAATAAGATCAAACAAACAATCAAAGACCAATCAAACAAACCATCAATCGCTTACTTTACCGATAAATCGATTAGCTATGGAGAGTCGACCAATCGTGGAGATTGAAACAAATTAAGTGTGTTTTAGGGGATTGCAAGACACACTGTACAAATGCCTATTATATTCTGTACCATATTGAAGGTTTGCTCGATTTAGAATATGATTTTTGTAGTATTTTGTTCTCGCTATTGTAGTCTTTATGTCGAATGACTTGAGATAATTCAAAACTTTGTCTCGTAAATATTTTACAAAAAATTGGAGTGTTTAGTTGGAAAATGATTAATAAAACAAGATAATCTGAAAAAAATCATAGAATGACTATGAATATTTCAACAGATTCCCGCCCGGCCTGATATTGCCTTACACAATCATTTCCGCACAGATATCATTGACTTTTAAAAAACCTTGCATGAAGATGAAAAATAACACCGAGACAGAAAATTGTATTGTTTTAAGGGCAAATAATCCATAGTGTGAAGATGATGGTAAAGTGTGTTAATATGGACAGGTTTGTTGGAGAAGACAGCGCCTATCGATTCTATTTTATAACGAGTTCACTTTAATTTGATCTCGGTTTGTTTATGAAAATAATGCTATGTGAAAATTAAAATTATCTGCTTTTTATAATTAGAAAGGTTGACAGAAAAAAAACCGACGTACAAGTATTAAATTATAAAAATATTAAACAGTATGGCTTTAAATTCATCTTCACACATTTACAAATGGCAAAATATAAAACATGACCTCCCTAAGAAATTTCTGTTTCTTATTCATGATGTGTATCCTTCATGTTATTACTTCTCTCAGATTTTTTATTAGCAAAAAATGATTCAATTTATTTGTTACGATTTAATTAGTATATTTAATTATGTTTGAAAGTCTCTACGTATGTTATTGTAACAATACATACTAAATGTTCACTAAAACCCTTTGAGAGACATATACATGAATTGTGACTACCTTAGAGTTCCTTCCAATCAGTTTTCACCCATAATTAAAAAACTATAGTTTTATATCTGGATAAATTTTCTTATTGACGACCTGAGTTGAAAAATTAGATGCCATAGTTTCTCTTCACCTGCCACTGCTATAATTGTGATAATTTATGGACTTTTTACACCGTTTACGGATAACCTAACGTTAAAATGACCGAAAACATTTCTTTTCTGGAAGAACCCAAACCTTTAGCGCCGCCGGAAATGGGATGGCGTGTAGCTCTCCAGATGACTTTTCATGATTTACGTCGTAATCTTGTCCTGTCCTAAAACTTCTGACAAAGGCTCGCTAACGCGATTAATTTCTGGACGTGTGCTAATTGTTAATTCTATTCAACAAATTGTGAGTGGTAATGTACCATTAGCTGAAAATGGACAAGAAGGTCTATTGCTATGACCGGTTGCACGCAAGCGTTTCTGAGTCCGGCTTTTTGTAGCTCTATCCGATAGTTTGCAGAGTTAATAGTCAACACCTTAGTCAGGTTTAACGATCAAAGTCCCCGCATCCTAAGTAACGGGTTATTTCAAATATGATTAATTCCGTTCGGAACAAGAGATTTATTAATTTCTTAAGTTATTTACGAACAGCGTAATGCAAACACTGATTCTCAAAAGGCAGGGGTGACAAATTTCCTCTACGTTGATGCTTTTGTTCTAACAACTTTTTGTTGGCAAAATATCTGATTTGCATTAAATCACTTTCGATTTTTCATTGTCAACTAATTATAAATCCATTAAATCCTCCCCGATTCGCATACACACCGCCTACCATGCACTACATTCCCCCTATATGAACACGTCCATTCAAAAACCAATCTTATAGTATAGCTTCGAAATCAGTGGAGAAAGGCTTTGGAATCCGATACTTTGTAAAAACGCGCCACCACTTCATAAACAAGAAACTCGCGAGATGAATGAACAGTGCTTTCTTTGAATTTACGGATAAAGAAACTTACATTTATAAGGAGAAAATTCAGCATTGGTCAAAGGTCTTTTGCTGTTTAACGGCAACAGAGAATGATAGAGTGAACAGGATAATTTCTGTCAACTCCTATCGAAAGAACAACTGTAGTGCTACTTTGGAAATTTAGAACTTATATGGACATGAACTTTCGTTTGTGTTTACTTTTCCTTCTGGAACTTTTTATGTTTATTGAGCAACAACATGCCCAAGATTCGGGAGGTAATTATCTTTCTATCTCGTGTTTCAAGTTTGATTTGGTACGTATTTTAGAAAAAAGAAGACAACGAAAATTCAATTTCAATGTAAACATTATTTTAAGACTCCAAGACAATTTTTGTATGGCTTTTTTCAAAACTTTATTAACAAAAATAATAAACATAAAAGAAGAATAGCTGTTCTAAATTCATTCAAAATTACTAATAAAAATTTGTTGACAATCCTTTATAAAAATAATTTATAATTCTGTAAAAAAGTATAGAAAATATTCAAAGCTCATACAATTGTAATTTTTCCTTACTATTCTTTTAATTTGATTCTAATTTTAGGTTTTAGCTATTAAACCTACATACAAAAATATGGGTTTTGTTAACTATGCACCCAGTCTTGGGGGAACATTTTTGTTTGATGAAGCCGTCTTTATGCTCGAGTTTAGCGTATTTCCAGGAATTCCTGTAGTCTCATTTTAATTCCCTGTTGGGGACCGATAGAAAAGCAGCATAGACCATAGACAAAACAGGAGCAGGTGTTGTTTTTTATTCCCATCCTGAAATTCAACAGTATCATTCAGTATCATCAAAACAAGGCTAGAAATCTAATTTCCTCATAGCTCTTTTTCTTTAATTCAAAAGTTCCTCATGCAGATTCAGCTTATCAAATATACGGACCTGATTTCAGATATTATGCAAGCAAACAAAAACATGGCACTAGACTAAGAAGGCTGGACTTTTAATTTGTCTTCTGAGTCCAAGTAATTAATGTTCTCCATGAATTGTCTTACAGTTTTATCCTGTTTGTATAGCTGTTTTTTGCTATGCTAGTAACTTTGTGACCGCAGCAAGGTTCGGCATTCATATTCAACTATGAATGCGCTTTCAAATATACACAGATTCAAGTCCCTCTAATCATTTCATTTGAATGACTTTTTTTTATCGGTAACAACAGTCGTAATTATTCACAAAAATGGTCGAAACAATTACCAATTTTCGTTTGACGGAATATTTGCATTGAACAAACACATTCAGTTTTAACTTTTAAATATCTCTCTCTCTCTCTCTCTCTCTCTCTCTCTCTCTCTCTCTCTGTAAAATTTAACAAATGTTTTCGAAAATCTAAAACAAGTCTTAAAAAAAAGATACAGGGATTCTTTTACACAATACATATGTAGTTATAATCTAACACGAAAACTTTGAACCATATTATTCTTCTTAACTTCGATAGGAAATACATTGAATTGATATGCCAACATAGGGTACGTTCATTCTAGTAGATCACAACGACAATTCAGGCTACTGCCGCGAAACAAAGCAATCAAATCAATAGCATTACCTTATTGATGGGGGGGCTGATTGAGGATACACTTCTATGAAGGTAGAAGTATCTTCTGGGAAGATGTACCTTTATTATAGGGATGTCGACCTATTATATGATTCTTTATTGCGCTATCTCACTACTTCTGAATAGGTTTGTGTATAAATTGAAAACCACGTCGAGATGTAGGACCTTCGGATAAGTGACAATACATGAAAATACAAACTATGTTTACTACATATAGGAGGTTCAAATGCCGTGCAACATAACGCAGGCATCTTACAACCAATATGTTTTTCCTAATTTTAATCTAAAGATTAAAAGATGATAAAAGCAAGATTAGCCAATAATTAGTCATGATGTTTACTTTTATATAAAAGCATAGTAAACGACGCCTCTATAAATGTGAGTACAACTATGGAGGAGTCTCTTCAGGACACCACGGTTAGCGTAGTTCTAGTCCTAAATTAATATCGTGTGTGCTCGAAGATACAATAAGCTATTTTCAAATTTTTAATTAATAATATACCCGTATATTGCCAATTTCAAAAAGTTTGGCGTGCCGTAAGTTAGTAAGCGATGTATAACCACGGGGTTGACTTACCTTCACCTGACTATATCTCGTCATAATATTTAGCCCGCGTTAAGGTCCATTAAGAAGGCTCGATGGTCATGGCCATTTTAAGACTATTATAATCTCCTTGAGAAGAAGAGATTTGTAAAAAAAAAAAATATATAGAAAAACGTTCACATTTAAAAGTTAAATTGAATGGATTTTTTCTTGACTTTATAATAGTGTAAAGCTTTAAAAATCATATATAAAAATTAAAGGTAGAGCTGATGGTCAATTCGTTGATCATTAAGCCTCCTTAATTAATTAAAATAAAGGGAGAGTATTAAAATATCATGTCTCGTCGGGTACTTTACATAGAAAAAAAATTCAAGAAAAAGTTGACATTTTTCAAAATTCTAAATCCTCATAGGCATATTTGGAAGTGTGACGTCATTTCTTGTCAAACGTCTTTATGATGGATGGTCACAGATGACGGATGTTATCCATGAAGATTAAAGTTCAAAAGCATTCTGAAAAACTATCATTTAAAAGATCTGACATTAATTGATAAACACATGCATGTTTAAATTAGCGATGAACAATAAAACATTGTAAGGCATTTGTAAAATAGTTTTTAAAAATAAAATTCAGGGTATATGTATATTCATACGCGGACTATTTTCAGAAACAATAACAAAAAAAGGGAAAAATACATAACTGATGTATTGTACTTTTATTGTAATAAAAGAATGATCAGACCTGACGTAGATAAGAAGTTAATTAAAAGGAAAAGTTGCTTGTTTTTAGGAAAGCCTTTGAAAATAATTTCTGGAGATACTGTCAATGACGTTGAGGGCAAATAATACGCCGGTGTATTGATCTGTGATGTTAAGTGTTGGTTGTAAGCCTAGCTGGACAATTATCCAAATTCCATTAATTCGATATTCAAAAGTCATAATACAAAATTAACCATCGGTATTGTGATTGAATCAGATTAATATTTTGTGTGTCATTTTCTTATATAAGTTGAATAACATTTTTGTCTTTTATCAATAATTTTTAAAAATAGTTCAAGCCACCAAGCACACAGTCACAGTAGTAACAGCTAGGTGTAAATCTATCACAGCAACGATTTCGTTGGGCGTTTGCCTTTGACTAAGAAGTCCATATTCGCCCAAAGATAACCATAAATCTGCCAATTACTAAAATCTGTATGCCGAAATATTCGCGCTCAAAACAATTAATTAGACGGCCTCCAACGAGTGCCAAAGAATATTCTAATTAGATAAAGTTTGGGTAAACTAGGAATTCAGATCGGCTTCGTCCTCAAACAAAGCCACTGTCAGAATCCTATAGATGCACTAATGCATTGTTATGCGGAACTTTAATCTATGCCGAGAAAATCTATTGCCTAATCCCACACAAATTCTGACAACAATTGAATTTCACCCCCGTTGATTAATCAGAAATCATACAGTTCTTGCAAACAGTTCACGTTTGTTTGACATTCTTTGATGAACAACGTATATTGATGGTGAAGACCATCAAGTAACACGGCGGTAGTAGGTTGTAATATCTCGCCGTGGAATGGAAATAATGAATTCGGATACTCTGTCGTATTCATTGAAAGAATCAACCAAACTTTAGCATGGATACGCCCGCAATCTTAGTAAATTATATTTGACTTGGATTGCGTGTAGTCTTACAATGCACTCATGTGATTCCTGCTTGTGATTGAATGGATCAATTTAAAATTGAAATTTCTGTCCATAAATGACAAAGGACTACGTTCATTTGCAACTTTTTCACCCAGAGGGCTACTATGATTTTTGTAAAGTCTTTGATAATTATTATTATTCTAGCGTTCTTTGGTTTCCTGGCTTCTTGATCAACGAATGCTTGGTGGCTTGAACTTTGGATAGCTGCCCAGTGTTTGAATACGTTAAATAGTACTGCATGATATGGCAAAGCCTGCTGAATTGGGTATTTGTCTTTGCATCCAGTTATGTGTTTTTCCAACTATGAATGGGCTAAAGGAGTGTTGGACGTAGTTTTACTGAGAGAATTTTCAATGAAATTGCATTCTCCGATTTCAACGGTCTATAAAGTTTTATAAATACATTCCAAATACATTTTTTTTAATTAGATACTGTCTAGAATCCTTTTGTTTCTATTACAACATCTGTGCAGTTGTATAACCTCATCTTAACACATTGGAAATGCAATTATGCGTCGATATTTTCCTTACATTTAAATCTAAATGTTTACAAAAAATTAAATGTTCTGCCTTTTTGTGCATTTCCTGCACATGGCTTTGAAAAAAAAAGGAACCATTGAGAAGGGGTTTCGAAATTTTTATCAACTGAAAAGTGCTCTTAAGATTTGATGATACTTTTCGATTCTGTGTAACAAAGGACAGGAAACGGCGTAGTGCACGAGCTCTTATTATTGTGATAGATTGAAATCAATTAAACGTCTATCCATCGGCCAGCCCTCATCAAAATTCGCCATCAATGAATTAAACCTTGGTTCTAGATTTGCCCATCACAATCCAAGTTAACATCAGATTGTGAAGATTATATTGACACCTTTCCTCAAAGTTAATTCAAAGTAAAAACGATCGAAAGAGTACACCGCCCTTATCACTTTAGGATGTTAGCATTTATGATTCACTGAGTTTGCTTAATTCTGGTAATTTATTCATGTCTCCTTTGAAATGTTCTTTACCTGTATCAATGAAGGGGATGAAATACAGTGAAACCCGCCTAAATCGACACCTATTTACTCGCATCCACTCGTCCCTCCGACTGCAGTCTGAGGTCTAAATGTCAAAGTCTTATAACTTTTGATATAATAATATTCCTACAACCGGTCGTAGCCATACAACTGAGACGAGCTCACTTACAAGTTCGGTCCAACTTCTTCACTATGCATTCCTATCGTAATAAAAATAAGCCTGATACGAAGAGTGAGCTTTCTAAGTTTTATGACCTCGGGGTCTAATCTTCTTTCCAACACATGTAGATGTAGACAGAAATTCCTAGACTCACTTTTACTTGAATTTTGATTTACACGGTAACGTGATTTAAGAATACACTGTTCTCATTATAAAGGCTAGCTGCAGGTCTGTAGCTCCCGGTCTGAAAAAATTCGGATGGACGACCTGGAAGCTACAGTGCCTCCCATAGTAAAAAACTACAATTTACGGCGCAAAAACAAATGCGCTAGTTTTGGGCTGATTAATCTTATTTTTACACAAATTCTGTGAAAACAATTAGTACCATTAAATTCTTCAGGCAATTTACTACTGATATCGTCATTTAACTTGCCTCAGACTTTCTCTTTAACATGCTAACCGACCTAAAGTATATTAATTCACGTCGAGATCGAGAGTCGTCATTTTTATATGTAAACAAACTACACCACTTCATTTTACGCGGCTGGTGATGGTGTTAAAAAATATCAGAGGCAAGTGAAGTGGCGATATCTGTAGTAAAATATCCGAGGATTTTTTTGGAATCAATTGTTTGTACAGAATGTGTTCGGAAATGAGGTTAATCAGTCCAAAACTAGCGCATTTTTTTGTGCGCCGTAAATTGCAGTTATTTACTATGGGAGGCACTGTAGCTCCCAGGTCGTCCATCCCGGAAGCAACAGACCTGCAGCTATATAAAGGTACCATAAATGTTTTTTGTTTTTACAGAATATTTCCTCAGCTACAATAACGAAGAGCTACCAAGTCCGATCCTCAAGAAAGCGGTATGTTCAGTTAATAATATGCCAACTTTTTTATTGTTTACAGATAACTGAAAAATTACTTATATTCATTGGAGCTAATTTGGATTTTCTTTTGATAAATAACCAATTTGATGAATATGTATTTGTTTTTAACTTTTCTATTAGTTTTTTCTCTCTTTTTCCAGATCAATAATTTGGTGGTAAGTCTTAAAGAAATAATCTTTAAAAAATTAATATCATTTTTTTGCCTCAAGTAACAAAACCTTTTTAAATATTTGTCTCTGGAAATTTCTCGAAATATCTCGTGTGCAATTTACCTTTTGTTCGAACAAATGATGTCAGCAAGCATACCTAGTCCCATGTGTAGATCGAACTTAAATAAGCATGAAGTTCGAATATAACGACCTCAATTCATAAAAGAGTATTTAAACTACATGTAAAATTTGAAAGTGTGCTGCTGTTAAGTTCAACATGTAAACATGAGATTCTTTTATCGTTACAGTCCACATAGTTTTAAAAATGACTTTTCTTTCACAAGATATGGACCGTGGGCACTTAAGAGGGCCGAATGGATGTGCCTTATTATTAGACTATATCAATCTTCTTAAAAAGAAGAGCTCTTTAAAAGATGCAGAAAAATATTCAAATTTGTTGACAACCCACCCTCCTTAATGCAAATAAAAACCACTTCCTGTTTCCGAGGGAACCATGATATCAGTCTGCATGTAATCCCTCGACTGGTTTTTATTTCATTCAGTGATGAAGTACCACACGTATAAATTTGTTAAGTATCGAAGAAAAGCGTGCTTCTTTCTATTCAGACTTTTTATGATCGCAAACTGATTCATTGCATGGATGCCTTCCAGAATGGCACGAACCATTTTCGAACGATACCTTTTTAGCAGTTGCTTTCCGTTTTATCCGGATTAAAATGATGTGTCTTCATCAATCTTATCCTTTTTTTTCTCCTTGCAAGGTATCCCGTGGAATGTCGATGCATATTTTCTAAACGTGGCCTTCTGTGACAATGATCAATGGTTAAATTAACCTTTTGTCAATGGACACAAACCAATATCAATATGATATTGTACATAAATAAATTCGCATGATTTACCACATGTTATATTGTGTGTCAAACACCAGACAAGAAAACGCAGTTCAAAGAAATGGACTTCGCTCTTAAAATTATTACTTTTAATAACTCTCGTATTTTGGCAATAGCGAGAGGGCAAAGGACCATTTATAAGATGAAATGTGTTGAGTGTGGTTCGAGCGCGAGATTTATGCAAAGCAGGCACACAATCGCCATCATTTAATCAAGTTAGGTATTGACAAAGGCAGGAATTGGGTCTTTTATGGCTGAAACACGTTAGTTCTCCGGTCTTGTCAATTGAGGATTTAAATCTGAACCACTTACATTTTGTCTCTTCATTTCATTCCCCTTTTTTCAGGCGCGAAAATCAATGTTCTCTTTACGCTTCTTTTTTATTTCTAATGCCTGTGATGTTGAAGTACAAAATCCTAATGCTCAATGTATCAAACCATTTGCACGTCATGTATTAATACAGAAGAATTTCCATTTGCCACGCTAAATTAGAAAGTCTTTGTGTCAATTTACCGATGAAATGTTCATTAGATCATCGTATCAACCAAGAGTCGACGCTGCAGAATACGTATATACCACAACCAGATTGTCTACTTATAAGAGATACCTGTAACACTTTTTTTGTTATAAATAAGAAGGTCATTGTTTAGAGCGGTCACCTAAATATCCTCTCGAGAATCTTATCGACAGGGTTTCCCTGGTGAAGCAATAATAATTATTCTTGTTTTTGTAATTGCCTGCTTGCTAAGGGAATTCGGGTAAGTTTCTTTTTCAAAGAATTTCTCAATAATTTAGTGTATTCATGTCATATTAATACATTTTCACGTGAAACAACAAAAAATCGTTATTGTACATTTTTATTGTGCTAATTCAACATTATCTTTTGTTAAATGTGCGGTATGTTTCCTGAAATAAAAACATGTTTTTAATTTTTTTTTTCAGATGGTAAGTGTGCATCGGTTGATAAATTTCTGTTGTTGTAAAGGGAATATATGTACACTTTCTTGTAATGGGTGTATATTTACACCTTCTTGTTGTAATGGGTGTGTATTTACACCTTCTTGTTGTAATGGATGTATATTTACACCTTCTTGTTGTAATGGGTGTGTATTTACACTTTCTTGTAATGGGTGTATAGTTACACCTTCTTGTTGTAATGGGTGTGTATTTACATGTTCTTGTTGTAATGGGTGTGTATGTGCACATTCTGGTTGTAATTGGTGTGTATTTACACGTTCTTGTTGTAATGGGTGGGTGTGTATTTACACGTTCTTGTTGGATGTATATTTACATCTTCTTGTTGTAATGGATGTGTATTTACACCTTCTTGTTGTAATGGGTGTGTATTTGCATACAGTTAGTGTTGTTATAAAAAGTTTATATCCATATACATTTGCTGTTGTTGTGAAAAAAAAAAGTAAATAATAACACAAATGTTTACTATTGTGTTAAAAAGTAAATAATTAAAATCGGTATATGTTGCTGGATGAAGTGTTTGTATATACATGTTGATTTAAAAAGCAAGTATATTTACTCACTTTTTCTGTTCTTGTAATAAGTATCTATTTTCACAAGTTTGCTGTTGTCACCTTTGCACAAAAATTTATTTTAAATAGTGAATATTTTCTCACATTTACTTTTTTTTAATATATTTACAAACATTTATCATTGTTGTTGTCATGAGTGAAAGAACATACGTTTGCTGCCCCCCCCCCTTTTTTTTTTGTATTTTTGGCAAGATGTGTTGTCAAGTATAAGTGGGATGAGGGAATTATTTTTCAAATCCTCCTATTTTATAGGTTGCAGTTTTACATACAAAATTGATTTTTTACACTGACTACTGATTTTATTCATGAATGAGGGGTTATTTTTACCATTTATCATTAATCGTTTAGTAAAGTTGCTGAGACAAAAACGCTAATATATCAATCAATTAGCGTTAACGAGTTTTGATTTAACAGGTCAACAATCAGTCATAATGTGACAACCAATCAAAGCTCTTCCTTCGAACTGTGTCATCACAATGGGCTTACTTTCTGTTAATTCGATAATCTTTCGTAATCTGACCAACAACTTGAGATCTGTCTTTACCAACATCAAACAATGTACAGAAAAAGAAATTATAGACATTGACACACTGTATTAAAAAACTGAAATTAGAATTAAAATGCATTTTAAACAACTCTATATATTATAAAACCAAAGCCTAGACGACTCTTGGGCATGAACAGGAAAAGCGTTTAACGATTTACAATGTAGTCGTTGAACCGGTCACGTTGAATTTGTTAGTTCTTATCAAAGTCACTTCAAATGCCTCTTTACCATCTTATTAACTATACACCTAAAAAGGAAATCAGTGTTTGCATGTCTGATTAATTGAGTGACTTATTTTGTGCAATAGGATTGATTTCTTTACGCATAAAATTAAAAAACTCAAACCACTTTTTTACTACTTACGTGCGCGATTTGTAGCACATTTTTGGTGATGTTGCTTGGGCTTATATCTGGTGTTTATCATAGATTGAACATATCTTTCTTTCATAACCAGAATTACACTATTTTACCTTGAGACACCTCAATTTTTATCTGAAATTTCTCAAAATATCAAAATGCACTCAAAAGTTATGCCCTGATCAAAAACTATTTTCTGAAGATAATTGTGTAAAGAGAATGAAAACAATTTAGATGTGATATGGCGCTTCACCGAAAGTCAACAGTCGTAACGCAGAACACGACATATTTTTCAAAGCATTGTCTTCTTCAAAACAATTTTTATTGCATTCCGAGCCCGCGGAAATTTGTCCTTTCTGTTTTATTGTTATGTTTTAGAGTTATGACAAAATATGATATCTTGTGCGTGAACGTTAATGAATCCTGGTTTAAGACGAATGTGGAAAATTTCCATTTTATTTTCCCCGCATTTTCTCTCCAGCTTCAAGCAGCAAAAAAAAAAGAATAGAAAGTTCTTAGTTCACTCATTTACACATTGATCGAACGATATTTTGACATGAGTGCTACCTATTGTGGTCTGAAAAAAGAAAAATTAACCTTCAATCTGCGTAATTTTATATGCTATGGGTACCTTTTATTTTCTCTTGGTTCTTAAAAAATAAAGATGTTAATATGTGGAAATGACTTGAATTCTGGAGGGTACGTTTATTCGCGCGTATTTGCCAAAAGAAAGGTTACGAAAACGGCTTCTATTTAAATTTAATTTTTTTTAGAACTACAATTGGCACCTAGGTTTCCAATATCTTTTAAAATATCCCGACAGTTTAAATTATTTGATAACTTATAAATTTAATTCAAAATGATTCTAAACTTTAACTACTCTAGTATACTCTGGGTCTTCAGGATTGGGTATTAACGGTGCCTCCTTGCAGAAAGATAGCAAAGTTTACAAATTTAAAGACATAAATAAAACAAATAATAAGGACCAATAAATTAAATCAGCAACATATTAATAAAACATATGGCAATTACGTATATCCTTCTTACTTTAAACAGCGTGCAGGTGAAGTTAAGGTGTTCTTTTGAAAAGTCTTGATGTTACTTTTTATCCTGCCATTTTAAAAATGTAGACTCTACGCATGCAATATAATTTTTAAAAAATGAACTCCCTGAAATAATACAGGAAATTTACACAGTGATATTTTGACATTAATATATGCCTTTTTTTTCCTTCTTTTTTTTTTAATCTTTTACACCAACGCTTCATCAGATGTGCAGGGTATGTATTCAGTGACATTTTAATCATTTAAGACTGTGGTTTACTGCTTTTAAAAGTTATTGTTATAAAGTTTAATGAATTGACAATGCTGAATTTCTTATCTTGTAGATCCATCCGAAGGTAAGATTTTCTATGTTAGCATAGCTACTGTTTTCATTTCGCAGTTTTTAAGGATAACATAGGCGGCTTTTAGATGGGAAGTATGAAAAGATACAACGGACAAATTCGACGACCAAAGAACATTTGTTAGCATGCCCTTACAATTTCATGTCGGAACATTTTAACAGAAGTATTTAAAGCATATATATTTAACTATTATATACACTGTACCAAAATTATATACTATAACACTTTATCAATGAATTTATACATTTTTGAATTCTACAAATCTCATTTTTACTGAAGTGTTGATAAATGTATAAATAGAGTAGATCTGGTCAGGGTGAATAGAGCAATATCACCGAAGAAACTACAACAGCAGGTATCATAAAATAAAATTCAACTAATTAATAAAACAATGCAAAAGCTTGAATATAATTTCACTGCAAATGTTACTCATGTTTTAAGTAAAAAAAAAAACAAGTTGGTATTTTGATGAAAAAACAAGAGTTATGAAATTGTTTGAAAAAAGTCTTAATGGTGCGATATTTAATTTGATTAATCAAAACATTTGTGTTTATATACATTTCTTTATTATCTGGGTTTTTTTATCGCACGTCATCCCCTTCCGGTTTTTTGTTTCTTTTCTTTTTTTAAATAAATCATTAAATTTATACGCGCTGAACACTTTATGTCATCAAGTAATTGTACATGCAAGTTTTTGATAAGTTTAATCAATCACTCCTAGAATTACATTGAGCTTGTTTTATAGAAATCAATCTTTAATTTTCTTCTTTCTTTTCTTCACAGAACTGTCCAGGGGCAGTAAGTATATTATTATTATTATATTATCGGGATACCAAAAATAAATCAGTTTTCTCCTGTTTCTTCAGCACCAATCCCATGTCTAAATTCTGTTTTATTTGACAGAATCCCCCATATTTCTCTGTTGTATTCCTTAAAAACTCAAAACATTAATCTCTATATCCTTCAGAGACTTTATATAAAACATGGCTTTAACTAAAACCTGGACATTAGTTAGAATTAGCTGTATCAATTTTGTCAATATTTTGACGTTTGGCCTCATAAATAGTTGCTTCTGTTTTGTTTCAGTATAGAAAAAGGAACTCGGAAATTCCGGACAGACAGCAGGTAAGCAAGCTTTCATGAATGGACACCTCATTCACTGGGAAGAAGAGCTGCTATGCATGGTCTCTAACTGCAAAATGAATAAAGTTATAACAAAATCTTTCTAATGACATACATGTATACTTGTATACATTTTACCAATCTAAGATTTTTTCATAGACTATTGAGTGTTGATATAGACTTAACATAAACACTGAGATATATACAGGTATATTCAGTATACAAACATGTGTATAGACTAAAGATATAGATAAAACATGTAGAATGAAACATTGATAGAGACTATAGACTGAAGTATAGATTGAGACTGTTGATACCATACATGTTTTACATCAAAAGTATGATATAACACATGTGCAATACATGTGTAGACATATGATTTAAATATAGACAATGGGCAATGGATATTGACCATAGAATGTGGATGTAGACATAGAATATAGAATACACCACATGCTTTAGATGTAGGCATGGGCTATGGATATAGACCACATACTTTAGATGTAGGCATGGGCTATGGATATAGACCACATACTTTAGATGTAGGCATGGGCTATAGATATAGACCACATACTTTAGATGTAGGCATGGGCTATGGATATAGACCACATACTTTAGATGTAGGCATGGGCTATGGATATAGACCACATACTTTAGATGTAGGCATGGGCTATGGATATAGACCACATACTTTAGATGTAGGCATGGGCTATAGATATAGACCACATACTTTAGATGTAGGCATGGGCTATGGATATAGACCACATACTTTAGATGTAGGCATGGGCTATGGATATAGACCACATACTTTAGATGTAGGCATGGGCTATGGATATAGACCACATACTTTAGATGTAGGCATGGGCTATGGATATAGACCACATACTTTAGATGTAGGCATGGGCTATAGATATAGACCACATACTTTAGATGTAGGCATGGCCTATGGATACAGACCACATACTTTAGATGTAGGCATGGGCTATGGATATAGACCACATACTTTAGATGTAGGCATGGGCTATGGATATAGACCACATACTTTAGATGTAGGCATGGGCTATGGATATAGACCACATACTTTAGATGTAGGCATGGGCTATAGATATAGACCACATACTTTAGATGTAGGCATGGCCTATGGATACAGACCACATACTTTAGATGTAGGCATGGGCTATGGATATAGACCACATACTTTAGATGTAGGCATGGGCTATGGATATAGACCACATACTTTAGATGTAGGCATGGGCTATATATATAGACCACATACTTTAGATGTAGGCATGGGCTATGGATATAGACCACATACTTTAGATGTAGGCATGGACTATATATATAGACCACATACCTTACTTGTATAAATATACAATGAATATAAACCACAAACTTAAGATGTAGACAAAGACACATATATACTTTGGATGTAGACATAAGATTTATGTTTAAGCTATGCTAGGCAACAGATATAGAATATAGGTTAAGGCATATACTATAGATATAGACTATGGACTATGAAAATATTTCAAGCCTTTTTAAAAATCACCAGCGGGGGGGAGAGAAATAAAGAGGGAGGGGGTTCGACACAAAAAATCTCAACAGAGAATTTATTTTTGTAAAGTACATTTTTCTAAGACTCCGTGATTTTCATTCCAGGAACAAATCCCGGATTCCCTGTCGGACCCGGACACTGACGGCCCGGTGTGGACCCTGTCCGGAATTCTGACCGCCATTCATCGATTACGTCATAATCACAGATTCAATTATGACGATGACAGCATTTAGCGACGACCTGTACTATCAATATTTTTGGGTAAAGTTTGGCAGGTGTTATCTTTTCAAAAACACAATGATTTTGTTTTTACGAGTCAAAAGTAAACCTCTAGATGATGTGAATGCTTATGTAAAACAACGCTTTATGTTTAACTAATCTAAAATGACCAGGTTAAAATTATTTTCTTCTTTATAACTCATGTAAAATATATCACCAGAATTATTAACGCCCATTTCTTTCCTATCCTAAAAAGATATTTAATTTTATTCTTTAATTTCATTTCAGATTACGTTTTTCTTGGTATTAAACGATATAAGAGACAGACTATTTTTTACAGCAATCATATTTTTGTAGCCAGCGACAACTGTTATTATGAACTGATAAAGCATATATATTGTTTCCCTGACAAGAATCTAAAGCATTACAATGGCCTTTAAAACACTTTAAATCCTAAATATACACATGTTCCCCACTTCGCATGATAATCGTTACTTTGAAATCAAAATTAGTTCTAATAAATCTTTGTAACAAAACGCTATTGTTTGGGTTTTCTCTGGTACAAATTATGCAATACAAAAGTGGAATCCCGCCAAGGACGGTGTGGGAGTAAGTCAATATTAGCCATTGTGAGTTTTTTTTAGCAGTATCACCATTCTGGAGTCCACACGAACTATGATTGTCATAAAAATTTTCGCAAGTACCATTCCTCCTCAAAGAGATACTGTCTCAGAAACGTGATAAACTACCAAAAAATCCCGCGAAACGAGAGCACTTGTTTAATGAGATTACTTCTCCACTGTTTGAAACTGATATCAGAGAAATATCAAGGTGTATAATTGAATCAATAAATGTCAAAAGCAAGTTCAAATGTATTTCAAGATGAACGCTGTTTATAAACGTTTTCTGATGAAAACACATTTACCGGACACGGTGAACTCGTTACTTATTTCTATTACTTTTCTGGTGTTTTATCAGAGAAAATTGACCAGACCTGAATCTATATTTCAATTTCTGATGTAAATATTCTGCTCTGCATTAATATCTAAGTCTAAAACTAAATGTTTTCTTTATTTCGTGAATTTGAACACTAACCTTAAATTTATATTAATCAATTAGGTATATTTTGCAGTTGTATGTCAATTATATTGCCAATTACATTTAAATCAAAGTTTTCTTTCCTCCATTCAAAAGCTTCATTTTGTTTTAAGTTGTTCTTTTTTCTGCTTGCAATTGATGAGCAAAACAGGAGTCCTATAAGTAAGCATGATTCAAACTTGAATATCTAGATTCGAAACCAAAACAAAAATAATATATTTTTACCTATATCAAAAGTAAACAAGATTCAAACCATACATTAAATTTAAAAGGGAAAAAAACTATTATAAACAATTTAGTTTATTAGTTTTAATAGACAAAAACATTTTCTTCTCAAAACTGCACTCACAAACAGTTTGACTTGAACGTTTTTGAAGTGCAACATATACTAATGAGTTCAATTTGACGTGGACATAATTGTTGCGTATATATACACACAAAATTCTCAAATATAAATGTGAAACTTTCTTATTTTGATACAGATTTTATGTCATCAAACGAAAAATATAAAATAAACATTATTCAGTTCAACTTTGTTTCTGGTAGTGACATCATCTAAGTGAAAACATAAATTGATTTATTAAAGCTATATTACCATTTTATATCTTAATTCTAAGTTTAACCCGGTTCAATCTTCAACACCCCTATTGACGATCAAATCCCCCCCCCCCCCCACCCACCCATTATGAAATACCTTCCGACACCATTGAGTCGTGTGTGTAAAGTATCAAAGTCGGAAAATAAGTTATCCTTCTTTGCTGAAACAAGGAAGTATAATGCACAAAATATTTGGCTGTCCAGAATTAATTCTATGTTGAACGTCACCCGCGCGTGTAGGTTTAGGAAAAAATGTGTATTTAAAAGATCAAACACACCCCTGTTTCAATTTTATCTTTTCCAGTTTAATTTTACCTTTTACTTAAATGCTGCAATCAGTAGAAACTCGAAACACTTAGAGCACAATATGGATTGTTATGGTAACATATTTCTGCCTCCTACATGGAAGATGTATCATCTCTTGTATGTTAACATACTTTTCTTGTATGTTGACAATTTATATTTCATATAGCAGGAGATTATAGGGGGGGGGGGGGGGGGGATTTATGCCACCATAATTTATATATCGGATATTCAATGGAATTGTCTTTATACCTGACAGGAAAAAACCATTAAAGAGGTAGCCTACATGTAGCTTGAATATGCTCACTTTATTTGTATCAATTTTTAAAAATTAGTTTGAAAATTGTTTGTTTTAACTTTATCGCCCTCCCTCGTAGGTTTGGTATTTTGAAGGTGACGTTAAACATAGAGTTAACTTTGGGCGGCCTAAATTCAATGTACAAGGTGTCCCAGAATATCTGATACCATTTACTCTTTAAATAACTTCTGATTAAATTTATTTTACAATGAAAGGTATTTTCATAACTGTATATGATGTAAATTTTCACTCAACAAATTTCACGAACATTTTTTTGACAAATTGAGCATTGTTTCAAAAAACACAACAAAAAAGAGAGCGCGTCAAAATGACGTTTTTTTATCAATGACAACGTCAATTGGATGAGTAAAATTTCTTACAACAACCACTGTACGGATCTCATTTTCTCAAATCTGTTCACTATATAAAGAATATTTTGCTTATTGAGTTGTTTTTCTCCAGGGTATTCTTATTTCATAATTCGTACAACCATATATGGAGTATGTGTTTGAAAATACAGTTTTAAAACGGAAGATGCCTGTTCTCTTGTCCGATGCATCTTGAATAAAATTCAATGTAACCAAAGAAATATGATGCAATTTTGTGACATCATAATTCAATGAAAGGCACGTTTTCTCCCAAAGTTTTTTGTGGGAAAAATTAAACTATTTTACTTTTTATTTAAGTCACAATTTACAAGTGTTGGCCAAACATTACTAACTTTATATGAATTTCAAGTGGTATCAAATATTTTGGGACACCCTGTATTATTGCACATTTTGCTGGGGTAAGGGCGTTAAAATACAATGAGGTCGTATATCAAAATAGAAATTCAAGTCATTAGTGTGGTATTTGTTGAATAGGAATATCTACTTACAAGTTTACGAAACTCTGGAGAATTTTAGTTGAATGCATCTTTATACATACTTATCAACTTAGAATTCTTTTTAATTACGATATGGATCGAACTTTTTTTCTTAACATGATATACCGTTTGTTTTCAAATCTAAACTTATTTTTTTTTTATCTATTTTGGTGATTAATCGTTAATTATAGACGAAAACGAATCCTAGATATCAGAAATTCAAACGGAATAATAAACATATTACTTTGTTATCTTCTTGATGAAAAGAGCGGGACCACAATTAGTAAACAGACAGATTTATTGAAACTGGTAAGAACTAGATTTACATTAAATATTCCAGAATTTCCTTAATTGAGTTTTCGAATGGGTAAATCTAATTTAGAATTAAATGAAAGACTGCAAATGGGAACTAATATGTTGGTGAATGCATAAATCGTTAATTGATTGGTGGGGTTGACATCGACGGTCACTATAACAAAAAAAATTAAGAATTCCAACAAAAATAGTTTTAGCTACTTATTCATTATTATTATAATGCATAACGCATTTAACTAATTTCCAAAGTCTGAATATCCTGCGTATAAGAAAGTATGTGAACAAATTGTTGAGAATGTTTACAATTACAAGACATTCCGCGGTAATCAGACCTTATCAGAACGATATCATCTTAATCGGAATCATTAAGAACACAGTGTATGCTGCATTCAGAACCAATTTTTGAAAATGACCGCTCAATTATAACCCAACAGAACCAATCAGAACATGTATAGTTGAATCTGATTGAATTCTGCTGAATCTGAACAGGATGTTATCCGAACCAACCAGGACATATAATTGTACAGCGGTAACCATAACATTTCGAAATACAGTTGCAATCATAACTAATCAAAACAAACACATCTATAAGCATAACAAATCATTACAAACACAGCAGTCATCAGAACCAATCAGAACTGACCCAGCAATAATTAGAGCCAATCAGAACAAACACAGCAGCAATCAGAACCAATCAGAACTAACCAAGCAGTCATCAGAACCAATCAGAACTGACCCAGCAATAATTAGAGCCAATCAGAACAAACACAGCAGCAACCAGAACCAATCAGAACTAACCAAGCACTCATCAGAACCAATCAGAACTGACCCAGCAATAATCAGAACCAATCAGAACAAACACAGCAGTAATCTGAACCAATAAGAACTGACCCAGCAGTAATCAGAACCAATCATAACTGACCTATCAGTAATCAGAACCAATCAGAACAGACACAGCAGTAATCATAACCATTCAGAATAAACACAGCAGCAATCAGAACCAATCATAACCGATCCAGCAGAAATCAGAAACAATCAGAACAAACCCTACAGTAATCAAAACTGACCCACCAGTAATCAGATCCAATCAGAACAAACACAGCAGTAATCATAACCAATCAGAACAAACATAGCAGTAATCAGAACCAATCAGAACAAGCACAGCAGTAATCAGAACCAATCAGAACTATTTAGGGTATTATCATGATTATTTTTATCCTTAGAGGAAACTCTACACTATCTGTGAAACTGGCAGGAGAAGCAATAATTAAAACTTTAGTCTCTATCGTTGCCAAGAATTGAGCACGATCCACGTCTGATCAATTTTTGAATTTTTAAACCATTTCAAGGGATTTTTATGTACAAAAGCAAATGTATTCATAACAAAATAAAAAAAAACCTTATCGCATATAATGATATGAAGCCGTTCTCCGTAAATTAAAGCTTATTCGAGGCTAGATAAGTAACTTATAATTACTTTAATCCTTTTGTGGCTTTCCATTTTAAAATATTGAAGCAAGACCTTCTCACGCTTAGCAAGATTGAAACTCTGCCATGTTCTCTTGTCCACCTTGGTCATTGACTTTAGGTTGCAATGATTAATCACACGTTAGTGATGATAACAATGTGCTGACGTCCAGGTCTGTTTACATAGGGGACTTTTTATCTCGAAAAATGTTTACAAAAATTTACCCTTGTCACATTTTAATTGTAGTTCAACATGTTTGCCTAAAGGATTATCACCCTGTTGTAAAATCCTATTGATTCTGATAGATACGTGGTGTGAAAATGACAAGGGAGAGTGAAAAATTAATGTTTCTGTATATGAAGCTTTAAGGCACTCAGGACAACAAGAAGTAAAAAAACAACAATAATGATTATTCTAACTGAACAAATGTCAGAACATTAATTGTGTTAATCACGAAATAAATATCATGCCAATCCTTGAATCTAACGGACAACTAAATCAACTTAAATCAATAGAAATAATTCTATATATCTATCACTTTACATACATCCTTAAAGATTCTATCTCGTCGTTTTAAACGTTTTTTGTAAAGAATATCGCGATATATGTAATTAAGAAGGCTTTAGCAAATAATGTTTTGTCCATGACAACTTCAATAAATAAGATATTTTACTCATCTAGATTTTCCAAGAATTATTGTTTAATACAATAAACACATTGTTAATGGTGACCTACACTATGCTATGTTTAGGGCTGTTCAGAGAACGAAACTAGTGGGAAAACATATCTGCGTCACCGTGTTATTTTTCCTGCAAAGACGCTCAAACAATTCACAAGTTAGTTTCCCCCTCATTGGAAGGTTCAAAGTCCGCGCATTTTAAAATTAAAATTCCAGATCAAATGCTTTTCTCATGCCTGTCACCAACTTGATATCGTTGGCCAACCAGCATGGAGCATTTATACTTGAAACTGAATTGCATTTGCATCGTATTCTCTCATTATTCTCCCCCAGCATATTATCCTCAGTTTGTCCGAATCTGTGACGTGTTGCACAGCTGATTTTAGGGTTAGAACCCCAAAAGGTTAGAATCCCGATCAGAGGCTGATAAAGTCTCAGCAGCGCGCTTAGTCACTGTAAACATTGCTACGTATGCTACATTCAGGACTGCCTTTGATAAAAGGTGGTTTTTAAAAGGTTGCGCAACATTCCTGTAGTAGTCGAGGATCAGTGAATTATTTGAATCAGGGTGCGCGTGTTTACCTGTTCCGCGTGAGTGACCGAGCGTTGTTATTGGTGGATATTGGTCAGTATCAGTGAGAACTCCAGATATGATACAAGTATTCTTTGGAGACAGTTCCCAGATATAGAGAGACGGTCTCTCCTCACCTATTAACTTTACAGTGATATTTCTCCCTTTTTACGATGGAAGCTATAGGGACGCATGGTTTAATTTTAATTGGTCTGTGTTTCCTGGTTTCCTCTGCCGAAGGAGCCAGAAGACCCCCACACATACTCTATATCGTTGCGGACGACTTAGGTAGGTACAAAGCACTAAAGACGTTTAAATCGGAATCATTCATGATTTTTTTTTCATCTTGGATCCTAGGTATTCAGTGTACTTTTTATGATGCAAAGGGCGCCGCCTTTTGTTCTTCTGGGAACTTTGAAGTTCTCAGGCATACTGATAGCCTTCATCATCTGACTCAGACTGTCCAGTCAAAATTAGATACACCTGACAGTATTGATCTTGTAGAGCTGGGGGTTACAGATTCTTTAGGTTCTTATCAGTGTTATTTTTCACAGGTATATCTATCATTACTTACAAACGATAGCCCCTGAATCACAAGGTAATTAATATTGACAAGTACCAGATAAATATAGGTCGTATACTGTATCGGGGTAAAGAAGAACACGTAACCTTAATGCACTTGCACTCGCATGCATAGAAATTTCTTTTGTAATGGGAAAAAGGAGATGGTCTAGGTGACCCTGGGTTTTATAAAATTGATTTATTTCTTTATCTTTATACAAGTATATGATTTGCCTGTACGCATCGGACATATATAACGTTATTCGTTTAAATACAAACCTGTTGATAGTTTGTGCAAACCTGTTTGTTTATCAAATTAATCCATTAATCTAGACTCCTAAGTAGAAACAATTAAAAACATAATTAGTCGCTTCATTAGTTAAAATACATGTATATTTTTTTGTATATGTACATGTATATTTTTATCACATATCAAGACATGTTTATGCAAATATGAACCCCCGTGGTGTCTGTATGCATCGTTTATTTTTGGTAAACAATGTTTACATTTTATTTTACGTTCATGTTCAACACACCGTCCTATTCGTTTTGTAATGGAATAAAAATATCGTATGTTTTTTCTCTTTCTCAACGAAAACAGTAATCTGGGAGGGATGGGTTTTTTTTATTAAATTTCTGAGGTAGCGATTCTTAAGTGGGGTCAATACACAATGAAAGATTACCCCAAACATGTAAATCACGTAACCAGCATAAACTAGAAGACGCTGAGGAAACAAACAAGAACATGGACTGGAGGTCACATTCTTTAAAGATTATCGTACGATCCATTAACCTACAGTTTCCATTGACCCTTCAAATCATGACCTATTTTCCCAACGTGACCAACATTTGTTGATTTAAGAGAATTGGCAGCCAGATTTATGGAGTAACCAGATTTGGTGGGAGAGTCTCAACAGTAATAGCTCACCTGTTACTCGCGACCCCCTTTTGAGTTATAATCTAGGTCAACAGGTGTATTGAATCAGTGCTCCTCGGTATGTGATCCTATGTACGACGAGGTGATTAAACTGCAGTTTGATATAGATAGCTGCTAGATTTTTTTTTCTCTTCTGGTTATGATTGTTGGAATTGGGTTGTTGGAATTGGGTTTTCAAAGTTTGAAATGTCTTATTCGGGGGGAGGGGGGTAGGGGTGGAAACCATGTACATTTTCAAAGATTATTAAGATTATTAACAAATTAAAATAAGCTCCTTCAGTGATATAATCCATCGATGGCCGATCTATAGATCCTCGCCAGCGGAAATGTTCCCAAAATTTCGACTTTCCTAAGATTATGATCTAAGAAGTTTATGAATAAATTTAAGGCCTTAAGGTCAACTAAGGACACATTTTAAAATATCTAAGGAACATCAAAGTTAGGAAACCTAACCTACTAACATGATTCTTGTTTCTTTATTTTTGTTTATTTACATGTACATGCAACACTGAGGAGAAATTTTTAGCGAAAAACAATCCTCTTACATAATAAGCAGTCTTCTCAAAGGGTGTATTGATTGATTGATTAATTTTAGATTTATTGATTATCGTTGAATACATGTACAGTCAATCCATTGAGCCTTACATACTTTTGACAGGCTGGAATGATGTTGGGTGGCACAATCCGGACATCAAAACACCAAATCTGGACAGAATGGCGGATGCGGGGGTGATTCTGAACTCCTCCTATGTACACCCAATCTGTACACCGTACGTTATTAGTTGATGTTTAATTCCTTTTACTATGTACAACATATCTGTATCCCGTACGTCATTAACTGATTATTTAATGACTTTTGTTATGTACACCCTATTTGTACACCGTACGTCATTAATTGATAATTTAATTACTTTTACTATGTACACCCTATCTGTACATTGTACGTCATTAACTGATAATTTGATTACTTTCACTATGTACACCCTATTTGTACACCGTACGTCATTAATTGATAATTTCATTACTTTTAATATGTACACCCTATTTGTACATTGTACGTCATTAACTGATAATTTAATTACTTTTACTATGTACACCCAATCTGTACACCGTACGTCATAAGTTGATGATATAATTACTTTTACTATGTACACCCTATTTGTACACCGTACGTCATTAATTGATAATTTAATTGCTTTTACTCAAATTCCAAGAATAAACGAAACCACATTCATATTGACAGAATCTGAGGATGCATTGCACTTGCTTTCTGCATGATTCTTTTTTTTTAGGTCACGAAACAGTTTTTTGACCGGTGTATACCCTTTCCGAGTGGGCTTATCAGTAAGTTTGATCTTCAAATTAGCAAATATCTTGTCAATTTCCTAACATGGCGCTAATGTGAAGATCTTTTCAAACATTTCAAATATAATGTCAGCAGGTTTTAAAGAGTTAGTCCAGTGCAAGTTGGGGAAAGGTCAAGAAAATGTTATGTTTACAACAAGCATATGTAAAATTAATAAAGAAACAAAAACAACAAAACACCTTACGTTTCTAAGCGATGATGTTGAATTGACATGAACAATTCTGACCAAAAAACCAGGTCTTTTACTATAGCTATCAATAAAAATATTATTCAGAAAATGATAAATCAACAAGACAAGGTCAAACAGCCATGACAATAGCGGCATACTTTTCGTGTTATCGTTAACTGCAAAGTGGTGCGAATAAATGGCAGACGCTTTGATGCGTCTCTGATATGTTTTTTACAGGGCACTGCGATCAGTCCACACCAAGCACGGTTTATGTCACTCAAAACTCCAACACTTCCGGAGAAACTGAAGAAGCTTGGTTATTCGACCCACATGATCGGGAAGTATGTATTCAAAGTATGCATGGAGATAACACTTTCACATTTCCTTACTATGACTGAAGGACATTATTAATATAAACGTACTGTTAATTACTTTTTATTCGCGATGACCTTATTTTGAGAGATAATGGTGATACACTTGTTTTCGCTTATCAAAGATAGAATTCGCTGCGAAAAAAAAAATCGCGAAAAACAAAGGGATCGCATAGCTTGATCACAATTTTTTTATCGCACCCGAATAAAAGTTGGCTTACAGTATTGTGAAAAATTTCGAAGATTTATTATAGGAAAAAAATCAAGAGTTTTTCCTTTTGAAAATCTTCATATATGTATAAAATTTGTAAGATTTTTATTTTCAATAGAGAAAATATTAATTTTTCATAATGCAATGTGTAATTTTTTTTTCTTTTCAATTGATGAAATGTAAGTTTATAAAAAGTAATAAAAAGTGTACGGCGTTTCTAGATGGCACCTTGGTTTCTGTAACGAGAGGTACACACCGATTCGCCGTGGCTTTGACTCCTTCCTGGGTTTCTACACGGGAACTCAAGACTACTACAAACACACGACAGGTCAGAAGCTATCGATTTAATCTGTAAATCAGTCTTTTTAAACGGGATTTTTTTTTTTAGGTACAGTCGGATTTCCCTATACTAATTCCACGATGTATTTTTTCAATTGCAGCGAAAGGGTACGACTTCCGGTTTAACCAGACCGTGTTTTACCCCCCAAAGAAGCAGTACTCCACTGTAAGCAGCATGGGTGTTTATGTCAGGCCTCTGTTTATGTCGCTTTTATGTAACTATGTTTACTTTGTTACAACAGTGTTAACAATTCAAGCAGTTCGTCTAGACATGAGGCATCTTTGAAGTGTTTTGTAGTATAGATGAAGTTACAATACAAATCTCTCTCTCTCTCTCTCTCTCTCTCTCTCTCTCTCTCTCTCTCTCTCTCTCTCTCTCTCTCTGATGATGATGAATCGATGCATTTATTAATGATTTATTCTGAAACTAAGTGAAATATCTTATTCTCTCCTAAAACCTCTGATGGAGTAGTCACATTTTCCAGATTTTTTTGTCTGAGAATGTCAGGCTTTACGGAGTAGATTTGTAGGATAAATCCAGTCGTAAAATATTTTTCTTGAAATCTGTTTCACATCAATGTTACATTCAAATTTAACATTTCTATTACACAAAGTTTAGGGTGATACCTCTCCGCTGCGGTATGACCTTTATATTAAGAGCTTTAAGATAGCAGTCAACGCACCATTTCTATCAAGGAGATACTGTCTTTTTTTTCTGTAAGCTCGCTGTGAGCAGAATGTTCATTTTAGTTTCAATCGAATCAATTATAAGTCTCCAGTTTCCCATGATCTAAATTTCTCTGGCGCTTGACCTACTTCAAATATATTAATAGACACGTTTAAATAAAGTACAGCCCATTTCTTTTCTTCTTTTTTTCATTTAGAAAACTTATGCCAAACGAGCAGTGGACATCATAAAGGAACACAAAAGAAAGAAGAATCCTCTGTTTTTATACCTCGCCTTCCAGTCCGTTCACACCCCATTACAGGTTATCCTCGTACACACCATTAATCCAGATAATTCCAAAAGAAACTCAAACGTTACTAATCATCTTTGAAATTGAAAGTAACAAGAACAAAGTATTGGAACGCTGAATCGGATTTAAACTTCATTTTTTTTCTTTAGGTTCCTAAAATGTATGAAAAGCAGTACAAAAACATTAAAAACAAAGACCGAAGAGTTTATTCTGGTACGTATTTCATCATAAAAACTTTATCATAATTAATGGGCTAATTTCTTTTTCCTGGTTTGAGATCATTAGATTTGTCGTTAAATGAAATTTCGATGTGTGATGAAGGTATTTTATAAATCATCATCGTCATATACTGGTACTCAAGGATGATCACGCCCTTTACTCATAAACATCTGGTGATCACATATTTTACTCCCCATCCAAGTGTGATCACGTCTTTTATCCACCATCCAAGTGTGATCACGTCTTTTATCCACCATCCACGATTGGACACGTATTTTACTTGCTATCAACTAGTGATCAGGTCTTTACTCTTCATCCATGGGTGATCACGTCCTTTATTCTTCACCTACCGTGGTCATGGGTGATCACGTCCTTTATTCTCACCTACCGTGGTCATGGGTGATCACGTCTTTTATTCGTCAACTACCGTGGTCATGGGTGATCACGTCCTTTATTCTCACCTATCATGGGTGATCACGTCCTTTATTCGTCAACTACCGTGGTCATGTGTGATCACCTCTTTTATTCGTCAACTACTGTGGTCATGTGTGATCACCTCTTTCATTCGTCAACTACCGTGGTCATGTGTGATCACGTCTTTTGCTCATACTCCACGAATTATCACGTCTTATGTTCATTAATCACGGATTACATGTATCATATCTTTTACTCGTCAATCTCGGATGAACACGTCTTCTACTCAGTGATCACGGATGATCACGTCCTTAAGTCGCCAACCACTGCTGATCACGTTACTCGTCAATCACGGATGACCACATTTTATTCTGTTACTCATCACCTACAAGTGATCACTTCTTTTACTCATTACCCACCATGTCAACGTCTTAGCCTTGGATATCCGAATTTTCCTAAAATCAAAATATGTAAAACATATATACATATAATCTTTTATAGCTTATAAGTAATATAATGTCAATACCAGAGAAGTTCGTTGTTACTACGATCTCCCCACTCTCAACAAATTTCATGATGTCTCTTAAACAAGAACGATAACACATTACACTTCACATAACTTCTTATCGATTCTTCCATGAGCAGTAAACATGTCTTTTTTCACCCATGGTTTATTTTTTTAAACTATATTTGACCGTTAGAATTGCATTTTATAACTTTTATGGGGTAAGAAAATGTAAAAACCTCATCCGGTTATGAACTCGTGAAATACATTTCACTATAGTTGATACAGACAAAATAATGCAAAATTAATAAAGCTAGGATTTACATGTATTTAGTACATCCCAGAATACAGTAGATCCATTACTCCTTAATGCCTCTCTTTTTTATGTATGTAGGCATGGTAACGGCCATGGACGATGCCATAGGAGCTGTAATGGCGGCCTTCCGGAAACACAAGTTCTTGGGAAATCTCATTGTAGTGTTCACCACAGATGTAAGTTGTGTGTTTCCATGAATGCTCTTTGTAGCACGATCACTTCCTTATCTCTATTGCATGTGTTGTATTGTGGGCAACGTTAGTATGACCTTTAGAGTGCAAACTTCTTAACATAACTTCATTATACGTTGAATTGGTTTTTTCTGACGTTATCGTTGACAGCAAATTATGTTAAAATTATTGGGATGCCTATTTTCGAGCAACGAAGATTTCGGGCCCTATGCCTTTTGTATTGAAAAGCTGCAGTTACGTATATACTAGTATTCCAGAGGTAGTTCACCAAGCTTCTTATTTCTAATTGAATAGCAAATTATCATCCCAGTTAATTTTTAGAGCCGTTTTTACCAATGTTTGGACTTTCGGTTGGATGTAACTATCTAGTTTGCTCATCAACATAAGCTGTCAAATATTGACCTTCGTTCTTCTTATTTGCTAAGAGAAGCTCATTAATATTGATTAATATTGACAGACTGTCGAATACGGAAATATATTCTTTAAGATCTGCTCTGTTGTGTGAAATTGACGCTGTTTCAATTAAATATACAGTCCTCTGTAATACAGTCCTGTGTGTCATTGCGTTCGGTGTATTCATATCATTTAAAACATTTTTGTTACGTAATCCTTTGTTCTTTTTGGCTTTTATACAAGATAGAATACTTCTAAATTTGAAAACAATCCAATAAGTAACCTGTCCATTCTTAAAAAGAATGGATAGAAAACTGTCCATTTTTGAAAATAATGGACAGAGACAGGTAAAGTTGGAAACAAGAATAAAGACATCACATTTGCAAATTAAGAAACAGATTTTATGTTTAACACCTTGAGAATGAGACAGGTACTAGCATGATACAGAGATGAAACACTAAAAACTAGTAAATATTATCCAGTATGATATATATCTACTTCATTTTTCAGAATTACGAATCAAAATTAATCCACTTTATCATATTAATAACTTGTAACCACAAATCACACAAGATATGATCAGAACGTAGACTGGGACAAATTTCACTGCACTAAATGAAAATCATATTCTTCACATATCTTAAGTTGATTCTCGATCATCCGGAATACATTCTCCCTGGAAAAAGTTCATAAAACTAAACTTGACCGTCAACCACCTCCACACTCCTGGAAAAGTGTCTGCATCTGAGCCGGTCAATGCATTCTTCGTTTTGGTTGTCTCAATCATTTCATCAAATGATTTTGTAATTCATATCAAAATTTGGGACTGCATTCCCACCCTCCATAACAGGAATATCACTTAGAACAGTGTCAATATATGCAGTACCTCTTTTATCCCCTTTAATATTCTTAAATAAGAAATGCTCTCCCCAATAAAGAATGGGGTGGTGTTGCTTAGTAGAAGAGTGAATAAATATGAAATTTTCACACCACAGCTTTCTAAACCCCTTGCACATACCTGAAACTGTCCATTAAGTGAACAACATAAAGTTCTATGCAAGACTGGTTTTGATTGTTCAAAGTTAAAACATATATTTATCAACATTGTCAACAGGTTTACCTGATACTGTCCATTCTTAAAACAAAGAGGGTAATGTTTTAAGTCGGATATTAGCCGAAAACTGTCTACTCTGTGAGAGAAAGAACTAATTTCAGCCCTACGGGACTCGATCAGTTCTTTTTCTCACAGAAAGGACAGTTTTCGTCTTATATCCTTTACTTAGCCAATGACTGGATAATTATCAATGTTTCAAAGTTAAAACTTTACTATATTTTCTTATAGAATGGCGGTGCAGCCCACATTGTCGGGAACAACTTTCCGTTGCGTGGCTCCAAAACCACCGTGTGGGAGGGAGGAACCAGGGCAGTGTCTTTTGTATACAGCAAGAACCTGCTGAAGAAGTCGGGATACACTCACGATGGGTAATCACTCTGATTATAAAGGAATCATCCCGATCTTCCCGGCCTTTGATTGACTTTAATGAATCATCCTTGTTTTTACCATGTCCCTAAATGTTGTTGATTTAATTTTCAGCTTGTTCCATGCTACCGATTGGTTTCCTACCCTCCTTGCAGTAGCTGGGGGCAAACCAAAACATGGTAATGGACCCATCTCATTATGTGTTGTCTGTACATTATGATGATGATCAAATCTACATCTAATTATTTTTTAAATCCACAAAATGGTCATAGAGTGGTATTTTTCTTCACTATGAAATTCAGATGTAAGAGTTGTGTCTTTGTTAATCAATATTGGATGTATATGAAATGTTGACAGAAAAGCAATTGGACGGTGTGAATCAGTGGCCGATGATTCGATCTGGTAAACCATCCAGGAGGACGGAGTTTGTGTACGAAATAGACAAGTCCAGACCAGTGGCCGCGATCAGGTAAATTAAATACCATGCAAACGCCGAACACAAGACTAGTGAATGTCGTAAAATTTTGAGCATCCACATTGGATGTGAATAATTCCTTTCAATAAACATCAAATAAAACATTTTATGATTTGCCATACATTTCTCGAGTCTCAACTTCGTTTGAAACAGATGACTCTATCTGTTTATGAACCACGTATGAAATATCATTTATAAAAATGAGTATAAATAAGTTGTGATCTTTTATCATTCTCATCAATTCATTGTGGACTGTCTGTCGTGACCCTCATTGGTTTTGTGTCTTCGTTGTTCTCTTAGAATGGGTAACTACAAGCTGATCGTGGGGAACCCTGGGGATTATAACAATTGGTACCGAATCGCCAAGTCCAACAGCTTCTGTCCAATCTATGACGAAAACGAGACCGGAAGTGACGAGGATATATTTATATACGAGTCACTAAACAACATGGTCAGACATGCAAAAGGTACCAAAACTAATATATACTTGAACAGTATTCCATTTCAGAAAGGCATCTGTAAACCCCAGTTGTACATAGTATATATAATGAAAGCTTTTGGTGCCCACCCTGTGACGTCAGGAGCTATAATAATTGTCTCTTTTAGGATACGTTCATTGGTTATCATCCAAAATCCCAGGATACAGAATGGTGAAAAAATGGCACAGATATCGTCAACTGGAGCGGTGTAGAAAGTTAAAGAAAAAGGATAAAGCGAAGTGGCGCTTCCCAAAATATCTGCTGTACGATATAAAAGGTACATATATATAAAAGGCAAATGAAAGTAACCAGTTCCATAGACATTTCTGTTAACCTATTGAACCATTGAACGTTTGTAAATTATTCAAGCATTTCATTTGACGAGTAGGGTTTTCGTAAAAAACGATTCTTAATATGTATAACGGAACTTGTTTGCAAAAGGTGCAAGATTGCCCAATTTACTATTTATTCTATAATCAACTCCCAGTAAAGTTGAACATCACAAACATTTATGAATATTAAACGAAATATTTAAAAGGTGTTCATATTAATGAATTTCCTATACTCTATTCTTACTTCTTTTACGTTTTCAATTTTGATAAATACGCGAGTGTTCAAACTTAGTATATTCATTCACATGGATAAAGAAGAGCAATATTTCTGTTTTGCAATGCCCTAAAATAGTATCTTGTACGGTTGAAGGACAGTTATGAATTAAAAAAGAGGGCATTGTGCCATGCAAACAACATAGAAACCAACTCGGGGAATGCCGTTGAAAACAATATACGCAGTGGGCTCAAAAAACTTCCGAATAGATTTAATATGTCAGATATTTAAGAAATTGGTTTTCTCTTGTCAATTTTTTTAGTATAAGAGAGGAGATAAATTTTTGAAGAAATCTTTGATTTTTTTTTCTTCAACTAGTGTCAAATTTTTCGCTGATTGGAAAGTGCATAAAAATACTTGAAAATAATCACGGAAATAGGAATCTCGGAGAGTGTTTGGCTTATAGTTTTATATCATAATTAACATTTTTCAGCTGATCCTTCAGAGAGAAAGAACTTAGCTGGTTACAAACCAGTGTTGGTGAAGAAAATGAAAGCACGCTTAGAACGTTATCAGAAGAAAGCTGCACATGTAGCTAAACATAGTAAAAGGCTAGTAGCAGCGGCGGATCCAAAGAACTATCGTGGCGTCTGGACGCCGGGGTGGTGCAAATGAGATTTCATCTACACTGTTTGTGTATGATTAATGTGATATTTTTAGTCAAGTAGAGAAGATGCTTTCAGAGAATTGTATCGCTTGTGTATAAACCGGTGTTTGAATTGACATAGAAAGAACTATTTTTGTATACTAGTAGTACTTTTTGAATTGTGTACATCGATTAAGGTGTTGCCAAAAAAAAGAATCGTTTGCTTTGCGAACCTATGAATTGCTATGAAGGTTTTCATGAGTATGATAGTTGAATTGTTTTTATATTTATCTATCATACATTTTTTAAGAAGAATGGTGTTTCATTATAACTTTCCTGTGATCAATCTGTCCGACTGTTACCTGCAAGAGTATTGTCTTTTATAATTCTAAGGAAAACAAACGTATATATTTAATTCAATTATGAACTGCAAGCTATCGTTATCCTTCACTTTTGCAGCCTTGCTGAAAAACTAACTTGACAATGAAGTTGAATTGTACGACATGCAAGGCTTTCAAAGGGGCATAACACGATTTAGCTCAAAATTTCCCAATTACATGTATATTTCTCTAGTCAAAAATGGTAAAAAGTGATTGATCAAATTTTGAATGTCAAATGTCAGGTTACAAGAAGGAAGGTTAAAAAGTCAGGTTACACAGGTAAGAGTTCTTTTTAATGTATAGAAAGCTGTGCAATGTTCTTGTTTACAAATCATATGCTGTAAAGTAAAACCATATCTGAAACCAAATGACTGTGACGAACATGATTTGAATGAAGCTCTTTATAAAAGACATGTACATGAATGTAAAAAAAAAAAAAAAACATCTGCTTTTGCTTTGTGCACAACATAAAAAAATCTCGCCTGCAGTTGGACTGAATAAGTGATAATGAAGCAAGTTAACTATTCTAGACATTAAAAATGGAAGAAAACAAATTGAAAGTTGTAAGTTCAAATCGTGTCTATGTCCCATTGAAAATATATATAAATTCAAGCAATAAAACTTAACATGAACTTTCCTCCTCAGGTCTTTTTTTTTCTTTTTTGTGTTAAGTATCAGATCCAACCACATTAAGACAAATAAACGATAACAGGACTGTTTAGAGACTAAGTCCTTGGTCGCACTGAAAACGGTATACTTTTAGATATCAAAATGGATGAAAGAATATCATTTTTGAAATATGATAATTAATTTTTTTTTTTCATAAAACATGCAGTCTTTAGTTCTTATAATTTCAGTCGAACTTGAACTCTGAGAAGGTGTTACAGATCGCTAGCTAGATAAGCCACGATATTGGTGCTGGGCTAACTGTATTACATAGAAATAGCCCATATTCAGAATGCAAGAGCGGTAATTCGTATCATGGAAATAACTATTGATCGTCAGTCTACAGTCCTGAGATAGTAACGAAACACAACAAAATATGATTGTTTTTATTTCAACAATATTTAAATACTTTAATAACAAAAGAATAACTATGTTTATTCACAAATAAATAAGTGGGAATTTTCAATCGCTGGCATAATGCACTTGTAAATAATTTACAGAGGACGAGTTCATTCCCACTGCTGCTATATTGACAGTTAACATGCATGGTGAAATTTGAAAATTAATGATAGTCCATCCCAGATAATATCTTGCCATCTTTCACTACCGTCCTCTCCGGCGTCCTAGTTCCGGAGATGGATCTTGTCCAGGCGTAACTGTATTTGTTCAAATTGTCCACTTGTTTCATTTGTCTCTTCTTGATGTCAGCTTTACGAACAAACACTCGACATCCTTGTAAAAGGACACGCTTGATTTGTCTGCAGTGAACGTAATGCCGCCTCCTACTTCCCGGAAACAAGTGCTGACCCCACTTGGAGTCATTCAGATCTGAAGCTGTTATTCTTGCGTACATCACATGAAGTTTGCCTCTTGGATGAGTTTGCACGGACACTTCGTATAGTTTCAGATCCGAAGAACGCGGGAACAACGTTTTCCTCCGGTATCCATTCATTCGGTACATTTTGCGCCACGGACGTGTGTCGTCAGGTTTTTCTGGGCTGTATGCGAGTTTCCATGGTGTCCATTTTAGTTCCCTCAGGTTGAATTTTGTTTCTGGTGCCTTTTCACGTGGAAATGCATTCTCCTTTGAATTCTGAAAAGGATATCGGAATTATTTTATGAATTTGCATTCTAATAGCAATCAATCAAATGTCATTAATTAAGAAAATTAAGCTGTACAGTATTTACCTTTTTAAGAATTTTTCTGAGCTTCCTTGGTTTTGCAATTTTCTTATCACTGACAGGAGAGGGGAAAATGCTGTTTACAGGTGTCATTGGCAGCGGGGAGTGAAGTGCCGGAATCTCGGGTGTTGCACTTCTTGGACCTGACATGTTGTTGATGCTACTTCCGTTGCTGCTGAACGAGCTTGAGCGATATGACATTGATGCTGCATGGTCAAGCTTGGATGTCCCGCTCTTGCAACTCAGATTGGAGTCCTCGCGGCGAAGGGTGGCAAACATTTTATTTAAATCTTGATGGAGACCTGATGTCCCTTGGCGAGCTGCGACCTCTGCTTCGTAATTCTACGGAAGGAAAACCAAACGTTTAATTCCGATTTATGTCATTACATTAATTAGGATTTCTGTATATTTTGTCTTTTATCTGTAGCATTAACATACCATAAACAGGTCATCATCTCTTTCTCGATAACAAATGGCCATGATGAAGTCACAGATATTGGAAAAGTTTTCCAGTCTAAGGTAATGACCTTTGGTTTCTTCAGCCATGGTTCTGTAAAAATCGTCCACTCCATCATTATTCAGAGCCTGGACAGCGTAGATTTTTATTCCCTACAGAAAGATAGAGAAAATTGTTACCAACAGATGAATGTGTAAAATATTGACAAATATTCTTCGAACCTGATCTTGATATTTAATATCTTAAGAAAATATCACCATTTCTTCTGACCTGCTTTGCAAGGAGTGACACTTCATCTCTCCAGTTAATTCTATCCACGTTCAGTTTGTAATCAGGTTCATGGGGATTTGCGTCTCCTATCATGACTAGAACTTTGTTTGACACTGGTGCCCATGTGAACACTTCATTAGCTTTTTTAAGAATGAGTTCGTAACATTCGTCTTGGTCCCCGCCTCCTGTTCCTTCTACCTCGCTCACGAACTGACACAGATCCGCCACATTCTGTGTAAAGTCTATATGTTTTTCCAAGTAAAAGATTTCTTCGTCACAATAGTCCCCGTGGGCTATCACTCCTATCCTGATGCCTGGAATATCGGCCTGAAGTCTCTGTATCATATCACTTAACCGACCTTTGACCTCCTCCAATATGTATGACATTGACCCAGTGGTGTCAAATGAAAACAAAATGTCCATGGCACCACCCGGTGGCATCCTGGATCCTGGCGTTAATGACATGTCTATCTGTAGAAATGAAAAAAGGAACATGTAGATAGAATTTCTATTTTTGTTCTTTACTGTTGTTTATTATTTATTCTTTTACATTTATACTGTATTTACCTTTTTCAGATGTGTTCCCCCTTTCAGTGTTAAAGTAGATGCAAGTAGGAAATGTAATAGTTGTAGCAGAATGTTTCATATTTATACCGTCTTTTAGAAGACTGGTGATTCAATCTAGACTGCCAATCAATATACATGTATCATAATATAGACTTACGATTAGAGCAGACTGGTGATTTAAAACTCTGGAATCATGTAAATATATGATATTAGACAATTTCTTTTAAAATTGGCACAACGCGACATCTTTAAATGTAATGGGCCTTTGTTTTATCGTTCGACAATTTATAACGCTTTTCTGTGAAGTAAAATTAAGTGAAAAAGTGAATATTGAATTGTAAAAATTGTAATCTATAACATCATAGATTCAATATCACATACTGTTTGTTCATACTAAAAACTTATTTTTGATTATTGGTTTTAATTGAATTAAAGACAAAGATATAAATGTTTCTAAAATTTCGCCATTTTGATTAAATTCCTTTTTTCCTTTGTCTTTAATTCAAATAATATCAGTAAATAGGAATCTCGGACAGTGTTTGGCTTATAGTTTTATATCATAATTAACATTTTTCAGCTGATCCTTCAGAGAGAAAGAACTTAGCTGGTTACAAACCAGTGTTGGTGAAGAAAATGAAAGCACGCTTAGAACATTATCAGAAGAAAGCTGCACATGTAGCTAAACATAGTAAAAGGCTAGTAGCAGCGGCGGATCCAAAGAACTATCGTGGCGTCTGGACGCCGGGGTGGTGCAAATGAGATTTCATCTACACTGTGTATGATTAATGTGATATTTTTAGTCAAGTAGAGAAGATGCTTTCAGAGAATAGTAGCGCTTGTGTATATACCGGTGTTTGTATTGACATAGAAAGAACTATTTTTGTATACTAGTAGTACTTTTTGAACTGTACATCGATTGAGGTGTTGCCAAATAAAAGAATCGTTTGCTTTGCGAACCTATGAATTGCTATGAAGGTTTTCATACTTAAATTGTTTTGATATTTATTTATTATATATTTTTTAAGAAGATTGGTGTTTCATTATAACTTTCCTGTGATCAATCTGTCTGACTGTTACCTGCAAGAGTATTGTCTTTTATAATTCTAAGGAAAACGAACGTATATATTCAATTCATTTATGAACTGTAAGCTATCGTTGTCCTTGAACAAAAAAATATTTGGTGACCTTGAATGTTGGTTAGATCTGATTTGACAATGAAGTTGAATTGTATGACATGCAAGGCATTCAAAGGGGCATAAACACGATTTAGCTCAGAATTTTCAAATTACATGTATATTTTTCTAGTCAAAAAATGTTTACTAGGAGATGTTTAAAGCTGGAACAAAATTTGAATGTCAAATGCCAGGTTACAAGAAGAAAGGTTAAAAAGTCAGGTTACGCAGGTAAGAGTTATTTGTTATAGTAAAGAAAGCTCCTGCAATGTTTTTGTTTACAATTCATGTGTCGTAAAGTAAAACCATATCTGAAACAAAATGACTGACAAACAAGAACTGAATTAAACTCTTAATAAAAGGCACGTTCATGAATGAAACAAAAAACTTTGCTTTTACTTTGTTTACAATATAAAAAAATCTCGCTTGCAATTTAATAAACTTAATAAGTGATCGTGAAGCATAAAAAGTTGAAAGTTATTTGCTCAAATCGTGTCTATGTCCCATTAAAAATATATATAAATTCAAACAATAAAACTTAACATGAACTTTCCTCGTCGGGTCTTCTTTTTTTCTTTTTTGCGTTGAGTATCAGATCCAACCACATTAAGATAGATAAACGATAACAAGACTGTTTAGAGACCAAGTCCTTGGTCGCATTGAAAACAGTATACTTTTAGATATCAAAATGAATTTTGAAATATGATAAAACTAATTTTTTTCATAAAACATGCGGTCTTTTAGACAATAAATGATTTGGAAAAAAATCAAGTTCTAAAATTTCAGTCGAACTTGAAATCTGAGAAGGTGTTACAGATCGCTAGCTTGATAAGCCACGATATTGGTGACTGGGCTAACTGTATTACATGGAAATAGCCCATATTCAGAATGCAAGAGCGGTAATTCGTATCATGTGAATAACCATTGATCGTCAGTCTACAATCCTGAGATAGTAACGAAACACAACAAAATATGATTGTTTTTATTTCAACAATATTTAAATACTTTAATAACAAAAGAATAACTATGTTTATTCACAAATAAATAAGTGGGAATTTTCAATCGCTGGCATAATGCACTTGTAAATAATTTACAGAGGACGAGTTCATTCCCACTGCTGCTATATTGACAGTTAACATGCATGGTGAAATTTGAAAATTAATGATAGTCCATCCCAGATAATATCTTGCCATCTTTCACTACCGTCCTCTCCGGCGTCCTAATTCCAGAGATGGATCTTGTCCAGGCGTAACTGTATTTGTTCAAATTGTCCACTTGTTTCATTTGTCTTTTCTTGATGTCAGCTTTACGAACAAACACTCGACATCCTTGTAAAAGGACACGCTTGATTTGTCTGCGGTGAACGTAGTGCCGCCTCCTACTTCCCGGAAACAAGTGCTGACCCCACTTGGAGTCATTCAGATCTGAAGCTGTTATTCTTGCGTACATCACATGAAGTTTGCCTCTTGGATGAGTTTGCACGGACACTTCATATAGTTTCAGATCCGAAGAACGCGGGAACAACGTTTTCCTCCTGTATCCATTCATTCGGTACATTTTTCGCCACGGACGTGTGTCGTCAGGTTTTTCTGGGCTGTATGCGAGTTTCCATGGTGTCCATTTTAGTTCCCTCAGGTTGAATTTTGTTTCTGGTGCCTTTTCACGTGGAAATGCATTCTCCTTTGAATTCTGAAAACGATATCGGAATTATTTTATGAATTTGCATGCTACTAGCAATTAATCAAATGTCATTAATTAAGAAAATTAAGCTGTACAGTATTTACCTTTTTAAGAATTTTTCTGAGCTTCCTTGGTTTTGCAATTTTCTTATCACTGACAGGAGAGGGGAAAATGCTGTTTACAGGTGTCATTGGCAGCGGGGAGTGAAGTGCCGGAATCTCGGGTGTTGCACTTCTTGGACCTGACATGTTGTTGATGCTACTTCCGTTGCTGCTAAATGAACTGGAGAGAGATGACATTGATGCTGCATGGTCAAGCTTGGATGTCCCGCTCTTGCAACTCAGATTGGAGTCCTCGCGGCGGAGGGTGGCAAACATTTTATTTAAATCTTGATGGAGACCTGATGTCCCTTGGCGAGCTGCGACCTCTGCTTCGTAATTCTACGGAAGGAAAACCAAACGTTTAATTCCGATTTATGTCATTACATTAATTAGAATTTTTGTATATTTTGTCTTTTATCTGTAGCATTAACATACCATAAACAGGTCATCATTTCTTTCTCGATAACAAATGGCCATGATGAAGTCACAGATATTGGAAAAGTTTTCCAGTCTAAGGTAATGACCTCCGGTTTCTTCAGCCATGGTCCTGTAAAAATCGTCCACTCCATCATTATTCAGAGCCTGGACAGCGTAGATTTTTATTCCCTACAGAAAGAAAGAGAAAATTGTTACCAACAGATGAATGTGTAAAATATTGACAAATATTCTTCGAACCTGATCTTGATATTTAATATCTTAAGAAAATATCACCATTTCTTCTGACCTGCTTTGCAAGAAGTGACACTTCATCTCTCCAGTTGATTCTATCCACGTTCAGTTTGTAATCAGGTTCATGGGGGTTTGCGTCCCCTATCATGACTAGAACTTTGTTTGACACTGGTGCCCATGTGAACACTTCATTAGCTTTTTTAAGAATGAGTTCGTAACATTCATCTTGGTCCCCGCCTCCTGTTCCTTCAACCTCGCTCACGAACTGACACAGATCCGCCACATTCTGTGTAAAGTCTATGTGTTTTTCCAAGTAAAAGATTTCTTCGTCACAATAGTCCCCGTGAGCTATCACTCCTATCCTGATGCCTGGAATATCGGCCTGAAGTCTCTGTATCATGTCACTTAACCGACCTTTGACCTCCTCCAATATGTATGACATTGATCCAGTAGTGTCAAATGAAAACAAAATGTCCATGGCACCACCCGGTGGCATCCTGGATCCTGGCATTAATGACATGTCTATCTGTAGAAATGAAAAAAGGAACATGTAGATAGAATTTCTATTTTTGTTCTTTACTGTTTAATATTTATTCTTTTACATTTATACTGTATTTACCTTTTTCAGATGTGTTCCCCCTTTCAGTGTTAAAGACGTTTCTATTGTAGAAGCAAGTAGGAAATGTAATAGTTGTAACAGAATGTTTCAAATTTATACCGTCTCTTAGAAGACTGGTGATCCAATCTAGACTGCCAATCAATATATAGACTAAGGATTAGAGCAGACTGGTGATTTAAAACTCTGGAATATGTAAATATATGATATATGACAATTTCTTTCAAAATTGGCACAACGCGACATCTTTAAATGTAATGGGCCTTTGTTTTATCGTTCGACAATATATAACTCTTTTCTGTGAAGTAAAATTAAGTGAAAAAGTGAATATTAAATTGTAAAAATTGTAATCTATAACATCATAGATTCAATATCGCATGCTGTTCGTTCATACTAAAAACTTATTTTTTTATCATTGGTTTTGATTGAATTAAAGACAAAGATATAAATATTTCTAAAAATTTCGCCATTTTGATTAAATTCCTTTTTTAAAATGATTGTTTTATATTTCTTCTCCATAAGACACATCTTTTTAAAGATTTTATCCTTCGGTTTTAAAAATACGAACAAAACATGTTTTTAATTTTCATAAATATATTTTTTTTTTCAATAAAATGTCTTATTGACATTAGTGGTCATGATTTGTTAGATATTAATAGCATACATTTATTCACAATACATTTTTAAAGCGCTAAGCATAGCTCAGCTCTTTATTGTCGTTAGACTTCTACTTCCGGTGGATCGAATAACCGCCCCCTATGAGCAGATGATATATGCATCATCTAAACTGGTTAAGGAACTAGTTTCAGGGGTTTATGCAAATAATTGCACGAGTTATTGTGAATCTAATGTGCGGGGCTTACGAACATCATTGGAGGTCCAATGTGCATAACGTAGAAACTGTACAAGTTTGTTTTTAAAAGAGGCATGATAAAAACCGGCTTGTAAATGTCATGAATATAAACATGCCAACTTCCGTTTATTTTAACTTAAAAAAAAAATATGGACACTATACTTCTCAGTTTCATGATGTAAAATCTTAAGATAAAATTTCTATGTTCTCGTCTCCATTGCTGCCAAAAATTCACTTTTCTTTTTCTTAAATAATTTACCAACAAGTAGTTCTACTTGTCACTGAATCAATCATCTTGTAAAAAGATGTATTCTCTTAAATTTTTCATTTGAGTTTCAATTTCTGATTTCAAAATTGCATGAAAACTACATATATATCTCCTCTATCTTTCACATACGGAAGTTTGACCTTGTTTTACTGATGTTGTAATATGTTGTAAATAAATAACTTATAATAAAAGAAATTTGATTTGTTTAAACATTAGTTTAATTTGTTCTCTCTCTAAAATGAGTTGTTCAAAGTCTAATTCAAAACATGATGGTCATCAGCAAACAAACGTAATCTTTTCTCATTTTATGTCATTTGTTATTAATTACAAATTTTTACCACACCGTCGGTATTTTTTATTACATATGTTTCAAAGAACTGTTTTATTTGAACAAAATGTTCTTGTTTAGAATTAGCTATGCTAAGTAGCCATTTAGCGATGCTGCAAAACAGCGCCAGTAGCATAACAAAACAAAATAGAGAAGTGTTACAGTGGAGCCTCAGTTATCCGGATTCTTTCGTTCTTAAGTCCAATCGTCCGGATATGTGAGGCGTCCGAATATCTGAAATGAGTCTATTGTTGTAATAAGTGATAATTTATATGTTTATAATGAGTGTTAATACTGTTTTCTTTGCTTTTCATACTAAATGGCAACAAATTAGAGTTGTCCTTTGAAATTCACCTGTTTTTAATACATGGAACCCTGCTTTATATTGTTATTTAGTCAGGGAATATTAACCAAACTATAATAATAGCCATATGTAGCTAAATATATTGTGTTCAAGTGTGAAATGTGCCTATTTACGTTATGTTTTTAACAATCTATATCTATACGGGTCAATTTTCCACCAGTGCACTTCCGACCAGTTGATATGCTTTCCTTTTTGTTCTCTTCCTCTAATACTTCCGGTTTTGACTTACCATAACATTCGTGAGATACTTGGTTTAAAATAACTTTTTTGAATATAAATACCACAAATCTACGAAAAACTTTCCAGATTTGTTAAGCACTTTCTTCCTTTGAAATAGAGGGGTGTTTTAAAAAGTGATTGCACTTGACAGATGGACAGTGTAAATATACCCAAGAAAGTGATTTGGGAAGTCAGAGTATTTATACAAGCTACTCGTAGGGGCTAGCAGGTGAAAAGTGTGAAACTCAATTGACAGGCGTAGTCTTTCTATTGTATTAATCGGAGTATCGTGAAATTTTACCTCTGGTTAAATGAAGCAAAATTTATAGTTAAACAGTATTTTGTGGTAAAAACAGTCCGTCCGGATCCGAAACGCGAAATTCCGGATATATGAGACAAAATAACGTATAAAAAAATCTGTTCCCAAATGAAATAGTCCGTAAACTGAAGCGTCCGGATAACCTCAACCCCACTGTATTTAAAGTGGAATAACACACCTGGAAAAAAGTCACTCGAATTGGCAGTAAATATTAACCAAACTATGATAATAGCCAAATGTAGCTAAATGTATTGTGTCCAAGTGTGACAAGTGCCTATTTACGTTATGTTTTTAACAATCTATATCTAGACGGGTCAATTTTCCACCAATGCACTTCCGACCAGTTGAAACGCTTTCCTTTAGAGGGGTGTTTTAAAAAGTGATTGCACTTGACAGGTGCACAGTGTAAAGATACCCAAGCCACTTGCAGTAAGGTGTGACTTATACTGTCTAACCGGCAATGTCGGTAATAATTGAAAGTGATTTGGGAAGTCAGAATGTTTATACAAGCTACTCGTAGGGGCTAGCAGGTGAAAAGGTGTATCATGACATTTTACCGTCTGGTTAAATGAAGCAAAATTTATAGTTAAACAGTGTTTTGTGGTAAAAACATACCGTCCGGACCCGGAACGAAAATTCTTGATATATGAGACAAAATAACGTATAAAAATCTGTCCCAAATAAAATAGTCTGTAAATTGAAACGTCCGGATATCTGGCGTCCGGATATCTGAATCCCAACTGTATTAAAGGTGGAATAACACACATGGAAAAAGTCACTCAAATTGGCAGTAAATTGAATATGAACGATATCATGATAAATAAATTGTACACATGTCAAATAAGCAAAACATTTGCAATTTGGGGGTAAAAAATTAATATCTAATAATTCAATTCAGTACGTAAAAACAAAAGCCCCAGCGGGATTCGAATTCTGGATGTACGGATCATAAGTCCGACATTCTAAACCACACGGATACGGAGTTAATTGCATGTTACCGTCGACATACTCCTTTTATACTCCTTTTATAAAACTAAATGGCGTTTCTATCAAATGTCAGCAATTTTGTGATGACGTGTTATTCCACCTTAAAGTGCTGAAAACGACCTGTAAATAGCCATTATAGTTCTTGGTGATCGCCGCTCTCCCTATAGCACATATCTAAGGAACTGACTAAACACTTCAAGTTTGCATTGTGAATCTCACCTGTGTGGACGTATATCTTACCTCGCTTGCATTTGTTACTTAGACGCAACAAATTACCAGCTAAATGCAGTACATATGCACAAGAAGATTCAGAACATCAATTATAATGCAATACATTTATAAAGAAAATGCACGTATAACAACAATATTAAAGTGCAAACATTAGACAAACAAACGTCGCAAACAAGGTTCAGGTGTGAAATCAAGTGTAACAAAATCCAAGGCTTTTATAGATATACCATGTTTTGGGCAAGTGTCCATTTACAAGTCGTGTTCAGCTTTAATTTGCATTAATTTTAGTGTATATGATAAATCATAATATATATTTATAGAGAACGTAATTTCAACCAAATTTTCTTAATCAAAAATAAATTGAATAAGGAATAATATAGGCCAAGATGAGTACAACTTCAACGTCATTTTGACCCATCTGGCCTTGGAAACTTTCAATTGATATTAAACATATGCCAAATTTCAATAAGTCTCATTTCTAACTAAGCTTGCACAAAGTAAATTTCCTTTAGAACCAAGCTATGTAAGCGCTTTTCAGTACTTTGATTTAAACTCTACGGTGTGTTACTGGCAACCAAAACAAATTTTCCACTTTCTCAAAAAAATGCAAGTGATCGTATAAAATAATTAAGAGCATATATCCTTCTGTAATCAACGGAATCATGTTTTGGAAATAATACTTTAACGATCCATAAAATAAAATTTGGGTGTAGCATTCATGCAAAAATAGGTTCCCTTCTTTTTGGAGGGAATTGATCTCATTGTCACATTTTGATACATAATTGAAACATGTGATCTTGGGGTAATGGTTTGGAAAGAAATACCACGACATTATTCTAAATTCCATTGCCTCTTTTCTATCTTATGAGATACATATTAAAATAGTTGTAGATCTCAGAACAAATCAGAAGCATTTTATACGTATGAGTTCTTTCGTAAAAGAAACATGTAAATAATTTGGATATATTTTTTGAATTATCAAATGCATTTGTATTTAAGATTTTAAAATAATTAGACTTTCTTTAATTTATTGAATTGTCAAAATGCTATTTCGAATGATTAATGTTAAATTTGTAGAAATACTTAATTATTGAATTTGTTTAATGTTATATTGTTATCTTTTGTTTGCTTACTATCTCTTGGCGGGAGAATTAGATACATGTATTGTAAATGGGATCTTATGAAAATATTAATAAAGAAACCCAACTCATTTGACCTTTAATATGGAACGACTTTTAACATGAAGGTCGGTAAATTTGTATGCATAAATAAAACAATGAAACACTTAGCATTAAATCATCTATATACATTCATATTCATTGATACACTGTTGCCTGACCCTCTCTCTCTCTCTCTCTCTCTCTCTCTCTCTCTCTGGTATGACAACAATTGTTCTGAACGATTATTAATGAAGGGGTCGGTGAGCATTCTCAGCATACAAGAATATGTAACTTGCATTTTACTCCGTCAAGTCAATGCGATTTATCTAATATGTGTTTTAATCAGTAAGTCCACACAGAAAATCTAGATGATATCTGATGTGACGTCGGAAAATGGTAACAATCTGTATCATGACGATGCATCGATCTATAAAACAAGAATAAAAAAATCAAACTCATTAATTGCAGTGGTAACATATGAACTGCATGTATCGAAATATTCAACATCACCTTGTACTATAAATATATACTAGTCCTTGCAGCGAATTTGCATGTTTTGCCAGTGAGTATAGGTTTAATGAATACTACAGCGATCATGATCAGTGTATATGAAGATGTAAGGGGCAGTGATCCTTAAAACAATAGTGGTCCTATTCCACGATAATTCGGTAGGATCATTGTGGTAGCTACTAGTAAATGAATGTGTTTTCCCCTGTTGGAAGTATAACCGGGACTTCTACAGTTTACTTTAGGTGTATGGTTCAGATTTTATATTTTTTGTCCTCTTCCGAACCACCATTAACCTACAATGAATACAAAAATACAACTTTACTTTAAGTTTTAATGTATATTATAACAAATTAGCTGTAAAGTTACTGCTGAAATATGAAAGCTAAAATACAATCCAACCCAACAGATATGTTCTATAAAAACTAATTTTGACATTTAATAGAAAGTTAAATTACAAATCATTCATTCTTAGGAAATGATTTTCCCCCGAGCGGATTTTCATGTTACAATACATATTACATACAAATAGAATACACAAAGAAAGACAAAGAACAGAAAAAAATATACGCAAATAAAAAGTGAGCAAAAAATACCGTTATTTTTAAGTAGGAAAAGGGAAGTTACACTTAGTGTTACACTTAATCTAAATATTGTGATCCATGTAGCTCTATTATGAAAAGCAGTGCCTCCAAACTCAAATTAGCATACAGATAAAATCTTTCTTTTTGTGTTCTTCTGATGCTATAGTTGGTGCTATCCTTCCAGTTAAGTGAAGGTTATTATAATGCATCCTCATTAAGCAGAGACAATTCTATCGCAGGCACCTGACGTTGTTTTTTCTCATAATAAAATATACCCCTACCTAAGGACTTCGAAGAATGAGTCGTTTGGGCGTATTATGTATATCAAGTTTATTTATATCAATAAATGAATAAGAATTCAATGTTACTAGATTGTAAAATGTGGTGATAACGAACAGTGTTCAAAATCAAAAGTCCAAAGGAAAAATACACAACAGGAGCAGAGCAAACACGGACCCCTAAAAAATTAGTGGTAGGATCAGGTGCCATAGAGGAGCAATCATCCTCCGCCGACCGGTCACACCCGCCGTGCGCCCAATGTCATATCGTAAAAATGTCGGGGAAATTGTCATAATTTGGGAAAAATATCATGATCGAGAAAAACGGAGTAAAATCCGTGGACAACTTGGTATTCAATTATTAGTCCAAAGCAGAGCAATCACAGACCTCTGAAAATCCTCAGAAGCAGGATCAGGTGTCATGGAAGAGTGTAACATGAATTTATGTAGCAACACTACAGAGTGCATTTATTCTGCCCTCCTTAATGTCCTCTATATAATAACACATCTTAAAGTCCTCTCTATAATAAAACCTTAATGTACTCTCTATAATAACACACCTTAATGTCCTCTATATAATAACACACCTTAATGTTCTATATATAATAACACACCTTAATGTCCTCTACATAATAACACACTTTAATGTCCTCTGTAAAATAACACACCTTAATGTCCTCTATATAATAACACATCTTAATGTCCTCTCTATAATAAAACCTTAATGTCCTCTCTATAATAACACACCTTAATGTCCTCTAAATAATAACACACCTTAATGTCCTCTCTATAATAACACACCTTAATGCCCACTGTATAATAGAACATCTTAATGTCCTCTCTATAATACAACCTTAATGCCCTCTGTATAATAGAACATCTTCATGTCCTCTCTATAATAACACACCTTAATGTTCTTTGTATAATAACACATCTTAATGTCCTCTCTTTAATAACACACTTTAATGTCCTCTGTAAAATAACACACCTTAATGTCCTCTCTATAATAACACACCTTAATGTCCTTTCTATAATAACACACCTTAATGTTCTCTGTATAATAACACATCTTAATGTCCTCTCTATAATACAACCTTAATGTCCTCTGTATAATAACACACCTTAATGTCCTCTGTATAATAACACACTTTAATGTCCTCTGTATAATAACACACCTTAAAGTCCTCTCTAAAATAACACACCTTAATATACTCTCTATAATAACACACGTTAATGTCCTCTCTATAATAACACATCTTAATGCCCTCTGTATAATAACACACCTTAATATCCTCTGTATAATCACGTCTGAGGATCCTGGGACTCCTCAAGACGGAGACTTTGAAGTCTCTTATAAACGTTAGAGGGAACCCTGCTATACTGAAGGCCAACACCCACTCCATGACGGCGGACCCCAAGTAGACATTGCGTAACGTGCCCTGAAATGGGAGATACACTGATTAGTAGTATGTAAAGCAAGGCGAATCACCTTAAATATCTGAACAATTTTGTATAATTTTTCGATACTGAAATTTTAGTAAGTTAAATTACAAGTGCATGTCTGTGGATTTTTAAAACTTATCTTTGAGGTGAGAAAATTCAAAATCAGTTTATCTCAACCCCCCCCCCCCCCAAAAAAAAGCCAATACATATACTTGCCTCTTTGGTTCCATCGCCTTTAGATTTCTGAACTTCATAGACTATTCTTGATAAACCAACTAGTAATTATAATCAAGGCCAATACATGTAAGCTGTTTACTACTGGAAGAGACAAAATAATGATAGTGCTGTAGAAGCTTTACAGTGACACAACAACAGGATACATGTGAGCAATGCCAAAGTGGTCCATATCATCAACACCAGCTGTATCCTGCTGGTTTTTCTTTGTTTATGTTCCAGTAACCATGACAATCTCGTTTGTATCCAACCATATACGACACCTCCCACAAACGCCGCCATTGCTCCGACGTAGTGGGGTCCTTTATATTGGCCTCTGTATCCGTCCGTCTGTGAAATGAAAGTAAACGCATCATCGCCAAACACGTAGACAGGTGTGTTCAGAGTGGAAGGAGCAAAATCGAAAGGTAATAATCCATTCTTAAAAAGGGTTGCAAGATGACACTTTTCAGGGGAAAACTACGAAATTGATTGTTAGAAAAAAAAGATGAGATTTTTTTTAAACTTAAGAGCCTATTATACATTCCACATACACAATACTCACTTTTTTTTGGAACTAGAAATTCAGTTACAGTTTTTTAAAAATTGATTTTAAAATTGGGCAAACCTATCCAAAAAGTACATTATCTTAATATTTTTAATACGACCCCTTTTCTAAGAATGGATTGTGCTGTTACCGGAAAGTTTCCCAGCAAGGTGTTCCCCAGACAGACCAGCAGTCCGGTACAGACCCCAATGATATTCAGCCAGTGGTGTCCCCTGGACACAGAGCACGAAAGCAGGTCAGCCTCCATAGAGAGGTACTGCATCGTGCTGCACAAACCGTCTGGAGAAGATTCAATAGAGTTTGTGTTACGTCAGCTATTAAGGTCGTTATTCTTCCCCCTTCTTCTTTTTTTTTTTAGGGGGGGGGGGGGTTATAAGTATCAGAATGAAGTTTTCTTCGACCTCTTCCATTTTCATTAAATACCTACATAGAACTGAGCCCATGGTGACCATCTGTGAAAATATGGCTCTCTGTGGGTCAACATTGGCTGTTTTACTGAAACCGAACAAAAACACCATGTGTAGTGTACAAATAGTTTACAACCATAAAAATTGTACTGATATGCAAGTTATACTATTTAAGATAAACTTTCTGAGATTTCATGTACCTGATGTACGGAAAATCTGCCTCTGTGTCCTTATTGATGGCAGCCAATATATATCTATAAAAGAATGGTACCAGAAATGAAAAATCTCTCTCTCTCTCTCTCTCTCTCTCTCTCTCTCTCTCTCTCTCTCTCTCTCTCTCTCTCTCTCCCCCCCCCCCCCCCCCCGATATTCTATACTTACGACAGACACACTGTGACCGCTAACCACGTGAACGTAATGATGGGTAAGAGATGGAGTTTGGTCCTAAGACAGTCCAGACAGCCCGGGGGTTTAGGTGGTATCATCGGGTCCCTGGAGGGGGGTCTGAAATAGATCACTGGCTATAGTATACATAGTGTTCCGAGCTTAATATCCCCTGCATGTGGGTCCTGTGAAAGGACCCATTCCTTATTGAAAATTGACTGGTTTTTCCAATTTATTTCTAATTTATAAAATTCAAAAAATAATGTTCAGTATTTTATTGTGTTACAAAATATAAATGATAGGATGCTGATTTTGTATCTATGCTGAGTAAGACACCCTCAGGCATGTCAATCAAACCAACGAGTACCTGAGTGATTTCTTTAGTACCTGAGTGTTTTCTTTAGTACCTGAGTGTTTTCTTAAAGTATGGTTTATTATGGTGATAACCTTCATTTTTCTTAAACATTCACTAGGTCATATTTGTTAAACTATTTTCCCCCAAAAAGAACTTTGTCGATGAAAAATTCCTAATTGAAAGGGTACAGGACCCTATACCAAAAGGTGTTGATTAAGCTCTCGTCTTTATATGAACATTAGTATAATAAAAGAATGCATTCCAAGAATTCATGAATGCATGTAGTAGCAACTCATTTGTACTTTTCTTATATACATGAAGTAAAAGTCTATTGATTTAATCATTAAAATAATATGGAATTTAGAATTTCAGCTACGATTATACATGATACGATATCTATTTGCAGTACATGTACTGGTACTTATATAAAGTATTCCTAAGTTTACTGTCCTTAAACATTGATTAATGTACGAAAGTTTATAATTTCATAATACACAGTCACTTGACATAACAATTACTTATGTTGTACTTTAATTTATGTTCATCTATGAAGTAGATGAAGATTTAGAAGTGTTGTTAATTAATTAATACAGCTGGATCATTTGGCGATGGAGTCGATCCTGGCAAATGGTACCATTGTTTTACCAGGAAAATAGACCTACATTATAAACATGTATTCAAATTGCGTTATCTAAAACTCATGAACTGCATGAATTTTATTTGACGAATTATAAAGGCTCGTCAAAATCGTTTTTGGCCAACCCTTTACAAGACAACACAGGGATGGACAAAATTGATTCATAGTTGGTCCATAGATATTATAGATTCATAATGGGTCTATAGATATTATAGAACAGAGAACTGAGTAGCACCGAAGTGAACGTGTTTCCATACGGGCCTCGCGCGCGTCCCACTCATTTCCTTCCTTCTCTATATCTACATGCGCCACAACCTTCCATCTTGTAAAATCACTGGTGATGATTTAAAGTTTTGGCAATAGACTAAGAATGCATACTTTCATATAGTATACGGTTCAATAAATAATGTCACTAATCAGATTCTATAAAATACAGGGTTCAATTGACCTTTGAATTTCTTTTCACGCATGGTTTGGTTCATATTCTATTTGTGGCCGTTTATCTGACAACGTTTCATCATCGAATACTCCTTTGAGAAGCTGATATATAACCCCTACTCGAGACACTGTATGAAAATACCGTATGACTGGTATGTCACCATCAAATAAGGTTGAAATTAGAGGCTACATAAAAGACTGTGCCAGACTAGGTAAAGATTCGAAAGAAATTTTCAAAGAACTGTTTGATGTGTATGGAAACAAGTGCATGTCATTGAGACAAGTTTACAGGTGGATCAGCAAATTCAAAAACGGCCAAACAGACATTAAGGTAGCAATGGACAGTTTCGGTATTTTGTAAAATTGGGAGTTGCTGTACTTGAAGGATTGTGAGTGTTGCTAAAATTCATGAAATGATTTTTAATGATTATTATTAGTTAGAGGGATGTCCTCCTTGTTGAAGTGGTATGCAATATGTAGGCCCCTAATGTTAAGTACATGGGAATCAGAAGTAAAATGCGAAACTTTTGTGTTGACAGTTAACCATTTATCTGACACATACCTTGGATCGGACAATCTTAGTTAAAAATTTACATATAAATGTGCATACGCTCATGTGTTGTTTCGTATATCCCTGAATTAGAACCAATGAACTTTATTATTCTCAAGAATTTGACTATCACATCGCGTTGTGCAATATTTCGTCCCTCGGGGGCTAATATAATCAATGTTGCCCTCAACCCCAGTCAATATTTGTATAATATAAGGCTTATAAGCCTTGTAAAATGAAGTCATATACATCATCATTAACAATTTGGTTACTAAGATTTTACACAAAAGCATAACTTTAATGTTGTTCATTTGAATGTGAATTAATGAAAATGCACACTCTACCCAAAATAATTAGAAGGAAGAAAGTTTTGAAACAAAATTTGATTAAAATTAGTGTTAGAAATTAATGTCAAGGTCATTTTTGCTCCATATATTCATTTCACCATGGATCGGACACAAATAAACCATGCATCAGACGGATTTCAATGCATGATTTTTTCGAATAATGAACACGTGAGCTGCCCATTCCTTGCGATAGACCTTAAATGCATACTAAAATTTAAAAAAAATAATTGATACAAACATTTCTCATCCGACCACTTAAAATTCGAGTTTTACGGATACAGCATTCCTGTAGTTCCTGTAGGTGCTGGCACGATAAAGAACCCCTAACTGACTAATATTAATAATCCTTTAAACAGAAGCACTAGTCTAAATTCTTGACTGTAAATTAAAGGATTTACATTTAAGTAAACCTAAATAGCAATTAAATTGATTTAATGTCCCAAGCCTCTGAATTTTCGAATGAAAATAATAAAATTTTGTTATTTTTAATCTCTACTGTACTATTGTTTGATGCTTGGTAAATATTGTCCGATCCATGGTGAATATAGCTCAACACTTCATTATTTTGCTTATTTTCTATGTTTTTCACAAATTCACTAAAATAAATTTATAATAATTAAGCAAGGGGAAAACCTGTAACTTTTAAAACAAGTTTTTTTTTATATTCGGACTATAATTCATGCGTGATCAAAAAGAAAAATCCAAGGATGTCTGATGCATGGTGAAATCACCTTACACTATTAAGTTTCTGACATGCGGTGGTGCAACATGCACACGATGCGGAATGTCAACCCTCTGCAGGGAATAAGCTTGGGAGGGGTCCAAAGAGCTAAAAATCATGAAAAATGGACGAAATGTGAAAGGGTCAAAATCTCAGAAAAACAAGCATTTAGAAAATTTTACAGATTCTGACTACTTATTTTCCTCAGAAATTGGTGATTGACCTTATAAGGAGTGAATTAAAGGTATTTGTGCTGAATGGGAACTGAGGAAATTCTAGTTACAGAGTTCCGAAGACACACATCCCCTGGCTACAATGAATTGAATAAAAACAAACCTGCCCCGTGCTACCTAAGGATAAGCAACTTCCTGGAGCACTTCCTACGGTTTCAACGGATGCAATACTTGCAAAAGTAAGCGATGATCAATTAACCATTAAACAAATACCAAATTTAGTAGGCATTTCATCGGTGACAGTATTTACAATTAAAAAAAAAACACCTTGGCCTCTGAAAGGTTAGTGCAAGATGGATACCTCATCTATTAACAGAAAAAAACAAAAACGATTGCGGGTTGAAATGTGTAGAAAACTACTTAAAATCTACAAAAATTGCAATGGACGACGTTTATCGGAAAATGTTACAGGTAGTGAAACATGGATACATTATTTTGAACCTCAGAGGAAAATTGATAACAAGATGTGATTGACTAAAAAGGCAAAACGCCCGGTTATAGCAAAACGATGCCAATTGCAAACTACAAAGAAAGTATTTTACGCAATAGCGAAGGTCATGTAGTTCAAGTTGCTACTAGTATTCCAAAAGGCCGATCAATCACCGGCCATGTACATACAAAAATTATGTGCTGAAGAAAGTTAAGAAAGATAACGAAACGAAGAGACCAAAGTCCGGAATTCGCAACATTCGACTTCTTCATGACAACGCCCCAGCACATAAATCCAAGATTGTGAGATCATTTTAGGAAAAAGAAAAGGTTCATGTTTTGCCCATCCTCCCTATTCACCCCACTTGTCTCCCTGTGACTTTTTTCTTTTTCCTAAATTAAAAAAGCACTTGTCAGGAAGAAGATATGCTTCAAGGAATGCTTTGGGCTCTGCCATTTATCAGTACACGAATTCCATTCCCAAAAAACATTATATGAATACATTCAAAGCTTGGATAAATCGGTTGAAATTATGTGTGTCTGTTTAAGGAGAGTTTTTTGAAGATAACCATTAAAAAAAATAACAAAAAATATCTTATTGTGCTATTATAACAACGATGACATTATTTATCAAACGCCCCTTATACGGACCAGCATATTTACACAATAAAGGTGTGCCTTCCTATAAAACTATCCTTCGAAGTATATGTGACATCCCATAACGATTCCTACACGTTGTGTGTAACCTCTTATAATACGGTCTTACAAGTGTGGCATCCTATGACACGGTCGTACATAGCATGTGTGGCATCATATAACACGGTCCTACATAGCATGTGTGACATCCTAAAACACGGCCCTACAAAGCATGTGTGACATCCTATAGCACGGTCCTATATAACATGTATGACATCATATAACAAGGTTCTACAACGCATGTGTGACATCCTATAACACGATCCTACATAGCATGTGTGACATCCTATAACAGTCCTACATAGCATGTGTGACATCCTATAATACGGTCCTACATAGCATGTGTGACATCCTATAACACGGTCCTACATAGCATATGTGAATCCTAACACGGTCCTACATAGCATGTGTGGCATCCTATAACAATTAAGGTTCTACATAGCATGTGTGACATCCTATAACAAGGTTCTTCATAGTATGTGTATATCCTATAACACAGTCCTACATAGCATGTGTGACATCCTATAACACTCTCCTCAAGGCATGTGTGACATCCTATGACACGGTCCTACATAGCATGTGTGACATCCTATAACACGGTTCTACATAGCAAATGAGACATCCTATATCACGGGCCTACATAGCATGTGTGACATCCTATAACACGTTCCTACATAGCATGTGTGACATCCTATAACACGGCCCTACATAGCATGTGTGACATCCTATAACACGGTCATAAACTGTAGTGTGACATCCTATAATACGGTCCTAATATGTAGGTTTGATATCCTAAGCACGGTCCTACATTGTAGTTGTGGCATCCTATAACACGATCCTACATAATAGATGCGATATCTTAGTTCCTTTATTGTATGTGCAACGTCCTTTCACAGTGTCATACACTGTAGGTGTGACATTGTATAACAATGTAACTTCTTACAGTTTCGTTAATTGTATGTGTTATAGTATCCTTCGTTTTATGTGCAACACCCTATAACAATGACATATGTATGATGTAGGCGTAACATCATATAAATTGCCGTACACTGTACTTTACCGTTGTTGTGACGACTAGGCAGTGTCCTAGACTTCACAAATATTTGTAGATATGACATCCTATAAGAGGGAAACTGGGGGGGGGGGGGGGGGGGGGTGCTGTCAAATGACATCTTATTACAGGTCCAACACAATAAAACAGTATTCTACTCTGCAGTATTACGACCTATAATAAGTTTTCTACACTGTATTTATGATCTCATATTAGGATGATTTACTTCATTTGTGACATTACATTATAGGCCCTACATTGAATTAGGGCATCATTTCACAGGTGCTTTATACCCTTAAGAAATAAAACCAAAAACGTCTTACACCCTATAACAACGTCTGACTCTGTTGTATTACGTCCTCCATAAAATTGTGACACGCTATAAACTGCAATATGATATTTTGGCCTTACATTGTTCTTATACAACAAAAACAGGGTCCAATACTTTCTTTTGGCATTCTATGACAAGCCTTTACGTTGTTAATATTCCATAACCGAATCCTTTAACAGGGCACCAAACTGTACTACATCATAACCGAATCCTGTAACAGGGAACCAAACTGTACTACATCATACACGTGGCTTCACTGATATCCTATGGCAATTCTTGATCTAAAACAGGATCATATAATGAACTATGACATTCAATAGCATATGATCAACTATACTATAATTTATATGACATTATTTCACAGTATCCTACTCTTTACATACTTTAAACTTTATATGACAAATGTCCTATGCTGTACGGCAACATTCTATTACTGTGACCAACACCGTACGATGCAATCCTAATATAGTTGAACAAAATATTGGTCTACGAAATTACATTATATGGTCCTTAACTGTAGACTTGAAAGTCTTCAAAAGAATTGTGACATTCTATAATTGGGAAATATTCTATGCTAAGACATCATACGCCTGCATAATAATGATCCACGCAGTTCTTTACACCCTATAACATAGCCATCAAAAATTAAGTTCTACATCGTCCTATAACATTATATTATTTAGTCCTACATTGCACTATATGACTTAATATAGTTGGCCCTGTACTGTTCCGTGACATCATTTACAAGGTTGTACATTTACTATAGGTATGATATTTTGTAACAGTGGCGTACATTGTACTATGACATTAAACGTACATCATTGCCCTACAATTTACTACCGGGTATGACTTTCTGAAACGAGGCCCTGTAAAGATTTCATACCAGATAATAATACAGTTTGGACATTGCAGAAAAATGTATAACCAACATCAGAGTTTTCTATGACTTTTGTGACAATGACTGCAATAACTTCACCTGTATTTTACAACAAAAAAAGTCTTTTGTATCTATATATTTTCATATCAATATGCATATAAAGTGGATTAAAGTAATGAAGAATCATATCGTATTATTGTGAAAGCTAAAAATTCGGTATTGCCATGCAAGCCAGCAATGAACGGTTGTTTGCCAAATATATATCTATAACCTAGGTACCTATAATACCTATAATCGGACGCTAGCACTGTAGGTGTAGCATCGTATAACAAGGAATGCATTGCATATATGACATGCCATACAAAGTCCTATACACAGAAGATGTCCCATACTATAGAAATTCCTACACTGTAGTTGTGATAGCACAGCGAGTACTATAAACTGTATATGTTAAAATCTTAACTTTTTATTATACACTGTTGATGTGACATACACACATTGTATATAAAGTTATTTGATCGATGTAGTGTAGAAATCAAGTCCTATACACTAGAGGTATGACGTGCAATACAACGTCCTATTCATATAGACTGTAACTGTGACGTATAATACAAAGTCTTTTACACTGTTGATTCAATGTAGTGTAGAAATTAAGCCCTATACACTAAAGGTGTGACATACAATACAAATTCCTATACACTATTGGTTTAATGTAGTGTAGAAATCTAGTACTATACACTTAAGTTATGACATATACAGGTAATACATAGTCCTATAGACTGTAAGTTTGACATACAATATACATAGTCCTATAGTTTGTAAGTGTGACATACAATACATATAGTCCTATAGACTGTAAGGTGACATATAATACATATAGTCCTATACAATGTAAGTGTAACATACAATACATATAGTCCTATACACTGTAAATATGACATACAATACATATAATCCTATACACTGTAAGTTTAACATACAATACATATAGTTCTATACACTGTAAATGTGGCATACAATACATATAGTCCTTTACACTGTACGTGTAACATACAATACATATAGTCCTATACACTGTAATTGTGACATACAATACATATAATCCTATACACTGTAAGTTTGACATACAATACATATAGTTCTATACACTGTAAGTTTGACATACAATACATATAGTCCTATAGACTGTAAGTTTGACATACAATACATATAGTCCTATAGACTGTTAGTGTGACATACAATACAAAGTCCTAGACACTAAAGTTATGACATACAGTCCATAGTCCTATCGACTTTAAGTTTGACATGTAATACATATAGTCTGTAAGAGTATATAGACTGTAAGTTTGACATACAATACACCTAATATAGTCCTATACACTGTTAGTGTGACTTACAATACAAAGTCCCAGACACTAAAGTTATGACATACAGTCCATAGTCCTATCGATGATATAGTCCTATAGACTGTTGGTGTGACGTACAATACGAAGTCCTATACACTAAAGGTGTGATATGCCATACTACAATATACACTATAGGTGTGAGGCATCATTTGTAAAGTCATCCACGGTATGTGTGACATAACGTATATAAAGTCTTACACCTTGTCATACTATACATAGTCTCAGTTTTCACACGATGTTCTTATTTTTAACCTACACTTTAAATTTCGAATACATTTATTTTACTCTTGAAATGTTTTTTTTTTAAAATCAATCAATCATTTGCATTGTCGGGATATTCCAATAGAAAAGAGAGTAGCCATATTTACCTGTGTGGGTGGGGCACGATCCTTGCAGTGGTTTGTTTTCCAGCCGTTTCCATGTCGTGTTCCAGTGAAATGGTTTTCTATCAGAGATCTCTCCAAAGCTGTCGCATGATATCGACTAGCCTAGTAGCCTTAGATTCCTTGTCAATGTGAGAACCCGACTCGCCAATATTTCTACATTACATTGCTTGTAGAATTCATGTCTGAATTTATGTCAATGGTTTTTTAAGCCTCAAAGAAAATATTTGCGTAATTTGTAGTCAATGGATCATGATAGAGATAATGGGTATTTAAAAATGACATCCGCAAACTCTGAAAAATTAGATATAGGGTATACATGTTTTCCTTTAAAATTGTTTACTTTCTATTTTCTTATACACGTTTGCAAAAATATTAAATATTGAAAAAAATAATAATATATGTATATTCGAACAAGGTTTTATAAATTATAAAAACTTTTATTTTTTTAAATAACTCTTTTCACGATATTAAAAGCTTCTCTGATTTTTTGTTATATTTGTGATTTAAAGCAATAAAAATACTGCGTAGTAATCATATCTACTTATCATTTTATTTAATCCATGACAAAGCCACTGGTCATCAGACAAAAGTATTTCCATGGTTTTAGAAAATCCGGAAATTTTATGTCGATTCTGACGGTTTTGGCTTCTACATTTTACTCTGTTCCATATATGGCATGAGAATAAATTCAACATGGCTGAACAGTGGATTCGGAATGCTACAAGTTGGTATAAGTTTACATCCTTCTTCACTCTAGATATTGAGATCTATTACTACATATATATGTTTGTGGTTTCTGTTCATGATAATCTTCAATGGAAGTGTCGCGTAGTCGTACACAATCAACTGGTCGGTCGATTTTCTAGGATAAAAGTTTCAATGGTTGATGAAGAGATCTTGTATTTTAGATAAGAGGGTGTGTAAGGTTTTTTCTGCATCAGCAAAAAGAAGAAAAGAATCGGTTGTTATGATGTTCATATTTTATTTGTGGTATCAGGAAATGATAAATTTCAAATGCACTTGCTGACTTGCCCGAGTTATTGAAAAAACTGTTACGTGTACATGTATAAAAAAAATTTCGACCCCGTTATACAGATGAGGCGGTACAGTAGCACTGGATCTCATATTTTCTTGAGCACCCGTTTTTGAATATTTACTTCATTTCATAAATTTGAACAATGCTCCACAGTATATTTGAGTTTGAACATTATGGTTTTCAATGTTAGTAATCAGATGAGAAGAATTGAACATTGCCTTTCTCTTATTATACTTAAAGCTTTGCAGAAGCTGTTCATTTTTACTTATAACACAAAAAGTTCAATCATGAGTAGCTTAATAACAGTTACTATAATTTTTTCACCTCCTTTTTGTATCTTTATTTTCGTTTTATTTACTTCAATTACTTTGAACGATGTTTCAAAAATACTTCAATTGAAACGATTTATATCCTAGGTTTATTAGACTGGATTTGATTTTGCTTTGGTTGGTTTGAATGTTGGGAGATGATGGTCCATTTGGATCAATTAAGATAGGCAGGTTTCAAAGTCAAGTACATGTAGTGCACTGAAGAGGTTATCCATCCACATATGGATTAATTAACCATGTTAGCAATTATCTAAGTACAATATACTTATTAATTAAAGAATACTATCACATTGACATTCACACTGTAGAATGGAAATATGGGGGTGAGTTTCTTGCATGCATGAAGATGTTATAATGTTTCCTTGTTTGATTTCATAGGCCACAAATTGTTTGTCTACAATTAGATAAAAAATATGGTTCTATAATGAAAGTTATGTACATGTATACAACATGATACGATTACACTTATTGAGGAAATAGAAGATTTTTGGAATCTAAGAATAAGATATTTAAGTGTTGAGGATGTGTCCACAAATATCTCCTTTACTGTGCACAAAATTAATATCATTGCAGACTGTTTCACAGATTTGCACCAATGATCAACCACTTAGGTTTGTTAAGTTCTGAGTATTGTTGTATCTTGAAAAAGTACCCGTTTCTTGCAATGGGTTGAGAGGCAAGTGAATTTTGTATATCGAGATATAAACTGAATGGTGTATAAGCAATGGATTTCTTTTACTATGTTTACTGGTAACGTGTGTAATCTTCTCTGAAGCTTTCACTAGAGTGCTAAAACCATGGAGTGGGACAAAGGAAGGCCAGGTACATTTTAGATCAGTCCCATCATATTTCTTTGTTGATAGTAAATACAAGGCTGGTGTACTTGTGGGATTATCTGAGTCATATACTTGTCACGCATCTTGTTCTTGATATGGAGGTACAAATGTGTGTCCTGTGCAATATATTTTACATAAATTAATGTTTAGTTCTGTACAGTATTGATATATGAGTGTTTTTGCACTCAGGTATATCAATAATTGAAATTTTCTGAGGGTTGGGTTTGGGTATTAGGTCTGTGAATAGTATAGATGAAGACATTGGGGGGGGGGGGGGGGGGGGGGGGGGGGGGGGGGGGGAGGGGGGGGGGGGATGTTAGAAGGAAACATGATTTGTCTGTCTCGTAGTGACCTGCTTCCTCATAATGAAAAGAGGTATTTTACTGTTTTACACTTTTGTTGAAAAGGGATAGAAAAATGCATGACTGTGGACTCTTAAGCACTTATGCATGGCTGTCGAGATCATGTATCTATTTTACATACTTGAGTTTACTTGACTATGATATGGCAGTAGTAATTTTGTTGTCAGAAAACAATGCATGTACAAATATGAGGGAAACCAGTACTTGATCGGTATGTAGACTCACTACCCTTTCTAGCTGTCAGAAGGAAAAATGGAAACAAATCAGGTTGGTTCAGTAATGTCATTTCAAAGATGTGCTGATCAAAGATTAGTGTAGCACATACAGATGTGAAACAAATTCACATGAGGTTTGATTCTGATGTACCTAGGTTTGTGATTTTAATGAAGTTGGTTGTGATTGTAAAGTAGCTTTCCCCGGTAGTTTGTTTCAGGTAGTTGGATTCAGGTGTAGCTCTATTTGATTCCGATATAGCTTAGTTTGATTCAGATGTAGGCTTATATATCTTGGTTTTATTTTCCTGGTATGATGATATTTGTCAATTTCATTTTTGGTTTAGCTTGATATAGATCGTTTTAATTCCAATTTATTTTGGTGTGATATGCACCTTATGGTAAAAATTATTTTGAAGTCACACATAGCATTTAAACTAGTAAACAAGACTTATAAGTACTTCATGTCTTGATAATCAAAATCTTCCTGAATGAAACTTACTAAGCCTCATTTATACCTTATATCAAGGTATTGGTATTAAGTGACAATTTCTTTTACTGGTCAGGATTTCACAAGCTCTCTTTAATGGACATTAAAATGTTTTACCATATATGTGAACTGAATTTGGTTGGGGGGTAGAGGCTCAAGAAAAAAAATTAGTTAGAGTTTGGATTTCTGTTTCAGATAATTCAATTAAGAAGAATATAAAAATCAGGTGTTGTTTACAATGGTCTCCCATGGTTTTGCTATCTGATTTTAGAAAATGTGTGATTGCATCATTACACTCCAAAGATCAAAGTTTCATTTTTCGTTAGTGAAAATTCATATCATATGATGAATAAATCTTTAAAATCCATGTATTAATGCATTTTGAAACAAATGGGTCAGTATGTAAATTCTTTGCAATTTTTGTTGTGTACAGGGCTTTTGAAGTGGTGAGTAGATTTCATTCATGTACATTGTAAGGAGTTGAATGCCACAAAAATGTCAATGATTTGGTAAAAGGGGGTTTCAGTTGTGTTTGTGGCTTTCAGGATTTTTTGGCTACAAAAATTTATTATTGCAATGAATGAGAAATATGCATATATTCATCTTTCAAATCAGGAAGGTTAAAAAAAGTTCTATTGCTTATATTGTCCAAAAATTTTAATTGGCATTACATCTGCATATTGGGACATTTGACCTTGAGTAATTCACCACTTCTTGAAAACTGGTCATGTGTTTCCTTCTTTCTCTGTTGAACTTGTATTTGATACTACACTGCAGAAATGGCTTTAGATATTAGTCAGGGAGAATGTATCCATCCAGTATCCATATGATTATGGCTTATCTATGTAATGTAAAAGAATTAAGAATTTCTAGGTATGTTGTAAGCCTGTCACAACCTGGGATTAAAATCTAGCTAAATCATGTACCTGTTAATTAACAGCTGATAGACAGACACAAACAGATAAATGAGTTGTGTGCCTGTATACAGCTGGTATACAAATATTATACCTGTCTACAGCTGATAGACAAATAATATACCTGTATACAGCTGATATATGAATATTATACCAGTATACAGCTGATATATTAATATCATACCTGTATACAGCTGATATATGAATATAATATCTGTATACAGCTGATAGAGAGCTGATAGAATATTATAATTGTATACATCCGATTGATTTATATTATACCTGTATACAGCTGATAAATTTATATTATACCTGTATACAGCTGATAGATTGATATTATACCTGTATACAGCTGATAGATTTATAATATACCTGTATACAGCTGATGGATTTATATTATCCCTGTATACAGCTGATAGATTTGTTATACCTGTATACAGCTGATAGATTTATGTTATACCTGTATACAGCTGATAGATTTATATTATCCCTGTATACAGCTGATAGATTTATGTTATACCTGTATACAGCTGATAGACAGGTACTCTAACAATGTTTACCTGTCTGATAAAACAACATGTCACTCTTCTATAACCACCAGTACTTGAACCAGCGCTCCCTTAGTTCGTACACTTATTGAGCTTGTGACCACTGAGCCACATATTCAATCTTCAGGCACAGTGTAAGCATGAGTGGGGCTTGAAATGTGTATTATGATTAACATAAGGTCAGTCAACTTGACATTTATTTGTAGTGAAATGCTAGAAACACATAGCTGTCACTATTTATTTCATTTTGCTGAAGAGCAAGGCATAATTGCCTGGTTTTACTTTGAGTCACCAAGCCTCATGTAGCCTGGGTAGAACTGATATCATAAATCTATAATGGCACACACCATACTATGTGTAATACCATTCATTGATTTCTAGCCTTAGCATGACCCCATTATGATAATTACACCAGAAATTGATTATGCTTTAATTAGAAAGAGTGAATCGAGAATAGTGTGTAAAAAAGGAAAGAGGACTGTCTCATTCATTTGGATAAAAGTCATGGTTTGAGGCTTGGAGTTTCCACGGATCAGTGGGTTTGCCAGTCATTCATCAGTGGTTTCCATGTCAACATAGGTTTATGGATGCCTATTGATTGGTGACTCACGGAGCCATTGAGTAATTCTCCATATCACTCAGGCTCTTTAAGCTGGGATGGTGGTGGCTACGAGAGGATACGGAGTAAGCACATTCTAAAACTGCATGCTCCTGTGACACTGGCAGTAAATGATACATAGTTCACACAAGAGTAATAAAAAATGGTGAAGGAGAAAAAACCTATTATTCTGTTCAAGCAGTTCTACTAGAAAATAAGGAAAATGTTTAGAAATCCCTGTTTCTGTAGTTGTCCAGGAAGAATTTCATTCATTAAAAACAATGCTGCTCAAAACATGTCACATTCTAAGTATATGCTATTGACTTTTTAAAGTCGTCACTGGTTCATGGTTTGGAGTAATAAGTTGTCTATTAAAAAACATGATGCAATAACATGAACTGTGATTTCATTTGGTGAAAAAAAAATTTCTGATGCTATTTACGGTCAATATAAAATACCCTCAAATCCCTGACTGGTCAGTCACTATTCTTCCTTATGGCTGAAATAGACTGTTTCCTTTTTGATTTATAGTAAGTGGTACGACAGATGACTGGGCGTTCTAAAGGACTATATTATTGAGGAAATGTAAAGTACTGTATATCACTTAAATAAAATTGGGTTGAAGATACTTGAATTTTCAGGGTGTTTTTTTATTTAATTTTTAATATTCTGGGTATATATAACTTTAATTTATTATTATATGGCTAGGTATATATAGAGTAACTGTCATATGAATGAAAATGCTATACAAATATGTAGTTTGCGGAGATTTTAATTCGGGCGAACTTTACAAATCGAACTTTTGCGTATGCAGTGCACGCCCACTCGAATGGTTGATATTTTTTTCACCAAATTACTTTGATGTGTGTGTATGTTGTCTGATCAGCGCTTTTACTTCTTCGGCAAAATGAGCGAACGCAGAAATCGCGTAATAAATGTAAAACACTGGGATCAACAACATGCTTCCAATTTTTAAAACTTTTAAAACTTTAAACTAAACAAAATCACATAGTCATGGAGTCCCGTGATCCTTGAGGACAGGGCATAGTAAAGACGACGTCATTCGCGGTTCCAGAATTTTTTCCCGGACGCTTAATGGGTGGGGAAGGGGGTCCGTGGGATAATGTTTGCCAGTGTGTGCCCAAAGCTTTGCATACTTTTTATTCTTAATAATTTTAATAAGTCAAATCCTATTCATTTCCAAGGTTACCATACATTATTTCTTGAAATATTCGACAGTATCTGGTATCATCATTTATATTACTCAAATTTTATGTAGGAGTTAACATTGGAAAAAATCAAATGAGTTAACTTGATTCACAACACATTCGAAAAACTTTTCCTTTCAAGAGGGGATGCTCCGCTTGGCGGAGTTCTTGTTTGGTTTGTTGACCATTGTAAAACATTACTCATGTGGACTTCAGTTTAGGTAATACTGCAAAGCTTATGAAATATTTATATGAATAATTTCTGTTTTCGAGTTGGCCATTTTCAGGTGTGTATTGCATCATACTGTACATGCATACGTTAAGCGGCTATTTGATAGTACTCTATAACAATTTGACGAACAGGTGGCAGGTAAAACCAGAGGTTTAGTTCAGTATTGTGATTCCTGGTATGTAAATAGTGCATTGTATGAATTTAAATTTAAATCCTTTGAATATGGCCGTTCATAAGGGGGAAGGGATTTGTCTATATGTTTTTTTATGAATGGATATATATTTAGATTAAATGTATGTTTCATGCTTGACTGGTGTGAAGGTAGAGCTCTATTGTCTCCAAATTTGTGAATGAGATTTGGCTAGAACAGAGTTGTGGCAGACTAACTGAAATTGGATCAAATTAACTCATGGTTATCTCAGTATTTTCTATGATCAAACAATACTCTAGTATAATCACATCAACATTATCTTCTTTATACAAAAAGGGAGAAAAGGAAACCTTTCTCTGGATATGGAAGTTAAGAAAGGGGGATGGGGGTCGCTGTCAGAATAGTACAAAATCTATAGTAGAGCTGTATTGAGATTTAGTGTCGGAGATCTGTAAGAATGGACAGGATATATCCTGCTGTTTGTGAGATATCTGTGTGTGGAGTTGGCTTATACTGGGATGTCTGGGGTATATAAATCTTGTCTACAGTTAACAGCCATTGTGCTCCATTCTTCTGAAACCTGTAGATTTGATGGGGGAGGGGGCAAAGGAAATTTCTTATGTAGTACATGTATAATTCATTCAGAAATTGAAATGAATATGCCAGAAAAGAGGGAATTTCTTTTTCAGACTTTGTCACTTATTTTTAGTGAGTGACCATGATCATGATGATGACAAGTACCGTTACCATATGATATACCAATTATATTAAATGAATGATGATTTATTTGGATTATTACAAAGTTGTTGAGCCCCCCCCCCCACCCCCCCCCCCCCCCCCCCCCCCAAAAAAAAAAAAGAAAGAAAAATTCAAATACCATATTATTTTACTACATATTTTGATAGTTTGAATGTTGAGAACATAAATCAGCTTGTAAATAAGTGCTAGGGTTATTCTAGACATGTATGATCAGGCCTAAAGTGCCCTGTGTGTTAGCAAGGATTTGTAGCACTTCAAGTATGTGCATCAAAATAATACATTTGAGGCATGTCACACATATGTGAATTCCTGAAATGAAAGAACGAAATTTTAAGCTGCTGTGCAGTTCAGATTTTCTGGTCTACATTGTGGCTCAACTATTTTTCATTTCATTTCCTTTTAGTCATGAGAATTTGATGAATTCTCTTTCATTCCAAACCCATAGTAGTAAAGTTTGCAAAATATGATCGAGATACACGCAGCACACATTCTTGTGTTTTTCTCTGAATGAAGAAACCTGTTGGTGAAATGGCTGCTCGCTGCATTTTGGTATCGCCTCTGTATTTTCCACTGTCAATATTTGCTCTCTGTAAATAACGTGGATACACACAGGTTCGCGATGAGTCATCAACTGCTACAGATAGGGAAACCTCTGTGTACTATTCTTAGTAACAGCTTACCTATAACCAGAAAATCCGCTGAAAGCCGTACCAAATATTGAGGTAATTTTAGACGTGCGTAATGTCAGGGTTGATTTGTCTGGACAGACTTGGTTCTCCTCTTACAGTCTGTCTTTCTCATGGATAAACCTGTCCTACCTTGTTTATTGAAACCTTCGTAAACATGATGTTCTGGGAAAGGTCATTTTATTTGTTTACGTTTTGGAGCAGTAAGGTCCTTATTTTATCTCTGTTAAAGAGTAGAAGCTCATTTTGAGTGATTGAATATCACATTTAAACTATGTGATGAAAACATGTTCACATGTACACTATAGAGGTGTGAGAAAGAGATTACTGGCAGCTTCATATGTTTGCTGATGTTATGTATTGAGTGAAAGGGGATTATTTGTTCTGCATAAGTAATAAGCTTTTGAGAGTTCATCATTAATAAACCTTTGAGAACTTTCTAGTTAGGGTCCATGTGTTGTAGTTCATGCATCAGGCTTGTATATATAAAATGTAACTGTTAATATGGTAGTTTATTTGTTTTCTTTCCAAACATAGATTGCCCAATCTAGTTAAGATTGGTGTGTGAAAAAAATTCTCGTCTTTAGTGTATGTAAAGTTCTTCATGGGATGTTTATTCATTTGAAACATTTGGAGGAAAAAATAATCAAATGCCCTTTGTTTTTGTTAGTGGCTGTGCATTGTTTCTGATGAAAACATTATGTTTCCTTAAAATTGACTTGCAGTTGATAAAAAAGATTTACTGGTAAATTGAGTTTTCATAATTAAATTTTTTTTTTTTTATGAAAATTATTTACAACAAATACAGTAGTAAATAGCACTAGTTACATGTTCTGAAAAGTAGTGTATACTCACAGTATTTAAATCCTGGAATGTTAGTAACTTAGTAAGCAACCAAACAACTTCCTTCTTGTATAAGCCGCAAAACTGAAAACAATAGTGTATGGCAGTGAATTAGCTGTGTGTTATTTCTCTTACATGTGTCGCGGAGGAACTTGATGAATGATTATTTTTATCTTTTTTCAACAGATTGACATAGCATCTTTGATCTGGCTTGTTCCTGGTACTTAAAAAGTGGGGGAGTTGTTCAAGGAATAATACTTTTATATCTGAATTTCTGAAGGAAATTGACGCTTAATGATAAACACTCTCTAGCATTATCCTAAGTCTTCCTTCTTTATTTCTGGGACTACAAAACAATGGCTAAGAGAAATTCTCCACGGGAGAAGTGCCTCCTTCACTTTGTGGACGAAACCTGACAGTACAACCATGGCAGACATGCCATATAGACTAGGATAACAGTATTTCATGTGCGCTATTCGGGAATGGCTAAAAAGGCAGAGGATAGGACTTACAATGTCAGTGTTATTGGGCTTTCGGGGCCGGAGAATGTGAAGGGGTCGGTGGGGGTGGGCAAGTCCTGCCTGTGTAACCGATTCATCAACGATGTGGCGGACAAATATCACATGGAGCACATCTCTGTCCTCAGTCAGACGGACTTTGCAGGGCGGGTGATAAATAACGACCACTTCCTTTACTGGGGAGAGACCACCAAAACTGATGAGGGGAACAACTTCACATTCCATGTTATTGAACAGACGGAATTCATCGACGACGTCTCCTTCCAATCTTTTAAAACAGGCCGCACGGACAACTACTACAAGAGGAGTACGCAAGTGAAAGTGCAGTCGGCAGAGAAGCTTATGTACATCTGCAAGGACCAGTTAGGTATTTATCTTTTGGTCACACCTTTATCAAAATGTGTATGTTATTATTGGTAGAGTATTAAACATATGTAGAGTGTTCAGCACATGTACTTGCTAATATAGAGGACTGCTATGAGCAATATACTGTAAACGTATTACATTTGGCTGTGTATTCTATTTAGCGTTTTTTTTTTTTTTTTTTGCGGAAAACGGCGTCAGCTAAATCAAGTCCATCGCCAGATGTAAAATATATAAGTAGATAAATAGGTACATTCAGAAATGCGCTTAATCAAATCCACGCTAACTTGTTGAAAAATCATATTCCGCCAAATATCGTACCCGCTAAATATAATACGTTTACAGTATATGATATAACCAGATGTCTTTGTTTGTGTAACTTAGCATAGATCCTTATTATTTGTTGACCATGTCATATTGAGATCATGCATATATTGATCATAGATGAACAAAAAAAAATAGTTTCCCTCTTTTTCAATATTTAAATTTTTTTTTTTTTTTTTTTTTTTACATATCATGAATGAAAGTTAGAATAACACTACGAAGTAATTTAAGAACCCTTCACCATATTAAAAATTTTCCTTAACAGGCTGTGTCTCAGTATTACAATGTTAAGTGTAGGCTGAAGTTTTCCTCTTTTTTAACCTCCTGTAATACTTGAAATACTTACAACATACTAGTAAGTGCACAGCTGTAAGTTTCATAGTTGATATACTTGTTGCACAAGTAATTCACCTTGTCGTGACACTTTGTAATGGTTTTGTTGCAAAAAAGTGTATGCATTATAAAATTCAAACAGTTGTCTGGCTATGGCTCTTAGTCCTACGCAAATGGTTGGAGTGATTTGTTGAGCCAGATCCTGCTATGATATCAGTCCTAGTAGTTAAGGTTCTCTTGTCCCAGGAAAGGATCCCCTCCTTACCACTATGAATAAACCCAGTCCTCTTCAGTGTGACTAAAGTCAGTCCCTTCCACTTTGATTAAAGCCAGTATGTGATTATATACAGTTCTCCCCCATTGTGCCATAGACAGTTCCTGCCTCGCTGATAACAATAGACAGTGCCCTCTTTCAAACAACAGTTCTCTCCCCTTGGAGAAAGACATGATTCCACTTGTACCATAGCCTTTTAGTTTAACTGGGACTTTAAGCTGTAAACAGTTCTGTCCACTGAGATAGTTCCTTCCACTAGGACTATTGAGCAAAACGGAAATCCATCTTTTAATTTTGACAAGTGGTTAATCGTTTGAAAGGAAATGCAATATTCTGTCTGTTATTTTCAAGAAAATCTTGCCAGATAGTGTTATATCTAGCATACTTATGTGTGCTGTCAGTGATAGCTATATAATATTTTTAAAAAATGCTATTTCATCAATATCCTATGGCCCATACTAAAATTTCTTTTATCATAAACAAGCAGATAATTTCTTAACATTAATGGACAAACTCTTAAAACAAGTATTAATCTGCTTTGTCTTATAGCAATCTACTGGCAAAAGAAACACCTAAGCAATTAGTGATATGCTGAAAATCTGATAAACTCTCTATTTGTTAGCTTTATGTTGTGTGTATTGTATTTCAGCTTGGACATATGGTGGTAGGTTGTTCAAATAATACAGAAATGATGAACTTGTCTCATTTTCAGCAAACTCTTAAAAATTGTCATTCAAAACCTTACCTTTCCTAAAAATCTTCAGTATTTCATTTGCAATGATGATTGATTTTAATATTTTAAAAGGTACACAAAATCAAAATCTCTTTCATTCATCGGCATGCTGCTGTGGATTGAACATTTTTTCTAGAATTTTTTTCTTTGAACTTGTTAAATATAATTGTCTTGAAGAACGCAAATAGAGACGTTTTGTGCCAGAGAAGTTAAGCCCTCTTCCTCTATCACCTCAAGTGACTATATGATCTGGGGCTGAAATAATTACACTGCTTCAAACATCATCTTTTTGGTGATTTCGGAACCAAAATTTCTTCTGTTTCAAAACTAAACATGCTGTTGTTGTCAATCAAACTTCTTATTGGTGTAGAAATCAAAATGCTCGTTTTTTCTGATAACGTTCCTCTTGTGACTGCATGTTCATGTGGAGAGCAAAAACGATATTTTGCTCAAGATTCTCCTCAATTTCTGAATGGTAGTATCAATTCCTCAATGTTTTAATCAAAATGTCTTCTACAGAAATCAAGGTAAAATTTGACCTTTTTTTTCTATGTATGTATGTATGATGACTTTATTTTGAATTTCAATTTATTCAATTTTCTGTTTTACCAATTAAAGGCCCCGAAGGGCCAACAAAGATGGTAGATTAATATAAACATTCAAACAGTGTCATACTCATGTAAAACACTATGTTGTAGGAATGGAAACGGACAGTGCCTATGAGCAGAAACTGATGCCAGAAGGGAAGTTGAACATTGACGGGTTTATTTGTTGTTTTGATGTCAGTAAGGTTTCACAGACAACCATGGTGCACCAAGTAGATTTTGTTATTACTTTGTTGAATGCAGCCATGAAAACTAAGAAACCTATTGTACTGGTCACGACCAAGAACGATGATGCCGACAAAAAGTACTTACAGGAAGTCGTAAAAATCGCAGGCCGAAAGGATTACAAGGGCAACATTCCCATCGTCGAAACTTCTGCTCACAAAAATGTCAATGTGGAACAAGCCTTCTTGGTGCTTGCTCATATGATGGACAAGAACAAACGTCGACCAATTATCCCCCCTTATGTTGACGCTTTTAAACAGCGTCAGGAAATTGAAGAAGTAGCAATCGAAGCATATAAAAATCTGTTGCGTATTCATGTGACAGACCCCAAGGCTTTGTTTAAGTCATACCTTAGGAAACTAGAGAAAGAACCTGATTTTAACCATTATGTTGAACTCTTAGGAACTGAAAATGCAAAAAAATTGTTTCGTCAGCATGCGAGACAGTTACGTGAGGACCAGATCAAAAAAAGGGAACAAATATTTTCTACGAGGCTGCCAGATTTGATTCAACGGTTCTTACCTGATTTGGAAACCATTGGAAACAGGTATGCTTATTTTGATTTAAAGTGATCTGATGTTAGGTATATAACAAATGTGTCAAATATGTACAAAATTCTTAGACATTGCAATTACATGTACTTTTATTCAGATCATTGGGTATTTCATACAGTTTTGCAAAGTTTAAGCTAATAAATAATATAATTACAGATTAAAAAGAAATGTTTTAAAGGAAATTATATTAAAATTTTCATGCCTACCTGAAATACTGCATTTTCAACAGCAGAGTTAGGAGTGTAATTGTTACACGTAAAAGTTTGCTTATGCTTTTGCTTAACATAAATACTATATTAAAGAAAGATTACCAGAGAAAGCAATGGTTAAAATAATACAATTTGAAGAAAAGTATTCACATTATCCCATCAGCACATTTGGGAAACACAAATTAATCAGAACTTGTATTTTATGACTCTTGAAATATTGGAATATTAATAAAGAATAGAAACTGTGAAATTAAAACAGATAAATAGTTAGATTTGACTAGAGGGTTGGCATCCTATCTACTCAGGTCATGGAGTGCTTGTCAGAAATACATCAAAGATCACAAAGAATTCAGTCACTACTTCGTGGAGGTGTGTAACCCAGAGGAAGGGGAAACGTGGAAGATGGTGCCCGCGTTCATTGATAACTACAATGAGACAAGGACGCCATTTGACATCTTGAGCTCGCCCGAGGGAGAGGCCAAGTACCAGAAGCATCTCAAGCAGCTCCAAGAGGCGCACAAGAAAATCCAGTAAGATACCATGTGTAAAGTACAAACCAACAGTCTTCTGATGATTGGAGAATGATCTTTGTATTGGGTTACTCTTAGCTTCTTGTAAGAAAGGGAATTTTCAGAAAAGATACTGTTTATTTGTAGTTGTGCAAGAGTTGGGCTGAATACATACATGCTGTTTTGTTTTTAATCAGAAGCCCTAAAATCCCTCCTCTTAATTTTGAATAAAAAAGTTTAAAGGTTAAATTACTGGTCGGACAGTTTCTAATTAGTGAGGACATGTTGAGAAACAATATTTAAACCAAATTAACGGACATATTTTTTGTAAAACTTTCTTGGCAATGCATATTATGAATGAATTTTGCTGCTTCTCTATGAGGAATGCTAAAAACAATAAAGATGAGTTGCTAGATGGTCAGTTCATTTTGTACTTGTTAATTCTAGACTGATGCAACAGTTCAAAAAGCTTCTGTCCGAGACCCCACAGGTGACCCCCGGAGCCACCCTGGAGGACACCTATCTGTTGTTTGTGGGCAAGGACTGCTACATCGGGCTGACCCAGGTGGAGCGCGACGACGTATTTGACGACTTCCAGGAAGACCTAAAGAGCCAGGTGAAGCACGAGCTCCATGAGCTGCTGTGGGAGAGGACGGCGACATTCATACAACAGAGGATGCAGCCCAACTCCTCCCACAAACTCACACAGGACGATCTCAACAGTATCAAGGCCGAAATTGAGAAGGATCCCAGGTAAGGGCTTCAATGGGTTTCTTGATCCTTGATGTGGAAGCATTAATGTCTGTATAAAATCAGAATTCTGGAAAGGTTTCCTTTGTCAACAAAGTTATGTCCTTATGTAGATAAACACCACTGTTACGATTGAATTCTTAATTTATATAGATAATTGTGTATCACGAAATTAAGTTTTGATTAATCTGGAGATTTTGGATAATCTTCAATGTTTGGTGTCTTGATAAATCTTTTAGATAATCTAGGATATGTGGTGTCTAGTGTTTGTGTCTCTTTTGGATTATCTATGATATTTGTTCTATCTGTATAAACAGGTACCGTCGGCTGGACAAGATGGAGGATGAGCGTGACGTGATTCTGATCAACCACCTCGGGTTCCTGGAGTGTCCCTCCAGTGAGCAGTGCTACTACAAGGAGCTGTGTGCCGAGACTCAAGTGCAATCAGTATTAGAGACAGCTGCCAAGACAGTCAAGTGAGTTAAACTTGGTACAATCAGTACTAGAGACAGCTGCCAAGACAGTCAAGTGAGTTAAACTTGGTACAATCAGTACTAGAGATAGCTGCCAAGACAGTCAAGTTAGTTAAACTTAGTACAATCAGTACTAGAGATAGCTGCCAAGACAGTCAAGTGAGTTAGACTTGGTACAATCAGTACTAGAGATAGCTGCCAAGACAGTCAAGTGAGTTAGACTTGTGTACAATTAGTATTAGAAACAGCTGCCAAGACATTCAATTGAGTTAAACTCGGTACAATCAGTACTAGAGATAGCTGCCAAGACAGTCAAGTGAGTTAGACTTGTGTACAATTAGTATTAGAAACAGCTGCCAAGACAGTCAAGTGAGTGAAAATTGGTACAATCAGTACTAGAGATAGCTGCCAAGACTGTCAAGTAAGCTAGACTTGTGTACAATTAGTACTAGAGATAGCTGCCAAGACCATCAAGTAAGTTAGACGTGTGTACAATTTGTACTAGAGATAGCTGCCAAGCAGTTAAACTAGACTTGTGTACAATTTGTACTAAATAAAGCTGCCAAGACATTCAAGTGAGTTAAACTCGAGTATAGTCAGTATATTAGAGACAGCTGAAAAGACAGTCAAGTAAGTTAAACTTGTGTACAATCAGAATATTAGAGATAGCTGCCGAGCAGTTAAGCGAATTAGACTTGACACAATCAGTGTTGGAGATAGCTGCCAAGACCGTCAAGTGAATTAGTACAATGATTTTCCTTTAGTATTACTTAATTCAGTTTGTGGACAAAGTCTTTCCAATTTACATAGTAAAAAATAAGTCCATTTGTAGGGTGATTACTTTGGATTTTACATCAAAAGACATGGTGACTCTTTGCAGAAATTTAGCAATGTTACAGGCATGATGTTTTCTAAAAGTATTCAGTGTCATTCACATGTTGCTATATATATTTTATCTATCATTCAGGAATTTGTTCAATAAAGAATATCAACACATTTTGAAAATGAATGATACCTATGTTGTTTATTGTAGTCGTTCATCAAACAGGATATCAGCAGTTTCTGAGAAGGAATGTCCACTGAATTTGGTCCTCCTGGGAAATGAAGATCTAGCCAATAAACTTTTAAAGCAAATTAGGGTAATTACCAGAATAATTGTCATTTTAGTTTGTGGAATGAATACACAATTGATGTTTGTATACTGTAAACAAACTTTCATTTGCATGCAAGAAATTATCATGATGTTCAAGAAAATATCATCGTCATGAATATTTCTTGCAGCGAACCAGACCCACATGTCTCTGGTATTTTAACAGACAATCTAATCTTGAACGCGAAAACTAGTACTCGCTATTTCTCTGTAATAAATAGCGAAATAAAGTTGTCGCAAATTAAAGTTGGTTTACAGTATTTCGTGAATTCAGAAAACTGTTAAAGGCCAACACACATACTGCGTGAAGAAAAAATATGAACCATCAGCACATTGGTCATTGGTAGTGAAAATCTGGACAATGTAAAAAAAAAAATCATAGTAATGAATTACAAATAGGTTCACAGTCTGCAGTCTGTTTTATGCTGTGTTAGGTTTGTGATTGCAATCTAGAAATAGTGTCATTGAGTGGGAGTTATTGTATCTTTGATGTTACGGTCTATGTGAGAGTGAGCAGGATGGTTTTCTCCCATAACCATCATGATGCACTCAGAGTGACTCCAGAAGAGTCCATAGGATATTTATGGAATTTTTAGAGAGGTTATTAATAGCAGAATTGCATTGTCTGACTCTTAGCACTATTAGAGTGTACAATTAGGTTCATCTCAGTACACAGTTGTGATAGCTGGTTTTTTGGTTTGCAGGAAATGTTTGAACACGACCTGTTCCAGTATAATGACACCATATACCAGGTCGATTATCGTCCAATCGGGGAAGATGTAAGCCTGGAACAGAATGCTTTCCAGACTGCAGAGTTTAAGCCAAATGGTAAAGTCAACTTAGATACTGGACATAGCTGCAGTGTTTCCAAATCAAAAATATAATCTCTTTACCGACACTTTAGGAGCATATACTCCAATAAGGCTAGACTTTTCTGTCTAAAAAAAATTGGGGGGGTAAATATCAAAATAACATTTTAAAACTTTTTTTCCAGGTTGTTTATGTATGTATAAATCTGAATCCTCGCTCAATTATATTGCCTCAAGTCTGGAGACCGTTCTGACTGCGGATGTACCGGAGGAAGAAAGCCTGCGTAATCTGCCGATTGTCATCATCCATGAGTACGACCCCCAGCTGTCGGAGAAAGACAGCATGAAACTCAGTCAGAAAGGACAGGACCTCGCCAGAAAGTACGGATTTAGGCTGAGACTTTTGATTTACATTTGTTAAATTTTTTCATCCTACATCATATTAATGTCAATTTTTCTTTTGTATACTCTTAACTTCAGTTTTGATCTATCATGGTGTGTTTGTTATCAAAGTGATTTTTTAAATAGGTATTTCAGAATAAATTGTGATTTGTTTTACTTTCCTTTTGGAGTGTATTATCACTGTGATATATTGATCATGTGTAATTTCAGAATGAATTGTGATTTTGTATACATTCCTGAGGAAAACAACCCTGAGAACATGCTCCTGATACAAGTAGAGGACGCTCTCCTAGCCCTGGTCCGAACGTCCAATGGATTCAATCTACAGCTAGAACCTCAGCTAAGGTAAGTCTTTTGGATGTAAGGGTGAGGTTCACAGGTACTATTAACTATGTTGCATTGGATGTATTGAAATCATTGAAAAGGTATACTGGCAAAATCATATCATGCAACAGTTTCTGTGATAACTGACAAAGCTTTTTGTTTAATTTACTACGGGAACAACTTTTGTCTGAGACAGCTATTCTTTATTTCTTATCTGAACTGTCATCGAGATGAAGTTGAATTAAAAAATGCATTGTACATGGAATATGGGGATTTTTGTTTCAGAATTGCAATGTGCATTATGTGTGGCGAAGACCTCAGCGTGGATATTCCTATGGGCCCAGTTCTTAACAGCAACGCCACCTATGTAGATGTAGAAACAGATCTCTCTGTATCCCTAGAACTAGAGTTAGAGAGTACTTCCGATGGGAGCAAACAGAAAGTAGAAGTCTGCATGGGGTCCTATCATAATTTTATCACCCGAGTATTTCGGGATGAGGAGGATTTTCAAGGTTTTATTCTAGTCTACAGTCCTGTACGACAGGCCTCGTTTGCTGCAATGAAGTAAGTTTAGTTACAAGTTAGGCCACTTCCTGTCATCTTTTGTGTGACGGTTTCCTATTGCAAGATAATAACAATTGCAAATGTGTATAAGCTTTTCTTATTATGAGACCATCAGATACTTCTTTTCACACAGAAGGAAATTGATCTCTCTCTTTAAAAAGTATGATTGTACATAGAAATTATTATTTTATTAACTTTGTCTCTCAAGTTTGACGACCTATACTTTCAAACACAGAACTAACTTACATGCAGAAATATTTGATTCTTTTTTTCATTCAAAAAACTAATGACTTTCTTTTTTGTTTTCAGAGCATATGCAGAAAATTTGCGGAACTTATTTTCCATGATGCCTTTGATGATAATTGCTGTCAAAGATCCACTCACTCGAACTTCTTACCAAAAGGAATTGATAACAGCTGGGGAGAGAACAGCTGAGGACTTAGTAGCGGAGTTCAGACTCGCCACTCAAGACTTCAAGAAACAAGGTAATTACCTGTACTGTAATAACTGGTGCATAGTATTGTCAGATCAAGGAAAGGATTCACAATCTCACTCGAAGACTTTAAAGACCAGTACATTATTAACAGGTAACAGGTACACAGGAACTTGAAAGGGGGGGGGGGGGGGTAAAGTAACATCCAGATTTGTCATTTTTGGGTAGATATTATACACAAATTCAGTTTTTACATCCAAATTTATGGGGTGTATATCACACACAAATGCCTTCTTTACATGAGACTTTACAATGTTATTTTGTTCCCATGGATATCCTGCAAATTGTGTTAAAAAAATGTATGTGTGCTAGACAAATATGTCCTAGACAAACTATATATATTTGGTATTTTCCGTTACAATTAGTAGTGTATATGTATCTGCCTATTTTTGCAGCCAATGTGTACCTGCCCTTCATGAAGGAAGCCTGGAACAAACGTGATGAGCTGGAGTCTATATACTGTGACCCAAATAGTCCTCCCTACGACACCAAGCTGGATATGAGGCCCCCTGCACCCCTTCCTGACTCCTTCCCTACCACCAACAGTAGCAGTAATAGGTACACAAAGATTAAAAAACAGAAATATCTGTATGCTAAAGGACTCGGTGAATATCAACAGTACGGTAAAGGGTTTTTGTAACCTAGTACTATGAAAAAATAAATATTGGAAGAAACATAACTCCTACAACACACTTTTTTTCAACAGCCAAAGAAATGATAAAAGTTGCATCCTTTTAGGGATGGGACGATCCACCGATGCACCGGTGCATCACCGTATTTATTTTGATGTTATTTGGACCGATACACTTACCATTAATACAACGATACTTGAGCGAACTTTTTTTTATTTTCCAAAAATATCAGAGCTTCATATATTTTCCAAAAATATCCGAGCTTCATATATCGGCTATTCTTAGTCCGCGCGCCTCATATGAAAGTACAAAGATGGCGGAAAACTTCATAAAGTTGTCAACACTTTTATGAAGCTAAATCTGGAGTGTGGAAAACGCTCATTTTAAATATAATGAAATCACTTTGGAAATGCTGTAATTCATCAACAAATTGAATAAATTTTAATCCCTTTTTTCCTGTTTTCATATAGTTGCAATGCATCGTGATATGTATCGTATCGCATCTTACTATCGTGATATGTACTGAATCACCTAAGTTCAGTATCGTCCCAGCCCTACATCATTTAAACAATTTACAATATAATATCAACATTAATATGATTTTATATGTACTTGTTTTTTTTCCACAGCCAGAGTACAGAGGACAGTCTGGATGTAAAGGAAACAGTGTACTCCCAGGAGCCGATCTACGACAAGCCTTTCACCCACCATCACCCCTCAGACAGTGAGCATGAGTGGCCCTACTCCACCACACCCCCTCCCAGACCCACTAGTCCCCCCAATGGAGAGCTGCCCAGTCGAGATCAGCTGGTGAAGCCCAGCATGTTAAGGAAGAACAGAGGATCTAATGCAGGTAATTAGCTTACACCCTTATTGTTTCACACCTGAGGTTTATTTGAAGTGCTCTTGAGTGAAGACTTTCTGTAACTCTTCAGATGCTTTGTCTCTTTGTATATCTTGGTTGGTTTTTTATGTTACAATCAAATTGTAATGTTAAAAACGCTGTTTTTTTTAATTAAGTGAAAAAAATGTTTGTAATATTCAAATGTATATTTATTTAAAAATATTATCAGATATGCCTGAATTATTTATTTTTTGGAAAGTAACAGTTTAAAAATTGGATAATATACTGTATGTGTATATGTTAATTTGCATTTTGGGAATTCAGTTCCTTTTCCATGAGTAGTTTTTGGACTGAACAGATATATAATGTACATGAATATAAGTATCATATATTTTAAACATTACTAATACAACATTTACTAAAATTTGACAAAATTCATACTGCTTGCTTCTCAAAGCTATAAATAGTTTATGAAGGTATTGAGGAGGCATTTACCTATGGAAGGACAAATTGAAGATGATCCGATATTATGATTTATCTGAAGTCAGTATTTTGATGGCTTGAACTAAGTAAAAACTGAAATGCGTGGTATTCATATGTGCTTTATAATCAATCGGTAAAACCCAAAAAAATCTGCCAAGCATGTAATAAGTAGTCACCTCAACAAACAGATGTAATACATACATTACCAGTACTATTTTGGTAACTATCCATTACCATCACCAAACAGATGTAATACATTACCAGTACTATCTTGATAACTATCTGTTACAATCAAAATAACAGATGTAATACATTACCAGTACTATCTTGATAACTATCTGTATTGTGTGATTTGTAGTGGGATACCACCGGGAAGTGTTTCGCAGGTCTTTTCCTGTAATCGAAACTGATTCATTACGCTTGATAAGTTACAAGAGTCTGGAACAGCCGGACTCTGAGAACACTCAAAGTCCATTTCAGTTTAGGAAATCTTGTAGTATGAAACTTGTGGTCAAGGACAAGGAACCAGGTGATTTGGTATTGTGATCAGCTGTTTTTGCTTTTGTTCAGTTTAGGTACTACGGGTTTGAAAAATTATGCTCGGTTGATTTTATTTATTTCTCTCCCTAACTTTGAATATCATCATGCTTAGTAGTTATTTTCATGTCAGTTTTCCTTAGTGTATTCAAAGTTAAAGCAAAGGTTCAATATGAAATTTTTATTGCTTTGCAAAGACTCTAAACTCTCCATCCTCAGCAATTTTTTACAACACTCTGAAATTATTTGTTCATATCATAATTTCTGCTTTTATGGTGGAAAATACAGATTTATGTATTAGTGTTGTAATCACACTTGGGGAAAAATAACTCATCAAGTCAGTTGTAACATCAATCTATTATATATAGAGAGAGGCAAAATACTTTACACAATTATCCACATTTGATATTTCATTTTAGCAGTGCAATCATTCTTTATATCTTTTTAGTATTCTTGGAAACAAAACTAAGATTTCTTTTGATATTAATTTGTAAATAAAGTACTTAGAATACAAAACATCTTTAAGATCAAAACAATTTTGGGCAGAGGATCTAAGAGTCATAATCAGAGAATAAGGTTTGTTTGTTGAAATGTTTTGATGTAATTTTGATCCAAATATACATGGTAATAATTCTAGGAATTATTCAAATATAGAAAAGATGGAACAAATTATTGTGTAATAAACATGTGAAAGAAAACTAGGTCAAAGAGAAAGGGGGGTTCATGGTCATCAATGGAAATAGTTCACATCAGTTCCACCACGTCCTATTTTATTTTTGTTTTGACTGCTTGCTTAAGGTTAATTTCCTGTGGAGTATTGTTGTCTGATTTCCCATGTTTTATTCTGTAGTTCCTTGGTTATTATGTGTTTAGATTTTTATTCTCAGATTCATTGCATTTATAATGCATAGAGATTTGAAGTGTACGTGTATTTGGTAATCTATATTTTTTGTTTAATGACTCGAAAATTATTGTAGTGTAAAATTGTCTCTGTTGTTTTCATTAATTAATCGTAGACTTTAATTTCCTTATCTTTATACAGCAAGTCTTTTACCCGTAATTTAAAAAAAAAAAAAAAACTTTAACCCACAAGAAATGATTACTGAAATAACATTAATATCTACTTAATATAGAATTATACATGCATGATAAGAATAGATTAGGAGAAAAGAAAACCAAAATCTCTACATCATGGTTCAGTTGATAGTTTCTGAATGTTTTCTTTCCCCCAAAGCATGGGCACTAAATGAGCCTCAGAGACAGAAGAAAGCGTCCACTTTTCCGACCGACGTGCGTCAGTCCGCCCGGGATAATGGTGACTCTGCTTTTGCATTAATGGTGGTTGTTGTATTTAACTGGGTCTGGCCATCCTCCATATTCATCTCTCATTGTGACAGCCTCACCCAACACTCTGCTCCTAGTTCTTTATCTCTGTAACGATGTCTCTAAAACATGTACCGTAAATAGTTTTATATTTGGTTATGGACTATACAATAAAGAAACTTAAGTTATCTTTCAATTTTGAATCAGCTTCATTTGAATAACTTTTTAATGGAAATGTATATAAAGATTATAATCCAATAAACAATCAATGAGAATTTTGAATATTAGGGGAAAAAAATTCTTTTTTTTCAAAATTGATTGCCAAACATAGAAATGTTCAGAAATGTCGATAGCAAGAAGACAATGTTCCCTTGAGAATGAATTGGAGATTGTATTTTTATTATTTCAGCTTTTTATTTTAGCAAACTAAATTGACACCTGAAATACGCTGTACTGATGAACCTGCTTTTGTAGAATTTGCATGGCTCATTTTATTCATAATGAAAAGTATAAGATGTTTTTTGTTTAATTACCAGAAACGTTAACTTTTCACTGTTAGAAACTATCATTTCAAATAATTATTAGAAAATTATCCATATATAGACCTGCAAACCATTATAACTTGTATCTTTACATTAATATTTTATCTTAAGTTATCTTTTCAGTACTCAAGTTTATGAGTATGCACCAAATGTGCATAAAGTAAGCACGTTTGGTTCATACACAGTTATACTTATTACAAAATATATGTTTGTTTCTGCGCTATAATTATTTTTATTCAGTATGAGTAGGTAGGCCTCCTAATTAACATCATTAACTTCATTGATGGAGATCCTCTCAAGGTGTTTTGCCCATGGACTGCAAACAATTAGGTTTTTCTATAAATCAGTAGGCAATTTATCATGAACTTTTAAACACTTGTAAAATGTATATCCTTTACATTGCTGGAAGACCTTAGATATCACAGTTTACACTGTAACATAAATATGTTATGTTAAATCCTGTGATGTACCCAGTTCTTGGTCTGGTTCCATACAGTAGGTTTTCTGGTTGATTCAGTATTCTTTTTTTTAGGCCATCCTTAAAAAATTGTGGAATTGTCGCCTTGAGGTTTTCAAACCCAGAAAGGAGGGAGGGGGATTTTTTCAAATTAGAAGTTTGCTTAATTAAAAATTGATAAAAAAAAATATAAATCTCATTACCCGGTAATAGAGGAAATGTTTATTTCTTTTTTTTGATCGAACCTAATTTGACAAACTAAGTAAAATGTACTGTTAACATTATACCATGAAAAAAAACAATAAAAAAGTTCTTAATTTATTGCTAATAAAATTTTATTAGCTGGGGATATTTAAATGAGGCGGGAGGCAATTCCAAACAAACAATTATTTTATATGGCTTTATAAGTGAAATATCAATAATTCAATGTTCAGTAGGAAATTCATTTGCTAGACAAACATTTTCATAGATACAAATGAAAATAAATTGGATTTTAACTTGATTATTGATTCAGATTTGTGTAATATCGTGATATAATTTGGATTTGATTTGCATTATTGTCTCAAAAAATTATCAACTCTCTTCCTTCTCTTTCTCATGAAAAATTCCATACATTTCAAAATAAGAAAAGTAGAGTAGAGTAGAAAAATGTTGCAAGTAGTTGCATGAACACTGTCACAAGATTAGAGAAAGTAAGTGAAGTTAAGTGTTTTCATCAAATGAACAGAAACTGCATTGATATTCATTACCGGTATGTTCAAAGTTCATGTTATTGCATGTGTATTCAACATTTATTTTATTATTCATTATTGAATGTTGCTTCAGATATGAAAAAAATCACATTAACTGCATGTTGATGTAATACTGAATTTTTGGGATAAAACATGTTTTGAATCTTCATGTACAACCTGTTCATAGTTTACTTCATAGCCTACAAAATGATACAGATCTCTATTGCATCATCTTGAAATCTTCTCAAATGTATTCTTTCTGATTATAAACATGTAGAAAATCTAACCAATATTCAAGTAATTAGTATAGAAACCTCTTATACTGTTAGCAAACTTGATGCATTTCTGTAGGTTAACTTTTGTGTTGTAATTGACAGATACCTGGACCGACCCCTCAGCACGGGAATCCACAGGGTCCCAGAATTCCGCTGACGAAACTTCATGGGTGGAGAACGATCTCTATGCAAGAACCTCAACTATCTTAAATGAGTCAGCACTCAAGGTGACAAATTAAGTCTGATCTGATCATGGTGTTATTGTGTTATTTTACTTTGTATTAGTTCAGTGCAAGAATATATGAAAGGTGTTTTGTGCAGTTTACCATGAGCATTCTTTTGGTAATTTTGGGGGGGGGAGGAGACCAGCATATAAAATGAAAACAGTCTTTGCTTAATGATTTATAAGTACCAATAAATCTTTTGATGTACACTGTAGATTCCTAATCAAATGCAAAGACTTAATATCCGCATTAAATTGCGAGAAGCACATCTCGCGAATGAAAATATTGCTTTTATTTTTCGGACATACTTAACATGAAACTATGATACAAATTCAGCATATGTGATTTTATGTTCTCACGATTTGATGGAAAACGATTGAATTGTGAAATTAAGTATTCACGTAAAATAAGGAATCTACAGTACTCACAAGTAAAATTAAAAATAAGTTAAAAAGCTAATCATTCATTGACTCTTGTTGTAATGTGTTTCAATAGGACTCGCCAAAGAAACCATTCAAAGGAGATGCCCCCCTGGCTCAGCCTGAACAGGACATTAGTCTGGCTGACTACGGTGTTCCCAAGGTAACAGCTCAGATTAAATTCACCTCTGTTAATGAACAGATGATGGGTGTATAGGGCATCATCAGAAATTCCTAATAGGTCACTGATTAATGTAACAATCTAGAAGAAGATATAGATTATCTTCACCAATTTTTGAAATAGTGCCATTTGACATTTTTTCCAAATTGTTTTTATGAATTTGTGAAAGGGAAACCTTGTCAAAGGGTAGGTTTGAAGCCTTTATCTGTGCTGAGAGACAAAACATTGATGTCAGTTCACCAAAGGACACAAAATATGAGTTGTTTTGATTGACAAATGATTCCATTGTGTTATTCAATGAAACCTGATTATATTCTTCCTAGTCTGATCAAATACAGTGGGTATTATTTCTAAAATGTAAGTAATTCTTTGTGTTTTGCAGGACCACTGCTTTGTTGGGACAGAGGAGTCCGATTATGCCTCGGTGTACGGGGCACTAGGACCAGGGCGTAGACAGCGCATCATGTCACAGGAACGCAAGTCCAAAAGTAAGCTATAATTCATTTTATAGGAACGCAAGTCCAAATGTAAGTTATAATTCATGTCACAGGAACGCAATTCCAAAAGTAAAATATTATTCAGGGACTGGAGAAACAGCTATGTAATAATTGCAATTATCTTTACCTCAATGAAATTGATATAAATAATCTACAAGTATTCATACCTTAATATAATGGATACATGTATTAGGGAACACACAATACCTGTGTTTTTAAGAAAATGGTAAATATATGGTGTATACTTGGACTTCATCTTTGTTCTTCTTTCATTGATTCAAGTAGATATTGGTGGGTATTAGATACTAGTATGATGAAATCGATATAAAAAAGCAAGGAGATCTAGTCAATTCATTTGTGAAGATTCTATGATAACATTTCAGAAAAAGCTCAAGAATCAGATGACTCTGAAGAATTCAGTTCACTGGAGCGAGAAAAGCGAGAGAAAGACTCCATCTACAGCAGAGTGAACCGAAAACCGACGCCACATAAAAAGAAGACGAAGCAGAAGCAGCAGGATGGGCGTGTGTACACTATCCCTGTGTACACGGACGAACGACCGCAGGGGAACAGGCGCAGGGATAACCGCGGTAAGAGTACTAGAGCAATATACATGTATCGGGCTTATATAATTCCACCTTGCTTTCATATTTACCTTACTATTCACTGGGTGATTTGAACATAATGCATACTGTATTCATTCTATTTACTGTGTACACATCTGAGAGCTTTTCATAAGTGTAAAAAATAAATGATTCCTACGTAATCAAGAGAACCTTATAGATGAGCCATTTAGTTACAACAAAGACTTTTGTAGACACAGTGTATATGGTATTTGAAATTGACTGTGTAAATATTTCATTATATCATTTAAAATTGATGACAGATGAATATTCAAATGTAGATTTAATATTGTAAGACAGATGATAACTAATAAGCTGATAAGGTCAGTCAATAGGATGAATACAGCCAGCTTTCCCCATATGTCTTTATATATTGACTCTTATGTTACACTTGCTGCCTAAATGATTAAAACATCTGTAGCTTACTTAGTCTTTACTTATACCAAGCTTTAGGATGAATTTATCTACACTGTATAAGCTTACATGCACATAAATACATGCAGTAAATCTACTCTCCCCCATCAAAAAAAAAAAATTAGAAGCTTTTGTGCAATATACACATAATGATAAAAAGGTCAAAATGAATTTTACCATTTGCATGCTTTTGCAACAATTTGCTTGGCTTACAAAGAGTGTGTACATGAAATGTTTATTGAGAGACAAATATAAGTCAGCTGACAGGTCAGATGTCTCCTTGGGAATAGTCAGCATGCTCCTAACGCTTTATTTAGAATGACCAGAGCTTTTCTCACTAAACAGAGCGGAGCGACTCCCCAACAGAAAGTGAAGGAACGGGGGACGAGATGTCCAAAACTCCACTGAAGAAATGCATGATAAAGCAAAGGAAGTGGCACGGGGTGACAGACAATTGTATAATGAGTCCCCAGTCCTCTCCAGGTACCTCCCAGTCAAAGTTGATGTTGTCGAAAATAGGGTGTTGGGGAATGAGTGGGATGGGGTGGTCAAAACAAAGAAGGCAGTTTTGGGTGTTTGTAATGGGTTGGATGGGGACAGAAATGCAGAACTTTGATCTAGAGGGTGTAATAACATTGCTGTTGTTGGTAATGGAAGGTGTTCATTGGTGGGGGTGGGGGGGGGGACAAAGTTAGGTAAAGGGAAAGAAAAACATCACTTCAGAGGATATAGAGGGTTGCTTGAGAGAGTGGATAAAGAGAAGGGAAGAACTTTCCAATTTTGGGGGGTAGAAATGCCATTTCAGGAGGAAATTAGGCTAGGTAGGGTTTGAGATGGGAAACAATGAGGTGTTAAAGGATGAGTAATGGGGAAAGAGTGGGAAAGTTTTATAGATGAAAAAATTTCATAGCTATGTAGAATTTTGAATTACTGGTTGATGTTGTTGAGGTAGACATTGGACCTACCTATATGATTTAAATGGAGAGAGGGCACTTTCTGTTGTTTCAATCATTTAATTGCCACCAAGACCAGCCTTACATTATATTACATGTACATTGTATTACATTTAGCTTTTAACACAATTAAAACATTGTCATAAAATTGTTGCTTCAGTATGTACAGCTTGTATATCCCCACCATTGCATCTCTAGCTTGCAGCAGTGTTTTGCTTCAGAGCAGCTAAATCTTGATGATGAAATTCTCTGGAATACTTCTTATGACTCTATACATGATTGAATATTTCAGAAATAAGGAAAACTTGTATATGAACATAATCTATGAAAACACATGCAGTTCTTCTAACAAACATTCTCTCTTTTTTTCTTGATATTAAAGTACACAACTCTTATTTGAGGCCAAGAGGTGGGGGTGTATTTCCTCATAGTCCACCTATGTGTGCCTAACCATTTCGTGTGTTTCAGAGTTGTATTGTTTTCTTAATATGTACAAAAAACATCATTCTTTATTTTTAGTGTCATTAGATGGTCTGATTTTAGATAAGCTAAGAGTTTTGTTCATTTAATGCTCCTTGTTATCGGTTCATTTTGGAACTAGATCATAAAAAAAAAACAGTGTCTGATTGAATGAAAAAAAATTATAAGTACTGAGTAACAATAGTCAATTTACAATTCCTTGATCTAAAATTGACAGGAAACTTTACAGATTTTGAAATGACCAAAGAATACTCCAATACCATGCCAAGGGTAAGTCAGAAATTCTGTTGTTTTAATATCTTCTTTTAGTTTTATTTGTCTTAATTTGTGACCTTGACCTCATTTTCAATTATTGTGAAATGTTTGATTGGGCGTTTACAGGGCGGGTTTTCCAGCACAGACGGGGACTACGACCTGAATGACAGTGGCAGCTGGATGACCAAGTTCAGGACCCTGAAACCCGAGAAAAACCGGAGGAAGGAGGAGAAGAAGTTCAAGGACGGGGAAAGGAGGAGGCAGAAAGAGGAGGTGGGTCTGCATACTTCTCTGTAAACATGATGTAAATCATCTAAAGCACTAGAGACAGAAAGAGGAGGTGGGTCTACATACTTCTCTGTATACATAATGTAAATCATCTAAAGCACTAGAGACAGAAGGAGGAGGTGGGTCTACATACTTCTCTGTATACATGATGTAAATCATATAAAGCACTAGAGACAGAAGGAGGAGGTGGGAGACAGAAGGTGGAGGTGGGTCTCTCAATGGACATGACACTCTTTATTCATTATCTTAATCATGTAAAGCACTAGGGTGGTGCTTTACTTAGTGTATAGAAGTATCGGTACATTGTACCAAAAAATAGTACACATTTTTGTTTGCCGTAAATTTAAAGTTTTATGTTTACAGAACCGTTTCTCTCTACTTTCAACCTGGATTTTTCCATAGTTGCAAGTTATATGGCTAGATATCTTCTGATGCCACAAGTTGACTTCTTTTCAGTGTTTTTGTTGGTGATTAAAATATCCAGGGCTAACTAAACTTTTCAAAAAGTCAGAGGGTCATAATATTCAATCTACCTCAGATGATGATCATAAATAAAATAGGTTTTAATAGGTTTTCTTTGTTTTTAGTGAAAACAATACCTTGTGTAATAAAATATTGAATCATAAATTGTGTAGGAAGTGAAAGGTAAAATGGTTTACAGGGTTGGATTCTGAAAGATATGAACAATGAATGTACTTTTATTCAATATGCGTACATTCAGAATCAAATCTACTGTATTGTGATTAAGATAATGCACTGTGCATTTGGTAAAAGAACAACCTTGCATTTTGTTCCCAGGGTGATTCACACTTTAAATCCTTTACCAATGAAAACAGATTAACTTGGGTAAACCATTGTTAACACTGAAGATAATGCTTCTCTTGCAATGGTGAAGGAATTACTGAAGGGGAAACATCATCCTGTAGAATTATCACCAGTCACCATTATTGACTTGGATCAGCCTGATTAGATAAGTCACTAAAGAAATATCAGTCATCTATTAAATTCTTGTGTATTTCCTGTGAGTTAAAGCTATTGATTATTGATTACACATATAGGATAAGCATATCCAATCAAAAAAGGTCATATTCAGGAGACAAAAGTTTAAGATTTCCATGAGAATAAAAATTGTGTAAGAGATGTTTCTACATGTTTGTACATATGTGTCTTCAGCTGTGTACATGCTATTTTTATAGCAGGTACATATTCTAGATTCTACAGTATTTGTAATTATTGATTCACAGAAGACAAGAGTTTAAGATTTCCATGAGAAGAAAAATTAGATGTGTTTCTACTGATTTTATGAACATGCACTTCCCTATATTTGGATCTTTGTGTGTGATGCATGTAATTGTAAACATCAACTCCGAGAATAATATAACCCAGAATGCATTGTAATTGGGTGCAGGTAATTACTATGTATAACAATGCTGCATAATTTAGATCAGAATATAGATCAGTCATTCCTCTAACTGATTCCCACTGAATTAGTGCCACCCTTTACCCCAGAGTCAGATCAATGCTGTGTTATGCTTGTCAATGAAGTACAGGTAGGTTTAAAATGTCAGTGGGATCAATACACAGACCTGTTAGTACTGACTAAACAGAAAATATAGCAATGCAAGGTTTTATGGATTTAAATCTCCAGGTGATAAATTTGTTGTTCTGTTTTATTTGTACACTGAGAGGCCGTTATCATTTCCAGTGAGAGGTGTATCAATATGAAGCATGGTGCCGTGGTAAATAGGAGGAGTTCAACAGTGTACGATACTACATATATTTCTTGGATACCTGTAGATGACTTCATTGTTGACTCTGTTAGACCCTGAAGGGCAGTGTACACACTAGTGTACTGCTGGCTATTGTTAAGTTAAAGGGGACTGCACGGTACCTAGCCATGGAGCTCACGTGTGCCAAGTAACTATGCTCAGTTTATATTGTGAATGAATTCAAACAGGAATGGATATGGAAAAAACTTAAGAATTTGTGTGAACATTGAATTAATCATAGAAGGTATAGGTATATACCTGGGATAGAGGGGGGTAGCAGTATGGGGTGCACAGCTTCTGTCACTGTGATGCCATACTCGACTGTCGTGAAAAGTTCCACACGATTAGATAATGATCAGGTAGGGCCAGGAGAATATAGGATATAGATTATTGATTTAATAGTTCAATTGCTAATCTTTTGTGTGAGATGATTGTATAAATGATTTAATTCTAATTGGTCTCATTTTAGGCTATTAATTTAAGAAAAAAAAATATGTTTTCCTACCAATTCTCTCAAAAGGTTACATGTATAAACTTTTGCCAAATTACACAAAGTTGGGCTTTTTTCAGAGAAACAAAATTGTCAGAATAAAATATAAACAAAACCAAAGTAAAAATTTATTTTACATATTGATTCATATTTTATTAGCCATAACACTTTAAATAGCTTATTAACAAGTTGGTTGGCATATATCAAAGTCTTACTCCATCTCAAAGTTGCAATGAATCTTTATATGGGCCAAATCACCTGTAAATATACATGAATTTATCTCCTCAAAAGTTTTTTGTAAACAAAAATTTTAAACCATTCTAAATGGGGTCAAGATAAATATGCTTACAATTAGTAAGTTCACTTTCCAGTTTCCTCACCAAGTGCATGGGTTTACATGTGGTGTACTTGTAAAAGCACCACTTTCTGGATCATGGCTCTTTTGGCATTATATGATACCCAAAGCAGGATTGGGGTTATAATTTTGGAGTCTCTTTCATAGACACCCTGTGACGATTCCTGCCGTGATGATATATGCTCATTTCACCCTTTTCTTTTCTTTTAAAGGAGAGAAAACAGAAGGGTGACGATTCCTGCCGTGATGATATATGCTCATTTCACCCTTTTCTTTTCTTTTAAAGGAGAGAAAACAGAAGGAGCAGCAGAAAGCCCAGAAGAAGAAGAAGAAGGACGGTCGTCCGGGGACGTCAGAGAGCGGGTGCAAGCTCAGCGAGTTCCCCATGTCCAGCAACAATCCCTCCCTGCCCCAGTTTGTGGAGACCTGTGTAGAATTTATAGACAATGAAGGTGGGTACAGGGGGAAACACATTCATTAGGAATTCAAATGGGAGGTTTCATTGTGAAAAAATGTTCATGCAATCGTTCAGTTTTCTGTTTTATGCCCCTACTATTGACGATCAGATACTTATTTTTGTTTGTCAGTCTTAATCTATTTTAAAAACTAAACAAAAGAGGTTCATACTTGACCTTAGAGGTCAAGGTCATTTGTAAATAGTTCAATGTCAGTCCTCAATTTTTAGGTTGTGTTATATTGAAAATTTTAGTGTCCAATAAATATAATGAAATTCTAAATTGTAACTTCATTCTCAATTTGTGTGTCAGGTATGAATACTGAGGGCATTTATCGAATCCCTGGCAACAAGCTGCAGGTGGAACTACTCCAGGGTAAACTGCAGGAGGGTATGTAATTAATGTGATTCAGAAAGAATAATAATATAGTTAAAGAACAAGAAAAGCTTCATAGAATACGCAAATAATAACAGAGCAAATCAGAGTTGTAATAACTGTAGATATAAGAAAATTACATAACAAACCACTGTAAATGTTAATTGTTAGAGATGACACCAGTTTATAATGAGCTGTCAATTTCAGATCCATCGCTAGACATCCACACACTGGACATCCAGGTGAACGCAGTGGCGACAGTGCTGAAGAACTTCTTTAATGACACAGAGCCACTGATACCCCCGGGTCTACATGACGAGCTTCTGGAGGCAGCAGGTTTGTCCCCATTTTCTTTCCACCAGTTATACTCTGTGTTACACAGTCTGTTGTATGTCATTCAGGGCACTTGCCTAGGTTTTCCAGGCCCCAAGACCATGATCTGAAAATAGACTAATCTTAACATTTTGAATTGAGATGATTTTTGAAATAATACAGGTTTTAAATTGCTGTATCTTTTAAAATACTTTGAATGACTCAAGAATAATTTTTGTTGTGGGTTTGTGTGGCTAAATGTAAAACAAAGGGGTGACCTTTCAACTTAAAATTATTATTCATTGAATTTTGATTGCTCTTAAAACTTGAGATTTGAGGATGAAGCCTAGACAGTGCTAGTGCTATCACCATAAACTGCTATGTGAAAGTTTGTGATCAGTCAATGCTGCATGCACATCTCTCTAGATAGGAAATAGAAATATGAAGAATATGGAAAATTTAACGAATACAAATGTTGTATTGATCCAATGATTGAATTCAATTTTGATGTTTTCTTGGTGAATGCATTTGTTGAATGACTATTGTTAATTGAGTGGATTTTTCAGTGTTAGGTATAATATTGAAGTCAGGAGACTTAATGCATCTTCATATAAATAGAGTGTTGTTTAATTGTTGTGTACACTTTACAGCAAAGATTACTGAGCCAGATGATGAGTCGGAAGGTAAAAATATCAACCAATCACAATTCAGCTTGAGGTCATATTAGAGGTCACATCTGGCGTGTCTGCCTGTGTGCTTATTGCTTCCTTATTTTTCTCAGCACTGACACTCCACTAATAACAAGTTTCCCATGGTCATTTTAGTCATTAATCAGTCATTTTCCCCATCGTCATTCAAAATATATAATTAGTGAACATGTTTTTACATATATTACAAGTATATACATGTAAATTGTGTGTATTTTTCTCAATGAGATCCAAATCTGCTCATCTCAAAACCAGTGAATGATGAATTTTCTGCTATGCATGAGTATGATAATCTGTATGACAGTGTATATCTCTCTTACATTTCACCTGTGATTCTACATGTATTCTGTCTGCCAAAGATCGAGTAATCACACCTACCTAAATGCTCTTCATTTTTCATAACTTTGAACCTCAATATGTAATGAGTGTGTGAAAACTTTCTCTAAACCTATTTTTAAATTTCGATAAAATTTAATTTTAAGATTCATATGGATGAAAAGATTTTTTATTCATTAATGTACAAAATCAAACATCTGTTCAGTAGATGTTTCCCTTGACCTTTTCTGAGTGACTTTGACCTTAGATGGTGTAATGTTAATTCCAGACATCATATAAATTCCATCTTCATGTATTAATCTTTAGCACTCTTCAGTACAGCCACTAACATCTTGGACTGTAGAATGGTTTGGGATTCAAGACATTTATTTAATTTTTTTTTAAATTTCAAATTCAACACTTGGTGTTTTTGTTTCGTAATAAAAGGAAAAAGAGAGAAGCCCATTGTGTTAAATTTTGTTGTGTATTTCTTACACAAAACAAAAACATTACAAAAAGAAAAAAATCATAGAGAGGTAGAAACCCAATTTTCTAGTCTGTTTTCATATATAAGTAGCTCCATTTATGGAAAAGTTGCATGTATTAACACCATACTAATGCATCAAAGAGACTTTTTTTTAAATGAATAAATGGTTTCATTACAGAAGGTGTGACACCACATATCATACTTCACATGTTTTACTCTTCTACAAAACAACTTATATTTAGAAAGATTTTGTGCTCAGTCATAATAAATATCACAGAAAAAGAATTTGGGGAATGTAAACCATAATCATGAACCACTAAATAACATTATGTGGCATACCTAAAGTCCAATTTTGATTTTCTGCTCATATGATATTGTTTGTAATTGTCATTTTAAGGTATGCCTGACAAGAGCTCCAAGTTACTGGCTTTGAGGGGTGTCCTCAAGAAGATTTATCCTACAAATTATGAAGTGCTAAAATATTTTATTACTCATCTTAAGAGGTAATACTTTCATCAAAATTTGAATAAACTTACAAGATTAAAAGTTATATTTTAATGCATAATGCTGAACATTGAAGAAAGTGTTTTAAAAATTCAACAAGTTTATAGCCAAACTTGTCTGTTTTGGTGCTAACACAACAGTTTGTTCAATTTTGTAGAGTTAGCCAACACAAATCTACCCATAACATGAACAGTTCAAACCTGGCAATCTGTTTATGGCCCACCCTCCTAAGAATCGACTTTACCGGTAAGACTTATACGGACATGACACAGATGACTAAGTTGCCGGCCATTATAGTCCAGACTCTTATAGAACAATGCGGATTCTTTTTCCATGGGGAGGATGAAATCTCGGAGGTGGTGTGATGAGGGTGGGCCAGTGTTTGTACGACACACAGGGACCCTTTTGCCTGATTATTTAGCTCATATCACTGTAGAGTGCAGTAATGGAGAGACATTATACGTTAACATGTGGCCTTGCCTGTGCTGAGAGACGAGTGCGGAGAACGGGGACTGATTGCCAACTAAGCAGGCCGGGCCTGCGTGCCATACAATGGCAGACCGGCACCAGAAGGCATTCTGGCAGCTAACAGGTTGGCACGAGTTCACGGAGGCATTTTCTTGTTCATTAACTGTATAGTGTTTTATTTACAATTTTAGTGGGCCAATATACCAGTGCATAATATGTGTACGAGAGAATGTTGCAAAAGAAGTAGGGCAAATGATGCTTTGTTGTCAGTGATACGAAATATTCCGCCTCTCTTTTCTTTTTCTTTTTTTCCGCATATAGTCAGAGTGAATATTTAGTGTACTATTTGTCTAAATTTAAGATGTATGCAATTCTGAAATGGTGAGAGTGTGTTGTTAAAGGGAGATAAGCAAGTGGTCGCCACTTCTGGATATCAAGTTGTACTATAGTCATTGTGTGTAGCTAACCACAAACTTGGAAACCATTTTTAAAATGAACTGTTATTTTGACATTCTACTGTTTTGTTAGAGAAACTTTTTTTTCAGCTGTGATTTTACAATGTTGATTTTTGTGATATCTGTTTCTTATACTGTGTTATTTTAACTCATTATCAAACTGTTATTTTTTTGGGAGAATCAATTTCTATTTTATTATTTACCTTGAGAGAAAAAACCTGAAACATTGCTACATAACAAAACCCTATGTGTGCAGTCAGTAATGATCTTGCTTCTTTATTTGAAAAAATATTTTCTTCATCTATATTTGCTGTATTTCAAGGTGGAAGAAAATGCTGACTTTTCGCCAATTCATCCTAGTACAAATCCCACAGAAAATTTTTACTTTCATTACAGTGTGTTATGTAACTTTCATTTTCTTAAAATTTATCACAACCTTACCTTTATATCCTCAAAGGGCTTCAAGTATAGATATTTTTTTTCATAATTAAGTCATTAAATATGGATCATAAGTGTAATTTGTATAAACTCCATGTTGAGTACATTTTATCATGAATTATAATTTTACCTGTACTTATTTATATATGACACCTTATAAAACCAAATTAATTTGTGTAAAATTGGATGACTACACCAGTCAATTGTATTTATTATCATTACATATTTATATTATATAATGCCTGCTTATAAATGATAACCCCTTATGTAATACACATCCTAAATAAAAATAGTTGGGTGTGTATTTGGGTCACCATTATTCCTTAAAGCTAGCTCTAATGGTCAAAGTTTCAATTCATGAAAAGTTCATAAAAAGGCATTCAAGAATATTAAAAGTAATTTAGACTCATATTGTACATTAAAGTCAAGGGAGAATTTCTTTCCTTTTCCCCTCCTTTGTTTGGTAAAATCTGTGTGACTGATGCCAAATGAACCATATAATTGTCACTCAGATGATTCAACAAGAACCAAAACAAATAATTACTATGTTATTATGCAATTACCAAGTGAATGCATCATGACTTGAAATTCCATTGCTCCCCCTGAAACTCTCTAGTCCAAAAGTTGATGTGTCTTTCTACCGCAGTGTGTGTTTGAGGACACAGTGTTCATTGCCCAATCAGTGGAGGGGGGACTTCATGTATCATCCAATAGACTCTCTTCTTTTTTGTTTCATATCTTTGAAGTAGTGGACCATTGACTATTACAAACTTATACATATAGAATGCCAATGTTATGCGTGTACAATTGTATTGCATTCAATGAAGATTTATTGTTTACGCTGCAAGATATTCAACTTGTGTATTAACCTACTGATGTTCTAGAAATTTCCTGACCGGATTGTGGATATTAAGTTCACTTGTATTGTAACTCTTTTACAAGTCCTGAGTTACCGCAGTCCGTGGATTTTGGTGTATTTAAGTTAATCAAGTTGCTATAGCTACTAGGTGATATATGAATATTTCCTGTACAATTTTTTGCTCAGGTTAATGTATGTAGCAGAAACCTTTCACCAAAGATGTGATCTTCAAACCCCAAGAAAAAATAATTGAAATGTTGAGAAGTTTATAGGAGTTGATAAGGATCTCTTTTGCAGGGTTGTGATACCAAACACTGGAGGCATTTTCTATATCTTACTAGATATGAAAATTGGCCAAATGCAAAACTTTAAGAAAAGAATATAATTATGTTTGTATATCTAACCAAGTATACCAAGCTTGCCTTTGTAAATTTTGATTGGTTAAACATTCTGTATGACAGCTCTTGGCGGGCTGTCGTATGGGTCAGTCTACCCACAGTAAACTTGGTCTGTACCAGTTGTTGAATGGTTTTTCCACTGCTGCTATTTAATTTGCTTTACACAGAGATGTACAATACTTCAATAAAATGTCAATAATTTATTCACTTCTGTCTTCCTTTTTAAATCAGTTCTTTAATGTCAAATAAATGATTTAAGATTTCATGGAAGAAGCATTGGTCCCTATTAATTTATGTTGGAGAAGATCCAGCAGGAAGCTTTAAATTTCTTTGAAATTGATTAAAAATATTATGTTTCGTAATTATGTGTCATAAATCAAGATTTACCATCATAACTAAATGCACCCTGGTTCATAGTGAATATAGGTGCTTCTGATGAAGTTTATTGGAACTTATCAATATTTCTACCTGAATTTTCTCTTTAAATTAACACATGGAAACAGTTAAATATAATAGACAATATAATAAACAACTTTAATTACATGTGTAATTGTGATGACCAAAAAATATCTCAAAACACGTATACATATTCCCTACTGTGACACAAATGGTGCATTTGTATTTAAACATGGGAAGAGATCGCACTGGTCTGAATAATGGCACATTATAACAAAAGGGGGGATTTTTAAAAATGTTACCTATATTTATTAATTAATACCAATTTGTATCGGTGGGTGAAGCTGGTGAAAATCATCTTCGCTAGCCAAGGGTTTGCGATCCACTCCGCTCCTCTACAACAACAACAACTTGTAGAGGAACGGAGTGGATCCCAAACCCTTGGCTAGCGAAGTTGGGTGAAAATATAATCAATGTTTATCAATTTGTAATTGAGGTAAATAGAAACTAAAGAATAGTCAAGTTCATGTCACAGAAAATGCCGATACAAAAATTGGACACATTTGAAATATTCCCATCAATGTGTATACTGAGTATTTGTATGGATTTTGGAGCTGTGATTATTGTGAAATACGGCAACGGATGGGGACATCATTATAATTGAGAAAGTCAATTAAAGAAAGAAAATTCTGAACTTCATCGATAATGTATCTTTGAAGGTTGCAAGGAATATGTTGAAACTGAGCAAAACAAAGAGGAATATTAAAGTTGAAGTCATATGGAATGTCAAGGTCATGCAGTGATGATGATAAATATAACTTGGATATAATGCAACTTGAAAAGATATATTAAACATTTGAATGGGCTGAACCCAAATATACAGAAAAAAAGAATTTGGTGCATTAACATTCACATCATTGGAAACCCGTTATAATATTATAGACTGGTTCTAAAGAACCACGTGACACAAGCAGGTATTCGAATGGAAATCTTATATTTCCGGACAAGTGATGCATTATTACACCAAGTATAAGTTGATTTATATCTAATTCGTACCTCAAACGAAAGAATTCATATATCTTGAAGTTTTGATTCTATGGTGGTCGAATAAGGTCTTTTGAGAAAGTTCATCAGCGCATTAGGAAAAACCAGCTCGCCGTCGCGCTGTCACACAACACAACGCTGCGCTAACACAGCTCTATCTAACATGCCGTCACGCTAACTCGATCCACTTCACACAACTCACCAACACACTGACATACAACACTGTAAAAATCGTGACAGTGCGTGTGTGAAGTTGTGTTAGCGCGACGATGTGTTGTGTGAGAGCGCGATGGCGTGTTGTGCAAAGTTGTCTCGGTGCGACGGCGATTTTTCCTTATGCTTTTGCAATGATCAAATCCTTACACGAACACCATAGTCAATTCTTTCATTATTAAAAACCAGTCTATATCTTATCATCAATCGAATTCAAAATGTCAATAAGACAATTTTTGCCGATTAACAGTTTATAAGGTAATGTGTTACTTTACCGGCGTTTTTTGTGATCTTCTCACAGATGTACTTAAATAAAGTGTCATGTTGTAAATTTTGAATTTACTGGGTGGGTGTAAATACAAAATTTACAACATGACAACTTCTGTCGGATTCTCCACCAGTAACGTTGCCTCTCTTCTTCTCTTAGATTATGGGGAATTAGCCTATATTAGTGCAAGAGGACTTAAAGTCTTGGTGCACTTAATGGAAAAAGAAGACAAAAGTCAAAATTAGTTGACGATACTTATATTATTGGAACCCGCAATGGAATGATTTATACAAATGTTATGACAGAATAATATTACATAACATTATATAACAAACTTTGATATGAGAACATCACATAAGACAATTATGAATAACTTTGTTTTTGTGTCTGAACATCATGAAAAATAGCAACAAAATGTCGCTGTGGTTTTCAAAAAGAATGTTATAAAAGAACTTCATTTCATCGAGTAACCTTTAAAAACTACTAAACTGCTACGTAAAGAAACAATGTGATTAATATATAAAAACCATGAAGAAAATGTTTACTACCCGTTTCCGGTCATGGCTGTGAACAAACATGTTAAACTTGCATTGATCCCAACTAATCCACTCATTAAAATTTAGAAAGTTTAGAAATAAAAGCTTTACAACCGCGATTTCTTTAGTTTTGCCGAACATTCTAAAGTGAAAGTAAACAAATAACTTTACTAACTTCCGAGACTAAAGAGTTAAACCATTGAGAATGCGCGCTAAATTTAAAAAGCAATAAAACACTAATTAGTTGGAAATCAAACGCATAAACCAACTCTAATATCTAAGTACATAAAAACCTAAAACTACATATCAATAAAGTAAAATGCTTAAATTAAAGCGTTTCTTTAAGAAAAGCAAATAAAAATAAGAACTTAAAAGTAAGTTAATAAAAATAAAAGAAAAATAGTTTAAATTATGAAAATCTTTGCTATAAAGACACTTTTTAAGACAAATCAAATTTTAGACAGTAAACTAAAAACATACCTTAATGGAAAAAGAAGACAAAAGTCAAAATTAGTTGACGATACTTATATTATTGGAACCCGCAATGGAATGATAAAATGCGGTCCCACGCGCTATACTAATTTCGACTCCTTGGGTAGATATCCAATCAAATTATTTAATTATTACCACGTGACTAAATGATTCCGTAACTTTGTCCGAAAAAAGCAATTAGAAATTACGTAATGAGGAAGACTGTGTAGCTCACGGCTAAAGAATTATACCCAGGTATCACCTCAATAATCCCCTAAATAAACAGTTGCGCGACTAAATCAATTGATCAAAGGGTACAAAATGGACATGCTGGATTACTCAAATAGTGTCATCCTTTGTTGAGCTAAAAAGTGACAAATTTCCGTTTAGCTTATGAAAAGAAATCAAATTTACATAGTATAGAGAGGAATTTATGCCAAATAAACTGTTTTACTATCAGATTAACTGGTTAATTAATCTGCACCTAACTTACATAAGAAAAATTCCTTACAATGATCTAAAGAAGTACTCAAAGAAAATTATATCTTTTCTACCCAAGTTATGTCTTCCATGAAAAATCTACTTTCGATAAAAATTATTATATAACTTATTAATATCGTATGATTTGAATGATTTAACTAATCAATATCAAATAGAATGTATAATCTAGTTATGAAAATTGACGTTGAACCTTACAGAAAAATTTTGAATTTACTGGGTGGGTGTAAATACAAAATTTACAACATGACAACTGTATGGATTCTACTATATAACCATCTTTTATTATGGTTTTTTTTTTGTGGGATTAATATCTTGGAATTGTGTGGATTCCCTGTCTATCCTATTGATGTAATCATTTTACACTGACTCGTACCCGTGTCATAAAATACACTCTATATGTAGAAGGCAAAGCTGTGAAACGTGACAAAATTGTAAATTGATTACTTCAATGTGAAAAAATGGTTTGGATTATGGTATACATATATATGTTTATTCATCAATCAAGGGCCCTCGGGGGGCATATACATTAAAACAATAAAACAACATGATTGTAACAAATAATGGATGAAATATATAAATATATATAGTTAAGGTGTCTGTGGTCTTAATATGTTGAACACTGCTATCGAAAAGCACAGAAATATAAAATACATTAAATAAACAATACAATAATAATATGCGTTAAAAGTGTACACTAGAGCAAAACATTTAACTTTAATGTCTATAAAAATATCAGTAAAGTTGTGGCCTAGGCTTAAGCAATATAAAAGCAGAAACTTAAATGTACCTTAATTTATACTTAAATTTCTCATTTCCTTCATCATTTGAATTGTGTTTATAGTCTGTTACCAGCTTTCGCTGATTGCATTAGGAAAGAAGATGGGGTGGGGGGGGGGGGGGGGGGGGGGTAAGATAGCGCAAATGCCCATTGGTTTAATCGTAAAATACAATTTCAAATTTGATTTGTGTACCATTTAAATCTATTTGAACATATTTAAGGGTTACACATTGATGTTATTTTAAATATACATTGTTTTGGACAATTTTTTAAAGAATTATCAGATTTGTTGATATTTTATTTTTTCAGTATCTTTTCCGTCCGTTTATAGGCATTTTACCCGCCTTACCCCCCCCCCCCCCCCCCCCATCTTCTTTTTTAATGTATTAGTGTGTCAATCGATATAAATCTAAGATATATTTATTGGTACTATACATGAAATTGATTGGATTCGTATTAAAATGACATCTTTCAATATGATTAAGATTATTCGGCTTGACACCAGTGGTAGACTTTTTAGCATGTTTAGTAAGAGCCGATGTTCAGACCCTTTTACTTGCCCGACATCAAAATTGCTACCTTTACCATTCAAGCAGTTCAACGACCAGTTGATTTTTTTTTAACAAGTTTAAAGATCATAAGGAGTGGAGATTTCTCAGCTCATAATGTCAAAGGCTAAACTACTTTTTTCATGAAAAGATTTTGTTTACTCATATCTTGCTTGTCATGCAAGATTGACAATTTCAGCATTACCAAATGGTAGATATTAATCTATTATTTAATATCCATATAATTTAAGGTCGCATATGGCAAGTGACTGTATGTTTAAAATGCACTAAATATGCACCGAATAAGTCTATTGTTTATACGTTATGCGCGGATCGGGGGGGGGTGGGGGGGGGGGGGGAGGGGGGTCGGACCCCTTTTTTGCTTGCAAACACTATTATCCCTTTGACCCCCCCTCCCCCCCCCCCCCCCCCCCCCCCCCCCCCCACCCCCCGAGAAAAAAATTCTGGCAAGTATCAAAGGCTTCAATAATACCAATAAGATAAATAAGAGGCAGGTTTTTTTTTTTTAAAATAATTGAATTTGAAAGTGGTTACGAAATCCGACTTCGTAGGGACGTATATATATAAACGTCCCTGGACTTCGCATGTAAAAAATTGAGTTGGAGTCCATTTAATTTCCATTTGATATAATTCCATATATCTTTTTCTTTTATCATTTGATTTTGGTGTCTGAAAACCACGTTCACTTTGATTATTGCATAGTTTAAATCATTATTTACAAATGACTTACATTCTTCTGTTTGGGTCCTGTTGGGTGAATAGGTAATTTGGCGCAACTCCCTGGTGTCAATGAAAAAGTACGAGATATACCGAATGCTGTAACCCGATAGGATAGATTCAGAAGTGGCATCAATTGCATGAAATTTTGGTCTGTTTAAAAGCTCTATAAGCAGCCAAAGTAAGATTTTTCGATATTTTACATTTTGTTGGTTTTATTTTAATGAATAACTAATTGAAATAAACGAAATACGCAGATTGGTTTGATTTGTTTTGGTCACCAAACATGTTCTCTCTTGCCAACAACATGGCGGAGTTTAGAACCAAAGATAGATATGATTGTGTGCCAAGTGACGCATAATCTGAAACGTGTAATTTTGTTATCAAATATGAATATAAAACTCATACCTTACTCTTGTGTTGATTTTCGAGGACATCAATTTGATTTTACAAATCCTTGTATTTTAACAAATTTCCTTCGAGGTGATTTATCATTTGAACAGTTGAACATTTTTTGAAATTAACAGTTTCCTTGTATTATTGCTGTTGACATCCCTGAGTGTTTTGATTTACAGACTGATATCTTTTTGTATATTTTTTAACAATCAGTGTTCTTTGTCTTCAGATGCCTATGATAAAGTTGCAGAGTTTGGAAGGAGAGGTATTCGAGATAGATGTGGAGATTGCAAGACAATCTGTAACCATTAAAACTATGCTTGAAGGTAATTAAAAAAGCATTTTATTGTGTTTACAAACCTAGTGTTTGTATTGAAAAATGAAAATTTGATATGTTTTACTGTGCTACCGTTGTGGCGAGCGCAGCAAGAAGCAAGAATTACACATATCTTGCATCATTGTCAACTGATAACTACCAGCTATAACTACTCTGTCCCAAGATATCCTCGATTCACATTTTGCTTAATTACTCCATATATATAAATACCTCAGGGTTCAAACGATGTTCATTCAAAAGAATGAAAAATTTCCAAGAGTTCTCAAGTGCACCAGAGATTTAGAACTTAATTTTAGAACAATGAACATTTTGATTCATAAAAAACGTCATAAAAATAAAATTATTTTACATTTTAATTCAAATCTACACCTTTTATTAACATTTTTGGTTAAAATACATATCAAGTTGTGATTACATGTCAATCAATTTTATCATTATTGCCAACTTCATCTTCACTTTCCTCACTACTTTCTTTGGCTTTTACAACGTAATTTAAAATGTAGGGCTGAATTTAATCAACCTTGGGAAAAATATTGTCAATGGCGATTAAAAATCAATGATTTTAAGAAGATAACACTAATCCTACTATTTGTTTATGCTCAGTTGATTGAAGAAGGTCGCATGTGACATGCTCTCTAATTAGCTAGTTGTTTCAATCAATATTATGGCTAATACCACTTTTTTACACCAAACATACGATTGGAAGCAATTACTATATACACAAGGAAAGCAAAAAAATGTAAAATGCCCTGTAATTTAGTAACGTGCTACAACTCCTTTAAGATTATACTATACAACTCTGTTAACTCTGGTGTTGTCTGTCGCTGTAGATCTTGGTGTAGAGGATGATGATGAAGAGCCCGTCCCACTTCCCAATGTCAACGCAGCTATCCTCAGGAAAGTGATAGCCTGGTGTACATATCACAAGGATGACCCTCCCCCGCCCGAGGATGACGAAAACAAGGAGAAGAGAACAGACGACATCTGCTCATGGGACGCAGAATTCCTCAAAGTCGACCAGGGAACTCTCTTTGAATTGATTCTAGTAAGACACTCAGTTTATTGTGTATCAAATCAATATAATCAGGAAACTCTTTTTGAATTGATTACAAGAATTGATTCTTGTAAAGCACTTAAATTAGTTTAACTTTGTACTAAGACGTTTGGGACTTTAGTAATGTGTGTTTGTTTGGGTAAGAAAAAAAGTGGATTAAAATGAAAACTACAAACTTACCATCAATACTGTCCTATAAAATAGACAGTCATGTAAATTTGAAGGTCAGACAGAATATGTGTAAAGCTTACTAGATAAGGTTGCAAAGAAGGTTTGTTTTACAGTGTTAAAAAAATATTTCCAAAACCATTTCAGGTTGTTAGGCAGTCAATTTTGTCTTTTCTTCAAGGGAATATTATTTCGTGGTGTGGCTTGTATAATGATGAATTAGACTGTGTTTCAGAATTTGTATTTTACTGTAAAAAATTTTCTCATGTATTTCTTTATATTTTAGGCTGCCAACTACTTGGACATCAAAGGTTTGCTTGATGTCACATGCAAAACAGTTGCCAACATGATCAAAGGAAAATCCCCAGAGGAAATCAGGAAGACTTTTAATATTAAGAATGATTTCACACCAGCAGAGGAGGAACAAGTGAGTAAAAAATACAAATATTACCCACTGCATACCTGAAATTGTGTGCCAAATTGAATAAGTTTGTACATAGTGTACAAAGCCATAAAATATTGGGACATTATAAATTACCGGTAGTTAAGATTTCTTTATGAAGCTGCAAATATAATATAGTACCAAATTGACAGTCTAAACTTGTATAATGATCAACAATACTGTGCACGGGGTTATTTTCGCCCTGTGTTATTCACAGGTGCTTGAGGACAGGACCGAACGCCCTCCACCCCCCACCCCCACCCCCTGATTTAAACCCCGGGGTAGTTGACTTTTTGAAAGAAATTCCTTTAAAGTCATGCACACAATATGTTCCATTTTAAATATCCAAAAAATAACGGAAATAAACGATTAATGTAAAACACCCCCCCCCCCTTCTTGCATATAAAAAGAGGAAAGGTATGCCACTCCGGTTTGTTTACATTACTACCCCTTCGTCATTTTGGGACTATAAAACATGTATCCGCTTTATATATCCAACAAGCACGGGATGATATTATCGCAGTAAATATATCTCTTCCTCATTATGCTTTTAAAATGAATGTACGTTTTTCTGTAAACCTACTATATCACGTTAAACGAGTTTTTCGAAGACAAGCTAGGTAACTGTGACGGAAGTCAACATCTTTCAGTGACGTAATGTACACTCGTGAACGATAAAATTCGAGGAGTCTTTTTGCGCGCCAATAGAATTAAATCAATTTTCTCGGATGTTTTCCACCAAAGTGACTGAGAGTTGCTTACTTCCGTCACACTTACCTAGCGGAGTGGCATACCTTTCCTCTTTTTATATGCAGGCAGGGGTAGTTTTAAATAAATCGTTTATTTTCCATTAATTTTGAGATATTTGATATGTAACATGTTGTGTACATGACTTTAAAAGAATTTCTATAGAAAAAGCGACAACTACCCCAGGGGTCTAAATCGGGGGGGGGGGGGGTCCTGTCCTCAAGCACCTGTGGTGTTATTAACGCCCTTTTACACTTGTGAACAGTTTTGCCTTAAATTCATCCAGACACAGTTGTGTTACAAAAGATAACTCTTTCTCATTACAATTCACTCAGTCTTAAATTCGCCCACTGACAAGGGCAAAAAGGAGTGAAAATAAAACGAGCACGAATATTTCCCCGTATACATTAATCATTTTCATTCAGTATTCTCTGTTTTATATTATGTTTCAATTGAATGATTTTTGTGTCTTCAGGTTCGAAAAGAGAATGAATGGTGTGAGGAGAAATAGACAATGGTCAATAGTGCGTTAATACAAGAGAAAGACTTAATGAGTATCTTCATGGGATGTGTGAAGAACTCATGTCCCAACAATGGAGTCAACTTCTTGATTGAATCCCTCTCATCATGATGATATGTGATGTAATTGCATGGTCCATTGTAATGGGGGGAGTTTGATTATCATGTTTTATAATATTTATTTGTGATAACGCTTTGTGTTGTTAGTTTTCTTTAATCTTCACAAGTCTGTCCCCACACAGACACTCACAAATATATTCCTCCTTCGAATTTCCCAAGGACAATGTAGTTCTCTTTTGAAAGTTAAATAGTTGAAATGAAAATTTTTCGTTACTTAGTATTAATTGAGTTGTGTATCTTATATATTTCCTTTTTATTGTGTGAAAACGTTATTAAAATTCAGAATTCCTCACAAATTGTTTTATTTTTCATTTGAAAAGTTGGTCAGTTATGCTGTGGAAAAAGAAATAATTTCTTAGTACTAGGTAAACTGAAACAAGAACACGGTCAAGCAAAGCATGATCAGCATGTCCTCAAGAAAATGATTTGTTTGATATGTTGACAGTATACTGTAGTGTGTTTTGTTTATAACTATTCCCTGTCACCAGGTCAGTATACATGTATGTGTATTTAGAAAGTTAACTCATTTCTTTATTGTGTGTTTTACTTACTCAGAAATAAAATTTAAGTACATTGTAGTATCTACTCTATTGCACGAGATGTCTCAAGAAAAAATTCTTTGATAACTTTAGAAATAAATAGGGTTTGACTGATTATAATGTTAAGAAATATGTGAAGTTGGATCATTCTAAATACAAGAAGTAGCTAGATCCCCTCTACAACAAGTTGTGCGAGAATATAAAAAATACATGTATATAATTTAACATGCCAATCAATGTCAGTTTGATCAAGTTTGAGCAAATCCTCTCAAAATGAAGCTGTTAGTGGTAAAAACATGATTCTGTTGATTCATCAGGAAAATATGAATCGCAAGAATTACATTGAAATGGGAGCTCCAATACACCCCAGATTGTTTCTCTTGATCAAGCAAGTTGCTACGTATGGGTACCAGTCTAATTTTACATGAATGTGGTTAAAAATTTATAAAATATGGTCACTAATATGCAAAATATAGGTCCATTGCAACTTTTGAATCTTGATTGGTACATGGATTATGCATACCTAGGCATCTCTTGGATTCATGTCATTGACAATGCGTAGAAATATCGTCAGTCACAATAAGTTACAAACACCACCTGAAGTAAGACTGGTAATGTGCTTCCCCAAATGCATTATTCTGCAAGTTTGGTCATCATTGAACCCCTGCCACAAAAACCTTAACTTGTTTATTTATAAAATACAGCTATGTGTCACACAGCATCTAGTGCAGGAATGGTATCATCAATCTTCAGATGTATCATTCCTGCAAGTTTGCTTTGGATTACTTAGAGGGCAATTCTCAGCATGAGTAAAACACTTGCATTCATTGATCTGTTACCCTTAAGTCAGTAGGTATTTAAATTTCATGACTGGCATTCTGGCAACCATTAGGTCATTATGTTTGGTGTGCCAACAAACTTCTGAAGTAACAGGTTCAAAGTAATATGCCTTCATTTTTGTGAGGGTCTTATAAATTAATGACAAAGAATTTCAAATTGACAATTACAAAACCATTAACACATATTTTGAAGCTGGACTTTATTTACATGTACATCAACTTCAAACTTAATTTGACTTTTTGTTTATAGTATAGTAATTGAATTTTCAAATCCTACTACATATATACATGTAACAATCATAACAAAAAGTACCTTGGCTTACATCTTTTATTTACAAAAAACTGGCACAATTGGAGCCGCGGAATAACTTACAATGTCTAGTCTACAATGCATGAGGAATGAACGCAATCATGGTTGCTAGTTTTTATGCTATTTTATCAATTTTTCTATGCTCTGTCATATCATGTTGCCATTTATCTAGAGGATATTCAATTTCTGCAGCAAAATGAGCATCCAAAATCTCCCTTAATCGTAGTTTGGCATTTAAAATGTTAGTTCCTTCTTTAGTAGATATGGTCAGAATATCCTCAAATTGTATCAATTTGTGAGGCTGTAAATCACTAGAATAATTGGAAATGCTATCTGAAAAACAACACAGAAAAACGGTCTAATTTCCATTTTACATGTACCTCCCTCCATTCTAGATATCAATACCTTGTACTAAGAGATGAGTTTTGAATAAAATCATTTTGTATTGAATTTAAGAAAAAAATGATGTTTAACCTTTGATTATTAAAGTAGAGGTTATACACATGTATTTTAACTTTGAATAAAAACTAATTAAAGATTTTTTTAAGAGAATTTCAGGTTAGAAGGTCAGAGAGAGAGAGAGAGAGGAGAGAGAGAAAGCTTGGTTTACCCGGTAAGCTTTTGATTCTTTCAATGATGTCTCTAACAATAGATCCATCATGGTCACAGTCTATTTTGTTGAGTGCCAACACTGTCGGTTTGTCCACCAAGTGGTGTTTATACATTTCTACTTCCTATTGAAAAAAGTAGGAATGACATACATGCAACATTCTGCCACAAGAGGCTACTGTATTTTTGGTAAAAAACAAAACAAAAAACAAAACCTTCTAAAAATACATGTATTGGAATCCACTTCGTAATTTTTTGCTGATTTGAGAAACTATTTCATGATATTGTAGTGGGTCACCTTAATTTTTCACAAAATGACTGAGTAAATGTTAGGACATGTCCTCAGACTCAAATAACCCATGATACGAGTTTGTTTGTATGGGGGTAAATATACCAGTATATTAAATGCAAGAACACGTAGAATTTAAAGTACCTTGTTCAAAATGAGTATGGTTTCAATGGGGTCCCTGAATGGGAACCTGGTATTGAGCTGAAATCCATTGATATCAACTAAGAAGAGAAGCAGCTTGGTGCGTTCGATGTGTTTCAGAAATCTGTGCCCCATTCCGACATTGTCCCATGCACCCTCAATCAGACCAGGGAGATCGGCCACCGCGACCTTCCGACTGTCGGTATAGTCCATCCACGCAATCCGTGGTTTTATAGTTGTGACTGTAAGAGAGAGATGATGTCCATATTCAAACAATTTCAGCACATTGCCAAATACCTCTAAGCTACTTCATTCTAAATTTCATCAACCTACATGGGTAATCTGCTATTTTCCATCCACCTGATGTTGTAACTGCTGAACCAAATGTTGACTTCCCAGCATTTGGAAATCTGTCAAATTAAAATATATGATTCTGAACTGAATTCATTATTCGGTGACCAAGATAGAGAATTGAGAGAAATTTTTCAAGCGAGATGATTAAGAAATCCCTGAGTTCCTTCTCCTATACTTACCCCACAAGACCAATGTCTGCTATCAACTTGAGGTTTAAGTCCACTGTTTTGGTTTCCCCCTTTATCCCCATGAATCCATTGGCAGGGCTCCCTCCAGATCCCCCTTTGGCCACAATAAATTCCATCCCTTCCTCATCCAGATCACCTAAAGCAGGTAAATGGCATTAGAATTATCCAACTGAAAACATTGCCCTTCTTATGCAAGGAAGAGATTTCAATCTGATTGGCTATAAAGCTTTAGTTAGATATGAGCTTTAAAGCTCCATTCGATAGTTCTAAGCACCTACCTATTATTTTATGTTGATGTTCAACTGTTATGCCTAAGGGAACTTCTAACACTAAATCCTCTCCCTTTTCTCCCAGCAAGGCAAGTTTTCTAAGGAAAAATATTCAAAATCAATCAAATTTCAGGTAAATGAAACCAAAAAGATAATTATGCTTACTTTAAAACAGACACAATGGTTAGTTACCAAGACTTAAAGAGAAAATAGATTTGGCAGAGATATATCTATAAAACTCACTTGCATGGTTTTCCATCAGGAGCTTTGAATCTCTGTTGTGGGTACGTTGCCTTGATATTTTCTAGAGTTGCTGTTTTTGAGGCTCTAATGATCACATTCCCACCATCCCCTCCAATGCCACCATAACGAGCCAATCCATAACCACCAGAACCCCCTCTCATAACTGCATGCATTCTATCCATAAAGAAATCCTACAATTTGTCAAAAATGGTTTTTGTAATAAATGTGTAACAGATTAGGGGGATGGCCACAAGTATAAGGGTTGAAATCAAGACCTTTCTGTTTAAAAACCGTTGCTCTACCTATTGAGCTAAAGGGTTAACCCACTAGCTAGTGCTAGTAAAAGTGTGGCAGTACTGAGCCTTTTATACACACTATCACACTCTTCCCCCTTTCCTTTTGAGATTCATATCCCTTAGAAATCTCACATACAAGACTCTTCAAACCACTCCATGTGGATAATTTTGTAAAAGATTGGGGAGGGGGTGACCACAATTAGGCTTGAACCCTTTGCTTTAAAAACCAACACTCTACCAATTGAGCTAAAGAGTTAACCCACTATAGTTTGTCCCAAGATATTTATGCAGCACATTAAATTTGATGATTTTTAATAAAGAAATACACATACCTTTGAAAGAATTGCAATTGAAATCAATGAAAGGGAAAATATCCAAGATATCTTCATTTACACATCATTTTATCCTCGTAAAAGTTCACAGAAACAAAAACAGATTTCTAATGGGAAATGTTGACATCTTATCTCCATTCAGAAGTCATTCAGAATACCTTGCACAATTTCGCAACATTATCATCCGGGTACTCTCATCTCACTTGTAATGCAAAATACCCGTATACTTTTTATTTTTAGCTGTATTGAAACCTGACAAGCAAGAGGGGGCATTTCAAAGGAGAAATCTTGGGATTTTTTCATACTATTGAATGAAGAAAATATGCTGCATAAATATCTTGGGACAGACTATAGCTAGTGCAAGTAATAAGAAAATTACACTACATAATAATTTAATATTTATGTTACAATTGATCGGCAAGTTCAACAATTTATATTAATATCTCTGGTTGGCAGTTGGCACAGATGTTGGCACAACAAGGTCAATGATTTGAGAGGAAGTACCCATAATAACATGTATTTGTGCAGCAACCACCATAATCACCTACAACCACTGCTGATAACAGTGATCAATGGGCCCATGAGAGCTATTGATAATATGTACAGTGTATATGTGAGAAAAATGAATATTATAGGTGCTAGTAGGAGCAGTACTGAGACTATGATACACACTGTCACAAATGTATACATGTGCAAATTCATCATTTTTTTCCCGGGGGGAGGGGGAGGGGTCAGATGAGAGATCTGTTATGGTGTATTCATAAGTAAAGATGAGGTAATTACAACATGAATAAATATATATATCACATGGCAGACGAATGCATTACCACAATATCAGCTCCAACTTGTAATGTCAATACATGGACAATATAAAGAATAATGCGCACTAGTGTGATATGTTAAACACTTCATTTGTTGTGGGATCTACTGAGACGTGCAGCATTATGATTTTGCTTCTTTTTACCTTTTTCTTAGCTGTGCTCCTTTTGGGATCATCGCCTTTTTCGAAGTCATCTTCAAATGTTAGACTACTTTGAGAAGTTGGCTTGCTCTCTCTGGGATTCCGCGATTTGTGAGGTTTAGAATATTTCTTTTTGTAAAATTTTTTGTTCTTGTTTTTGTTACCATAGTTGCTGACATTACAAATTTGATATTCTGCCAAGTTAACAAGCTTTTTACTGAATAAACGATTCACTTGTGAGATTGCGATCACCAATGTCGTGAAGGCTGCCATTTTTATTTGTTTTAATATCTCCACAAATAAAAGAGTTCGCAAAATCAAATTATTTGTATTTTTAAATATCTCTGTTCGAGTCCTTATCGGTTTGATCATCATGAATTTTATGGACTAAAATATATGTAATAATTCACAATAAATTTTTATAGAAATTTTCCACACATTTTGGTTTTTTCTCCAATCTATGTGTATTAAGATCTTTTGGGTTATTATATTTTATATATGCTTAATTCTCCTCCATATAAAGAGAGTTCCACAATTTGACCACATGATTTCAGAATGGCAGACGAAATAGAAGGTGCAAATGTTTTAGCGCAAGCATTAAAGGCACAGGTAATGATACATATAAGTTTTGAATTATATGTTTTCTCTGCAGTGTTAGGAATGCTCATATCTTTTTATTAATTCATTATCTTTTCTAGAAAATATCGAAATGTTTAATATTTTTATATTGTTCTGCCGTTCTATATTACGAACTCCGTCCCAGTTCGTGAACTCATATGAACTCAGTTTGGCAAAATAAGAAAGAGAGAAAGAGAGAGATATTGCATTAACTTTTGCAAGGATTGATTATGTACTTACGTGAATTTTGAGAAAGAACAATTTAGTTCAGTGTTTAGTTAGAAAGAAAATGACAATACCCTATTTTGTTCTGTTTTAGCTGTAACTTTAACTTTTAGAAGATCTTAACTATAATCTCAGCTGTGATTTGGTTTGGGGATGCCTTACCTTTATCTTAGTCCCTACTGATACTGTGGAATTATCATTATTGTTCGTGAGGGACCAAAGTTTGTGGCTTTCCTGGGTAACCCTTGTCCACGAATTTACATCCCTATGAACATATTATACAAGCATTTTTTTTAATATTTATTAAAATTATCCTGAACTTGCTACCAATGAAATTACATCCCCATGAACCAGGAAAATTTGGCTACCCATGAACATTGACCACCAGGAATAAAAATGATTCCACAGTACTTTAGTTCATGTAAATTGTCCCATTAATAGTGAGATCATATTAGGTAAAGTTTTAATGATGAAGAAGGGGCGTTGGTCACTTTGCTCCCTCCTCTTCTTAATCACTAAAATTTTACTTAATATGATCTAACTTACAGAGAACAAAACCCACTTTTCATTGGATGATCAGAAGATCTTCACCAATCAAATATTATTTCTGTTTTTGTTAAGAGCTCTCTAAGCTGTCAATCAAAAATGTGACATCACTATGAACTTGTAGAAATTCTTATTGATTAAAAGAGCATCGTATAGTCTGTCCAAAGTTATTGCTTCCATCACTTTTTGATGATTTTTAATTAAAATACAAATACCTGTGAAAGAAATACAGTTGAAATTGATAAAAGGGAAAATGTGCAAGATATCTTCATTGACACATTATCATTTTTCACTCATAAAAATTCACAGGAACGAAAACAATTTTCTTACGGAGATTTATAATGGGGAATGTTTACATCTTTTCACCATTCGGAACCCACTCGTAATACCTCGCACAATATTTCAACGTTATCATCCGGGCTATTTCATGGCTAATGCAATGCAAAGTCCCCGTAGACTTTCTATTTTGGGTTGTGTATTGAAACCTGAAGCGGTAGAGGGGGCATTTCAAAACAGATAAACTGGACATTTTTCATATTAGTGGATGAACGTTGATTGAGCACAAAGGTATTTATGATTATCAAAATATCAAGCGAAAAGTGGTGGATGCAAAAACTCGGGACAGAGTATAGTACAATATTTAGCAACTGCTGATTGGGTGAAAAAGCGGGTAATATTCTAAATAACAGTTATGTTCATGTAGTAAGACAGAGATCTTTTCAGCTGAGCAGGTGCTCATGAGCACTTGTGTTCATTTGTGTTGAAGGAATAGGAATTTTGGTAACGAGTTAACGAGTGCCTGCTGTTCTGAAAAGGCCTCTTGATCAATCTGCTGTAAGTTAGTCACAGAAATTTAACCAAAGTTGCACCACGAAGAAATGTTAAAAACACTATTATTTTCCCATTGATTTGATAAAAAAATGTGCAGTTAAGTTACTTGTAAATTTGGGAGTATAACATACTGGTACATGTATATAGAGATTTGATAAAACATGAAAGGTGGAAAGATGACATATTCTGAAAGTCATTTGATGATTATATTTTGTGCTTTTCAACTAGTACTTGTACATCACAAAGAATGTTTTCAAGAAAAAGACCATTTTCAGATTTGACACAGATTTGATACAGATTTGATACCACTATGGTTCTATATATTTCAGGGAGTAGAGTACATATTTGGAATTGTTGGCATTCCTGTGATAGAAGTGGCATACGCTGCACAAGCCCATGGAATCAAATATATTGGGATGCGCAATGAACAGGCAGTAAGTATAAGTATTTAAGTCATTCCTTTTACAAAGTACTCAGTTGACATATACTATCAGTGTGAATGACCATAATAAAAATGGTACAGATTAAAATGTTGTATGATTCTGTTTTTCTCTCCTTTGAATCCAGAAATACAAACTGAGATACATATGACTAGAATGCATTGTCTTTACAAAAAAATTACAATAAAATGTTTAATAAAAACCAGTACCCATAAACGTGATTTTACCTTTCGCATTCTCAAGGCCTCCTATGCTGCTTCTGCGATTGGCTACATGACTGGGAGGCCTGCTGTGTGCCTCGTTGTGTCTGGTCCAGGCCTGATTCATGCCTTGGCAGGCATGGCTAATGCTCAAGTCAACTGTTGGTAAGATTAAAAAGTCAAAAATGATATTTAGTAGAGTCCTTGATTCTAGACATCAGATGGAATTGGAAACACCTATGCATGGGGTTTTCTTTATGAACATGTTCTTTTCATTCATATTTTGAAAATACTGGATTAAATAGATAACAGTTGTGTGTTTTGGTGTGTTTTGATCACCATTAGTAATGTAGAATATTTTGGATTTGTTAATAATTCAAGGTAGACAACTTTTTGATCCACTGCTTTTTCAGGCCGCTGATTGTTATAGGGGGCAGCAGTGAGCAGCACCAGGAGGGAATGGGAGCTTTTCAGGAATATCCTCAGGTACTGTCAACATTTGGTGATGTTTTTCTCCCCTGATTCCTCCATTTCTATCATCATTACCAGTACATTCCATGTTGTATATTGTTGTTCCATTATTAGGTTGAACTGTGTCGACCCTATTGTAAGTACAGTGCCCGTCCCAGTAAAGTTGAGAGGATTCCCTTCTATATTGAAAAGGTAAAATATAAATGTAAATCAAAAATAATTTCAAAGTACAATGTAAAATCAACCACGCTATATAGCTCCATGTTTGCATGAAAAATTAGTTACATGTATTTGATAAAAATTACCATATCTGTAAAATGCTAATGTTCCATTAAGAAACAAACGGGAAGAAATGGATAGAATACTGGCAATTTTAATCTGTTTTAGGCAGTTCGACACAGTATTTATGGAAGACCTGGTGTTTCGTATATCGACTTGGCTGGAGATATGGTCACACAGAAAGTGAATGTAGCAGATCTCAGGTATTTGTCTAGATATCTGAATATTATTTTTGTATATCATATATTTTTGGAGGAGCTTTTATACCTGATATGCATTTGGATAAATTTATAGCTTCTGGATATTTCATACTTGTCTGATTCAGTCCCAGTGTCAAGTGCCTTGATCCTCCCAAAACATTGGCAGACCCAGACAAGATAAAGGAGGCCATTGACCTCATTCAGTATGCAGAGAAACCTCTAGTCATTGTTGGAAAAGGTACACATTGTTGGCATTTTTCTCCATATATTGTATACTGGAAAAATTTTCCTCCATGTTATGTTTGCCCCATTTGCCCAAAATATTTCACTGCTGTAATCAGGCCAAAAAATCACACAGGCGAAAATAACCCAGTATTCAGTACATGTATTAAGGAACTTTTAGATATCAGTAGAAATGGTCAGTAAACTCAGACTCAAGCAAATATATGTACATGCAATGATTGCCATGGATATGGATAAGATATATACAATAAAGTTTTGTAATGATAATGCACAATCTTATGGTTAAATTCTGGATAATATAATTTCTTGTAATAAATTTGATGCATAAGTAATGAAACATGTTTTCATACCTTCAGGTGCTGCCTATGCTAAGGCAGAGAATTCTGTCAAGAGGTTTATAGAGTCCACACGTTTTCCATTCCTACCGACCCCCATGGGGAAAGGGGTCTTACCTGATGACCACAACCTGTGTGTTTCTCCAGCCAGATCAAAGTAAGATAATTTATTTTTGCAAAAAATTGAAGCAGCAGTTTCTGTAAATGTTAGTCTTATTATATAATAATACATGTAAAACATTCCGTAACACAAAAAGACAAAAAATCATGCAAGGAAAACAAACAAAATATCTTGTCCCTTCATTTTCATTTGGTGGTCTCATTTCTTTCATTAATATTTTTAGAGCTCTACAAGAAGCGGATGTCATTCTACTGCTGGGAGCAAGGTTGAACTGGATTCTCCATTTTGGCCTGCCTCCAAGATTTAATCCAAAGGTCAAGGTCATACAGGTAATCATATAACATTATCCAAGTGGGATTTTTCAATTTAATGTCAAACAAATGTTCCATGTAAAGAATGTTTTTATTACTTCAAAGTAAACTTCCATTCATTAGCTCATTTAATTATTAACCATTTCCTAAACCAGTACATTGATACATGTTTACTCACAAAAATGTTATTAGAAATAATACATGTACTGTATACTGAAATTTTTGTCCCCATTTTATTTTTGGCCCATTTGCATAGTACATGTATGTTATATGAAACTGGCATGTTTGTATCTTCAGCAGTCTAAAACTTGCTTATTGTACTTAGGTTGACATTTGTCCAGAAGAGATGAACAACAATGTGCAGAATGCTGTTTCCCTTGTGGGTGATCTTGACGCTGTAATGACACAGGTATGTAGATGGTCATAGAACAAAATGAATTTAACAATCAGTTTAAGATAAATCTTTTCTAATCACATTGATTTAATCAATAATATGTTTTAAGCCAATCCTTTTTCCTTTCTATTTGTAGATGAATGAACAACTGGACAAGATTCCCGGTCAGTTTCAGTTCAATCCCAAGTCCCCCTGGTGGAGGACACTCAACAACAAAGTCCAGCAGAACCAGCAAGCTGTCCAGGTAAGTACTGCAAGGTGAATACAGGTAGAATTAACCCTGTGTATCTGTTCACCTGATTTGGACAATAATGACAAGGTTTTGATCTCTCTATTACAGACCATGATGGATGATAAGAGTGAACCATTAAACTACTACGCAGCCTACAGTGAGGTAAAGAAACTAGTGATTTAATATCTAGATTACTGTCATTCATGAGGGGTAGGACAGTCAAAATAAAACTGGTTCTTGGTACATAATTTTGCAAGTTACTGCCACAGTTAATGACTCCTGTGAAGAGAAACAATTAACGGTATACCAAGTCCATAGGGAAGTAAATATCTGTGTAATGATATCTATATACCTATAAATCCACACTATTTATTCCTTAGTAGTGAGATAGATGAGTTTGGGCAGGAAAACTTGGTTTCTAGGTATTATCTATTGTGTGATGATTAATGCAATATTTTACAACTCAAACTTTCTGCAAAGTGTGAAATATTGAGTTTAACCTACAGATACAAAAGTTTCTACCCAAAGACTGCATTATAGTCAGTGAAGGAGCCAACACAATGGACATCAGTAGAACCATGGTTCCCAATTACCTCCCACGACACAGGTAAATAGATGTATACATTGGAAAATGACTTTTAGACCTCAACACTTGTCCTATGACAGTACATCTTCTACACTCTGGTACACTCTGGTTCATGTAACTTAAAAGGACAATGGTCTAGTGGTAACTCAAGTTTACGAATTATGTGTTGATATTCATTGAATACACACATGAACAGTTTAAGATATGCTTTTGCCCTTTGTTTTGTCTGTAGGTTGGATGCTGGTAGCTTTGGGACTATGGGAGTGGGATTGGGATTTGCCGTGGCAGCTGGGATCTGGTGTAAGGACCACGCCCCTGGGAAGAGAGTGATATCCATCCAAGGAGACAGTGCTTTTGGGTTTTCTGGGATGGAAATTGAAACAATATGCAGGTAATTGTCTAGATATGATGGTAACGTTATATTTTAAGACATCAGTACATGTATGAAGAAATTGAAACACTATTTACAGGTACAAGCTACCTGTGACTTTGATGATCATAAACAATGGAGGAATTTATGCGGGGTTGCCTGAGGATGTATGGAAATCAATGCAGGCTGAAGACCTTACACTAATGTAGGTACTTTTATACATAGAGGGTATCAAATCAATACTTCCAAAAGCCATATAAGAAAAACTTATTCTTTATCATTTTTTGATTTAGCTTCTAAAGTTGCACAGTGCAGCTACCTAACCTTAGAAATACAATGTACAATGTATAATGAAATACCATTTCAACAGCAGACACCAAAAAAACAACCGGGAGAAGGAGTTTTCAAAGCAATTCAGAATTGATTATTTAAAACTACATGTAAATATATTACAGCAAAAATGAAAACATCAGTTCTTTCTAGAGTAAAATGATTCTAACCAAACATTCAATCCAAACAGGTCGCCTCCAACAGCTCTTATGGCTGCCGCCAGGTATGAGAAAATGATCGAAGCTTTTGGAGGCCGAGGGTTTTGTGCCAGAAAAACAGAAGAGATCAACAAGTATCTGACGGAGATCAGGAAGGACGAGGAGAGAGTGGCGCTCCTCAACATCCTGATTAGTCCCATGTCCTCAAGGAAAACACAGGTACATTGTAAACAACAGAATTAGCTTTAATGTTTATCCAAATATCTTGTGTGCATGTGCTTAGGCAAGTTAGTTATTTGTAACATGATTAACACAGCACTGGGTTTTATTTTCTGCAAATGTGTTCTTAGATTACAAGTAGGTAATTTTACCCTTCAAGCGGTAGATGTAAAAGGCAAATTTTCACCAGAAATGAATTGGTATTGACAGATTATAGAATGTATAAATTATTTTGGATGAATTGAATTATTTCTTTGAACATGAATAAGTGTTTTATTTGCACCAGAACATGAAACATTGTATACAGTTTAATTGGTTTTTCCTAGCTGTTAGTTTATTTGATGATATTTCTATTGCATTTGCAGGATTTTGATTGGTTAACCAAGTCCAAAATGTAAAATGTGAACATGGACTATCAGTCAGATTCTGTTCAGAGACAGTCATTTATAATCAAGAAAGGACATGACATTCTTGGATGTGTTCAGAAAGACTGAATTCATATTGAGAGATAGGAACCAGTGATTGCGTGTAGATGTACCAGTGGTATTGTTGTACTTTATACAGATGATGATTTGTGATCCACAAAATTTCCAAGAATTTTGTTGGTGTTTAGTGTACACACAGGTGCTTCAATCATTATACACAATGTACCGTAGTTCCAGTATAAAATACTGCTTTAGCTGCTTCTTTAATGTATATTAATGACATTAAGTTGAACATGAGCATGTAATTAATTCATATTTGTTGTGTGATTTGGTCCAAATACCATACTTACATTGTATAAAGTATTTTCCATGTGATAAAATAAATAAATGTAAAAAGCATGTTGTGTGATAAATTATTCAGTGACGTCCTTGTACACATCAAAATTGTGATCAATTTATAACAATTTATCAAACAATGCATTCGTAATTTTATTAACTGAAATCATCAAACCAGAATCATAACTTGCCACATTACTAACATAGAGAAGGATTTGATGAGCATTGTCAATCATTGTAATAGCAAGCTGTTTATTGTAATATTTACATGTAATGCCATTTCTTATGAATACCTGTTTTAAATATTGGTATTATTGTTTATCTGTGATAATGTGATACACTTTTTATATGCAAACTTTTATTGTTTTGATTAAGAAGTGTGAATCAGTTTGCATACTTGTTTGATTTATAAGTGATTCCAGCTTAGAATATAAACTCAGAAAACTCTTGATTCTGTTTATTTCTTCATCACAGCACCTTCGTTAAATGTTGCATATTTGATACATTAATGAAAAGAACACTGGAAAAAATATAGATTTTATTTTTCTGCCCTTTTATATCAAATTTTACAGTAAAATTAATAAATATAAATAATTACATAACAACTCATTATAAACCTAAACGTTTAAGATTGATAAAATAAGTACCGGCACTGGTTATGTACAAAGTGGGTAAAAAATTGTGTCTATTACAGACTAATGTTGTTGTGTCACTCAATTACTGTACAGACAATACACCATCTAAGAATTAATATATCATCACCAACAAATCACAATGACATAAAAACAAAGAGGATACATATATCACAGCACAAATACATCTTATTCAAACTATACTCTAAAAAGAAGAAATCATAAACAACAACGAAATCAGATGTCAATGGATAATCTTAAATATTGGAAAATAGTGATTGGCTGACAACTTTCCCTATGATTTTGCATCAATCTAAAATCAATATTAACATATTTATTGATATGTTCATTAAGATTGAGAAGCACTGCCCACATAAGCCTTAGGCAAAATAAATAGTTTGCATTCACAAAACTTATCATAATATATAAAGGCACTTGATGTTATGAATTACACAAAAATAGTAAGAAGACACGGAATTGGGCTAAGGTCCTCAGTAAAGCCAAGAATAATGAATTAAGTCCTTTTTCCTTCACAGGAAGTGGGATATAAAAAAAGATGTACGTTCTTGCAGCACAAACGGTGAAATCCTGCTTATGAATCGGTTTCTTGTAAAGACGCTAGAATAATCTTAACCAAGATAGTAGAAAATTAATCTAAAAATCAAACTTAGAGAGCTTTTAGAATGAAATTAATTCATGAATATACTATTACATTAAGACAAAACAAGTTCCTCTTTTCAAATTATGGACATGATACATTGTAATGCCTGAATGTAGACTTCCCTGATGAGTTTGGGGGAATGCTTGTAAGCCATCAAACAGCATCTACAGCCTCAATGTTTGACTGCTGTTGAGTCGCCTGATTATTATTCACACATCGAGTCACTTTCTCGAAATGAAAGAAATGTCCGCGGACTTTCCTACAATACACGGCATAGAGCACCCAGGCCAGGCAGATGAAGACATAGGAGATGATGACCAGGAGGCCGAACTGGTGGGGGTAGGGGGCGACGATGACCATCACAAACTTGAGCATGTCCATCAGCTTGTTCATGGAGTTCTGCATGGAGCTGACGATGCCTCGCTCTGTCTCCTCCACTGTCTGTAGGAACAGCTGGGTGATGGTCAGGTCCGACACCCACAGACCTGTAAATGATGGACACCCAATTAAAAACTCTTTATTATAAGGCTCAGAATTTTTATGCAAACTAAGCCATTTTTTCTTTGCAAGCTATAGTATGTAAGTTGTTGACAATTAAAAGACTGTCATGTTAAATTTTTGATTCACTGAAATCTGCTTTTTAGATCAGTATTCTTTTAATAAGGATACCAATCAAAACATTTTCATATACACTGTAATGTATCATAGACTTATGTTTTTTCACATAAATTTAATTTTGCCCCATTTTCCTATTGTTATGGTTATTTATTTATGAATTGTATTTTGAGGTTATTTAAAAGGAGCAAATTCATTGTTCATGCCATTGGTTAAAGGTAATCTGAATGAATTTCACTCTGTTAATATTTGTTGATGCAAAAATCATTCCAAATTACAAATAAGACTTACCAAATCTTGCAGAAATGATTCCAATCATTAAAAGCCATATTGAGATATCTGGAGTTATTTCAGGTGAAGTAGATGTTGTTCCATTACAGAGAGTAACATTTAGTCCTGGTGCTAAGGTAACATTTATGAAAGCCTCTGTGGCATTATAAACTGTTGAAGTCACTGATGTGCCATTGGCAGTGTGCATTAATGTGCTGTTCTGACACATTGCACTGGATGTTTCAGGCGTCGGGGATTTAGACGACCCAAACAGATCAAACGGACTGTTAGGGATCCACACAGAGACGACACACAGACACAGACAGAGAATCTCTGCTCCGAGTCCGAACAGCCCGGTCCTCTCCAGGCCTACACACTGACGGATCTTGGGATAGGAAATAGCTCCCATGATTCCTAGCAAGGCCCCTGCTGCCTGAAGGCCTCCAAGAACTGCCTCAGAGAGTCCTTGGGAGTAAGCATAACCTAAAACATACAATCAAACAAAGATTTGAAAATAGAATGGAGAAGCTTAGGTGAACATTTAGTTCCAATATCCAATTAGCATCAGCAATGATTGTAATCTCTCTCTCTCTCAATTGTTTTTATCCCTGCCACAGATTTTTGACTCCCAGTCTCACCATCACTGTAGAAACGAATCCTCTGTAAGTGATAAAAACACCCCTTACCTATGGTGATCTTGTCAAACCCCAGCACAGTCATATACAAGAAGGAGAGTCCTAGCCCAGCCAGAGCAACCTCGTACTTGAAGTAGGTCCTGTAGCCAGTGTAGAGGGTGATGAAGCTGTAGAAGACCTTACTCAGGAACCACTGGCAGCCACTCAACTCCATCTTCTCTTCACTGGTCTGTGGGGGCTCTGGAGCACTGCTGGGTTTGTCCTGATTTTTGTTTTCTTTGTCAGTTTCCACAGTTATCTCCCCTGCCAGATCAGATTTCTCTTCTCTCTCCTCTGGGACAGTGTTTCCATTTTCAGGTGCAGTTATCTCCCTTTCTTCTTCCTCTTCTGGTGGTAGGGATGATTTGGCTTCAAGAACATTGTTTGAAGTCAGAAAAAGTAAATATTACAGGTTTTGGGATTAATTGAATTAAACCACAATTGTGTTCTTGTTAAAGATTTTGAATGAAAACAATTACATGTACTTCTAAAAGAAGTTCTTACCAACAAGATCTGCTTTTTTCTTATACATCTTGTTTTTCAGAGCAGGGACTTCATTGTAGACCTTCAGTATAAGGTAATATTCTACAAACACAGAGACTAGGTTCCAGGCCCCGATCAAAACAGCACCATACTGAATGCCCAGCCAAGTCATGACCTGACCAGTCAGAATAGGGGCCAGGATCTGGGTGCAGAGGTCAATTGCTCGGAGTTTGGAGGTCATCGCTGTAGAGGAATTTTATACCTTATTAGGTTCAAATATTTACTTGTTTAGTAATATCAGTTTTATTTACTATGACTGAAGATAAGTTAAGAACATTTTTTGTTACACAGCTTTTTTTCTCTTCCTCTCTCTTTCTCATCTCCCACACTTTCTCTTTCCTTTCTCTCTCTTTCTGGAATGCACATTTTTTATTTCTGCAACATATTTCCACCATCCACCCAGTATCAATATCTCTCTTTTTCTCTCACCCTATCCCTTTTATATTTCTCTCTCTCACTGGCTAGTACATGTATGTCCTTATCCCTGACACAGATTTTCACTATCCTCTCTCTCTCTCTCTCTCTCTCTCTCTCTCTCTCTCTCTCTCTCTCTCTCTCTCTTACCGGCTAGCATGTCTTTATCTCTGCCACAGATTTCCACTACCCAGTCCTTCTCTATGGCAATCTTCCTGGCAATACTGGAGAGGTCGGCCAAAATGGACACCACTATGATCACCACACGGCTCCCCTACAGCAAACAAAGCCACACCAATCTTCTTAATTTGATGCCACAATATACTTTCCTATGCATTTTATTTTCCCTATACATAAAAGATATTCTTGTTAATTTATTAATTCTTAATGTACATTTGAAGGTAGATAAGTTTTTCGTTGATGTTTTTTCCTTACCTCTACCAACAGAACAGACACAGAAGGACTCTCTTTATCAAATCCAAAGAAGAAAACACAGAAGACAACTGCAGCACACAATACGACCAAAAGGTTCTGTATCACCAAGGAAACCCTGGCGGCTGAAAGAAACCCAGAATATGGAAATTAGAACAGTATCCAATTATTTTATTGATAAATATATTGTTAGTTAATTTGTAACCTATGAATTTATAATATTTTCATATTCTGTTTAAATCTTAGTGACTGCCTAAATGCTTTGTATAACATTCTTTCAAATTTCATGATAGATACCAATATTCATAATTGAAGAGTGAAAATTGGAGTTGCTGAATGTTCATAAGATTCAAGTCAAGTTGATGGTATAAATAGAAAAGAATCAAAGTGAAATACCCTGGCAACAGTCTGAATACATTTTCTGTTGCTACCTGTTAGTCGGGGTGTATTGTCCACCCAATATCCAATAAGTCCGGCAAACAGTAGTGTGGCCCCTCCCGAAGAGAATCCATACACTGCTGGCAGCTGGAGGGAGTCAGGGGACAGGCTGATGAGGAACAGCCCCACCCCAAAGGACCACATACGGTCCCCCTGTCAAACAGGAGGAAATAAAGCTCACAGAAAAATAGCACAAAAATTGCTTGAGAGTGAGAGAGAGAGAGAGAGAGATTGTACTTTGCAGCATGAAAATAGTCTCAGGGAGAATAACAGAGAATGAGATTAAAGAGACAGAGAGCAGAGTGGACTTACCCATGCTGACATAAAATGGCTGATAAATACATATATCTTTGTTTTCCTTTCAATCTGGAATTCTGAAATGAATGAAAAACATTTATCTTAAACCCTCTGAAAAATAAAAATCAGCAACTTACCCCCCTAATGCATTATAGGGTCCAGGAAATCCATAAAAGAAATAGATCTTTGTTATCTTACAGATCAGAAGATTCCAAAGAGTTAACATAAAAGATAATTAACAACAGATCTTATTTCAGTCACTGTTACCAGTTGCACTGACAGTTTGTTTTGCCGACTCCTTCTTATCTGGGGGTGCTTGATCAGAATCCAGAACAAATGCTGGATTAGTTTCTCCCTTTGCTAAGTTGTCAATCTTATATTTTGAATTTCTCATTTTAAAGAATCTCTAACACATTAGCCAACATAAGCATAGGGGTGGTTTTCTTTCCTCTATGTATTGCAGCATAGTAACCAACTCAGAGTTGAAATAGATTTCAACATTGGGCCTCACACCCTGTTATTTTGATATTCACATAAAATACTCACAGGTGAGGTTCACCAAAGGTAAGATTTATATAAAATACAAGCTACCTTTATTTTACAACCAGAAATGCGGCCTGATAGTACAGGTATTTTAGGGTTATGAGATCTAAAACAAACAGTATACATGTATATTCCGTTCTGCAAAATCCAATAAGCAGAGATTGATACACTATAAAGGTTTTTATTCATTTTATACTACATTAATGGCTAGAAAATGTATAGAAATATCAAGCAGCCAAATATGAGACATTTACGTAAAGCTGACCTTGATCATTTGTTGTCAAAGGTTGTAAAATAATAAAACTGTCGGATAAATTTATATGTATACATGTGTGACACATATGAGCATCCTTTTAACATTAACCCATATACATGTATTTTGTCACACATGATTCTCATTCTACACAGTCGTGATCATGCAAACATTTAGTAGAAAGTAGGATCCTTATGGGAAATGTGTGTCAAAGCATAATATTTCTTATGGTATAATTCAGAACTTTAATTCATGGTTAGAAATCTAAACCAAGTAAATAACAGTGAACAGTTAAAAGTTGAAATTATCATGTGGATCTAGTTTTATAACTAGAATACCATGCTTTTCTGACAGAGATTCCATTTAACAAATAACTACGGGTATACTGTATGTCTATAGGATTCATTGGCTGCAGGCACCAATCCCCCGCCCTTTCATTTGCATATAATCTCATGATAAAAACCTATGTAAAAGCATTATCATTTAGGTATTTAACTTGTCTGTTGTAATGTATTCACTGTCATGTCTATGTGCGCACAGTAATGATAACACGTATACATCACATGCATATGCAGTGTTTTTATAAATGGCCAATCGATTTGACAAGTCTCAAAAACCTGTCTTTTAAATATCTTATGCAGAATTCAGTGATTTAGCACTCATCTTCACACCATGTAACGTTTTGTCTCACTTTTTGTTTTTGTTGACATTTGGTGGCTGTTCGTTCAATCCGGGATGACAGTGTAACGGTTTTAATTTTAACGCTTCCCGTCATAAGAACGTTTATATCTCAGATAAACAATTTGAGAAGTTAAAGTCTCAATTTAACACTGATTTGTTTTCTAAGCATGGCAAAAATGGTATAGTATGTTTCTTATTTGGCCAAATAAATCATTGTGGACATCAATAAAGTAATCATTTTATCATGACGGAACAATAAATAAGTATATGATTAATATTTTTAAGTAACAAGTCTTCTCACTGTGCAGATACTTATAAATGATGCTTTAAAATATTAGTTGACGGGTTTTTATGTTGGTTGTTTACAGAATCTAGATGATTATCGATACTGCATCTGGTTATGCTAACAAGGAACGCCAAGAACTTTACAACAAGGTTTTACCACTGCGCTCAAACAGTGTTCACTCGATACATAGTCGTGACCCCACCAATGGCTGAGGCACAGACTACTAACACTGGGAGGGAGAGCCCCAAACCAGAGGAGGGAGAGGAAAAGAGACCGCAGTTCGGGGGAAGATTCCTGACAAATCCCGAGGATGTGTTCCAGCATAACGCATGGTATTTCACTCAATGGTTTTTACTTAAATAGTAGTGACAATTTAATATAACTGTGCAAATACAAGATGACTTATATACAGTAAAGCACGGTTACAAGAACACACTTATAAAATGAAGTCATGCTTTAGCTTACAGTGAAATCTGTACACTTTTCAGTTATAAATAATTATATAACACAATGAATGAAAATTGTTTGTCCTTGATGCTTTGCTATAAGCATTTTACTCTAATGTGTATATACATGTGACTTGCAACTTTTGTCAGTTTAAATCATTTGGAGTATTGGAAAAACATATTCAAAATGACAATAATATGTGTAGCAGAAAACTTGAAAACTTGATGTGTAAAATTTTTTTGCCAATGTAATTCTTGAAGGGATAATGTAGAATGGGACGAGGAACAAGAGATGACTGCCAGAAAGAAAACACAAGAGCAGCTGAATTCAGCACTGTCCGCTGAAAAACAGGGTAAAAATTTGTCCAAACAAACTCATTTCTGTCAAAGGGTAGTTCTACTGCAGAAAAATGCTTTACCCAAAAAGATTTTTTTGTTTTGACTTCAACACTGCATTTATTACATACTATTAACTAATTGATAGTTCTGCAGTGGGTATTATGAAAATTTTGAACTTGCTGTATTGCATGCTGGTTTAGACTGGCCTTGTTTATCTGAAAAAGGCAATAGTATGAAAAAGAAAGAAAGGTTTTATGATCATATTGCTTTATACCTAATTGAAGGGTTTGTAATTCTCATGTACCGGTACAGGTACTTATACATGTATATAGATTGTGATTTGTTACTTTTAGAGGAGTATGAGGAATTAGCCGATGAATATTGGAACAAGTTCTACCAGATTCACCAGAACCGGTTCTTTAAAGATAGACACTGGCTCTTTACTGAATTCCCAGAACTTGGTCCTGATGAAAAGCATATTGAAGATGTTAAGAGTGCAGTAGATGGCCCAGCATTTCCAGGACAGGGAGCCAAAAGGAGGATATTAGAGGTTAAATACAACAGTTTCAGAAATACAGTACAATATCAATTTGTTATAAAGCCATCTCGGTTAATTCAAGATCCCATTTTCATAATTCAACTAAAAGTAAACCAATCTAAACATTCAACACTTATTTTTTTCTCAAATGAATTGTTCAAAAGGCATGTTTTTAGTTTTTATCAAATCAAGCATATCAGCATTTACCGGTATATGCTTATGAAATTGAATGAAACACTAAAAAATATCACTTAAGGCTAATCATTCCACTTATTAACAATATTTTATTCTCCTCAATGAAAATGGCACCCCCAGTCTATGAAGTTCAAATCTATTTTGGTCCTGTACTTAATTAACAAATGTACACATGCCCATCATGCATGTATGATTTATGTGAAAAATATTCACATATCATGTCATGATTTCAGGTGGGGTGTGGGGTTGGCAACACAGTTTTTCCAATTCTGCAAACAAACAAGTAAGAAAATGACATGCAATGCATATTTACAAAATACATGTAATATATATGCCATTTTTTAAATTTTGATTATAAATTGAAATGTACAGAATGTTTAATGTTCTCAGTTTAAACTTTCAGTGATCCAGAACTAATGGTGTACAGCTGTGATTTTTCCTCCACTGCAGTTCAACTTGTCAAGGTGATCTTTTGAATCTTTTAAATGATACACATATAATTCCTTGCAGTGAACAAGAATAAAGTATTTCTTAGTTGTGTACATGTACCTATACTAGTAGTGAATTGTATTCTCTTCATACAGATGTCAATTGTGTTATTTCCACTCTCATGATCTATTATGTATTATCATTTGAAACTTTAAACAAAAATTGATTTCTTTTGAAAATCTCTCTATCACTTTGTTGTTCAAATTTTTATGATTGGGGATAATAGGAGCACCCTGATTATAACCCAGACACCTGCCACGCCTTTGTGTGTGATGTCACGGATGATAAGGCGGAGATTCCAGTCCCTGACCAATCGTTGGACATCATCATCCTCATCTTTGTGTTGTCAGCCATCAGTCCAGAAAAGTGAGCTGTTGTGTGTAAACTCAAAGATATAATGGCTCCCACTTTGTATATTCACTGAATTTTTTCAGAGATTTTTGTGAATTCATAAAAAATTATAAATTGCATCAACTGGAAGTCTTAAATGTTAAACTGTTCTATTTTTAGAATGCAGTATGTACTAAATCGTCTGGCACAGCTTCTGAAGCCAGGGGGCAAAATTCTCTTCAGAGACTATGGAAGATATGACTTAGCACAGTTAAGATTTAAAAAAGGTTAATGAGTGTTAACTTTTGTTTTCAAGTACCAGGTACCATATACATGTATACATGTGCATAACTAAAGAGTGATTGTCATTGTCACAACCGTTCTATGTCCAATTCTGAAATGATCAGGTCTTTACATCTGTTGGTCATAAATTGTTTTTACTTCTTCTATTTAGGTCACTGTTTAGCAGAGAATTTTTATGTACGAGGAGATGGCACCAGAGTTTACTTTTTCACTCAAGGTAATTCTTGTCCAACATACATCCCAGGCTTTAGTAACATAAATACTGATCTTGTACAACTCTCAGTCTTGAACAAATTAAATATTGTTTTATACACTTTACAATTAAATCTGAAGGTTGTGTTCTATGAAACTCATTTGATCTAACAAATTTAACTAAAAGCCTGTTGAATCATATTGTGCATAACCAAATTAATTTTATCAGTTACTTTAATATGAAATCTGAGTAAACTGGCAGGATACAATTAAAAACACATGACAACTTGACATTGTACTGTAAAAGCTGTCTTATCTGACATATTACATACATCATGGTCTAATCTGATAGATAAACAGTTAAACCTTTATCTAACATTTTACCAGAAAAACAGACATGATCCAACATTAGAGAGTAAACCTATCTCATCCAACATATGTATGTAAAACCTATCTCATCTGAAATATGTACAATAAAATTTGTGTCTTCTCCAACAGTATTTACAGTAAAACCTGTCTTATCCAAATATTCACAGTAAAACCTGTTGAATTTGCACTGTAAATCTGTCTAATCTTTTAGTTGCACAGTAATATCTGTCTAGTTTGACAGTTGTACAGTAAAATCTGTTTTATCTGGTACATTACAGTCAATTCTGACTAGTCTGACTTTTGTACAGTAAAATCTGTCTTATCTCATCATACTGTTAATCCTGACTTGTATGATGGTGTTTTGTTAAAGGTGGAATGCCAAATTTGAGACATTATGATAGAACCTTGCTCAAATGACATGAAAATGTACAGCAAACCCTGTATTAGTTAAAGATTATTCTATGAGAAGTATTTTATCTCACACCTGTACAGCAAAACCATGTCTTTGGGTATATGGAAAAGTACAGTCTGAAACATCACAGAATATTCTGTCCAAAAGCTGCAAAGTAAACATGATTGTTTATGACAATTGCACAGCTAAACCTTGTCATTATACTGTAAAACCTGTCTTATCTGACAGTTGTACAGTCAAATCTGTCTTATCTGATGGCTGTTCAATAAAACCTGTTTTATTGACAACTGGTACATAAAACTTGTCTGTTCTAACATTACCAGTAAACCCTGTCTTATCTAATACATGTGCAGTAAAACCTGTCCAATCCGACTTCTTTACAGTCTAATCTGACACATTTAAAGTTAAATCTGTCTATTCTGACATCTGTACAGTAAAATGTGACTAATCTGACACTTGAACAGTAAAACCTGTTTAATCTGACAGCAGCACAGTAAAACTAGTCTATTTTGACAGCTGCTCAGTCAAACCTGCGTTATCTGATTCATATACAGTGAAACCTGATTAATCTGACACATGTACAGTTAAATTTGACTATCCTGACACTTGAAAAGTATACACTGTTTAATCTGATAATTGCACAGTAAAACTATTCTATTCTGACAGCTTCACAGTAAAACCTGCATTATGTGATTCATGTACAGGTAAACCTGTCTAATCTGACACCTGTACAGTAAAACCTGTCTTATGTGACACATATACAGTAAATCATGTCAATTGTAACACCTGTACTGTAAAACCTGTCTTATCCAACACTGGCTAAACAAAATAGATGTCTGTCTTATATTATTGCCCGCTGCATAGCATTTTGGGAAAGACTAAATGTTTATAAATAGAAGATGTCATCATACTAAACTTTAAAATAATCTGTGGTTTTACACTTTAATTTTTCCAGAGGAGTTGAGGGACATGCTAACTAAAGCTGGGCTAACAGAGGAACAGAATCACATTGATAGACGGCTACAAGTAAACAGGGGCAGACAACTCAAAATGTATCGAGTCTGGATACAGTGTAAATACAGGAAATAAACTTTAAAAAATAAGCTTTTATCAGTTGTTGTTTTAAAACGAGGATTGATGCAGGCAAGGAGTTGGTGTTTTCAGGATTTGAACCATGTGAATATGCAAACCCTTGCTGCAGCTTCATTGGTATTGTGAATTGTCAAAATAGTTCACGCCCACCAAACAATACCAATTGGAAATGTAAAATAGATAGAAATTGGGATGAGTATGATCCATCAAAATTGATTTATTCATTATCATTATTTTGACAAAAAAAAAAAAATACCCAGACCTAAACCACGTTGTTTCTATGATTTTCTTAAAAACTACTCTCTCCACCACGAGGTTTGGTCCTTATACAATGTAACTATTATCAGAATGAATTGTACATATCGTAATTTGGGTACATCACAACATCACAGTAACAATTGTTTATTAATGGCCGATGTCTGTGATGAGACATCAGTCGTGGAGTTTCATACAGAGACATTGGTACGGTGTAAACGAAGGACATGCGGTACTTTGTTGGCAGTATCCGAAGTCGTAACCCGTGGAAACGCAGTGGGCGTGGCAGTCCGCACAGTCTCCGTAACTTATACAAGGCCCTCTGTGATTGGTCCCAGAAACCACGACAACTAGGTAAACAAAAAGAATCCCCAGGGTGTGAAGCGTCATCTGAAATGTGATACATATTAGAATGAGACACGCGACAGGGTTTTTTTTTTCTCATTAAAAATAATTGGTAAAGAATATGAATTGTTTCAGTGATGTGAAAGAAGAGAGAAACTCCAGCCAAATCATTAAATAAACATTCTTCAAATAGCTGTCAGAAAAATACCCTTTTAAGCTAATAAATTTTAGTAAAACTTCTCATCATATATGGTGCATTAAAAAAGGGAAACCAAACAGAGGTATCTTTATTTTAAATAATTTCTCTCAGTGTTCGTGTAGCTCACTGACTCCCATATCAGAATCGAACAAAAGCTGGGCAAATGCTATTCATGTTGTAATAATGAAACTTTAAAAAAAAAATCTTACCTTAGATTTTAGGGGAAATCGGGGTAATTTAAAGTCTCCTATAAAATGTTATTCGAGGAATCTTTATATATATTACCTGACTCATCTGTCAAGTGCTGAAGACCGGACCAGCGACATGAAGCGGTGTTTTATTTCATGTAATTTGTCATGATCTGGAATCATACCCAACGACGATACTGCACTTGACGAATCTGGTGGTCGTTATTTAATTATTAATTAATACTGATTATCTGTGAGGCGAGGCATTAAACTATTGTGGTCATCTATTATCGGTGGGTTCATGGCAACTCATTGTTCAAACGGGGGTTATTGACCATCCGATCGGCGACACGCGCATTCTTTTGCACGTTCGGATCTATCAATGGGTCCCTCTACATTGATATATTCTGACTTATAGTTGATTTAGAAGCTGTTACTTTGAAGTTTCAATAACACAACAAACAACTGGCACGTAGCATTGTTTTTTCAACGTGGAGGGCCAGACCTACCCCAAAATATTCTGACAAGCAAAATATCTTTATCAAATCCATAAAAGAGGGGAGGGGGGGGGGTCTGATTCTCTTATAGCCAGTACCAACCTTCAGTATAGATGTAATACAAAAAGTTGAAGAGTCAGTTTGTTGATTGATAAAAAGAACAGATTTATTCCCAAAAAAAGTTGAGGGGCCACCCCCCCCCCCCCACCCTCCATGTTGCGGCCTTTAATAGACTTGATATCAAAATATAATAATGTTCAAAGTGATTCTTATTAACGAAAGATTCGATCGACGCCTTTTTATAAACATTATATACTGTGATAATAGATAAATTGAACATTTTAGGTAATTATGAATTATAACCGCAATACAACTAACCCCCCCCCCCCCTCCCGAATATGAATTGAAGATTGGAGAAAATAAATTAACTTTCAAAATAAACGATGCAACATGCCTGTTATAACTATGTATAAGCATATACAAATCGTTAAGCTCTTACAACTTATTTACTAGGTTCTTGCCATATTATTAGCTGTATGAATTGTTCCTTCTTACTTATCTTGTCGACTACTACGTCGACAATATTTTCTAATGTGTAATCTTTAATTGACTCACTGTCTCAATCCACGGCCCTAGGTACGCACAGTTCTCAAAACATACAGTAATATGCCCGTATTCAGATATCCCCTCCCCCGGACGGGTGTCCGAGGGATAATTTTGTTTACAAGAGGGTCCGGACCTCACTATAGATCCGCTATGATCCGTCACAGGAATGAAAATTTAAAACTCAGGACAAGTCAGAGGTCGAGTGTCTGTAGTTTATGGCGGCCTTCGTTATACGGTTAAGCAATCAAGTAACACTTTTCGAACACACGGGTCTGCAAATTTTATTTTTTTATTATATTCTGACATATACCAGGACATTACACAAAGGCGCTATTTTACATAAATTAATTAAAGAGGTATAGCGCCTTTTCCCAATATTTCGCCTACACCCGTGTTTGAATGGAAAGTACCTGTTACTAAAAATAGAAACAGGTATCTGTCGCAAAACCTAGGTACTGATTTTATAATGGTGTCTGTATTAACCACTGGTTTGTCATAAATTCAGAAACCTGCATCGAGGAATGGATTTATAGAACTGCGTGTATAAAGACAGTTGATATTCTGAACCGTGATAACTTTTAGTAAAATAGAATGAACAGAATCATTAATGGAGTATAGTGTTATTGAAAAGATCTGTTTATATTAGGTGTGTTCATACTTAGAATTAAACGAAAGAATTAAAAAAATGTCCAGCAGATTAGATACATGTAATTTAAAAATCGCTATTCTTCTTATGCTTAAAGTGGAAAGAAAAAAATTCTACTTGATGGAATTGATCCAGCAGCCGCAATATCAAAAAGTTCTATGCGTTACCACTAGACCACGCATATAACACCTTATATCAAGATCGGGATCGAGATTCACATCTACTTTCAATTTCAACTTGTGTTCAATGTTGAGATGGACACGAATCTTCTTCAGTTCCATAAAGGTATTTATTAACGCTTTATCAGCATGTCATTAGACAGTTCACTTATTGAATGGAATATAACGGAATGGAATAGATATATTTACTATTTATTATGTAACTTTTATAGAATTCGTATAAAAACTGGAAGATTTATACGAAATGTCGAGTACTTGTGAAAAGAAATGTTCCCATTGATACTGCGTTATCAAAACCGACGGATGGCGGAGTCCCATACAAAACGTCAGGGATCTATGTGTTCAAACAGAAAAGAAAGGTGATTTACCTCGGCATGTCATCGACTGACATCCGTAACCGCATCCAGGTATGAATTCATTTGCATGTTATTGGTATTTTTGATACTCGTACTTTTTTCTCAAATTTTGTTGTTAAATGTAATGACTCTTAATGAAAATCTCTCAATTCAAAAGAGAATTATAACATGTAACATAAAATCATTTGTAGGATGTAAACAATTTTGATAACAAAGTTTGATGTGACAATATGAAGATGTGTATAAAGTGATTTATCTCTTTAACCTCTCTTATTGAAACAGGCACACCTGAGCAATAATGATCGGCAGGCGGTTGGCAAATATTTACAGAAGTGGCATTTCAGAGCCATCACAGTTTCTTGGGTAGAAGAAAAAGATGCTGAAATCAAGGAGAAACAATACATAGATATTGTTAGCAAACTGCAGGGTTGTGCACCAGTTTTAAACAAAACATCTGGAAACTCAAAGAAAATCCCCAAAAAGACTTGGCTGTGGAGATTTTTCAAATAAAACCCAAAATCTGCATTTGAAATGTTTTGACCGTTTTCTTTAGATTATTTCCAATTTTTTTTTTTTAATGATGCCTAAAATTACATTCACTATTGAAAAGCTCAGAAAATGAAACGTGTGATATGATGTCAAGAGGGAGTATAAGAAGGGTCCTATCCCTGAAAGCTGCCCAGGTTTATTACAATTTACATTTAATGTAAAAAAAAATTGCCATCATGAATAATAAATCTGAAAAATTTGAAGCAACATGTTCCAGTAGGAAAAACAGTCATTTCCATAGATTTTATTCTATCTGATTTTCAATAGCCATGAAAGCATGTACTCAGTACAGCTTGCAAATCAAAATAAGAAATAAATACACAATAAATTTAAGAACAATTTTTGCCACTTTCTCCATCAGTTTCAACATGATACATTTATCTATAGCAACATGAACTTTTAACACGTTTTACAATACAATACAGTGTATTAATTATTAAGATCGACTAATTTTTAATCCTGCTTGATTTAGATTTTAAAATAATATCTCTGATAATGAAACATCAATAGAGACCACTAGTAAATCAATGGACACATGTAATTGATACCAATACTAATAATGACACAGTTGACTTGAGAGATTATATTTGTAAGAGTTGTCCTATTTTGTATTGCATCATCTCTATGTTCTGATGTCTTTAAGGAGTCAAACGTTTTGGGTCCCTTGGGAATAAAGATGTCTTTCTGATATTGTCGAGGCCTAGATATAACATAGTCACTCTTTCCATGCCTAGAAATGAAAATATTTAAAATAATAGTAAAGTTTATCAATTCAAACTACCAATTCAATCTTTATGTTGGAAGATGGCAGATTTGTCAGTACTTTTAGTTTTATTTTAATGATTAACAGACAAACATGTAATGCACTTTGCACACAATAAATTTTACATGCAACATACTTTACATGTTAGATTGCTTTTGAAAAAGTAGTATTTTGTGCTTTGAGGCAGCTTACCTATACCACCACCAGCGTGAGGCGGGGCTCCATACTTGAAGGAATCTATGTAGGCCTTGATACTCTCCAGACCTGTTAAAACACACACGCACAAATTAATCTGAACCAACAGATAGGTAACTCTTGTATAACGCTTACCACAAAAACACTTGATATTCTCCAGACCTGTTAAAAATTAATCCGAAACCAGCAGAGAGGTAACTCTTATCCATCGTTTACCACAAAAACAAGGAGTGCAAAAATTTGTACTGAAAGTGGATCTAATAGATGGTTATAGCCTAATGAACTTACCAATGCCATGCTGCTTGGCTCGTTCTGTTAAGTAAACTGGGTCATGGATTCTCTGGGCACCAGACAAGATTTCCTCTCCTCTCATGAACATGTCATAGGAATTGGAGTATTTCTTTAAGATTAGAAATGCATTGTTTTAGTGAACAGTGAATCATCACAAAATGTATGGGAAAACATACTCTTGTACCTTGATTCTTTAACATAAAACTTTGCTTGAGAATAACATTGAACATACTGGGTTTTTGGGGTCAGGCATGGTATAGAATGGGCGGACAGCCAACGGAAACTTGTCTAGGATGTAAAAGTCTGTGTCATACTACAACAGAAAAGAAGACAACTGCATAACACTGTACAGAAAACAAAGTAGAAATCAAAAGTTAAAAATGAAAACAAAACCCATTTCTCACATACTAAGATAATGTAATAGGAAACCTCTCAATAAGTAGAGAATCACTGACCTTGGCTTTGACCAATCGACCCAGAAGTTTCTCGGCCGGTGTACTCAGATCGTCTTCATCCCCCATTTCCACTCCGTTTTCTCTCAACATCTTCACAGCTTCTGGGTACTCCAGAACCAAACTAAAATTAGGAATTCAATACAACACACAAATGGATGATGTATATGCATTATATCAATTCTAGATAAATTGTATATATTCATGAACATATACAGTCAAACTTTGTTATCTCAAACTAGATGGGACTGTTTTTAAAAAACTTCAAGATATCCAAGACATTGAGGGTAAAATACTTAAAAAATAAGTGTTTGGGACTTACAAATCACTTCGACATATCCATTGTATTCGACATATCAGTGTTTGAGATATCGAAGATCAACTGTATATACGTATCAGATTACTAAGCTAGATACCGACCTTGGCTCTAGAAATTTGAAGGGCTCTGAGGGATATTGCCTGTTGACTGTTTCTATCTCCTCCTGAAAGCTGTAAACAAGCAATGTATACATAGATGAAAATATATGGTATCTTGAAAAGAAGAAAGCGATATAGCATAACAAATATTAGAAGTGAAGGCTCTGTAGCAAAAAAAACTTAGATCTCAGTCTTACTTTTCAATTTATAAAATTGAGACTGATATTAAAGGGGACTGAAGGAACACCACAAGCCTCAAAAAGATAATGAAACTGATTTAAATTGAGGACTTACTTGTCTCTGAGACCTTTGAAAATATTGATGAACATGTCTCCGATGACCTTCAGCACTTCGTGGTAGTGAAATTTGAAGGACATCTCCAGATCTAGCCCCACAAACTCTGTCAAGTGTCGGTGAGTATTGGAATCCTCTGCCCTAAACACTACAAGAAAAGGAAGGTTCTTGCAAATCACATTTACCCCTGTCTTGTTCAACAACAAACTAATGTGAATTTTGACAGTTTCAACTTTAAATGTTAAGTTCATGGTTGGCCTCTCCATGATTTATCATAAACTACTCATAAGAGCTGGTGACTTTCTAGAGTGAGGTTAAAATTATATCCTTACAGTTAATATGATCCTTATCAAACAGAATAACACAATCATCTTTACAGCTGATGTTCTTTATTTAAACATGTCACTCAGAGCAGTCTCCTTGTACTCAGTACCACGTATATGAATTGATAAAGAATGCTCTCGGGAAGTACATAAGTTACTTCCCTTCATTTGAACACATGGGAGAGAGTATATACATAACCTACGGTAAGTGCTCTTGTAAAATAAAAAAAGTTAAATAAAAAACTTTTAATCTTGGTGATACATTACCTGCACCTACTGTGTAGACTTTGTCAAAGTCGGAACATATACACATCTGCTTGTAAAGCTGTGGAGACTGAGCGAGGAAAGCATTGGACTTAAAGTATGACACCGTGAACACATTGGCTCCCCCCTCCGAGGCAGCTGTCAATCAAAACAAGAGATGTTTAAAAATGTACCACACTGGTTTTTGTTCTAAGTTTGTGTCAGCTTTTTCAAATGGATTCAATAGTCATTGTAGTTTTGGCAAAATAAATGTTTACAACAAAATTACCTGAAATAATCTTTGGAGAATGAATTTCTATAAATCCTTGCCGGTCTAAATGTTCTCTAAAAAATCTGCACACTCCCGCAGTGATTCTAAATATTGCCTGATTGGTTGTGGTCCGCAGATCCAGAATTCGATTGTCAAGTCGTGTATCTTGATGGACCTTTGCCATACTCTGCAAAATAAACGAGTCTGTGACAATCGGATAAATCGGATTTTCCAGTATCCTGCATTAATCCAGGTACCAGAAGTAAATTAAAAAAATAGTCAGTCCATATTAGTAATATGTTGTGCTCAGCTCTGGAGGCTCTATATCTCTTTTAAAAACCTAAAAGTTATTTTTCCATTCTTTAGCAGTGCTTTACATTGAAAATAAAAATAAACATTTAGAGTATGTGAAAAATAGAAGTTCTGGAGAGATTGTTATGTTAATTGCTTATAGAACTTAAATCAATTTAAAATGTCCTGGACAAGCAATGATGAAAACATATACATATACATACAAATATACCATGAAAAAAGAAATTTTAATTCCTAAACTCACGGTGTCGGTTTCTGGTCGGGAGGCATCCTCAATCAGCAGGGGCAGCTGTGGCTCAGCCGAACTCACCACCCACACCTGGAAATCGTCACACATCCTTATCATTGGTTAAACAAAAACTTTTTCTCCAAGTTCATTACTTACTCTAAAATTTTACTTAACAAAATTTAAATTAAGCACGAAAATGATACCTGTAGTACTGAAATATCAAGTATTAAATCCTAAAACCTCCACAAACTATTACTGACTGTGATGCGTTTACCTGTTGACAATGAAGTTCCACGTCTTGCTGTGTACATGATTCCACCCGCTGATCCACTTTTCGCACAAAGCCCTCCACATCCACTATTGACTCCTTGTTTATACTACATAAAATAAACATTTAAAGTTGTCAATCTCAAATATAATAATAGATGAGTGGTTACTGTAAATGTATCATATGTAAGTTAGCAGTTACACTTTTCATTGTCTATTCTACCGATTCTTTTTCACTGATTCAAGAAAATGCTGAATAATGATTAAATCTTTTAAATCTTGACTCTATAAGTATATGCACTTTTTTATGTTTACACTAATCAGTTCAAGAGGAACATTCTGCATAACATTTTGAGTAATTTTTATTTTACACATGTACTAGAATGTAAATTTTCTAGTAGAGTCTTCAAATTACATTAGCTTACATTAGAATATCAGGAAAACTGAAAAATATACAATATTAATGTAATGCTTTAAATGCAGACTTCATTTCAGTAGCTCGATTTCATTGCCATTCTTTGTAGTTTAGTTGTGCTGTAAGCTTATAAACATAATTGTTTGGGTTTTATTTACCTTGCAATAAACTTAATCATTTGCTTGCTAGTTTCCTTCCCAACGGATGCTAAAGCCTGAACTGTCCATTTTTGCTGTCGTAATACAAAAAAACACTGCTTTCCTGCAAAGACAAAAAATCAATAGCTACATACAGAGTGAAAAATAATATTAAATTAGCTTTATATTTTCCTTAATTCATTCAATTTCAAAATATTAAAGTAAGTGAAACTAATTTGATTTAACAATATCTCTCAAATAACTACAGTAAAACCCAGTTACAACAAACACACTTATTACGAATTCATGTTTACAGCTGAGCGACATGACTTTCATCCCCCCCCCCCCCCCCCCCCCCCCCAATTTTAATGTATGTAATGTACTAATCAGTTATAGGCTTTGCTTGTAACAAATGAAAATCACTTGTCTCTGGCGCTTTTGTTAACCCATGTCTTGCTGTGAACTAAAGTTTACCATTACTGATAAATTCCAAACCAACCTTTTGCTCTGCTGGTCTGTAAGCGGGCTCTAATCCAGACTTTCTTATCTGCCAGGTTAGTGGTAAGATCTTTTACCTCCACAAACTCAACATCTGGCTTTGAAGCAGACTGTATCATGGGCATGTTACCATACTTTCCCTTTGACACATCCTCCGTTTCAACAACCTCCTGATGTAACAAAAGACTGTTTAATTTCATGTTGTCTATGATATATATACTACATGTATTTGCCTTACTGACCTGTACAACAAAAAAATACACATAAGAAGCACTCACATTCCCAATAATTTTAAACATGTCCAAAAGGAAGATATTCCACAATGTGAACAATTCCCTTTTTCCCTCAGTACAGTAATAGTTTTGATATCAACCGTTTCCTCGCAGAATATTTTAAATTGTGATTCTTTCATGATATTTTCTTGTTCTTATATATGAATGATGCAACACATGAGCAATTTTAGATTCATACCAAATTGCATCATTAGAAGATATATATTCCAGGTATGGATATTGCTTGTGCTAATGAATGGATATTTATGATATGTGGACTCCCGTTTACCTGCTGGGCCGGTTTATTCGCCGCTTTGTACTCGGCTTTTTTGGCTGCTTTCTCTGCATCTTTCTGAAGTTTCTTCAGAGCTTTCTTCGACAATGGCTGTCCATCAGGACTATAATATACAATTAAAACTTGCAACATAAATAAAAAGCGGCTTGCTTTCAAAAATGAGAGGTTAATTGAATTTTTAATTGCAGAAATCTAAATCTTTTTATTCTTTATTATTTTGAGAATGTCTATAACTGAACAAATTCGGAATCTATGATGCAACTGAACAGGATGTTTTCCGTTGTCAGTAATTTTATGTTATGGCTTTAATGAATGTGAATACATGCCCTATAACAGTTTCTGTGTTCTCTTTCTCCATCAGACTTTCAGTGTTTCATCAATCACTTCCCCGGTTCCACACGTGTACGAAATCAACACTCGGAAATGGTAAGTTTCCCTTACCTGTCAAATCGTACACTGACGATCATGTAAGTTCCGGTTTCGTGCACACGTGCCAGAGGTCAGTCCCAGCATGCATTAGGTTAGTTAGATAGACGACTATGAAGCGGAGTCGTAAGGTGGAAGAGCCGTTCGTGCGTAAACTTTAATTTCGACATATCCACGCACCCGCCTTTCAATGAAGTCGAGAAAATGCCAAAAATTTCGAAAAGAAAACAACAACAGCCAAGTCAATTGAATGGTAAGTTAAAAATAACAGTGATAATATTGTACAATATTTTTATTTACGCGTGCGCGTATGCCATTGAATCGATTTTTTGCAGTCGATTTTCAATTTACTAAGGATTGTTGCAGGAGTTTTGATGCCGCTAGAGCTATCCTATTTACACGAAATGCTATAGAACTGGGAATTTCTAACTGACAATTTTGGTTTGTTGCGCTTTAGCAGACGATTCCACAGCCTATCTCTCGTGCGTGAAAAGTTCTTAATATTGTTGCATTCGATCACATGTTGACAACCAATGTGGGTCAGACTGTATTTACCTGTGTACAGTTTGAGATAGAGACCGTCACGTTAATTCAATGAACGTGCGTTTGATTGTCCCCTTGTGATAATAAGATTACATGCGGACCACTGTGGGTGACAGCGTGTACTTTCACTTTGACTAAATGAACTATAGGGCTTGGGGGTCAATTTAGTTTACCAGCTTTAAATTGTTATTGAGTATACCTATAATTGATATATATTATACTATTTATATACTTTCTAGTCAGTATATACAATTTTACCATATTTTTTTTCATTGGAGAGGGAGATAGACTTGGTTTGACATAAAGCTTATGTCACTGCGTTGAAAAAAAAAGATGTTTAGCTACCTTAAACTGGCTCACTCCATCATTCATTTCTTCCTTTATATATATATATAGTCATGTACACAACTATTTTGTGTGAATGCCTTAACAATGAAAATTATTGTATTAAAATAAAGAATCATCCTCCCAATAGAAAAAATTAACTCAGACTAAACTGCAAAGATTTATAGAAATGTAATTTGGGTGGTATAGGAAGTTATTACAATTTGTCTTAGTTATCATTACCTAAACATAGCTATTTTAAAATGTACCTTTTTTTTTTTGATTGGAGAGGGTTACACTTTTGCAGCTAGGGCACTGGTGTAGGAATAGTATTGAATAGATTAAAACTTCAGCTTTACCTGATATCACAACCGCAAGTTTGAAATGCTGGTCAGAAGTATCAAAAAATCATTTCAGCATGCCTGTGAAATGTATTTAGGTTGATTGTGAAATATTATTTGAGTGCTCATTTATAGAGCAACTTGACTTTCAGGTGAAACAACAATAAACCACTTGTATACCTTACAGCCCCACCCTTAAACCATGTACCATAATAACCAGCAGCCTAGGATTGCATTTGTCCCTACTGATAATTACCCTTCATGTAATTAAAGTTCATATAGGGAACCACTGTTTTACCATAAACTGGTAATAGATGCTAATGCACGATATATCATGCAATGAAACATACTCTATACTATTACATCATACCTATAAATATGTCTTGTTGATGCATGATCATGGGACCACATTTTCAGTGTTTGATTTGTCCACATCTCTATGGGTTCCTTATTTTAGATTCATATTATGTAAAAATAAATTTTGATAACACTTACTTGCCATTCAATGTATTTTTCTTGGTCTCGTGAATAATTCATGCTCTATTCTAATTGGCTCCTTCAAACTTTCATGATGGAAAATGGAAATACCAGTCTCACCAATCTCACCAATCCTACTCCTGTAAAATTTTACAGTAGGATAATCCTTGAATTCATCCCCCCCCCCCCCCCCCCCCCCATTAAAGAGTTTGTCTTGTTACTACAGAACAAGTTCAACTTTTGACTTACTATGCAAGACTGGGGACTAGCAGATGACAGTCGTATAAATTTGATGCATGAAACACTTGAAGGCAACTGTCTCCAAGGAACAGACTGGTTGTATGTTGTAATAGTTGTTCATTGAGATCTTTTTCTATAGAAGTGTTTTGTAATTTTAGGATGTGTAAAATGATATATATTGCAAAAACTATTTTTTAATTATACTGGAATTTATTTGTGCATACGAAGTTATTCCAAACCTTAATGCCAAAAATCTTATTGCCTTTATACATGATACTTTTAAAGATTTTGCCTTAAATTGAGTCTGGAATTGACAAAAGGCATAAAACATATAGAAGCTAAAGTATTCAGTAGAATAACAAGTGTATATCAGATCTGCTGGGTAGCTTAATATAGATGAATATTCCACCAAAGTTATAGGCTGTTGGATGAGTGCTGGAGGTGAGTGCTGGGGTCAGGTTTGGAACACCGCATTGGGTAATTGGTGGGTTTAAGTAATGATCACTGTGTGATTGATCCCCTGTCACCAAGAAAGAGCATCGGAAGACATCACCCTTCTAACACGCTGATGATGTTAATGAAAAACCAGTCACTTTTTATACAGATTTACGTGTCCCTTATGTATTACATCCCATACTGAGTATATTGTGTAAACTGGCAGAGATGTATTTTTTGGTATGTACTTGTAGATGGGCACTTGTTATGTCTAGTTGTAGAGAGTTAAGCACAACAAAAAGCCCAGAGAGATGCCACAAGGGTATCTAGACCTCGCAAAGGAAAATTACAAAAATATATATTGGCTAAGGAAAATGGGGTAAGATAAACTGCCTAGTTTATTGACAAAAACTTTTATGAAACAGAAATTCACAGATTTTTGTTGAGAGGGTAAAGGTATTTTTGAATCTTTATATTTGTACGGGGATAGCTTTTCTTTATAATTTAGTTTGTCCTGATTTTTGAACAAGTGCTCATTCAAAAATATCTTTTGTGGACAGGCTCATGTATGGTCACATCCTAGCATGCACATACCCCAGAGCAAGCTAATCTTGGTGGCAGGTCATGCATGATTTAGAATAAATTCTTTAGCAGAAATGCATTACCATGGAGTGACCTTCGGGTATGGGGACCTCCTCGCGTGTTGTGGAGGTGTTTCATTATCCTGTTTGTTTTGCATGCAGGAATGCCCACAACCAGGTCTCACTATGCATGACAGCCCCAAATCAATTCACGTTTTAAAGCTGTTTATTCTGGGATACACTTGTTCCTGTTGGCAGGAGAATTTGATACCCAGTCACATGCATCAATTGCTTTAAACATGTTTATACGAAATAAAGGATATATGTATGTACGCTATTCACGAAAGAATGAAATTGTGCGAGATATGAATTGTAGAAGGTGAATTGCCTTCTCTAGAGTCTGTAAATGCGTGTGCACAAACGATTCTGTTAGCTTGGTAGATCCTCTGTTTTTATTGATTGGTAGGCGATAATGCTTATGAAATATTAAAGCATCTTTTATAGGCTGTTTATAAAAGGCAATCTATATTTCAGTTCATTGAATGGAAAAAGAAACAGTGGGTGCATTTTGATCAATTACATATTTATACAATAAATATTTGTATAAGCAGATTGAATGATTATAAGTAACAATACAAATTATCAATTGTTATTTGAATGTTATTGATTGCTGTAAATAAGATAACAGATCATTTTTGAGAATACCAGTAGGGGATAACAAAAAATTCACTGTGTATCTAGAATTTGATCCACTACTGATGTGATAATGAGTTATATTTCTTGGAAGTACATGTATTACCAGTATTAGATATATTCTTTGATTTGTTTTTTCCTTTAGTATTGAACATATGTACATATTGCAATAAATAGTGATAGATATTTAGTAATACTGTATGTAATTTTCACTTCAGAAAATTTTTTAGTGGGTATGGGGAATCAAAAATAAGTGAGGACTTGGACATACATATGAAATGTTAGGGCACTTAAAAATGTTAAGATGTTTTGAAACGCATCACTAGTTGGGCTGTCTTATCAGGGCCGGAATTCGGTGTTTCTCGTGTTGGCCTGTGTCAATATACCTGCTGGACACTATACCTGGGTGGACATTGTATAATCTCCATTGTGTGGGAATTCAAGTGGCCGGTTATGTAATTCTCAGTTAAAGGGAAAATAGCAAATCCTCTGGGTAGGTCACACATTGGGGCTCAGTGTGGGGGAACTTGAAAGGATGGATGGGACAAACAGCATTAATGCTCTGTTTTAAGAGATAGAAATGTAATAGGTGTTTAGAGAAAGGATATCACTGAATTTATTAAGAAATCTTGAAATTTTGTTTTAGCATATTTTTTTTTTTGGGGGGGGGGGGATATTTTTAAAAATAATTTTATAGTCCAACAACAAATATTTTTTTTTAGATAGAATTCTTCCCTTTTTTAGCTGACCTTTTTTCAAACCATCAATACTTTTACCTTGGGGCTCTATTTTAATTAATTAATTGATTGGCATTTTGAAATGACACTGTCATTAGTTCTCCCATAGTAAACCCTGTCTGAGAATGCATGAATAGTGGTGTAATTACAGGTATTTGCTGAAAAGCTTGGTCCAATCACATGTTTTCTTAACTGTCAATAGACTCAGTAGGTATATTCAACCAATGTGTTTATGCATGCTGGATAAAGCCCACAGGTGTTCTACATGGCTGCTTTCTGGTCATGCATGACTGGAAATAATCAATTCCCCCCAACATGTGCGTGTATGGAACTGTAACCTAGAGCTAAAAGAACTCTATACATCTATCTACCTGGCCATTTATTTGATACATTTGAAATAAAGTACTCTGTTTTCTCCAAAGCTGTAATTCAGTTCATTTTTATGGGTATATGAAATGTTTGTGACCATTTCATGTGGGTTGACTTGAGAAAGTTAAAAATGTGTATGTGTTGGTAAATAATCTAATTGGGAACATGGTGACACAATTGTTTTCAGGTGTGATAATGGAGGCCAAGCGCACATGTAGTCAAGATTATGTAAGCTTCTAAGGATTAATGTGTTAGGTAATTTTATCAAAGGGTTTATGATATAACAGATATCACATAGACACCAAAGACCCCAATCAGGTTCTAACAGCTCCCAGTAACAGTTTAAATAGTGGAAATGTTGATATTGTAACAACTGCTTCATGGTATTAGGGGTATGTGTGTTAGGTTTTAAACTATGCATGCGTGACGATATATATACCCAGGAGTGAGATTTTCCGTGTTATAGATATTTATCAGTGTAATTAGGGTTGAAACTTCTATTCAGTTATAGAAAGAAAGCTGTGTTTGGAGTTGATTATTAGGAATTTGTCAATGTCTGCTTGTAGAAAATGCTGGGAATCTTCCACCAAACGGCTCCAGAAGAAGGCGATCTGTGAAGACAGAAGTAGCAGACAATAATGGGAACATCATTGAAAGGCCAGACACAGAGAATAGAATTATAAAGAAATCTCTCAGGGGTTCTTCCTCCAAGAGCAAAACTAACTCATCCAAGGAAAGCAAGGACTTGGCAGAAAATGGAATTATGGTGGAAGAAACAGACATTGACAAAAGGAGAATGAAGTCGACTTCTTCAGTGGATGATCACAAAGTCAATAAGGAAGAGGATCCAGAAAATCCAGATAGCAATGAGGAATCCACAGATCATCCAGAATCCATGGATAAAAGAAAGGCAGTAGTCAGTGAAGAAGAGGAAGGAGAGAGAAGTCTGGAGAATGGGGGCGCTGTAGTAAAGAAGGAAATGATGGATGATGAAATATCCGACGGAGTCAGTTGTGATCCAGGGAGTGAGGAAGAGGACAGCAATAATGAAGACTTCATGTCCCGAGGGGGAAGTCAGGGATGGGGGGAAGGCCACGACAGCGACATGAGTGAGGAACCCTTTCAGGAAGGGTGCCACTTTGAAATAGAAAATGGAATGTTTAAGTGTGAGTTCTGTGGTGTCTTAAAGGATACAGTCACTGAACTCAAAACCCATCTGAGAACACATACAGGAGAAAGACCATTCCTGTGTTTGGTAAGTTGGCTACTGTTGGCAGTTATATTGAAAGTTTGGTATTATTAAATGCTGGATAAGGTGATGAGTGAGTAATCTATTTCTTTGTGATGGCATCATATGGCTTCTGATCTGATGATATCATCATTTAAAAAAAAACTCTGCTAATTAAGTAATATTTGTAAAATGTGTCATCTGAGGTTAAAATCTGTTATCTGATTCATTAAACGGAGAACACGCTTTGGACCTCCCATTTCGTTTGATCATGAGAGGGTTCATGCTTCAGTGGTGTATCTTTTTGTTACACTAGGCAGCTGGCCCCATTGCCACTGGACAAATATAATTTTTTGAGTTGAAATCTCAGAGGAGATTTATAAACTACGTGAAAACATCACATAAAGACATATTTATCAATTAGACAAACATACCTTTCCTTCACTTGTACACACTATAAAGTTTGCAAACATTTTAACTGTGCTATTTAAAATATTAAATCAATTTACATAAAAGGCAGACAAATTGTTTTTGACTTGCATGCAGTAATATTTTATAGATTTATGATTTAAATTGGTTGTTTTTGAAAGTATCCTTACAAAATAATATTTATCATTCCAACAGTATTTAAATGCATCTTTGCTTCGTCTTGTTTTAAGGACAAGATTTAGTCTACACATAAGTGTTAATGGCACAAAACATGTTGTTCATGTATTTATTAAACACATGTATGAAAAAACAAATTAAATGGTTATGATTTTGTGACTATTGGTTTAGTAAATTGTTTTTAACAGGATACATGTATAGTCTGACACAATGTAAATGTTGAAAAATCCACCTTCAAGATGTTGAGAAATCTATGAGCAGCCATAAGAAAAACATTAAGTCTTGATCATCATTCTTTGTTTATTTTACCTCTTCAGGTTTGCAACAAATCTTTCAATGCAAAGAGGACACTGCTGTATCATCAGTTTTCAGTGCACGGTATAGAGCACAAAAGCATTGCTGCCCGGTATCCAGACATCCGCAAGAGAAAGTTAGAAGCGGGAGAGCTAGTGGACGAATCAGTCATTCAGGACCTGGAGAAGAAACGCCAAAAATTTGAGAGTGAGAATAACCTGAACTTGCCCAGAGACTGCCTTGACAGCAGTCTGCCATTCCTAGTCAATGGGGTGGTGGTGGAAAACAGCAAAAAGCGAGTCTGTGAGATTTGTAAGAAGGTGTGCATGAAGCCGAGTGATTTGAAGAGGCACATGATGTCACATACGGGTGAAAGGCCATTCAAATGTGAGGTGAGCAAATCAGCATTAAGTTTTTACAAATCTATTCTGTAACTGTTATGTGGAATCACCATGCATATGCGTATCACTTTCCTATGAATACGCGTGCAGTGGCTTACGACACATTATATTTGTACTTGGACAATAGCTGTTTGTCCAAAGTTAACACTAATGATCCTTATAATTTTAGACAGTCATTGAGAAATGGCAATCTTTAATGTAAATGATTCCACTGGATATCACATAAACTCATAACAATACATGTTTAATTTATGTATATCCTCTGGTTGAAAATATATCTATATAAGTTTTATTTGAAGATTAATTCACATAGAAGCATGTTGTGATCAGTATTCTATTTGTTTTACAATTTTTGTAACTTGCAGGTGTGTGGGAAGCAATTCCGTGCCAAGAACAGCATGATGTATCACCTCAAGTCAGCTCACGGTTACATGCTGGAGCTCAGCCCAGGGCTGGAGGAGCGGTACCAGAAGCTCAAGAAGCAGAACAAAGTGCCCACGATGGGCAACGGGAAGGCCCAGAATGATGCTTCCCACCATAGAACCTCCCCAGGCCTATCCTCAGAGGGAGGGTCTAACCCAACAGTGTACCCAACCACCCCTTCAAACCTCTCCACAGCAACCCTACCCATGTATCACTCTCTACAAACGACCAACGGGGAGACGCCCTCTCTCTACAGTAGTGACAAATCCTACAGGGATAGTAATCTACTATCGGAGGAATCCTCGGGGATCCTCAAGCACAAAGACTCCACATTTGAATCTGTCAATCCCAAGATATTTGCACCTATTCCTTCACTTAGTGTAACTCAACTGGTCAAATCAGGTGGAATTTCAGCAGGATATGAAATCCAGCAAGTCTCAAACTCACGATCCAGTGATATGAAGGTGGACAGTGAAACTGTTCTGGTGACACGCCTGGATGGGACTCTGACATCTTCGGGACAGAGGGTGTGTGCCTACAGGTGTTACCTCTGTGGGAAACTGTTCAATTACCTCAGCAAAATACAGTTCCATCTCTCATTCCACTTTGAGAGGGAAATCAAAACATATCATTGCAAACACTGTTCTGTATCACTTCCATTTCAGTATCAAATGCACAAACATGTGCGTAAATCCCATTCCAGTTTGTTATCCAACACAGGCTTATCTACCTCAACTGCTGAATCTTCCACTCCTCCCACAGACTGCCTGGGTCTGAGTTCAGCCACTTCCCTCACTGACCACTATAGCGTCCTGAGATTTAAGAGGAAAGATAATGGATCTTACTGTTGCATGATCTGCAAGAAATCTTTCTGCCTAGAGTCCTCTCTTCTAAAACATATCAAAATGCACAGCAACCATGATTTCTGTTACTGCAGAGATTGTGGGCAAGGATTTTCTGACTATGATGTCTTACGAAAACACTTCCAACAACAACATGAAGAACAACAGGGAAGTAGTGCATGTGAAACTCCACACCAATCTGTCGCTGGCAAAGATCTGAAAAGTGAAGAGGCCAATGGGGCCCTGCAATCAGATCTGTCCAAGAAGTCTAGCAGTGAAATGGCCTATATCAAAACTGAAACTACTAATATGGAGGAAAGAAAAGCTAAGGAAATTTTGGAAAAAGAAGGAATTGGAGAAGTAACAGTTGTGTTACCATGTGACCCTGATGATGAACAGAAAGCCCAAGGAAATGAGTCGACGTTGGATGACTGGCAGGAAGATGAAGAGGAGCAAGTGGATGACATTAACAGCAGTGAGATACAGACTGCTCCCAAAAGGACCCTGTTGTCAAAAATGTTTGGAAAATCCAAGAGGAAGGCATCTCAGCCTGTAAGGTTGAATCATTTGAAGGAAAAAAAGATGGAAGATGAAGATAACGAGAATCCGGCGGAAATGGACACACCGGAGGCTGAATATCAGCCAACAAACAACATCAAAGAGGAAGAAGACTTGGAGATGGAGTCTTCCAACAACTTGAATGAATCCATACAGAGTAACAACTCAAGAACCTCTTCCCCAGCCAAATCCACAGCTTCTTCTTCAGAAATGGATTACAAATTCCCAGGGGCTCTTCCTGCCTCTGGCTTTTGGCCACCACCCATGTTGTCTAATGCTCAATTCCCTCACTCTCTGTTGGCCACAGGACAATACCTTCAGGCTATGGCTTCCTCCGGCCATGTTGCTAATCCTGTATCACTAGCACAAGCTATGACCAACCCAGCAACTGCTCAAGCAATGTTGGCATCAGGACAGATGTCTTCTATAGCTCAAGCCATGGCCAATGCAGGCCATCTTCCAGGCTCTCTGGCTGGTGCCATGACAACTGCTTCATCAAAGTCAATGTTCATGCCCCCAAATTTAGCTTCTGCTGCATTCATGCATCCATCTTTTTCATTTCCGCAAATTTATGCAATGCAAGCTGCTATTGCTTTTCAACAATCAAAACTGAACAACAATGTTAATACACCAAATGGGAAAACTGAAGTCAATGATACTTCCAAAACAGATTCTTCAAAACCTGCTAGCAATGCAGATTCCGACGGACCTCTAGACCTGGCGACTTCCTCTCCCTCAGATGATAAGAACAGAAACAGTCCCTCTACATCATCTGCAGGGAATGTGAGTGACAGCTCCATTCGTCTCCCTGACGATGGATCCCCCAACACCAGTATCCCGGGGGAGCTGGCTGAGGACTACAGAGACAGTCTGGTGGGGATGCCCAAGGTCCAGTGGTCCCCCAGTGATGGTGGTTCCCCTTTTGGTTGGAACCACATGACGACTGATGGCAGGAAAGTGACCTCCCTCTCTAGAACTCACTCCAGGTAAACAGCATAGGTATTAATTGGATCACTTTTAGAACCCACAACTGAATACTTGTTTTTAAAAAAAGGCATGTGGGTTTAGTTGGCTTCAACAGTTGATTGTGAATTTAACTTTATATGGTGTATTTACTGGTTTAATATTTAAAAAAAGGTGTAGTAAAACTACAGGTGTTACAAGGAGAGTAAATAAGGATTTTGTGTATTAATCAAATATAAAGTAATGTTTGTTTATTGTAGACTGTGAACTCTATCTCCTGTATATTGTAGACTTCCGATCGTGAATTCCCCTGTCAATCGGGACCAGATCTGTAAGCCTACAACCCTGGACGACGGACGGCAGGTGTTTACCTGTCCGTTCTGTAGCAAGAACTTCTCCTCTTACTCAGATATCAACAGGCACATGGATTTCCATGAAGGTATGAAGACAAGAGAGGGAAGAAAGGACTGATATATTGTCAATTGATCATCAATCTCTCTCTAAATGGGTCTACAGCCTCTTTTTACTTCTTGTTATTTTATACATGATGTTCTAAGATAAAAATAAATCTTGTTAGTAGTTTGAAATATCATTGACATCGGTCTGTTTATCATTTCCAGATATTCGTCCGTACAAATGTAAATACTGTGAATACTACGCCAGGACTAACAGTCAGCTCAAAGTTCACATGATGAGGCATCAAGGTTTGAACCATTGATTTATTAGTCTTTTTGTCTATCTATAGAAGTCTATGGTAATTCTTTAGGTGACTTATGGATAGTTCCTTTATATAGTGTCACGAAATCTTTTAGAATGTGTATTAAAAAGAATTTATATCAAACAGTATGTTAAAAAAATAAAACAAAGCTATGTGCGATTGATTGTTTCATTCAATTGACCTTAAATTTACTTCAGGTATTCGAGAGTTTTGCTGCAAAGTCTGTAACTACAAAGGAGTGACACAATCGGATCTAAACCGACACATGAAATCCCAGATCCACATGTTGAAATCCAGAAATGAATGCAGTTTCTGTGGGGAGGGTTTTGTAACAGCCAAGAACCTGGAGAAACATCTGGACGGGAACTGTATCGTCAAGGTGCAACAGGAAAAGGGAGAGTATCTCTTTTAATTGCACAAACTGTGAAGTTATTTTATTCAGGGTATTAAAATTCAGCATTTTTTAAGTTGATATGAAAGATGATATTGTTATGGTAACTTGATTAGAACCATCTACTTTGGTTTTTTCATTTGCGTTGTTCATGTCTTCAGAATTTCATATGCATATCATTTCTTAGAGTAGTGTATTTTGTTTAATAACAAATTGAGATATTGGATATACATACCATGTAACATAAAATAATACCGCAATATAATTTTTTTGCTTAGAAATTGTGGAATTAAAGTATGGTACACATATGAAGACATTGGACTATTTGCATTATGAAATATTTTACAACCAGGAACGTCCTGTAAAATATTCAACTTGCATACACTATGCTGTACAGTGGTGTATGTACATGTACATTTCACCGTGTACAGATATTGCACTTTCACACAAGATTTTACACACGTACACCCGGTCAAGTAAATAATGAACAGATTACCATATTTAGTTTGTGAACATTTGTTTTGGGACAGGGTCTCCTTTACCAGGGATTTTACCAGGCATTATAAATTTCAGCCAAGGTGTACTGATTTAGGTGAAAGCGTATCATAAATGTTCATGGATATTTTACGCAATACACTAAGGGATGTTGACTGAAAAAGCTGTATATTTGGATCTGTAAACTTTGAAGCTGTGATTATGGCCCGAGACAATGTCACTAATACATATCATCTTACAACAAGGTTATTGCTGTTGGTGTGACTATAATATAAACAGGAATGCTGATCCCCCCAGTATTGAAATCCATGTTAACGTTGCTTACTCTTTATAAATGATATTTGTTGGGTCTTTGTTTTGTTGTTTTGTGTATTTTTCCACACAATATATGAATTTTTACCTCGTATTGTCAATGATATTCAAGGGTTCTATGTTCGAGATGTATTTTGAATTATTTTACATTGGAGCTTAGTTGTTATTGGATCTTGAATTCTCGAGCTCTCTGGCTTGATGGCAGTTGTACTTTTGTTTGCGTAATTAATAGTTGTGTATTTTAACATCATTTAAAATTTTACAGAAATATGTATATATATTTTAAGTTTTCCATAGTTTATTTGTCCCAAGATATTAAAATTATCCACATATATGAGATACATGTACATAATTTTCATTGAAGGTTTTTTGGTTGTGAGTTTATATGTTTGTTACCAAGTCTACTTTACAACAAGAAACATTCCTATTGTTGATATTTTCTTTTTTGTCATTGTGATAATTAATTTTCAATCAAACTAGTTTGTTAATTTGTTCTACAAGAAATTTGTTGATACTTTGTAATTTTGTGTTCATTTTTTTTTTTTTTTGAGATATTGAAATGTCAGTGGTTCTGCTACAAATTATTCTATACAAATGTTTTCTCTTGTGGCTACAAAATGTTTTATCGAAATGTGAGTGTTTTTGTAATTGACCACCAATTTTGGGGTTGTCAAAACATGCAGTGGCATATTCATGGATATTACTTTGTCGCAAATCTCCTGATTTTGAAACCAACTTCTACAGAGAAAAATGGAATTTCTATCCGAAAATGTATAATGTGTAAATACTACTGGTATGTAGATTACTTTTGGTCTTGAAGCGTAGTTAATTGTTGATTACTTATTAAGGTTGATAACATATTAAGCTTAAGTGTATATTTTTTATTCTAAAAAAAATCAAACTTGTTCACATTTACAGGTACTTATCAGGCATCAGTTAATTTCTTGCAGTTTCTTTTGTGTCATTTTGCAAGAATTTGCTAGAAAAAAGGAATTTAAAAAAAAAAAACCATCTTTTCAGCATATGGAAAACAGCAATTCATAAATCGGGTATTCATGTTTTTTGAAGAAAATGAAAACATTTTGAACATATCTCTAATCAAGGGGAATAACTCTTATATTCCTTTTAAATACTTTTGTAGTATTTCTGATACATTCCTTTGTTTATAGCAATCAACTACAAATTGTGCAACAATCCACAAATTATTTACAAACTTTATTTAAACAGTGCAATTGGACCTAAATTGGCAGCCCATATTTATTATTTCCTCCATATCATACCATTCTTTTCAATCAGGCAAATCTGAGCTCCCATGTTTTTGATATCCTATGGAATCGATGCAGTGGTCTGGTATTGTCAAGGAAAACATTTATCAAATTTGTCAGATTTTTTTTACAATTATGTAAATTTTACTCATTTTGATTAGATCTTTTCTCTTGGCAGCGTTTTACAAAATGACTTGCAACCAACTCAATAAATGCTCCTTTTTCAAATAATTTTTCAAATCAATTCCAATATATTATGACAAAAGGTATTGAAATTGCTGTGAATAAATGGTTTTGTATAAAGAACTATATGCGATAAGGTCTAATTTCTGCCTCCGTGTTTTATAAATTTGAAAAAAAAATCATATCTTAAAGATATTTTGAAAAAATATAAAACTGAATATGCTTGTTGCAGAAATCTAAAAGTTTTTTAACATCCATCATTCCTCGTGCTTCTATGACGTCACGTAATGGGTCATTTCCCGCATTTTCTCAAAAGCATAAAAAAATTTCATCAATTTTTCTTCATATTCAAGAGAAGGAAGTATAAAGCGCAATGTTGCTCCAAAACCATTTTAACATATATTATTGTTCATATTGTTTTGCATATCATATTAGAAAATGGTGTTGGAGCAAGCATGCGCTCGATGTTTTCTTTTAAAAAAACTGAAAAGGAAATGCCCCATTTTTGATTAAAATACATACTTTTTGTGAAATTAACTTATTATTAACATATCATATTTCTATTATGAATTCAATTAGACAATTCATCTTTGTAAACCTGAACTAGATATATAATAACCTATCTTTTTGCAAAATTCTAAAGCTCTATTCATAACTTTGAATTTGGGGGCATAAAAACACTTTATACTGCACATAGTTCTTTCTGCATTGATAAATTCATGGTATATCATAAGGTTGTTAAGACTTAATAAATCACTACTCTACAATACATAAACCAATTTCAGTTATTGTAGATTGGTGAAGAAAATGTTGCAAGTTCCTTTGTAAAACTCTGCCCTGGTTTTCTGAAGGGTATTAGTAAACTGTGATGATGAGGTTAGCACAGAGAGAAGTGATTGTTGATTGTCCAGGATTCTGTAGTATAGTGCTGTCCTGCTCCTGATACTATGTGTATATACTTATTTACCACTGAAATCCAGATTATTTGTACATACAGGTATTTACATTAATATCCCAACTTACATTGAAATTCAATTCTATTATTATTATAATGTTATAAATCAAACTTATATAGTATATGTATATATGTAACTTTATCATTCCATTTGTTGATATATGTACAATTCTATCAAGAAACCGTTGTTGATTGATTCAGAATGAGGTATCTAGAAATAAAGACTTTAGTTATTGTCAGCTGATTGTTCTCAATTTGTTTTAAGGTCAGACGTGACCTATCTTCCATTATTTTCTATTCGTAATCTTTTCAGATTGTAATGTGAAGATTTCCACTACAAAATTTCAAAATTATATTTTCATGTTATATTTTTCTATTCGGATATAAAGTTTCAATTGAAAATAAAAACTATATGACTTTATAAGTAAGCATTCAATTGCATTTTGCATGATGTTAAATGAAAAATTCAAAATATTCTAACTCCAAAAATAGCCCAGTAATGCACTCTGAAGTTTTGGGCATGAACAGGTGTACGGTAAATGCAAATAAAGAAGAAATGATCTATCAAGGAAAATTATCTAAAACTGAGGGACAAAAACAAAAACTGTGTCCTTAATTTATGACAATGATATTAGCAGGTTTTAGCTCATTCTTTGTGGAAAATAGTTTGAAATATTCACAAATCTTTGAATTCTTTATCTCTGTACCCCTATCGACCATTATCTCAACTACTCTGCGACTTCTTGGTGTAGGGAAGATTGGTGTAACAGTGCGTGATAGAAAGTGTTAGGTGTCAAGATCAGCAAATCTGAACGCAAGGTAACAATACTGGGAGTCATCATTTTCAACAAAAATTTGAAAAATATTGGGAACAAAACATCTATAAAGGTCTTCTAGGATGCCATCAAATCAGATATCAAACCTTCAGTAGTACCTGATCCAAGACAACTAAAATAAGTCAAACTAATTGATTTAGGCTCATGTTTATTATATAAAAAAAGAATTAATGATTGATATGTTTGTATGGAAGTTGATGGATGATAGATACAATGAGGTAATGGCACTGGTATATACATGATAAATAATACACAGAGGTCAACCGATCAATATACAGGTACATGTATATAAAAATCCTACAGGTAAGTAAAAATCAACACCCATACACATACATACAATACCTGTATACAGATGAACATAATCACAAGGTACATTGTAAATGAGTTCAAAGAGAAAGATTGTATATGAAAACGAGATGACATTTGGGGTGAAATGATTTGTTAAAAAATAGTATTAATTTATATGATGCACAACCATTTGGTCCTGAAAGCTCTTAAATATATGAACTACCTGGATTTCCATACAAACTTGGCCAACACACACATTTCATGTATTCTTCTTGCACACATACCGGTACTTAGATCTGGTACCAGGCAGTCTATATAAATGAAATGTAGTCAAGTATCCAGCGTATAAAACCCATTCAATACAAAATGTCATACATGTACATGTACATCTGAGTAAACTATCACATTCTACAGATAAAAAAATCTTGTGTCAATTTCCCACATGTCCATATTAAATGGCAATGCTTCAAACCTTCCTCCACGAATGTGTATTGATCTATAGGAAGATGAAGATGGAGGAGGTTGCTGAGATTTTGAGCAGAGATTACACACTGTCCAATGGAATGTTTGTCACTAAGTCACTGCTGTGTAGTCTTTGTTGCGTTTATTACGCGCTGCATTTACATAAAGAATTCCTGCCGTTTTGTAATGTCTGGTACACCGGTCTGGTTAAATACCACTGCAACGTCTGCGTTCTCAGCAATGTCGGCTCCCTTTGCCTCTTTGGTTTCGTAGTCACCTTTGTCTCGGCAATAAAATATCAATCCAATAATGACTATTAATATGATAAAGCAAATAGCTCCTATCACACCTGTAAACAGAAATTATTCATCATAAGTTTTCTCTATATTTACATGTCTTTACGAACAAGAAAACTTACTAGTAAAAAAAATTACACGTAAAATATTTCCTTTTAATAATTTTCTGACTTGAGTTTAATATTAACAATATACTGTATTAAAGAACATTTGTCACAACGGTGTAGAATTTCATTCACAGAACATAGAAAATAGGACAACGGTTTGACTGCAAGTGATGCCCTCCAGTGCTTACCTCCGATGATCTTCTTCTCTATGACTGGGTCGGGAGGGGTGGGGTACGTGATGTCCACAAGGTCCCCCTGGTTGATTGGGCGGGACTCGATAGGGTCGGGAAGGACGGTAGTCTCCTCATAACCACACATATCTTCCCTCAGCTTCCCTACAAAACAAAGGGGTGTGTTGTTATAAGATGTTACCTTTTATATTCCTTATAGCAAGTTACAGCATTCTTGTATGTTTGTATGATACAGATAAAATTATCCCAAATTAATTATGACTATGTCAACAAGCCATAATTTGTATAATGTAAATGAAAATTTGTGATAATTCATATAAAATTTATTAATTATTATATACTTTATGCAAGTACAGTTTCCACGTCTCATCATTGCTGGATAGAGATATTTAAGAATTGACTAAACATAACGTATAATAGTAAAATAATGATGTATTCTTCAAATGAACTACACTCTACCTTCTGGATAAAGCTGGACAAAGTTTGGTTTGGGATCCTGGAAGGCTCTCTTGAGAGGGTAGACATTGTCGATTTCCATTCTGAATATACAGCCTTCAAAGCCTCGGGCTGTGGATTGTGTGCCTGAAATATTCAAAACATCTTACTGAATCTGCTCCACACAAATTTCTATGACCTACACATTTTCAAAAACAGAAAAAAATTTTTGTTCATCTCTTCAATGACAATTGGGATAGTTGCAATTACTTTTATTGATTTTTTTTTATATTAATAATAGTTTTGAATTGTACTATCTTAATTTGTCTCTTCCAAGATCAATCCACTTTAACTTACTGTTATTTCCCACAAAGAGGTACTTAGGATCGTCCAAAATGTTGTCACTGAATTTAGTTCCGTAGGACATTGATTCCTCTGGATAATTATCAACCTAAATATAAAAAGAAAGGTTACTTTATATATACATACCTATGCACTTTGATTCAAGTCAAATTAGATCACAAAGAAAGCACCTTTGTATTATTGATACTTAATTAATAAGATGTAAAAAAAAAAAAAAAAAAAAAAATGTTTTTTATAATATCTCTAAAAATGTGACATTTATCAGGTTTTATCAGATCAGGTGATTCAGGTCAGTATCATTTAGAGGTAATAAATGACCATGCTATGAGAGGGGGACATTTACCTGTATGTGGACCACTTTGCCGTTCTCTCCTGTTCTCCACATTCTGACTTCATGTTGCTGTCCGTTCGTGTAGTCGATTCCATGGTTAGGGGTGTTGACCTCAAACCTCTCAGACCCCACATCCAGCGCAAACTTCACACCACCTGAAATAACCAAGACACATTGTAATGAATTATAATTGTATCTTTGAATAGAAAAAAGACAACAAAGAAACTGGTTATTAATTTTATCAATGGTTACCAAGAACCATTTTTTGTAATCATTTTTGGCAATAAAAAATAGTGCTTGAGAGAAAGAAAAATTGTGAACTTTAAGTACTACATTGGGATTATTTTGTTGGAATATTGTGGTAGCATACCAGCGTTGTTGATTTCCAGCGAGATGTACTCCGTGTTGGTAGCGTCCTGTAGCTGTAGAAGGATGCCCTGCTTCTTCTTGGTGGTGAAGCCAACCCTCACGTGCATGAAGTCCGTGGCCGAGAGTCCCTGCTCAGCGCTGAACTCGTATTTGATCATGTACTCCTTCAGCAAGTTTACACCGACCTCTGTAGGATACAAAAAAGTGTAAAGGTACCTTGAGAGAATTAATAGTATAGTAAACTGGATGTTGTTAACTTGAGTGAGTTTTAAACAGTTGACTGGGTTATTTACAACTGTAAATGATGATATGCACCAATGGCTGAAATAGCAAACAGTCCCTTACCTCTCCCACAATTCCATCCCCTGAAAGGTGTGTATGCACAGTCACAGGTATAGCCTGAGTAACCCTCAATACAGGTGCCACCGTTGAAGCACATTTGGTTGGCACACTTGCCCACACAGCCCTCTGATACCCCGTAGGTAACCTCTTCTCTGTGTACAAGGCCCCTCAGGTCCTGAAGGACACCATTAATCCTCAGTCCTCGCATACAGCCTACATAACCATTCCTGTCCTCAACGCTAGCACCTGTTGTCAAAATTAAACAAATATTATTTCATACAATACATGTTTAGTTATTTTAAACTGATCTTGACTGTTCTTTATCATGAACTTTCTAACATCAATAATCAATAATCAGGTATTAATCACTCACCAATAAATAGATATCCTTGTAAATCCAGAGTGCGTGTTTTTTCTCCAATTCCTTCCTGCGATGTCTGAGCGGGGAAGTTATCCACTCGCAGCCACGCCTCCTTCCTGTTCTTCTCCACATGGACTGTGTGCCATTGGTCATCATTTAGAGCATTTGTGGATTTGTACTCAATGACCTGGGCTCCATTTCCAACATCGTAGCTGAATTGGACTGTGTTTCCATCTGAATTCCAAGAATATATTAATCTACATGAGGTAAATGTAAAACAAGAGAGAGAGAGAGAGAGAGAGAGAGAGAAAGAGAGAGAGAGAGAGAAAACAAGAGAGAAAGTGTCTATTGAATCAAATCTACTCACTTGCAATGGCAATTTTTATGAAATCTGGTTTCCCTGACTGATGGACCATGATTCCGTCAAAGGCTGTGGTCTTGAACTGGAACCAGATATCACCGGAGGGTTCAGCCTCAAAGGTCGAGAGCTTGATGGAGGCATCAGGCTTCCTGAAGGTGATCACATTGTCCAGTAAGTCTACAAAGAACACATCAGTTCAATATCAGTGTATCTTGTCATCATTTTACAGGGGAATACTTTTAACAGGCACACAAACACTCTCATCTCAAAGTGCTCACATTGAAAATTTTAAAATCAGATTGTTCATCTTCCCATCATTTCTACTGGTATATTTGTGCTTGTTCCTAAACTGATTATTAGAAGTCCTGTAAACCATGCAACTTTTACTCTCGACAACTTTATTTTGCAATTTATCAGAAACGAACTCTTTCGTGGCGACAAATTTTCCCTATGAATTAATTAGTGACATTTATGAGGCTCTAGCAAACCATGCAGAAATTCCTTATTAATAAAACTTAGTTTACAGTAATAAATAACATTAAGTTATTATAAGTCATCATATTCACTGATAAACCTATCCCCTTTCTTTGATCAAAATGCACTTTATTCATGCATTTTACTGATAAAAAAGACTCGAGGACTTACTGTCTCCGCGGCACTCCAACTTGTCCACTTTATGGTAACCAATTTTGTCATCCACGGCTGTCCCAGTATCACCAAAGTGTAGCTCCAGAATGGGCAGGTAGTCCTTGTGTTGAATCTGTCCTTCATCGGTCTCGTTCAGTTTAGAGTCACAGTTACAAAGCGGCTCATTCCCAGCACAACCAACTTCTGTAAGCCCACACTCACACTTTCCTGACCCTGGGGCTGCCCCACCCCAGTAGTACATGGGCTGGAAGGTTCTGCCCACCCACCAACCCCAGCGTGAGAATCCTGGTGCCTCATCTGGAGAATATTTATCATAATTAACATCCATAAATATTTCTTAAATGTTGAAAAAAAAGTAAAGATTGAAGAGTTAGAGTTATCTATAGACATTGAGAAAAGGAACAGAAATTGACACAATTTCAGACTTGGGTACATATATTTGATTTATTGATGATTCATATTTATTGTGATCATTCAATTTTGTAATATATAAAACCAATGTAAAAACTACAATGGTTTTTATGAACTTTAAATATCACTGTATCTATTTATAAAAATTGCAAAACAAATTTAAAACATCACCCATTTGCTCCATTTACAATGCAAAAAGGGGAATAACAGTTCATTACCCCCTGGGCTTTTGAGGAGCCTGGAATTGCGACACTTGTAGGAGAGCCCCTGAGTACAGGTGGCTGCCCTTTCTATGATGGCAGTCAGCTCAGGAAGGTCCGCGTCGTACTCGATCTGTCGGACGTAGAAGTTGGGGGCCTGGTAGCCATTGACAGTGATCAAGTCTTCACTGTTGTGTCCTATCTTAGTCACGACTTCCTTGCTAAGCTCAACTGAAATAAAGCCATGTCATTTGAAAGAACTTTCAATGCAACATATAAAATATATCTATTATTATCAAAGTCTTTACTAACATCATCATTATCATCATCATCACCAACAATAGATGAATACTAGTGTTAGAGACATTATGAAGAATCACCATCTTTTTCCCTGTCAGTAGGTGATTTAAATCGGTTTACCTTTTCCGGAACACAGTGCCTGGAACGGTTTGAGTGGGCCAGATCCATCGGGGTCAATGAAGGTCTTCTCCTCGTTCTCATCCGAGGTGTACATCTTATGCATGTCACAGGACAAGTAGTACGAGGCTACAAAGTAACATTTATAGTTCAATCATCATACTGGTCTTGGGAATAAACTTCTTTAAAATGGCTTCAGTTCAAAATTTAAATCTTTACATAACTAGTTATAATACAGCACTGTTAACTAGAACATGCTCACACTGAAAGTTTGTCTCAGCAGTTTTAATGAGAGCATCCTGTTTTAACAAAAAATCTGATTAAGGTATTTCTTGCTTTAACTTCAGTTCTTACATCGATGGCACACTGCCCCCTCATAGCCCGAGGTTCCACAATCACATGTAAAAGTGTTCCAGTCCTGATCACAGATCCCACCATTCTCACAGGGATTCGGGGTACACCTAAAAAAATATGTCAACAATGAGAAAAGTTATTTTTTACTAGAGTCTTAAGGATTAGTGGGTAAACATTATAAAAATGGGTTTTTATTTCATTGCCAATTGGAACTGCATTTTTGTTGGTTCATTAACTCTCTTTCAAGTACGTACCATCACGCTCTACTTCTTGCTAAGTTGTTCATGATCTTGCTGATTGATTTTACCTTTATTGAACAACCATCTTTGCTTGAGATTAATCTAAAAAAGATCTTTGATTTCATGTACCTGTCAAGCAGACCACAAGTTCCAACTTGAATGTCTTTGCTGGTGAAGTCTGTACCCTTCAAATCCAAAGGCTTGTAATCTCTTTCAATGTTTCTAATGCAGCCACGGAAACTTATTCCCACTGTATATCCACCTAGAGTTAAATGTTTATCATTTATATTACAATTCTTACCTGTCAAACATCAATACAGAACAAGAAACTTTGGTTGGAATGCAAAATGGAAAACAAAAATCATTTACAATACCAGCACCATTTGGAACAATTTTTTTTTAATGGACATTATCAAAATTCTTCACATTTTATCTAATAGAATAACTTTTTTTTCAATTGTTTAGACTGTATGCTATGATTGTCTAAAGTAATCTCCCCTGCTTCACATTAAACAGAACCTTTTAAACCATTTAAGGCACACTAATTCTCAAACATGTGCCTTCTAAATTTCCCAGCTCAAAGTGTCACAATATGCTAAATACAGACAGACATAGTCCTATACCTATGTAGTAATCAGCGCCTTTCTTCAGCTGGAGGGTGCGAGTCGACACCTTGGAGTTCATGTCCACCGTGACATTCAGCATCTCCTGATTGGCTACGACAGAGAAGGTGTGCCACAGACCGTCCGAGAAACTGCTGGTGTACTCCACCGCCGCTGCAGAGGAAATTCAGAATTTATGCCCGTTTTTTCTCTCATTTATAAAATTATTTTATGCCTAATTGGGAAACAGTCAAATCTTCTGTCCAAAGATAGGATAAAGGACCCAGGGAACTGTTGCAGGAAATTCAGAATATACTTGTTTGTACCATAAATTATATATACTCTCACTTCCCTATAACTGCCAAATTCAAAGTATTAATTTTTTTAGTCCTGTTGATGGTATGATTGTTCAATACTTACTGTTTCGTACTTTGTCTTCAATCTTTTGACCATTTTGGTCAGTAAGCTGGTAATTCACATAACCATATTTATCCAAGAAAGCCTGCCATAAAAAAAAATTATAACATATATCATATTTATAAGAAGTACACCTAATATATAATTAGCATTCTCGATAAGAATTATGCGTAAATGTTATAAAACTTTCTTCACTCCTTATTTAAGTAAAACCAGAAAATGCTATCGGGTGCCTATGTAAAAAAAAATCTAAATCTTCAGATAAACTATCACTGACAAATTCCATGTCTATTCCTTTTCCAGACTTGCTCCTACTGTCTTTTAAACCTGTACCCCTATGGTTCCCCATTAACCTGTAAGGTGGTATGGGACACCTGTCGATATTAATGTGGATAAAAGTATATTATGATCAAAATACTTTCACCATTTAAGAATTTTCATTGCAATATTTGTCCAAAATAAAGGTTTTTAAATTTATTGAAAAGGTAAAGATTATAAAGCCCCTGCAGGATACGAACTCATGACTTGCAGATTCGTAGTTAATGCGCTAACCCATTGCGCTAAGCTGTTAGGTAACAATGTTGTTAAAGAAAAAATTAAACAATTATACCTCACAATATGGAAGTGTCCCATACCACCTTATTAGTTAAGGTTCCCTTTTACCCTTATAGTTCCCCCTATCCTTATACATGTCTTCCCCCTATCCTTAATATTTCCACTTTTCTCTTGTATAGTTTCCTCTTACCCTTTTAAACCCTCTTACCCTTATATTTTCCCTTTACCATTGTAGTTCCCCCTTACCCTAATATTTCCTCCTTCCTGGAATTCGTGGTACAGAAGAATTCCATCCTCATCGTGGGTTCGGAATTCAAATCTGACCCTGAAGACGCCACCTCCTGCATCTGAGGAAGTTTTGATGTAAGAATCCAGAGAATAGAAAGTAGCAGGCATTGGGGCTGTCATCTACAAACATTGAAAGGGTTACTCACTATACACAACAGTTCAGAAGTCCGACATAATTGAAACATATCCAAAATTCCCTGAATAATTATTACTGTTAGTCATCCTTGTAGCAAATGAATTTGAAATGGAATTTATGATGAATTACCAGATATCATTATAAGCAAACCTTATTTTTTATAAGCATGTAATGCTGTACATTACTGTTCACAACCCATTCTATCATACATGTATAATGATAGGACCAATGTTCACACAATGTGACCGGAACTTGAGAAATATTTGACAATGAAATTTGACAATAAAAAAACAATGATAATCATGAACAGGAGAAGGAAAATATCATCAAAGTGTATCAATAGAAGACTTCATTGGTCAGTCAACCCCCCCCCCCCCCAAAAAAAAAAATTTTTTTTAAAAATGACTGATCAGGCTCTTTATGGTTTTTTCTTCAGTTTGAAGGTCCTTTGTGTTGTGTGCATTATTTAGGTTCTTTATGAGTTTTTCAGCTTTAAGGTTCTTGGTGATGTTCTGTTTCTAGCCTTACCTTACAGTTCCAGGGGTCGGGCATCACCCCGACCATGGAGAACCCCTGATAACCATTCTTGGTGTCCCTGATCATCCGCACACCATTGAACACGACGTTGTCCATGCAGCCATCAAAGTTGTACTTGACACTGATTCCATTCATGTTGAAGGTCAGAAGGCCCCCCAAGTAAATCTGTAACCAGATGGAAAAATGTCAGCATGTTATACAATGCCAAATATCACTGTAACATTATGATATGATCACACAACAATCTCTTTTTTAGTTTACAGAGTAGAGCCAAAATAAAAATTGAAAATTAGAAAACGTAACCAAAATTGACCCAATCAAAATACATCACTTTTGACTATTACTCACAGATTGTATCTTACTAACTCTAAAGAGTATTTTATGTACATTTTAAGTTAATGATCAACATTGCAGTTTTACAGTAATATCCCAGGATATATCCCCATATCCCGAGGTTCCTGACCTTTTTGTCAAGGTTAAGCCTGTAGAAAAGTCCATTGGTTTCAAAGTGGGTCTCGAGTCTGTCCACCACCAGGGTAACTTTGGTGTGGTTCCGGCGGATGATGACATCATGCCACTGGCTGTCGTCCAATAGACTGCCCCCAGTCTGCTGTGTCAGGCCTCGCCTCAGCTGGGTGGACCCTGCAACAAAAAATATGATATCCTTTAGAATAAAAAGTGGTGGCTACAACCAAGGTAGTAATAATCCTTTCATGTTCAATTTTTTCTCTTGTAATTTCATTATAAATAAGGTGGAGTGCAATACATCATCTTTTTGAGTAAATGGTTACATATCTGCGCTGTTGTAACTTTGTATGTGTACATGTATCTTATGATATCCTAGTTGTTTCTTCCTTTCACTCAAAAAAATTCTCCTATTAGTGGATTCATTGGGAATTTCAATAGTTTGTAGAAACGGACAGTGAAAGATACATGGAAGATTGAAAAAAGAGAGGAAATTTACCTAGGTCAATACTAAACAGCAAGTTCCCCCTGTGTAGTTGAAGAGCAACAAAATCTCCCTGATTGCCATCGGCGTAGAGCAGCACTCCGTTCTGGTTGCTGGTTTTGAAGCGGAGCTTGATCAGATCTTCGGTGGTGCTGGGAGGTGGGTTCAAGGTTGAAAGGTCATAGTAGATGTAACCTTCACCCGAGAATCGGGCCACCTCAGGGTCTGATAAAATAAATCAAACAATGGAATCACAATCAGACATATTATTAGGCCTACCAATGACTAAATGCGGTTTAATCTTTAGAAAATGAAATCGAAATGTTCACAAACTAACTATCTTGATTTTACTTCAGAATTGTTTCAGAATCAGTCATGTTTCTAGAGACTTATAAAATGCTAAGTCTTAAAACTGTCATAGAAAGGTTCACACCTTATAAAGTATATCTTAATTTTGGTTACTGGTAATTTGGACTTTAATATGTTCCCAAAGAATTGGGAATACAACATCAGTATTCTATATTTAATTTATTTACTTACTGTAAGGACAGCCATAAATTTCAACTCGGAGAGAAATGATTTCTACCCATCTCTGTGGGTGGAATCTGACATAACGACCCATCACTGGATATTTGAGAACTCTAGTTTCTGTGTCTTGAGAATTTTTGTTTCCCACAAACATCTGTTAAAACAGTGAGAGAGATGTAATCATCTGACTTGATAATTCACCGTTCAACTGTACATTTACATAAAATAATGCATCAGTGATTATGATTTCAAACAGAAATCACATTTCTGTGAATTTCAAAAATTTGTCTTATTACAAAAAATATTAAAGTCAATCAATGCGGTAATATCTATTAATTTGATATTATACCAGTATGCTATAGTTTTATAAGATGTTGAGTACTAAATTTTGTGGGTTTCATTGTTAAATCAAATCAAGAGTTCAATGAAGTAAAAAAACATGACAACCATTTGTATTGGCAAGACAACAGTCCATGAATTTACATAATCTTAAAACATTGTCGTGTTTTACGAAATACACAGAAATTAATGCTGATGAATATTAAAGAAACCACCGTACAGTGGGGGCAATGAATGAAATATTGTTAAATAAATTTTATAAATTACCAATGCTAATGAATGAAATACGTACCTCTCTGATTCCGAATTCATTGGTGTAGTATCTCCAGGTAATGGCGTCGTTGGAGAAAGCGAACATATACTCGCTGACATACTCGCCCGAGCCCTGCCTACCCTGAGTCTGGAGTTTTGTGATGACATACTCGCGACCTAGATCCACGGCCAACCACTGACTGGAGTCTTGTACCTTTGCTGTCCAGGCACCTGTATTTAGATCAAATGGTGATAGCCAAATTATTCAGTTGATTTTATAAAATAAAATGAATTGGGCTTACAATACCTCAGAGTTAACGTTAGAGTGTTTTGTGGGGGTCTTTTTTTTTGGGGGGGGGGGGGGGGGGGGGGGGGAGGAGGGGAGGGAGGGGAAGGGGTGTCAAATTTAAAACCAGTGCATGTAGGGCTATGAACACATATTAAATGTAAAAATTCTGTTAGGACAAATAATGAAAATACTCAAGAAGCGAAGTAATTTATAACATTATACTTTTGTTGACCTGTTATAACATAAATTATGGTGATCTCAGCTTGTATTTTTTATTACCTAAGGCCTAGCAATCTGGCTAAACTAGTCTTGAAAACTGGATTTTACTTATTTTTATATTTATATTTTGATAATTATGTATTCATGATATTACCATAGGTCAAAAACTATCAAACACGTGTATTTTTTCTTCACATTGCATAATTTTAACTATGTTAATGTGAGAAAAATAAAATTGGTGAAAATGAAAAATATCGCTAATTGAACTCAATGAATTCTACAAATTTAGTTATGCAGTGTCATCTCACATGAAAGAAAGCTATACATTGATCCTTCTTATTAAAAATATGCAGATTTTATTACCTGTACAAAAGACGACCATTCTCTACCTTAAATATACTTGTCACAACATTTAAAATTCACAGCTCAATTATACGTGACATTTTCTTTTTTAAATGTAACCTGAAAAACATCCTGTTACATAAGAGCCAAAGAATGTAATCATTATTGTGAATATTAACACATTGTTGCACCTGACGTTAAAAGCGGCATGTTTTTTCACCATGGAGCACGGTTTTATCTAAAAACATGACTTCACATCAAAGCATGCATAATTTATCAACATATACCCCATCCACTTATTTCACACTTATAGTCTCATGTGCTTTTCTCCCGCTTTTTAATTAAAATGACTTTATACCTCTGGATCTTATTAATGCTCTCAATTTTCATGAATCATAACTTTGTTCATCAATCTTTTGAATTTTTTCATTTTGTAAATCGAATCATTCGTAGTGAGGAAAATTGTGAAAATCAGATGACGTTGCAATATCTTTCAACCAAATATTTACTGATAATCTTTCTTCCAGGTGTTTGATGTCCAAAAAACAATTATCACACCACCTCAAAAACGTACTATTACATTAAAACACAAACGCACAAAAAAGTTTTTACATATCATTTGAGTCATCACACATTTTCACAGTTTGTATCATTGTTTTTTTCCTCGAGTTGAAGCCAATTACTTGATCACACCTGAACTGGTGATAACACCCCTTTCTGCTCCATAATGCCTGGTGAATCAGTGATGTCAATTTTTTTTCTTTTTCCAAGCACTATCTGTTTGCCATTAAGTTATCGTACCTGACTGTTCATCCAGCCTGCCCTTGGCTGGTTCCCTGTTAACATGTGATGATGATGCTGTGAAAGCTCCGTCTGGAATCCTCCGACCGTTATTGACCCCCAGTCCTACCGGAGCACCCTCTGGACAATCCGAATCTCGATAGGGGGTTGCTAAAAATATATTCTGAGCATCAAATCTAATACCTTAATTTTACTGTGATCAAAATTCTTAATTTATATATGTCCGTAGACAAACGTACAATACTTTGATTGCAAAAATCATGAAAAGTATGTTAACTGAATAAAGATATTTCATTGATGCATTGAATGATATATTGATATAATGTCAGAGATTACATGATCATTGGAAATATCATATTATTCTTTTTTAATAACGGTACTGTATGCTATTTTGAGTTAATCTAAACCATATGAACTATGAAAATATTTCACCAACAACAATCCCCAACCAATGCCAACAGCAACAACCCCCATCCCTTCCCTAAACAGGAGCAACTTTCATATTATTCAGCATGCGCATAGATCCTATAACAATACTCAAATTCCCAACAGATTTTTAAAGAAATTGCATTATTATACAAAAATGTTATATCGTTAGCTTCAAATAAAGAGTTTTTATAAAGATTTGTATTTTCATTTCCGGATTATCTAAGTAAAACGACGCCATTTTTTATTTATCACACCTGAACAGGTGAAACATTTGGAACTTTTATCATTTAAAGATTATATATATATTTTTAAAAACAGTCTTGGGGAAAAAAAACCACTTACGATCTCTCTGCAAACACTGGACTATAGAAAAAACTGAGAAAATTACAGCAATAACACACCGTAGTTGCCCCATTGCGACTGTGTTTTGAACGACTTCTCTTCCTGTCACGTGACCACTGTGATTCACAGGTAAAAATTTTACCTTAGCAGGAACGATAACTCGATATAATGATCTTGACATTATGAGTTGTCTTTATTTGCGTGTATTTCATCCATTAACACCCTCCACCTCCTTTCCAAAAAAAATAAAAATAAATAAACTAAACAGTCAGCTGAACTTTATGAACAATGAATCCAATTGATTTCTGCATGTAAAATGAATTATCGATGTTGACATAGCTCTTGTCATAGGCCTGACAGCTAATTGATTTTACTTTTAGAATTACAGAAAGTATATTTCTGATAAAATTGTTTACAAGATAACACTGCTTTCGTATATTTGTTTTATATCATAATCGTTGATACATAACTCGCACAGGCACCTGACGTTAAATATTTTTCACATAATAAAAAATATATACCCTCTACCTAAGAATGACAAAATCATTTATACGGAAACTTATTATCAAATTTCTTTTAAAAGTTGCTCTAAAATATATTTTGGACAGTTGAATCAATTTATGTACACCGTTCTTAAATTTCATGATAACTTGATACAATTTTTAGCATTGATGAATTGAATGTGTATCATATACTTGACAGTGTATCAGCCCTGATATATACACATGCAGCTAGGTGAGACAGCAACCGGAACCTAGGGCTGTGTCGCCATCGGGGCTGATCTTTCTCTGTCTCAGCCCGTCATCAATTTCCCGTGTTTTTATTTAGACAGGTTTGCAAGATAACGATAGAATAAAGAAGTTTTAGGTACAAAGCTACCCCAACCCCCACCCCCAAATCATGGATTAGGATTTTGAAGATTTTGGCGGATTAGTTTTTTTTTTTTTGCTTGTCAAGATTTCGGATAAAGCTAAATCTTAATAAATAAAGCTCCTAAATTGTTCATAGCTGACCAAAATTATTATTTGTCTTTAAAAGAGTTAGTAAATGAACTGTTGTTCTGCTGTTTTATAGATTTTTAATGCTAGCGTATCAATATGATTCCAATACTTGAAAAAAATGTTCTCTTGTCCAAACAGGTAGTCTACCTAGTTCTGCCCTGCAAGGAGCATTAGAAGTTCTATACTGTGAACACCTAAAATTTCCTTAATGTGAAATTTTCTATAAAAGGGTTTTCATTAATTTTAATTTAATTCCCAAATCTTACTATAAACGGTTAATAAAGGTGTATAGATATATGAATCTCTGTCTATGTCCTTTCAACCCACTCTTTCTCTCATGTGTAAGTTTGTGTATGACATTGTGTTTGCGTTAATGTACCATATTTCTGTCCTGAACGGTCCTAAATTGGAAAATAAATTCTATCATTGGCATTGTGAGAACTGGAGGGGGAGGGAGGGGGGGGGGGGGGGCGGTCACATTATATAAGATGTTTCTACTAATAAGTTTGTTGAACATTGAACTAGTGTTCATCCTGTCATGAACAATCTGTGAGATAAAAGCAAAAAATTCAAGTTAGGCAAATCAAATTTCTCAGATTATAAGTAAATTCTAGTTTATTATAACTGTTAATCATCAACGTTTTATAATTAAGTCTTGTGACTTTTGAATAATAGGTTGTTAATTTGAATAATATTTCTTTAAATATCATTGCTGGATTTTCAAGAGTTTAAATGCGCACTTTTTTGCATAGTGTTAATACATATTATGATTTATACAACTGATTACAATTAACATGGAATCTAGAGATTTTATTAGACAAAAATGAATCCTTCTATTAAGTAAACCATATTTAAACTATCTCTTGTCATGATTAATAAATCAGAAATTATAAAATTACGAATGTTCTTAAATCAAAGGCTTGGAGCTAAGCATCAGAAGATCCTGGCTTGAAGAATTAAGAAAGATTGTTTAGTCCTTCACCTAATGTCAAAACAACTTCAATCAATTCTAATCGTAAAATTTCAACAAACATACAAAAAAAAATTAATAATTATAAAACATAAAAAAGCTTACAGTATCTACGTAATATTCTCTCAAGATTAATTTTGTTTCGAACATAACATTTAAATAAGGATCGACTCAGACGGCTGTATTTTCTATTCAGTTTTCAAGTCGGCAACGAAGATAAAAAAAATCTTCTTTTTTAGTAAATCTTATGTTTACTTGTTTAACAATGCTCTATGAGCAAACATTCCTTACACCCCCCCCCCCCCCCTGAAAAACCCCTTTTATAGGTTCAGCGTTGTACCTGTAAAGTAAATGCTGAAGTGAAACAAATTAAGGTAGAACCATGCTTTGACGCATCTGAACTTTATTTCACGGTCCGACAAGGAACTTCCGGTTATTACTTGGTCACATTCGACTTTTTTACGACCTTTGCTCGTTGACCACTCGAATTGTTTAAAAAATGGACGTATTTTTTGTCTTTTTTTTTTTTAAATCTAAAAGAACAAAATGGCCTTATCAAATTCCATTTAGGGTATAGATGGAAAGATGAAGATCTCATAAATATCAGGTAGCTGATTAACCTTTGATTAATTATAATTATGAATTTAAAAGCTATAAAGAGGTCCAAATAATACTAGTTTATTACATCTGTTAATTATCAACCTTTCATGATTAAGTCTTGCGACTTTTGAAAATTAGTTGTTAATTTAAATAATATTTCTTTATATACCATTGCTAGATACCCTGGTCTTTAAAATTTTTCTGCATAGTGTTAATGCAAATTATCGAATTAGACAACTAATTACCATTGATATCGAAACTAGAGAATTTGTTGGACAATTCTTTGTAAATCTTTTTACCGTCTCTTGTCATGATTAATAAATATGGAAATCATAAAATTACGATGTTTTTGAGGCCGTAAAATCACAGACTTGGAGTCAAGCCAACAAAGACTCCCGCCTTGATGAAATTCTAAAATGTCATAACCTTCCAATTGTTTTCACTCTTTTATTTGAAAAAAGTGTAAATAATTCCATATTGAAAAAAACCCATTTTTTTCTAAAAGAAATACCGTAAATACTACATCCAACACTACCACCGTTTGTAATATTTGCTCAAACAATCAAAAATACAGTTCTTACACCACCTACTCAATATTCTGTCAAGATTAAAATTGTTTCAAACATATCATTCAATGCACGCAGGGTTGTCTATTCAGTTTTCAAATCGGCGATGAAGCTGAAAAAAATTATCAAGTATAACTAAATCTAATTATCAAGAAGCATTTATAAATTTAATGTTTTCTTAGCAAATATTGTTTAACCTAAAAAAAAAAAAGTCTTTGTCGCGAGTTCGAACGTTGTATCTGTATGGCGAATGTTGGCCCAAAACAAATTAAGGTAAAACAATGCTTTCACGCATCCGATCTTTATTTCATACAGCGACTAGGAATTTCCGGTTGGAGATTGTACATAATGTATACTTATGCGTGTAAACGTTGTAGTGGCTTGTATGTATCATCGAGCAGCCTCAAGAAACAAGACTAACAAGGAATAAAAAAAATCCACAAAATTAACATCAAAATACACAAAACATTTATTTAAAAAGGGGGTGTGGCAGGGCTCCCAATATTCCGTGATATTTTAATCGTTAGACTTACTCCCTTCACGCATTTTTTTCAAAGTTCTAAAGCTAACAAATAAATTATAAAACTTGATTTCACAAATATGGGGAAGGGGGTATTCCATATGTTAAATAATGCATATTCTACATGGGCAAGTACAATGTATGATTAAATGTTTTGTTAGCTTGAACTGCTCGTGAACTATATACTTGTACAAATGGTATGTGTATATTTTCTATATTAAAAAAAAACCAACAAGGCATTTTATGTAATTTATTTCACGGTTGTGTGCAGATTTAACATTTTTTTAAAAAAAATTTGTAAATGATATTAACAAAAAAACTTTTCTGCTTCAATGTCTATCTTTTAATTCCTACCCAATTGTGTCTAGGGCATTATTGGTTGAATGTTTAAGGTACATGATCTCATATGCAGGATATGGAAAGAAGCACGCAAATGTATGATAAAGGTTTTGTGTTTTAGTTATATATCTAATGAGCTGCTTAGTTTAATTATTCAAATTATTTACTAAAGTGAAGGGTCGGCGTAAGTTACCTCACGGTATTAATGAACTGTTTCTGGTGCGTATCCTTAGAAGTCTCATGCCAGTTGAACTTTGCATATAACTTTCTCATACACGTGAATTGTTGGTGGTTGAACAGAAGTGCACGCTCTTTAGGCAGAAATAATTTCAGTTATCATAGGCTGTGGCGATTATTCGATAAACTCATATTCATTTGAAGCTACGTACGACGTAGCTCCTATCAAATATTGTACAATCTATATTAACAAAAGTTAATTGCAATTTAATAGAAAGAAATTCAAGTGACTGTGGTGCAATATTTTAGAATAGTTAGACCCAGCATTGCTAATGCAAAAAACCCTTGAGACACACGACATTATAGCGATAGCTTTTTCCTTTCGCTCGATCGTCAAATTGATTTTTCCACTTGCGAAACTGGTTCCCTTAATCTAATGTTAAAAAGATGAATAAACATTCCAAATAAAACCAGGAAGCTCGCGCGATTTAATCGACAGACGACAAATTACTCAGTTGGATAACGAAAGAGGTAGGAACAAGAGTAAGGAATTTATAAATATACTGTGTAAATGACCATGTTTAATTAGAACTGATTGGATAATATGTAGATTTTATATCTTCGGACAGTTTATGAATATAATTTCTCTTTTGTTTACGTTTTCCCGTTAAGTGGTTTACGTCTGTTAATCTATGTAAAGCAAGATGGATGGTTTTAGCCCAAATAATCTAAATAAGGCATCCGAACTGCCTGTCTTAAAGAAGTAGAATGCGTTAATAGTTTGATATACATTGTTATTTTTTCCTGTGCCCGTGTAACGTTAGGCTTAGAGCTATACATCTATTCTTCTTCAATCAAACACTGAATAAAAATTCTTGGCCCTAAAATGGATTTGTTGACATTCTTGTTTTCATATACGTGGATTGCACGGATCCAGAAATTTTTCCAGTAGGGGTGGGGGCCGAGAGGTGATTTTGGTTGCTTGGGGGTGGAGGACGGGCCCTATTTTCATTAATTTTACTATATGAATTTATTCATAATTGTTTTTTAGGGGGGGATTGGACCTCCCTCACCCCAATCCCTCTCAAGATTTGTACATGAATGGAAAGTGAATAATAATGAATAGTAATTAACAAGTCTTGGAAATTCATTCATTATACAATACTGAACAATTATTCCATTCTTTAAATTTTTATTACAATATAAAACTGGGACTTGCTTGTTGACATGATCGATGGTATGAATCGACACTGCAGATCACCACATTTATTACTCTCTGTAACTGATGACATGATAGTATGATCTGACACACCAGATGACCACAGTAGTTTACTTAACTTCTCTCTGTAACTGATGACATAATGGTAGGATGGTAGGATTTGACACTCCAGATGACCACACGGTGGTTTACTTCTCTCTGTAAGTGATGACATGATGATATGATTTGACACTTCAGATGACCACAGGGTGGTTTGCTACTCTCTGTGACTGATGACATGATGGTATGATCTGACACTCCAGATCTCCACACTGTGGTTTACTTCTCTCGACTGTTGACATGATGATATGACCTGACACTCCAGATCTCCACACTGTGGTTTACTTCTCACGACTGTTGACATGATGGTATGATCTGACACTCAAGATCACCACACTGTGGATTACTTTTCTCTGTAACTGATGACATGATGGTATGATCTGACACTCAAGATCACCACACTGTGGTTTACTTTTCTCTGTAACTGTTGACATGATGGTATGATCTGACACTCAAGATCACCACACTGTGGATTACTTTTCTCTGTAACTGATGACATGATGGTATGATCTGACACTCAAGATCACCACACTGTGGTTTACTTTTCTCTGTAACTGATGACATGATGGTATGACCTGGCACTCCAGATGACCACACTGAGGTTTGCTAATCTCTGTGACTGATGACATGATGGTATGATTGTATGATCTGACACTCAAGATCACCATACTGTGATTTGCTACTCTCTGTAACTGAATGACATGATGGTATGATCTGACACTCAAGATCACCACACTGTGGATTACTTTTCTCTGTAACTGATGACATAATGGTATGATCTGACACTCAAGATCACCACACTGTGGATTACTTCTCTCTGTAACTGATGACATGATGGTATGATCTGACACTCCAGATCTCCACACTGTGGTTTACTTCTCATGACTGTTGACATGATGGTATGATCTGACACTCAAGATCACCACACTGTGGATTACTTTTCTCTGTAACTGATGACATGATGGTATGATCTGACACTCAAGATCACCACACTGTGGTTTACTTTTCTCTGTAACTGATGACATGATGGTATGACCTGGCACTCCAGATGACCACACTGTGGTTTGCTAATCTCTGTGACTGATGACATGATGGTATGATGGTATGATCTGACACTCAAGATCACCACACTGGTTTGCTACTCTCTGTAACTGAATGACATGATGGTATGATCTGATATTTCAGATCATCACACTGTGGTTTACTTCTCTCTGTAACTGATGACATGATGGTATGATCTGATACTCCAGATCACTACACTGTGGTTTACTTCTCTCTGTAACTGATGACATGATGGTATGATCTGATACTCCAGATCACTACACTGTGGTTTACTTCTCTCTGTAACTGATGACATGATGGTATGATCTGACACTCCAGATCACCACACTGTGGTTTATAACTTTCTGAACCTGTTGACATGATGGGTTGATCTCTCTGTATGATCCAACCCTCTGAAATTAATTCTAACCACCAATGAATGATTATCAGATCATTTGATCAAAGTTCAAGCATAGGCATAGTCTTATTTGACCTGATCTTCACAATCAACTTTTTGTGTAATCTGATGCAAATAAACAGCCTTGGTGATATAAATGTAAATAATTCAGTAGTATTTGTTAAGGTGGTATGGGACATCTGTCAATATTAATGTGGATTAACGTACATTATAATTAAAATACTTTCACCGGTTTTGAATTTTCAAATTTAACAATATTTAACCTAAATACACATTTTAAAAATTTTTGGAAAGGTAAGAATTTTAAAATCCCCAGTGGGATTTAAACTCATGACTTACAGATTCATAATGAACCCTCTAACCCACTGTGCTACGCTGGCAAGTGACAATTTTGGGAACGAAACTATTTATAAAATAATACTTGATTTTCTTGTTTATTTCGATAAATAGTACTTCACAACATGGAGGTGTCCCATACCATCTTAGCATTGTATCTTTTTTTGAGGACCACAAAGATCATTTAAATACCAGGTACTCTATCATATATAGGAATGGTACTAGCACATCAATTAATATTAATTTGTCCCCAGTGGAGGATGCACAGGGGTTCAATTATATAAGTTAAACAAAGCCATTTCCTTCAATTGTAATTCCACTTCAACTGTATTTAGAAATGTACCAGTACATATATCAGATTTAGTATGAATTGTAATTGAAATAAATGAAGATGCATGTCCTCAGATTTTTTATGGTGACAATTGAGAATTTTATCTACTGCTTAGAAACATACAGTTACAGAATTTTGTTTCCTGAATTCCAGTTTCAGCATGTAATGCTCAACAATGGCAGAAACGGCTCATGGCTCATCACGTATCAGTGAGGCATTCTCCTTCCTCAAGGAATATCAGCAAGGTACAGTATTTGATGAAACCAAAACTGAGGACTCCTCTAGCGGCAGGGCTCCTAACGGTGTGATCAATGCCTACAAAGGACTTCCTGGAAACCACGTGCACGTTAGAAATGGTTGTGATGAATGTTTGAACATGGATGAACACTCTTCTGAATCAAACAGTCAGAGACATGACTTAAAAACAGTAACTAAAGATGATTCCATAAACTGTTTAAGAACTCGTTGTAATTCTTCAGACTCAAAGATCAATGGGCATGTAGAAAATGATAAGAAGGTATCCAAAAAGGAAGAGATGAAAGTTGAAGAATCAAGTAAAACATTTAACTCAAGTGGTGCTTATGACAATTCTTACTCCTTGTTTGATAAGGAAAACTGTTCTGAAGATGGAAAGGTTTTGATGAGGAAAAAGTCCACAAAAGTGGGAAAGGATGGGACAAAAATGACTAATCACATGGATATATCCCAGGTGTCCGGTTCTTGTCATACGGAGACTGTACCGACAATTGGACGTCCAGTCGAGGTTGTGAGTGATATCTTCCATTTCTTAAAAGAGACAGAAGGGGAACTTAATGGCGGCAGTCGTGAGAGTGGAATTCCTCGACCGGGAGATGAAGATAAAATTTTCAATAAACTTCTGATTATTGATGAAAATCAAGAGAAACACAAAGAACAGAGTGGTAATTCCAGTGACGGGCACTTCAATGGCTGTATAACAGACGGCATCTGTAATATAGACGGTCCTAACAGCGAGTCAAACGGAAGCAGTCCTAAACCTCAGGGGAATGTGACCGATCACTCCATGGAGAATTCTGAGGATTCCTCAGATGACGACACAGGTAATTAAAATGAGATTGGGAATATTTCATATATTTCACTTCCTTTATGGTTTTAAATTTTTCATTAGAGTTTAAATTAAATTTTTAAATAATGCATCTAAAACCATGTGATCTTTTGCTCATACATGCAAGAATGAAATTTAGAATCATCATGAAATTTCAAATATTTAAGATATTTAAGAAACTGAAAATTCCATGCAGTGAATTTATGGAAATTCATATACAATATCTACAATGGACTAGGTTATTGTTGCAAAGGACTATGTACCGTTATAACATAGTTCAGTAAATGTTAAATAATACATTCAAAATTAGATTTACAGAATGAATCAAAATTATTTCCAAACTGGATGTGACTGGCAAATCTTTTATCTTATGTTGACAAACAGACCCCTCCCCACTCTGTCCCTGACCCCCACCACAAACATCCCCCTGTGTGTCTGAACACATCCTGACTGAAGGCAATAAATAGACTACCTTGTGCTGTTGAGTTCATATAAGGATGATCATACTTGACCTTGAGCTTTGGTCATTTGTGCAATTTCAAGGTCACTGTAAGAAAAATGGTGCATCCGTTACTTTCCAATATAGAAATACCTATGTTATTATATTTTCTTAGTGGGGGGGGGGGGGGTATCATTTGTGAGCTTGCTCACGGTACCTTTAGTTTGATCTGTAGTGCAGTTCAAAATGGTTAATATTATGTCAAGATGACAACAATTTTTATTAATATAACCTGTGAGTCGACATCTAACACAAGGGTTCCATTTTATACACCGTAGCAATATACATTTATGTTACATTCGTGTGCACAACCTTCCTCTGTGTAATTATAAGATTATAAGATTATTTGTTTTGCCTCGGACGAGAACGTATCGATGTCATTGGATGTCAGTGGATGAAACGCGTCATGTGATTGCCTTACAAATTTCTTTAAACGACGAGCATCAAAATTTATACGGCAACATGGCGGAAACGTTATTTGAGCTGATTTTTCACACAAACATTCCACCAATCCTCTAATTTTTAAGCCCCCAAATATTGAGATTGATCCCCCTTTGCCCGTGACGTAATATTAAGATCCTACAATGGCATCCAAGTTTTTGCAGACTGGCGAGGAACGAAAAAAAAACAAGAGAGTTAAGCTATGTATTTAATTGTTATATTATCTTTTGTTTGTTTACATAATAAACTTTAGGTCCTCGGCAAAACAAAACACTTATTAGGTTTGCTATTGACTGTTTACAGAAATTTGTGGGGTCATAAAGTCCAAGCTTCGCCTCGCCTTCTAATGACTTTACCGACCCCACAAATTTCTGTAAACAGTCAATAAAAAACCTAATAAGTAATATTATTGTATGAAGTAAGACCAGTACAACTGCGTAATAACTAGTACAATATAATGGATTTGATTCAGTTTGTGTTGGTCAGGAAGTCTTTTTAATCCTGTCAAACAGAGTGAAATCAGACTAATTGTTGATTTGCCAATAAACTCCCATAAGTACAATTTATACATGAACTTACTATTCACAATGACTTCCTTGAGGATGTGCTAGTGTAATGTATATAAAAACATAAATATACATAACCCATCTTTGACAAATAATATATGTTGGAAAGAAAGAAAATGGTGATTGGTTTCTTGATGCATGTCAAGGGCTTAAAGACTTGGGTGTGCCTCTGGTGATAAGCATGGCTGCTTCTTTGTTAAAAATCGAAATTATGTAAATTGTTTTATGCATAATGCATTAGTCTGTTGTCTTTTGGAAACATCACTGAGTGATTACAAAAGCCAACACTGCACAAAGATAACTGTTAAGTAGGAATAAAAAGATGCAAGATTTATGCTGACTGTTTGATGGCCTTTGTTTTTACATACCTTTAAATTTCTTGTTTCATTGTGTATTGATTTCATTAAGCCACATATTAAAATGATACTTGGATATCTAAGGAATTTATTACACCCACTCATGAATAGATTTCATTATATATTCAATCACATGGGAGATCCAATAAATAAACTTGTCTTCTGGTATTTATCTATGCAATAATTAAACAGTATTTTCCAATGACCAGGGGTTATGAACTGCTCTGCTATTCTATGTTGCATTAAGATCCTAGATATGCCATGCTCATTGAAAAATGTTGTCTTTTACTTATATTAATGTAGATTTGTCTTTTCTTTAAAATTTAAAATTTTGATGGGAGCAATTGCTTTTATAGAAATATGAATGCTACTGGTTATTATTAGGAAAATAAGTGAAAGTCAAACCTTTACACATTATATTAGCAGTATCTTCATGATGGAATGTTCTTGTGCTGTGCTGTATAATCAAAGTTGAAAAAGGTTTACTATAAGCATCTGACATTTGTGATTTAAATCATATTTTTGTGGAAATTGAGAACCAAGAGTACTACCTTATAATTTATGTTTAATCTTGCTAGAGTAGAATTAAATTTCAGAAGGTGATAAATCTCAAAAGGGTGTATTACTATTAACGTCTTGGAATTTATAATGTGCTCCAAAGTTTTGTGTATTTCAATTTTGTTGGAAAAACCATTGCAACCTAAATTTTCTGAGTGCACATAATGATGTTGGACCTTAAATGTTCAATTGAAAGGATGTGTGCCCACAAGTGTCTAGGTCTGCCTCTCATGTGCTTAGCAAGGAATCTCAATATCCATGAGACACTTTGCCTCTTGTGAGGGTGCAAGGAAGTTTTATAAATATAATGATTAGTAAAATTAGGGAAGAGATGGAGAGAGAGAGAGAGAGAGAGAGAGAGAGAGAGAGAGAGAGAGAGAGAGATAGGGAGGGTAGGTATCCAATGCTAACAATGACATATATACTGTAGATTTCTTACTTTAGGCAATTCCATATTGTATCAAATTGTGAGAATTTAAAATTGTGAGTCCTGAACTTTTGTTTTAATGTCATATAGGTAGTTAAAGCTGAACACTGCTCGTAAATAGGCACCATCACACAGATAACCTGGTATATAAACCCTTTGAGTTCGTTACACCCGATTGCACACTTGAATCTCATGGCCAATGTGTAGTATTCCTTTCGTGGTCTTTGGATTTTATGCATTTAATTCTTATTTTGTGTGCATATTCTGTTTGTTAATAATGCATTGACCAGTTTATTTGATGTTAGTATTCTCCTGGCTTGAAAAATGTGTGTAAAAGTTGATAATTTCATCGCGACCGAGTAAAACAGCGAGGCAATACGTACGTCCACACAGGTGAGACCTCTACAGCGAAATACTTTAAACTGTTAAGAGGTCTGCAGCTTATATAGGGGTTGTAGGATAGCGGTGATGAAATAGAAATGTGGCGGACAATGCCTATTTACGAGCGGTGTTCAGCTTTAACAATTAACTGACAGAAAGAAGAGGATTTTATAATAAGGGAGGGATTTTTCTCTCAATTTTACATGGATGTTAGATCCTCGCATATAATTACTAAATGAGGAATTACTAATTGAGGAAAGTCCATAATTTGTATTAAATAGAGATTATATAAACTCTGGTTTTCTCAGAGAGACTTTAAATTGTAAATCAAATTTGCACTGACAATAAAACAAAAGTGAAGTAACTTTTAACACATTCAATTGTCGGTATCTATAATAAACAAATAACCTTTATAAAACCAGCTTAAATATAGCTATAACAGAATATAAAGGAATAAACCAATTCAAATCAAAAGGTCAATACTGTTATATGTTATTTTACAGGAAAAGTAAATTGAAATGCTAGCTGTAGTTGAATATATTTACTGTTATCACTAGCTTATCTAATAAAGTTCATTTCATCAAATTGATTTGAAAGTTTGGCTTCCATTGGTGAATTAGTGACAGTAAAACAGTCACCACTGGGCCTCCATAACACGTGAAACCAGTAAACAAAGTGCCCTGTCTCCAGTCCCGGACTCGCGGGTCTCTCACTTGACAACTATCTGCACACGGGCCTTCGGACCATTAACGTCCATCAAACTCAAGCTCGTCCCAAGTGCGTCACACCCTGCTCTGTCAATGTATCTCGGTCCCAGTCTTTACCCACATGTACTACGCTCAGCCTACGACTGCCGTTCACCACTAATACAACTGGCTTACATATAACCCCTCCTGCACAGCTGGAGAAAACAAATGCCCAAGCAGATTCACAGTATTTCTGGCTACATGTTTACCAGACTTACTTCTGGAATTCGCCATTAATAGCAAACTGAAGGACAAATTTGCAATGTGGCCCCACACTTGACAAGCAGCCATGACTCCCTGACCAAACTGGTTATGCTAAAAATAGCCCTACTACGAACACTCTCTATATGAAATAATGGAGCATTAGCCCAAAATTACAACTATTTACAAACTGAAATAAATCACAAAGCAGTTTTTAATAAAGAAGAAACTGTTTCAATTCAGTTTATACTTAAAGATTTGGTAGCTATTTATTCTATTCTTTATTAACAATTTTTTTTCAATAATAAGTACAGAAATTAAAATCAGTTTTGCTTTTTAATAACAAATACTGTTTAATAGCTTTTTAATAGTCATGTTTATGCAGATTGATACTGCAAGTCATCGTGGTGTGGGGTAAAAGTCTATGCATGTATGAAATAATCAAAAAGGATTGAAAACAGAAATTAAATTATCAAAATAATATTTTTCAAATCACATCATTTAATGACTCATGAAGCATAAATATTTAGAGTGATAATAATCAGATATGTATCAATCGAGGTACAAGCCTCCAATTAATGCTGTGAATAAGTCTGAGCAGTTTATAAGGAAATTCACAGATATAATTAGTTCACCACTTATGATCTTCTCTAGCTTAATTTCCTTTCTAATTAGATAGGACATATAAACACTTTGTTTGTGTCGTAGCCCCTACCAGGAAGGTCATTTTCACCAGTCTAGGATGCCATATATATTTTATTATTCCACCTTAGATTATTTCTTTTAAGCAAGCAGATATTAAGAAACCATTTGCTATTAAATATGTACATTCATGAACATGATACTTAGATAAACACATTTACTTAATACCTGTTACTAAGATGAGCAATATGGTCCATGGGCCCCATGTTTGGAAAGTCATTTTTACCAATTAAGTTTTATTCATTTAAGGATTCATTTTTTTTTCACATGGACGTGCAGTGATAAACTCCTAATGATTTTATTCAATGTTATATTTCTTTGTTATTTAAATAACTAACAACAAATAGGATTTTATATTCAATTTATTATGACATGACACAACCAAAGTCATAGGGTTCAAAATTGATGTTAGTGCAGCGATTTAATGACGAGAGTCTTTTACATGAGTTAACGCACTTTGGACCTTCTACTTTCTGACAGTACGGACAGTTTTTAGCTTATTACAGACAAGTACAATGCTAATCAAAGTAGAAAATTATCCATCATGTATAATTACATGTACCTGGTATACAGTAAAACATGGTTATAGCGAACACGCTTATAATGAATTGATGCTTACAGCGAAGTGATTTTCATTCCCTGCGACTTTAATACATGTTGAAAACTTGACGGATATAACAATTTACGCTTATTACGAAGCAAACTCAGTCAGCCCTAGCACTTCGTTATAGAATGTTTCACTGTGTATTATTTATTAGGTTAAATGTCATGTGTATCTTTTTATGTACCATTTAATATTGGTTTTAAAAGAAGACCACTTTGTGGCAATCAAGCAATGTCACTATGTATGTATCACAAATCTCTCTGTATGATAGGTCTGAAGTGTGTCCATAATCACATGCTAAAAATTACTTAGATATGTGTATACATTTACATGATAGCAGGACGAAATGAGTGTATGTTTATATTAATATAATCTCACATAAATCTATAAAAATCAAAAACTGAATGCAGGTCTTGTACATGTAAATGGTATCTGGTTAAGTTAAAAATTGACTCAGTCAAATATTTTGTCCCAGTATCAAGGCAAAAATTCCGAAACTTTAGCAGGTCAGATTTGTATTTGCTTGTGCAGAATACATCCTTACTGTTTCTATCTTACAAATAAAAAATTTTTATCATCAATAGTGGTTACATACTTCACCATTTAAGCACTTTTGGAATGACCTTGCCTATGACTTTCAAGAAGTTAGATGCCCCAAATGAATTCTTGCCACAGAACTCTGAAGCAAATATCTGTATATAAATGTTTATAAATGTAAAACCTTGATCACTCTACTGTTCAATAGTTATATGAACTGCAGTGATAATACATGTACATACCATAAATTTTTATTGTAGACATTTGTACTTCTGATGTTACTATTTTAGGCATTTATAATGAGAGTTATCGAAAATCGGTATGGTTGTGTATGCCAGATGAAAAGTCACCCAGCTTGCTCCAGTCATCCAGCATTGCAGAAGAGGAGCAGGAATCAGGTATGTATAAAACAACAACCTGTGGCATATGTTAAACTTGAATACTAGTAGTTGGGTGGAATACTAGTAGTTGGGTACTGGAATATAAATAAGATGTGAAACACATGGTTAAAAATCAATCATTACTAGCTTAATATAGAGAACTGATATATAACATACTTTTCTGTCCATTAATAAACATCCTAATTTATAAATGAATGTAACACCAAAAACAAGATTGCCCTCGGGGGAGAATTATTTACTACTGTGCATCAAATAGACCAACTGGAGTCTCCCCAAGTATGCCAAGAATGATAAGGGAGCACATTACATGGGTAAAATCGTGTTGGGTGGGATAGGATATACATGTAGGCTTTATGAAAAATATGGATGCAAAATTGCAAGCTGAATTGGACCAACTAATTCAAGAGTTGAGAAGTATGTTTTTTTAAGCAAGTCAATATTTTTTATTATAGATATTCTGTTGTACTTTGTTGTATAATTCAATTACAGGTAATAAATGCTTTCAACCAAGTGATATACATACTTCTTTAATTATAAAAATGCTGTAAATTTCATCATTGTTTGTATTGATATTTCAATTTTTAATGTGCATTTTTATGTTATGATTCAGATTAACTTTATGTGAACTGCGTGCAAGTTTTTGTTTTCTTTAGATGAAGTCTTTATTCGAGGCATTGAAACTAAACTACTAAACAAATCTCACAAACGCTCAGACTCTACGACAACTACTTGCTCGGAGAGTGAATTCAAGCATGAATATCGCCTACGACGTAAATGTATGGTGCGTCGACATGACAGTCAACAAGAATATCAGCGCATGTCTGCCAAAGTTTACGGTTAGTTTGCTTTTCATCTCGTTGATTTTAAGGAGTCAACTTACTTTCGTTTTCCTCCCAATTTTGCTCAATTGTCATTGTCACAAATATTTTTTCATTGTTAGAATTGCTAATAAACTATTTTAAGCTACATGTACCAATTAAAGGTTAATATGTGTATCTCTGAACATTTTTTACCTGGAGCCTTCTGATTGTTTATAGAACATGAACAGTTGGTTGTGATCCATAAAGATGGAAAAGATACAGATTTTGGTCTCCATATCTTTGACAGTCATCCAGCATTTATAACAGAGGTTAATCAGGGTAAGAGATACAGTCACAATGAATGATGCCATGCAGTACAGCTCAAAATCTTTAATATACATTTTATTCCAGTCCACTGTGAATTATCCACCTTTAGACATCAAAAGTTTCATAGAAATTAAAATTTAAGGTTAGGGATGGGGTCATTTACATTGGAAAGTAATTAATTAAATTACAATTACTTGCCTAATTAAAACCTTCAAATAAATTACCATTACCATAAATATGTGTGTTGTTCCTGTGACACTAATTAAAATAAACGAAATTGTCTTTCAATTTAAACCCATACTATGGGTATAGATTGAAAGACAATTTCACTTATTTTAGTATTACAGGAATAATGCCAGTTTGCCAAAATGTGTCAACCAACCAATCATTCATTCATTCATTCATCCATTCATTCATTCTTTATTTCTTTAAGCTTTGCAGCTCATCAGATTGTACAAATTAATACTCAAGAACATAATAAAACACAGAAGTGGGTGTGTTTTACAGGAGACCCTAGTACATACACAAATATGAAATATGACATAATTTAGTAAGGGGAAAAAATCAAAAGAACAACATCTAAAGTTAATTACTGATATTGGTTCTTAACTTCACACTAAAGTAAATATATTTGACTTAGGTTACACATATCTATAAATTTTTCGTTATTAAAACAATTGCAGCAGTTTGAACATCGATGGTTTCTCATAAAAATAACCATAAATGACTTCTGCCTTGATATTGCAAAAAACTGTAAATGTCACTGCTCTCCACAAAGAGAATATACCATAGATCCCCTTTAGCATTTTATACATTATAAATTACCACATCTTTACATCTGGAGGCCTGTTTTTCAAGAAGATGTTGCACCATCTAATGTTTTTGCAGGAAGTCCTGCCCAGAGAGCGGGCTTGAAGGCAGGCCAGGTCCTTCTGAGTGTCAATGGGGTCAACGTACTGGAACTAAGTCATCAAGAAATCATTAAACTGGTGCAGAAAGGTAAAATGATGCTAGACATCAGAAATATAATGCGTGACATCAGAAATAATCAAAATATGATTGTCATCAGAAATAATCAAACTTTAATGCTTGACATATCATAAATTATCAAACTAAAATGATTTACTTAAGAAATAATCAAACTATTAATAATGATTGACATCAGAGACAAATTATATTAAATAACATTAGACATCATTAAACTATAATGATTGGATTAACATCAGACATTAATCAAACTAAAATGATTGACATTAGAAACAAACAAAATTTAATGACATCAGACATCATTAATAAAACTTTAATGATTAACATCAGAAATAATCAAACTAATGCAGGAAAGTAAAATGAAAGACATCTTAAAATTACTTAACTGTTGCAAGAAGGTAAGATAAATGTCAAACTATTGCTTAAATGTATTATATTGGTGAACATAACAAAACTTAACTAAATTAACTATTTGTTGACATAAAAATATTGAACTAGTGCAGAAAGGTAATAATAATTATAATACATTAGTATATATTTACATGTAGTTGATATTTACAGAAAACTTATTTTTTAGAAATGACATTATCCTGACTAATTAAGGGCAACAATGTTAACAAAATATTGTTCTTATTTATCATCAAGAGCAATAATCAAAATAATGTAAACTTGTGAAATTACAAAAAACTAAACTCATCCATCAATTTGAAAGTACTTGATGTATTTGAATTAAGATAACCAGTTATTGAATTGAATATTCATGAAAAGAAACTTTATATTTAATGTTCTCTACCATAATTAATTATGTCAAAAAAAGTCAGCAGGTAATATAATTACTACTGTATGGCTATAATGGTGTCTTTAATATTGGACAATGTATGTAGATGTTCTGACATTCAAATTTGATTCTGCACGTTAAAGTTATTTACATGATTTTTATTGTTATAATGAAGATCCAAATGCTATATGTCTGTTTAAAAAGCAAAAATAGTTATTTAAATGACTGTATCCCTTAGACCAGTAGGCAGTACCAAAGGGGTAAAATTTAACTGAAACAAATAGGTTTGACCATATTGCATACTTGATTTCAAAAATTCTTTCTGTATACAAAAATTAGATTCCAATATTGTGAAGTTGGAGGTGGCCTCCAGTGATGTCCATTACATCAGGACCCAGCAGGCACCGGTGATGAGTGGCTACATGTACAAACAGAGTAACTCCACGTTCGTCAAGAACTGGAGGCGCCGTTACTTCGTCCTGCGATTTGACAATTGCCTCTACTACTACAAAGGAGAGCAGGTAGTGTATGATGAATAATGCATGAAATAGGGTCAAATTCTGTGTTCTAACTAAGTGTGATGGTCAGACGGGTTCAAATACCGGCGCTAGATAGCTCAGTTGGTAGAGCACCTGACCAGAGATTCTGAGGGCCTGGGTTCAAATCCAGGTCTGGACTGTCATTATTTCTCCAATCCTGTTACACAAGCTTGCTTGATTACACAGTGTTGAATTGAAAACACTTCATATGTACATATCTGTACAACTGAATAGCATCACTTGTATCCTTAAGTAGCAGTTGTACATGTAGTTATCTTATATGAACATTTTCAGAAAATACTGTCCTATATCCTATGATTGGTCTGATTCTTGCCATCGGACTTTTGATCTTTTAAAAAAAAAAAAACCTTTAAAATTGTAATCTTAAGTGTCAAGGTCAAATGTGACTATATAGTGAATTCAATTATCAAGTTCAAGGTCAAATTATCATAAGGAACAAATCACAATCAAATATGGACAGATGCTTGAACAAAGTGTCTTACAAATGTATTTTGCTTTGTAATTTCTAGGACCAAGATCCTCTTGGGGCCATTCCTCTTCTAAACTACATAGTGTCAAAACATATGGACTCGAGCAGGGAACACTATTTCAAGGCAGAGAAGTTTGGAGCTCGCACCTACTACTTCATCGCTGACAACAGAGAGGAAATGATCAAGTAAGTGAAATAAGTTATAGCTAGATTACAGACAAGAAAGTCCCAGTTGATTTGATAGCCTATAAACTGTTATGTTAATCCAAAAAAAAAAATTAGACCATATCTTATTTATAAACTGGTATGTTACTCCAAAATAAAATTGGACCATATCTAATTGACTGCCTTATGGTATTATAAAAGTGTAACAGCATACATGTTAACTCTACCGATTGAGGTGGAAGTTTACCGCTTTTTAACTTCATTTCCCGCCTACCACTTTTGCCTTTCTTGGGTGGCCATTTTGGAAGCCATTTTAGTTATAAAATCTTGCTGGTTCTCTAGATATCGCTTGACTTGAGTCAGGAACATTCAGACATTTATTACATAGCGTTAACAATGTGGGTTTCAAGCATGCGTTTGACAATGACTGGTAAACAATTCTTAGTGACTTCATTAGTTACAAAAATGTCATTGACATCACTGCCAAGAAAAAGGAAAAGGTATTGCTCAAAATTTAATAATGACTGGTTGAAAGTTTTTGACTTCCTTCATAGAAGTAAGAAATATGATCCGTATGCGTTTTGGACATTTTGTCATGAATTTTTCTATCTCTTCATAATACTGTTACCGTTACAGTATTATGAAGAGGTAGAAAAATTCATATCAATATCACTGATTTAAAAATCTTGCCCCTGCCCATACCTTTGGAAGTGAAACCCTAGCCACCACGACCTTCAAACAAACACAGAATCAGTACCATTTAGCAGCTTGGGCAACTAAACAAAATGCCAGATCCAAGTATAGCATACAACATGACTAAGCAACCATGATAGGATTTGAATTTTGAGCCCTGCCCTCTCCAGTGAATGATGATCAGTTTGAGATGTGTGTGTATATATATATATATATATATATATATATATATATATATATATATATATATATAGATGTAAATATCTTGAAATGTTGACCATGAAGTAATGACTGTTTTGGCACTCCAATATGTAACAGGTTGCATTGTCATTTCATTGTAGTTGGATTTCATCTTTGAATGAGGCAGCAACCAGAGCTAAAGAAAAGGTAAGGCTACTGTAAATCAACTTTTATTAGTGTACGAGAAAAATTTCGCAAACTTTAGGAGCAACTTCTTAAAATAAGCGTTTTATAATAGTCAAGAATCCTTGTTGAATCAATTGATGGCAAGATTTAAATAATTAGGGCCTTCTTTTCTAGGTAGACATAAGAGATAATTTGTAGTACCATGTTATTTACAACATCTTCACTAGCCAAGGGTGACGTCCGCTCCTCTTCTCTTTTCGCCCTTGAGTAGAGGAGCGGATCGTCACCCTTGGCTAGTGAAGATGTATTTACAACTGACTGTTTGGATTTCAGAAGGATGCATGGATGGATGTGACAGCCTCCAATGTAGGACTTCCTGCTCTGGATATCAAAAAGCCGGACTGCTTCGGATACCTGTCCAAGTGTGGGCGTACAGTCAGGACCTGGAAGAAAAGATACTGTGTGCTTAAAGATGCCTGTATATACTATTATAAAAACATCAACTCTTCCAGCGCTCAAGGTAAAATTCTATGTCCTATTCCAGTTTGTTCAGGTAAACAAATATCTTTCTTAGTGCAATAGAAATCTGTAATGAATTAAAACTATTTTGCTTAATTGCCTTATGTGATATTCCTCTATGAATGAATTAATAATTTATTTAAGATCACAGATAAAGTTATGAGCATTCTGTTTATTTATAAAATGATATGGAAACCACCCAGATGAGCAATAATTTTAATAAAAAATAATATCCTTTCTTTTGAATCAACAATAGGGATGGCCCATCTCCATGGTTACAAGGTTGAACACATGACCAGCTCCCTGAGGAAACATGGCTTTGTCCTCAGGCCCCCGGAGCCTCAGATGAGGACCTTCAGCTTCTGTGCAGAGAATGAGACACACAAAGAAAGGTAACATTTCTTGAAAACATAGGTATTGCCTCCGCTGGAATTTGAACTCAGGTCCTCTGGCATACAAATCCAGCACTTTTTCTGATTAAGTAAAAGAACTAGTAGGAATGCACTATATATCTGACTCTATGGCATAAAAGTACTATTACATGTATGTAATGTGTGTCTTAAATTGAACCACCCTACTGTATATTTGTGAAGTACTTTTCTTCCTTTTTCAGGTGGATGGCAGCTCTAGAAAAGTCAATCCAGAGATGGATAAAAGTGGATTAATGAAAGAATTCTTGTGTCTTCTAGAAAACCTATAGACATTATTACAATAAAAGCTTTAGATTTGTTGCAAATTCTTCATACTACATAGTTACTACATAGTTTTACTGACAAACAAAATCAAGGGACTTTATAAATGCAATTTTCCCTAAAAGAAAGATAAAGCATCTGATACTTTTTTTTGTGTTTTGGGGGCAAGAAGAAGATGTGCTGCTGTTGTTGGAGTAACTTTTTCAATGGTATTGTGTGAAGTATTGCTTATTTTATCACAAATCAGAAAATGCGAAAGGCCTACCTATATTCAAAAATCATATCCTGAGTTCTGGAAGGACATAGAATGGAGGAGGTTACAAAAATTTGTATGCAGCTTGTGTCTTGATTGGCTGAATTAATTTTGTGACAATCAATGAAAGAAATGGTTGCTTGACATATACTTATGTATCTATATCATTAAGAAGGCATTATTAAGAGAGTTAAATGGTCAGGTCCATTGTGTACATGGTATCATCATCTTGGTTTACCCATTGTATAATTAGCTCACCTACAATCTTGGGTGGATTGCAATTGCCCCTTGGATGTCATGAATTGTCCATCATGCCTGTGCAAAAATACTGTATATTTTATTGGGCTGTGTATTCTATTTCGCATTTTTGGCGGAAAGTGACTTCCTCTTAATCAAGTACATCGTTCAATGTCTTTCATATCTGTGTAAGAAAAGGTACTTTCAGAAATATGCGAATTCAAATCCACGCCAACTTGTTGAAAAATCAATTTCCACCAAATATCATACACACTAAATGTAATGCGTTTACAATAGTCTGAAAGTCTCCATTTGAGTTCTGTACATGCTTTAAATATACATTTAAAGTAGTCTGAAAGGCTCTGTTTGAGTTCCATTGATGTTATGCATGCTTACATTTAATTGTATCATGACAAAGATTCTGATCCTTATATACCTATTGAGGTTACCTAGGAATTTTTTGTGAAAAATCGAATATTGCAGAGGACATTGTGCTAGGAACCTTTTGCTTATAACTGATGGATAATCACTTTTTCTGGAAATGATGTTATCCATATAAATGTTTAGTTTTCTTCTCATTTGCATATCAATATTTGTGATGCAATCAAAATACTGCCTGCTTGTTAATCACAAGCTGATTGAATTAAAACCTGTTCCTTTTTTTTTTGCAATATATAGCATAATGATAGCAAAATTAGCAACAATAAAAAGTCTTTGAAAAAGGAAATTGATAATTATACAGTATATATGCAAACTCTTAATCTAGGTACTCCAAACTCCTATCAACTATAACAGTCATATAAAATATAATACATGTATTATCATAATACATGAATAATTGAACAAATATGTTGCTTAAATGCCATCTTTCGATCTCGCCTGGGGTGACTGTAAAGGTCCATGATTATTTTATATTCAATGTTGTTTGAGTGTTTTGTTACACTTTGTGTGGCCATTTTGTTCTGTTACTGTTTGTTTGTTTGTTTGTTTTGTTTGTTTGTTTGTTTGTTAAAATATATATACAATTTAAGAACAAATGTATCTTTAATGTTTTGTTGTATACAAGTTTACAGAATAGTGTTGTTGATATACTTCATATTAATTATGACTTATTCCTTTTATGCCATGCATATGTAACACTATAGGCTTGGATGTAACAAATATCTTAATAAATTAATTTGTTGTGAATTTGAATTGTCATTTGTTCATTGTCATTTTAAATGGTCTTTGATCATGATAAAAAAAAAAATGTTCTGATCAAATTTCCTTTTTTTAGAGTCTTTATATTGAAGAACAGTATTGTGCATTGTTTGATCTACATGCATACAATACTGAAACTTCATACTGTAGTTTAATCCCCATGCATAAAATACAGATACTTAAGGTTCATAGATACTCTGATAAGAGAGACAACTCCCTTCAAAATACTTTTGTGGATTTTGTGACACTTTAGAATTATTTAGATAATGATTCACTTGAGGACTGCAAAGTGTTGTAGCAGTTCATAGAACTTCCACTTTGTAAAATACATCAGTTTAAAACAAACATTTACTACTAAAGGTTCCTTCAATATTCTTAGTTTGACAGAAAATTGAATTTTGATACTATGATAACTCTTGTCTCAAACAATGTCATTTCCGAAAATAGAGCCAACAAAATTTCATCATCAGGTCTTTTTTTCATCATTTAGAAATAGAAAATCGGAAGAAATGGCCAAGATAGTACACATAGTTTGTTTTTTTCAGGAAAAATAAATGGAAAATTCATGATATCTGCTCTATCTTTGTTTTTCAGGAAACTTAGGTAACTCTTGCAAAATGAACGTAAATTTCTCGGGTAGAATTTTTGAGAAATTTAATGAGACAAAAGGTAGCTCCGCTTCGATCCCTACATTTTATTTATTGTTTTATATTCTCTTGATAAAATACTTTGTTGTTATGTATGGTATATATTTTTTATTTTTAAACAATAAGATATAGTATTTCTTATTAGTATGTGATCTCTTCTTCATATCATGATTATTTTTTAGAATATTAGAACCCCACAAAGCATTATGTTTAGATCACAAGCTTAAGGTAAAGTGCTTTATGAAAATGTTCATTAGAAGACTATTAAAACTTTGACATACATGTATTTTGTAGGAGAGGGTTTATGAACTTTAAGTAGAACGGTTTGATTTTGAGGAATACATATTGAAAAGTGTTACATGTACATGCATACAATATAGAGATTTGTTTCGAGGATTGTTTTGAGCAACATGCATACAACATCAATATCATAAACTGTACTTATGTTTTGATCTATATTAGATATTTCATATTATGTCAGGATGTTTTGATCTACATACAATATTGATATTAAAGAACGTCCTTGACCTATTTGCATACAATTACAAATTTCACATTGGATAATTTGATCGTCATGTAAACAATCCAGAGACTTGGAGAATGTGTTGATCTACACGTATGTGCATACATACATACATACATACATACATACATACATACAGAGGCTTTTATTTTTAAAAAAATGTGTTAATCTACATGCATAGAATATGTTGATCGTTTCTAAGTTTGAAAGTTGGTACCACCTGTAGAACTATGAACGCACCCAATGTCGAGTAGACGAATTTCTTAAAATTTTCGATTTCGCATCTAGTTCATAAAGAGACTAACAGATTTTATTCATTTTGATTAGGAGCATAGTTTGATTTTTTTTTTTAAATTCTATTAAGGGGACTACTTTTATTCTACCTCAAAGTTTGTTTGCGGTGTTTGCGCCATGGCAGAGTCAAGTGAGCATTTCCCCCCTGTACAGAATTTTAAAAAAATGTTCTTTAGATAATCACAATTGAAAGGGGGAAGGGGCTCGTCCAAAAACGATAGGGAAATTATTACTTATATTTACGTTTGTAATATAAAAATTATAAAAATAACAGTATTACAATATTGTAAACATAAAAACATCGTTATATTAATGATTTTGAACAATTTGGCAAATAATGAATATGATTTATTGTCTCAGAGAACGGGGAGGTGACAACCAATTAACGATACAGTTTAATTACCAGTACATTGGTTACAGGAGAAAATTCCCCACCCCTCAGCTTTCTCTCCCAAACAATTATTCAGCAAACGTATAGATTAAAGAACGAAAAAGGCGAATAGCTTTGCTGTTAATAAAATCTATATATATTGAAAAATGAGCTGGCCAAACAATGGTTTCTCCCCTGGTATATTAAAAAAATGTTGGTGTCTAAACATAAACCCTGTTTTCAAATGCAAACCAAATAAATCACTTCATAATCACATTATAAAAATAACAGAGTTGCCCTGTACGAACATTTGAATATTAATATTTACATTTGCAAATATGTTTCCTTATATGAACCTATACGATAGCGAAAACGTTCAATTCTGTGAACTCTTTTATGACGTTACATTGATTATCGCACGCGCTTATCGTTTGACGGTTACAATATTGTAATAATTTATCAACAAGTAGTTCTGCTTGTCACTGAATTGTGACAAATCATCTTGTAGAGAGATGTATTCTCTTAGATTTTTCATTTAAAATTCAATTTCTGATTTCCAAATTGCATGAAAACATATATATCTCCTCAATCTTTCACATACGGAAGTTTTACCTTGTTTTACTGCATGTTGTAATATGTGGTAAATAAATAACTCATAATTCAAAGAAATTTGATTTGTTAAAACATTACTTTTATATGTCCTCTCTCTCAAATGAGTTGTTCAAGGTCTAATTCAAAACATGATTGTCATCAGCAAATAAACGTAATCTTTTCTCATTTTATGTCATTTATTATTAATTACAAATTTTTACCACAGCGTCGGTAATTTTTATTACATATAAAGCACTGTTTTATTTGAACAAAATATTCTTGTTTAGAGTTTAGCTATGCTAAGTAGCCATTTAGCGATGCTGCAAAATAACCTTTAACAGCGCCAGTAGCATAACAAAACAAAATAGAGTAGTGTTACAATGAAGCCTCATTTATCCGGATTCTTTCGTTCTTAAGTTCAATCGTCCGGATATGTGAGGCGTCCGAATATCTGAAATGAGTCTATTGTTGTAATTAGTGATAAATTATATGTTTATAGTGGGTGTTAATACTGTTTGCTTTTCATACTAAATGGAAAACAAATTAGAGTTGTCCTTTGAAATTCACCTGTTTATAATACATGGAACCCTGCTTTGTATTGTTATTTAGTCAGGGAATATTAACCAAACTATGATGATAGCCAAATGTAGCTAAATATATTGTGTCGATCCAAGTGTGAAATGTGCCTATTTACGCTATGTTTTCAACAATCTATATCTAGACGGGTCAATTTTCCACCAATGCACTTCCGACCAGTTGAAATGCTTTCCTTTTTGTTTTTTTAATATAACAAGGCATTCGTGAGACACTTTGTTTAAAATAACTTTTTTTAATATAAATACCACAAAGCTATGAAAACTTTCCAGATTTATTAAGCACGTTCTTCCTTTGAAATAGAGGGTACCGGTGTTTTAAAAAGTGATTGCACTTGACAGGTGCACAGTGTAAAGATACCCAAGCCACTTGCAGTAAGGCTGACTTATCCTGTCTAATTTAACCGGAAATGTTGGTAATAATTGAAAGTGATTTGGAAAGTCAGATCGAGTGTTTATACAAGCTACTCGTAGGGGCTAGCAGGTGAAAAAGTGGGAAACTCAATTGACAGTCGTAGTCTTTAATTTTAATTAATCGGAGTATCATGAAATTTTACCGTCTGGTTAAATGAAGCAAAATTTATAGTTAAACAGTGTTTTGTGGTAAAAACAGACCGTCCGGACCCGGAACGAAAATTCCGGATATATGAGACAAAATAATGGATAAAAATTCTGTCCCAGTTAAAATAGTCTGTAAACTGAAGCGTCCAGATATCTGGCGTCCGGATATCTGAAGCCCAACTGTATTTAAGGTGGAATAACACACCTGGAAAAAGTCACTCAAATTGGCAGTATATTGAATATGAATGATATCATGATAAATAAATTGTACATATGTCAAATAAGCAAAACATTTGGAATTTGGGGGTAAAAATGAATATCTAATAATTCAGTTCAGTACGTAACAACAAAAGTCCCAGCGGGATTCGAATTCGGGATGTACGGATCATAAGTCCGACATACTAACCACTCGGATACGGAGTTAATTGCATGTTACCGTCTATACATTCCTGTTATAAAACTAAATGGCATTTCTATCAAATGTCAGCAATTTTGTGATGACGTGTTATTCCACCTTAAAGTGCTGAAGACGACTTGAAGATAGCCATTGTAGTTATTGGTGCTCGCCGCTCTCCCTAGAGCACATATCTAAGGAACTGACTAAACACTTCAAGTTTGCATTGTGAATCTCACCTGTGTGGACGTATATCTGACATCGCTTACATTTGTTACTTAGACGCAACAACTTACCAGCTAAATGCAGTACATATGCACAAGAAGATTCAGAACATCAATTATAATGGTCAATGCAATACATTTATAAAGAAAATGCATGTATAACAACAATATTAAAGTGCAAACATTAGACAAACAAACGTCGCAAACAAGGTCCAGGTGTGAAATCAAGTGTAACAAAATCAAAGGCTTTTATAAACCATGTTTTAGGCAAGTGTCCATTTACAAGTCGTGTTCAGCTTTAATTGACATTAATTTTAGTGTATATGATAAATCATAATATATATTTAAAGAGAACGTAATTTCGACCAAATGTTCTTAATCAAAAATAAATTGAATAAGGATAATATAACGCCATTTTGACCCATCTGGCCTTGGAAACTTTCAATTGATATTAAACATATGCCAAAATTTCAATAAGTCTCATTTCTAACTAAGCTTGCACAAAGTAAATTTCCTTTAGAACCAAGCTATGTTAGCGCTTTTCAGTACTTTCAGTACTTTGATTTTCACAGTGCGTTAAGTATCTCGATATTAAAAATGTTGATGCACCTTTATAACGCACTTTGGAAGTGGCATGGGTTGATTTGGTTCTAAATTTAACGCACTTTGAATTTTGTTCAAAGTGCGTAATGTTTTTTTCAAAGCAACCTCCCCCCTCCCCGGATACCACGTGCTTGCTCCAAGATTTTGGAACTTATTGACAATCCGTCGAATTGTGTTATCATCACAGCTCTATAACTTTATGTATAGTATATCACAATATAATGATATAAAAACTGATCCATAAGCAATGTCACAGATGTGATAACATCGTGAGAAACAGGCACTTCGCACCGTTTTTGAAAGGGGGCAGACTCATCCAAACAATCCTGACAAGCAAAAAATGAGAAAAAAGGACACATTCGCAAATCATGAAATTTTGCAATATTGTAGAGATCTGTATTAATTTATTCAGATTGGAAGATAACATATTATATATAAAGCGTGAGGAAAGGATAGTCGCCACAAAGCGGGCACGTTAGGCTATATGGATTTTTGACGTTTTTTTAAGGGAATATTTATTATTTATTTTCTTTCATTGTATAAATCTTTACTCTTTTTGTGTATGGTAGAATCAAGAGTAATATAAAAAATGCATATATCTTATTCAACACAGCTGGAAGGCTGCTAAAGCCTCTTATTATGGGGGGGGGGGGGGGGGGGGGGGCTGCATCATTTACATCGAGTGGCCTCCCTTACCACGAGAATTTCCTCGCATGATCATTAGACACGAGGACATTTGGAGCTACGACCTACTAAGAACCACATGGGTTTGGTGGGTAATTTTAGCAAAGATTACCTTTGTCTACCGTGGAATTGTCCGAAGAACTCTCAGTCAGCTGCAAAAAAAAGTAACTCTCCTGAATACCCTCCATTTTTTGAAGGGGGGGGGGGGGGGGGCGTTATATTGCAGCAACTGTCTGCCTTTTATGATTTATTCCTTTCGGATTTGAACTTGAATTATTGATATTGACTTTTAAAAAGTAAACGTAGGGCCGATACAACTCGATCGTACTATTTGGCCCATTTTATAAGCAATGGGCTGTGTCCAGGAGAAATCTGTCAAAAGGTTTGGGATAAAAATATCGTGCAATAGACCTGATTAACGGACAGAAAATTGTATAAATTTGCTTGATTGTCACAGAATATTTAACCAAGAAATGGGGTTGTTTAGTTTAAGAATGAATTTAATGAATTATTGAATAATTATAACGATGACCCCCTTTTAAAAATACAAACTGCACGTACTTTAAATACCTTGTTAAAGATAATGAAAATATCACTGTATTGTGTACATTGTTAAACAATTGCCGATGTCATCTTTATTGCATTTTAGAACAAAATTTATGATTCCATGGTAATTGAATGATGGTAATTTTTTTCATTGGACCTCATTGGTCCAAATTTTATAGAGGTTTGTTGAAATGAGTATAAAATTTATATGTTAATTTGATTTCAAGATTATGATATATTCATAACTCTGCAGAGTGAAATGTTCCTGTCCTGCAATTTAATAGCTTTCTTACATGTATATAGTACTTTGGAGTGAAACCAGATACCTTCTTTGTCATAAGTTGTTTTTTTTATGTCTCAGCAATCTCCCTGATTAGCAATCCTCCTTCTAACCCCCCCCCCCCCCTCCCCACCCTACCGTGTTTACATTTGTCTAAAATTAAAAACCTCCCAGTTCCATTGCCTAAAAAGAATAGCAATTAAATTTATGAATGATTAGTTGTAAATTATTGTGAATTACTGAATATCGTATGAAATTTCAATATTATACATCAATCTATACTGGATTGGAAAATAGATAACTATAATTTGTTTTTCTACTAAGTAAGAAAACATTTTTAAAATTTGTTTTGTTAAATTGAAAATCAGTCATGATCCTTTGGAATTCTATATACATGTACATGTAACCTTTTAGCCATCTTCTTAGTGCCTTTGTTGTGAAATAGGGAGAGTAATACAGTATTTTATCTTGCAACCTCTATACTTGCACTTTAACAAAATAGAAACAAAGCTTTATTATTTTGATTAAGCGATTGCATAGTAATTCCGAATCTTTTTTGCATCATATTTCAACATATTACACCTTATCTTGTTTTTTTCTCTAACAAAAGATTGCAATTACCCTCTATATTTCCTAGAAAATGAGATGAAAATCCCACTTTTTTTGGAAAATGAAAGACTCATGCAAAAAATCAAATTGGAATTAAGTTTGATTTTTCAATTGATTCTGTTTTATTATTAGTAACCCCAACTTATATAATTTTATTGAATCTTCATTGTAGAACTAAACTAGGTCTGTTGTCCTAATAATAACAGGATAGAAAAGGAAGGAGAAATAGACAAAGGTAATTGTATGAACAGCTAAATGGTGTCTACATCTCACTGATCTCAGGTATGTAGAACTCAGCTATTAATGTATAACAAGAGAGTCTTAGAATTTCCACTTCTAAAGCTGGTTTCTTTTTCGCCAAAACTGTCATTGAACTTCAATTTGTTTCATTGGTTCTGAGCTAGCTGACTTCATGTAGATTTGGGGTCATAATCAGCTTTTATCATATTTGAACTAAATGTCTCAATATGCAGATGATACTAAAATAATTCTGGATGGATCAGAAAAATCTCTTCAGACCTTAATGGCTTTATTGTTAGACCTATGATTCCAAGTAACATTAAGGTGTTGTTCAAACAAAGAAATGATCAAAACCTATGTATGATATTCTAAAAAACATCAGTAGTAAAACCAAAGGGTAAAGATATGTGGGCTAGATATTTTGGAATTAGTGATAAACAATGGAAAACTATTTATTATCTTCCATTTCTAGTTTCAAAAGACAGTAAACTGCAGTGGTTTCGATACCGAATAAATCATCATATTTTAGCTACTAATAGTCTTATTATAAAATAGGTATAACAGATACAAATAATGTACTTTTTGTAAAGAAGAGGAAGAGACAATTTATCATTTGATTTGGGAATGTCCCATTGTTCAAAGATTTTTAGAACAACTTCATTGTATGTATGTAACAAAAGATACTGATTTAAATTTAAGTGATGAAACTTTTATTTTTGGACAAAGTAATTAGAATGAATTCTCAGAACTATTTAATATTATGCTAATGTAGACTCATTGTCAAAATACCTGTCCATCTATCAAAGGTTTCCTAAATATTTTCAGTTCTTACTTCAAAATCCTGAAATACAATGCTCATGACAGGACAAATATCAATGGTTTTAATACTTTCTGGCAGAAATGGTCTCTTATACTTTAATTTAATGACTTTTTTCATTAGTTCTTTTTTGACCATATACTCTATTATATAGTAGATATGTAATGTTAAAATCTTCCTTCCCTATGTTTTTTTTTCTTTCCTTCCCTTGTCCTTCTTTTTTTTTCTCTCTCTAATATTACAGAGCAATAATGACTTAATTTATTATGAAAGAGAAGTTGTGCATAAGAGAAAATCTTGTTTTCTGTTTTCTGTAACTTAACATTATACATGAATGTATAACTGTGTGCATATATACATATTTTCATTGTTGTCTCCTAAATTGCTGATATTTTTCTTTTTCTTAATAAGTTGTAAGCAAATTTATTTTTTTCTAATTATTCTGGAAAAATTGTATGTCTTATTTCGTCCTGCTTGTTTACTTGCTAATTCAATAATAAAAAAAAAAGAAAATAAATATTTAAACCAATACCAGTTACTGTAGTAATTTAATCTAAGTTGAACACATTCCGTTCTTGCAACTTTGCACACAATGTATTGGAATGTAATCTTTTAAAAAATATCTTTCAATTTTCTTGGTTAATGGTTCCTATATCAATCTGTTGAATTCACAGACCAGATGATAACCTTTTAACCTTATTTGCTTAAAATATATTAACATAGTTGTAACAATTAATTGATTGGAAAGAACACTTTTATAATTTACACGTGTCAATTTTCTATCTTACTTGAAAGGTATATGGCTTTTGCTTGAGGCAATCTTGTCACACAAATTAAAACAAATTTAAATTCTGTTGGATGTAAAGCTAAGCAATTATAGTTCTGCCAATCCTTTGTTTTAATCTATGCAGCCAACAATATTTTTTAAAATGGATTTCCCCCACCCACCCTCTACCCCCAACCTTTTATTTTGTTAAAATGAGCTAAAGGATTGCAGATTGTTGTTTTTTCCTCGAGTGGGTCATTGGCTTTAATAAAAGAGAAATTATGCACACAGAATGCTACATGCATATAAAAAATTTTTATGGGATAAATAAATTCTGTTTTTATTCATCTGTTTTGATAACCATAGCCTTTGTGCACCAATCTCCAGGTGATCTTTTGACAGGTAGAAGCCATTGACTTACTGGTACACACCTGAATGAAGAACATTGGTTCACGTATCTTAAAGGTATCAAAATTGCAGAGTGGTTATTGACAGAAAAGACGTTTATGAGATTTTTCCACCATTTTTTTTGTTGCAATATATATTTTGATGCACCTTATTTCTGTCTTTTATGAGGAAAAATACTTCCATCTTCTGACAACTTATTCATTAACTTGTGGAATATATAGATAATTTTGCGGGGGACCTAGAAAATTGGAGTTTTTTTTCTCAAGTATGCTTGAACCATAAATGCACAATAAGCCTCGCCCATTTGGCTAACAAATTCAATTTTCAAAGAGATTATTTCACTGTATAGTTGGCTATTAAATTTTGGTTTAATCATTAAACATGATGTTTTTTATTTGATACTGCTACTGCTACTGAGGAAAAATAATTACTGGACAGGTATACATCGAAACAAACAGCTCTGTTAATTTGTTGCGCATTTAAGTAGATGTCAATATGAATAACTAATACTAACACTATGACAAGTTGAATGATCGAATTAATTAATGTGAACTGTTTTCATGTCATAGCAATTTCTTCACATTTACACTGTAACCACAAACTTTTGTGTTTATATATTCACAATAACCACTGTGTTTTATTTACTAATGAAAATTTATCATAATTTTAGATGATTACCGGTAGGATATTTTTGATGTCACAAAATACAAGATTTAAGGGTATAGTGCAAAGGAATGTCTATTTTATCTAAAATTTCATCTCTTCTCTCTCCCCTTGATCTCATGCTTTGATTTGAGAGCCAAACCACACCTTGAGAATGTTTACTGTTTATGTGCATTTCTTTAGTGTGAACAGTTTTGAGTATCGACTTTAGGATGATCATCGTCTTGTGTGTCTGTGAAAGGAACATAAGGTCTTTTGCTACTTGGAGAAAATGTTCTGAATTATTCAATGTACCACATTGATTTTTTTGGTCATGAAGTTTAAACCGTTTTTTGTTCACTTGATACACTCTATTTGAATATGGGAATTGGGGATGGGGTGGGTTAGAAAGTGATTTTGTGTAACCTGTAAGAATATAAGTTGTATAGAGTTGTGGTTAGCATTACTGAAAATTGACTGAATTTTTCACTTTTTCAATTAAAAAAATTCTCCTTTTATACTTTCACATACCTTTTTACATTTATGAAATATATTTAATGTTTGTCCATCATAAGTGTCCTTCTATTGTGGTGTGTGAAAAAATGAAAAGATCCTGGGCTGGATTATGGCATGAAGATGGGGGGGGGGGGATCATAGCCCCCAGGTCAAACTTATGGCCTGCTCTTACTATAAAAATATATGATGAATATTGTAGCCTATGACCCATCATTTTCATTTTTGAATTTGAAAAAAAAGAATATATTGTTTCTGTATGCAGACATGGATGGCGTTTTAAACTAATATATTAACATTTTTTTGGGCCAGGTTTTATATCTTGAACACACTCTGCGGTTGACAGTTTTTTGTATCCCATGCACCTTTAGTCACCCGATCAAAAATCTTTGAGTGTGAAGATTTTCAAATTATGTCTGACACTTCTGACCTTATGGCTGGAGAACTTACTCTCAGGGAACTTGACACTAAAAAAGGGATTGCGACAATTCTAGCCACTAATAGGCGGACACAAAAAGTTCACCCAATCTGGATACCTTTCTCACTGAAGCAAATTACCATATAGGTGGACAGACAGCCTCATCGTTTGTGTCGGGTAGTTATAACTATCCGGTCTGAAGTTTGGTAATAATTGAGTAATGGATAGAGAGACAAAAATTAAACTGTTTTTCTCCACCAATGATGATAGGAAATTATCATATAGGTGAAGATGTCAAAGCAAGATGGCTTGTGATTTTGTCTGGACTGTCTGGAAAAGGGAAAAAGACAGTGATCAGATTTAACCTGTACAATTTTTTTTAGTCTGCATATATTTCAGAAATCAGTTGATTTAATGTTTGCAAAGAAAATTGAAAACCTTCTTCAAAATAAATATTAAGATTGCAGAAATTTTAGTATAGGGTTGTTAAAGTGATTTTAATGTACATTCAACTGAAATTTTCCCTTTGCCTCATCTATGAATGAATTAATACCAACCAAAATGGTTTTTATTTTTAGGCTTATTAGTTATCCCTAAATGTTACAAATTGGGATATTGTACTAAATATTGACATTTAGGTATATTTATAATTACAAAAAATAAAACCCAATGTAAAAAACCTCTTTCTAACATATACATGGCATATAAATTTTTTAAGGTCTCTGCCCAACTTGTCAGTTCAGATTTGTTAATTAAAATTGTATTTCCTCGTGTTGGACACGAAAGTCTTTTATATAGGTTAGATAAGTCTCTAATGATTGCAGATCCTCATTATAAAATGAGAAATTAATTTCATACAGTGACTTCAGCACACTTTGTGTGCCATAAAAACTACTACGCAGATGGTATTGTTTATTTATATTCTGGTCACTGTGCAATTACTTATGCATATCTTTGTTCGCTGACCCAAAAAATTAGGAAATAAGCATTTTAATAGCTCACCTATTTTGATTCTCGTTAATCATGATTGTTATAAATGTATAAACACCTCCAATTCTGTGCATTGATTAGTAGATGTTAACGACCTTGTGTGGTATGATGCGAGTTTGTTTTATACAATTACGATAAATTTTTTGTGATAAAATTTATCCAATGGGAGGAATGATGAGAATATTCTAGTACTATGTACCATGGTAAAGGAATAAAAATAATTCTGATTACCATGTAAGATGATAGTGTTCGGGGAATTGTAAATCTGTTCATTTTACTAATTTAGAAGAAAGAGAATTTGACCTTGGACATCGAGCTAGTCAGAGTGATGTACATAATGTAATCCCATTTAGGGATTAGATCCTGTTGAGGAAATGTTTGATACTGATTTGAAAGCAACAGACAAGTCAAGAGCTTTGTGTGTGCACTTCATTTACATACCTTATGATTATGTAAAGTTAGTTGTGGTAACAATCATTATTTGCTGGTTAAGTTATGAAATGTTTTAACACGTGAGAAAATTCACATGTTAACATCGTACGTATATTTGTGAAAATATAGGTATCATTAAGGGGTTGACGTAGCTCTCATGTGCATAATTGTGGTTTCTTGGCAATAGATTTCAATTTAACAATTATTGTTAGGAATACAAATCCTGAAGAATATTCTCATGCATAAATTGCATTGATGCAATTTTAATAGCAAAGGACAAAACCCAAGTAAAAAAAACAACTTTACTTATCACCCCCTTAAAGGGACTTGGACACGATTTGAGCTCAAAATTTTCAAATTTTATTTTTTCATTTTTAGTATCTAGAATGGTCAATATGGGTATTTTTAATGATTCATCAAAATTTGAAAGTCAAATATTGCATTACACACAAGATACAGAGTTAAAAATTCTTTGTTATGCAAACAAAGTTTGAGTCTTGTTATTGTTTACATACGTGTGGTATTGGTATGAGTTTCAATCAATTGTTGCTTTTTAACCGGGTTTTCCAAAGGAAAAATCCGGTTATTGAAATGGTGAAAATGGCAGGCGGGTGGCTGCCAAAAGGGTACCCTTATTGTACTGATAACTCCTCCTACAGTTTTCAGGTTAGGAAGCTGTTCTTTACCAGACCAATTGTACATACATCAGAGGTGTGCATATTGCTAGGATTTTGATTTCTGATAATTTATAAAAAAAATATTCCAGCTGTTGAACTTAGTCATTTTTTGGCAAAATATTGCATATAGGGTACCCCTATTGTATGGATAACTCCTCCTACAGTTTTCAAGATAGGAAGTTGTTCTTTTGCAAATCAATTGTATTATATCAGAGGTGTGCATATTGCTAGGGTTTTGATTTCTAAATTTTAATGAAAAAATTCTAGCTGTTGAACTTAGTTATTTTTGGGCAAAAATATTGCATATAGAGTACACCATTTCTCTGGATAGGTAGTGTTCATCAATTCAGGGTTGACAAATGGATTACTGTTCACACAAAAGAAAACATGGTTTGCTGTCACATTGACAGTGTTGATAATATTGTTTATATATATTGAATCATTTTATCTTGTTAGGTAAGAGTCATTTTGTCAAAGAAATGGTAAATTCTGTATTTTGCATTATTTGTAAACAAATGTAAGACTTGAGCTTTGTTTACATAACAATGATTTTTTACCTCTGTATCTCACTGATGTAACTTGACTTCTTACATTCAAGTTTTTGTCAATCATTCAAAATGCACTAATTAACAATTTTAAACATAAAAAATAAAAAAACAAAATTTTTTATCTTAAATTGTATCAAGGTCCCTTTAAGGGATTTGAACTGGCAAACTCCATGTTTACTGATTTCTGACAAACAGAATTCAACTTCATAGATCAATTAAGATTCTGTAGTGAAATAATAGCTTATTAAAGCAGACTAGTGTACCACACTTTGGACATAGAGGTGGGGTGTATAGTAATCACAACATTAAATTACCTAAACAATCTTTGAAATTTTTATGATTTTTTTAAAGTTTGAAAGTGAAATTTTGCAGAAAAGTTATGGTTAGCCTTAACCTTTTTCTTAGTTAACACTCTGTTAGGGCATGCAACTGCTCACTAAAGACATCAGTGCAGTAATAAAAAGTATCAAATGTATTTATATGCATGCATGAATATATATCTGAAGGAATCAGTGAAAAATTGACCTCTTACTAAGACTATGTTTGGACTTTTATCCAACTCCTCCAGACTTGCATTTACAACTGAGTTGGGTAAAATTATATTTCATTGCAAATTATGTGAGATTCATTTTATTTGCTTTTTAACTGGTCTTTTAATGTCATTTGGGTGTAGTTATACACAGAATAAAAAGATTGACTACTTGTATGCACCAAATAGGGAAACATTTGATAGATATAAACATGTAAAGTAATGATTGTTGATGTATTAATCAGCATGTAGCCTGAGTAAATCTGACTGATCTATGTGGCACATCCAGGCACCGATATGTCAGAGGTAAAAGCACTAGTGTGGAGCAGTCCTTGGGGGGGAGGTCAGTTTACCCCGGGCAGACCTTGCCCCGTCAGTGTCTGCATGTAGGTGATGTTTTCCTTCTCTCGGTCGTGTTCCCAGTCTTGTTAGCGTCCAGACCATAATAATTGCACCTGTTATGACAGTTTTTGTGGCTTTCTTCATTAAACCTGTGTGTCTCACCGGACAACTGCCGAGGATTGCTTCTATTTCTGTGTTGCTGTCTGTCATGTGCAGCCTGCGTTGCTGACGGCTAGGTTGATGGAGTCCATATATAGCTCAGGCCGTGCGTGTAATGGACACATTTTGCTGAGGTTATTGAATCAGGACGTTACCTCATTGAAAATCCAGCGGGGAGTGCATGTTTATAGATAAGATAGGTTATACTGTACAAATGCATGTGTATGCAACTGTCTAAAGCCTTGGTTACTGTTTAAGAAAATATGCTATTTTTGCATGTTCCCTCATTTGGCAAACCTTGGACCTTGGACCTTTGTCATTTTCATTGAACCGGGCTTTTAAATAGCATTATAGATGGGGTACAGATTGCACATAGCACCCAAAAAATGGAGAACTATATATGTAACCCTTTCAAAATCCTTGGGCAGTGATTGTTTAACAGCCTCTAAAGCATCTTTGCTAGTTAATTAAGTGTGTCTGATTCGTCTCCCATTTTCTCCCCATTGGCTAGCGAAGATCACTCAGTATATTTAAATAATATATAATATATAAATTTAATAAATATAGCAGATTTATATTAATCCTCTGAAATAGGCTCAGTAAAGACATATATCACTGGCACATAGCATCGTTTTCGAAAGTGGGGGGAGGGGGAGGGGGGGAGGCTCATCCACAAAAATTCTAAACAAGCAAAAAAAAAAAAAAAAAAAATAATGTTTGTCACTTCAATTTTTGACATGCTCCCAAAAAGTGGGGGGCCAGGCCCCACTCCCCCCTCCCAGATGCTACATGCCTGTATCAGCCTAAACATTTTTTAGCATCTCTTTAAAATTTAGATTGCCATGCAGAGCATATCCCTCTGAACATTAGCTTAATTTACACTTGCTGAAATAAAATTCTTGATTCAGCTAGAGATGTACATTTGCAATATCATTGAAGCCATGGGGGTCTAAAATTTAGACAGTTGGTGCTGGCATACTTGGATGTACTACAGATGACTCGTAGATAATTATGTGTATTTTTTAACAAGTATAATTCGTGTAAATATAGGTCAATCATTGCATATGTAAATATTTCTATTCTGGGGGACAGTGTGATTGATATTTTCAGGGTTTTCCCCGGAGGGTTTACTTTGCATACAGTGACTGTTTTAATATTTTTTTATTTCGTTCTTGGCATGTTATACTGTTGAAGTAAAGGTATATTATGCAGTTTTGTTCATAATTAAAATCTAAAAAAATACCAGTACTTTTAATAATCTCTATACTTCACTATCTACGGTAATGACATAGCATTTCTGCAAAATACACACATCACATCACAATAATTTGTCCACCTTTATTTATTTCCAATTCTGAAAAAAAAAAAATACTTATGCTCTGAATAATTCCGCCTAAAACTGGTTACATGATTCTATTTTTAGATTATGAACAACAATGATGACGACAGATTAAGATATTCAGGACAATCAAATACAGTGATATTTATTGAATCAGATCAGAAAAGAGCAAGTCAGACTGAAAATAACAAGATAAATTCCAGATTTGCAAATGAAGACAAGTGTGTGGATATTTGTTTTTTCTTCTCGCATTAGTTTTTGAAAATATCATAAAAAAGTACACGTACATAGATTCATGTTGGTAAGTTACTATTGCACAAACCCATAATGAGTCAAAATGACTACTGTTTTTTACACAGAGTACCTCCTTGTTTTAATTTGGTTAGTTGATTGTATTCTGTAAGGGTTATGGCTTTTTTCGGATTTTTAATGAAATTCAAAATTTCAGTGAAAGTCAGAATGACTACTGTATATTATACAGAATACCTCCTTGTTTTATTTTGGTTAGTCATTTTTATGTTTTTCATAAAGATTATGGCTTTTATTTTTGAATTGTCAATTAAATGTTTACAGAAGAGACAATTCCAAGCACATGTATTTTATGAAGTAAGTAACAATTAATATTACTCTTGTAGGTAAACAAATTCAATGAAAAAAACCCAACATTATTCAATATTCTAAATGGTTTGTTTTGCACAAAAGTTTAAAATGAATAAATTAAATGGAGAACAGAAGATCTAGGTATATAATATTACAGTTGCAGATTCAAGTACCCGTAACAAAAATCACATCTACAGGTTACCCATACTGTCATATTGAAACTTGATATTCTATATCGTGAAAAGAAGTAAAAATATAATTAATGAATATACAGAAACAAAATATACATGAACTCAATTCAACTCAATTCACTTTGCAGTGAATTTTGATAGTTTAAGTTTTTCATTAAAACCAAATAAGAGTTATAGCCCTTGATTCCTATTTCTGATGGTAAACTCAGGTGTAACTTTTCTGTATTAAGTTACTATATACATGTAATTAGAACTGGTAATAATTCAACAAATATTCACTGACATTTGTGAACAGGAAATAAAAAAATTAGAGTGTTTACATTCCATATTTGCACTCAATTATTCCAGACCAAAATTTGTTAACTGAATTTAGTGTGGTCCCTTTGTTATTCATTGGGCTCGTCAAATTCGGCGTGCGGATGTCTTCTTTATAGGTAACTTCTTAGTTTGTTCTAAATGTCAAGGAAAAACTTATGGAAATTTATCACAGTGTTTTTGAGAAAGGAAAAAGAGAAATCATAAGAAGGGTAAAAAAACTGGTGAAGGAACTGATTTATTTGCCAGGAGTGAGTTAATATTTTGGAAATACATGTATGAGTTGATTACCTAGTTCATTTCAAGGAAATAATTGTGAGAGATTTATTACATTTGTATTTTCCCCCTGCTTTTGCAGAACTGTTCAGTGACAAAGTTTCATCTAGGTCATTTATCAAATTCATCTTTTCATCTGAACAAGAGTGATTAATTCTGCAGGTAAAAGAATAGAAAAAAGACTTTGGAAGATACCATAATCACACTGAGTTTATATACAAAAACATTGCTCTTCAGAAGCTTATGTTAAAAAAAGAAATGGTTTGTTCAATCATGTGTTGCAAATTCAAGAAGTGGCATTCCATTCTCACCTGCTGTTAAAATATTCATATAAAGTAAAATACATGTATGTCCAAAAAAGAAATGAAATATTTCGAAAGTGATTGCTCATAAAAGTACAACTGAGAGTCAGTACATGTACAAGAAAACAGTTTAATTATCTTTGTGTCAAATCACAGGTAATTATTTTTTCAGACTTGTGTTAATTGGCAACGACAAGATAAGTACAGTTCTAGCCAGATTAAATGACTAAAACAACTCCACATCTGTATGTGATAATGAATAAGAAACATGGTGCATGTAGAATAAAAAATAAACCCACAGATCCAAATCGGTAATAATCAAACTGCAAAAATCTGGCTTCACCGTCACTGAAATTTCTAATTTGCAATTGTAATAAAATATATATATATATATATATATATATATATATATATATATATATATATATATTATAATGAAAAAATATATAATTATAATAGCAAAACAATTTTTAAAAGTTGTAAAAAATTGATTTGTAAAAAATTGATTTATTTAGTGTCATTCATTCATCTCATATTATTAATAATTTTTACTTAAATGAATCAGTTTAAATGTGCACATACAAAAGAAAGAACTATATATATATGCCTTAAATATGGTAATGCAGCTAGTTTTTGAGGTATTGATATAATTTATCAAAATTATTTTAAATATAAATCCCTAATATCAAGTGACTTAGTGTATATCAACTATTGTGTCAATTTCTCAGCATTAAGAAACTTGTAAATGTAGGCCCCTATGCAGAGCTTAAATTGTATATGTATCTTGATGAACAAAACATAGCTTCTTTGTAATAAGCGACTGGAATTTATTTATTTGGAAAGTATGGATTAAAAATGTACAGGGTTGTTAATGTAAAATTGAAATTTGGTATGTTATTTTTTTTTAACTAGAAGGTATAGCAAGCATAATCTATACATGTAGATTTTTTTGAGTGAACTCTTTTTCCTTTTTGATGTGGGATTAATATTTTGTCTGCAATGAGTTAATGTTTTATTTATGCTGAAAGCTGCATCTCTCAAGAATATTGTATTGATAAATATTTGTGTATGAATGATCTTGAAAAGCAGAGAAAATGAAAGGGAATGACTGTCTAGGAAGTGTTTTTGACACCGAGAAAATGCACTAGCTGATCCATCAGATGTAAGATTATCAATTTCCATGGAAACTTAATATTTTAATGTCCATGGACTCAAGCAGAAATTTTAAAAGAAATGACATCAAATGTATAATGATGGTTTAATCATTTTTCAGTGTCATAAATGATATACATGTATTTTCAATACATATTCCTATCAGTGAAACTCCATAAAATGTAAGTACTGGTAAAACAATTTTTTTTTTCATGATTTCTTCATGCAGAAATCTTTTTATTTTTGTTTTCAAATTGGACGTTGCTCTGTAAAAACAAATTATAATGGCATCACTTTTGTGACATTGGAAAAAGGATAAATATCCCTTTTTAAAAAAATTTAGCAGCTGCATTTAGTTTTGTTGAAAAATTGTATTTTTTATGATAATAAGGATCATTTTAACAACCATAAAAAGTAATGTGAAACATTATAACATATCAATCGTATATTTCTTCCATATTTCTGGTGGAAACTATGCCTGAAGATGGGTGATTATTTCACCATTTATGAATCCTTAATGATGAGAGTCAAAGTTGACGCATTCCTTTTTTGCTATATTTTCTGCTTGAACATAATTTTGATTATGGACCAATTTCCATAAATGCAGAGAGGGGGCCCTAATTATGAGGATATCTTCTACCACAGGCATCCTATTTCATAGTCACCTTATGCAAATATCTCTCTATAAAATTTCATTTAATTTGATGTTATGCATGCATGACGGGCTCTGCTGCAATAGTTTCCTTGAGAGAAAAAAAATATCGTAAAAAAAACGGCCAGTTTAAAGGTCACAGACAGGATAACAACTTTTAAGAGGACAAAAATCGAAAGAAAAGAAAGAAAAGGTCGCCTTAAATATCTGCAAGTTTCTTTTAAGATGCATTGAAGAGTGTTTAGAAATCTCGGTAACATTACGGTGAGAACTGCATCCCAATGAATGCTCACTGTAATAAATTAGCGGAAGGTTTCCCATGTATGCAGCTCATTGTCCGGGTTTTCCTTGGCTCCGTATGCCAATTAGGATTAACCAAGGCGTTCTCACAGCTTCCTGCTGAAAGCTTGTGAGCTGCATTGTGAAGCTGTGGCATAAATTTCCATCGGGTACTCGGGTAACGTTTGGTAATCATTGGGTCAAGTGATGAATTGTCGTTTAATTTCGTGTCGCGACCCCACATATAAAAAAAGCATAGGGCTTGCACTGAGTGATGAAACATGACCACTGGACTAGAAAATTTACGAAGGACGAGTCTCATACAATTCAATTGTTGAAGTGAATGTCACTTACCTATGAACATGCAACACTGAACTTTATATGCCCTTTTGCTGCAATTTCCCATATTCTTGAATGGGGTTTTTAACCCGTTTTTGAATTTTAATTTTTATATGTAAGGTGTACTCGACTCAAATTGCCTGCAGACATTTGAATTTTTTTTTCACAAAAACCCTGAGAACTTTTTTCTCAGGTAAAAAATAAAATGCCTCTTGTCCAGATGTGAACTTGTGATTATGTAGAATTACAGGTGTTTTAAGTCATATATTGAATGTTCAAAGAAATGTTCAAAGGAGTGTCCCTTGCAATTAGAGTGCAGGAGAAGACATTAGAAAAGAGGATGTCCATACAAGAATAGGGCATTTGCCTGTCATGTAGATGAAATGATGGGAACCAATTTCAACTTTAGAGAAGTTAACTGTTAGATGAACCTGAAAGAAGAAAGGGGATGACCGACAAAATATGCAATTTGCTCGTAATTTTGGAAGACCTTGCAAGGAAACCCTTTACTGAAGTTCATTAAACCAATCTTGATGGATGATTAGATCCTATTCATTTCAATTTCTATCTGTAAAATATTTTGGGGAAATGTAAAAAAGAACATTACATTCTATAATGCCCTCTGAACTTTATTATTTATTTGTTGGTTTAAAAGAAAGAGATCTTTGAAAGACTTATAAATTTACTAGCTTTGACTGAAAAGGAATTAAGACACTCATAGTGACTGACAATTAAAAACAAACTGGAAATTTTTGTACTCAAGCTTAACTCCTTTTAAGCATGTAGAATAGTCAGAAGTGATGAGAAACCAATGCTGCACTAATGGTACCAACTCATCCACTATGAAATAGGAAAATATAGTAGCTAAAAAAATAATAACTAAAGAGCTTGTGTTCAATCAAAATAAAGATATGACATAAAAAAATTCACTGGCTGTCTTCATACTGCAACCATGAGTGGTTAAAAAAGTTGGAGCCTGAGAGAGAAAAAAGAGCAGATGTTTTTGGTCAGACAGGTCATTGTGGGGAGAGAACTTTTGACCTTGTGTAATCAGTTACCCAATGCAAAAATTTTTTGTTCCATCCACTCATCATTTGCATTTTCATAATATCAGCAAATCAAGCACTTGAAACCCGAGAGTTGGTAGAAAGAGGATTTGGTTTGGGTTCTGAGGGGTTCAGAAAAAAGCGTATTGTGAACTAGGGTGGACAATGGGATTGAAGTATTGTGCAATCATTAATAATTGCCCTTCATTTTTGGTTAGCCTTTATATCCTCTTTCCCCTGAATTTGAATCCCACCATTTTAAATTTGTAAGCCCTCTAGATAAGTGCATTTGAGAAATGGATGGACAGTAAATCCCTAGCTTTTGTAGTGCTTAGATGGACAGGTAAGAATTCCATCCAATTCTATTGCTTCCATACAGATAAAAACAGGGAAAAAAGTACTAATTTATTAGAGAGCGAGTTTTTAAAAAGTATTTCGTAGTTTTTCTTGGGTTGACCATTTTACAAAACATGGCTTCTGTAGGAGAACTTCGGTGGTGTGGTCACTGTGCAAACAGTGATGGCATGGACGATCTCTGAGGGTCAATACAGCAGTGTACACCTGTGCTAATCTGGGGGTATGCTTGACATACCTAGAGTTTGACTCAACAACTGTTAGTGGATTTTGATAGTCATCTTGAAATGACCTGTAGAACTGAATGTCCATTGATTAAATCTTATGTAGACAATTCCAGCAGGGTCTAGTACATTGTACAAACATTTTTGCAAGGCCTCTGATGAAATGCTTCCAATGTCAAGTGGACCAAAAAATTAAATCTCGATTTGTTTTCTGGTGAATTTGCAAAACTTAGATTTATAAGGTGTAATTTATCAGATGTAATAATTTTTGGTTTAACCTTTTTTAGAAAAAAAAAAAAATAAAAGTTTAAGTCAATTCCAGAGACTTTAATTCAGCCTGAAATTATTAATCTGAAATAAGAAAAAAAAACCCCAAAATAGAAATATAGTTACTGGATTTTATAAAATCATTTATCTCAATATTTTAAGTGGAAAATTGGAAGAATTTTTATTTCAGTGTAAAATGCAAGAAATTGTAAATTTTAGATTTAAAATCAATTTTTAAGTTAATATTCATAGCCCATGTTGCAGTTTACTATTTCTACCAGCCTACCCCCCCCTACCCCTTTAAATTTAAAACCAGGTTGGTTAAAATCTTTAAAATTGCAATCGAAAATTCTCTGATCTGACCATTTAGTGGGTAATGTACAACAGCCTAGCACCTGTGTGTCAGCTGACATACATGTCTAGGTGGTCACACTGGACAACAGAAAATTGTAGATAAATTCTTGGTGACCCTCGATAATAACTGCAGGCGATACATGTGAACCAGTGCAGCCGATCGGCACTCTATCTCCTTAATAGCATTCTCTGAAGACCCCATAGGCGCCGTACGGACTAGGGGCTAAAACTAGGTTGTGGATCAAACTATTTTGGAAGATTCAACAATTTTGATCCATATTTGATGCTTATTTGCATTTTCAATTTAATTTCAAACAAAAATTAAAATGAAAAATAAATTTCATTGTTAAATATCTTTTTTTCACACAATGCAAAAGTATTCAATAAAAAATTAAAATTAAGATTTTTAATTAATAAAATCAGCATTGAAAGAATAAAATCAAGTTTTCAAATTCTATTCTTTCTTAAAATTCTCTTGATTGATTTCTTGTAATAATGTTTATTTTTTGATCTAACATTCCAGACAGCTCCTGGTTTACCAGCAGTGTAAGAGACATAAAATCTGGTCATCTGCAGAATGTGACATTTAAAAGGTACGTTATCTGATGTACACTCATGTACAATGGAAATGTAATTAGAATTTTGCCTGCTGGGTAGGACCATAATTCATCTGAATGATAGCCGGTCCTGTCCAATCTCAGAATTGCATAAGTGTTTTCTTTTGATTGACCAGTGGTACCAGTGTGCGCTGGGGTACACCGCACCAACCAACCCTCGGGCCAGTGATGCAATTTTCTTTGCTTTTGTTTGGTCACTGGTTAAGTGCTCTGGATGAAAAATGGTCAGTGTGAAGAAATAAACAAGCAATTGAAAAATAAGGTCGTGCCTGCAAAGTACAGTCATTCAAATCCAAATAAAATGGGTTTCTGCACCAGTAGTTTTCAATGGGAATAAAACGCCCCCAGCTCTTTGCTTGTCATCATTAAATTGTGGGGTATAGGTGTACATATTGTGCAGGCAAGGCCAAAGATTTCTATGGTGACTGTTTTATTATCAGAGCAGACCTCCTTCTGATAAAGTGATACATTTTTCCTCAATGAAACAGATTGGAGACACCAATGATTTGCCACCCACTTAAAGATTGTAATGTCCCAGCATGTAAACTGCATTAAAGATATTCAAGAAACATTTTCTCAAGATGTATCCATAAACAAAATTCATTTAGGGGGTCTTTAGAGAACATAAATATCAAGTGTGCAAAAATTGATCTGACAAATTAAAATTCTTATTCCTATTTAATGTATTAATTGTGGGGAGTTAAATATTCTGTGATTTTGACAACTCCCATTAATAATTCTCCATAATACATTCAGAGAGGTTTTTTTAATTGGTAAGACAAAGACTTGGGAATTGTATGCAACTTACAATACACCTGCAAAAACAGCGTATTATAGCAGAGCAAGTTAAAGATACCGTTTTGTCCTTCAAAAGTTCTATCTTAAAATACTTCTGACACCAGCATAATTAGTTTTTCAGACATATATATCCTGTGACCATGAATTACAATCTGATTTCTATTTTATTACAACTTTATAAAGATTAAGATGCTGTGCAAGTAAACAGTCTGGTATGGTGGCTTACAAACAATTTTGATAACACCTATTAATTTACTATGGTAGATCTCATCATTATCTCAACTTTTACACTGTAACATTATTGAACAAGGCAATAATATTATAAAAGTTAGACACAGTGGTCGTATGGTAGAAGACCCCCATCCCCCCCCCCCCCCCCCCCCCCCATATCAGGCAGTCAATGGATATGATTTTAAAAAGTCCTATCCATTCATCTTTTATCATATCAAAATATTTCATTCCAAATCCTATAGTATTCTTAAAACTCAGTCAGTGTTATATACTCTAATAATGAAACTCAAAGGTAAAAATCATTTCTTTTATCGGTATATAAGATCATTCATGGTTTGTGATGGTAATTAATTTTTATTCATCTAGTTGTGAGTTTTCTATCCCTGAATGTTGGCGATACTGCATAGAAATCCATTGTGACATCATCTCAGTGTACTAACAATTTATAACATGATAGAAATCCACTGCATGTTGGTGCAATCATGTAATAGATTCCCCTTTGGTTTGACTAAATTACATTTCAGTTTTGGATCCAGCAAGGGTCAGAGGGGTTTAGAACCACTCCCTGGAAATTTTCAATTGCTGGGTCTACTAAACCAAGTAGAAAGAGCCACCTAAAAAATGAATACTGATATTTTTGGGGACTAAGTGTTTACAAACAAAAATAAATTTTGAAATATGAAAAGTGAAGTTTTTAAACAGTCCCATCTAGTTCGAGATAACGAAGTTGACTGTATATTCGATCAGTGCTTACTATATATTCAAGATATATTTCTATAGTCAGGTACTCTTTACACAATTGCGCTGAAAAATATAGTTCTATTCATGATCAGCAGATACAACATTACAACAAATGTTTGTAATACAAGGAAGAAAACAAAATTAACGTAAAATTAAAATTAAGAAGAACCTTTTTCCAAGAAATGTAAATGTGAGTATTCATATTCAGCTGCCTCCTTAGTCTTTTTCACGAAAATATGGGTCATTCTTCAATTGACAATTTTTTCACTAATGAATATTGCATACATTATTACAATAATTATATTACTGTTATGTTCGTTAGTTATCACACATTTCTTTTAATTATTTATTGTGTATGAGTGTGTGGTTTTTTTTTTCATTTTTTAAAATGACGGAATGGTTATGCAACACCTTCGTGTAGACTCTGTTTAAGGATGTGTCCATTGTTTGCTAGTGATGCAAGACTGGTGGCAGTATTTGCTACGGACATGAAGAACTATATATACACAAGTTCCTTAACAAGTTCAGTGATGTTAACTTAGGGACTGGCTGAGCATCGTGAAAATTCAAGTTATTTAAAAGTCAAATATCTTGGATATCGGGTAACCTATATCTTTTCTTTTATATTTTGTTTTTGTTTTTTATGTGAGAAAGTCATCAAATTCCCCACACAAATGTAGATGGTCTACTTGTTTTTGTGCCAGACAGTCAGAATTAGTGCTTGTTGTATATATGGTTTGCAGAAAGTTCTGATAAATCTATGTAATCATTACTGACATTAGAAGTTGGATCCACACCACAAAAAATCCCTTGAAATTGAAATGTAGAAATAGTTCTGAAGCTACAAGGTTTTCCAAAAAGGATGTGTGAACTATTGGACCTTATTGATTTTATAAAGAAGTCTAGGACTCTTTTGTCTCAAGAAGAGATGGCCATAAAGGAAAATTAATGTTTTAATGTATATTTTTAAGTTTATTTTTTATGGAGTAGTATTTAATGCAAGCATGAATCATAATCAAATGTTAAAAAAGGAACTAATATAACAATAATTGAAATGTTTTTTATTGCAAGGTCTTGTTCAAAGCTCCTAGAAATCCTTTGTGTTGTATGGAAAACATAAGACATTATATTTTGGACTTCTCTGTGTGGGTAACCATAAAAACTTTATATTTTGGACTTCGCTGTGTAGGTAACCATAAGACATTATATTTTGGACTTCGCTGTGTAGGTAACCATAAGACATTATATTTTAGACTTTGCAGTGTGGGTAACCATAAGACATTATATTTTAGACTTTGCAGTGTGGGTAACCATAAGACATTATATTTTGGACTTCATGTATCAGCAGTAAAACATGGTTACAGCAAAAACACTTATTATAAATTCATGGTTACATTGAATTCAGCTTCATTACCTCTAGTCTCACAACATATTATAAACTATTGGGTATAAGAGATTACATGTAAACTAAGTCAAATTTGATCTGGCACTTTGCTTTGAACATCTTTTATTAGGACCTCTCTCTACAGGTGCCCTGTAGTAATCAGTCTGTCTGTCCATCAATCCATCCATTTGTCCACTGAGATAACTTCTCCAGGGCAACTATCTTCTCTCCCTTTGGCCCAATCTGGCTCATACTTCACTTAAAGAGTGCCTTTTGGTAAAGGGTGTTCAGTGACCTTAAATCAAGTTCTTAAATCTAAGGTTAAGGTCATAGCAGAATTATCTGAAAAATCCTTGTCCTGGTAATATGTTCTTTCCCCTTGGTCCAATCTGACTTTTACTTCACCCACAGAGTGCCTTGGTCAAAGGATGTGCTATGACCTTGGATGGCATTTCTAGGTCAAGGGTCAAGGTCATATCAGACCAGCAAAATAAAATTTTCTGAGCATATTTACTCTCCTTTTAGCCTTATCTGGCTCATACTTAACATAAACAGAGCTCTTAGGTAAAGGGTGTCAGTGACCTTAAACCAAATTTCATGGTCAAATGTGAAGGTTATATCAGATCTCTGTAAATTACAGTTTTAGAGCACAATTTATTTCCCATCGGCTTAATCTTGCTCATTTTAAACCCCAAAAGGCCTGTTGGTAAGGGGTAATGAGCTTGACTTAAAGTTCCATGCCAACCTGAAAATTTCTAAGACAGGTCAGTGTCAAAGCAAAATCCTCTGAAATGCTTTTTCTTTTTTTTTTTCACCCTTTAGTTCAAAAGTTAATGATGATATTCATTCAACTGCCTGTCTGTTTGTCTGTTATATACTTGAAATTTATACATATCAAGCTAGCTGAAAGTTGTCAAAGGTTATCAGTGTCAGAGGTTAATTTGCCACATGTTTCTTGTCCTTGCATAAAGTAGAACATACTAGATGTAGATCATCTTTGCAAGATGTATCTCCATTTTATTAAAAAAAAACAGGTTCAAATAATTAACAACTCCTTTTGCAGTCTGCTCACCAGGTAGTAATCAGCACACAGTAATAATCTATGAAGTTAAACTATGTCGCAGCCATGCTTAAACTCTACATTTTCTTTAATTTTGTTTTTTTATGTGAGAAAGTCATCAAATTCCACACACAAATTGTAGATGGTCTACTTGTTTTTGTGCCAGACAATAAGAATTAGAGCTTGTGGCATATATGGTTTGCAGATAGTTCTGATAAATCTATGTAATAAATACTGACAAGAAATTAGATCCACACCACAAAAAAATCCCTTGAAATTGAAATTTAGAAATAGTCCTGAAGCTTCAAGGTTTTCCATAAAGGATGTGTCTCCAGTTTATTAAAAATAACTGGTTCAAATAATCAACAACTCTTTTTCCAGTCTGCTCACAATGTAGAAGTCAGCATACAGTAGTAATTAATCTATGAAGTTAAACTCTGTCGTAGCCATGTTTAAACTCTTCATTTTCTCATTAGTAAACATGGACGAACTAGTATGTTTGAAAAAAAAAATACAATATTAAGGAGACTGGATGGTCAACAAATTACCCAGCAGATATACGCTAAAATTTTAGATATCATAGTGTAGATTTTAGATATCATAGAGTAGATATCATATTTTTGTCATAATTTATTTAGTAGTACAGGAAAAATCCAAATACCCGGTACATTAGTTTAAAATTTTAATAGTTTCCTGTATCTTTAAACAAGGATCTTCATCAATAGGAGATTGATATAGTCTTAAAATGGCCACAACCTTCAGCTCCCTTAATGAAAAGGAATAAACTGCAGAGTGTCTGGGTAGTAGATAAACAAGTCCATATGTAGTTGGTACATATGGTAGTTACCTGTTCTCTTATATTAAGGATAGGGTTTGGCTTCTGGCTCAGACCTATGAGGCATTACACACGTACATATCGCTCTGCATGCCCCTGAATTGTTTATGTTTTAAAGTTCAATCAGTCTGCTATAAATGTCATAAAATAAACATGCAATACCCAAATGAAAACCGGGAAGTAGAATTCATTGTATGATAAAGATATATGCTTCAGTTGGATGTTTATAATGATAAATATTCATAGTTGCAATAGAATGTTGACAATCTGGATCGGCTGGGCAGGCTCTCTGTGCCTGGCATCGCCTGCATGTTCCAATCAATGCAGTAGCCATCAGGATGTAGATAAATTCCAGCATCTGTTGCAGACCCATATTGATTTTTCCCGCCTTCCTTCTGCACTTTCCTTGCCAGCACAAGCTTTTCAATTTGACTGCATTGATTTCTGCAGTTTTTGTGACACAGGCTTGAAGCTGTACTGTAGACCTCTAGGACTTCTTTGGCATTGGCTTTGCTTGAAGTATTGATGGCAAACAGACAGATTCCATGGCTTTTTCGTTTAAGTAGAGTCCCACCCATGTTGCTTAATACATGTATTAAAGTGGTTTTTTTTCCCTCATTCAAATGTAAAAATGTTCTTCATCTTAATTTTATAAGAACATACTTTTTCTTTTGGTTTTTTGATTATCACCTTTCCTTGGGAGCAGTACAGGTAGTCCAAAATAAAAGTACTGCATCAATACAGAAATTATGAGTCTGTCGCAGGTATAATTATCAGTTAGATAGACTCACCTGATTATTCATTACCATAGTTTACATTTTTTCTTTAAAGCTTTTGTGTAATTCAAATCATAAAAGATTCAATGCACTGTTTTCATTGGTTGATTTCATTACATCCTACATGTAAGAAGTAAAAGTATAAAAATGACTCAAAGATTTAGAGTCTGGTGCTTATTACACTTGACTTCTCCTCTGAAAAGATATGTTTTAAAGGTATGTATTTGTCATTTTCACTGCTCTGATTTTTTTCTTAATGCAATATTCTTGTTGAAGTTTTAAGTTTAAAACTAATGAAGTATCAACATTTTTATGGTTTATAAATTTCAATCTATAAATCATATTTTAGGGGATTAGGTGTAAAGAAGCTTTGATTTTTCTGTCTTCCTGGTCAAAATTTGGTTTGCTATATATGACTTTGCTATTCATTCCATAGTATAAAATCTCTCTTCAGATGAAATTTGATAATGTATTTTAATTACTTTAGTTATCAATTTAACAATAAAATGATTTCTTTGGTGATTCATGTGGGATATGAAGATAGTGACATTGCAGAAAAAATATATGCCCGCATTAGCGGGTTTTGTAAATTTTTTCTGCAATGATCGCTTCCTTCATAACCTTCATGAATCATCATTTATTGTTTATATTTACATCTTTCTTTTAACAATTTAATGAATTGATCATGAAGAGTAAGTAAAAGTAACTAAATTATTGGTAATATACATCAGTAAGTTCAATAAAAGAAATAGCCAAGTCCTCTTATATGGAAATTTGAGCCTGACATCATTATGATTATTTCGTGCAGTCCATGCTGAAGGATTTGACTGATCAATAAGCTGGTTAGAACTGGATCGCGTAGATTTCAGCCTTGTCAGTTTCTATAGAGCTATGAATTACAATCAATTTCTGTAAAAATAGAGGGAGCATACTTGGTGGATGCAAATCCATTCAAAATTATCCTAATTATCATGTCTTTTGCATCAATAATAAAATATTGAAAAATGTAAGTCATAATGTTTTATTGAAGGTACAGAGTTTTTAGTGAATGATGACAATGAGTCATTTGAAGATAAAAATTCATTTTGAAATCCATTTATGTTATTCAGTTAAGAAATTCTTGTCAAAATGCTAGAAATACTAGAAGCTTAATAAATTGATTGATTTGTTTGAGGTTTTGCTCACTTAGAATCTTCTACTCACTAAGCCATACATATCTAGATTATTTTGTCTTGCTGCAGTAGCCCTTGAGATGGAACCTCATGCTTTGAGGTCTTATTGAGGTCTTAATCAAAAATTCTGAAATTTGATAAAATTAACGGCTTCCATGTTTTTGTGACCTTTCACATGCAGAGCTGCTGCTATATTACCAGGTTGCCATGGTGATGCATGCAGGTCTTGACTATTGATGTCTTTTTGGTATTAATTTTTTAATTTGATTTAAATTAACACATAATTAAGGTTTGTAAATCTAAGTCATGTTTCTGTTAAGAGCTTTATAGTAAGTTTATTATAAAATAATGTTAGATTTAAAAAGCCCTCTTGATTTTTAGGTCACCTGAGTCATTCAGATGACCTATTGCAATTGGTCTTCGTCCGTCGTCGTGCATTAACAATTTTTCTTTTTTATCTTCTTCTTAAAAACTACAAGACCAATTGCTACCATTTTTGGTCCTCTGTCTAGATTATAAAATTCACGGTCCCTGGGTCAGGGGTTCAGGCCCTAGGGCTGGGCTAATATGGCCACATAGTAAAAATGTATTGATTTAAGAATATTTTCTTCTGTACTATCACAGTCGTGGGAGATAAAGTCATGCATTATTATTATATTCATAATGTCCTGATGTTCACTGCCCAGGCCATGGGGCAGAAGTTGAGGGATTTTTTTAAAGGGGGGGGGGGGTAAATATGGCCATAAATTGAACATGTATTTTTACTTAAGGTAATTGCTGTGTGTCATCCATTAACAATTTTAACTTCATCTACAAAACTACATGGTAAATTGTCACTTGGCAGTATTGAATTAAATATGTGTTCTATTTTTAAGAAATCTATTTTTAATATCCTTTGCATTGTATACTTGTAGAAATAAGTATGCATTTTGTGTGCAGTATAAATGAAACTGTGAAAATTACGGGTGTAAAAGATTGACCATTAAAGGTCTGCAGGTCTCTTATTACCAAAAGCTTACAATTTTGGGCCCCTGGAGGTAAGGTATAGATAATCTAAAATCCTCCCCTCTTCTCTATTTTCATGAATGACTGTTAATAGTAAAAGTGGAGTAACAGTCAGAGGAGTCTCAGATTAGGTTGAGATTTCAAAATGAAGCTTAAAATGCAAACATGAGACTCACTGACATGTTCAATCTAAGAGCTATGGTACTTACGTGACCATCAAGGCCTGTGGGCCTCGTTACTAAATTTGGTGATTGCAAACATAAAATTTTAAAGCAGCAATTGCAGTCCTTCTAGGTGAGCATTAAGCCTAGAAAATTTAAAGGCTAATATTTATAGACACTATTAAAAAATAATTTTTGACTTGTTATACAATATATAGATAATATGCGTATTAAGGTTAAAGTTTATATTGAAGTTGAGGTTGAAGGAATAAGTACTTTTTCACTTGGATTCACAGAAACTTTTATTTGAATTTTTCATCTGTGATAGCTTGCAGTGGCAAAAGCACAACACACACTACTATTAAGTGTGACTAATGCAGAAGATATAAACATGTACTATGTCAAAGGTGGGACTCTCACAGTTTGAAAGACAATTGCCGTATATATTCTTTGTTTTTGAAAAAAAGATGTTCACAGTTATTGCTCCTGAATGCTTGACATTTTTTACGTTCTGCATTAAAAAATTTGCCTTCAAATACATTTAATTACTGCTGGCTTATGATGGGTGGACAGAGTGTTTGAGATTTGCATTTTGTTGCTCACGGTAAACATAAATACAAAGATATTTTCTTGCTTTTTGATTTGTAGCTTGTGTACCAGTTAATTGGGAAGGGATCTGAAATTTTATTTACATGACTGATGTGCATACAATCTTAGACCGCAAGAAGTTTTGGTAGTTATTTGACATAAAATGAAACGGTTAGGAAGATTAATCATAGAAAATACAATACCAAGAATGATTGTGAATGATTGATTAGTTTACGGTCTCACTTCATGACATATTTATATTTAGGATAATTCGAACATGAAGGAAGAATTACCTATTCAATTCAGGTGTGGAAATTTGCATAAAACTTGCAACTGTTTTTTATAAGTTAAAACAGAAAATGGTAATGAGACGGGGTCCATTATCGTGACTCACCATTAGTTAATTGAGACATCATAAGCGTAAAGTAACGTCTTGATGTATATTAATATTTTATTCATGACCTCCAATGTGCAGCCAGGTAATTTTTAGACCTTTTAGAAGAGTCTTTTTTTTGTGTTTCATTATGGCGCTGGCCATTTCAGGTAAGCTTTGTTTTTATCTTATAAGCCTCTGTCAACCCTTATATAAGAAAAACAATATATACTCCTTATTTAATACTTTGTCGATGTTGGTTCAAATACAGAATATACATCCTGTATTCTGAGTCGCTGTTATGATTCTAAATTGCTGGAATGATAAGATCTTTTTATAAACTACGTATTTATTGATAGAAATTGAGTGAGCGAGAAATGCCCTCTGTAAAGCTGTTAAAGTCCAGTGCAGTGTAACAGTTGTCTGTTTTATGATTAACATGTAACACCCTCTCGATTTCTATGTAGTATCCCTGACACACTGCCTTGAAAATATGAAAGCAATTAATTGTCCGTGTTCAAGTACATACATTATAGGGAGATATTTTCAATATGGTGGGTAAGGATGGGGTGGAGTAAAAACTATATACTAGTATCAATTGAGGGAAAATTAAATTTTGACCTTGTCAAGCATTCAGAGAGCATTAATATTGTATGATCGTAAGATGGAGGAAATGTGAAGGCACTGTGGCATATGTTAGTGTGTGTGCAGCTGTGGGTCGAACAATTTTTCATCAAATACATGTTCAGCTAAAAATTTTTGGGCAGAGTACAACCAACATGTCTTTTTTTTCTTCTTCTTCAAAGATACATGTTAAGATCAAATGAACTTAAAAACTAATTAAAATCCACAAGAGTGAATTACTTTTCTTTTTATTTATTAAATGCTTTAACTGCTTTCATACAACTATTTATAAAATTCACATTTTACAGAAATGAAGTCATTGAACAAACTTGCATTAAACTTTTAAACTTTTGAACTTGGCCGTTTGTTGGAGATTCGACAGCATGTTGCAACACTGATAAGCTAGTTATGTGAGTGTAAACCAGGTGCAAGTGTTGTTTAGGACCAACAGGTAAACAGAACAGGTCAACAGTTAGATAAGGACCGGCTCCTCAGTTGTCATAGTAATTTACCTATTTTAAAAAGGTGCTGGTTTACAGTGCTTTACAACTGTTATGGATAAGTGCACTAGGGAGAGAAATTCAATAGATGTGTCCACCTTTATAAAGCCCTGCTAAACCTCTTTTTTCACCTTGTCAACTGTAAAAAAAGTTATTAAAGTGAATTTATTAGCCAAGGCATTTCGTCGATATAGAATACTGCAGAACTATGGCTCTGTGTATTTTTTGTCAGAGGGAAAGGGAGGGATTTGCTTGTATTAATATACCATTAGGTAATTTGTCTATTTCATTATTGTATATCATTTACAGAGAGATAAGAGTTTGATTATTACGGAACATCACACCAGATTTTGCGGGTTGCGGATGGGGTTAGAGAGTCATGGTTATTTGAGTTACTGATCATGTTATTATCAGTAAGCCTAATACAAATATGTAGATCTATGACATATAATAGTCAATACTGATGAAGGTAACATTTATGAATACATTTATTTCCGATACTTGTTGTGACATGCACATACTTTATCTCATATATTCATCAGCATGTCTTTCTAGGTCCATTGAAGAAAGCAAAAATCAGCTTCTTCAATTGCTATGGGACAACCAAAAATTCACGTGCCAAAAGCAAAAAAATCTGAAAATAAAGTTCTGCCTTGTACAACTTAAAAAAAGATGACATGTACCATATATTCTTTTCTGCAATCACTATATTTTCATTTCATATTAATGTATCTAAGCATGAACATAGAATTCAAGCATATCCAAACTTTAAGGTAATGTAATTAAAGCAATGGTTAAAATACTATTTTTTCTCCCCTGATTTTTTGCTCATTGTTCTATTGATTGCTTTGTTATGTAAACACCAAGCCCATTTACTATTTAGCAAAGGTTTCCATGACCTACTTATATGATTTAACCAGTTAAAAAAATAATCACTTGCTCTGGGATTATGCAATATTTTTACTTTTCAGGGCAAACAACCTATTCATGTCCCTTTAAAAGCTTCACAGAGTGCATTTTGGACAGCGTTTATAAGAGGCGGCCTCTTTATCGGTCCTATCTGACCACCCCAAGGCTCGGCCTGCCCGGTGCCACTAATTCTATGTAGATGAGTCAAAACCTCTTTGATGGATATATCCATTTATTTAACATTTGATCCTTTACTTTCTTTTAATAGAAATGCAATTAGTACAGAGCTTTAATGGGCTATGGTGGTCTAACACAGAGACTGTGGGTTGGAGTTAGTGTGTACAGCGTTTTATCGGGTACCTGACGATCGACCCACATTACTTACTGACCACTGCATATGTCATGCACCCTGGAGGCATAGATTAATCAAGGTGTACAATGTTACCTGGTCCCTCAATACCTGGTCCCTTTGTCAGCTCTGAACGAGTTCAAATAAAACTTCCCATTCGTGTTTGCCTCAATCAAATAGCTTCTTGTAGAAGCTGTCTTTAGCAAATAATCTGGCCTAAAAATTGAAGGTGATTAAGGCATTAATGTTCATCACTAGTACATGGCATTTTAAAAGTACCATGATTGTTTGTTTGTAGGTATACATGCAATTATGATGAATAAGTACAATATTTTAGTACATGTACCTTTACTTGAAGTACCCTTCATGTCTCTCAATTTTAGTACCCACAAAATAACAACCTCTCTCTCTCTCTCTCTCTCTCTCTCTCTCTCTCTCTCTCTCAAAATAACAAAATAGTAAAATCTCATAGTTTATAGGCCAACTCAAGGTCTCAAGACTTCTGATTTGTGTACAGGTAATGCCCTCTAGCAATATCATAAAAACATACTTTTTTGCATTGCATATGCATCATACCTGTAGAATCATGTATAAAAACATACAGAAATTCTAAATTATTTCCTGAACCAAAAAGTCAAATTTATAAATTCTAAATCTGCAAGATTAAAGACCTATCACTTCTTGACATATAATGAGATCAAAAAGTTCCATTAATAATTTCATGGTGATGTATTCCAATAAAAGAATGAAGAGTAACATACATTTTCTTTGCGAGTTTAAAAAGGGAGGTGTTCTCATTTGAATCATCAAGAATTCATAAAAATTGGAAAATTTATTCATTGACCTCTAAAAATGCAAATGTATTGCGTATGCAACTAAAAATGTAATCTTTCATAGTGCAAAAAATAATTGAGACTTTCTTAAGTAAATTTCTCGTAAGTTTTTTTTTTTTTCAGGAGAGATTCACTATTCATATTTCAAAAAATTATGAAGCAACAAATTTTACTATTAATTTGTAATTAAGTCAAAGCATTTCCGTAATGATAAATCTGGTGTGAATTTCTCAATACATATATATATAGTTTTCTTGGTATTGACTGAAAGGATGATTCGCTATGACTGCAAAATTTACATTTAAAGACTATCATAGAAAAAAACATTAATACTGAGCAGTCACATTGAAATATATTTTTAAGTAACTAAATTCAGTTACTTTTCCTTATAACTAGAGAATAAGATTTTTATTGTCATGTTGTTGTACTGGATTTAACATGGGAACCAGAAGTTTTGGATTGAACTTTGTCCTTCAGGGAAATGATGAATTCAAGAATTTAGCATTGTCAACTGAGGTTAAAGATTCTCTATCCCACCTTATGATATTGGCTTAAAACCGAGAATTTTACAGAATACTCAACTTAAAACCTAGATCAAATTCCATTTTGGATGACCTTGTGACCTTTACTGACCTTTACCTTGACCCATGGTGACCTTCACCCCCAACCAACCAGATCTGTTGACCTTGAAGGTTTATACTTAACACAGCTTTGTACAGGTTCCAAGGCAACAGCAGGCCATAGCTAGGAGATGGTGGCTTAATTATCAAAACGTTACAGTAAAACTAAGTTTAAACAATGTTTTAGGTTTGGCGATTCATTATATGTTATATCTATAATTCAAAATACTGAATTTATTATGAAGTCACAGTGAAATTGCAACATTTTGGTTCTTTCCTTTGACTACTAAGGGTATTCTTTTAACATTGTTACTATAGAATCTTACTATGGGGGGGGGGGGGGGGGGGGGGGAGGAATACTTTGTAATGAAGTATGACACTGATAAAGACTTATTTGGATGTGAATTCAAAAAAATATTTGTCATAAGAAATGGAAGTTAATATACCTTACTCTTTGCAAAAACAAAATAACTTCACTATATCATTAAATTTTCATATACAATTTTGTTTTAATTTTAAAATTTACTAATTTTGTTTTTTTTTATAGAAAAGTAGCTGCAGTATGAAAATTTAAACTTTGCTATATCCTTAAATTCATTAAATCTGTTTGTTTACTGTATAACAATTGATAATCTGGGACAATTTTCTCTTCCTATTTTCACTGCACAATCTAAATTGTTCAGAAATTTTTCTACATAATTCAAAAAATTCTTTTTTAATATACTGAATTTGAGTCAACATCGACCATATTAGTAAATTAGCTCCTTATAAGTGTGTATGAGAACTGTAATGGTAAATATTAGTATCTTTGGTCAGTGACCCATATGTCACAGTAACGTGTGAACATCTACGGTTACTGTGAACTGAGATTTCTCGCACCCATTTCTGTGATGTCAGTGATCCAAGGTGTATAACAATCACCTTGCATTGCATAAACGCATCATGTTACGAACCTTCCTCGAGATCAATACAGGTGTAGTAATGAGTTACGACAGAGTTGTTGAAGTTACGTGCTGCAAATCTTGTTTGTAAAAATGGTGATGTTATGATATATAGATTACTGCACTGAATATTAATCATTATCTTCCTCACCAAAGATCTTAAGTTTAATCATATTAAACTAATACATCTGGAGCCAAATTTTAGTATTTGTTTTTTTGAATTCACAGATAGGAAGCAGCATGAAAAATACTAAAAAATGATAACTGTTAGATGAAGTTTGTTGACAGTTTTGAGAAGTCTCCTTATCTGGTACTGTTAAGATTAAGCTGATCTGCCCTTTTGACACTTATTATGAAGTTTGACAGAGGTAATTTCAATTACTGGAAGCTTCTCTCATTGCTATGTAATATTGATCAGTGCGTTACTTAGATGGAATAGCCATTAAACACTTTGACACTGCTCCATATAGGGTCATTTAATACGATTTTAACCAGTTTTAACTGGATCTTTCCTGAGAGATATACCCTTCTGCCTTTACAGTTTTATGAAAACAATTGGATTTTTGTTATGAATGAGAAAGAACTAAGTGGATGTAACTTTATTAGAAATGAATAAAATGTAAAAAAAAAAAAAAAAAAAAAAGAATAAGAAAACATTAGAGGATGTGACATTAAGTGAGTTTTCATGCAGCTATATATATATATATATATATATATATATATATATATATATATATATACATATTGATCGCAATCTTTCATTTGCAACAATTCTTTAATAATATTATTCGTATCTGATAATTTCTGATCTAAATTGCTTGTTAATTAAAGAATGAAATTTTGACTTCCTTATCGATCCAATTCTTTTTAATGAATTTTAATGGCATTTTACCGGTTTGTCATGAAATGTACATCACTGGGAATTGCACTTAGATGATAAATCAACTTCCTGTAGCAAAAAGAGAGAGAGAAGAGAGAGAAAGAGGTCTAAAAATAAATAAAGATATCAAAGAAAAAGAAGCTTTAGCTCCATATGGGCTTTGACCTTGGAGTTCAACAACCCTACTCCACTTGCATATGTATTACATCTATTGATGTGAGTTGCATATGCCCGTGTTACTTGCAGTTTTTTAAGCCGAGAAATGCATGCTGAGTTGGAACATAAAAAGTGTTAAACTATTAACCTCTTCATATCAAAAGTATAGATTTTTCTCCGCGCTCCACAAAATTGTGTACACTGCATGGAGAAGATGCAAGTGGAATTTGATTATACTGGAGGTTGTTTTTATTGTAGCATATGGATTTTTTCCCTGGAAATTTCTTGGAAACATTTGTGTAGGAATTTGTTGGTTACAATTGCTTCTATCTTTTCCAACTGGTTGTGTTTCGCCATGGTTTGTGCATCCTTTTCTCTCTGTGTTACAGATCCACTTATGTTCATTGTACATTTTGTTTTTCAAAATTTAAGATTTTTGAAATGTTCTGAATGTAGATTTTGTGTTATATACACTGAATTCAGCTTTCAGTGTATGTGAATAAAGAAAAAGTGTGTTTTCAAGGGAGATTACTCATGATACGGATCTCATTTTGCAAGCAGCACAGATTTTAACTGAGTCAGTTTGATGCGTTAGATAATTAATTTCTAAAGATACCTTCCATCTGTGTTGTTAAGATGTTTGAGGTGTAAGATGTTTTTCTGGCAAAAAGGGTTTTAACCCATACAGCCAGAATGATCTGGCAACGGGATTTTTAATCAATTTTCATTTAACGTAAACATTGACAGTTTCTTCCTGTGTAGAGTGCAGTAACTTTACAAAAGGCTATTTTGTTTGTAAATCTTAGGGAGTGACCTCTCTCTCTCTCTCTCTCTCTCTCTCTCTCTCTCTCTCTCTCTCAATAATCTTTATTCATTATCATAGTCTTTTTCTTGAATGAATTTCTGATGTGTTTAAAACCTGATAAGAATTAGTGCACAGCATATTGTTATAGATTTGGTCAGACCTGTACATATTTTCACACAGATTGACTTTGGTACAGGGTATTTAAGATGTGTTTCTCCCAAGCAAAAATCACTTAAATCTGGTTAATTAATGGCTATAGTCAAGTAGTGTTGGTTTTCTCTGGATTGGTTTTAATGGCCTGATATTAATCGTAGCTGCATGTGAATTGTTTAGGGAATTTTAACATCAACTGAACAGCAAGGAAATATATTAATTAGACTTCCAAATTAGCCCTGAGTTCTGGCCTCATCGTCCTATTCTACCTGTATGCACTGACTTCATTTGCAGTTTAATGTAATTCACATAGATAGGTATGGATTTATAGCTCTCCATGCACGGCCAGGTATAAACACCGTGATAAGGTGTGCTCTTTTGTTAAAATTCCATTCTTGTCTTGCAGGTAGGAAGGATTTAAATGACCACATTATGAAAGAGCAACGCAATGTACAGCACACGGGCACTTCCAACGGACGGGATTGATTTTTAACTGTTTACAATCTCTCCAGCGTCCACTCCAAAATAGGGAAGAGAGGGGGAACATTGGTATCCAGCCTCACGGTCATCCGGAGTCCAGACCTCATTCTGACGGAGAACGGTGTTCACATCGGGATATTTTTAGACTGACTAATGACAAGTATGTGTCACAACAAAGTGTATAGGTAAAAAAAGAAAATCTCGAGAGAATCGTAGGAAGTTGTAGCGAACTGGGATTCATTGAGAGGGATTGGAGTTTGTTTTTAGTGAATGTGCACCCAGGTGTATCTGTATACTACAAACAGCCTAGCTACGTCATCCCTCTTCAAAACTTGAACTGTTCATTTTAGTAGTAGATATGTGTGTAAGTGGCATGTGCTGTGATTACTGAGTGAACAGAGCACTGGACAGGGGTTTTACAGAACTATGTAACAGAGGACCGAGTGTTTACACTTCACCAGTGAACAGATCAACTGTAGGATTTATTGACAACCTGTGTGCAAGTGACACAGTCAGCGACCCCACAGCATGCTTCACTGCAATTCATATGCAATCCCCTTTCATTGATGAAATAAGCAAATCAATCAAAGAGGAAGGGGCCTGCCTAAGAGATAAGCCATTCGCTATGACAGAGCAGAGAGGGAGATAGGAAAAAAGAGTGGTCACTCCATTTCATAATGACCAGCAGGGTTAAGAAAAATCGGACTCCCTGGTCCACAGTGGCTTACTTGGACAGAAGGATGTGGATCTTTTTCAACAGGCATTTTCACAGGTAATTAGATGAAATTGAAAAGAAAACAACAACAAAATAGGTTAATATGCAGGGTTAAAAACATGTTTTGTGACATTGTTCCATAGAGACATTTAACTTTCTGATTTTAGTAGGCTTAAAAAATCTTAGATAATGAATGAGATTAAATTGAAAGCATTATGCATGGGCAATGGAAGTTAAATATAGGATTTTTTGGGATTTAAAGTCAGGTGTGTGTAAATGCAGCACACTATAAGCTATTTAGGTCACCTCTTATCTTGCATATATACACCTACTAGTGCTGCAATGTACAAGGGAGGCACTACACAGGAAATTTATCATTCAACTCGTGTATAAAAAGTTTGTAATCAATTAAAAATGGTTGTGAAGGCAAGCATGGGAACTAGCTTTCCTTGAACTGGTTGGGATCTAGTTATGTCGTTCGAATGTTTGAGTTAATATCAACTTTTTCCATTGAATTTATTTTTTTCATAAACCCATTGTTACAACTTAATGATTTCTCTCTCCCCCATTAAAAGAAAAGAATGGCATTGTAAAAAAAAAACGTAAAGGAAAAAACACAACATTTAGTGCTGTTCCAGTGTGCCTCTGGTGTGCAGTATAAAACAGGGGAAAAAATCAATAAGACATCTTCACATAGTAGCCTCCTGCTTTCTGAACATTGATTAAATAAAAACTGGAAAATCTATTATCTCGATGTAATTTGACATGCAGCTATAGGTGTTTCACAGGGCTTTATAGCTTGACACGATTGTACTGCAATGTAGATATTTACCCGCAGTATTCAGTTACAGACCGTCATATGTAAAGTATTTGTATAGAGGGAGAGGAAAAACTAAGAAAAATCAGATAAATGAATTCACAAGGTCATATTTACACTACAGTTGCAGGATGGGTTGCACATTCAAGTTCCTGTCGTCATGATGGAATGTTATGATCATTGCTATGTTTTAGTGGTATTCAAATTAGCTTTTTAAAATGGAGGAGATGGGGTTGAAAACATTTTTATGTTATTTCTCTAAAAACAAAAGATAAAGAAAGTAGAGCAAAAGCTCCGTTGACAGAATTGATTAAATTTACATCTCCTCTGAGGTGGAAAATGTTTCATGTACAATTGTACGGTCCAAGTGCACAAGTTCAGGATATAGGAAAAAACAACTTGCGCAGTTTTTACATGAATGGATGAGTGGGAGAGATGTGTGTGCATTGATCGCTTCGCTGATCACAACTCTGTAAAACTACACAGAGAGTTAATTGCTTGTTGCGTACATTAAAATTTTTGTTCTATATGAGTGCAGCAAAATATTTATCTACAGATGAAAACATTTCTTTTGAATTTCTTGGCTTGAATTCAATCTAATCTTTAGAGGCCTTGGAAGGGGTGTCTTTGCACATAGATTTGCAGTAAGGAAAAATGGCCTTTGTGACCACATGAATGTCCTTAGCTTTACTATGTGAATTTCCTTTCACTTCTATATAGGTCATGGGTTTGCATAATTGCACCTTTTTATGAAGAGACCCTTAAGAGATTATAGAAAGAGCGTTGTTAAAAACTAGTGGTGCACAAGCCCCTTGTTTAAATAATGGCATGTTTTTCATCAGATCAAATTCCTGCACAGTTTCATTCATAGATGCTTCTGATAGTTACGGAGAGGTGTAGGTTTCAAGCAATTTTTTGCCCCCTTATTTTTGAAGGAGTAAGGTAAATGGCTTGAAGTTTACGTACCATTACACCCAATGCCAAATAAAATGGGAGAAGAATGTCTTTTCCTCCATTCTTATCTCCAACAATTTCAGTCGTGTTTACTTGAGAGGAGATGTACAGTTCATATTTCACTCTCGTGCACAATTAAGTTTTAAGAAAGATATGAGCTGTATGTCTTAAATTTCATTTTAAAATTCATTCTAAAAAACATCACAATATGAGAAAAGACCCTTATATTACAATAGATGCAATGCATGTTAGTTAGTGTTAGGTTGTGGGAGGGTGGCTATGAATGTATTGGTTGAACCAGGCGTACTGAAAATGCATTGTGACAAAGCAAGTTTTAAAAACCGATGTAACAGAAGATTTCAAGCTCTATTTGATTGTTAAAAATGAATTACTAAATAAGGTAATTTTAACAGTTTATGGTAGATATTATTAACAATTTCTTCGATAAATATACATGTACCCACCCACTAATTAGGGAAGTTTGACACAGATAAGAAGATATTCAGCTATGTGGTGCTATCAATTTTGAATTAAAGTACATCAACCCGTAACTTTATGTTTTGAATAAATTATTCATGGACTCACCCTGGCACCCCACATTCCTCACCCATCCCAACCCACCACAAACAATTTAAAATGGAGAAGGTAGCACATTAAAGATATCAATGTAAATGCACTTCAAATCATTGTGAATCTCATTTATGATTAGATGATGTTAATTGTTAATGCGTATACATGTACCTGAAATATCAAAATATTTGAATGTCTTCAGAATGGGGGCAATTCTTCATACAGGCCATTTTCACCATTACAGTAGATTTCTAATTTCATGTGAGTACTTAGTTCCGTGATTCAACCGTTTTGCATCAAGTAACAGGAATATGAAATCGCGAATGCCAAATTTTTATCATAGTTTCATTTAGTTTACATTTAGAAAATTCGAGATTTTAAATAACTGCAAGATGTGCTTCTTGTGATTTTATGCTGATATTAATTCCTTGCATTTAATTAGGAATATACAGTAATGTTTCCATGATCTGAGTGATGTTGGTAAAAGTACCATCTCCCATTTCCCCCACCTCAGCTTGTGGCTACTTGCACCTTATCTAGTCTAGCAGGACTGAGTTGGCTAGTATATGTACTACTGCCTGCTTCTTCCTTAAGACTAGTATATGCCTTGTCCTTGGTTCTCTAGTTAGTTGATGGATATTCTTTCTTTGGAAGCAATGGGTTATTAAAAAAAAGAGAACTGTAGGTTAAAAAAGAATATCTCATTTTGATACAGTTTCTGTGACTTAATAAGTTGTTCTTTATCAGTTTGAAATGCTATTTTGTATTGTCGCGAAGAAAATCCATTGACTTACCGGTATGTAATATGAAAAAACAAGTTTTTTGAAAATTGTCCATGGTAATGGTGTTCCAACTGGTTCTGTTCATATCAACAACAGGATGCAACAAAATTTGATTTTTAAAAAAAACAAGTTTAATTTTAATCAAAGTTATCAAATTTTAATGTAAAATTCAAGAAAATTAGAGATGAAAAATATTTTGACCCTTACCAATTTTATTTTTTAAAGAGACACCCTATTTCAATGAAATAAAATAAACAATAAGATAAACACCTACATTACAGTTATCGAATTGAATTGAACATATTTTATTAACTAAATATGTCAAAAGGATGGGACACAAGTTCTAATAGCTTAGATTGTCCTCTCCTTATGTTTATTGTTTTGCATTCACACCTTACTGCTTATAACACAGTTGGTTGTGATCTAAAAGTTATAAGTTCACGACTGCAAGGCTAGATTTATTTATAACTACGGTAAATTCCATTTTCCCAAATATTATATATTTATTTTTGAAAACATTGCAAATAGTGATTATAATAAAGGGTAATAAATAGTAAATAATAATAATAAAATAGTAGGGTCCAATTTCACCTTCAACAGTAAAACAATATCAAACTTATTAAAAGGTATTGTAAATGTTAAGTGTTGGACAGTATGCTATGAATAATATGTATAACATATATTGTGCTTTTTTCCATCGTCATATTTTTTTCTCGTAAAAGGTATTTGTAATACTAAAGCAATAAAGTTTTATGATGGTTTCAATCTTTTCTGGTAGTTCATTGTCAAATGCAATTTGTCAAGATGGAGAAAAGGTAAATGTTGTTGATCTTATTGTAAAGTATCTAATTGCATTGCTGTTGTTTTCCTCTTGACTTTCAAGTGACTAGCATTCTAAACCTACACTTTGCTTCTAGCGAATTTTGATCTCTCACTGTTTTATCAATATCAAAAAGATTCACTTATTCTTGAGATGAATGTCAAGTATTGCCTATTAGATCTGTTTTTTGCAATTTAGAAAAAAAAGAAGACATTAGTGATTGCTGAAGATCTCTAGGTCTTTCCGCGGAAAGCATTTTTGGACAGCTTTTAACAGAAGAGCTATTCTCCGACTAGTATGTGAGATACACAAGGGGAAAGTATGTTACATATGCCAGCATGCAATACACTTTATCTTACACCAGCGGAAAAACTTAAAACTGCCGATCTGTAGGATGTTTAGTCAAATTGATTATAGTGGAATGTTCCTGTGCACACACATCTGCACTCATGGTATACATCTCAAGACCCGAAGGCAGACCAGAAATAAATAGAACGCAGATGAACAAAGTCTCAATTTATTAATGATATTGGAGCTGTTTACAAATGCTGTGCATATTATTTCCTTCTTCACTATATATAGATCTTGCGTTGAAGAGTAATGAAGTAAGGCCAGAATCTTGACGTATATTGAGATGGTACTTATGACAAAGCATATGCAAATGTTTATTTTTGAAAAGGCTGTATGCATATTCAATTTTTGTAGGTTGTTTTATTAGATGATTTTTAGTGAAAAGCTACTAAAGAGCAAAGTGTGTTCATGCATGATAACGTAATTGCTTCAGAAAATTTTTTTTGGGAAAGTTTGGACAGTAGCTATAAAAGAACAAAATTTATTCATGCATAGTAAGTAATTGCCTTTATAGTTCAGATTTTTTTTTTGGAAATTTGGACAAAAAGTTGTAGATATATGAAGAAACTGACAACTCATTCATGACCATTGAATGGTAAACATGCAGCTCTATGATCACGCTGCTTTTAACCTTGGAAAATGTTTTGTAAGTACCGCTATTTTAATACATGTAGTAATTAATTTTCTAGCTAAATTCTTCTCGTTAATTTTTTTCCCAAGAATTCACCATTGGCTTAAAAGGTCAGGATATTGTCAGTAATCATAGTCATATAATTCACAATACAGAGTGTAATATAGTTACTTGATAGTTGAATTTACTTTGATCTTTCAATACACAAATATGCAGTGCTCATTATCAACTATTGGAGAGATACATTTGTTTTTCATCGATGAGGCTTTTTTTCCCAAACACAAACCCCACTTTTACCTTCCCTTAAAGAGGAAAAGGAATTTTAAAATACTTTCTTGTGTTCCTTTTTAATGACATAGATTGAATGATAATTTTACCATCATGCATAGTTTTTTTATGACCCACATGATGCCACAAACATTAAAAGGTTTTTTTTCTTTAGTTTCCATGTATGAAACCATTCACAATTTCCCACAACAAAAATGTTTTTATGAAAGCAGAAAAAACCTTGATAGGGATAAATATCTTGCTCCTCTGAGCATAAATGGTTTTTAAGAATACAGTCAAACCTGGTTATCTCAAACTAGATGGGGCTTTTTAAAAACTTTGAGATATCCAAATATTCGAGATATCAAGGGTAAATTACCTAAACTATAAGTGGTTGGGACTTACAAATCACTTCGACATATCCATTGTATTCGAGATATCGGTGTTTGAGATACCGAAGTTCAACTGCATGTTCCTTACTGCTGGAGAACTGTAAAGAAATACTGTGTGTAATTTACCTCTGGATTCCAATAACTATTATGTATTGTTTCTCAACATGTTTCCTCGGATATAAAAAAAATTCTATTATGCTAAAATTCCAATTGGCAATCAATAGATTAGATAGAGTAGGAGAGGAAAGTGAGGCATTATATAGTTACGGTAAATTAAAGGGTGTCGCCATGAGGGAATGCATCACATTCAAATCAAATCAAATACTCTCCTCAAAAATCTTTTACACTAATATATTGTGGTTCTGTTTGTTTTTTTACACTGATTGAATTAAAATGGCTTACACCCGTATCTCCAATGCTTACTCTCTTGAAAACAACACCTATAGTCTCTCTTTCTAGAGTATATATCCAAGAAACCATAATGAATGGGGAACACTTATTGATCAGGAATTGATCAATAGAGTATGTTGTGCACTGTGAGGGATAAATTTTAGTCATTGAGATCGAGGTTTTAATAATAAAAAAGGATGGTAAACAGTGGTCAGTTGTGTGAGTGATCCAGCCTGTACAATTACACAGTTTCTAGGTGTCAACATGATCTGGACACAAGCAGGGGTAGGCTTTTGTGTGGGTTTTTGCAGGCCATTTCTATTGTTCAGGTGAACAATGAATTGCATTCCCTGGATTTACAAGGGTTATGTAAGAACTGCTTGACCAATACCAAAGCTTGTGTCACACATTCTTCTTTGCACTTTATCTTACTGGGGCCCTGCAAAGGGAAAGTTTTAAATCTCCAAATAATAATGAATTATTTTAATATTTCTCACAACTAAAAACTCTGTTTCATTAAAATTGCAAAATGCAAAGTTTAATCGGCACTTCCATCTTGTTACTGTCAGATGAAAATTTTGTAAAAGCTAAGGGTTCCAATTTTCAGACTTAGAGTTCCATGTGGGCCTCAGGGCTTTAGTTTTGAAGAAGTGTTTTTCTTGAATGCATCCAATCTATTTGCCCAAACATTTCTACCATTTTTCTCTGACTCTGCTGCAATGGAATGGACACACAGAGGCCTTTGCTGCATGACTTTTGTGATAATTCTGCCAATCAGACTTCAAAGGTGGTTATATATTAATTGACTAGCTTATACAAAACTGCAGCGGATGTGAAAAGCAGTTTACTGCAGGATGAGCTAACTGGTAGAGCTACCTTATCAATGTGAGTGCCATTTATCCAGTATTGTCTAAAACTATAATCACCTTTTTTGATTCATTTACTTTGATAGAAAAAATGGGAGGAAAAAAATCTTTTAATTTTTTTTGTATATATGTAACTGTCTTGTACCCTTTAAGATTTTGTTATCAGCATGAATAAATGAAATTATACCTGTTAAAGCTTTTAACAGGTTTGGACCAATCACCGTAATGGGTTAAATAGCCCTGTATGATGTGATACCTCCAATAGGATATAAATATATAGTTCTAAAAATAGAACATTTTACTTGGTATTTTTTGTTATTGATCTACATAAATATACATTAAATACAACTTTTGGTGAGTATTTTTTTCTGAAAACTATAACAGTTTGCAAGGTTTTTTTTTTTTTCACTGACTGAGATTTGATATCCTATTTGGGACATTATAACCCAAACAAGCTTTTTTTACAACCCTTTTGGGCAATTCAACCCAATCTATTTAATTAAAGATGCTCTCTTTTGGAGAAAAATATTCAACTTCATCATTCGACAAAAATCAATCAAAAGAAGGTTAGAAGTTGAATTATGTAAGATTAAGAGCTCTCTGGTTTTAACAAGAACCACAAGTGAAGAACTGGGCATGGACCCTGATGTATGGACCTTATATTTAAAATGCAGTGTGACTGTCATGTGTATATATTTGTGTTTTTAGTAGACATCTCCGAGTGCCATTGCTTTCAGCATTTTGACAAGAACATGACAATTTCCCTCTACCTTTGATTTAATGTCATTTAGGTTTTTTTCATCATGCTATTAAGAAACCCAATTTGCGTGTTAGAATTCCTTTGGCTCGTTAGAATGTGTAAGGAACTTCATTTCATGTGAGGCCTAAAATTTGGTTAAAGTTGTGTCACCCAAATAAATTTGATGCTAAAAATTCAGCAATAATTGTGTACCATTTCATGGATTGGTCACTTGCCATCGTTCTTTACACTTCTGAAGTTCGTCTTTGAGATCACTTAAAGTAATTGTTTTCATTCATTATATTTTGTTGAACGAATAATTGTTTTGACAAAATAAAAAAAAGACATTAAAAAAAAAAATTGTTCACAGATATGTTTCATTCAGTACTCTGAATTTATCATGCTTTAACTGTTTCCTCATCATCCTACTGTAAAAAAAAAATAAAGCAGTGCAAATTTAGAGAACTTAGAAATCAATTCACCTTACAAAAATCATTCTGGCAAAGATTAAAGCTAGGGAAATATAACCTTGGTGGGCCCTTGTGTTTTTGTGTCCACTGACATCAATATTGCTGCAAGAGTGAGCGTGGTAAACATATATTTACTTAAGGCTTAAATTGTAAGAACTGCATTTAAATGTCCACTCCTGTTAGCCAGCAGGGAATGGTGGTCAAGGAATACTAAAAGTTGCCCATTGATTTAAATATGTTGCTTTATATCCAGCATGAGCTAGCTACAGGTGCACAAAGATTAATTTAAGAGGATTTGGGGACTGTTATACAACAACGGACAATGCACTATAAGGCAGGACTTCTTCTCTAGTTATTTTCTATTCAGAAATTTAAAACTCTTGTTTTCATTTCCTTAAAGAGAAGATTTATATTTTTGTTTGGTTTAGGATTGTTAATAGTTTTCTTTTTTGTATTGCCAACTTGATTACATAAGTCAAAAGTTTTAGAAGCTATAAATAATTAACTGAAAGCTTGGATCCTCTTTTCACAAATATTTTTACTACCTGGGTGACATTTACCTGAAAAATGTGGCTTCTTGTTCAACTATTAAAAACTTATCGTGAAAAGTCATCAAAATGATGGCACAATATGTTCATCAAAAAAATAATGCTATAATTTCCATTTTAAATGCATGTTATATGTTCTGTATTATTTCTTTTTCTATGCAAAACTAATTTTATACAATGAAAATGAAATGTCGCAAAACTTGTATAAATTATAGATTTTATCATTCTTTTCTGCAATCTTTATTATAATTAGGCAGTCAATTTCACACAATTTATTCCTCATTTTTGAAGAAGATAAAAACCTTTTTTAAAGCCTGAATGTTGAGGAGGTGATTGTTTAATTTTAGTTTGTGTTTTTAAGTATAATTGATTGACTTAATGTACCCTATTGACCACTCATTGGATTGCACCGAGGGTGGGAGAGAAGGTTGTCAATTTCTTCAGAATAAATGCCCTGCAGATAGGGTAATTTAAGATTCAACAGATAGGTTGTCTTGCTGGAATGAGAAAATCTACTGCCTTTCATGTCTCTGCTATCTGGTGAGCAATCAGAGCACTTATGTCCGATTTTTCCATATTTAGACCAAGGTCAAATTGGTCATGCCCAGTGGAGCTTCAAGAAATTGACCAGAAGACTGTACATTATCTCAGGTGCAAAATTACACCTTGAACATGGCAAGCATTGGGCTCCTGAGATAAGAGTGGAAAATGAACAGTCTTTCTTATGTAGACTGATAAACTGTCATATCTGAAGGAGAAAACAAAAACTTATGAGAGAGAGAGAGAGAGAGAGAGAGAGAGAGAGATTCAGCAATATTTTGTGTTTGGATAACATTTATTCTAATGTAAATTTTTAAGTTTTAAATTTTAAATTCTGAAGTAGAAAATGAAAATTTATAGAAAAGAAGTTTGATTTGGAGAGAGAGAGAGAGAGAGAGAGAGAGAGAGAGAGAGAGAGAGAGAGGTTGCAGCATTTTCTGTTGGGTTTTATCCTTCCTTTAGTTCACAAAAATGCAGATAGTTTTATTCCTGAGATTTCCTTTCCATTCCCACTGTTGCATATATTTAATCTTTAAAGTTAATTGCTCCAGTGGCATAGTTTTATTTTTTTATACATGCATATGTTAAATCTGATTTCTGCTCAGCTGAATATATGCCACACATGTTTCAAAGCAATTATGACACCTGCTACCAGCACAATCAAAATGAGCAACTCAAATCAAAAGGTGTGATCTGGTCATTACATAACTACAGACCTGATAACAAACAGTAATTACAAGCCGAGATAAACACAGGAATGTTTAGATCCAATCAGCCGGGTGCATATTAAACAGTTGTAACAGATCTAAAAGATCAGTCATTTTTTCCTTGTTTGTGTTCTAACATGAAGGGGAGTTTACTCTCTATTCAACAATTCACTGGAATATTTAAACTGTGTTCAAAACAATGAAAACGTATGTATCTTTTTGTATTTTGTGAAAAACTTTTTTATTTAAATTTCATCTCTGTAAACATCATTTATCCAAAACAAAATTATTTGTAATTTAATACAACTTGAGATATAATTTTAATTTCCTAGAATCAAGACATACTATAATTTACCTGCATAAAACAGTACCGGTAAATAGCAGAAATTTCAACAACAAATCATGTGGTAAATATGTGAAGAGGAAATTTGTCTCGCCCGGGGGCTTGTTTTTTCGCTTCAGAGATAGCCATGCATAGAATTTAATTTCTACTGAAGTTATATTGCACTCTATTTGTAAAAAATGCGTAAAAACTATTACCTTATTTTTCCAAGTAATAATTCATTGCCCCATCCTCAAGGAAAGCAGTTAACTTCTATATTGTGTGTGTGGTTTATGAAAAGAAAAAAATGCTTTAATTAAATATTAATTTTCTCCAATTATTAAGGGACTTATTCACGTAAGTCTTTTTTAATTGCTTTGTGCAACACACATTTTTATGTATCATACAATAAATCCATTTCAATATTTTGCAGGTAATACAGACGGCAGGAACACTTGGATCTATGGTGGTTCAAGGCAAACAGAAGCGAAAAACTTTAAATCAGGGATCTGTCATAGACTTATATAAGACTATTTATTCTACAATGGATTTGAGTAACAAAGCTCAACCAAACAGCACTCAGGGATTGCTGGCAGCAGCCGCCTCCACTATGGGGGCTCTCAACTTCAGTCAGGGGGAATCATTCAGGGGGGAAAGTCCCCTTGGTGGGGGCCGAAGTGGAACCACAGATTCATTTCCATACGGATTGAGTGGGGTTGCCATGCCGAATTACGGGTACCCTAGTGATTTATACCAATTTACCTCTAATGGATATCCTCGCAAGTCCCGCACCTGTAGTTATTGTGGGAAAGTTTTCACCAGGTCAACAACGCGGCGCTATCATGAAAAACGATGCCCCCTACTGCGAGCAGCAGTGTGCAGTATGGTACCTCAAGACGAGACGAAGAAAATGGGAACTAGCTCAACGTCAGACCATGGCTCATCATGGCCAACCACTGCAGAATCCCGCAAAGCAGTGGAATCTAAGGTTGTTCAGTCAGGGAAAATCTCAAACTCATTCAGTAAATCATTACCTCCTCTCATGACCCCGCCCTTCCTCCTGGATCGGAAATATCTGAAGGAAATGGAATCTGCGGCTGGATACCCGGGAGTCATTGTCAAAAAAGAAGCTCAGGAACAGCGAATACCTCAGGGCAGCAAAATGTATGAAGGTTTGTCTGATCTCCCATCCTCTCAGTACACTTCTGAGTCCAGATGGTCTCCTCACATCAAACGTAGCAGCGAAACAAGGGGTCATTCTTTATCCCCCTACAATACCTCAGCTGGACTGGACTTGTCCAAATCCCCCTCAGGAACCTCACATGATGATGCAAGCTCAGTCACACAGGAAGACCAATATCAAAGGGAGGTTATACAGGAAGAAATGCAGAGGGAAAAAGGCAAAGTGGAAAACGGTCAGGATTCCGACTCTGAAAAACACAACTCTAGAGAATCCGGAAAGATGAAAATGGCCGAGAGAAGTACCCCCTCAGGTCAAGATGATTCAGACTCCATGGATATCAATGAATCTACCTCAATTCATGAGTCGCAGAATCATCATTTGGGAACGAATGGTGAAAGCAAGATGGATTCAAAAGAAGATATAGAAGGAGGGGAAACCAAATGTGAAATATGTGGTAAGAATTTTCCTTCATCTTGGCAGCTTCATGTACACAAGCAGATACATACCAAATTCAAGCCCTATGCCTGTCGGTTTTGTGGGGACAGATTTTCAAAGGCAGGCCTACGAATCACCCACGAGAGAGCTCATCTAGGAGAGATTGCATACACCTGTGCGTTGTGTGCTGCCTCCTTCACCAGTAAAGGCAGCCTCCGTGTACACATCAAACGCCAGCATGCAGAAGGCCCCTGGACCTGCAAGCACTGTGGATCGGCAGTAGAGGCTCAAAGTGACTTGGTCAGCCATTTGAAAAACCACAGTCTCACGAAAGAAGAACAGGAGTCTTTGCAATACATGCCTGGAGCCCCAGGGAGTGGTGACTACGACGAAGATTCGCTGGAAGATGGAGATGAAGAGCAGGAGCCAATGGACTCTGAAGCTCTGTCAGACTCCATTGATAATGAGGCCTCACCCGACAGAGATGTTGAGAATCTGGAACAGGCAGCTAACCCCTCACTAGTGGATGCTGACGAACCCAAAGAGATGTGCAGTATATGTGGGCATGAGTTCCCTGCCAGTCATATGGCATTTCATATGAAAGTCCATGAGGGCCAAAAACCCTACAGCTGTCCTATATGTGGTAAACGATTCGGCTACAAAAACAACATGAAATCTCATATCAAGCTTCATGCAGGGATAAAGCCTTACCAGTGCTCAATATGTGGAGCCAAGTTTACCCGGGGTTCAACTCTACGAAGACATGCCCGTCGTCATGGCATTTCGGCTGAGAGTGTATGGGATCTTTTCGTCAAAAACAGCGCATCCTCTCAGGAAAACATGCTGCCATCTACAAACGGCAATGATGGAACTCCTGTAAAGAACAACAGCAGCAGTATGCCTCTGCATGCTTCACCAGATGAGCGCAAGGAGGAAGTAACCTCCTATGCTGATTCAGCGTACAGCAGTTTCTTCAACACACCTACCTCAGTTGCAATGTCAAATGCATTATTTATGAGTTACCAGAATCACCAGGCAGCTGTAGCGGCAGCTGCCTCATCATTTCCGTCGATATTCAATACCTCATTACCAACTCCTACCTCAGAGTTACCTCTCCGTTCCTCCGCCGGATTTCTAGAGACTAGTCACCACACACCTCAGGCTGATGCCCTCAATCTAAGCGTACAAAAGGCCGAGAAAACCCACAGAAGCAATGAAAGTCAGGAAATTCTCCTCCCCTCTCCTACCTCAGAAGAAAAGTCCTGGCCAGCAGCCGGGTCTAACGTCCTCAGGCCATCTGTTACCGTGGCACCGGGAATCAAGGCCAACTCGGTTGACATTGGTATTCAAGTCAACAAATGCTGCAAGAGCGGCTTGGAGCTTCTGCAGGAAGACGTCAGGAGCCCTAGTGAAGCCAGTGTACACTCGGACCACAGTGGCTCCACCTACCAGCAGGTAACAAGCTCAGGGTTAGACAACTCCACCGAGAGTATATCAACACTATTAGCCACTGGCAGACTCTACAAATGTGACCACTGCGAGTGCTATTTTTCGGAATACGCAATGTACCGCATCCACAGTAAGCTGCATGCACGAGGTGGCAACCTGAAGCCGTTCGCCTGTCCGGTTTGTGATGAGAACTGCCAAGATAAGACCTACTTCTCCATGCATCTTGCAGAACATTTAAGATGAAGAAGCGCGATACTTAATGTGTCAGAGTGAAGTATATACCTCATTGTAATATATCTCAGTGCATTTGTAATATTGTTAGTTTTTTAATCATATTTGTATGACTGTAACTTTAATTAAGAAGGGTAATATGTAAACACCCCCTAATATTTACAATTTGTTGTCAAGTAGTACCTCATTGACTTTTTTTCTTCACGTGTTGCTGACAGTAGTGATTGATCTGACAAAGGGGGTAACTCCAGTATCTGTCATGATTGTTGAATCTGATAATTTGATATACCTCATCTTTTTATGTTGATTTGTGATGTCTGTTAATTAAGCAAGCAGCAAAGATTAATTGTTTATTTATGTATTTTTGATATGTCTATCAGGTTATAATATATTTACCTTTGGAACTTTTCAAATACCTCATTGATATGCCTCAGAGCAACAAAATTATTTTGAGAAGATATATTTTATTCTACTGCAAATCTTTAACATCAGGTTACCACTACTTTCCTGTGCAATGTGAATGTCTTGATATTTATTTTTAGTTTGTTTCATTATTCATTCAAGAAGGAAGACTTTCCCCAGTCATTGTATTGCTCACATTTAAACAGTATTGTCCATTGGGTCATTCAGCAAACTTATCAAAATTGAGTTATTTTCTTCCATTGAAGCAATAAAATTTGTTTTTATTATCCCATCTACCCCAATACCAAATATTAATGATATACTATAAATACTATTTCAACTTTTTAAGACTTAGTTGAACCTCCACCCCTTTTTTTGCCAAGAATTAGCAGTGGTAATTTTTTTTTTACCTCTCCTGAATGATCTGAATTCTTAGAATTAATAATACATGTATTTGTTGAATATAAATGATAATTTTGTTGAGAACTTAAAACTGCAGCATTGACAGTACTTAGAATATTGGAGCACATTTATAATAATTTAATTACAGGATTACGGGTGTTATATCTAATAATCTTCCTCTGTATCGAATCTTTTTGTATGTGTGATTGTATAATTAACTTGTTTAAAAGTGTTCAAGGTTTGTATTTACCCTTGGGTAAAAAAGGATGGAGAATATGGGCATTGGTTATTTTTATCTCTCATACTTTTTAAAATTAATTTAAAGTTTTAAAATATTCTTCAAAGTAGAAGTGCCATCTCAAATTTTTGTTGTTATTGTTTCGAATAAAAATTTGATGTTTGTTACAAGATGGCATCTTTAGAATTAAATTCTGAATATAAGTTATGTCTGTAAATTACAAGAATTCTACTTCAGTTTTGTATGACTTGCAGATTTTTTTCTCCTATTTTTTTTCCTTCAGGAATTGGTCGTTATGGGTATCACATGAGAAACTGAAGTTTCTGCCGTAGCCAAATTATAGTTTAGTTAGTAAGTCGGTGTTTAGACCTCTGTGTGTAATATGTTAATATGTCTTTGATGATTTTGGGAGCATATTGACTGGGATATGCGTTTATATTGTATGTTGAGTACGGGTATATCACAGCTATCTCACTCGCATTTTTTGTCACATATTTTTCTTACAAAAAGTAATGAAAGTGCTGATTTTGTCATGTACATATACGGTACTAGTTCATCATCTATGTATGTGTATAGATAAAGACAATATATACATTTATGTTATGTTGAATGTTCAGGAAAACTTGTATATATATATCAAATTGTGTATGTGTTTTTGTAAATTTAATGAAATAACTTGACAATGTTCTGTCATTTAGAATAGTTGTTGGCTGATATTGTCTTCAATCTCAAATTCCAGTGTTCTCTTTTTCCATTTAAAACCCAATTTGATTAAAATTTTTGATTTCACAAGGGATCAAGGTGATATGATAAATGAATTTTGCAAAACAAAGTATTTTTTTTATAGTACATGAATTTTAAAAATTTAAAGTTCTATTTATGTAAGATAAATGTACAAGCCGAGGGATTTATTTTCAATTTCTGAAGAATCAGACCCCCTCTTTTATTTTGGCGAGGTGTGAAAAATTTCTCTATTTTTTCTGGGTTGTTACCTGTTAGCAGGACAAGGTTTGTCATTAATCATTATGTGAATTGATATGCATTGATGACAATTATTTTTATGATGTCATAATGATCAGATGTGTGGTATTTTTGTTTTTCATTTAATTTTTGAGCTCAATGTTTTTATGTCGATTATATATATATTCAGCTGTCTTCTTTTGTGTAAATTATTTTTTTTCTGTGAACTATTTAGGACAACTGTCTGAGTGCGATACAAAGAGAAGCTGAAAAGTAAAAACAAAATGGAAGTCTACAATTCAACTACCAAATGGTAGATCATTTTGATACAATGTATTTTTATTTTTAGTTGTTAATAGGTGAATTGAAATCTTTTTGTTTTTTGAGATAAAGGTTGTTTTCTTTCTAGAGTGAAGCTGCATTCTGTTATGTTAAGGAAGAAATTAGGTAACTAAGTGGTGCATTTTGTGATCAGGAATATCCATGGTGATGGTTGTCTTAGACAACCATGTAGATGCATTATTATATTGGTGTCCACCTACAAAGTCAGGAAGTCTCAACTCTTTGGACGAGGCACACAGGAGACATTTGTCTCCGAGAGTTGTAAACGCTTTCTTTAATTTTTTTATTTCCTTTCCAATGTTGCTAATCAAAAAATCAATTACCAGCAAAACCCAAGTTTTGTGAAAATCTTTGTGTGAATACCTGTCTCGGGCTTTTTTTTAGATAAAGGAATATCATGTTACTAAGATTAAGAATTTCAAACGTTGATTTTCGGAGTAAGAAATACATTCAATGCTTTCATTTTTGGATATTTCATATCAATTTATGTAAACAAAATTCTGAAATCTTATTTTGGTGAAAACTACTGATACTGCCAATAGTTTTTGAAAAACACTCTGCAAAGTGATGGAATATACTGAATGATTTCTTTAAAGGAGACTTGTTATGTGTGGCACTAAGTGCGAGTTGATACAAAAGGGGGCCATATGATGATGGAGAAGGACATTTTTTTTACAGTTCTTTTTTTTCTGTTGATTTTTTGAACATATTCTTATTTTTCTATGTTTATGAAGGACAATACTATTTGCTCAGAGGAACAGCTGTACCACAAAGCTATCTATTATTTTACAAGTATTGAAACTTAAGCCACTTGTTTTGATCAGTTCATTGCAAAAACAATATTAGGAAAAGAAATGTTGAGGCAAACATTTTTAAGACATTTTGCAAGGTTGTTTTAGATTTTCCATTCTTGGGTTTTCTTTTCTTTTTTTTTTGTGTAATATGAAAAACATCATTTCAATTTTAGAAATATGAATTTTGTTTTAGATTTCAATGGTTGCAAAGTAATAGAGGAGCAATTTATAAATATTATATGTATACATATATTATTACCATATATATTATATATCAATTGTTAATACTTTATTTCCTGTTAACTGAGTTGTTATCAGTCGTAGATGAACAGTGAATTTTTTCTTTCATTTTTGATTCTACGTTCCTGTATCACACTTTCAAACTTTGGGGGAAAAACTACAGCATTTCCGTCACCGCTCATATTTTTCTCGGTATTTTTTTCTGTAAGATCGCCCTAAATACCACAGAAATACTGAAATACATGCTAGCTTTAAGAGGTTTTCTGTGGTATTTGGGCCTACCTGTTGTGTAGTACATTTAGATTGAGATAAACAGACTTAGTGTCACATGTACCTCAGGCAGACTTGCCTTGTAGTATTTTTAATATATAAATATTACATAAACGACATTATTGGTATTTGTTTTTTATTTCATTGATGACGAACCATAACCCTGCATTCCTATGTAAAAGAAAGGGAATCAGTGATTGAAAACCAACTTGTGGTTATCATCCCGTTCAGCATGTTACAAGTAGTTGTGAGTGGAATTAGGAGTTTTGATAAGCTGGGCTCCCAAATCACCAAAAGCCTTGAGTATTACCCAATGTACTACATCCTAGCTTACGTTCTACAACAGTGGATCTTGTATTGTTTTTATTTATGACGTAATTTACATTATACCAATCAGTACATTAGGTAAATGAAACGACCAAAAAATACCTGTGATATCAAATGAGATGCCGTTTTCATTAAAATTAAGATATTGTAAATTATGATTAACAATTCCACTGACCAAAACTATAAACTTTTGCCAGTTATATTTCTGTGTAGAAAGCTATTTCTAGTCAAAATTTGTCGTTATGTATCCCATTATATATAAACATATCTTGCGTTAAAATAAAATCTTTTTCTTTATCATAAAGATTTAATTTAAAAAAAGAATCATCATAGTATCATGTCTTTGTAGCAAAGTATAATTCCAAAAAACATATCTGATATTGCTTCAAAACTTCTTCCATATTTGGTGGGTTTGTAAGTGTAGGTGTGAATGTATGAAGCATATATGTTAAGTAACAAATTATCTTACAATTCATATGTGGAAAAAGTCAAGATCATTATTTAAAATTCAATAATCCCATGTTATACTGTATTCTAACCACTGCTTGACTTTGTAATTTGGAGAGGGTTTACATAGGCATATCCTGTTGCCCAATCCTTTTGAATTATCAATAAAATATGTTTATATTAAATTAAATTACAATTATATTTCATGCATATAGATATACATGTATATTTGAGTTTGCCAATAATGCATATAAAGTTCAACAACAATCCATTTCAGTCCCATCTTTGATCTGCAGCTTGTTAATTTCTACTTCGTTAAAAACAACTAAAAACAGCTCCCTCCTTTTTTGCACACGGTAAGCGCAAGCTAAACATATTACATACCAAGCTAAGACACCATTGCATACTCAATTATGATTTACACAAAATAAATATCATTGAAAGTGGTAATTGTCGGTGTGGATTACCCGAAGATGCTTACCATTTTTTCTTCATATGCAAAAATTATACTATCGCAATAAATAATTTTTTTTCTTAATCTGCTACAACTATACTCTGTCCCAAGATATCCTGGATTCACATTTTGCTTAATTACTCGATATATATAAATACCTCAGGGTTCAAACGATATTCATTCAAAAGTACGAAAAATTTCCAAGATTTCTCCGTTGAAATATCCGTTAGAAATCTGTTTTCGTACCTGTGAACTTTTATGAGTGAAAAATGATGTGTCAATGAAGATATCTTGGAAATTTTCCCTTTCATCGATTTCAATGGCATATCTTTCACAGGTATGTGTATTTTTATTCAAAATCGGCCAAATGTGCTGCATAAATATCTTGGGACAGACTATAGACCATTTCCATATACATGTAATTAATACTCATCTTTTATTATGGGGCGATGAGTCATTATCCATTGATATTAACAAACAATTATTCTCATTAGTTTAATTGTACAGTTTATGTGCATGTATCTTATACTCGTAGATATAACGCATTTTGCTATTTCGTAATTACATATTCATATCATGTTATAACAATTGTAGTTTTGAACAATTTTTCAATTTTAATGGTGAAGACCTCGTAAGTTGTCAGAACTTGTGTCCTAACCATTTTTATATGTATGTTATACACACACACACACACACAATAAAATATGTTCAAATCAATCAAACAACTAAATTCACATTGACGAATATTGCCATTAATTAATGAGACTAATTATAGAGACAAACTGCATTATCTACAGCACAAAATATGGAGATCCTCAGAAAAACACAAGACTGTGTAAACCAACAACATGACAAAACCTTCCCCAAACAGAGAGATGATAAGTTGTTTCCACCAAGGTATTCTTTTTACATAATTCGTACAACTATATCTTGAGTCTTTGTTTGATAATACAGTTTTAAAAGGGAAGATGCCTGCTCTCTTGTCCGATTCGTCTTGAATAGAATTCAGTTCAACCAAAGAAATATGAAGCAATTTTGTGACATCATAATTCAAAGAAAAGCACGTTTTTCTTCCAACCTTTTTTGTGGGAAAACGATTCAATGATTTTACTTTTAATTGGAGTCACAATTTACAGGTTTTGGCCAAATATTATTTAATTTATACGAATTTCAAATGGTATCTGATATTCTGGGACACCCTGTGTATACATGTATATAATATCGAAGGTTAACTGCACTGTAGTTAATGAATGATTCTTAATGCTAATCTAACCATCTTTGCAAAACATATCTGAACAAACATGTATTTATGTATAAAAACAGCTTTCTCGTGCACAACATCTTCAGTGATAGGTCGCCATATAACTGTTTACAGCGAACAGACCTGTTAATGCACAGCAAACATGATTATAGAATCTGTCAATGACTAAATGTCATATAAGAATCAAATGTCACCCAATCTTATAACAATACGTTCGTATGTTTTCTAGTACAACTTCGTGTACTTTGTTGTATATTTTTGTACGTTCTGTTGCTCACGTAATGATATCCATCATGCAGCTGAATTATTGCTAGGTATTGAGATACTCTCCTAAGTCAGTTTTTAGCTCCAGATTACTGTTCTTCTCCTAAAAAGTTTTATGAAATCATGTCTTCAAATAATTATACGACATTAAGAAAATTGTGTATGCTTATTACAAAAATAAATCAAATTCTTTGTTCACCCCATTTACTTTTTGACCTTCACAACAATTATTATGTAAATATGTTGTTTTTGTACCTCGTGTACCATTACAATAATTATGGTTTTTGAGTGAAATAAACTGAACTAAACTGAACTAAGCGAGATAACTCTCATACAGGCGGGTCAAGCCTATTAGTATAATATTTATGAAATAAAAGCCGTAATAACGCCTTCTCAAAAGGCATACTGACCTACGTTATATGATAGTAAGACGATCATAATTATATCAATGTATAAGTTATAGCACAAAAAGTGAAGGCCCCTATATACGCTTTCTTAGAGACGTAATAATGCCTTTAAAAAAACTTTATATGCATTTTAAAAAGGAGTTTTAACCCTTTTATTTGCGTTATTATATGCCGTTTGTAAAGGCGTTATTACGGCTTAAATAGCGATGTTACGTCTCTTAAAATAGCGTCATGGACACATTTCTCAATTTCAGATAATTTTCCATGGAAAATTATTAAGGTCTTCCGTTTCCAACGGAAGATCTTATTGTTTTCGTACTTTTTCTTATTCCTTATCTATTTATATTTAAATCTGTTTAAAATTAGATGCTCCAAAATTCAGGAAAATTACCAGGATATTTTTGGAGTAAGAACATTTTGGATATCTCCTATGATAGCATGCAAAATGCAATTAAATGCCTATAAATAAAGTCATATCATATATTTTCTATTGAAACTATATATCCAACTAGAAAAACATCCTTAAACATGAAATACAATTCTGGAATTACGTAATGGAAATCTTCACATTGCGGAGATAGGGAAGAAAAATGGGAAATAATGGAAGATAGGTCATAAAATATTTCATTTTACCTATCCATAGCTAAACATTTTCAGAAATTGTCTTTTCGACTAAAGTATTTTCAAAAGTCAACTAAAATTTGAATGTTTCCAGCAAGATACAGAGCGCACAACTCGTCGATTTGTTCCCAAGGCTTGTGCTCAATGTCGTGTTGTTGTTAAAATACAGGTTGCTGAATAGAAAACACCTTGTGTTTAAAACAAAATAAAATTTGACAAACACTAAAAATTGTTTGTGTTCGTGCTAAACTTGCACAAAATATAATCTAAACGTTTCCCTATATACAACCAATGTAAAAACAGAACTGGAGTCAAGTAAGTCCAGTCATAATTACCTTTGAAGAACATTATAAACAAGAAAAATAGGAAAACAAAAATGTTTTGCTCAAATTGTCACTATGCCATTTAAGGGTTTCATGACTTGCAGAAAAAATACATAACAATTTCTTGCAATGATCGAACCGCAGCAACCCATAAACGAGGCAATGAAAGAAGCATTTTATTGATTCATGTACATGTAATATGAACACTCCTCTTTGAATTTCTCATTTTCTGAAATTTCTCTGGAATTATTCATATGAACGGAGAATAAAGGTATCTAAAATATCGGCATTATCGACTATTTCGTTCACGAAAGAATAGTTCTTGTATTTATAAAAAGATCCTAAAAATATTTTAAAGTTGTTGATGTCATTTCGTGTTTTTGATTAAAATAAAATGTCTACACGGTAATGTTTCTTTTGACGGTTCATGTTATATGAAAAATTAATAGCCATTGCAGGACAAACTACACGATGATCAGCCCGCTTCAGCGAGTCATATTACTTTTGTCTACAATAATTGCTGCCTTCATACGACATGAATAAACCGCCGAAGGGGCATTTTACAGTTTATCAACATCTTTTCATGAATTTCTATTAAATGATTCATATAAAGTGATTAAAAGTACCAAAAAAGTATTAACGACTAGAAAGCTACATAAATAAATAAACAGCCGATGAGTTTATCATCAGTCCGTGCAGTCCATGCATTCTTTGTTTTTCATGTTGCTAAAACTATATCGACCGAAATAAGACATAATTTAACAATATCACCATTAATATAATTAATTATTGATAAAGAAAACATTTTAAAGGAGTTTTACATCTGATCGACGATTGTTCAAATTCGGTCTATTGTTCACTCGCGAGCACTTAGAATTTTCATTGGATCGATACGTTTTTTGTTGTTCTTTACTCGTTAGGAAATTTAAACTCTCGGACATGTAGCAACAGGTGGTAGGGGCAAGGGATCTGCACTCCTCCTCCCTGCATGTTTTTGGAAACGGACATTCTTCATATATATTTACATTAAAGTCAATAAGCCCTTTCTTTTTAGGATGAATGAAAGTTGGTACCCCTTCCCTTTTTAGCTGGTCAAGATGTTGGGGTAGGTCCCATTTAAAAAACGATGCTACGTGCCTGGTTCTATGTTACAAAAGGACAGGGGCGTACAGACCTGTCAAATCCCCTGCATCCAGATATTTAAACGACAAAAATACAATGTCATATAAAGAAATCTTGAATATAAAGGTGTGATTCAGTACATGTATAAAAAAGTACTACATCTCCGATACATAGACAAAGATGCATTTGTACCGATTTTTCTCCTTTATTTCATCTCTGAGTTTTCTAAACAGAATGATCCGATACGAGGTCGCTATTGACATTACATTGCATGGTAATTATGTATTCTGTCCCGTAATCTGTAGGGTTTCAAATAATTTCTTAAATAATCTTCCTATATATGAGGAAATAAAGACAAGAAAAAACATGCTTTACTTAAAAGGAAAAAAAAGAAAAAGAAAAGACGATCATCATATGCATTATTCGAACACTCTCTACACCAAGAGGAGCGCTATTGTAGCCTCCGCTTTACAAGCTGCGCTTCGTAGACAAATTAAACAAGTAGCAATGATTTCATAGTGACAATTACATGTATCTGTGAAGTAAGACGTTTTTTTTGTAAAAATAAAAACAAAAACAAAGAAAAACCTTGTGGGAGCCCAGTGAATTTTTGCTATTTTGATCTTTAGCTGTAGAGTGTACATGAAACTTTTCTGACACTTTAATACTTTAACCACTGGTATAGAGTGTACATAGAATATATTTAGCATACTAATGTTTTACTTTTGTGTGCAATGTGTCAAATACGTTTCAGATAAAAGTGACGGTCGCTGTCGACCGTCGTACTTGTGTATACACGAACTGTTATACAAATATCAGAATTTGTAATGTCGCTGTAATGGTAAACATGTCTATTGCCATCAACAGATTTTATTTCATATTTTAACCAACTATTCCTGACAGTTTCTGCTCTATTTCGCGGATACAACCAGTAAGTGTTGTCTATTCGGAATTTTTCGTTCCATCCGATTTTTTTTAACATTAGGAAGCTAGGTTGAGCATCCAGTGTTGAGTGCGTGTATTTACGCATGATGTTCTTGTGTTTCGTAACAGTTTTATAAGTTTTAAAAATGGGGTAGAGGTAATCCAAAGTTTATATCCAATAATTTCAGACTTTTTTTGATCAATCATGAATGCAGTTATTCGAATGCACTCGGTGTTGATGCAAAAATACCCATGGAAAACAGTCGCCTTTTCGACGGGTGAGTACATGTCATCATGTCGATCTAAATTACGCGTTGAAAATAGATTTTGAAATTAAAAGCATCATATCGAATGTCATATACAATAGATCAACAAATTGACAACCTGGAATATATTTCTTGTGTTTTCGAAAATTGTGATTTAAAATAACAGAAATATAGAGTATACGTGGTATAATTGCATACTTTTGCAGGGTTTGTTATGTCAACTGGAGATGCCATTTCCCAGAAGTTTGTGGAGAGAAAAGTTAAATTTGACAGTAAAAGATATTTTCGTTATTGGGCTTTTGGAGTGATAATTGCTGTAAGTTTAAATATAGTTATGATCAATTGTAAACATTTCATGTATTGCATCTAAACCTAAGAAATAGAAAATAAGCTGCAGCTTATATTTGGTAAGATATTGAGGGGCTTTCATAGAGCTGCTTATTACTTAGTGATAAAGCCTTTACATGCATTATAAATGCAAGGTTCAATAACATCTTTAGAATATCTTTACAGTCTACAATTGCTTAAAAATAAATCAAGCAAAATGAAAATATGGGTTAAAGATTTATAAACTGTTAAAGTGATGGTAACCTATTTTTTTCTCTTCAAAATGTGTCAATTACCAAGTAACATATATATTTACGACCAGTTGAAATATACATAATGACTTTAAGTTTTCTTCATGTTGTATTTGTAGTTTTTCATAAGATTTTATGAATTGACAGAAATAAATACTTATAGACTTATTTTCAAGTAATTAGTGTTGCTTGTTTTCAAGTTAAAGTTGCCCTTTAAAAATAAGAGGCTTATTTTCAAGAGAAGCTTATTGTTCCACTGGAAACTTGACAAAAATAAGTTGATTTCATATTAGTTTATTCCTTGAGTTTAGCATTAAGAGTCAAACTGCCACAGACAGCATATGAGCAAATTTAAAGATAAGTTATAGAACCAGGAATGTAAAATTGATTCAGCTTATCAATAGATGGGCCTTTGTAATTGTATTGTTATATTACAGATATGTCTCAGGTTCTGGTGGTCAATATATTTTCATTTTATCCATTATACTGGTTTTTAAATTAATGAGGACAGAAGTAAACATATTATTTATCAATCGTAGGGACCACTCTTCCATGGATGGTACATAAGACTGCAGAAGATTTTTGGGAAGTCTAAATTGGCACCATTCAAAATGGTTGCTGTAGATCAGGTAGTTAATCATACCATAATTTTCCTATATTTCTGTTTGCTAGAAAATATGTTTGGCTTCAGCATTTGCAATGTAAAAAATCAATCTTGACTTTATAGAGCTTAAATTTTAAACTAAATTCATAAATTGAGAAGATAATCATGATAAGACATGCATTTCATTGAAAAAAAAAATGAATTCATTGCATTATTCTTCAGATGGTATTTGCACCTGTCTTTCCTCCATTTTTCTTGGGTGTCATGGGATTGATGAAAGGAGATTCTTTTTCTGTCATAAAACAAAAAATTCAAAAGGTTTGTGAGACTCATGTATTGTTACCTTGTAGTTAATCCATAATCTGCTCACTATTTTCGTACCTGTATCAATGAAATCAAGTCAGCTTAATTCATTATCATTACAAAGTGATTTATCAGGTCTTTGATTTCATTTAATGAACGGATTGTTATCCTTATTTTACTGCACAATTGATATTAATTACGTTTGTAAGTCAATACCTTTGTGTTTTAGGATTACTTGGATATTCTCACCAGTTGCTGGTCGGTATGTACACACTCTAACGCCTGCTCCTTCAAGCTACACAGCTAAGAGGATTTGCTATTTTGTGTAATGCTCGTTTTATCCATCATGTATTAACATGTCCATTAAATAACTGTTATTTTCTGACAGGTTTGGCCAGGTGTGCAGTTTGTAAACTTCCTTTTAGTGCCCATCAGTCACAGGTGGGTAAAGATGAGATTATGATACAGGGGGAAAGTTGAATCTTTAATTCCTTCACACCCCTAATACCCCCAATTTTTTTTAATCTATACTTGTAATCAATTATTATTTCACCATTTCAATTTGGGCAATGGTAAATGTTATTTTCAAAATTCATGCCACGTAGATAAAATGCACCTGTAAATACAAAATAAAGTATGATTTTCGTTCAAGTATAGCTCATTTCCATGTACATGCATTATTGAAGATTTAGTTGGCTTATATCCTTGTTCTACTGCACAATTGACTTTTGTTACCTTTATAATTTTAATTAATTTCAATAATTCTGATTTTAATGCAGGGTTCTATTTAACAACACTATAGCCCTTGGCTGGGACACCTACCTAGCCTGGAAGGCTGACGCCTCCCAACAGAAGTCCTCCGACACTCTGGTCCATTCGAAGCCCCCAGACACCCTGGTACAGTCCCTAGAGACGACCGTGGCCAACCTGTCAGTCTGGGGGGACACACCAACAAACCAGACCTCCATGTTTGTGGCCCTCTCCCCATAGCATGACCTCTGTCAATGGTGTACCTCACGTTAGTTGCCAAAGTGTGTTCATATTGGGTTATTTTTGGCTCCACACCAATAATGACCATATATTTGTACATACATGTACAGTGTATCTATAGTACGAGAAGCTTGTCCTAGAAAACTGCTGTACTGAGTTCAAACTTTGCTGTAGCCTGATGTTTTGATGTTTGTTGCATTATGTGTAACACGTACTGGTCAGACAGTGTCTTGCGGAATGTTATTTATAACTCAGTTTGACTGTGTCCTTGATTTCACAGTCAAAGAAAAGCAAGTGATATTAAATAACCAATGCATTTCATGTGATATCATATTTCTCTATAAAAATGTAATTTATTGAGCTTTTACATCCAATCATTTTCATTGTATTTATTAATTTTGATTTTAAGAAAATATTCATACATTCACAGATGCTTGTCTGTGTAAATGTTCCTTCATGTTTTCAGAATTTTAACGCATACATGTACCGGTATATATTTACTTTAAGTTGCTTGTACCTCCATTCTTTTAAAGGATGACTGCACTTAACGCCTTATTTTGGGCCCTTTTTCGGTCACTATTATTACGATTATTTCTCGCTCAATTTTACTTCGAGTCATATGTTATATAGTTTAGTCAATTTCCAATTGGAATTTATTGTCACAATGTTTTTAATCTGCGTTGCAATAAAATAATTCATTGTTTTCTTACCCTCACTGCTCTGCAAATATCTTGAATTTAACCCTGAGCGCACGTTTGTCTATTGATCTCCTTTTAACATGAGCTTATATGTATAAATATACAACTACCATTAAAAAAAGAACAATAGACAAACATGCGCTGATTATGTATTAAGTCAGTAAAAATGTGGGTATCCTCATTTTTCTATGGAGATTCAAGAAAATGTGATGACCCCTACCTAGGAAAAAGACTTCGTTCTTTGTAAATATGAACTTCATATTAATGTAATTACATAAAGTTGCAGTGAGGACATTGGCAATTCCTACAATTAAAAGAAATATGCCCATTTTTAACATTTATTTTGTCACAATTTTTAAATGTCCTTAAGTGCAGTCATCCTTTTGGAGTTTGGAGTCCAATGATGCATTTACATTTTTATGTTGCATATATGTTCCAGTTCAAATTATGCTTTTTGTTTTATTGTGACATACATGTATGATTTATGTTAATAAAATTACAATTTCCGGTGGTTTGATGAATCAGAGGATTTCAGAAATATCAGAGGACCTCAGAAATAACTTGTTAAATACAGTGGTAGAAAATAATACTAGTATACAAGTTTTCACTGGCTTAGAGTGGGGCATGGGTCAAGACCGTAGCAGCTACCTATTTCTACTTAGCTGCAATGATCTTGAACAAAATGCAAGGTTGGCAATAACAGCATTGATTTATTCAGTGTGCACATCTAACCTAGCAGCCACGATCTTGAACGCAGCCCTGCTCAACAAATCCAGGACATAAATGTAGGTGGAACGTACCCACTAAGTACATCTTTGCTGTATGTGAACAAATTCAGACAACTTTTAAACAGCAGTATAAAAAGTTAATAAATTGAATATCTAGTACTTTGTGAAGCATTGAACCAATAGTTTCCGAGACTAAGAATTGGTATTTGTATTGCAATATTCTGGAAACTTTCCAAAACTAGACAACATTGAGATGGTGACCATCCCAAAGGGCCCTACTTAAATAATGGACAATAGGATGAAAAGAATTTCAGAGAATTTTGCTTTGAACTTGACCTATAAGTTAGATATTTTCCAGCTGGCATAGAACTTCGAAATAAATTCAATCTCATTACCCCTTACATACAGGCATTTTTATTTAATCTGAGCAAGATTAAGCAAATAGGAAATAATCTACAGTCTAACACTGATTATAAAGAGATCTGCTATGACCTTTACATTGACTTGGTTCAAGGTCACTGCACGCCATTAACCAAAAAGCTCTGTTTAAGTAAAGTATTAGCCAAATAGGGCTAAATGGAAAGTATAAATATGCTCTTAAAAAAAGGATTTTTGTGTGATCCGATATGACCTTGACACTTGACCTACAAACATTATTCAGTCACTGCATATCCTTTGATCAAGGGCACCATGTGCGTGAAGTATGAGTCAGACTGGAGCAAAGGGAGTGAAGATATGGTCTGGACAAGGATTTTTCATATAATTCTGTTATGACCTTCACATTTGACCTTGAAAAATGGTTCAAGGTCAATTCACACCCTTTACTCAAAAGCTTTGTTTATGTGAAGTATGAGCCAAATAGGGCTAAGTGAAAAGTATATATGCTCTGAACAAAGGATTTTTGCGTGGTCTGATATGACCTTGATCCTTGACAAACAAACTTCATTCAATGTCACTGCATACCCTTTGACCATAGACAGTCTGTGTGAAGTTTGAGCCATATTGGACCAAGGGGAGAAAAGATATACTCCGGACAAGCGATCTTGGACGGACAGATGAACGAACGGACTGATCACTATAGGGCGCTCACAGAGCGGGACCCTTATAAAGATCTGAACTTCTTGACTAGTGATCTACTGAAGCTGAGATACATTTAGTGAAATTCAAGTAAATATATGTCAGCATGAAGTGTGTGTTCATTCACTGGTTCCAGAGTTATAGCCCTTGGCCCTTTCCTCCCTGTTACACTAACAATGTGAGAAAGACACGACATAAAAGAACACGAGTAACAGCTTCAGCAATTTTAATACGAAGTTGTGTAACCATGAATATTTATAAGTATCGCACATGTTATTAATCAGTCTTTATTAATTAAGTTAACAATTATGTTGTTGAGAAATAAGCTAGGCATTATTTCTACATGATTTTAAAATATCATTATTAAACAATGCCCCCACAATCGTTAAATATATTTGTTCATAAAATTTATTTTAAAAATTAAAACATCAAAGTTTGTAAAAAGCAAATGAAAGTAAAAATTATCTCAATTCTTCATATAAAATTTCCTCAAATTAAAGTTTTTAGGCATTACTGAAAATTCTAAAAACAAACCATGATCAAATGTAGGTAAACTACAGGTAAAAATCAAAATCTGTACATATAGATCAGCATTGTACATCAAAATGTATAATACAGACAGTTTGTACAATATGCATAAATTAAAAATTGTGTCCTTAATGAAAACATTATGATACAGAGACACACATAAATACTGATCAAAATCAGGAATTCTAACATAGATGTTAAATTATAACACCAGTTTGTATGTTCACACAAATTAACAGTATGGTACAGGGTTTTAAATTTGTTCTGTACCTGTGATTTCTATTATTAGCATTAGTAAGCATAAGTATATATTAAGATATTTCCATTTGATATGACCAATAAGATATACATAAAGATTACATTGTCTATTCAATCAATCCAAGACTTACATAGAGCCTTGGTCTCTGTACATCATGAAATCGGCTGGTTATTTTCCTGTAACCATTGGGTAATACTCTACTCGTAAACTTAATGAATAAACCCCCCACCCCTCCATATGCTAGGATAGTATGGCTATACATTGCACCTGTGTCCTTCACCTGACCCTCTGACACACAGGAATTGCTGACCTTCCAATGACCTCTTTCTAGGTCTGCAACCTCCTTTTTAGGTCAAGGCTGACCTCCCAGTGACCTCCTCTCAAGGTCAACACAAACTCCTTGAATACATTGACACATTTATACTTAAAGTTCATTATGCACCAATATATTAATTTTTCTACACATAAATGATTTAACTAAATAATCATCACCTCTGAATTGGTTACCGTAACAACAGTATGTTAACAAGTATAAAATTCTAGGACCGCTTTCCAATGAAGACTAGAAAATATAGATGTTGGATAATTTAACAAATACACGTGTGGATAACAATTTATAAACAGGACAAGCCATGTCGCTCTGAAGGGTAGAAAATATGTACCAACTTGAATAAGATCATAATATAACCAGTTACATGTAAACAAGTTGGTGTAAGCATCTCATAAGTCAATTCAAATTCACCTGGAGCAAGATTGCCTTAGACAATGCTGTATAATTTTGACTTTCTAAATTAGTACAGACTTAAAAAAAAAAAAATTGTATCCCACTAAAATATCATACAAAGCAAAATAAAAAAATTTCATATAGAAATTAAGTTAACAATCTATGAACATCAATAAAAGATTTCTGTTTCATAAAGTATTAAGAAAAAGTATTAACTTGCCAACAAAGTTAAAATCTTTTGACAGAGGCGTGATGAAATCTTTAAGAAATATAACTACATTAGAAGACATTGCAGGCACTTCCACTGTTTGAAATGAGGTATAGCAGGATAAAACAGATTTTCCATTCTAAAAATTCTCCTAATGTGATTTAAAAAAAACATGCTTAAAATTTTGCATCAGTATGTAAACTTATTTAAAAACTGAATTTATAACTATGATCACAATAAAATTGAACTTCTGTAAACATATGGCAGACACGGACACAAATTGTACCACAATATACAAAGAATGAGAGAAAAAAATCCGACAAAGCCACAAACGATGCACCGAAATTTTTTATCCAGATCTACCTGTGATATTGGGGCCACAGGCTTTTTGTCCTTATGTCTTGGGTTTAATGAACTTGGTTCCATATAGGTTGGAGTCAAAATATCAACATTCATAAAAAGGATCCCCTACAGGATGAATAAATAAAACAGTTGCAATGAAGAACAAGAAAGTTGGGGGGAAAACTTGCTGTAAAAAATCCTGGCACTAAAGCACATTCAAAGTCATACATCAGACACATCGGCTTCAAAAAATAGTCCACACAAGATCGACCAGTGTTTGGGTGTTGTGTAAATGGTACAAGGTGGAATGTCCAGTGCTAGCCTATCTCCCCCCACCAAGTCGGTTGACTAGTCCAGATGCTGTTTCCCCATCTGGTGTACTTGGACCTGATGGGGGTGGTAAGGGTCACATGTTGGATCTTTGGCATCTTGTGAACCTTGTGTCTGAGCAACATGAAGGTATTCACTCTACTCCTAGTATTCATCCATCACTGGAAAGAGAACAGAGTAAACATTACATCATAATCAGATTTATTTTGTTCTGTAAACTGTATCTGTAAATCGACTCAATTATGTCAAATTATTTGATTTTGTCATAAAACAGCAAGATGAAAAATAAATACCGGTATCTGAAACTAGTCTTAACTAAAAGGGGTTCACAAGTTCAATACTAGAATCTGAAACTGGACACATGTTCAATATCTGAAAGTTGTTCACTAGTTCAATACCTGAAACAGGACTTTATAGTTGTTCACTAGTTCAATATCTGAAAGCAGACTTTAAGGTGGTTCACAATTCATTATCAGACACTAAACTTAGAGTGGTTCACAGTTTCAATATGTTATACTGAACTTAGAGTGGTTCACAGTTTCAGTATGTTATACTGAACTTAGAGTGGTTCACAGTTTCAATATGTTACACTAGCTTAGAGTGGTTCACAGTTTCAATATGTTACACTAAACTTAGAGTGGTTCACATTTTCAATATGTTACACTGAACTTAGAGTGGTTCACATTTTCAATATGTTACACTGAACTTAGAGTGGTTCACAGTTTCAGTATGTTATACTGAACTTTTTTAGTTTTTAGCATATGTAAATTGAACCACTGCACACGCAGTGTTGAAACTAAATGTACATGTACATCCACCACCATCAACCCATCACCAAGACCAAAGTCCCACCGTAGTTGACCTCTGAGCTGATATGACCTGTCCCGGGTGAACTCACCTAGCCTGTGTCTTGGTTAGATTCATCCTCTAGATTGAGTTCTATGATGTTCTCTTTAGTGACCTCCACCTATAAGTGTACCACAACCAACACATCAAGTCAGGGGTTAATCAGTCAAACAGTAACTTCAGAACAAACACTCTTACATTAAACAAAGTTAGTGAGTTAGTTAACTTGATAGATTACTTTATTTGTTTCAGTCTTTAAGAACATCTTCCTTATCATTAGTAGTAAAATTCATCACAACACTAGTACATCCCACAACTTCACATGCCAACAAGTCCACCGAAAAAAAAACTTGGAACAAACAAAAAATACCCACACTCATGCAAAAACACACTGACCCAGAAAAAATCTAATACTAAACGCAAAACACACAAAGGGAGATTTTTGTTGAAGAAATGAGGCAGAGCAAAGGATTCATAAAGCATTTAAATGATGGCTCCTTTTAAGAATATGCGGTAGTTTCCCTAAAAAACAAATACTCCTCCAATAACCAAAATGTTAAAAAAAAAGACTGGGAATCCAAGGAAAAGTGGCAGCATTGTGAGACAACAGAGAACTAAGGCAGAGCTCCTGACACCTAGTGAAGCACGACAGAGTCTACATCACGGACGCACACAGACAACTTGACACCCTGCTACCTCATGTTCTATCGTTTTCTCGATCACTTGAACGGTTCGGAGCGACACCTGCCCCGTCACCTCGTCCACAAACTCGACCGTTTTGAGGTGACACTTCTCGTCAAGCACTCGAGATTTCTCCTGCACCCGAGTCTCTCCCTCCTTAGTCTGGACTATGAGTTTTTTGTTCTGATAGGGGCTGCGGGGACACTGGTTAATGCAACAGACACAAAACCATCACAACTGGTTAATGGCCTATACAAGGGCAAGGTCATTCTATAGAGCTCATCAGTCTTTTAGAAAGAACTGGTTTTTGAATGGCCTTTCCATTTTAGTGTGCTTATTTATGAATTCAGTGCACTCAACTCCTGTGTTAGTAAACATGTAAATAATAACAAAGAAATTAAAGTCCTACCTCTTGCTCTCCATTTGCACTGTGCTTTACTGAATTCTCCTCATCTACAATGAACAACAGAGTAGTTTAAGACTCCTTCAATCAATGTGCCAATCTATGACATAACTGATTCATATGCAAGCAACACCAACACATAGCTATGAGCCTTACAGTCTAAACACATTTTAAACATCATTAAGCTCAGACTCGAGTGAAATATAGGTATATTCTACAGATGCTGTTAATTCTATCCCTGCAGATGTCTAACCTGTAGTTGCGGAGTCTGGCACGGTCGGCAGACGGGATTTCTCTTGCATCTCCTTAGCCAATCCTATCACAGCTTGGGCCTTCATGGCGTCCACCTCCAACGACTTCATCCTAAAGGGTCAAATGTCAAGTTACACCATTATTTCCATCCCACAGAAAACTATAATACTATTAATGAATACATAATGCATTTAATACACTGCTATATCAAAGAGACTTTGAATTCTCTCATAACAGAAAGTTTAGATAGATATTTAGCTTCTACATATTTATGCTACATAACCAAAGTTGTTCTACACCATGCTACCTCTAGTAACCAAAGTCTACAAACATAAATGATAATATGGCAGTAATATTAATACAACAAGACATGTTAATAAGAAACAGAGAAGCTACAGTAGATAAACCCAAACCATGCCATCTGATGCCCAACCTCCAGGCCTCATGCACTCCACTGTTAAATAGTTAAAACTCAATTCATACCATGAACTTAGAATCTCCCCAATCAAAAAATGTTTACTACCGTTAAGTCAATTTTATGTTAAAGTATTATGAATTAGGATGATGAGTATGAAATTAAAATAGATGAAAATGAGGTGTTAAATTGACTTTTAAATCAGATTGTTTTTTTCAGTTTCTTTGAACATTTTAAAAACCAAATAAAGGATTATTTCCAGAATGGTTTTTTTCCATTCCGGAACCCTTGGACTTTGTGCGTTCTCAGTCAATTTAACTATGCCAGCGGTTGAGTGATGAAGATGGTGTTGACAGACCTGGCTTGCCGCCACGCGGCCCGTTTCTCGGCCTCTAGCTCCCTTTGTTGGGCCGGGCTTATTGCCGATTTATCCAGCAGCCCCTCCTTAATTAGGCGTTCCTGCAACCGTTTCTCGGCTTTGGCCGTTCTTACGATACAAGAACTCTGATTTTGGCTATATTAAGATACAGAGAGAGACAAACAATATCAAAGCCCCGCGCAAAACAGCACACATAAACTCACGGCAACCGTGCTCATAGTGGATACATAGTCCAACAAGGACAGAAAATAAAAAGAGGATTATTGAATCATACAGGTGTAACATGGAAAGCACTAACAAAGAACATGCTACTAGTATCAACATTAATTAATTCTAAGTATATGTGTAAATGTTACAAGAACATGCCACTGTTTTAAAGTGAGTATTTCTGAGATTGTTTCATAGATGAGATCAATTAGGAAACTTGTTTAATAGTTCTGATTTGTTGCTGCTGGTGAGCATTTCTTAGTTAGAACCACACAGTGCAATCATGCAGGTCCGAGTGCAGGCTGAGCCACACCAGCATCCTCATACAGACAGGATCCAGTCCCTCACAATAACCCCCACCCTTCTCCACCCCAATGTATCCTACCTTGTCCCTTTCCATTTAAATTTTCTAGAATTTAGATTTGAACCGTAAGTTCTATTCTATCAATTAACTGATTGTTAACTATAAATTACCCAAAATTAAATTACAACTGTGAGTTCTGCAATGTATAGCACTATTGATATGGACTTATCATCTGTGGATATGTCACTGTGAGGTTAATTTAGGAAAATTAAATTTAAGTATTTTATCAAATATTTAATTCAACTTTTACATTTTCTATAAAATGTGCTATAAAACATACACTGTACATATGATAATAAAAAATCTAATAATAAAATCCACATTGATAATGAAACTCTCAAAAGCAATTGTGAATACTTCCATAACTTACTTCTGGACTGAAGGATCTCCTGTTGAATCAACTGAAAAAGAAATTCATCAGACATCTTATCAAGTCTATTCATCAAAGAAAATAAATGACTGAAATAAAAAATGAATTTTCACTTTCTATGCTTGATCAGGTAATTATCTCACCACAGTGTTCTTGAATTTCCTTCTCAAAGAACTGCTTCTTGTCATTGAAAGACAGGATATCTTTCTTTGGTGTGGCATTGGTCAGTTGTGAAGTCTATAGAAATGATGGAAAACATTTATAATTAAACAGGTGACTAGCATGCTAAACATATCTCGTTTTTCTATTTAAGACTATTATTCAAGAATATAAAATAGCTAGAATATTCAAGGCTTTCCTTTTTTCATGCATGAACGATACATAAAAACAAAGAAAAAAGTAGTAATAAAATCAAAGAATAGAAAACCATGCCAACAAAGCATTCTTATCAAACTGTATTCATCTCAAATCATTGCACAAACTAAGGGTACAACAAAATGGCCCACATCTGAGGCAATCTTCACAATGTAACGATAGACAGGACAGGACGGTAATGTCACGTCAGCCAATCAACACAAACCCTGAGAGACGCGTCCGACGGGCAATAGTTACCTTGGGGGGTACAGCAGGTTTGGCCACTGGGATTTTGGACTGCTTCAGAGGGGAGTCCAGCTTTTTACCACCGGAGGGCATTCTGGCTTGTTTGATGGGATCCACCGGGCTGAGTGGACTCACCAGCTCGGGCTTGGCTGGGAGGGGTGGCTTTGGGGGAGGCCCTAGGTCCTCCAGGCTCTCGGGCCGAGCGATGTACGATGGCTTGGGTGGTACTGGGGGTCGTTTGGGTGGAACCGCTGGCTTAGGGGGCAGCTAGGGGGAGAAGAGTCATAGTTGGCATCACACATGCAGAGGAGGTCAGAGACCATGCTCAATCCCTCAATCATTCACTTCACATCAAATTAAAGAGTTAATATTAAGGTGTTCATACAAGTATGCTAGCCTTTATCTGTAACATCACATAATGATCAAAGAAAAGCATGCTTTAATAGTGTATAATACCAAGTAACAAGAATTGTAGATGTGTTTTTACCTGTCAGAGAAAATAACTAGCTATCATACATCTACAGTGAGGTCATATCAAATCATGGTTAGTTCCAAAAAACAAAGAAACATGGTTGTATAATTCAAAGTTTATCAGTTTATAATGCCTCATGCTTCAAGACTCATGCTACCATATTTGTATACGGATATTTCACCAATTCATCAAGTTCAAATATCAAAAAACGAAAATAAAATATTGGTCTATCCTACATAACTTCTAGACAATAATGATGTTGGCTTACCACTGGAGCTACCTTCACGTTTGTTTCAGGAGGCACTTGGTTTTCAATAGAATTCTGTAACAGAAAAGAACCAATGTATATGGGAGGCTGATTTGTAATACACCTCTCTCTCTCTCTTTCTCTCTCTCTGCTTCAGTTCTATTACATTCTCCTGTTCAGAAGAACTGGTGTTTCATGAGCCCTGGTCAATATCATCTATCTATATTAACAATGTTTGTCAGTGCCCACTCTGCGATGAACTTTGATGAACAATTACCGTATTTTACGGACGACTCGTCGATGTGGACTACAAGTCGAATTGATCATTTTAAGCCAAAATTTAAAAAAAATCCTTAGATATGTCGATTCGAACGATACGTCGATCCAATAGCTTCAAAATGGCGTATCAAACTGCAGGTAACATAATCAGTGTATGATGCAAAGGACATCCCCGATATTGCTACCAATTATTATTAATGATTAACATTTAAACAATTACGTTTATAATTATGCATTGTATCTTTAAATACCGGTAACATCTATAAAATTGCTTGCATGCAATTCCCGACATCGCGTGTTATACAAGTTGTAACAGGGTAAACTAAACTTACGTTGTCAAAAATATTTAATTCCATGTATTAAAATATTTATCCACTCTGACCACTATTCCTTGCATCAAACAAGTTATCGCCAGTGTATTCGCCATTACGTAACCAGCCACCTGTTGACTCGGCGCGTGGTCAATGTTTGTTTAACAATTTCCGGTGTCAGAAGCATGCACCTGTCTCGTGTCGGACTTCAAAGGGGCATCTCAAGTGCAGGAAGATTAGCAATTATTTTGATTCGATTTTACTTGGTTACTTTGTGTCCAGTTATGCAGTTAAATATTATTGCTTTACTTAGACACTGTTAAAAATAGATCGATCATTTGTACGACTTGATAATGACGATATACGACATACATACGTTTCTTTACAATGTTTATTTAACAACAATCAAAGAATTGGACTATAATTAATCAGTGAAATATAAACACCCGTATAACGGTACGCTTTATATACACAGAGAGTCAATTCAATTCATTTATTCTCTCAAAACCATGAGTGAACACATATAGATCTCAGCCGTAGGGCATGATTAATAACACAATCGGTGTCAGCCTACCGTGAATAAATGCAAAAATACCTAGGATAATTATCAATTAAAAGATGAACACTAATACAACTTACACAATTTAGTAATATGTAATTAAATATCTCATATAATTAAACATTCCCGGGACTTACCGCAATAATTTGTTCCATTCGAATTTGGTTTCAATTTTACTGCGCAATGTTATCTTCCCACTAGTAATATACGGATACCATATGACGATGTGTTTAAAATTACGGAACGGTAAAACTTTTAATTGATTAAAGACATGTACCATTTTTTTTTAATTACTGGTATTATTATGTATACTACTAATTACTGGTATTATTATGTATACTACTGTTAACAAATGAGTGAAAACGACAATAAATAAAGATGAACAAAGATTTCAACAAGGTAATATCCAATCACACAACCAATTTTAAATGATTAAAACCAAGATTTTTAATGCTATTTTTGGAAAATTTTCCGAACTCGAGCCTTAGACAAGTCGATCTGGACAATAAGTCGGGTGTTCTGCTTCAGAGAAAAAAAATATCGTCATATCGTCCGAAAAATACGGTACACACCTGTTGGACTGCATTTTCTGTGTGCTCATTTTCCAAGGTTTCTGGAATTTTATCATGTGTTTGCTGCCTCTGCAAATAGAGACACAAATATTAACAGATTTGCAAATAATGTAGGAAACAATAATATAGGTGACAATATGTTTTTCACAAAAACTATGCCAAGGATCAATCTTGCAAAATTCAAAAACTAGAAGATATGTTAAAATCTTAGAGAAACTAAAATTCGGAGCAAAAAATCAATCATTCCTTTATTTTTAATCACCAGGGCGTGTACCTAAACCACAATTCTTTAGTCAAATTAAAATTGTGCTAAAAACGAAACCCCATGTCTGTGTTCTAATAGGTTTTCCAGTGATAGCCAGAAATACTGTCAGTGGGTCAAACAATATCCTTTAGAACACACAAATCATTAAATATGTAATGTCTGCGTGTACATGTATTATCGAATTATTCAGCACTTCATGAAGATTCATGATATATCTGAAATTTAAATGTTAACATGTGGTGCATCAATGTGTGACAGGTGTCAATCATGGTGTACAAACCCTATGCTCCGCCTCTTCCTCCTCCCACTTTTTGGCTTCTTCGGTAGCTTCCTGTTCCTGGTAACACACAACAACAAGACATGCGGGTCAACAATAATTGTATCTACTCAGACTTCATAGAGAGGACTGCTCTGCTTAGTCAAATGTTTGCATGGTATATTCTAATTGACCAATGTGTTAAATGTGTCCCTGGCTTATTCTTATTGACCACTGCCAAGCTCTTTCATATGTTCAAAGTTTTATTACTTTAAATACCACCAATTATTTTCAATCAACAGTTTCCCGCAACTTATATTATTGGACTTCTGTATTATTGTCAAAATACAAGAAGGAAGTTGGATATTATTTCACACTGGCAGGTCAACGGTATTACAAATCATGACATATTTCTTTACATCTTTAACCTTCTTTTATATTTCATCTGAGTTATCAAACAAATGCTTTTTATTATAGAATTTAATGATTTAAGAAATCATGGTCGAAATAACAACCATTAATTAAACTGTAGCTTTTCCCCACTGAAGGCACATGATATTAGGAATAATATTGCAGCATTAAGTTTATCAGAGCAATCATCCCAAAAAGTCTTTGATGTGAACAGCTACGTCAGTTTGTGCTGTGTAGTGCAGCAATTACAACACCAATTGTAAGAGAGTTAGCAAGGAGAGGAATGTCTCCAACCAGTGATCATATATTACTAGGTGCTTTTATCCATGGAGAAGCAATATCAGGGCAAAAAGAACACAGAGAAAAACAAGGATGAAATAAGGAGAAAAAGATAAAGAATACCAGAGCAAAAATCAGGACAATTATTTTAGACCTACCTTTTGAATAATTAAGAGATCGTCCCCATCTCTGTCTATGCTGGAGATGGAGTCCCCCCTTCCCCTGTTTGGGGGCATGGGGGCGTTAGGGGAGTCTGGTGATTGAACATCTAGGGCGGGGTCGAAGCCATCACAGACCATGATGAACATCTGGTCACTGACACTCCTGAGGGCGCGGACAGCCTCCTGGTGGGTGGCTCCTATTAGACTGGTGCCGTTCACCTGTAACGTACAGGTAAATTCAATGACCTCTCAGTTAACTAAGTCAGCTTGCCAACATGAACACTATCAGACAGTTAGTTGTACTTACCTCCAGAATTCTCTGTCCGACCTCTAGTCTGCCATCTCTAGCCACCGCCCCATCACTGTTAATCTGTTCAATTCAAATACACTGCATTTTGTGAGTTTATTTCATTATTCAGTTTAGTCTCATAATTTACAATATCCTCTTAAAGTTGGTAGGATGGTCAGTTGATGTTGGATCTACATGTATATGCACAGTATAATTACCTACCCTAGAGATAAATATGCCTTCATCAGTCCTGTCTTTGGGATTTGCAGCATAACTCTTCACTCCACCTTTGATGCTCATCCCTAATTTCTCCCCTGGACCTTTTTCAACTATGAGTTCCTAAAAAAAATAATCATGAAATTCCAGGTGTAATATGACTGATATTGTTCTAAAGATGCTTTTAAAAATATGCTAAAGATCTGCAAATCAGAAAGATGACCATGACTTTCTGGTATCTTTAGAACCAATGAAAGCTTTACCTTGAGTCCTGGGGGTGGGGGGTCGTGTCGAACTTTGAGGTTGATTTCATACGTGGGTGATATCAGTAGCATTACTGCCTCCTGATGAGTGGCACCAGTGACGCTCCGATTATTGACCGACAGAATCCGGTCTCCGATCTTCAGTTTAGTTTTGGAAGCTGCTCCGTCTGGCACAATCTTGGACACAAACACTCCGGGCTCCTCCATTCCGAATGGATGACTGGAGTGATCGCTCCCTCCCACTATACTGAGGCCCAGCGGGCCACCCGCTTTGACAATTGTCACTACTTCAATGGGGAACTTAGAATCTACACTACTATCCCCATCACCTATATGATTTTCAACAGAACTATTGGCGTCTACTGAATTTGTTGTTTTACTAGTGTCCTTTGAGGAATCCATCACAGTTTTGCTGTCATGAGGGGTCTCTGTGTCACTTTTGATACTGTTTGGTTTTACTATCATGGCTGATGGTAGTTTCATTTGTGAATATGCAGACGGGGCAGATTCCTTCTTGATATCAGAAGTTTTTTGTGCACTTAATGATGACGATACACTGGGGGTAGAAGTCCGATTAAATCCCGGATACACAAAGGTCGGGGGTCGAACAGAGGTGGTGGGGGGCGTGTTCCAGTCAGAGGATATCCTTGGACTGTTCTGTGGGGATGCGGGGTTTGGAGAATGCTGGGAAGAGAAGGAGGAGCCTAGGGATGGTGGCGAAGGATATGTATAAGATGAGGGGACAGCCGCACTGAAAGGACTAGGGCTGACGGAGGGACTCTTCTCTACTGAGTTAGTCTCCGAAGGGATTTCCACCGGGACAGGTGGCGGCTTCATGGTAGGCGGTTTCTCATTCCACGTTATCAGTGGTTGAGTCAGACTCTCCAGTTTCTGTCCACTAGGGGGCTCTTTTTCTGCCTCGTCCGGTGAGACCACTTTTTCACGATACACAACGAGCCTGATCTCCTTATCTATTCCTGTTAACAATGCGACAGCCTGATCATGTCTGGCATCCTGAAGGTCCACTTCATTGATCTGTAACATAGATACATTGTATATCTACAGTACTACCAACAAAATCACAAAATACAATGCAGGACAATCAAGCCTAGGTTCATGAAATTTTGATAAGCTTCCTTTTAATCCAACTTCTCCACTACATATTCCTTTTAAGTGAGATTGAGATGAAAGTGAGCTTGCCCAAGTTTTATGGCCCCACAGCAAAAAATTCATATATATTCTGCATATCAAATTCAAGCCTGCACAATGACCACTTACCGATATGATGCGGTCTCCTACTTTCAGTTTACCATCAATCTGTGCTGCACCACCATCTACAATGCGCGAAATGTAAATGGCCTGCAAGGAAAAAAAGAAAATTTTAATACAGAAGGACAAAAACCTTCCCTGTTTCAAGCAACAACAGTGAACTTCAAATACAGAATTACCACAAAGATAACACATAGAAAGGATACCGGTAACATTTTTTGGAATAACATCCATCAACTATAGGACTTGTGTATATATTCCTTCAAGGAGAGTTCAAACACAAAACCGTTGCTACAACTCTCACTTAAAATATAAATTTGAATTCCTGCAAAACATCATGCAATGCTTAATTCAAAGTCTGCGTGATGATTCCTACATGCAGTCTACATAAGGGCTGGTGGAAGGGCTGATCTGACATTCATTCTGCATTCTGATTGGTCAGACATTACTCAGTTAATGGACTAGATATGTCACAATGCACACTGTTCTAAGACAGGGGGCCTATCTGTGGGATCTCCCAGCATTCAGGGGAGTTTCCTTTTATCTAATCTATTTATACATGAACATATTGGTAAGTGCAGTGCGGTTCAAGGACGAGGAGGTGGGGTTAAAAACTTCATCCTTATGAGTGATTCACTTATTGGTAAATAATGTAGACACTTATATTTGAAATAAATTAAAAGAATGTTTGGATTTCTTTGCATATATTTTATCCTAATGGTAAATACAAAGATCTACAAGGACACAGAAATCCTAAAATACATTAATACAAAAATAGTACTACAAACAGAGATGATTGTTGTTGACACTCAGAGATGAAAGACTGATGACGTTTAACTATTGATCAGTTCACAAGTACAGTTTACTTCCACTACACTAAGATACAAACAACACAAGGGCTGGTAACCAAACTTTTCAATTTATTGTAAATCTTGGGGCAGAGACTGACACAGTGTTACTGTATATGGAACCTGGCCAGTGAATGGATAACTCAGTCTATGTTAAAAACACTACATGCAAATTTTTCTTAAAAGTTTTGGTAAACCTAATTTAAGTTATTCTACTAAGAGTGATGGCTTTTTACTTAGACTTAACATATGAATGAGAGAGAAGTAAAATGGAAATGATAAACTAAAAAAAAATTCTATACTCAAAAGGTCATGGTCACAACTTAATAAAAGTCATGCTAGCATTGGGTGAACAAAAAACTGCTTTGGATGTCACGCCTAACACATGCCAGACAATACCAACCTCTAAGAACTCATAGATATGCTGCAAAATCACCAAAAATTAGCAAATTATATAGGATTCGGAAATGTACAGGACATACATGTATGTCATTTTGAGTACTTCACTGTAGACCAGAAAATTTTTGGAACTGGAACAAAATCAACGGTCATAACAGAACATAAAAAGAAGCGTGCTGCACCAATTTAAGTCACTGTAATTCTATAGATAACTTTACAAAATAGTTGGTGCCCAGTAAACTTTCGTTTTGTCATAATTCGTTTGCCATTTACCTTTGATAAATTGTATACAAGTGCATGCAACTATGAACTAAAGCAAAATAAAAAAATTTTAAAAAAACAAAAACAAAACTTGAAAGACATTGATACAACAAATAATGTGAGTGCCATTTTATCAAACTTTCCCCGACTCTACTGGAAGCTTCCTTACAAAAATCATATTTAATGGAAAAGTAAACCCAGAGTAAGAGTGACAGATTGAATAGAATGAAAGAATGAAAAAATAAATCTGAAATAAACACAGATAACAGGGAAGGCTGGTTGGTGTGGGGTGGGTGTGTACCTGATTGTTTCCTTTGAAGGGGACAGAGCCTCTCCCTCCAGCAATACTGAAACCAAGCCCGGTCTGATCTCTCTTTAGAGTGGTGATGATGGTCTGCAACAGATTTATAACTCATTAATTGTACACATACAGACTGAGGCATTATCTGATTACTGTACACATACAGACTGAGGAATGGCTTCATTTTTTTTTTTATATCTAGTGCTCTCTTCAAATTATATTCAATAATACCTGCTGTGTATACTTCATAGAGTATACAGTGATGTAAAACCAAAAAACTCTTTCTTTTAAAAAGATCAATTTGACATTCCATGTCATTTTAAGCATGGGAATCCTCTTATAAGTTGAAGTCTAAATTATCAGAATGGTGGACAGGTCCCTGAAAGCTGTGCCTACCTCTCCAAAGATGACCATGCCTGGCTCAGATTCAAAACTGACTGTAGCGAAACCAGTATTGCTGTTCTCTTCTTTCTCTGGCTCTTCCTCCTCCTCCTCCTCCTCCTGGGAACAAACCAACAAGACAGTGCTCAGTCACAGCTCAATATGTATAATGCAATGATTAGTAATCATACTCATTGCATAACAGTTTCAACAGCATTAAACTGGAGAGAAGTGAAGACTATAGTGCTTCATATTTTTGAAAGAAAACACTGGATAGTCAATTCCTTCTGTGTGACAGTAATATATCATAGGTGTATTCCCTTCATGCATCATACAAGCCCACTGACCTCAAACTTTTGAACTTTCTCCCTTCCTAGCACCATCACAATGTTATTCCCTGCGGTCTTTAACACATCCACGGCATCATAATGATCAGCTCCGACCAGGCTCTCTCCATTCACCTAACACAGCAACATAGAACAGTATTCCTATGTCGTTACTTTTTTTACCAGTAAAATTATATTCAAAGACGAAACAGAGGCTAAGAGATACAGAAAATCAAAGAGAACAATAACTACTCTGCATCCTACAAAATTTCGTCGATAAATCTTATCTTACCGAAAGAAGTTTATCTCCGACGAGGACTCCTGCCTTGCCTGCTGGACCATCTTCAGACACTCTTGATATAAACACGCCCTGTAAAAACACGACCACAGATCCCATAAAGCTACATCATCATTACCTACATGTATTTACAAAGGCCAGTCTATAACATCACTCCTTCATTACAAAAACTGGCCTACAAAATCACTCCCTTATGATATAAACCTTTAACACAAATTATCATGGATAATATAATTTTAGAAAATTGGCATCAATAAAGGGGGCATATTAGTTTAAATATCTGCTCCTAGGGGAACATGTTATGATATCAAGAAGTAAGTACACCTCAATTCTAGTATAGTATATAGTGCAGGCCCTCACCTCATCGTTGCCCTTGAATGGAGTGGAGCCTTTGCCCCCGGCGATACTGATGCCCAGCCCCTGGCCGTGCTGTCGTGTTATGTTTATCGTGAGCTCCTCCTCTTCGTAGTCAGCCTGTGACTCCATTGTGAGTTCCAGCTGACCAACACGATTTGGCTCGTATGTTTCCTCCTCTGGCTGTCAATCAAAGTCCAACATTGTTTTTATTACTTCATGACTCATAAATTCAATCAGATATGCACTTCAACTTGATCAGGATGCTAATTTCACCATGTTATATATACAGTTGTATTCAAAAGGACCTGCATACACATGACTCCAACATATAATCTAAACCCCTGGCCACCTACCACTTCTAATTCCTCATCCTCATCTTCTTCATCCTCATCCTCCTCTTCTTCCCCATCTTTAGGCGGCTGCTCCTCTTCCTGCTTTTTCTTGGCTGCCAGTATCCTCATCACCTCCTCTTTGGCCTCCTCACTCTTGTCCCGGTCGATTCTCTTGTCCCTCTTGTAAAATGGAGTGTCTCTCCTACGGAGTCTGGGTGTATGTTTTTCATCGTCGTCTGCAGAGCTATCAAATCCAACCCGTCGCCTATCTTCTTCCTAAATCACGCATGGAACAAATGGAGAAAATCTTGGTATATACATTACTGAATAAACAAGAGATGTTTATGAAACACTTATGCCCTTTTCCCTTGGACATACATTATAGGGTGCACAAGCCTTTATTATGGGCAGTATACATTATGGGCAGTATACATGGAAATTAAATAGACCTTTTGAACTGAAAATCAATAGGGGTCATCTACAAGTACTATCTGAGATGCATCAACCTATCAAGTGTGACGTGTCTAAATTAATGTATTGTGGACTTGTAATATTCCCAAGTACCTCAATTCAAGAGCATTCAAGAAATAGTCTTCAACATCACATCTTTAGCAAAAATACGTTTTCATAATTAACAGTAATTTGTTCAACCTTTGCAGAGATAATGAACGGAAAGCAAATAATTGGAATTTTGTTTTAAGTACAAGGGACATAACTCTGTCAAAAATTGCTCGATCATACCCAAAAACAGAACTTGACCTAGATATATATTCTTATGATAAATCTGTATACCAAATTTCATTTCAGTCTGTGCAACCTCTGCGAAGAAAATGAACAGAAACTGTTGGTGGACCGACGGACAAACAGACAGCAGCAAAGCAATATGCCCTCCCTTCTTCAAAAGGGGGGGGGGGGGCATTAAAAAACTATAAATGTATCTACTCTTAAGTTTGTTTTTTTTAAAATTGTTTTCAGAAATATAGCTCTCTGTGCACATTGCCAGCAAAATAAAAATTTCTACTTGTATCAACTCTTATATTTGTTTCATCCAAAATATTTTTATCCAAAAAGATAAAAATTACTAAAAACTTACACAAGCCCACTTTCAATTTTCATATCACTTTTGTGCTACAACTTTCTTTTACAAAGTGACATTGAGATCAACAGTAAGCATGTTGATGTTTTACTGTTCCAGTCCCAGAACAGGTCAAACCTGCACATTTACCTCATCTGAGTCTGGCATCTCTGATTTGACAATGATCTCCTCCACTGTTGGTCGCTCCGTGTCGGAGACGTCTGACTCCTCATGACCATTAACTCGGGGTGAAGTCGGTACGTAGGTGACGACGGTTGGGTCGATGGACACCTCCTTAAAGAGGGGCTGGGTCTCTGAGGGCGACTCCTCCTCGGAGCTTACCTCCTGGTGCTGGTTCTCCTGTCTCGGGGGACCCTCTAGTTCCGGAGCTACAAAGAGTTGACATAATACAGATCAAGTCATTCAAAGATGTCCTCTGTCTACTTTAATGTAGAGATCATTAACATGCTTCTACTGTATAAAAACTTACAGGAACCCTTTCAATGTATTCTTGTCAAAAAAATGTTCATTGAATTACTCTTGGGAAGTTCAACAAAATTTCCACTAAAGTATACTGTACATATAAAATGTACATGTACTGGTTTTCACAACTACTGATAATTTTCTGCTAATTTAACAGAGAATGGATAATTGTGAGAAGCTGAGGAATGGCACAGCTGTAGCTTACTTCTGATGGTAGCGGGCTCATCAATAAGAGTCACCGTCTTCTTCTCGGGTCTGGGTGGAGGATGCTGGGCCATGTAGTCTTTATCTGGGGGTGGAATCTCAATCTCCTGATACTGAGGATCTCTCCGGGGAACAAACCCGACATCTTCCTAAATACCACACACAAACAATATCTTATTCTCTTAAATTTTCACTAACTGAATTGAGTGGATTTCAGTGAGAGTTTTAAGATTCCCATCATTTATCTTCCCTAACATTTTAATACAACTTATCCATTTATAATCTATAATCTTCGTTAATTTGTCTTGTATCACATGGTGTAATTATATGCATTTTTATTTGTAACAGTGACTAATGACTTATTTTTAAAAGTGCACAATATAAGGAAACACTGAGTTAAATTATGCCAGTGAATGTCAGTGAAAAACGATTGTGCTCCTTCATATCCATCCAAGGGACTCAACTCCTATACATCACATAAACAAGCCCCTACTCCATTTTACTCAATTAACCCTTTGTACAGCAAGTACTGCGTTTTCATTAACATTCCTGGGGAAAATTAATAATGTAAGATCCTGTTGTTACCACAATACAATATGTATTAAATATTGCATTTCAATGAACATTTAAATTTGTGGAACCCCTCAACATTGATTATATACTAGTATCCAAGAAAATATGAATTTAATGAGTATTAAAGAATCCACAGGGTACAACAGAGGTTTCTGTGTGTTGGGGGGGTGCCCTGAGTGGGGTGTGTACCTGCTTCTTCTCCTGATGGGGGATGATGTGCCCGTCGATGCCCGCCTTGATCTTCTGGTACTTGGGGTGTCGCCGCTTGAGGTCAGCAGGGTGGGGGGTGTTCTGACGCAGAAATTTCTGAGAATAAATTAGTGGAGCAGGCCGAGTTAGCGGTTATTGTGAAAAGAAAAAGACCTCATTCAAAGCAAAACAAACAGGCATTGTGTACACTCAAACATATACAATTATAGGCATATACTGTATGATTAATAGAAGATTTCAACATTCTCTGAAGGGGGAATATCAAATACAGGAGAAAATGAGAAATATTAAATACAGGCATTCACAAAAAACAAACTCAACTAATGATGCTTATATGCATATACGTAATAGGATAATCAGACGTGACAAATGATACCATTTTCTGCAGAACATTAAGATAACGAAAACCCCTAATGATATAATCCAAAATGATAACTATACTCTACACTGAATTAGATTAGCCACTTATGTTTGAAATTCATTCAAAATTCAGCTTGTAAATGTACAACTGTACATGTTCATAAAGTAATTAAAATGAGTTGCAAAAAAAAAATCAATTTCAAATAGAAGAACAATAAGAATATTGTATTATAATAACGGGGGAAAATTATTACCTTTGGAATGCAGAGAAAACAGTTCTATAACATTGAAACAAACATATAGTTTTTCTGAGTGTAACATAGTTCATGCTTAGTCCTCCTCAACCATACATGTACATGCATCAATTCTCATCTTTTGTTTGTTACACAAGTCTACACCATCTAGTCTAATCAGAGGTTTATGATTCAAGACCCACTTTCTAAATAAAATGGGATAAAACTGAGAATGATGAAAGAGGGTTTAACCTCACTGTGCTGAAAGTCTAACTAATATTTTCTTGCTTTATAATGTATATATATACAGGAGGTAGATCAGATATGACTTCTAATTGAATGTTATTCATTGTTAATGGTAAGGCATATAAATGGGTATGACGGTGAGGAAGTGAAAAAATAAACAAACAAACTGTAAAATTAATCTTGGCCGTGAATTTCAGGGACACCAAACAATATGGTGACACTCACCCCATCACCCTCGCCCTCACTGTCTGACTCCGCGGGGACGCTCCATGTGATGACGCTGTCCCTCTGTCTGACAGGCTCCTCCAAATCGACCGTGTGGTCAGGCACATCTACAATAAGAGCGTGGCTAATTAATATATGCATTAATGATCCACAACCGTGATACACGTAATGACCAGAACATACATCACTGATGATCACCTAAAACACATGATGAAGGATAGAACTTAAAAGAGGTCATTTGATGAAAGTGTCAAATTTGCTCCAAAGAAAGCATGTTATCATGATTATGACAAAGAAAAAGCCATTAAAACTAACATACAAACATTAAAGAATACAGTAATCGAGCAATTTTCCTCCTGATTGGTAATATGGTGGTTTTTTAGTTTAGGCACTGGTTATTAGAAGGGTTTAAACAGTCTGTCATTCTCTCCTCAAGCTGGGTCAATATATCCGACCATATTATCTCGGATATAGACAGAGATTACAGCTAAACAATACATACACACATTAACAGCCTCAATGAACCAGAATGTGGTAAAAACCTGTCTAACTGCTATAGTGTTACAGAGTTATAGTGCAGCACATAGTACAACGTATCCAACACCCCTCCATAACTGATCTTAGTGAGAGGGCATCGTTTGAAGCTTTGCGATGGGGGATCCAGACTGTTTAGCTTTGGCATTTTAAAGTTCCATATCCTTAGAGCAAGCATGGATTCTATGACATAATCAAAGCTCTAAAGAACGCTGTTTTTTTTTTAAATTTCTATCAGAGAAATGTCAGAAGCCTTGGTGTTTTTGAGCTTACCCGATATGGGATCAAGAGAAGCAGATCTTACCAAGATCTTATTCACAGTTCAGATGACTATCTACCCCTCTCAGTGACTGAGTTTAGCAAGATCTTACTCCAGTTAGTTTATAATTCAACATGTTTTTACTGACCTTGATCCAGCATGATCTTCCATATCTTGATCTAGTCTATAAGCATGAACTTACTCACCTCAATCTAAGCATGATCTTACAAACCTCAATTCAAGCCTGATCTTACCAACCTCGATCTAAGCATGATCTTACTAACCTCAATCCAAGCATGATCTTACTAATCTCAATCCAAGCATGATCTTACTAATCTCAATCCAAGCATGAACTTACTAACCTCAATCTAAGCATAATCTTACAAACCTCAATCTATGCATGATCTTACTAACCTTGATTTAAGCATGATCTTACTTACCTCGATTTAAGCATGATCTTAATAACTTACCTCAATCAAAGCACGATCTTACTAACCTTGATTTAAGCATGATCTTACTTACCTCGATTTAAGCATGATCTTAATAACTTACCTCAATAAAAGCATGATCTTACTAACCTCAGTCAAGTTTAGAAACATGATCTTATTAAGCTTGATCTAGTTTATATATAGTTCACCTTGATTTTTCTAAGCTCGTTCTAGTTTATAAGCAGTGATACTGACCTTAGTCTTAAGCATAAGCATGATCTTACTAACCTTGATCTAGTTTATAATTTAGCTTAAATTTACTGAGCGTTTATAATTTAGCTTAAATTTACTGAGCCCAGTCTAGTTTATAGGCATGATCGATCTTATTAACCTCGATCTAGTTTAAAAGCATGATCTTACTATCCTCGATTAAGTTATAAGCATGATCTTACTAACCTTGATGTAGTTTATACATAGTTCACCTCGATTCGGTTATAGGCATGATCATACTAACCTCAATCTAGTTTATAAGCATGATCTTACTAACCTCGATCTAGTTTATAGTTCAGGCGACTATCCTGATCTGTGGTTGTGCTGCCATTTAATATATTCTCTGTAAAACACATCAAGCAAGAAGCAAATATCAAACTGCAACCAAGACTCACGCTACGTGCTCATATTAAATACATTTGTTATAAAAAGACAGAGGAAAGTTAGATAAAAAGTTAAACAAGTGAAGTTGTGAGATTGCAGTACAAGTCAGATAATTAATTGCTCTTGGAACAAAGATTAACATTAGGGTTCATTTTGGTTATGTGAAATTACATATTCTAGCTACATGTACAAGTAGATTGGGCAGTAATGGATACTAGCAAAAAAGCTGCACAATACAAAAGCAAGCTACAAGAGTTCATCTATATAAATGGTATTAAACAATGTTCAAAGCATCACAAGATAAACTATATAACATTAAGGTATTTCAATTTGAAAAATAGTGCTAGTTTGTGCAAATCAAGATATGACTTTTAAGGTACAAAAAGCTCAATACATTTTGTGTATATTAATGAATTTAACATATAACCCCTCCCATCCTTAGCAATAATGTTTAAGACAGGGCCAGCATTCCAATAATTTCTAGCATAAGAGTCTGGCTACATACAACAGAAGAAACAGAACAGAGCAAGCTGATAACAGAGAAGCATCAGCCTGAGTGACATAATGAGCCAGGCCTGAGCGAGACAAGCCAGCCAGACACACACCTCGGTCTACGCTGTAGCTGAGCCTGCTGTCACGGTCTGTAGTTATACTGCCCTTCAGAAGGTTCTCTACAACAAAATCCCCACATCATTGCCCGCATAAATCATCCATTTATGTACATGCACAGATTTAGGGTTGTTTTTAACTTGCCAAACTTTGCTAAATGCAGACTTCTTAGATTTTAAACCCTTTGTCAGAAATGTTTACCCTAGGTGAAGTTAATTTACAAGCACAGTGCACAGAAAAAGAACAATGTAGAGAGATAGGAAGATCGCTATCATGCAATCACATAGGACATCCGACATCAACAATGTTGGGAAACACACAAAGGTTAACAGACCTTTTACAGGTAAAGTTTGGTTTATAAATTACACAGTTAAAATTAACAAAACATTAAACTGCAGACACAAAAAATCCACTTTATATAAAACTTACCCATGCTCTCTGTGTGAAAACCTTGCTGAGGCAACAGGAAACAGGTCAGGACGTGCTGTCCCGTCCTGTCATCAAAATCTGTCTGAAATTTTAACATGGGTTTGGCTTGATTCTCCGAGAGCCACAAGGCATTCAGATGGAGATTGGTGATTGTGATGGGTAGATACTCCAACCTATGTAAGCAAAATATTTCATGGGTTAACATATATAGAGTTTCAAATACATTCCACATAACATTTTTGTACAAGAGTGGCCAATCATATTTGGGGTCCATTTAGTAAAACTTGATATGTACATGCAATATCAATTATACTCAGGACCATCACAATTTATATTGAATATTGTTCTTTCGATGACCCTTGGGATTTATAATGTATATTTGTATGTTGTAGGTCATTTACATTCCATAATTCACAGGGATACTTGTACATGAGAGACCATTTACAATTAAATAATTTTAATTTGTCAACAAGAACTTGATTACATTCATGAGCATTATATTTTGAAGTGTACATTTGTTCATGGGATAATGATATGTCCTTACTTATTGTTTCATACCATAACAATATACTATATACACACTGTACATGAGTAACACTGTATATCGTACACGATTTACACTGTATATTGTACATGAGTTACTGTACACAGTTGGTGGTCCTTACTTGTTGCCAGACACATCCAGCACGTGGAGTTCCTTCAGGTTCCCTAACTCCTGCGGCAGCCTCAGCAGGCGGTTGTCTCTGAGGGACACCACATTCAGCCGCACACACTGTCCAATCTACAACAGGCAGGGTCAAGGTCATTCCAACAACTAACACCCATATTGATATATATGTGAATAAGTATACTTGGTCATACCATGCTCTAAGTTTACACTAACCTCTACAGGGATTTCCTTCAGCTGATTCCTGTCTACGTTTAAGTTGGATAAAAGCCTAAGTCTTCCTATTGTTGGTGGCAGTTCCTGCAAAACAGAACATCCAAAATAAATCAGGACATTTGTTTTGGGAAAAACAGATAGCAAAGTTGTTTATATAAGGAACATCAAATTTGAGTGTGAAAATATAAATACTTCTTTAAATTTTAAAGGTCTGAGGATTTAACCTAATTAAAACCCAATTTAAACAGAATATTGGACTTACTTCCAAATAATTTTCTGTAAGTATTAATTCTGTCAAGCTTTCACAACTGAAAATGAAAGTAACATTAGCATATAAATAAATATAGAGTCGATAAGGAAACAAAGTACAGTATTCTTCAGAGCATTCCAAAAATAACTAATAAGCTCAAAATGTTTCATTTATATATACAATCTGTGTCCCTTCTGCTATCTTACTTTCCTATTTCCTGGGGAAGAAAACCCAATTTGTTCTGATCCAGCTTCAGAATAGAAAGTTTTTTAAGTGAACCTACAACAGAAATTAATGGAAGCCATTAGAAAAAACATTGAACCATGACACAATGTTGCCTGTTTAGAAATAGACAAACATCTTTAACAAATCCATGCAACTACTTCCAATGTCATTAGGGTGGAATCATTAAAATATTGTTGATATATTTTCATTTGAAAATATTTTTTGGAAAAAGAATGCCCTGATATCTACAGAGCCATATAGTCATGTGTCATTCTCATTAAAACACCCAGAAAAAAAATCATTTCTCTGATTATTTGACCAATTTTCAGGACTTTGTTTAGATTTCATTTTATTGCCCTTCATTGAAAATCAAGTTAAAGAAGCTTTAAGTTTTCATTCCACCATTCTTGTTTCCTGTAAAATGAAAGATATAAAAACAACATCAGCTGAAAAGAAAATGCATCCCTAAGGAAACAATGATCGTGATAAGAAGACTCACCAATTCCCTCAGGAATATCTTCCAGGTCATTTTGGGATAAGCACAGATCCGTCAGGTTCTGGAGTCCGCAGATTTCATCCGGGATGTAGGTCAACTGGTTCTCGGACACATCTATCTGGGTCAGCTTTCTGAGGTTGCCGATTTCCTGATAATTCAGTCATATGTTACATCAGCTCTGTCAGTCACATTAATTAAAACTTTGTTGCATGATTGATAGGAACTTTTTATCTATTTCTTATGTCAAAATATTTCCCCCTTATGACCACAAATCAGAGTAAATTCATAATAAATATCTTTCACTACTCTGATCACAGTAAAACAATTTTTCTGAGGGTTGCTGTTTTTCTTATACTTTGTGTTCTTAATGCAAAAGATCAAGCACATAATGTGTGTTGTTGAAATCTCAAAAAATATTTTGGAATTTTATGCAAATTTTTTTAACCAACAAATAACGTTGAACTTATCGTGTTAGTAAACCATGAAAGAGTGCTTTGATTTTGTATATACAGTTGAACTTTGATATCTCGAATACTGATATTTCGAATACAATGGATATGTCGAAGTGATTTGTAAGTCCCAACCACTTATTTTTAAAGTATTTTACCCTTGATATCTCGAATACTCAGATATCTCGAAGTTTTTAAACAGTCCCATCTAGTTCAAGATAACCAAGTTTGACTGTATATTGCATTCATCCATTCTAAATATTTCTGTATATATTTTAACGTTCTATTCATAGCATTTGGTATAAACTTTAACTAGTAGGGCATAACTTACCGGTGGCAGGTCTTGTAACTCATTACAATCCAGCCACAACTCCTGTAAGCTAGGGAGGCTTCCAATTATTTCAGGCTTGAAGAGAAAAAATTATTAAAAAGAATTATCATATCCTTATTATTCTAGAGACATTTCTAAAAATACATAGTAATCTATCTTTCAAATAGTGATTTCTGTGCCATTTACAATACCACAATGACCCCCAGATAAATTGACAGAGCTGCCTTACTGTTTTAAGTATATGTTGTGACTTAATTATAGTTCTCCTGAGAGAACAAGGTTTTTGCTGTAATCTCTACATTGCAAAGAGCTGTCTTAATAGTGTTCTCTCTTTTAATCAATAGTCGGTAACAAAAGTACAGAATCAGTTCAACTCCTTTATTTCTTGTATAAATGGATAATATCAATCTACTTGTCTGCTTTTTGATCAATAAATTGTAATTATTATCATCAAAATTCATTTACTACAATATCCACCCCACTAAGATAAGGAAATTGAGAAACGTTCCTCACAGAGTTATCTTCTTATCTTACTAATCCTGCAATTTCCCATTACATCTGAAACCAAAACTCTAGAACAACCTTTGAAAATATTAATTCCTTGAGATCCAAGAAACCAATAAAAAAAATATTATAATAAAAAAAATCCTCCTTGATGACAAATAATGAAGACATTAAAAACGGCAAGATGTCAGTGACTATATCATAAATAGACGGTGATGACCCACCAGCTCTTTAATGTTGTTGCTGCCCAGGTCCAGAATCTCCAGCTTGACCAGCAGTGACATGGACTGAGGGAGGAACTGGATCATATTCTCACGCAGCTCCAGCGAAACCAAGTTTGTCAGGCTGAAATGCAGAGGGATATATTTGTGATCCACTTTTGATTACATTCATTGAAAGAAATAACTTTGAGAACTGACATTCATGTGTATTCCTAAAGATCTACAAAATCAAGCTGCTTTTGAATATTAGTCAAATTTAGTTTGACAATAAGACATAAGGGTCAAATAATTTTTCTTCATCCATAATGAAATTAAGACACAAAGTTTGCAAATATATTTAAATCAAAAACCTTCAAAGCAATTTAAACAAATTTTTATGGGGCATATTTTTGTTAATTTTGAATTTTTTAAAGAGTTCGGAATAGGATTTCTTTCTTGAATTCCATACCCCATAATATAAACATTATCAGAAACATATGGTTAGTCTTGCAATGACTTGCATAAGCTTACTGTCAGTTACTGACCAAGAGTTAATTCATTGCATTTTCCCTTGTTTCCATGAATCATTGATACCCTTTACTGATTGGCTCCTCCATACTTTCTTAAAGGAATTTCACCAATCACGTAACAATTGCTGTTATATGTGCTCAATAAAAGTAGCCATATATTAATTTAATATCATTATTTCTATTTTACGTCTTCAAAAATAAGATATTTTCCAAAACTGAATTGACTACTGACTATGAACATCTATGAAAATTATGAAAACAAGAAAAGTTCAGCGAGTTGGCCAATAACCAGTAAGAGAATGCAAGACGGGCTGTTATTTGAAAATAACAAAAAAGACATAATTCACGGTGATTGGAACATTGTGGATGTAAATTCCTGGTAACTTCTACAATTCAATCTGATTTTTTTTTTGCTGTCTGTTTTGACTGCAAAAAAAAATTGCAATTGGATTGAATTTCAGTACAACAATAGCGCTGATTTATGTAACATTCATAAACAGATCAGCTTAGATTTTGCAAAGAATACTATAAAGTCCCCTAAGACATCTGTAGAATAATTCAATAAGTGATTACATTTGTAAAACAATAGCTTTTGTTTTCGAGTTTTAAAAAGCTTCATCCCAATGGCACAGGAAGGAATTTCAAATGACTATCATCCAAATTTTAAAAAAGCAAAGTTGACACGAGTTTGGATTAATTTTCTAATGAGTTTTCCTTCTCTCTCTCTCTCCTCCCTCTCTCTCTCTCTCTCTCTCTCTCTCCCTCTATCTCTCTCTCCTTGTTTTAACTCCATGTCAAGGATTACATTGATTTTGCTTCCCTAAATAAACTTCTCCATACCTTCCAATATCTGGTGGAAGCCTCATGAGTGAAATATCATTGAGTCCAAGATGTGTGAGATTTCTCAGCTGAGTGAACCCTTCTGGAAGCCTGCAAATAAAGAATATTGTCAATGCAACACATGAGAGTTTAGAATGTCCATACTCCATCATAATGAGATGATTTATTTTTAACTTTCAAGGATTTTCTTAAACCTGTGGCTTTATAATTGGGAAATATTATTTACACTACATGTATTGGTACATTGGAAAAAACATTTTTAAGGGGGCTGATTTGTTTTTTTTGTTTGGAAAAACTAAAAAAGCAAAACTCTTTAATTTTTAACCATATTTAATTTACACCAATTCTAGTTTATTTGTGAAGTTTCAAGAAAATCGACCATCTGGTTCTTTTTAGGGGCCATCTCAAAATACAGGTAGATTTACTATAGGAATATATAGGAAATTGTCATTTTTCGCACTTCAAAGCAGATTTAAAAAATACTACAATAGCGATTTTCCTCAAATTGTAATATGTGATTATTAATATCATTTTTTACCTGATATGTAAAAAATACTAAATTCTACCATCTGGATTTTAGTGAGGACCATCTCAAAATATTAAAATGCACCAAATTTTGCTATATATTTTGAGTAGGTATTACAAATGTAGATTGGTATAATGAACTCATTCAAAAATTAAGAAGAATAACCCTGAGGATAGCATTATTCTGTGTAGAAAATTTCCACAATGTACGATTTTTACTCTTTCTTTTATGTTATTTCTTATAATGTACTCCTTCAAAGCTTAATTTTATCATAACATCATAAAAGCAAAATGGCAACGCTCACCTACCGTACAACGGAAAAATCGTTTGAAAATAAAATTTTCTTTAAAAATCTTTACATTTTTATCTGTACATGTATTTTGTTTACTGTTTTCAATTTAATAAATGATATCGAAAAAAAATTATTAAAGGTATAAATACACTGTATTTTATTAGAATGCGCAAAAACATGCACAAGAAAAACTAAAGTCGGCCGATAAAATAATAAAATTATTAATTTTAGCTATAAAAAAGGGCTGAAATTCAGAGCTAAATTAGCTGTACAAAAATCACTGACTTTAAATTGCTCTCTGTTGATACTGTACTCATTAATAAATGAACTTCATATATAAAACTTTTTTGAAAAAATGTGTGTCTTAGGCATAGATTAATCTGAACATCCGAATTAAGTACACATTTCATATGCTATTTTTAATGTATAGAGCATTTGTACAAAGCTAGTACTGTTTAAAGCTGCTGGGAAATAGGCTGCAAGGAGACATGATCCTATCAACAAACTCTGAGTTTACTAAAATGACTCTAATGCTACATCTTCCTAAAATGTCAGTCAATGCCTAATTAAATGTCTTCCATCTCAAAACCTAATTAGAAAATATCCTTGAGTTTTAAGCAGAATGCATCACCCTCAGTTTATGTCTTAAGATGATAAAAGCTCTTAAAACATATAGCACTTAATTTTTTTCAGATCAGAAAAGCCTAGTTTTTTCGTTAAGAGCACAACATCAATAATGTGATAGACACATTCTGTGTTCATAGCGTTGGCATTGATGAACTATTTAGTGATTTTATTTCATCATGAGATAAGAAAAATGTGCTGAAATTTGTCAAGACTCTTAAACACAAACGACAGTCCAATTTTCTATTTACACATGACATCCTCCTGTTAATTGATTTGGTTGATGTACTTTTCATGTCAACTACCTCACTCACTGGATTGTTTACCAGGCTAGCATCTAAAAATACAGACATCAGAATCACGCCTAAACACACAGGTAGTTACCAGACTGTGTAGCCAACAGCCACACACATGTTTAACTGCTATTCTTTATTTTCTGTTACTTTCTCTCCCCTTTTCCCTAAAATTTTGTTATGGTATCTCTCATGGTTTGCCTGCTGTCAAATCCTATCTCACATTATAATATTGGTATGTAGCCATATAAAATACTTGTCAGAGGTCCAAGAGAGTACCACACCCACTGAATACAAATTCACTGCACACATGCATGTTGTGCAGAGAAACTGCTCTTCATACGAGTCATATCTGGTGAAAAAGTTCACTCAGTACAACCACCTCAATAGAGCAATTAAAAAAATTAACAGCGAACCACCTCCATAAAACAAGGCCTTACTTTGTTAGAGGGTTACTGCTGATATCCAAAACCTGCAGATTTTTTAAGAACTTGATGTTCTCTGGAATATCACCAATATCTAAAAAAGCAAAAAGTTTCATTCATCAATCAAAGTCATTACTAATACAATATCATTTTATTTTATGTATTCAATTATTTGTGCAACTTAAAAAAAATTTTGCCAGTAAATTATAAATCAAACAGCATAATTTTCTCTCTCAATAATACTTATTATGTCACTAAAGAGTTTATTTGTGCATTCTAATGCCTTTGATCTCGATCTCTCTCTCTCTCTCTCTCTCTCTCTCTCTCTCTCTCTCTCTCTCTCTCTCTCTCTCTCTCTCTCTCTCTCTCTCTCATGCTCTTTCTCTCTCACAAAATTATCTTAGCAGCAACCACTTTTTCTCACAGCAAATGACTGTATAAGAAAACAAACCAGCAACAAGCTACATGTATATATATATATGTTATGTCTAGACCACACTTCAGTTACTTGCTGAGGTTCTGAGGTCCCTGAATCAATAGACATCAGCTAATGATGCCTTTAGTTTCTAAATTAATAACAATCTAATTAGGGCTAACTAAGTACCATCAATATCTCAAGAGAATTTTCCTTAATGCACTAAAAACCTACAGAACAATGCGTCCCATTTGATACTGAGTGGATTCTCATTGTTATGGTTTTATGTTTTATGTCAAGGTATAGATACCATCACATATAATATATCCCTTCATTGTTTTATTGACTGGTTCATATTGGCATTAACCTTTAATATAACCCCCTGAGTTGCCAAGCCATGGCACTATGTAATAGTCTCTATTTTGTTCAGTGTTGCATCTATGTTAAAAAAATAAAATAAACAAATCTCCTTAATCCATCCAACATTTTACATCCTACATTACTTTAATGTATTCAGATGTATGAATATAATGCATATGTCAAAACACTCATTCACTGCAAGGATTTTATGACATAAAGCATTAGCCTGCCAACAGATGACGAATCTGTCACTTTTTCTAGTTCAGCAGGTGCTTGTTAGAACTCAGTGTGTCGGGTAGTGACAAATGGGTTGGATTACTAAACTAATAAAATAGTTTAACACAAACACCTAGTCAGATCTAATTGATATTTAACCCAGACCCACTCAATAACAATGTAACAATCTAAGCCGCAAGCAACAGCTAAAAATAAAGCAAGGATTTTCTGGTGCAGTCGTCTTGTATGAAAAAAAGGAGAGAAATTTCCATGACATTTGTCGAATTGATTTTCTAAGTCACTTGAGCAAATAATTGAAATCGGTCATTATTTCCTAAATAATTTGAAGAACCGGACACCATAGTGTAACTGTTAATAAAATAATGAAAGTCTTGATTTTTTCATACCACACTACAAAACCCCAAAAGACAATATGAAAATAATGAGTGAAAATTGATTTCCACTAGGTAGACATACATGTAAAAACCCCATCAGCTAAGCATTAAGAAAACTGCTGGGTGAATTATAAGCTTCTGTGCTGTGAATCCCAGGCACATGCCTAACAATTTATGAGAATGTGCCATCATTTCACCAATTTTCCATTTATCAAGAACATTTGCTTACAATTAGTTCAATCATTGGTCCAATATCTCATTATACTAATTTCTTGCTTAATATGATTTTTTCCTCTCTCCTGTAGTTTAACACCTTTTCAAACTGTTGTTGTTTACCCAAGTCAACATAGTTTGAACTTCATGCAACCACAAAATAATGTCGCTCCTTTAAATGCGGTGATAGTAAGGTTGCAGTATTCATACATATTTATGTAGGTCTTATGTAACAGGTCATTGAAATATGCATGTAAATTTTAAGATTGAACTTTGACATGATGATGATAATACTAACATGCCTAATCATTAAACAAGGATATGACACATTCACATGGCATATTTACTTAATCTTTTTTATTGCAGTGGATCACAGTGGATAACACTATGTTGTTGTCTTTTTTAATTTCTTAAATCGATTGTGGGAATTCTAAATACAATGTACCTATACATTGAAAGCTTACATTCCAAAGGTCCTGTCAGATTTAAAGCTTTGAACTCATTCACAGATCGGGTCTGTTCTTTCATTGTTAAGTTCACCTGTAGTTTACATTGAGCTACCACACATATTCAGACAATCTGGGTGCCACCAGTGCCCACCACACACTTTAATACACTTACCTTACACTTCCTTACAATTTGTTTTGGCTTTTCACAATTTACCTCATAAAACCACACAACATTCAAGCAATTAATTTAGAGACAGGTTATAGAGAAAAATATATAGCCTTCTTAAAACCCCACTTATGTACAAACAAATTATAGAAGATTGATTTGCAATATATGATGGATTAGCACACCATTTTACAGCTCTCACAGGCAGCCTTGCTATTTATCTCATAACAAGGTCACAGTTTCTGCCTTCTCCTCAGGGTGGCAGGCATGTTACAGAGCAGATCTCCAGGGGTTAGGTGTCTGATCAACAGCTGATTACAAACTTTGAGTGGCAAGATTTTACTACAAATTACAACATGGCCTTAAACCTTTAACCAGTACTAATGAAACTACTAATGCATGTACTAGATTAGGATGCAACTGTCTCTAGTGTGTGTGAGTTGTCTCTTGTTTATAGACAGGAAGAAACAGTCCATTCAAGGACAGGGCACTGAGTCTAGAGTTTCAGCATGGGAGTAATTATCCTGATTTACCCATCACCTATTTGGGACATCAACTCAGTACAATGAGCACATGGAGCTAATCCCCGCCAAGTAAATGGCACATGGTGACAGCAAAGAAACAGTGGCGAGAATACCTTTCTAGTCCAGACAAATACATGTATATCTAAGAAACTACTCAACAAGTCATAAAAGTCTCTAATTACAGAAAATGACCAGTAGCTTTACTTCAGTGGAAAATTTTTTAATCACAAATATTTGTCTACCTTTGCCTCATCAGTCTCATGCTGCCATTAAAAATAACACATTATTTGGTTGAATTTATGTGTATAACATTCAAGAGAATTGACATCTATCAGCATTTCCTTTATTTCCATTATCATCATCAAGAGGAAATAAGACACTGTAAAACTCATACTTCACTAATGTAGCAGTACATGCATACTGTGTGAAGATCCATAGACAAATGGATAAATATTTACACAAGTAATTAATCAAAGCCATAAATGCACCTTCCTTGGAAACTTACAGTCAATCTCTGGTCTCAGCATTCAATTAAGGAATAGCATGACTTCACCCAAACACACCATTAACCCAGTACAGTTGGGGCCAGTGACTTCTGTCTGAATTCTCAATGATTGTTGACTTTCACACCAAATAAATATACATGTACCAGTGCTAGCAGAATGATGCCAAAAAATCATCTTCAGTGACCTTAGAAATATTTTGTGGTTGTACCTTTTTTTTTTTTTTTTTTTACAACAATTTTATGAAAATGAGGCCCTAGGATCATGAGGCAGGTTAAGACTTAAGTCAAAACTTGTATACTGTCTTATTGTCTTGTGATTTAAAACATCGAAAAAATGAAATGCTTTAAAAATATGTTTCTATATTACGTTGATAGTTACAGATTTAAAGCTTAATCTTATGATATATTACATGATATGAATGATTGAAATTGGTACTAATTCTAAATACATTGTATGCTTCATGATCCCGAGGCCAGGACTGAGGTAGTGTAATTTTTTGTTCCCAACTCCCAATTTTCAGTGAATTTGAAACAAAAGTAACATTAGAATACATGTCATATATATATATATTGAGTGATTAGAGTCAGGCTCCCATCAATAACATCTACAACACCCTTATGATATCCCTACTCTCCGTCTCTGATGACATCTAGTTTACTTTTTGATTTACTTGTCTTAAATATTCAAAGACTTATGTATCATTCAGCCAATAACTTGTGATATTCCAAACAATTCTCTCCATTGTACAGTAAGTGGCATCCAATGCTTGATTTAACAGTTGTATAGCTCTTGCTTGATTCTCTGTTTAGAACCACTAAATTCACTTTGTTGAAATCTTTCTACCAAATGATTTTTATGCGAAAAGTTTTTAAGCTTTCAACATCAAGAAGATCAAGATGAAAATCTCTAAGCAGATTAAAGAAAAAATTGCTCTCTGAAAACACTGTATTGTTACATTCATATTTTATCTTTAGAATGGTAGCCTTTATGTGCCAGTAACTGCAGGTATTCTGAATATGTAGAAATCAAAAGTTTTATCAAAACAGTGTCCAGCAGTACAAAACAGCTGGCTCAATAATGAAATACACATTTATTTCATACAACATGTAATGTTTTATAAAATGTGTAAACATAACACCATAACTCAGGAAAGCCACATTAAAATAACAATGGGAAGTATATCTTATGGAATGTTTCTGTGTTTATTTATAGTACCATAAAAAAACCCAAAACTACACGCTTCAAAGGTAGCAAGTGAATTATTTCCCCAATTAACATAACCAGAAAGTGGGGAATTGTTGTGTATTGTTTGTTCTTAATAAAATAGGCCATACTGAGTACAGTGATTAAACACTTAGACAAGACACTGAGCTAGTAAACCAGCTGATGAAACCAGAACAACACTAATTGATGTGATTCATAAGTGATTCATACTAAAAAACACACACACAGCTGGCCTGGTGTAAAGTTACTGTAAACACTGTGAATACTGTAAACACTACAGTCAGTGATAATTCCCTTTTGTATAATCGCCTCAAAAGATACATTTATATAATCTGACATCAGTCTGTTCTCTTTCAAGATTGATGTCCGTAATACATGGCATACCATTTTTTTTCTACAGTCATCCTTATATTTATGACCCAACCATCATTAATATGCTTTGAAACAAACTTTTTTTTTTAACTATTCTCTATCACATGGTATCAAAGAAAGACCCTGCTAGTTAAACCAATATAAATTCTTCACAAAATAATACTGAGCACAAAAAATATGCACTTTCATTCATTTCTCTACAACCATTTAGATTTTAATATTAATATGTATCATACTTTCTTATAATAGGTATCTTTTCATACACTTGATTCTAACGAGTAAGAACAGTTTGATTTTTATCATAATAAAATATTTGCACATGCAAATCATAAAGCTATCTATAACCCTGCAAAATTCTTATCTGCTTTTTGATAAATAAAGTTTATTGGTATGTTTTGAAGAACCTTATCTTAATTATTTATAAAATTTTGCTTAGAAAGAAGTAATGTACATACAGTGTTATGACCACATGTTAGTTCATAGGTTAATCTTTTTTATGGACTTATGGTATGATTTTGTTATAAGTGGAAGAAATTCCTAACATTCCACAACTTCCAAGAGTTATTCCTCTTTATAAACAATTCGCTGAAAGCCATGTAATTTGAAACCCATTTTAGCCAACTGGGCAATAGTCCATGGGTCAAGTTATCCAGTTATATAAGAGCAATATATTGTGTCAAACACACCCGCACTCCCCAATACAAGTATTCCCTGTCACACGCTTATAACACACCCTCTTTTTCCTTTACTTTCAACCAGTAGCATCCAAAATGGCGTCCATCGTTATCAACTTCCGATTGCTTAAAACTTCAATTTTCAGCTAAGCTTTGTACCCACCGTTCCTGCTAATGTCCATTTCCATGAGGTTGACGAGGTTGGCCACCTCTGGCGGCAGTCTGGCGATCTCATTATCACTTAGACTCAATTTCCTGAGTTGAACAAGACGAAAGAACCCCTGTAAAACGAGACAGACACATTCATTAACGGTGCAAAATCGTCAGGGTTTATAGCCAAATCAAAACGAGAAATGCGCATACCTTGGGTAAATCTTTTAGTTGGTTAGCATCTAGTAACAGTTCCTCTAAACTCCGTGTATACCTCAAAACATCATCGGGAACGTCTGTTAAACTGCAGTGCCTCCTGTCAATATAATCCACTTGCCGGTTGCAAGCTTTAAACAGAGGAATACACTTAAACATTGTCCAATTTTCAACTGTTTAAAAGACAAAAGAACATCTAAAATGTACTCTATAATCATCCAACTAAAAGGAAGAGGAGGAAATAAAAATTCAGACAGATTTCACATCGTAAACATTCAGTAACTCCGTGCTATTCGAATGTGCTACATTTATCTGCGTGACGTCACAATTTCCCATAATGCAATATTACAGGTATCTTCCGTCTTCAGGTGTCCCCAGGAGAAAAATGTGTGCGTTTTTCCTATGACATAAATTTCTCATTCTAAGATGCGGTACGAGTTAAATAAATTAATGCAAAAATAATTAATAATAAAAATAATCCAAAAGTGCTTTTTTGAAGTTAATTAATGAATGAGTTCTTATATTTATTATAGTTTAGACGCCAAACTATTATTTAAACTACACTTGTAAATCTTACACTCTACTTTGATCCCGAATTGCGTATTTTCACGCCACATAACTAAGTTTTTCTTACTTCATCTAAAAATAATTTTTTTTAGCTTTAATCTTCTAAAATAAGGAAGTTTATAATATATAGTCAGACTGGGTATAGAAATATTTTGCAAAAACAAACCAAAGGAATTATCAAAGTTTAAATTAATTTATGGACTTTTTTTAGAATACTAACACCCGTTCCTGGCAGGAACTTTTAAATAGGAGAGAGAGAGAGAGAGAGAGAGAGAGAGAGAGAGAGAGAGAGAGAGAGAGAGAGAGAGATTTTCTAGGCATTAAAATCAAAAATACACACTTTACAGTGTATTAAGCATTATTTGGAGAGGAAGAGAGAGAAATTAAGCTATTTCATTTTGTATAATTTGTTGGCCATAAAACTTTATATTATAGATTTGAGCAATCATCTTTTTATGTTGCTCAAATAATTGAATGCATAAAATAAAATTTATATTATATTGTATTAATAATGACTTTGATTGATGAATGACACTCGTTGCTTTGTTTAGATATTGGCGATATTCCAGAGGAAAATCAAGTTCTTAATAAGTCTACTTGGATATCAGCAGAGTGAATATATATGTTTTTGCAATATATATATATATATATATATATATATATATATATATATATATATATATATATATATATATATATATATATATATATAATAAAAAAAATTAGACCCATCTACTGCATGCCTTTTCGTATTCTTTTCAGGCGTGTTTTAGCAGACGTGAAGTTTTGAAGATAGGATTACATAAAAACAATAAAAAAAGCAATGGAAATAGTGGAAAAACAATAAAATAAATATAAAAATCTGATGTAAATTAATGTAAAATTAGTTTGAAGTCCAGTCTTTGAAAAGTACTAAGTTTTTATAGGAGTTTTTATTTTATAGGAGTAGGAGTTTTTTTTTTTTAGAGACACCCCCCGGTCACCTCTTATATCCATCATTTCCAAATGCCCCCCCCCCCCCCCCCCTTTCAGTGAAGACTTAATCATCCATTCAATCAAGGACGCTTAGTATTTACTCTTAAAGACTGATTGATCTTATGACCGTTCCAGGTAATACTTAGACCCAATTGAGCCAGTCTGCCCCCCCCCCCCCCCCCCCCCCCCCCCCCACATACACACACCATCTTCTTTTTACATCCCTCTGATGTGTAAGGAGAAGAAGGTGTTTTTGATCAGTCTACAAGTGAGTTAAAACAGTTTCAAGAAGTACATGTACCTTTAAATTGTTATGCAGACGTACCTTAAATGTTGCACTTCTATTGCAAACGATATCAAATCTATCTACGATGAGGTCGTGTACGTATGCTTATGCTAACTCTCCTAAAGTGTTAAAGTTAAAATTTATAACATTATTATTGGAATTTTCCAAATTTAATGTTTGCATTCATCTGCGAAGATGGTTTACATTTTTAAATACGCTTCAGTTCAAACCTATGTTGGACATATCATTTTGTTTTATAGCGAGCGACTTATACCATTTCATTATATTTCAAGTATACAAATATACAAATCTTGTTAGTGTTAATTCATTTTATTTGCTCGACTGTTGATTATATTTTGGTCTATTTTGTGTACGTATGAATTCGATGAAATTAGTCGACTGGGCGATCGAAATAACGAGTCATAAAGAACAAGCCGGTTAAATGATAAGTCGAGTGCTCATTTGCAAAAGTTGCGCGTTATTTCGCAAGTTTCGCGTTACACCACAAAAGTTTGCTCAATCGCAATATTTTCAATCAACATCACTGAGGTTACGCATTTTAAAAATTGCAGAAGTTAAATCGAGTTTGTTCTTGAAAATTACGGTTTTTTTTTAAACCTACGAAACTGAGCTCAATGGGCTTTCGTATGAAACGTCTGTCCATGTGGGAAAAAGATGAAATTAGAATAATGATGTCTTATGATCAGTTTTAACACATTATTTCTAAACAGGCCATCTTCCATCTTATTCTGAAAGGGAAAAAGCATGTTGCGATTTACCCTACTGTCTTATCCAATTTGAATACTAATAAGAGGATTGAGTTAATGGCGAATTGACGTCAACATCGAGTGAGCGGATGCTAGTGTCGTCTGGATTCCCTTTACAAATGAGAAAGAACTACCCGATACTGCTTTAAAATGAAAAAAAAGGAATCTTCTCATAAAACGTTAAATGATGATTTAATTCAAAGTCTTTTAACAAAGTCCTATAATACACAAAACGAATTAGTTCAACAAGAGGAATAGAGCCGTACAAATCATATTCTAAAAAAAAAAACCAAAATAAAAACTTTACAAGAAATAGCGACAATCATTTCACGTACCTACGAAATCATGATCTTGCAATTTCGATGTTATTCCCTTGCCAAAAGATTGGTTAAGATATGCGTAAGTTAATTACCATTTTAAAATTGATTTATTCATATAAGCATACGGCTATAGTGCATATCGAACGCAATACCCATCAGTCATTTTCATATATCTATTGCAAAGGAATATCACACTTAGATTCCAACCCATTACCACAATTTGGTCTAGACTAGTATCTTTATAACAAATCAAAGTATAAAGATCAATTTTATTTATGCATTTTTAATACTACTTTTGTATCTATCTACTTTTCTATCAGGAAGGAGTTGTCCTCCATTTAAATGTTGTAATTTTTTCCTTAGCCTACAGAGTTGTTTACTTATAGCTGATCCTTCCCTGAAGAAATGGACTTTGTCTTAAAGGAAGACTAAAATGCTTTGTAATATTGCATGGTAAAGAAAGCATGCAAGCTTTCTGCCTGTAAACTGCAATTTTACCCGGGGTGGGGGGAGGGATGTTCCAAGGGATAATTTTGTTTGCCAGACGGGATCTGACGTCCATTTCAGAAAAAAATGAAAAAGTGAATTAAATAAGTCTGAATTTTCCCAGATAGGGGGCATGAACTATCGTTAGGGTTATGCATGTATGCATGCAATGTATTTATCTCATCCAGTATGTTATGTCTTTGCTTTTGAATGGAAATGATAATTAAATATGAAAAAGAAACCAGCTATTTATCATGTAGAATTCAAACACAAAGTATGCACCTATGTTCATCAATTATATATTTGTTTCATGCAAACTGAATTGTTTAAATATTTAAACAAGAAAAAATCAGCAAAAAATATGCATTCTACACAATTCATTGTTTCAATTTCATAAAATGTGCAATCACTGGAAAGAGCACCAAAAATTCATTGCTATGAAGCAATAACTTTCTTAGAAAGGTTAAATCTATTCCTTGTCCACAATTTAAACACACAATCAAAAGCACAGTTCTTTAGGGGGTGGTTTTGTTGGAATCTTCCCAAGAGTGAAATGATTTGCCTGAAATTCTGCCAATTCTTCAGCAGTCAGTTTGTCCATTGGGGTGTATGTATTAGACGCAGCAGACATTTGCTGAGGACTCTGGAAGGAAGTACCAGCACCTCCTGTGGGATTTCCAAATGGATTTGCACTAGCTGCTGGTGTTGTGGTCACACTGCTATTTCCAAATGCATTGTTATTGAGATTTGTAGTTGCTGATGGTTGATTACCAAACGTAGCACCAAATCCACCACTTCCTGAACCAAAGCCTCCAGAATTTGCTCCAAAACCTCCACTTCCTCCAAAGCCTCCAATAGAACTGGAATTTGCTCCAAAGCTTCCACTACTTCCAAAGCCTCCAGAGGAACTGGATTTTGCTCCAAAACCTCCAGATGACCCAGTGCTTGCTCCAAAACCTCCAACAGATCCAAAACCTCCAGGTGACCCTGAAACTCCAGATGACCCATCATCAACTCCAAAGGCTCCCATTGATCCAGAAGTGGTCCCAACACCAAAGCCTCCAGTTGAAGAAGAACCAGCTCCAAAAGTTCCTGCAGATCCAGATGCTCCGAATCCTTGTGTCCCAGTTGAACCAAAACTCCCTGATGACCCAAAACTGGAGGAACCTGATGAAAAAAACCATATATATGTTACTAACAGTAGGTCAAGAATATGTTAAAGAAATTGTAAATTACTTCAAACAGGAGGCTTATGGGCAGCATTGCTCACCTGGACAACAGAGTCCAACATTGACTCTAGTAGATTGCTAGCTAATATATAAAACATGATCCTTATATTCATGTATGTCTAAATGCAAATTATTGCAAACATGTCAGATTTGATTTGATTTTTTCCTATTTATTTTATGATGACCTCTGAACACCTTTTGGGACCTTTCTTAGCTTCTTGAGGCAATGGTTAAAATAAACTTGAATATACCATATAAGAAACCTTGTGTTAAAGTGTTGATTTTACTTACTACTGTAGATTTCTAATTAAACACAAGGAATTTATACCTGCATGAATTTGTGAGAAGCACCCTTCGAAAATGTTATCTTCTGACAGCTGAAATCTATATGAAATCTGAATAAAAGTTTGGCTTTGATTTGAATCAGAATTGCAGATTCATGGAACTAAGTACCTTCGTAAAATATGAAATCTACAGTATTTGATTCTTGGGAAGGGGGATCTGAGTGATAATTGTGTTTTGGGGGGGGGTTGCAACGCCTATTTTAGTAAATTGACTATGTGGATTTAATAAATTTAAATGACCCCCCCCCCCCCCTTGAACAGATAACATATGCCACTCTTTTCTATCACTTCCTAATAATCTTCTCCTTGATAGGGGTCTGGCCTGTCATTTAAATAACGTATAAACTTGAAAGCCCTTCATTCAGGTATGTTCTGTGCAAAGTTTGGTTAGAAACTGGCCTAATGTTTCTAGAGAGGAAGATGGAAATGTGAAAACTTAATGCCCCATATAAAGACGACAACAGATAATGACAGGAGACAAATTTGATCAGAAAACCTCATAAGCCTTTCACTCAGGTAAGCTAAAATGTTACCAAATGAGTTTTGGCTTGAACCTCCGCCGAATGATGCTCCAAATCCTGATGATGGATTTTCACTAGCTGAGCTGCTGAACAGAGACACTGCGTTGTATGCTACAAGATAAGATTAAACTACAAATGATAATTTATTTATTTACAGCATAGTATATCTTTCAACTCTCTGGCCAAAGGTGTTTTTTAATATAATAAACATCCATCTTTTACCAGAAAGATAAAAATTGTCCAAGGGTTTTTTTTAAGGAAAATTTTGTTTAACCAGATTTAAAAAGAAAATTTGTCCCATCGTAACTTGGACATAGGATTCTAAGCCAGGCCAAAGTAAAATTGTCTTTGGATAAAATGTTGTCAGATTCTAAACTAAACAACATAATCTAGTACTGATATACAGTGGTAGCTATATAAAGATTTACAGATAAATGTCATTTCTACTCTGATTTTAAAGTTTTGTGATTCACAATTGCAGTTCAATGTATATACATGTATTATGGTAAGTGATGCCTTGGACGGATAAAAGAAGCTTAATTTTTGAGTACATGTACTTACATCCACTGTTTCCAGACCTGTAGAAGTAAAAAAAATGAAAGTGTTAAAAAAAACACAAGGCTAAATAAGGTTCATTAATATACGTTAACAGACAATATCAAGGTATGTTCTCCCCTACTCTAGTTCCCAACACCATATGCATAATCTATAATTCTAATCTGTCTGGATATTAGTACATGTACTACCTTTGGTGCCATCATAAGCACAGAAAGGCGTAGAAAACAAAACCACTTTTGACATTCCATTTAAAGTAATAAAAAATGATATCTGGATACCTAAAATCAATTTTATATTTTTCTTGAATAAGTTTGAGAGAATTGTTAGACTTACCTGTTTTTTCTTAGTCTATACTCATCAATTAAGGATAACTGAAAAACAATTAACAAAAATTCCAAGTAACCATCAATATCATAAATGCGAACAGTTGAGTTCATTAAGATCTGATGTGACTGCAACATTATTACATACCAATTTCTGTTTAGTTCGCATATTTGCATCTGCAAGCATCTGTCGTTTTTTGCTGAAATCTGCCATCAAATTCTGAACATACTCAACCTACAAAAATAATTATTGTTAATAATAAAAATATATTTAATGCTGATTCTTAATTTTGTTCAAAATTCCTGGATGAAATTGATGAAAACTATATCCTTGATATTTCAAATAAGAATCTGTCGCAATTCCTGCATCTCAAGATCATTCCAATGCTATTTGCAGTAAACACATCAACGTGTAAAACAAAAGTACAATGTACTTACATATCCTTGAAAGCTATTGGATTTTTGAGCCTCATAAGCAAGATGTCTTAGTTCTTCTGGAGAAGTGTCCTGAAAGTCTGTCAAAATATAAAACATCACACTTGAACATTAATAGATTGTACTTGTGTAAAAGAACTTGATCTTGTAATCCTATAGTTATATCCATCATATTCTATATAATTGACTCACAAGAAAATACTTACCAGGAACACATGGACTTTTTTCAATTCCAATGCATGAAAATGGCCACATTTTATTTCTTTCCCATTCCTTCACTTCTGATATTAATGTGTTTCTATCAATTTTTTTGTAGTTGATTAGAAATAAAGATATGAAAATGAACTTGAGATGGTAATCTACTTAAGTGAAAAAATGTGATCACATTATGTGCAATAAAGCACTAAAAAAGATTTTGAACACTTAAACAATTACACTTCGGGCAAAGGCAAAGATTTTTTTATACTTAACTAATACACACATAATACACCCCATCACCATCTATCCCTTTGATACTTACAATATGTCATTTGGGGAAACCTGTTGTGCCACTGGCTTGTTCCACTTAAATGGATTTGATCCACCCCCACCCCCTCCCCCACCAAACCTCGAACCTCCACCCCCACCACCTCCTCCTCCTCCCCCAAACAACTGTCTCTGTGCAGCGTATGCATAGCCTGGATTAGAAGATTAAAACAGATAACACAAATAATAATTATATAATCAGAATGAGAGCAACAATTTCCTTTTATTTCAATACGAAGATTAAAATAGCAAGAATATTGATAAAAGAGAACTTACCGGCATTTCCCCCTCTTGGATGTTCAAATTTGCAGTTATCACCGTACCTACAAATTCCCTGCATGAAAAATTTACAGACAACCATTGTGCAATTGTATGTTCCTTAGCTTCTTCACCGAGTTCAAGCCTAATGTCCACAATTCCTTAAAAAAGGAGCCAGGGTGTTATAATCCTTGATAAAAGCTTCTCAAGTCATAAATGGTTATATCTGACACATGTTCGTTGTAAGGCATGGTCTACAAACTAAGTGAAAAACTGAATTGTTTAAAAACTTGCAGTTCGTGCACTTTCGATTCGAATTTGCTCACGATCCGGATTCTTACAATTGGGTTTAAATTTAGTTTCGTTTATTTATATCCGATGTCATTAGGCAATAAAATCTATTATCAAGATATCTTAGGTAAGATTTAATTAAAGGCGTGCTTTTGTCATATCTCAAACAATCTGCTGACAGCATGCATACATTTTGAATTGTTTTGCAAAAACAGAATTTGTCTTTTCTGTCAATTTTATGTTGATGTTAAGTTTGTTTGCTTGGCTTTAGGCTAAAATGACCAATGAGTCATATACAGGCGTAGGTTGCTTTTTCTTTCTTGATGCGAGGTTTGACTGTAAATTTCATTTTAAGCACAGAAAGATTGATTTCTGCTATGTCGTTGATGCTGATCCAAGTTTTCCAGTCTTAGCATATGGAAGCTTTGTGTGTGTTTGTGATGAAATTAAGCCCTGTTTACTCACTTTAGACTGTTAATCAGTACATCTAAAATCAGAGATAAATCATAGTAGCACTGTCATCTTTGCCAAAAAAATTCAATAAGTTTTTGAATTGATTTTTTTTCTCTATGTGAAGGCATGGACAGGGAGTGGCAACTTGGTAAAACCCTGGCCGAGTGCAACAGGTATATGCTTGACAACCAGATAGACTGTGATGTCACCTTCAGGGTGGGGGAGATCGGGGAGGTGGTCATGGCACACAAGTATGTACTGGGCAGTCGTAGCTCTGTGTTTTATGCAATGCTGTATGGGCCCCTGGCAGAGAAAGGAGACATTCTTATCACAGACATGGAACCCCACACATTTCAATGTCTTCTCAAGTAATTGTTTAGATTTCTTTATGGTAATTATTAGAGAATTTTATATTGAATACCAGTTCATTTTTATGCAGAAAGTTAAGCTTTTTAAATGGGAGATTTTATTTTATAATGTTCATGAATTTGAAATAATTTTTCCTGAAATTGTCTTATCAAGAGTTTTTCATTATGCTCAATTTCTGGTATTTAGATTTTCAACAAGTAAGTTGGAAACCAGCAAAATTTGTATTTTTTACATGAATTAATGCAAAAACAAAAATATATAGACATTAAAAGATGTAGACTTAACCTACAAGCACTCTTAAAGTATAGCTAAAAAAGTTTGATTTTTGATTCCTATTCATGCAGCACTTGCAAATAAACTGGCATTGTTATGTTGATTTGAAATGAACAAATTCTGATTTCAGGTACATCTACACAGAGGATGTGAGTTTATCTGGAGATGATGTTCTGGCTGTTATGCATGCAGCAAACAAGTATGCAATGGTAGGATTAGAGGACAGGTGTGTCAACTTCCTGATGCAGAATCTAACTGCCGAAAATGTTTGCTCCGTCCTGGAAAGTGCTCACTGCTTCAGCAAAGAGTCCGTAAGGAGCCACTGTGTGGAGTTTATCAAGGACTGTCCCGGGGCCTTTGAATCTGAGAACTTTCTCTCACTCTGTGTTGAATGTCTTCGCAAAGTTTTGCTGTTGGATGACTTGGTGATGGATGAGGAGGAGATATTTCATAGAGTCATGCAGTGGGCTTCAGTTCAATGTCAGAATTCAAACTTAGAGGACAATGGACCCAACAAGAGGAGTGTTCTAGACAACTGCCTCTACTGCATACGCTTCCCCATTATGAGTATGCATTTTTTCAATGAAACAGTTTGTAAGGCAAATGTGTTATCAGAGAAAGAGACAGAAGATGTTACAAGACAAATGACAGAAGTGAAAATTTGTCAGACCAAGTTTTGTGTTCGAAAACGTAGAGGAACAGACCAATACAGCTGCAAACGATTCTCCTATGACAGAATTGATGTCAAATGGGGACGAAAGACGGGGAGGATTGACTTTTATGTTGACATTCAAATCATTCTCACTGGGCTCCTACTGTATGGAGGCCATCACACAAACACCCAGACACTTTCTGTGTATGCTGCCCTGGAAGATAGTGATAATGATACAGTGTTGACAGATGTGACAAAACAAGTCAATGTAGAACCAGATAAAACCATTTTCAACCTGAAATTTCCGAAGTCAATTCGGCTTGAGCCTGATGTAAGGTATTCTGTATTTGTACAGAAGGATGGGTGGGAGAGCCACTGGGGAGATGCGGGGATGGCCAGCGTGGTCACACAGGACGTCAACTTTTACTTCTTGACAACATACAAGTCGGAACAGACCAATAGGGCACGTGGCCTCATTCCAGGTCTATTGTTTACCAAAGGGTATACAACAAATGTAAACCAAGAATCTCTGGGGGTGAAGAGAAAGTTGGAGGATGTTGTTCAGTTCAGTGCTTGTTAAGACACATGACACAAATTGATGTTTGTTCAAATTGCCTTAAATTGAGGTTTTGCAACTTTATTCTTTTTGATGGCCAGACAGGTATATATAGACATATTTAATCTATTTAATTTTACACGCAAAAGGGTTGTATTTTTAATAATATTTTTTGTTCATTTGTTTTTTTAATTTTACTTAATTGTTGTGAATGATGTTAAATGATTGATCATAAGAATTTCCTTTGCATTATATGTTCATATAACATTTTATCTACTAATGGTATATTGACAAGGGTCTCTCTTTTGTTTGCTACAAAGATGCAATACACATTTCTCTACAATACTACAGGTAGACCATGTAGTGAAAGAAATCCTTTATACCCAGTAATCTAAATACCAGGTGATGTCAACCGGTACACAAGTGTTTTTGTTGTTGCTACTGAGGGAAGATATTAGAAAAATAGGTTAAATATGATCTGAAAACATTGATTAATGATACATTTATTGAGTAGCCATCCCTTTTTGTTATTTTTTTCACATAAATTTTTTTTCCAAGTGCAGCAACAAGATTACTTACGGTACATGTATATACTTTTTGTCTTATTCCACTTTAATTCAGATTTTGTATCCTAAATTGGATTGGTTTAGATTTTTCTCATATTTGAAAATACATACTAGTATTGTTTTGCTCATACTAGGAAATCCTGTTAACACCTGTATCAGCTTACTTTAATATCATGCATTTAAATTTTTAATTTACAAGTACATTCAAGGATGAAAGGTAGAGATATTATACAACAAGGCATGTACACCAATATCTAGTACAGGTAACAAATTGTAACTATCTTTGAAATTTCTTATATACTGTCATTAATATTAAAATTAGCCATGAATCAGTACTTAATCTTGATCATCATGATAGGTGCAATCAACCAACAGTCTATTTGACATCAATTCAAACTTTTCCCCCCTAATTTACTGCAAATTCCTTATTTTATGCGAGAACTTCTTTCGGCGGTTCCACTCTTTTGTATCAAATCAAGAGCACCAATTTTTTGTTATAATTTCATAAAGTTCAAAACTGAAAAAAAGCGAGATTTTAAAATCTGCAAAGGTTGCTTCTTGCGATTTTATGCAAATATTAATTCCTTGCATTTAATAAGGAATCTACACTAATAGGGAGGGGTTTTACTTCTTGCAAAATAAAACTAAAAAGTCTGAAATTATAAAAGATTTTATTTTGTAAAATGATGGAGACAATCTAAAAAAAACATCATACATATTTTAAGTACATGATGTTTATTTACAAAGTCAAATGAAAAAACATAGATCCTCCACTCCATCTCATGGATAAATGATACTTTCTTTGAAATAAATTGCCTACATAACCCAAAACAAACTTTTTAAGATGGATGTGTTCAGCTTCAATGCTTTATTTAAGGTCAACATATGAAAACTATTTCCAGCGATATATTTATACATTTGTATGTTGTTAATGAAAATGAAAATTTTTCCCAAAATAAAACTTTATACAGGAATCAATCAGTTCAGCTTATATTTACTGTACATTTTTGTTTTTACAAATGTATTCATTACTTTAATACATTGTATGAAATGATGTGCCTAAAGGACTGATCTCCATGAGAATGCTTGTTGTGAACAAATATAATGAAGTCAGTTGTACATTTGACTATGAAATAGTCCAAACAATGCATTCCTCAATTCCTCATTTACGATTACCTCCCTTTCTCTCCTCAAACAACTTTCATTACCATCTACACGTATCTCCTGTGCTACAATGTCACAAACACAATGGCTGCTGTACAACACACACTTTCACTTCTTCCACTTCTCTGCATGCTGAAAGGAGGTCATGGGACGACCCCCCTGTCCACATGTTCCCACCCCCACTTTACCGTTCACTGCATCAGGAGTGGCAAAGATACTCTTTTTAACTTTGCCTTTGTTTGTTTTGGAAAATGTCTGGAAACATGTGAAACAAGAATAAAATACTCATAAAAGTTTTCTTTATATACTGATAAAGTAAAACAAAAATATGAGATTATTTATGGTAACTCAATTTATCTGTAACATGTTGTATACCACACAGGGTGCACCACTAAGCTACATATTACATGTACATGATGAATATCATTGTTTAGATAATTTAAGCCAGGAATTTATAGATAGCTATAATATCCAGTTCATGGTATTTAACATTTGAATCCAACCACCACAGTGGATGGGTATCATGAGATACCTACTTTTGTATTGAAGTCCAGCCATTTGTTCTTCTCTGTCTCTCTCTCCTCTTCCATCTGCTTGAGGCGCTGAGCCTTCTTCTGTTGCTTCTTTCTCCTGTATTCCTTCTGTTCTGCTATTTGATCTCGTCTACAATGACCAAAAAGAACCATTCAATTGGAGACTTGGATTTCAACTTACAATATATGAACTGTAAGACTTGCAGAAGAAGTGAGGCTTGTTGGAAAATGGATATTAAAATGAAGTGTAAATTGTTTTATATATATTGACAAGTGACCCATCAAGAAATAGTTCAAATCCATGCACTTCCTCGTAGATCATTCTATCGGTATTTGGTTTAAGGGTAAAATACATTGGGTGCTCACACATGTACATCCTAATTATCATGTTTTACTTACTTGGACTTGGGCTTCTTATCTGCATCCTTTTTCTGTTGAGATGGATCAATCTTCCGTAATAATTTAACCTTAAATAAAAAATCATAATATAATTTAGATTAGCTGGTTTTATTTTTTCTCACATCACAAGGCTTTTAACTGAGACACATTGTGTTTATCCCTGGTATTCCTGGATAATATAATCTATCTTTGTAAACCTAAGAACATTGAAATACCACAGGTTCTGCGATCATCAGCCCATTGAATGACAAAGAATTGCTATTATTCTGAAGATGATCTGTCCTATATATTTTAATGTCCTATATGCCACACTTTGAATAAAGAATATAACATAACCTGATTGAATCTACAAAATATTAAATAAACCCCAAGACAACAGCTTTCCTCATTACCTCAGTTACATCTGTGTTTCCATAACTGTCAAAAGTAATGGCACATGTCCCATCCTCCAGTATTTCATCAATCTTTGCTTCATAATACCTGTCAGAGAGGAGAAAATGGAACAGATTTTAAAAAATCTTACAATAATTAAGAGATGCACCATAAATTTTTTTTTATGTGTCACAAAATTTGTGAAAATGTGTACCTTTTTTTTTTAATTTGCGTCAGTCATTTTTTCGCAATTTAAAAAATTTGTTGTAGCTAATACTGGATATAATTTTTGTGTATTTGATATTTTGTGATGTGAAAGTGATCAGGAAAACCCCCTGAAAACAAGAGCATCGTGAAATTACCAGATATACCGTATAACTACACCATCCTTATAAATCAAACACAATAAACAATGCCCTACTGGAGAACATCCTCTGAGCGGTGATATGTTTATGTATAAAAGACTTCAACTTACTGTCCATCTTTGGACCACACAGCCAGACAGGGGTCTCCCACCTTCCACTCTGCTGGCGCAATGTCCTGTAAAGATCCAAGACCACTTCCTGATGCACTAGCATCGACTGCGATGGCTGTCAACTGCTTGTTTCCAACCAATTCCTCCGTCAGATCAATGACTTCCTACAAATTATACAGCATTCTGAACATATTAGCATACCGAAAATGAAACTTGTTTTATTCTATACAAAATTTTAGTTTGTACAATTGTATCTCTGTTTCTGATATTTTCTTTTCTTACGCAATGCCAAACTTGACGTTGCTAATTTAACAAGTACCATGATGCCCTAACTTTGGTACAGAGTTGAGCCCCCTTCTGTACTTACTCATCGGGTTTCTCTTGACACAACGGAATTACAAGAAAATCCATGTAGAACTCGTCTAAAAATATAAGACTCTATACACATTAAGATGTTTTGGATTGATAATATATCCACTACTTTAGCACTTACATTGAGCCCAACCCTCTTTATATCTGACCCCAGGTCTGGGATTTCAAATAATATGTATATTAATAAGAATATATTTGATTTATTCAGTCTTATCTTTTTCGTAATGTCTCAAAATTTTGTAAATAAAAGAAAATAAATCTTTAGTTTTTGCCACTTGTCAAAACCAAAATGAAAAAAAGTGATAATCTTTATTAAACATGTTTTAAAACTGTGTCCAGATACATTTTGATGAAAAAAAATTGAAATGCATGATACATGTTTACTTGTATTACAATTAGACATACTTCAGACAATCATCTATTATTTTTGATGGGTGCGATATATTATATGGTAATACCCAACCCCACCCACTAACACCTTGAGTGAGAACAGGTGTGTTCCACCATTGACTCACCTGGAGATCTTTTTTAAGCTTATTGAGATCTTCATTATCTGGATCTGTTGTCAGTGATGCCTCCACCTAAAAAAATAAACCTTTAGTAATATTTCATAAATTTTACACTGTCAAATACAGTCTAAATATCATGCTAATATTTCAAATTATGTCATGCAAAATGGTGAGACTCTCCAGTACATGTAATACAGCCAAACTTTGTTATCTCGAACTAGATGGGACTGTTTAAAAATTTCGAGATATCCGAGTATTCGAGATATTGAGGGTAAAATACTTAAAAAATAAGTGGTTGGGACTTACAAATCACTTCAAAATATCCATTGTATTCGAGATATCAGTATTCGAGATATCAAAGTTCAACTGTATATACAAAATCAAAGCACTCTTTCATGGTTTACTAACACGATAGGTACATGTACAGATATAAAAGTACATGTATGTACTTTTATATCGCCATTACTGTTTACCATGACACGTGATTGGGATGTGTGAACATGTGTTGGGAGGTTATTGGAGTTAACTGGGAGTGTGTTGATAGTAATAAATCGGCATGTATTGTATTTTTTTTTGTATTGTATACACAGAGGACGACCTAGGCAATCGATGTTAATTGTTTTAGATAAGGAATGTCAAATGAAGCAACTGACCCGATCACTTGAAAATCATTAAACAGCTAAATGTCTCTGAGATATGGTATGTAAAAACAACACATTTTCACTTTACTATGATTAAAAATTCCTTTAAAATCTGTTAGTCTTTTAATTGTTTTAAGAATTATATTAATCTCAGCGTAACTATTTCTAAACGATTTCTAGCGTTAACCATGGTGGCTACAGCGAATGCATTGGGAAAAAATGTGGATAAACATGAAGGTTAGTACAATAAATTGTTAAGTGTATTGTAAACCATTTGTATAATAACATTAACATTATGATAAACACTGCATTTAATAATATATATATGTATACTATCATATTTTTGTAGGCCATTGTCTAAAGAAAGAAAGTACATGATTGTATATGTTTCCTGGTTGCAGATTCTTTTACCATGGACCTGGATTTTAAGCACACTTGTTGAAAGTTTTACATTTGTTATTAACAAAGAAATAACGGTAAACCTTTTTGTTTCATACCGAGAGCAGCGAAGCGACGCTTAATGGTAACACATATATTTAAGAAAATCATCGAAAAATGAGAATTGAATCAAGGGTACTAAGGGCCAAAAAATTTTCTTCCAGCCCTGGGCGCCACCATATTGGCCGCCATTTTGTTTTAAAAATGTTAACTCGATCATTAAATGACTGCTGGTTTTCGATGTTTTTAACCCTGAAACTCAATCAAAAACTTCCCAATGTTTCATTGAAAGTAATTAAAATAAAAATAATTGCCTGTGCAAACTATACAACTTTTAACAGTTATTTAATCAAGAAATACGACTAGTTTCACATATGACTTAACAAATTATTAGATGGAAAATAAAACCATTAACATCAAGGAACCGATATTTTAGAGACTGAATAAAGTAGGAAAAATAAAATTCATCAACTTGGGAAAATTATAAGCATTGAAAGAAGAATAAAAAATTCTCAGAACTTTTTTCGGCTATTTCCGAAGACAAAACTTTTATGTTTAACGTATAAAACATGACGTCATAATGAAGACTGAGCACGCTGCATTTAGTTTAACTTTGGCATATGATTTGAGTAGATAGGCAGATCCTACTGTGTGTGTTTCAAATAAATTTTGTTGTACAAAAAAATCTAACTGCACTGTGTTATAAATCTGCGCTCGGTCCAACGGTCACACCGTTTTCATATTATGTTTTAGCTTGTTTGGACATATTGAATAAATTAATATAACATACAAAAAAGAAAGACACATTATGTTTTCACGACTAAATGTCGCGAATTTGTAGACATGAAAAATGTCGTTCACGAAAAATCCCCCCATGAAGATTCTCAGATGTATGTCTTTGTCACATCTGAGTTATATTCAATCCACTATATGATTATATACAGCCATTAATCAAACAGAACATTATCAAGGCATTCAAAATCAATTAACCACATCATCTATTGATCTTATGTTATTTTACCTGCTGTAACTGCAATTTGTATGTTGCTAAATTTTCTTGAAGTTCGTCCGCCATTTTTATTTTACAGAAAAATGGAAAATAATAACCAAATCAAAGTTGGACCATTCCCGGAATACCACCGTTAACGTCAATTAACTTGATCATTAATCTATTTGAAATAAATAAATATAAACAATGAATGCTTACATGACCCAAATAATTTTGACTATATTTTATTTTATCGGAAAATCACATTAGATCACGTGATATGTCATTTTTTTTCAAAATGGCGGAAGTGTAAGTGGGTGGGAGATTTATTACGAAAACATTGCGATGGGAAATGTGTTTTGTTAGGTGCGCACTAACTAACAAACGAAGATGCATTTTTCAATACCAGATACACAAGATTTAAAAGACGAATCTGGATCAACTTACACGGTAAATGACAATATATGGTTTCTTTGAATGACATTTAATGATTTATAATGCGGACCATTATGACATATGTCAGTACGGGCTTCATGTGAATATTTCAAGACCTTGAGAAGATAATTACTGTTATCATGGTATTGTAAATGATGTGACACCATGTCTACAACAATGATTTTAATATGTCATCTGCCGAATGTGCTTGATCGTAAAAATACTAAATCCATGGTTTTTTAGTATTTGCTTGAAAGATAGTTGTTTTAAAATGTTAGGATGGCTAGACAGAGCACCTGACTAGAGATTCAGCATGTTCAGGGGGAGAGGTTTTGATTGCTTGTTTGGTTGATCATTTTTCTCTCATCCAGTTACAATATTGATATAACGTAGTCCAAACATAATAATTCATACTGTATACTGTATTATGATATTAATAATGTTGTGTAATTTGTATTTAACCTGTTATAAAATCAGATTTTATGGTGTTGAAATCAATATTGTTTGAACTTTTAAAAATCATACATTTTATTTTACCAATTTATGACTGAATTTTAATCCCATAACCATCTATATTTATTCTGGTACTTTTTACAAATACAGTCAAATTTGATAAAAATAAACTGGTTAAAATTCCACAGGTGCTTGAGGACAGGACCGACACCCCCCCCCCCCCCCCCCCCCCCCCCCCCCCCCAAGTATAGTAAAACATGGTTATACTTATAGCGAACACACTGATAATGAATTGACGATGTGATTTACATTCCCCAAACTTTTTTACATGTTGTAAACTTGACGGATATAACAAATATTGCTTTTAATGAAGTAAAATCGCCTGTCCCTGGCACTTCGTTATAAGTGTGTTTTACTGTATAGACCCTTGGGTCTTTACTCCTGTTTTTCATTAAATTATCCTCTTATGACATATTTCTAATCTTATTTATACATTCATTGCTGCATTTGCACAAAATTTAATAGTATGAAATGTTACTCTTCAGCCACTAATAGCCCCTTCCCACACAACAACAACTAAAATTTACAGTGTTTTCTTTTCTTAATATTTTAATATCTAATTTGACATTGCTTAAATTTCTGTAGCAGTCTTTCTATCAAGTTGAATTTGAAGCAGAGAACAACTTTTTTAAGTACCTTTAAGCATGTTAAGAGCACCCCTAAGATTGGCAGTTTTGAGATGAATCACTGGACACAACTATACATGATAATTTAAAATTAATTAAATACCAGTAATTATTTATTAATTTATACCAGTAATTGATAACTGATCTTGATACAAGAATCCAAAGGACAGGGTGTGATAATCAATCAATGTGAAATTAAGTGAAGATGCTATTAATAAGTACCAGTACATCTTAGGAAGTCTTGATTTATTTATAACAAGTAATAGTTCATTTGCTTGTTTATTTAACAGAGCTTCAACATTCACATCAATGGAGTGTTCCACTGCAGTGTACGGTACAGTGCTTTGCACCAATTTCATGAACAGGTATGTGTAAATTTGTCTATTAGGCTGCCCAAAATTAATTCTACATTTAACGTCACTTGAAAATACCAAACCTACGAGGAAAAGCGATAAAATTAAAACAACAAAATTTTCAAACAAATGATTTTTATTCATTTACGTTAATACAAATACAGTGAGTATTAAAACTACATGTAAATTATCGCTTTCATAGTGATTTTTTCAGATAATCCCATTGAGTATCTGACTTATAGTCCATAATTTGCTCTAAACATTTCAAATTTCTACAGATTACAGTATTTTAGTATAATCAAACTGGTAAAAATCAAATTCAAATAGGGGTTTGTTTGTTTATTTCAAAACCCAATTTCTCCTAAACCTACGCGCGTGGGTTATGTTAAACGTAGAATTAACTTTGGACAGCCTTAAGAGCATTTCTAGATACATAAAATTCAGAGTTTCAGAGTTCTCAGGAGGACAGCACTATTTTCAAAAACTTTTTTTTAATTAGCTCAAAAAGGAATTTGGTGGATTATCAATGCCACCATTCCCTCCCAAAAAATTTCTGTCACTGACGCCGGCCAAAGTTGACGAGCGGCGACAGCTATTGGAGAGGTTTATTCAAATGGGTGAGTAAGAAAACTATGAACGATTAAGATACACTTGTATTATAATTGATATCTACACCAGCTGAGAACACACAGTCAATAAATTTTGGAAAATTACCAAGATTATTAACTAATCAGAAGTGCATGTTAAGAGGAAGAATTATCATATATTTTATTTAACCTGATTTTGAATTGATGTAAAAAAAAATTGATAACAAAATTAACTTATATGACATAATTGTTCAGAATTACATGTATTATGTAATTTTCATAATACCAATAATAGAACAAAACATTAAATATCAGTTATAGATATACAGTCAAACTTTCTTATCTCAAACTAGATGGGACTGTTTAAAAACTTCGAGATATCCAAGTATTCGAGATAACAAGGGTAAAATGCTTAAAAATAAGTGGTTGGGACTTACAAATCACTTTAACATATCCATTGTATTCGAGATATCAGTGTTCGAGATATCAAAGTTCAACTGTACATATACTAGGTATTTGAGCTGTAATTGTTTTACTTTGTAGTGAGCCAGGATCCTCAGATATCAAATTCGGACACATTTAATGGATTTTTCCTTAAAGCTCAACAGGTACATGTATATTACATTGTAATTGTATATTATATCTGTGACCATCAGACCGATTCAATCACCAGCACCTGATAGGTCAGTTTGTAGAGCACCTGACTGGAGATTCAGCCAAGGGGCCTGGGTTTGAATCCCAGTCTGGGCTGTCATAATTCTCCCATCCTCATACATATCTAAAGACTAAAGAAATTGTGCAATCATGTGAATTTAAGCCAGAATTGCTTTTTAAATTCAATGATGTGAGAATTTAACCATGAACATAAAAATCGATGGCAATGCAAGACACAATTTTTGATCGAACAAATATTGGTAATCCACCCATTTCCCACGGACATCATATATGATCACAGTTAAACCCAAGGTTAAGTTACCTCCTTAACTTTTGTGACACAAATAGAAGATGAAACAAATTAATTTCACATGCATGTTAATGCTTGTACAATGTATAATGGTAAGACTGTCGGTCAGGAAACTATTCTGATTTCGTTTGTACCCTAATGACATTGGCATTGTGAGAAGCATGCAGTTGAGGAAGTATAATAGTACGGATTTCCAATATACATGACATAGGCAAGCCAAGCCCATAGCATCTTTGTGATGTCTCATTCGGTTTTTAAAGAGATGATGTTTAAAGATAATTGTGAGATGAAGGGTTTTTCCTGGTTTGTTGAAAAACTTCCTTTACATCGACACAAGTACCATTAATTACATTAACATACTTCAAAACCTTGTTATTGCATCCTTAAAAGTAATTGATGAACTACATGTTATCCAAAATTGACAATAAGCCATACAATATCAAGTCAATTGGTTTCCTCTCGATTTCACTGTCTGTCTGTGTGCTAACCTGATTTTCTGCTCCAATTCTCTTCATGTGTATGGAACTTGCTAGAGAGCTTTGTAGATTAAGTTAAATCATTAACAATTTGTCTGAATTGTTCATATTTCCCCATTATTGGGATATCTTTATAATTACTTCAATCATGATTGCCATATACTACTGGTACTTGTAAATACATGTACCGGTACTTGCTATAGATGTCCTGTGATAACTATGATAGGAAACACGCTATAGCTTTAAAATCTTTAAAACTGAAATAAATCTTATTTTTACCATAATTTTTTAAAATGCAGTTTGTGATACATGTATATATATAGTTATTTATCCCTGGTTCTTGACCTTTGCAGGAGACGCAAAAAGAGGTGTCAGAGGCCACCTCTCTGGATGTCTACCTGATGAACGGCCACAAAATCACGATCAAAATAATGTCAACAGACCAAACAGAAGATGTTTTAGAGGTAATCCTTATTAATTACTATACTTTCCCATTTACCATGGCATGAATTCAGATTCCTTAATTAAAGGAGAAAGGAATATCTCACACTAAGTTAAATTTAAAATAACAGAGGTTTAAAACGTTAAAATACATACTAACAGCAGGTTTGTAAATGTGCATGGCTAATAAAATAATCTGTACATGTAGATTCTCAGGCTGAAAATTTCAAAATAAAGTGGGACAGGAAGGAACTTGTATCATTTATCCATTGAAACCTTCAGTGTAGGGCATCCTCCTCATGACTTTTGGTAGATAGGTTGAGCCAGAGAATACTACTGTCCTATTTAGACTTTGGATTCACAGATAGAACTATGTGATGGGATTGTAAAGTACTAGTACCAGTATTTTGAGAATATATGTCTATTTAAGGATTTGGACTCACAGATAGAACTGTGTTATGGGGTTGTATGGTACCAGCATTTAGAGAATACTCACTGATACATGTAGAACTGTGTAATGGAGATATATAGTACATGTACTTAGGGTTGGATACTGTTAAGAATGAAACAGTACAATACCATACCGGTTTTTTTTTAAACAATATGGTATTTTTAAGGATATGGTACTAGACCTCAATAAATGAGAATGATGATTCGATTTTTAATAAATGTGTTTTTGATCTTTCAGTGTTATAATTTATAAAGATAGTATTATATATTTACAATAAAATATGAGTTTACAAACTAATAATATGTTTCAATCTTTTAATAAAAGATCAACAAACAAATAAATTGAATCTCAAACTGATTTGACTTGAAACATAAATAATCACAGGTTCACAACCTCATTTAAAATTGTACATGGTTGATATCGATTTTGTGTTTGATTCCCAAATAATTGGCAATGGTTGTAAACATTTATTGTCGGAGTAAAATCTAAACACTTTTATTGTAACTGTATTTTAGTTTTTTTTAAAATTTGATTTATTACTTTTATTTAAATATTGGTTGTAGAATCAAGTATTGTACTAAGAATGATAAAGCACATATTTCGCAAATTAGCGTATCCTTTCAATACGAGGAAAATTTGATTTTAGTGAGTCTGAAATCATTTTTAAAAATATTTTAAGGTTCTCCGATCCTCAGCCTAAAAGTATTTTTTTTATCATAAAAATGTTAATTTTCTTTTAAACTTTATCAATGAAATGAAATAAAATGAAATTTTTTTATGGTATCCATGCATTTTACAAAGTTATTTCAAATTTGCCTACGATGTATATAATGGAAAAAATAAACAAGCTGATTTTGAAAAAAAAGTACCGGTGCATCGGTGGCTTGACTCTTTACCAACAAGTAATAGAATAGTAGTTTTCTGTGGATCCACTATGCCAAGCATGTAGTTGTGTGACTTATGGTAATATTAACACTAGAATACTAATTAAAAAATGTACAAAAGTCAGATTTATGGTACAAATAAAAGAAAGCCGGATAATTTAGAGTCATCGAACATTGCTGAGGATCGGAGATTGTTAATGTATAAAAAGGTTTCAAAGATGCAGAAATACCATTATTAGTACAGGTATTAAATGAAACGGTATATTACTGGTATTTTTGAAGCAACTATTCAGTAGAGTATTGGTACCGTGTACCGGTATCCAACCCTACATGTACTACTATAGTATTTAGCAGAGAGACTGACAGATAGAATGGTGTGATAGAATTTAGTACAACCAGTATTAGTAGAAGTATTCAAAATGTAATGTGTCTTTTTCAGGCTGTTGCTTCACAGATAGAACTGCCAGATGAATTTGTATATTACTTTGGTTTATTTCTTGTTCAGAAAGAGGATGGAGGAGATAATTCTAGTAAGAGTAAACTGTTTATTATATACTGTAAACTATTTTATTTGAAGTAACTTGATTTTACAACATTTTAACATAGACATAATTTAGTACATTTCTGAATGTACCTAGTTATATGCATGATATTTAGTAATGTACTTGATTAAACTGAAGCTGCTTTCTTCTCTAAAAAAATGAAGTTAAATAGAATACCCAGCAAAATGTATGACATTTACTGTAATTTTGTCAGTGGTAAAGCATTAGTTTTTCACTATGTTATCATTGAAGTGTTCTGTATCCAATGGTATGCTATCCAATCAGCTATGGATACCTTTTATGTATGATTTCTAACTAAATGCACTAGAATACTTGTTCAGCTATATGATGTACCGGTATCATATTATTTACTGAAGTATTTATTCAACTTTTATTCTTACACAGTTGTGAGGAAACTTCAGGAGTTTGAATCCCCGTTCATTTCTCTGAAGTATGCCAGTAATGTGGGCACCCACAGAATAGTCCTACGCAAGAGGTACCAACTTAAACTTGTAAAACTCCTCAGTGATGATGATTTTCTCTTCAATAGCGCAAAGCGCAGAGTAATCTTACAACAAACCATTGAAGGTCATGTTCTTTGATGTAATGAACTTTCTTATTTGCATGAAAGATAAAATTTATCAACCAATCACAATAATCGTGCAAAGTCGGCTCGGGGGGTAACATTGTTTAAGAATGGTGTCACAATATCACTTACAGAAAAGCGTAACTTGCCATCTGATTGGTTAAAAGAAAGTTTATTCTGATGGAACATGACCATCAGTAGTTCATTGTTAGACCTCTCTGCGCTTTGTGCTGTTGTAGAAATCTGGGCTGCGTTTTACAAAAGAATTTAGGACAAAGTTGTAAATATTTTAAGTCTCATGGAATAATCTTTAATGAACAACATTTACATAAAACCATTTATAAACAACTATTTTAATTTCCATAATTATATTAAAGCCAAAGGAATCTCAAGAAGTGTTATGATTTTTTATATACTTACATCCAAGCGTATCCAAAATCTTATTAAATCCAATGTCCGAAAGTTTTGCTTCTATAAACTGATCTGTTATATTGTCCCATCCATGCTGTCATCCTCGTTTGGATTACCAAATCTCTCGAAGAATAAATCGATAAGACATCGAAAGTCGTATTTATGGCAGTGCTTGTAGTAGAGCACATCATCATTTTCTATAGTTTTTCAACTTTAAGATTCGAAAACAGCGTATGTTGTTGAAGACAATCAACGTTTATACCCTACTACTAAAGATTAGTCAATTGCCGGTGATTTCTAAATGCAGATGAGACCAAGAATATAAGGTAAAAAAATATTTTTGGAGCGCGAAACGGAATGAAATTTTCCGGTCGCGGGAAATTTAAAATAATATTATTTTTGCACTTTTGTTAAAATACGAGTGCGGGTCCGACAAACAAGAAATCTTATTGGTGTGGCCTAAGTCGTAAGTTCTTTTGTAAAACGCAACCCTGTATTTTAATCAGATTGTTAAACATGTACATTTTTCAGAAAATGACTGGGTTCAGAGTGTGTTGTTGACTTAATAAGTACGTGTATAAATGATAGAACACTTGGAGTAAGTGACACATGTTCAGAATGTAATTAAACTTTGAAATATAACCCAGCTGAGAAGTAGGATGGGCAAAATCATTGTAGGATTGTTTTCACAACTCTACAAATGGTCAATTATCTATGCCTAATAAAACTTATTAAGCTGTTGCCTTATTATGTGACTGTTAATTTGATAGAAGGAGTCTGATAATTTTTCCTGATAAATAAACATGTAAGAATATGTGTTGAATAAGACGATAAAAATAGTTTACATATGTATGGTTTTCATCTAATGATATATTAAACTGTTTCTAGGGTTACCTTTAAAATTTTGTTTGCTCCCCAAAATCTGCAATTATTTGGGGTTGGTAGATAGGGAAATTTGTTTTCTTTCAAAGTGAATTTCAATCTTCCCGAATATACAAAAATAAATGTGAAAATAACATGAACCTTTTGAAAATTAGAGATGAAGGTTAATTTTTTTATTAAAACCTTTGAGTCTGTAACATTTACATTCTTTTGATTGGAAAAGGGCAAAGAAGTGATTATTTAAAGGTGGCCTAATGCTAAATCACTATCCATGCATATATGATAATTCTGTTATCTTTCAGTACCTGGGACCTGGCATATGAGGATGACTTGCTGGATAACAAGATCGCCATGAATCTCCTTTATGTTCAGGTACCATATCTCATCTTGTTGTGAGTAATATCCATATATATACAAAGTACCCGGCGTTCTATCATGGTTTCTGTGAGTGTTCATTGTGACACTATTTATATCGATAATATTTAACATTTGATTTGATTAAATTCTTGAATTCTTTTTTTCGTGTTTAAAGGCAGTAAGTGACATTGAAAGGCAGTGGACCCTGGGTACAAAGGAACAGCTTCGTCACCTAGCAACACTCCAGCAGAGGGGCTCCAAACGGGAGGTAAAGTATGATCTATTGACAATATGCTAAAACAAATTCCATCTCAAGGAAAGATTCTCTCGATGGTAGTTTACAAATTGATAATCAAATATAGGTTATCTTTCTTTCTCATATCTGTGATACATTATCATATTTCAAAAATAAAATTGTAAATCAAATTTTTTGTTGATAAGTTTAATATACAGAGTGATATAGAAATGTGTATGGGTATGAAATGTATACATAAGAATATTATATCAACTATGCATAAAAATGTTAGATATATATAAATATTTTTTCTTTGAGTGAAACCAATAGAAATGATTATATCAGAGTGTGTATTTTTGGTTTTCAGTACTTGCGTCTGGCTCGGACCATGAAGTACTATGGATACATCCAGTTCAAACCCTGTGTCACAGACTACCCTAACCCACACTCGCGCGTGTTTGTCGCCGCTGGGCATCGAGAACTCAACTTCAGAATACAAACAGATTCTGCAAGTCTATTTGAATATGTAGCACTATTTTTGGGCTAGCACATTGATGATTTGTAACCATAACAGAAGCTAACTGTGAGCACTTTATTTTAAACAGAGCACAATGAAAGAAGGGAGCTTCAAGATCACCAGGATGAGATGTTGGAGAATCACAACGTCTGTAAGTGACCTACCCTCTGGATACAATTTAACTTTTATGGTCACTTAAACTTCTGAAAATATCTGTGACATCTGCGTACCACATGACAAGCTATCTAATCATTACAGAAAACAAACTGTTTGAAGTACCTAGAATAAATACAAGAAAGGCAAAAAATGTAAAATGTCCCATAATTCAGAAACGTTTGATCACTCCTTTACAGCACCATTGATATAAGTGATGATTTTTATGATATTGAGCATGAATGATAAGATTCTATGAGTACTTGTTACTGATTTAAAAAAAAAATTTTGGCAATAAAACTGATATTAAACCATAGATTACAAATGGGTTGTTACTGAAAATTACAGTGTAGTGTAAGATAGTTTAAATATTTAACTTCAATACTGGAAATTGAAATTGAACCTTCACTTGTGACTTTGTAGATGTCTGAATCTAACGGAGAGATCGGGATAGGGGGACAGCTCAGCAAGGCCAAGCTAGAGTTGTCCTTTGAATATTTAATGGCCAAAGATACACTGAAATGGATTACCATAACAACAGACCAGGTAGGGGATAATAAAATTTAAATCAAATAAAATATTTGCATTATTGGATCATAATGGATATCATAATCAGTGGAATTTTTTAAAGAACTTTTATCAAAATCTTTATCTGTTTACAGCTGATTTTTGAAATTTCTTCCATCTACTGGCTGTAAATTTATTTTGCTTGATAAATACCCCAATATGTTGTGTTATAACTTAAGTTTCTATGTTCTTATATTTACAGGCCATTCTAATGAGTATGTGTCTACAGTCAATGGTGGATGAGCTGATAATGAAAAAGCAGGGCAAAAAAATGAAAAAGGTGACAACTCAAATTCAGAGAGTAAAATGTTCAAAATTAAATAAACATGAGACATCATACCATAGATAAAAGATATGCTTATTCTTTACTACAGTTACTAGATATTCTATAGCTTTATTATCTCTTTGCAGCCACAAGATAGATCAAAGTTGGATCCTCGCAGTGTTCAACAAGATAACGGTTACACTGGCAAAAATACAGATGTAAAAATATATTTATTGATAAAATTGTATTAACCTAATCCTTATCTTACTAAAATTCATTGATATTAATTTTCTCTCTTGATCATCATATAAATACAGTATAAAGTTACAGTTACCCATGATGTACATGTACATTTTATTGACCTTTAGGTCTTTAAGCAGTGTTTGTATTTTTTTCTCAGGGAAATCCAAAGGGCAAGAATAAAACGTTTGTTGAGAACAATGCCTTTGATACCATTGGTGATGATGACCTTTAGAACTTGCTACCACGGTGACCGTGGATGACCGATTTTTTCCCAGGGAAATTCGGACTATAAATTTCATCACAGCTTCTAGTCAGAGAAGAGTGCAGTTAGTGCAAGAATCAATTAAAAAGTGTTCCTATACGGAGGTGCTACATGGACTAGATGGTAGTCCAAATCATTAAAAGCATACATGTACATGTGCAACTCATCAAGATTATACATAAATGTGCACTTGTTGACGCACTTATTTAGTTTATTCTATAGCTGAATTGCAGCAGAAGATGGTACATGTCATTCTAATATCAGTCCAATTCATATATTTTTGTGAAAAGCATTCCAGATTTTTTTTTAGAAATGTCAGGTGTAAAAGCAAGTACATGTAGTAATTTCTAGGTCCTGATCAGAGTCAAAGCCAAAGTGTTGATTGTAAATATATACATATTCCTTATATTGTAGTGTACTTTGTACATATGCACATATCGATTGATCAAATTCCCCTGTTGGGCCAGTAATAGGATTTTAATGAACTGAGTATTTTATGCATTCTTTACGTGTGTTGTACTGGTACATGTATGTACATATGCAGGTATATGTATTCATTCATTTTTCTTGAAGCTTATTTCATTCATTAACAAATACTGGTATAACATCGCTTGACATAGTCTAGATGGTCTGAATTCAATTCCTGTGTCAATATGGGATGATTCTTTGAAAACATTTCACCTTCAAGTTAGTTGTGATTCAAAATATGTAACTACTGAGATGTACGTTTGGTCTGATTTGATGAGTTTGTATTGATATGTTTATTGTTGGGCTGTGTCTTCCCCGTTATATAACTCGGTCAGGAATTTACCCTGCAATGCTATCATTTATTAACTCATTTTAAGAATCTTCACAATTCATCACAGTGTTTAATCTACATGTGCATTGTCATATTTGGCATGTATTTTAGCAAATTTTCTGATGCCACAGCAGGGATGAAACACACAGTGTTGTAATATTTATATCTTTTTGAGAAGTTTATTAGGGAAACAAACACTGACAACTTTCATGGATTTATTAAACCCAGTGTTTACATGTTAAACTTGGCTGTTTCATTGGAGATTTTTCATTATCAACACTTAAATTTAAGTAAAATCCAATCAATAAGCAACACATTTTATGACTGAATTCACCATCTTTTAAAAACAATGACCTGATATACGCTGTGTACCACAGTAGTGGTCCTGCTTTTAAGATATTGTCTCTGTGAATTTGATACCTGTGTGTGCAATGTGCAATATATCTGCTCTAAAAAGAGATGATGCTCATTTGAAAAAAAAAATCATTTTCATAACCTATAAAATTTCAGCATTCAATCGAGAAGAATATGTGCATGGTTTTTTTTTTTCAATAAAAGACCCCAAAACTAAAGTTAGAACTCAAGCAATAGTCATAACATGCAGGGCCCAATTATACGGTATAGTACACGTACATGTATAGATGTTGTTACTATTTTACCTGGACACTAAAGACCACCATGTTTATATCCACCATACCTTATCTGTTTTAATATATGTTTATTATGTGCCATTATTTCACCATTAGTTTTCTTATCCACTTTTCTACATCATCATATTTCTTATACAGTTACGCTAAGTCCCTGTTCACTCAAAACTTGCCATATAAATTGTATCTCGCAAAACAAATTTATGTATTTAGTTCATCATTGATAATTTTCAATGAAATAATTGTAATTATTTTATTTATTTCACAATATTGGCTCATCAGATTTGGTAATCAAGTTACACAAACATGTATTTATTCACAAAATGAATTCCTGAAGATACCCAACATTTACCATTATGTATAGATGCTTGGTAGATACCAATAGATGTAAGAATAGAGTATCTTAAAGACTTGGTGATTATGTACTCGGATAAGGCACTTGTGAGACCTATAAATGATTGAATTTCTGAAGCACATCTATGTACTCATAAATTAATGTGGGGACTAGAGAGATGTATTCTATTAAATTTGTTAAAAAATTATGTGTAAATTGTTAGTGATGAACTCTTTTCCTATATATATATTTATATATGTTTTAGCACATTGTTTTTTTTTGAGTAATTTTATGTTTTTAGTATAATGTATTTCCAAAATTTTAAGTACAAAATATCCAAAATGTATACTATACAGAGTTGATTATAATTTTAAAGTGTTTTCTACTTCTTTGCATAGTTTTGTTGTGGAACACAAAAGTCTTTCATCCTTCAAATAAATTTACATTGTTATATTAAAAGAACTGTACCAGGAACACAAAAAGATATATATATTACTGAAGTTTGAAATAGCATATCTTTATATCTAAATTTTTTGGTTTGATAATTACTACAAGTATTCAGCATTTCCATGTAAATCTATCAATAAACTCACATGGAGACTTTCTGTTACAGTACTACTTACTTCTTTTGACCTGTGACATTTTTTTTTTTTGAAATGAACCTGTAGTGCACTCACCTGTGTAATACTATGGAAATCAATACATGTACTTGCATGTGCATGTCCAATAACAGAAGATAAACCAGGGCTGAACGAGTTTACAAAAGAACTTGCATCAAAGTTGTAAATCTATTCAGTCTTAATGAATTTTCTTCAATGTACCAGTACATCTATCTATTCCAAACCTTTTCAGTCTTTAATCCATATGTTTCATTGGTATCAAGTTAAAACATTTTGTACTTTTGGAATAATAAGCTTCTGTAAACACATCCAAGAATTCTTACTGAGTCAGTGCCATACAGGTTATTGTTAGCAACGGTAGATGAGTAGTTATATCCCTTTGACATTTTCAGAAGACTTAAAATTGTTCTATATCTAACCATTTTGTTGATCCAAAAGAATCAAACTTATTGTTTACATTTAAAAGAAGAATATTTTATCATTGTTACATCATTCCATATATTTGTATACATGTGTATGTACAGATTTTGTCTCGAATGAGATGACAATAAAGATATACGTATAACAAATAAACTGCTTTAGTGGCATTTGTGTTTCTTCCCCATTTTAATGGATTCTTCTGTGTGGTTTTTACTATGTTGAGATTCCTTCTTCATGCACGGATCTAGAATTTTTTTTACCGGGGGGGGGGGGGGGGGGGGGGGGGTCTGGCAGTTTTTTGAGTTTGCCAGGGTCTGAGGCATATTTTTGGTAATTTTATAAAGTAAACTTAAAGAAATTTGAATTTTGAAAGGGGGGGGGGGGGTCTTGACCCCCTTACTTTTAGATCTGTGCATGTTCTTCATTGATACATATTACTAAACATTTCATTTGTAAGGGCTCAAAGCTTAAAAAATTGAACTTTTGTAAAATGAATAATAAATCTCAGTGTTGTTGCAAACATTAAATTTTTAATCTAACTACATAATACATGTATATTTTGGCAAGCGTAAGATTGAATTAAAATTTATTTTGTTACTCTGGCTGGAACTACCGGTACATCTTTAAAGCAGGAAGTTTGATGTCTAGTGGAACACTCCTTTATTTAATAACAAGTCAGGTCAGATGAATGGTGTTTGTCAGGAATCTTTATTGGATTTAAATGAAAAAGCTCCAAATTCATAACAAAACTTTAAACAATGTAGAATGTTTTGTCTTCAAAACTAACAATTCTAGCATCCTATAAAATAAAAACTGCAATGTGTAACAAAAAATAAAAAAAAACCTTTTGAACATCGGTACATATCAAAGTTGTATTTTCTTCAGACATGCAATTAAAGCTTAATATAGAATGAAACACTTCATCAGGGAAAACTTTAAGTATTTTTGCTACGTCTACAGTATAAAACGAAAATAAAATACAAACTAAACATAAAAAGTACAAAAATAAATGTGTACTCTTACACAAAATTCTCGGTATAGTATGCTACATTTCAACCAACCGTATGCATTTTACATGAAAACATATTTTCAACAAATAACCATGTCATGTTCATATTTATCTATGATCAAATACTCAACATTTATGTGGAATGTGTTGTCAAGAATATATCACCAGAGACAGCTGTGTGACTGACCAATATATGTATTTGTAAATGACTAAATGTTTCCCCTTGGCACATGTATATTTTCAATTTGCACAATTCTCAGGTTTTAAAAAACATGGCAAAAAGTAGACCATGGTGAACATTTTTTACATATAAAATTCAACTCCTTTGCATACCTAGTTCAATAATTATAGCTAAAAATCACAACCAATGTGAATACATGTATTACCGTCTTAAGACGCTGTCAACTTGAGACTTAAGGTTTATACACTACCAGCAAGGTGATTGTCTCTCCAAATCAGCTTAAAAGAGGCCATCAGATTTAGAATTAACAACAAGTACACTAACAGCAGAAAGACTGGTACATGTACTTCCATCTTCCTGTGAGATCTTCATGTACAAAGATGCAAGCCATACCTAGCCACTAGCTACCAGTTAAAACATTTCTTGTCATAAGACTTATATTTTCCCCTACTTAATACATTATAAATGGGAAATGTTATTTTAAACCTCAAATGTCTATAATGTAAGCAGAATAAAAGAAATACATGTATTGAATGAAATAACTACTACACTTATGTACATGTATGTATGTATGTGTAGTGTTGCATAATACAAGAACAACCATATAGGTATCATATTGGCATTTCTGTTTACACATAAGCATGAATTTTGCCACAATTCCCACAACATGCTAAGACATCATATTAAATCTCAAAAAAATGTACTGGAAAATGGTTATAATTAAAAGGGCAGGGCTCATGTTCATATTTTAAGGACAAAATAAACAACTTATCTGTAATATAGAAATAAAAAAAAATAATCAATCAAAATCATCTAACAATCTGCTGTGAATCTTTTCATGAATATATAAAAGCTTCTTTTCTGAAAGCACGTACTTTATGTAATTTTGACATCCATGTACCATTTTCATAAAAAATACATCTTCTTTGAAAATACTGAAAGTAATTTTGATGCACAATTTGCATCTATAATTTGACACAAATAGTTTTTTGATTGGTGAAAAACTCCATGGAATCAAAGTTGCCCTCAAATCCGATCCCAGAATTCTTCACCCCTCCGAATGGCATGTTTAGGTCTCGCACTAGCCAGCAGTTAGCCCACACTGTCCCAGCCTGTCAAATCAAAGATACAGGTCGACTCTAATAATGACTAGGATTATGTACTGGTACTTCAACGAAATGGTGAAAGAAAAAGAAAAATATGGAACAGATGATATTCGATTTCCTTCATAATATAGATAATATACAAGAATGTATCTCGATCTTGATGTGTGGTTGACAGGGATTAAATTTGGATTTAAAATATGATGCATATGGATTTACAACTTTTGCAAACACACAAAAAATATCTCTTCTCTAAATTTCTCTCAGGACCAAATTTACCTTGAATAAGGCTTGAGTGAATAATTTTCTTGTTTAAATTTCTTTGTAAAATTCACAATTTCCCCCATCTGTTTTTGCCCCTTCATTCAGAGTTCCATTGATGGGTTTTTTGTACAGTACATGTACCTATAGACTTGAAAGATATTTTTGTACAGTACCTGTTGACACCTGGAGACGCGGTGGAGTCGTGACACATCCTGGGTCCACACTGTGG